>OZ020240.1:7856161-9261782 GCA_963971235.1 Cryptus armator
GACACTCGTTTGAATCGCATTAGACGTGAGCAGCGCAACTTCCCTCGTGAAACGAGCTTTCGTCGAGAAGCAGGAAATAAGGGCGGATGAGGGGTTTGCGAAGATCCAGGAAAGAAGAACGGTGTGTCACGATGAAACGATCAGATCTTTTTCCTGCGCTATTTTTCATTTCTCCTATATTCTCGTTGTTTTTATTTCACGCCCTCAATTTATATAAAAAAATTTATTAAAAATAAAATTATTTCGAGATTCGGAACGAATCAGTGTTACAACGATTGTCTAATGTTAACGCTTTCCTCTTCGTGTGTTACAGTGAGGCCACTGAGTGTCGCGATTCTCAGTAGCGAACATCTGGTTCTGAGTGCTGATCGGATTTACGATATAAACTGTATGACGGTGGGTTCGAGACCACCAGCTACCCTCTCCTGGTACATGGAAGGAGTGAAACTGAAGAACTACACCGAGAAGGTAAGAACGCGTCTAAAAAATTACGAGATTTTTCATTGGAATAATTATTGTCGATACCCGGGGATAAAATCAGTCGCAAAACTATTCGCAACGCAGACAGATCGATTCATAATTTGATAGAGTCTGCGACGCAAAATCCGTCAAACGAATCAAATGCATTATCGACGACACGAGAGACAAATATTGAAAACTGTGTCCGCAACATGTCGTTACCGATCTCTTCTATATTCGATGAGGAAACTGAGTTCCTCGACGAAATCGGAGAGAATTCTGAAATATTGAAGAGCCGGTCAAATGGGTCCATCAGTTGTCGCGAAAATATATGTTCGCGTCGTCGACGAGGTGTTAGAGGCGTCGAGTGGATCAGGCATTGCCACGGGTGATGTGATAAACTTGATCATTGTTAATCGCAAGATCGATTATTGATCGGCTCGTCTAGTTATTGATCTGTGAAACGCGCGATGAATGGACGAGAAACGAAAGGTTGCGAATAATCAAGTGATTGGCCATATCTCGGAGAATCCCAGTATTCAGGCCGTTAAAGGTAGTGGCGACAACTTTAGAAGCTTTGACCGTGGCGCCGACACACGCGAATGAAGAAACGACCGGGAACATGATGTGTGTTTGGCCTCTGGGTTACGGACATGTATATGGTAACTATGCGAATGGCATAGTCGGTAGTACAGGCCGCTGCCTCATTTCGATCTCGAAACTCGAAATCACTGGCATTAGGTTGCCGGTATCGGTATTTGCATCGTTGCCATTAGCGTTCCTCGGGTCGAACACGCTACGGCGTAATTACCGGACAGCCCCGTGATGCTTTCGTGATCTCGTAGCGCTGGCACTCCAATTCTCTGCCTCTCTCACGCTCCGTTGTTTCTGCCTTCTTCTTTCCCACACCGTTTCCGCTCTCCGTTTCTCCACCTGGCTACCGATCGCAATGGCTACGGCGTTCTCTATCACACGGACACGAAATTCTCGGTAGTAGTAGTGCCTCCCAATCGATCCGCGCTTCTCGTACTCTCGTCTCTGTCTCTCTTATTCACTGACGCTGGGGCATTGGTATCTGTCCTGTGATTCATCCGAACGAAATTTGAGAATCAATGCCCATTTGCTGCGTTACATAGTTTGTAACAAGATGAGAACGAGTCCCCTTTCGATATTATTTTTGAATCGAATATAACGGAAATGACTTTGTTACTCCATTACCAAATGACGACAATTACGTCGTTCTCTCCCAAAGCGTGTTACCGAAATAACTGACATTGTGGTATCCAATTTTGAATATTCGAACGCTTCCATGAAATGGCCGAGCGATCAAAGCAATTGGATCAAATTACCCTAAATACTGGGAATTACAACCTTCGATTTGTTTTATCACAACAACGAAAAAAAATTAGTTTTATGACGAAACAACAAATTGATACTATTATGCGAACGATATTATCGGGTAATTTTTGTAGGATCGATTTATAAAAATTTCTTCAAACAACTTACGTGAATCAAATAAATTATATCAGAATAACGGAATTTAATGTGCAAAAGCAACCCATAATTTTTGCTCGTCTATATATCAGCCTTATCTGAATAATACGGGGGACACACGGGTCCGAAGTTATTGCGACTGTTTAACGTTTCGTTTTCATTCCCCTATTCAACGAGCAGACGAAAATAATGCAATGCGTATAACCGGGAATCGAAGTTTCATTAAAGTCCCCCCGGAGGTAGAGGAATATCGCGTTTGCTTTGTGCCGAATGAAAGCCCGCCGCGGGTTCTTGCGAACCGTACCGATCGTCACAAATAACAATCTGCGGTGTAGTATAGCCGAGAGGTATACCGATGCACACCTTCGAAATGCTGATGTTGCTAGTGCAGCAGTTTATACTGATAGCATATAGATTCAGGCTTTCCCCTCCGTTCAATTGCCTTTCCCGAGGGTTGATACCTGGTCGGCGATATTTGGCGATACGTCATAATATCGTGGCTTGTCGAACGTGGACGCCGCCCAATCGTTTTGAAGGGGAAATGGAAATGGTGGACGAGGAAATCAGGGGCGACAGCCGCCAGGCTTGATGCGCATGAGGCGACATGCATTCTTTACTGATTTCTCTCACTCCATTCTCTTCTGATGGTTTGCCTAACAGCCCCAGAATTCTCACTAGCGAACTCACGCGATACGTGAGCATTCCGCGATTCTGTCGATTTATTGCCGTTAACGCGAAGCGAAATTCTGTGAGAGAGCACTCAACTCCATCCTCGGGTACTGTCCAATGTTTATAATGGCCTATACCTATATGTGTTATTCTATACCAAATTCTGGGGCATCTGAAGCTGACCAGTACAAAATCCCCGCCCGGCAGCAGCAGAACGATCGAATCCGGGACGTGTCCTGTTCGGCGAATCCTTCCGTTTGTCCGTCCGTCCGCGCGGTACGGCTTCCGTAATTTATCGACTCCGTATCCTAACCATTGACTGTTCGACTACATGCATACCTCACCTATGCATGCGTACAGCACGCATGATAGTATTCTATTGATCGGTCAAAATGCATTTCTCTTGCTTCCTTTAGCGAGCAATAAAGCGACAGCCCAACCGAACAGTAGTTACATCCCCCGATATATTTACTAAAGCGAGACTTCTAAAGTGTTCTGCACTTCGTGTGGCTTTCATTTTATTTTGTTCATTTCTTTTTTAATTTTCGAACGTATGACAATCGTTTCACAAGCCTACTATAGAATTTTTTTTGAAGAGGCGATTATCGTCCGTACGGTCAGCGATGCAAATCTTCGCAACGTAGTCATTTTTTTTATTAATTCCATGTTCACTAAATCATCGTAGTTAATTTCCAATCGAAAGATTATATCATTAGAGTTCCAGTATTTTACGAAAATCAATTATTCAATGTCTAAAATGCTTTGGCACAGCACTGTTCGCACACTATGTCATCGGCAATATGACCCGAAACATTTGGTGCATATCGCCCAAAGGTTCTCGAGTTCCAATCGATGAGATATTTTTTTTTGTTTTTTATTTTCGAGGCTCAGATGACAGAGTCGATATTTCGCGGAAGCCGACGAAACCACATTTTTACATCGTCAACATCGACCAATCGCTTTGATTAATCAATAACCATATCAACCGGAGATGAAAAAAAATAACATTAGATACCCGTTATTCCGCGTGATAAACCGGAAAAATCAATCAACCGGTTTTAGAAGAGTCCTTAAAACTAAGATTTTTCCGACGAAGTTATTGTTAAATGACTAACTATAGTTACCAAATCCCATCGTTGCCCATACGTTTGAAACGTTTCTAGACGTGAAAATCATATCAAATTAATGAGTTACGTCGCGATGCTGCGCTTTTTGCGCAATAATGAATCGCGACGGAATAGATTAGAGAAATATTCTACGCGAATAGCATTTTGACACGTCTGACCTTATCGCGCATTCAATTAATTAGACTCCATAAATCCGGAAAATGATCTAATATAGCGAACGCTCCCTTAGAATCCAATATTTATTTTTTTTCCTCACGAACCAACGATATCGTGGATATTTTAGTAGTCTGGCAGTAGTGAACGTCAGTTATATCGTTGATATATCTGAAGACCATTACTTTGCCTGGCTATTTGTCGTGGAAGTTTTGCATCAACGGTTCTACGACGAAGCAGCGCATTTCCGTGAAAGCCGCCACCTCGATTATCCTCGTTCCAGTCTCCGATCTTCCGAGACTGGCGTACGATCATCTCATCCTCGATGAGCTATAGGGCTGAAATAAACTATACAGAGATGCATACCGGCGACTGACGAGAGTGGCGAATGGACGAACCCGAGAGATAAGATCAACTCGGCGTTATAATCCATCGTTGCTTTGCTATACCTATATTCTCTCGTATACTCTACTAGTCAGATATCAGTATAGTTCCACCGTTATATCGCCCGGGGACCATCGTTAACCCAGTCGATATTACGTAAACAAAGTGAATACAGTATGCATGTGTTTAGTGTACGTGTATTGCATCCACACAACATTTGAATTTCGCGCCGTCTGTGAGTGAGTCGTTGCTAAAGTGAACATACATACACGCCAGTTGGGTGTTAGTCAAGAAGCCGCGATACTTGCCATGGAAGCAAATGGCTCTTTCGCGAATCACGGAATAACGCGGATGACACGTTAAACTCGTATAACGTCCCAACCAGTTTGTTTAACGTTAAGTCGTTCGAGATACTTCACAGTCGATAATCCGCGAACCCTCGACATCCGGAGGCGCCTTGCGATATAATAGCATTTACCAAACTGGTTTCCACGAGAGGTGATAAAGAGTTGAAAGAGAAGCAATGAAATCCCCGTACGGTGTGATAATAAGAAGCGTGCGCTTCCGGGTAATTTATAAATTACGTAAGCATTGAGAGTGGGGATTTAAAATCTGTGACTTTTTCTGTCGAAGGAAATCGGCACGAAAATCGCACTATTTTAATTGATGATTCTTCATTACTTGTGATAAAAAATACTAATTTCCAGTCTGAAAAATAGTCATAATATTCTTTGTATTGCTCCGTAATGATTTTTATTAAAAATTTTCGTCTGTATTCACCTATTACGTAGAAAAAAAAATCCTACATAATCAGGAAATCGGTACGAATAACCAATCGCATGGGATTTTTGATAAAAATTTTTTTTTTGCGGATAAGTATAAATTAAAGTCTCTTTTCGCCTTGAAAATGCCGAAACCCCCGTAATGGTAAATATATTAGTGGAAGTCGATAAAAGTTCGCAAGGGGAAGAGAATAAACGGGAAGTTTTATATAACGTGCAGAAAAGGAGATGGGGGGATCGTCTTCGTTCCTTCGTTCTGTAATATCTTGTACTTGTTGGCTTCTCATCCAGATTATCTGGTAAAACATCGACGATCAGGGACTTTAAATATCGTTGACATTAACGGGCAAAATTCCGGTGTCTCGGGAATAATTTGATCCGAGTCTAATTTGGCTTTTGGCTACGATCCAGTCCCCCAAACCTCACTTTCTCTGCTCTCCCTCCCTGTGGCAATTAGAGAGCCGTTGGTGCGAAATTAAGGGTCGCAACCCACTGGCCCATCGAACCCAAGAGCACGCGAAACTCTCCCTCAGTCGCTCATTATTCACCGCTCGGTGACGTCGACGATGTTCTTTTCTAGCAAACTATCACCCGCAGAATCTAAATACCTCGCGATTTAATATACCCGCTATTATCAATATTTTTTTTCCAGGTTTCCGGTGACGGTAACATGACGACCTCTACGCTGACCTTTCGGCCGACAATCAAAGACAGCGAAAAAGTGATAACATGTCGAGCGGAAAATCCAAAGGTCGGCGCTGGCGTCGAAGAGGACAACTGGAAGCTCAACGTTTACTGTAAGTGCACTTCACATCTCAGACTCCATTTTTATTCGGCAAGAATTATAGTTATTAACTCGTTCACGTGATAAATTTCTCAGCGCCCGATCGTCGATGAGACATAATATTTTTACCGACATTCGAAACCAGAAAAATTGCGAAATAGGGAATTTAATTTACGCGATCTTTTTTTGTTTATATCTGTCCGATTAATATGGGATTACAAACCCATAACTGATGATGAAAATCTTGTATGGCAACGGTAGTGATCCCTCGAGCATTTCAATCTCGGCTTCCAAATACTCGATATACAAATATATTATATATTTTCCTATCGCTTTTGCTCCGACTGTATAACATTTCAACTGGTATTGAAATGGGTTACAAGTCGCGTGCAGGCGGATGAGCCGAATGAATGAGAGTGCAGAGCACCGGCTTCCACTAACAATTGATTGAGATTGCGCGAGTGAAACCCGGAATGTAATCGAAATAACGGGACAGAGGAGTCAACGCCAAAAGAATGGATCAAACGTTGGGAGTATAGCGAATTTATTTGACTCTCGGTTCTGCTCTCAAATTTCGCTCCTGTCGAATGGTCTTAAAAAAAAAAAGCCGACCCTATTCGCACCTAAAAGTGTCTCTAATAGAGACACGTTGAAAAAACAAAAAACGCTTCATCCGCGGGATTCGGGCCGCGAAAAGCGCCATTAGCGAGGACGTTTACCAACTGTGAAAAGTCGAACTGGAAGTGAAACAAATCTAAATGACTCCGTATTTTCCTTTCAGTTTTCACTATTTTTCTTCGCGTTTCTTTTTATTCGTAGCTTTTTTATTTCCCTACGTTATTCGCATGTCTCTTTTTCCTTTTTCGCTCTTTTACGTCCCTCGTATACTTTAAGGAGAAACTCCATTGTTTGCCCTCTTTTTCGCGATCTCGGGGTCTTCGACGACTTCGTCGCCTTTGCGGCATCTCGGCAGTGGCTCGTGTCGAAGGATAATTTCACGTCTGAACTTTCTCTCTGTTTGTTTCTCCAGTTACGCCGATCCTTCGTCTCGAACTCGGATCCAATATGAATCCGGAGGACATCGAGGAGGGTGACGACGTTTATTTCGAGTGTAAGGTACACGCGAATCCGGAGGCTTACAAGGTTGTTTGGAGGCACAACGTGAGTTCCCTCTGTGTTTATTTATAACGACGTGGTGTCACAATTTTTTTTTTTTTTTTTTTTTTTATATCGAAAACGTGAAGGTCTTTCGTGAGATCTTTGGATATATTGAGATCGTCATTTTTTTTTTTTCGATCTCGTGTCACAGGGCAATGCGATAGCGCCGAACTCGAACAACGGTGTTATAGTACAACAATATAGTCTCGCGCTGCGTGGGGTCAATCGATCTCAGGCAGGCAACTACACGTGTGTCGCATCTAATGTCGAGGGTGATGGGTACAGCAACAGGGTGGAGCTAAAAATTATGTGTAAGTATATAAGAATAATAATGATAAATAATATCTCCTATAAAAAAAAATATCGCACTTGAACCTTCGAGATAAATATATCGAAAAAAAAAAAAAAAAAATAGAAAGCCATTTTCGTAATTAATTGCTAATTGTACACTTATGATAGCAAATCAATGAGAAAAAGAAAAAAAATGCCTGTGAGGGATGAATAAATTTCGAATAATTGCAGAATAAACTATAATGACACAGTAGTAAATTTCAGGGAATCGAACGTAAATTTTTTTTTTGTACGATAAAATACGAATAATATTTATAGATTCTCCGTAATATCCAAAAAGTAATCTGATTTCGCGAAAATGTATGTAGACATCCAAAGTTACTTTATCCAATATCGTGAATTTGCCGGCTGTTTTTTTTTTTTTTTTTTGTTGAAATTAAGAGAATTCTATTGGTAATGATAGTGATAAGTATTCTCCCGTTTTCATTGTATCGTTTAAGCGATCTCGACAATGACGACAACTAATTGTCTCTCGCGAAGAGTTTTATCATAGGGAATACGATTTTTTTCTAGTAGCATAAAAGAAAAACACGATCAACCGGCCGAAGCGAGGGAGCATCGCGGTGAATAAATAAACAAAAAAAACACTGGCTGACGAGGTCGCGAAGGGATGGAGAGAGAGAGAGTGAGAGAGAGAAATGGGGAATGGGGAGCCGTTCGGGCAAAACCGACAAATTATTCCGTACCTACGAACTTTCCTCGTCCGGCGAAACTATTTGAACGCGGGAATAATGCCCATCGATCTCTCGGAGCTCAGCGGACGAGAGGGCGGACTATGCGGGGTGGATGAATATAGTCGGGAAAGGGGAAAATAGGGGAGCGAAAAAAAAAAAAAAAAAAAAAAAAAAAAACCGGAAGCACGAGCGGTTGTTCGGATCTCTCTCAATCCTGCTGACCAGTCTCGTCTCTCTTTCGTTCTCTCACTTTGTTCCGGGAGTTTTTAATTCGCGTAAACTCTGTTTCCGGCGGTCTATCATCCGTCTTTACTATGGCGAATTTTTACAACAACAGTACTTACAATAGAACTTTATTCTCTCTTGAAATCTGTCGTCACGTATACAATTAACGTCAACGTTATACCGTTTCGCGGAATACATTTGTGTGTATCCCATATGCGCATATCAGTGATGTATGCATTGTATAAATTTTGCACTCTACGCGTTTCCGTTTATATTTGTTGATTCCGCGTGGTGAACCGACAAACTGCGCCCATAGTAACATACGACTTCGTCGGTACGCGTGATAACTCCATGATTGATGAATGAACTATGACAAGACAAATCGCGACTCGTAAACTCGAAATTAAATATCTCTGTGAATGAAAAAAAAAAAAATGTAGATGCAAACTATTTATGCCCAATTTTTTGTCTCACTGATTAGGATACCATTTTTTGAAGTTTGTACTATCGTACGATGCGCTACTATTACCGATGTGACGAAAAAAAAAAAAAAAAATATTGTTCATGTTAAACGCAAAAAGAAGTGAAGAGAGAAAATTTTTAAATTCTGTAGTAGACACTCAGCAATCTTATTCTCTTTCGATGATGCATTATGCATAAAGTGCGTCCTGTAATATAGCGCTCTCTCCTTGAAATTTCTCTTTGGCGTATTATCACAGCTTCAACAACTCGAGAGAAGTTCGCCAGCGTAAACTTCTTTCGTTATTGTTAACTTCAGGGTGCATTTGACTTCCACTGAAATACACCCGAGTACTCCTGAGCGCAGTTTCCTCCAAAAGTATACGCAAAATCGATGTATACATAGATATAGTATATAATGCGCATAAAGGTTGCCACATTCACTATAAATATACAACAGTACATTCAAAGTGGTTTCGAGAGAAGAATAACGACGTATACAACTTCATCAAGACGGTAAAATTTACAATAAATTTTTCATCCCAACGGCTCGTAAGAATGTCGGAACCCTACGAGAGGTTAGTTATCATAATGCAGCCGTTTCGTAAATAGATGTATATAACTGATATTGTATAGAAACTTTAGTTCTGACTATGTGCTCGTAATGTCGGAACGAATTTCGGAAGTTATTGATCGATAGCCATCATATTCAGGCAGCGGATATGTCTATTTTTTTAATAATGCAAATATGATGCTTTACCTGCATATTAATTATTATAATTTTTTTTTTTTTTTTTTTTTTTTTTTTTTTTAGACAAGCCAATTTGTCTACCGGATCAGCAGAGAATATATGGTGTCGCGCGACTGGAAGAAGCGCGTGTTGTATGCAGAGTAGAGGCCTATCCAGCGCCCGACAGTTTTCGTTGGGCTTTCAACAACACTGAGGAGTTGGCCGATGTGCCGGTGGCCCGGTATAAAAACTCAACCCTTCACACCCAGAGCGTGCTTAAGTACAGGCCAGCGACGGAAATGGACTACGGGATGGTGCTGTGTTGGGCGAGTAATACCGCGGGACAACAAAACACCGCTTGCGTATTTCGCATCATACCCGCTGGTACGTGTGTTTACAAATAGTATTACAAAGAATTTCCCCAGAGCATAACGTCAAGTTCCGAGGGTATTGTCTCGTCGAGTGCTCGAGACCCTGAAGCGTTACTGGGTCGATTGTGACTCTTGTTGAACGTAACGCATCGCAAAGCGAATGATAAGAGTGTGTCGAACAAAAGCCGTTTCCATGGCCATTTGACAATACAATGCAATCAGAAAACGATTCGGAAAGTAAATGGAAGCCGAGAAAAGAAGCGGAAAACCGTCTGAATTGCGTAGTACGGAGCTACTCTCGGCTTTCTTTTCGTTTGCTGTGTCGGTTCTCGAGAGTACATGAATTACGGCGTTCCGTAGGCTCCGCTTGACTATAATATACTCTCCAACATCGCGTATACACACGCGCACATTCGTTTATACTCTAGCAAAACGTTTTGGAAGAACGCTCCGGGGCTCGTTTGCCGAGTTTGAATAATTTCACGAGTCCTCGTTGCCTCTCGTTTGTAACGCAGGTAAACCGGAGGCACCTTACAATTGTACACTGACGAATCAGACGACCGTGTCGCTGTCGGTCGAGTGCACCGCCGGCTTCGATGGGGGTCAACCTCAACAATTTCTTCTCGAGGTTTACGATCAACACACCAACGTACTTCAGGCTAACGTAACATCGAAGGACAACGCCGCTTTCACTGTTAAGGGACTCAAACCCGGCAGAGTCCTCAGCATGAAGTTATACGCGGTCAACGCTAAGGGAAGAAGCGAACCGACAAGACTAGAGGGTTTCACTCTCAAAGTCGCCGAAAAGCAGACTGGTAAGTCTCGGAGCTCTGGACTCTATATATTTACCGTATAAGTTGTTACAAAATCTTCCAAAATGTATATTTGTACGAATTAGTAATTGTATTGACGCGGCTTTGCGAAAGATCAACGAAGAGACGATCGACTTGGCATTGATATAGCCATATGCGATAAACATTTATTGGGTTAAATATCGTTATGTAAAGCGTACGGAAAAATCGCGACTAAAAATCGTTATTAGTATCAAATTGTAATTAACAATATTTGCCAAAAAGCCAATCGATAAATCCAGGAAAAGGAGCGTTTTTACGCAAAGCGTTTTAATCACTGCTTTTTATTTTAATTACCGGGGAATCTACGGATTCTCGATATCAAAATCGATGTTTACAATCAAACGAAAGAAAAGATCGATAATTTGATGGATATTATTCGCGTGACCGATTCATAAAACTGTAGCCAATCATTTTTAAATTGAATTAAATTTTTTAAAAAATCACTTTGCGACGGAACACATCAATCGAAAAATATTCAGTGAAAAAGTAAATCGATGTTTGGGCAGAAAACGATTGATTGGAAAAGTCAGAACGGCGTGGTATGCGAGCATTTCAACGGAAATAGATTCTAATGTGTCTTCTACGATATATAAACTGTACATACAGTCGCTGCTCGAGTTGCCATAACTATTCCGATATTTCGAAGGTACGGGGTTCGGGATGACCCTCCCACCGGTTTCACTGGTCGCAAGCAACGTAAAAATTTTCGAATCTTCTTTTGAGTCGCGGATGGTCAACGGTAGAGTGGCGGGTATTGCTCTTGACGAATTTACAAGTGAAATTGGTATTGGTCACCGACGAACCGACGGAACGAGAAGGGGGTACCGGTTGACTCGAGAGGGAGGAGGTATACGAAATCGCGTTTCCGCGGAAAAACGGGGAACCCGTCGGAGGCCGAATGAAAGGGAGAGAGTACAGAGGAGGATCGCGATAGGTTACGTCCGAGAGAAATAGAAAACCGAATCGAGAGACCCGGATAGAGAGTCGACGATCAGGCGGAGCACGAAACTTTAATAAAAATTTCTCTCTTCTGCTAACGCCGTCCGATCTCCGATACGGTCACTACCGATACTGAAAGGGTGTGGAAGGTACACAACTTCACCGTTTGTCTATAAAAAAAAAAAAAAAAAGAAACGAAAAAAAAAAATAAAAGCAAAGCGTCGTTTCTGCTCCCTTTTACCATTTCGTCGCTTCTCTTATATTCCGTCTCGCGCTACTCGCGTTCACCCAAAACACTAGAGGCTCTCACGGATCCCTCCTTTCTGTGTTTTCTTTTTTTCTTCTCTTCAACTGGTTTCTCTTCCTCGTTCGTACTCTCGCCGTTCCCTGGCTATGCGAACTCTTGGGCGCGGGGTTCGTGAGATCGCTCGACTTTGAACTGCGGAGATTTCAACTCCTCGCCCCCTCAGCGGCGAGAGAGAGAGAAAGCCGTGCCGAGTAAACCACCTCCACCGACGCTCGTTAGTTAGAGATTCATAAAGCGTCGGCGGAGGGAACGATGACAGAAGTAGCTTGCGGCACGGCGAGACGGGCCAAATGGACGGGTTTGCCGAGTACAAGCCGAGGCAAGAGGAGGCAGTCAAGATGGTAGCTTAGCGTAGACGGGGTCCGCGGAAACATGGAAGAGAGATTCGGAAAGTGAGATAGAAGAAGACGGCGAGAGAGGGAGAGGGTACTTTTATAAATAAGAACGTCGCATTTAATGAATATCGAGTTTCAAAGGAACATTCGACACTCCGCCACTTGTAGCCGGTAACGCGTGCAGGCAACGTTCCTATTACACGGCAGACACTCAGACACGAGATGCACAGTTGAAGTAGAAGCGTTCCACTTCGTTTACACGTGTTGAGAGTGGACGTGGGGCTCTGTTAACATGCAAGTGGGACACGCGTGAATAAACCACCCGTCGCGTATACCATTTCGTTTTACGGATGTGTAAAACTCGTCTTCGTCGAAGTCAACGACTATTGCGAGAGCCCATCGGGGGCTGTGGAGGAAGAGAACGCGGAAAGGGGAACATAGCGAACCGGAGATATAGCGTCGAGACTTTGGCAGGTCGCCAGGACTTATACCGAAGGAAGGTTCGAAACGGGTCGCATGTCAAGGAGGATCGTCAAAGTCGAAGAATCCGCTTCGTTTCTACGACAGAGCCGTGAATCCCCCGTCGTTTGAAAAATCCTTATCTTCCACTGTGCGGTCTCTTTCTCGTACTCTGAACTTCGCAATGGATTAAATTCAATCCTGTGAGAGACACGTCGTCACTGACGTGATTCACTGAACTGCGATATCTCTGATCAACCAGCCGTAAGAGCGATTCGCGAGTATAATACGATCCGGAAATGACAACATAATTGGCAGACATTACACGCAGTCATGGAGATAAAGAATTTATTTGAGAAGAAATGGTTAGTCGTCAGGTGGCAGAGGGTTCCCTTGAGGTATTTTACTTGACCTATTCGCCATTTTCGAAAGACCTAATGGGCACATTACACCGTAAAGACCAACATTAACGCTCAGTAGTTGTAAAAATTGCAAATAAAAACATCATAATAGAGAATTCAAATCGTGTTGCTGATAAAAATGATTACGGCAATCATTTTCGCGTAATCATTGATACTTAATTTTAGGCAAAAAATTTCGTAAGATTTCCGTTTACATTAAAAAAAACTTAGACTTTGCACATTTATATTGACGAAACGTTAATTTTTTTACAGTATGCGCTTTGACGTGAAAATTCACTACGTAAATTGCAAGACAAAAAAATTATACGCACTGTAAATGTTGCAGATAATATCGTTATTGTATTTTAATCTCTGTGAGTCCTCAGCGATTTTTACGAAAGAGGATCTAATGCGCAATTACCAAGAAACCGCTTAAGCTTACATTTCATTCTCGTTAGTCTGGTGAATAAACAACGAGGTTTGGGAAACCGAAAACGTTAGTAAAAGTGGGATTTGAAGCATCGCTCGATTCGGGGGGATACAGGCAGAGGGCGAACTCCTGAAGTGAGGGTCTAAAGTCATCCGTCAGACATACAGCATGCAAACTACAGCCCCATCCAGACACACTTTCGTCTCCATTAAAAATTAACCTGCACTTTAGCTCGCGCGACCGCTGACTTTAGAAAATACTATCTCACCCGAGCTTTTCGATATATACCCTCATGTGTATACGGTACTCGCGAGAAGGTAAAAACAAAGCGAGGAACGAGAAAAGCTGGAAGAAGGGAGCAAAAAAAACATCTCACTGTTAATGCCGGTGCCAAGAATAAACGCGGTTCTGGAATGGCGAGGGAAAATTCAGGAGATTACCATTTTTTTTCTTCGCGTCTAAGGCAAGAAAAAGAACGGGAAAAGTGCTTCGCAGCCGGACTAAGTTGAAAAAGGATCAACAGAGTCAGCAATATACGCACAGAGCGTACAGTACAATTAAAAAATTAAAAGATAAGCATATCGAATGCATTTTTTCCGTACTATTGCGGGAGTACCATTTCAGAGAGCGGAATACAGATACTCCGATGAGCTTTTTAAATAAAAGGCATATTATTGCAGCTTTGAGACAGAAAATTTTGTAAATAAAAACGGTATTGCAAAATATATTTGCGGCACCCAACATTTTCGTTTTGCGTGTGAAAAATTTGTTTACACTTTTGTGACCTCATCGGCAGATGACCCAACAATTTTTTCATATTTTCATTATTTTTTTCTGAGTGTAATGATATATTCCGCAATTAATCCCTTGGGCGACATTGACGCCATGTGGCGCGATACTATAGGCTCTCGAGCAATTTCGTCGCTCAAGGGGTTAATAAACATGCGATGGAAATTGAAACACATATGTCGAATATTCCTCGAGGACAACGGCCGGAGGGCGATGCCCCCGAGTCACCGAAATCCACTATTGAATTTTTTTTTCACATTCGCGCATTGTTTTGGAAAATACTAGTCGAACTTTACGCAAAAAAGAGCGCCAATATAACTATAACAATAATAATAAAACTCAGAATCGATACGTTCAAAGATATCGGAATAAAAATATTATCAATGGCATTTGAAAAATTCATTAATTGCAAATATTTATTTTACATTAAAATAAAAATACCCGGGATAATAGAAGTACCTACACGAGAGCAGTGCGCGTTTTGTTCACAGGTACCCCTGTGACTTTCGAGTTAACACCGGTGCTCGGGATACTCATAGGCATCTTGGCGGTCCTTTTATTCGTCATTATCATCATTCTCGGCGCGGTTAAGGTGTGCAGCGAAAGAAGAGCTCAGAGACCCGGCGATCTACCGCTTAAGAAAGCCACAGCACCGAGTTCCGAGGATCTTTACGACGCCGATGATAGAAATCCCGACGTCGTCCCGACCAACAAAGGTAAGAGGCAATATGATATCTCAAACCCAACATAGTTATCTCGTCCCCGGAGGTCAACGGTGAATCCCTTTGTTATTGAATTAATTACTAATATTGAGAACCAAAATATAACCATTTTGCTTCCTCAAGAATCTTTGTTTTCGTGAAAAAATTTTTATTTTTTATTTTTATGTAAACGTATTCAGAATGTTCCAAAACGTCCAAAAATGATATTTAGAAAAAATGTCTGTCCGTATATGTTGTGTGCTCATCATTCGACCTCATAATTTAAGAACGGATTGAGATACCAAGATGAAATTTACACCACATATTGAGGGGTCAAGTTCCCTTATTTGGTCAAATTTTTAGCAATATCTATGCAGTCGTTCAGTTTTTATGCCATTTTGAATAAAAAAAAAATTGTTGTGGTCTAACTGCCACATTTTTTGAGATATGGGGCTAAAATTTGGTACAAAGTTGGATTGTTATAAAAAAATGATCAGTATCGAGTTTGGGCAAAATCTATGCAGTCGTTCAGTTTCCACGGCATTTTGAATTTTTTGAAAAAATTATGGTAGAGCTCTAACTGCCACATTTTTTGTGATAACGGGATAAAATTTGCTAGAAAGTTGGGCTGTCATAAAACAATGATCGGTATCGAATTTGGGCAAAATCTATGGAGTCGTTCAGTTTATGCGCCATTTTGAATTTTTTGAAAAAATGGTCGTGGCGCTCTAACTGCAACATTTTTTGAGATATGGGGCTAAAATTTGGTACAAAGTTGGACTGTTATAAAACAATGATCGGTATCGAATTTGGGCAAAATCTATGGAGTCGTTCAGTTAAATTGCCATTTTGAATTTTTTGAAAAAATGGTCGTGGAGCTCTAACTGCCACATTTTTTGAGATATCGGGCTAAAATTTTGTACAAACCCATTTTTTTTTATTAAACAAGGTTGAGAATACTATTTCAATTGCCGCTTTTTTCGAAGTTGGTTATGATTTGAAAAAAAGCTTCTTGAGGAAGTCAAAAGTGATAAACGTACTTTCCTATAGACAGAGTTGAGTACACTGTGTTAAAAGAAAGAGAGGAAGCAATATACCAATGTAATTAGCACGATTTTTTTTTACTTTACTTCAACTTTTTTTTTTATAAATAACATGAGTAATAATTCTTTTAAACTTTCGTTCTATTTTCTCTTCATTTAAATCATACAAAAGTCAATGGAAAATGTGCCGAGAAGTCAATACCAGTTTCACATAGTATTCTCCACCGGCACAGTCGGTTCGTGTCAAATGCAATGTATCGGTTTATCGGGGACGATTAAGGTGAGTGTCCCCGTTACGGTCAGTGTCAATCGTTTGCTTTGAGTATAGATTTTGGTGCAGTCAAAGTACACATTGACGATTACTGGTACACTGACGATGACTCGGACATTCACCTTATAACTTAGTTATCGAATAGTATGGAAACTCGCCGTACTTTGTAATTAAACCCGTTACCGCTTTGATCGATCAATGGCCTCATACGATACGGTAAACGAGGCGGAGTCATCTTACGATTCGATTTAACCGAAAGATTCAGATTACCAGCTGACGGGTTCAACCGCGGGGACTCCCCTCGCGACTCAAAATACTCCCGACGAACTTCCGGCAACTTCGCTTCAGATACAACCGACAAATCATCTGCAGGGACTTTCGAACTACGCTCACAACGACTACAATAACTATCCAACGTTACCGGTAAGTTTATCCTTATATATACACGAACACGTTGTACGAACAGTTAGTTACAGTGTACGGTATCCGATAACTATTTTTGTCTCGAAAGCAAATTGCTATCAGCAAATTCTCCTCTCCGACTATCTCATCGG
Organism: Cryptus armator; assembly: GCA_963971235.1. Taxonomy (NCBI): domain Eukaryota; kingdom Metazoa; phylum Arthropoda; class Insecta; order Hymenoptera; family Ichneumonidae; genus Cryptus; species Cryptus armator. The sequence continues at coordinate 7,873,065 of OZ020240.1, forward strand.
CGGGTAAAATAATCTCGAGACGAAAGTGCGCAATATTTGTTGAGGAAATTTCACGAGTTTTCGACTATATCTGATGAGTTAAGAGACCATTTTAGTGTAAAATTTTCAAAAAACACTTTGTACACTCGGTGTACACGGTTTACACTCCCAAAGGAAGAGTTTTGAAGCTATCCGTCTCAAATTTTGACACAACATTCTTCACGCCATTTTTCATCGCGCTATGGAAGCTTTTTTTTCCAAATCTTCATATTCTTTCAATGAATAATTGTCCAAAAAAAAGGCTGAATTCGGTACTTTTTTTTTCAAATCGCAGCCATTTTGTCAATTTTGATCGAAAAAAAAAATCCTCCATAGCGCGATAGCGGCTTTCTCACAGATTAATAATCTTTTTTCACGTTTAGGTTTAGATAATAGATACGATTAGAGAAGTGTACACCGTCAAGAGACAGTTTTTGTAAAAGTCATTTTTAACCGCTCAAAAAAAATGTTAAAAAAATTAAAGTTTCAAATTTTTTTTCTGTTCTTCATGAGAGCTTTAATTTGACATAAAAAAATCGGACTGATCAGCGTGTTTTATCCATGGAAAAAAAATCGTGAAAATCCGCTGTTTATTGGCCCATTACACTAGAATGTTCCCTTAATGATTTAATATTAATTTACACAATCGAATTTCGAGAGGAATCGTGAGTAAAATTCACTTAATCGAGTAAGTCGCGAAGAGTTCGAAAGCCTTATATAACTACTTACAGGCTTAAGGATGTCGATATCGGGATTCGGGACGCATTAACAGTTCGAAAACTAAAAAGCCATCGGGTTTCTGTCCGCGTTAGATCGCTCTCCTCGGGTTTCTTAATTGAAATTCCGTAACATTGAACTGTGCGAAAGCGTACAGCGAGCGTTGGATTGTAGGTCTTCGGTCCCCGATAGTCAAGCGGGAGCCATTCTTTCGGCCAATAACGTCGAGCCGGGGATCTCGAAGAAAAGCATCGAGTAGATGGGGTGTTGGCCGTTCTCATCCCTCGGCGTTTCACCGTTTTCCCCTTCGTAAGAATGGTCGAGTCAGACAACGGAGAGGAATAGATCAAGAAGAAGGCACAACGAAGAATGAGGATAAAGAGAATGAGAGGGACTCGCGTACAGCTTACCCGTAGTATAGATATACATCCGGCAGAATAGGGATTGGTAAAGCTTTCTATGCCGGGCAGAGCTTCTCTCTCGAAGCCGAACCAACCCTGAAATACTATATACATAGCAAAGTAGAGAATACATATATAGCGAACGCAAGAGGGCGAAGAAGTTTTCTCGAGAAAATCCTTGGCAGAGAGGCTACTCGAAATAATCGTATCCACCCCGTGGGTTATATTGCCCGAAGGGGGGTGGGGGGTGCACACCTTTCGCAAACTTTCACGCTACCGGGCATTCCCCGCTTCGCGCTATTCTCCCAGTTTCTCGCTGTTTCCCCTCGGCATTTATTTCTCTTTTTCTTCGTATACAGTATTCGACATCTTTCACGTTCTCCATTTTAGTCATTCCTTTGTAAGACTCTCGCTTTGCTCGCCAGTGTCTGGAACACTTCAATTCGCGTACACTGTCTTCGGCGATTCCTCGAAATCGGTACATTGCAAAGCATCTAACTGGATGCAACTCCGGTCCGGGAAAACTTTGCTTACCCCGTTTTCTCGTTCAATTTATCGCTAACGGCGGACACGCGGAATTTCTTTACTAAACGTTCGTGGCTCCGATGAGGAAAGTGGTATTGCTCGGGCGTCCGCTGGGACAAACTTAGCCGGGGTGCCTTTCTCTAACAGTGCGAAAGTTTCTCGCATGACGTTAAAACGATATAAAGACGTCCCGATCCTTGGGCGACGGCGCCCTTTTTCCGAACTCACAAGACCCCCGAACACCCTAAGGGCTTTTCAACTAACGTATAACGTTTTCTCATTTCCCGACTGTACGATACGAAAGTCTTTAATGATTTGCTACGTGATTTCTTTAGGGGCTTCGATCGCTCGACAAAACTTGTATTGTTCTTATTTGTAGAGTAAAAATATCGATGGATAAACAATTGTACGCAGATTGTCGTGCGATTATTCTTTAGGTTTTTGAAAGTTTTTTTTTCGAAACACTCACCTGCACCTTGATATCCTACGTTTTATGTCGTTCATCTGACTGTTCCAGTTGACCGGTGAGGTAACGTACGCCGAACTCTGTTTAGCGCGACCGACAACTCTGACGACTTCGGCGGACACCAAGTTGACTTGTCTAAGTAGTGTCGGAGGCCTCGGGAGCCTCGGAGGCTTCAGCAGTGGTCTCGGTGTCCTCGTAGGCGGCAAACCGTATACCAAAGAGGCGACCGTCTACGCCTGCATAGATCACAGCGCCAGACCGCCAAAGATCGACCAAGTATGCCAACCGTCGAACGGCGGAGCAAATTTAGGGACGGCGCTGCTTCAAGATCCCGTCGGATTGTCGGCCAAACAGCAACAGCATCATCCGCGGGAAGTCGTCACCGTGCGTACACCACTCATATCGACTCAGGAAAGTTGCGTATAGGGACGGGACACCGACGCGCTAAACGTCAACGAATATTACGTGTGATCGTGGATTGCGGCGTCGACTTTCTGTTAAAACAACAACAAAAAAGACAAAATCTTAAACAACTATCTTTGCCCGCCGCGCTATAATATCCGAATGGTAAAAACCACATTCTCAACTATGAACCTTACGAGATCGAGAGCTTCGCGTTCTCTATTACTGCTAAAAATAATCAATGAAAAATCATACGAAATCTGGATAATACGGTTAATGAAAAAGTGAATTTTCGATTATTTAGATGTCTCAGAAGAAAAAAAAAAAAAAAACGTGTCGTTCAAAAAAAAAAAAAAAAAAAAATAGTTCTCACTCGCGGTGATAGGTCTCTTCTTCCTTCGTGTCAAGACTTCATTTACTAAAATTGAAAAAAAAAAAAAAAAAGAAGTATCCTTTTTCGTTCGTCACGCATCGATACGGCGTTTCGAAACTGGTTTTCTTCCATTGTCTACGCAACATTGCCGAACTCTCCAGAATCTCCAGTATCTCGAAAGGATCTTATGAAATCCGAAGAGGGAGAACGTGATTGAGCTTCTCAAAGTTTCATTCGTACGTCACTCAATTGATTTTAATACATGTAAATAATATATAAGAAATTGCTATCCCGGGAATTCTGAAGGAAAGAGAGAGAAAAAAAAAAAAAAAAAAAATTAATAGCCGAGTGCAGTCCTGTTAAAAAAAAAGTTAAAAAAAAACAAAAAAAAAAAAACCCCGGATAGAATAGATTTGTACATTTTTGTAAATACGTGATGTGTAATCGGACAATGAATATAAAAAAAAATAAACGAATGAGAACCGAATATCGGACGAATGATGGAACGTAATTGCGTCTGCGTGGGTGCGATAACTCTCGGACTTTCGTTTGACTGAACGAAAGGCGCGCGCGAGTGTATACATTATGTCTGGCCGACGAGAGTTCCAGACGGAAACGAGGGTGAGCGTTTTACCGGCCACCTTTCGATCCTTTTATTCTACGATACCTTTTTCTTTTTTTCTTACCTTTTTTCAAGAAAAAAAAATGGAAAAAAAAAAAATATATATATATATATTTACGGTCTAACGAGAGGGAGTCGCGGGTGACTGAGGGCGCTTCGCGAAAGGATCTCGACAAATTAGGGGAAGAAGGGCGAAACGAGAATACTCCGGGCGACCGTCGCCGAAGCCCCGGCCACCCCCAGCGACGATCTCACCCCTATAAGCCTCGTCTGTAAGATATACCGATGTACAGCAGTGATATTTTTTCAAAACGTACTTTAGTCGCGTAAGGTGAATTGAAATGAGAAGAAGAAAAAAAAAAAAAAAACCAATGCGCAAGGGAGACGAAAGAAAAAAAAAATAAGAATTTTTTCCTCCGAGTTTTCAGGGAACGACGGGGTTATAAATATTATATATGTATATTATATATATAAATGAATATATTAAATTAAGAGTAAATTTATGAAGATACAGATTATACGACTATATCTTTCTTCTGTGTGTGCAAAAGTGTAGTTCCGTGTGTGTGTGTGTGTGTGGGAGCGTGAGGCGGAAGTGAGGACGAGTAAGCTAGCTAAAGTAAAGCCGACGAGCTCGTGGATGAATTCAATTACATTGAGAAAAATGTGAACGATAAAAGTGCGCAAAAAAAAAAAAAAAAAAATCAATAGTTTTCAACAATTCCACCCGTGTAGAGTCGCTTCCACTGACTGTGACGGGAGCCTTTTTTTTTTAAATAATTTTTGTTTAAATTGCCATGATTTCAATACGAACAGATTTCTCGAATAATCCCGGTCCTTCAATTTTCCAAGGTATTTTAGTCACGCGCGTTCGTTAACGATTTATACCTCGTGGTATTGCGCATCCCAGCGTTCTCCACCCCGGCGTCGCGTTAATCGAAAATTGCGAACGCGTTCTGACGGTCGTCAATCGAACGAAATAGACGTGTCTATAGTTGATGAAATTGGCGTAAGCGGTGACCAACAGCCGTGAATATTATAAGAACTGAAGGTACGAACACGCGTGTACGCCGATCCTTGTGCTATCGTCATTAACCCGCACTATTATAATCGTCGATGCGTACGTTAATGATAGTGGATTCTCGGTGGGTTTTGTAACGACAGCCTTTAGTACATATCCCGTCGTATATGTCGTCGAAACGAACGATTCAGCGTTCGCTCAAGCACCGAGTAATAACTCGGCTCGTCGTTTACGAACGTGTACTCGAGTAATTAACGATCGGGTACTATGAAATTTCCCCTCTCGAGATCGTTTTATAGTCACACAGGCCGGCGGCGCTCAGGATGACTCGCGGACTGTATGCAGCAAAGGGGGGTTGCGTCGGACCCTCGTCACGCCCGCTATAACATTCACCCTCTCACCTTTATTTATCACACGCTGCCGAGTGGTGACGCGTATCTGTCTATCTACTATGCTACTAAAAACCTTCTTCACTGCCACGCGCGTTGTGTTACGACTCTTTGAGACTGATATTCCCATCTCGTGTTGAACCCTCCATCCCCTCGAATTTTCTTAAACAATTGTCTATACGTATACATCCTCGTCCAGTAGATCCGCGTGTCTATAATTCTTCTATAGGTAAAATACGATTAACCTCTCTATCGTACGCGGTTTTCATCTTCTATATCGAAGTGTTCAATAATCCTATTTCTATCGAATTTTTTTACCCGACAAAACTACTCGTCCACGAGCTCATTCGGCCTCCGCGTACCCGAATCTTGCGAACAAGAGATCCGCTCACATTTTTTCTCGTGAAACGTATTTCCATTATACCGTTCAATTGTTACACGGATTATTTTTAATGAAAAAAAAAAAAAAAAAAAAAAAAGAATAAAACTCGAACGCGATCGCATGTTTCTCTTATGGTGAACATTTTGTCGACTTATTTCGTTAAAGGATTGAAAAAAAAAAAGAAAAAAAAAAAAAAAAAATTCGATTGGCGAGGCAACGAGCTATTAAAAGAAAGCGGGGATGAGCTTACGAGGATTTTAATGAGAAATACGCGAACGAGATAAGAAGGTATAAAAGTGTGAGTTTATTAAATTAATGAATAACGAAAGAAATAAAGACGATGACCATATTACGTGTATTTACAATAATAATAGATATATATGTATATAAATAAATCAATGAATGAACGAGAATCTGTAAATAATAATTATATTATATTATACGTAAACAACAACGTAAACCAAATAAACGTGTTGATATGAAAGAAAAAAAATTAACGCAAATTGTTTCTGTTAAAAAGAGAACCGCAGGCTGGCAAGTGGGGTTATGAACTTAAAAAAAAAAAGAAAAAGTTTCACATTTATTCTGCCGAATTTCTACCGCTAATTAAGCGATCCGATTTAATTGCGTCGAAGACCAAGAGAAACGTCGCTACTGCGAAACGAGAAAAAAAAAAATGTTTCAACAGCTTTAAACATTCCAGAAACTCATTCTCGAAAGTAGAGCTTAATTACCACTTTTTAGAAATGATAAAGGAGTCAAATTTTCAATTTGGATAATTTCAAACGGAGAATAAACACATCCTCTCTCGCATCTGTGCGCTCTTTACGGCGGACATTTTTTCGCACTCAAGCGATAGCCGCACATGTTTCGCTTAGCTTAGCCTCTCTTCAAAATGCAGTTAAACCCCTCCTATTCCAAGGACTCCCTTTATCTCGAATTCGCGAGGAAGATAGAGCTGATATTTTCAACACATTTTCCCGGTGAACTTTCCATAATAAAAATCACAAGTGGAGCTCTTGCCGTTTCTATTAATAAAAGAAATGCAGCCTCTATCCAATATAAATGGTCGCCGTTGTACCAAGCATCATTTCTCCCTTCGTTCTCGATTTATATCTACCGAACTGCACCTGGAAGCTCTATGGCGCTCGCCTCATTTTGCGGCGTTATGAAGAAAATTCGGAATCCTGGGGCCGTACACGATAAACGAACCGCGCCAGTGAACAGCAGCAGCACCAGCAGTAGCAGCGGTAGGTGACTGGAGTTTCGTGAAATAAATGGATTTTACTCGCGAGGCTTTGCCCCGGACACCGGCATCAACGCTTTGCCATCGCTGCCATCAACCCTCCAACGTCGCCTTTTTCCTTTTGCACTCTTTTACCCCGAGATATCGTACTCGCCCTCTCTGCGTAATTAAAAACTCCGCCTTTCGCGAGGCAATCCGTCGGTGCCGGTTTAGGGGGGGAGGGCTGTGGCTCGATTTCAGCCCTCTCGCCTCTTCACCCTTTATATCCGTCTCTCCTCTTTCCACCGCATTATTAATCGCGTATACGTTCATTTCTTTCTACTCACGCCTTCCTGACCCCTTTGTTATTTTTCCGCTATTTTCTACTTTTGCCGTGCGCCCACTTTACCACTCTTATTCGCTACTCGATTTTCCAAGCGCGTTTCACTTGCACGATAACCGAGGCGTTCGTTTCACTCGTAGCTTTCTTATAACTCGTTTTGTTATCGCTGAATACACAAACTCAACGCAGTGACAAAGAAATAAGTGAGTACCTGAAATTCAACGGAAAGCAAAATGTTCTCTCTTCCCGCGAAGTTCACTTCGGAGTTAACGCGGTTTCCTTTTCTTAAAAAAAAAAAAAAAAAAAAAAAAAAAAAAGTAATCGATGGGAGTTTAATTTGCCGAATAATTTATCGCTGGATTAAAGATTGACCGAGAAATTAAGCGAACTGTGACCCCTCCGACGTTTGCCCAAGCGGAAACGGATGCAGTAACTATTTTATTCAAACCCAATATTTAAATCAGTTTGTCGATTTTTGTCGAAAATCTATGACGACGTGAAGTCATTAAAGAATGTTTTTTATTTTTTTTAGTGTGGTAAAAGTTTCTTCGTATAGAAAAACAGAGTACAGAGGTAGAATACGCTAGTGGAAAGGGTAATGCCGGAAGGAACGAAGCGGAAAGAGAAAGAGATGCTATAGTAGGGTAGTTAATCCGTAACGTGTTGCAATCAAGGATGTCCCTGCGGGTTGTGGCGGCAATGGCGGTGGTTTCTCGCCTCCTCTCGCAAATAATCGATCGGCATGTTTTCTCGTGGCAATTGTTAGCAGTTACCGAAACCCGCAACTGGAAAAGCGTCCGAGCCGTATGTTTCGATTTTCGATACGCGCGGGTGCTGGGAAAATAGCTCTCTTCCTGTGAGCGTTCATTCCATCTGTGTTCTGGTATTAAGTAGTATATCCAGCACCCTCGTTTCCGCACCCTTCTCTTGTATCACTCTATTTATGTATATATATATATGCATATACTATATACATTTATATACACGTATCATCTGCATCAGTGAGCGAATATCTATGTCTCCATTTCCTGCGCGATGCTGCAAATGTGTGCTCAATGCCTCTTGACGATACTCTCTCACCTCACTTCCACTATTTCTCTTTCTCTTCGCTTCCATCTCGCCAACTACTTCCGTTCCATTCCAGACTACAGCTCTCAGCAATCTCTCTCCATCGCTCCAGAGACCCCCTCACTTCCCCCTTAAACCCGCCAGTTCCAGACTCGCGCACCGATAATTCGCAAATACCGTCCGAGAACAGTGCAGCACCTGCGGCGCTGTTGGAGAATCCACTCGAGATAAAATGTCGAGCCGGTTTGAGAAGCAGGAAGGGGGAGGGGCGGTGGGATTATGCAAGTACCCCATCCGCGTCGCTTAAACACCACACCCCGGTATTGGTAAGAGAATAAGTAAGTATTGGTAAAAGATCTTTATAATACGAAAAATGCAACGGCGTATGTGTTCTCAAATAAACATACACACGCGCGTTGTATCTTGTAATATAAATATATTCACATGTGTGTATTGAGTTTTCTATTCATATAACTATATAAATATCACGCGCAGGTATACGCGAGAGGTAATAGAAACGGATGCTAGTGGGAAAAGAGAGATTGGAATCCAAATGAAGGGTGGAAGTGACACACGAACAGCTTGGAAAGCTGTGACCGCCACGAGTGTCGGACGACCATACTGCTGGACCTCCTCTCTCTATCCCCTCTCTCTCTATATAGATATATATATATTACACATATATAAGTGTGTATATATATATATGTAGGACTGCTATCACGATTTCTCTGCCTTTTGCGGCACCTCTCCATACCACGGCATCTATACCCCTTCGCTATCTCTCCAGCGGCTCTTCTCGCATCTCACTTGGTCGCACACTATTCCTGCGTTATACCGAGCACCACCTACTCCAGCAAAGCCATTTGCATCGGGCGATATCGAATAATATGCTAATTGCTCTCCCGGGAGTTCGCTATATCCAGCAGCAGCAGCAGCAGCAGCCGCAGTAGCAGAGAGAAAACGACGGTCCCTTGAAGAGATCCTTTCGCTTCGAAATAGAATGGCTCTCTCTACTTTCGCGGTACGAATCACAATTTCTTTTGATTCTCCACCCGCACAGCCGTAGCGCATATATTTATTATTACGATACCTTAAAGTTTCGATATTGCAGAATTGAAAAGCGAATACGAGATGAGATCTCTATGCAGCAAAGGGTTAAGTGCCCCTTAAGGGTAAGTAGTCAACGAGGAGTTGAGGGGCGTAGAGCTACGGTATTATAATAGCATCTTCGTATTATAATTTGAAAGAACTTGTTTCAACGCTATAAGAAACTCCCGCTTCCCGCTGACGGATTTCTACTCGTTAGTTTAGCATCGAATCATCACTTCAAGTTCGAAGGAAACGACGTCAGCACGACTCGGTTCATCGTCGGGATATAATTAGGGAAAATAACGGATGAAAACTCGAATTTATATTGGCATTCGACGTTTCTCAGTCATCGTCAACGTTCGTCTCATTCGCGTCGTTTACCGATCCGAAGTGAAATTAAACTGATAACTAGAGATCGAAAGATTATCCACAACTGCAAGCTGCCGGAAAGCTCATTGCTGAATGCATTATACATGATCTCAGTGTGAAATCACTGAGTCCGAAAAAGGTGGTACAGTCAGTACCCGTAAATGCGAAACAATAAGAATCGCGCAAAGTTTCGAACCGCCGAAGGTGAACTTTGGTGATGAGATACACGATTCATTTCGCAAATACTCGAAAATCACGAACAACGGGCGATAATATAGTTGACGAAGCGAACAAGATTACGAACAGTGAAAGAGAAGTTTATGCACCGGAAGTCAAAGTGTGGGTTGGATACTAGACGATTGTTACGAAGCTGTAAGCCTCTTTGCCTTCGATAGGATTTGGCAGCGAGTCACTCAGCGTCTCGCGGTGCCAGGAACGCAAAGGCGCTTGTAATAGAGAAAAAAGCGTAGTAGGTAAGAGGGCCAAACCATTATTATTACATTCACGAACGTCGAAACGTTGAGATCGGGTAGTCCGCGGTAACGGTAACCACGTTGGGACTTACTTGTGCCGAGAGCTATAAATCTGGAAGCGATAACATGAAAACACGACGAGGCACGGGCCACGTTCAGCCAACCACCTCCTCTCTCTATCACCCAACCACTCGCGATCAATGTGACGTTAATAAATCTTTCGTGATAGCGTATCACTGTTACCGCAGTGGCAATCCGATTGTTATATGTCCGTTGATTCGTCCACAAAAATACGTGTGTTAACGCGATATTTTTAGTTTCGTCACGTTTACGATACGTAATAAGTAAAATATAAATATGTAAATTTTTTGTTCTCATTTTCTGTAATGAACGAAAAAAAATCAGGAATTCCACGCGCGCACGCGGTTAATAAATGCCGTCGATGACGATATGAGGACATCTAGCAGGTGTATAAAGAGCGGATTTCATGTCAAATATTCTCGGTCCATTCGCCTCTAACCAACATTGCAATATCCACGTACCACACGTACGGAATACATCGGGAGTCTACGTATTACACTCTTCTTGCAGGGCGTTCAAGCATCGTCCTACTACCCTGCTGGCACCGTTCCAAATATACGTTCCTCAATTTCCCGTAAAATCTGATTTCCACAACGCCCGCGGCCGAGAGAGAGGCGGAATATGACATACCTCGGGTTTCGAATACATCGAACGAGATGTGATTCTCAAAGTTATTTGCGCACATTGCTCACCTACGCGTATATACATATATTTTTTATATATATATATGTAATATATATTGCCGCGACGATGAATAATATACTTGAAGAATATTAAATTACTCAAGAAATAATCATAATCTGTCGAATCATTAAAAGACCAATGAATGAGAATGTATTTGTACGAAGAAATTCGTTCCATCATAAAATGATACGAATTTCTTCGTACAAATACATTATCACATATTGGTTTTTTAATTATCCAACGAAGTGTGATGACGTCTACCTAATGAAGCGAAAGACAGAGGTTTCGGTGAATTCGACGTTCATTAAATGTGTAAATTATCCACAATTCAATCGAAAAATAATGGATAACGGGGATAAAACATATTATCCATTAGCCAAATAATGACTAATGAAAATCGATAATGCATGATTTCATTATTGATGATTTCGGTTGAAACTCTGTCGAATGGTAAAATATAATTCGCTTATTAACCACAATTATACTTCTGCGGTGTAATGATAGAATCAATGGTCGATTACTCAATTAATTAAACGAATACTAGAGTTACATCATGAGACAGCGAATGACGCAAACTTACTATTATCCAATCTCTTCCTAAATAGTAACATTAATGTGACAGCTGTCAATTAACAATTATCAAAAAGACGGCGTTGGGAACGTTATGATTGAACTTCTAGAATTTACGTCTGCGAATGCGTCTTTAGAACGAATCCAATTTAATTAATTAATTAATTAATTAATTAACCACCACTTTCATTAATTACCGTATATAACGGCAATTGTGATATTGATAAAACAGCGATATTTCATTACTTAATATACATGTTCATTACTTCCAAACTCTCCAACGAAACTGTTACCAATCCCCAAAAAAAAAAAAAAAAAAAACCAGTGGAAAGGATAGTGGAATAAAAGTTCATAAACGAAATATCACTTTATCGTAATAAATCACAAAAAATCGGATGTCGGTCGGATGAAATTTTCTGGGGATCGTACTAACATTTCAAATCCTATAAATCTCTCACATAATTCGCTGCAAAAGTGATTAAAAACGTTCCTTAATTGTACAAAGCCATCTACACGCGTATTGCAAGTACTTAAAATTTCAAGGGTTTCGAAAACAATCTATTAAGTAATTGCGCGGGTTACAAGGTCACGTGGGTACCAGTTAACGGCAAGTAGTGGATCCGAAATATCATAAGGATAAATCAAGTCTGTTATGGGCCGACTATACCTTAACAGCCCTTGATAGCGCCAGCGTAAGGTGAGTCCGATCAGCTTTACCCTCCGTTCATAGTGCTCCGAACTGGAGTGACTGACTCGGCCACATATAAGTATCCTAACCTACAACGTTCTCTGTGTACTTGCTGGTAGGTTTATTACAAGCGTCGAGAGGGGGTGGAGGGGGTATATAGGTAGAAGAGATCGTACGCCAGAGAGCCGCGTGCCGGGAGCGATTTTAGAAACGCGATCTGGCGTGCCGGGCGAGAGCCATCCGCTCGATTACAGCCGCGAAACGAGAAAACGAACGGGGCATAATTCACGGAAATCACCGGTCACGTAGGGAACGATCATCCCTGTGCGCACTCGCCAGCAAACACCTTCGTGATATGCCGCTCCCCGTCCTTTATTTTTCTTCTTTTACTTTACAATGTCTACTGTTTCTTTAAATTTCTCACGTTGCCCTGTCTTCCATTACTTCTGCAGGTGAACAAGGTGAACAAATTAAAAAAAAAAACAAATTTTCGCTTACGGAACATCCAAGGAGAACGTAATAGACGCCAACTACAGTGCAATGTAACGTTGCATAATCGTATATATGTTGATCTGAATCGTTTTTAGATCAAAGAGACCATCGTTTTCGTGTTCCCCAAAGAATTAGAAAATGTTACATCGCATTGTATACATAGCGGCGTAAAACATTTTAGAGCCGCTCGATGTGATGTGAAAACATTGCAAGAGCAAAATTGCACTCATTCGCAAGGATTTTTACGCTTTTTTCGTAAACGTGAAAAAAAATGATTTCGCAACTACATCGAGTCCCGTTTCTCATATATCCGTCTCATCGGAAACGATAAACATCTCGGGCTTTCTGAATACACAAAAATGAACAAAGTCGTTTTTTTTATCGAAGTATTGTCCCGGATCGGGAGAAATATGTTCGATGTTTGATTTTGATGATTTTCGACTAATTGATTTCGAGTAATCGAGTGAATTGGAGTCCAGCTGTATTCCCAAGTGTCATGAACAAATACTCACGTGTACTCGGTACTGCGTACGATATTGACTCGAATTATTGTGGGTTAATCCTGAAATACCCGAATCGTAACAACACACATACACACGCGGACACCCTTTCGAGTAAACGAGGGAAAGAGTGATTGCGGGGACTCGCAGGTGTAAGTGGTAAAGTAGGATGAGATAGATATGAATTGGGGCGTATGTGAGACAGAGATATGTACCAGAGATGATATCGCACCCGCGGAGGCGAGATGGATACTCCCGTTCATATACGCCAACCCCCGAAGCGTGGGAACAGCGAACGCCTAATTGCATAAATAATTCAACGCGACGAGCGCGCAGACCGTGCTTGCGGGGGGGTTAGGGAAGCCGGGGGTACAGTACAGATAGTTATTGTCTGCCGACATAACGAAGCGTCAATCCGTTATCCGTCGGTTATCGTAGCGCAATATAGCGTATACGAGAACGAGCGCTCTCCGTGTCCAACAACGGCTCTCTCTCTCTCTCAATCCCTCGATCCTATGATTTCTCCAAAATTTCACAGACTGCCGAACATACCAGACTAATGTTACCGCTTCTAATGTTGCCGTTACAGTGATATTTTCAAATGAACTCCGATCTCAAACGTCGATCCTCTCTCATTCGGAAATATCACCGTGTCGTAAAACTACCATAGAATGATAACAATTCACAAACACATATTTTCATTAATTCCGACATTCGGACGATGCCGACTATATTGTTCCAAGCAGCAGCAGCAGCAGCATACGAGAGGAATTTTGTCCCGTGTTTGGCGAGAGTTTCGGTCAACGTTTCGCGAAAGTTTCGCAAGTGAGGCAGAGTGAAAACATTGAAAATAAAAACAACAAAGTGAATATGCGAGAGACACAGAGAGAGAGAGAGGGAGATGAAGAGAAAAAGGGAGTAAAGGGAGAAAAAAAATGTTTCTGTGATAATGGAATTATAAAAACGTTGACGGCAAATATGCCAGTTTTGAGGCGACCTTAGCGTGTCTTTCGCATCGTTATAGGCAACTTTTTCTGTTGCACTCTTTCATTGCCTTGTGACGCCATTCACCGGATCATTCTTTCTTCTTCTATTCCTCTTTTGTTTCTACCATCCACGCTTCGTACTCACAACAAGCGTCGGAGGGACACATCCCTCTACCGCTGATTTGGCTATGAGGGGGAAAAATGGGTGGACTGGTACTGCAGAAAGGCTCTTCCGTGTGGAACGAAAAATAAACAAGTAACGTATGTCCCTTGTGTGCACTGACCCGTGCGTACACGAGCTCCTTTAACCGCAAAAGCTTTCCATGAAAATTTACCGTGCACTTCAGGCGCTTCGTACACGCTTGCCGAGGCGAAGCAAAGCACGGAAAGAGAGACTGAACACATGCATCCGTTAGCTGTCCATAGCGGGAGAGCGTAACGCGAATCCCCGACCCAACGCTCGACCATCTCTTTCTGCATTTAAACGAATTTTTCGGTGCTCCGCCGACTCCTTAACTCTTTAACGGACAAAACACAGCGTGTGCTTGAAAACTGATGAAATGTGTTGACTTTTTTTTTTTTTTTTTTTTTTTATTTTTCGAAAACACCGAAAATTTACTGCACGAGATTATGCGGACATGAGTTATTATGAGAATTGCATCGTTAATCTTTCTGATAATAGTAAAGTGGACAAAAGCCGGCAAAAACTTTTTGAAGAGCAGCGATGTCGCTTGAAAAAAAAAAAAAAAAAAAAAAAAAAAAAAAAAAAAAAAAAAAAATTTCAAAATCTTGATCCGTTAGCTGCAGCTTGCAGGCGAACAATACGTCGGGTACATCGTTTCCCGTGGCGAGTATTTAACTTCCTGAAATTTCTAGAGCGAAGGGTATGCAGCACCCCAGATAGATTATACAATAGTTGGCTTGCGAAACTTGGTACATCTATCGAGTTTATCCCGACGTTCGGCTTACAACCACTTATGCAAATTTGACGCGAAGCCTCGTATACGAATTACATAGTAATAAAAAGCTCCGGTACACAACCCCTCGCGAGACATAGTCATAACCGGAGCTTTGGAGACAGTGGAGAACTTTGAGTAACTCAAGAGCCAAACACATCGTATCGCGTCGTGCTTCCGTCACCGAACCTCAAGTATTATCCCATGTGATGCCCTAACCTCTGACACCGACAGTGAAATTAGGCTTTACGTGTACTATATTACTACACACTCGACACGACCTTTTGTAAAACATTTTCTCGAGTGCACAGATTACAAGGAAAAAAACAATACTGAGGTGTATGAGAGAAAAAAAAAAATCCACCAGTTAACATCACTCTCGCCGAAAAAATATATTCCACAAGTTCCATTTATTTGTACAAAAGAATGGAGACCCCCGCGAGCACGAGCGGGCGGAACGATGAACAGAGTGAAAAAGGATGGACGACTGAAGAATTGCGGCGTTCTACTGGAAAAAATTGCGAATGTTGGAACGCGGAGAGGCATTTTCCAACGGTAAATACTAGCTACTGGTGTCGCTCCGCGGACGTATTGCCTCTATAGTCTCGTATACCCCCCTATCCTTTATTCTCTCTCGACGGAGTGTTCTCGCACTGTAAAGCTCTCTTCGAGGTTGAAAACGGCTATGCCAGCGAGCTAGACTTCGGTTAAAAAAAATAAAATAAAAAAAAAACCAACCCTCGCCTCCAGCAGCACGCTCCAGCTATCCATAGACGTTTGTGCCCTATACCATGAAATGTGATGCACAGAAATAAGACCGCAAATGAGAATGAAAACTACCGGTATACTGAGCTTTTCATTCACAATTTTTACAACAACAAAAAAACCTCTTAATCAATTTAACCTTTCGACGGGGGCGTTAGTCTTTGTTTCGGCAAGCGGTTTCTCCACATGGAGTGCAAAGTGCGACGATTGGTTGCCACTTTATTGGACGGTTCTACGAATCATGTTCGACATCCGCCAGTCACAGCTCCGCAAAATTTGCCTCTTTGTTTATCAAATGATAGTCAATTTTTTATGTAATTTTTTTATTTTTTTTCAAACAAAATGGAAGATTTTTCGATTGGAAATAAAGACATCTCGGCGTTACACGATTGTCACTACAATACAGTTACAGTAGAGAAGGGGACGATCTTTTTTTTTCTCTATCCAGTGCGTGACACAGTAAAACGTTAAATACATTGGGATCGAAGAGAAAAAATAAATATATTCTTCGTCTTGTTTCCAATTTGTCATCGTTTCCATTGAGAGTCGGGAGCCAATCGGACCGCAGGAAACATCCCGCGGCAGTCAATAAAAAAAAAAAAGGCAACATATGAACTTCCAAACGTTTCTGAAAGAACGCATATTGGTATGCTGACTCCATGAGATGAACCATTGTTGCGTTTCGTTCAAAAAACAAAACAGCATACACCCTCTCTATACGAGAGTTCCAACCGGAAGGTTAATTGTTAGCAATATGCGTTCTCGTGAATTATTATGAGAATACGCGCGGTCACCGTAGTTACAACCGTGCGGTGGGCCAATTATCAATTGAACAATATTCCCAGTTCAGATAACAATGCACCAAACCAATCAATATACACACACATGTGGCAACGAATGCTTTACAAAATCGATATTCGCGTATTGCAAGAAATACCTATTGCATTACTGCAAATAAAAATCCCAACGATTGGCTTCGAATCAATTGAAATGAAATTTATATTTACACTATTCTACGTGTACGTTTCATGAAAATCGCGTATACGCGGTACCGAATAAATTACAAAAGGTAATTTAATCGTAATATTTTTTTATTTGTAAACGCGCCATAAGAACGCTTGAAAATGTGCCCTGTAAACTATTCGAGGAACTCAATAACTCTGTTCATATACGCGAGGCTCTCGTATGACGTCTTCATCCATCAAAATCTTTCACGGGGCCGCTGTGCACGTACCTCTATTTTAACGCAACGGTTAGTGCTCACGAGCGTTGTTCGAAGTAAGAGAAGAAGACTATAACTGTCCAATCGTTCATTACAAGAGTCATAAAAGTCACGAAATTTCCTCATTCCCGAGGATATTCGGTTCGTATTCTGTTGAAAATTCTACCGGTATACGCGGTTAACAGCTGCGACACTTATATATTTCAGATTCTTCGTTCTATATTCCCGCATTTTAGACGCTCTCACGTGCTACCGATTTTTTTTTTTTTTTTTTTTTTTTTTTTTTTTCGATCTTATCCTACGCGAAGCAGGTAGCGCGTTATTTCACGATTGCTTTTCTCTCTATTTCGACTTGAGCAGATATACCATTCTCGGGCTTTTGCGTCTCTCGTCATCGACGTCGCCGTTGTCGTTGTCGTCGTCGACCCGTTTTCCTATCCCACGGCAAAACCTCTGGAATAGCGTGCGACGGCAGACGACGTCGTTTTCTGTGACAAGTTATCGCACCTCGGACCTGCGAACGACGGGTCCGTGGGTAGCCAGTTATTTCGAAAGGATAAAATCCATTCTGCGTGGTCGAAGCGAACCGAAGCTGCCGAATCGATCTATATATAGCCTCGCAGGCCAAAGTAACAGGGAGAACCAGAGCACGTCGTCGTATTCCGCGCACTATTTCGCAACCCACTGCGTTTTCTAGTACCAAAAGCAAGTTCACCATACTTCTCCTTCCTTCGGAAACGTCGAGAGTTTCCATCCCGTAAAATTGCTCTCTTCTGCCGACGGCAATATCACGAGGACTCGCAGACGTTCGTACGTCGATAACATTGACGGGAATGAAGCGAACAATATCAATGTACCAACGACGATGGCTCGCCCTCTCGTTTCGCGTAACTATACGACTAGGAAAACTATCAACATCTACCAACTCCAGAATTCAAATCGGAGTAATCCATCCGATTTCATATCCGATTCAAACTAACGATCAAAATCAAGAGACCCTTTCATCTGCGCAACGAGCTGTAAATACCGACTGTAATTAACAATTCTTATAAATCTGCTATCGAATAAGTAGAAGGAAAAGAAAACCACACACGCCCGGTATTTACAATTGTGTAGAACAGAGTTATCGGCATAATCGGTATAAAAAAAAAAAGAATATCTGACGCCGTGAAAAAAAAAAACCAATCGCTGTTACGCAATTTGTCAAAAATCAGAACAAATTACGGCAATTCATTAATCTGATTATCAAATATTAAAGAAGGGATTAACCTTTCGAGGATACGAAGTGAATGAGCGACCGATCAAAACGTTCCAAGTGGCGAGGAAATAATGAAAGACCGAGAGAATCAAAAGACCAGAGAAAACGATGAAAGGCGAGAATTGGGTGACGAAACAGACCCACTGCCTAATGAATATCACGCCCGAATGGCATTTAATTCTGGCAAGAATTCTACATACTTTGAAACGAAGCGATAGAGGGAGTGGCGAGGATCGTAACGGTTTCAAGGGGGTTGAGAAATCGTGTGCGCGACCCGACGCAAAAAGCTAATTGCATCCCTCTTTCCTCCCCAACCAGTGCATGCTTGTGCCCGCGCGTTACCGGCGGGAACTCCCGTTCCGCGGACGCCGATAATTAAATTCACTTTTTGGCGTTTAGGAATTCGATCGAACTATCCGCGGGCTCGGAAAATCGTTGAGTTTCAGCTTTACCATTTGCAGCTGCTGCTCTTGCTATTCAGATTGTTGAGCGGTCTTCTCTTTCACGCTGTCGCATGTGTGAGTCCTCAACAGCGTCAAAGGTCGATTCGTGGCTTTACCAGCAGTTTCGAGTTTCGATCTTCCGGATGGCTGAGCGCCGAGTAACACAGGGTCCACAGAGATTGCGAGTAACGGGCGGGAGTTTGAGACGACGAGAGGGACCATAGTGCCAACCGACAGACTTCTACTCCCCATCAATGCCACTCTCGCGGTATCGCGGCTCATCGAGTCCGATTTGTCGTCACGCGAACTCGTGCTACTTGCCATCGATTCCACTATACAAGGGTATGTTGGCCATTGAAAGCCGCGAGAGATTCCTTTGGGCTTTCGTCACTAATCTGATTTTATGTGGATTTGGGGAAAAAAAATCGTGCGCTACACATTCACTGAAATTAGTGATTAGTAATTAGCGAATTAGTAATTTGCTAACCTTACTTTTTAAATATCAATTTTTCCGACAAAATGAACATCAATATTATATTTTCTCAAGTAAAACAGTTGTTATTTTTTTTCATAATTTACTCGATGCAATAAGGTGACTTTTTTTTCAATCTGCTTTCGTCTGTACTTTTCCGGTTGGATGATTTTTCTCAATTTCATTGGGGAAAAATAATGTCGACAGTGGCGTTGAAGATCCGTCGCGTAACGAACGCGCCCCATCTCGTCGACATATTAATAATTGGTGTAAAAAGAGAAGGTGTTTGTTTCGCTAGTATAATATGTAAACGTCGCCATGCGACAGACTAGGCGAGAGAGACACGGGCAAGGAGCTCGCGGTTAAGGAGCAGAAGAAGTAAAAGGATGAGGAACCAGACGGTTCGCTGATGGCGAAGCACTAGCGCAATTTCCCGACGAAAAAAAATGACGGGAATTACTTACCATGTCGGGCGGAAAAGATATCCGGTTTCTAACGAGATCGAGAGACTCTCCAGTTCTCGGGAAGAAAGGAGTGAAAAATGAAGGTAGACGGGGGGGTTTGCGCGCTGCAGAAACGACGAGAGGGCGGATGGGAGACGTACTCCTTCTTTACCTTTCGTTGGTATGCGTTTATACAATGTATAACTATGTAAAAGTAGATAATACCGATAAATTACGGTAAGAGAGTCAGAAGAACGGAATGAAAAAGGAAATAAAGAATACGTAGAAAGGACACAATACGCTGTGCTTAAGCAGAATGTAGTAGAGAAAAATACAATGTTGAAAAAACGGACGTTCCAGTGATTGAGAAGAAGTAGAAGAAGAGTTACAAGTGAAGTCGAGTGATCGTCGTGGTGCAGCCGCTGGAGCATTCGCTATAGACGCAAACGCGTGAAGCACGTGTTCGATCTCTCGATGTCTACACTGAACGAAAACGGTACCGACAGGAATTCAACTTCGACTGTATGGCAATATTATTTACCAGTACAGCTAATTAAACAACGCTATCGGACGAATAGCTATTGCAATTTAAAAAAACATCCCATTGCAGTCAACTGGACGCATGCGCGACTGCCAGCGCTTGATTCTGCAGAAACTGTACATCAACCGTAGCGATCTAATTGTTGATTCCTCGAGAAACTCTGCCCATAATTATCGATACGCTGAAATTCTTTACCGAACTTTCAGAGTAGTAATGAAGCGAACAGACGTCCGATAACATCGGCTTAATAATGATTATATAAGAAGTTATAGTGGATCTTTATATCGCCTCTGCCGTTTTCTAATGAGAATGACTCGCATTACCCCTCACTTTTCTCGGGTGTAATCCAGCCCCGCGGCAAAGCGACAGAGAGAACGGGGACTGCAGGGGGTTGAGCGCTGAGAAACTCGATAAAACCTCGTGAGGTCGTAACGCAACTACGTAATATTAAAATATTACTCTCGCACGGGACATTCTCGAGGGGGGGTGAGGATAAAGCTGGTCATGCGGCTGTTGGAATTCCTGGGACGTTACGTTGTAGCAGCTCTGGAGATTGCAATAAGGAAAAAAAAGCGCAGAGGGCAGCAGCGGTATGCATATACATGTATACAGTGTATAAAATATAACGTGGATGCGCTACATTAGAAAAAGTATACAACGCGCTTACGGAGAAGAAACGCCTTAAATTTTCAGGCTCAGGGGGTACGTCGTCCGTACGGAGAAAACTCTCGGCGTGCATTAGTAGCATATAGTACATAGTACAGGTACAGGGGATGTTACCTTCTCACCTACTCTCGGACCTTCGGTATTCTCTGCCATACATGGTATATATACGTAGGAAGCCACCCACGACTGGTAGCAACGGTACAGTAACAAACTCGCGACTATTTTTCTCCCGTCAACCGTACGACGCACCTGTGACCCGTTGCTTAATCCAGTACTACGCTGGACGCGTTGGTCCCCCGGGGCAAAGCGTATACTTGCCATCGTGTGACAATGCCGGCCAGTAGTTAGCGCTGTGCAGGTTGGACGAAAAATTTGTCGGGCAAATAACAGTTCACAGAATCATTGTTCTTCTTGTTTTGGTAAGAATATCTAGAAAACATTTGACACCACGGAAAAAACGTTTGATCAGAGTTCTAACACTGATGGTCGATGATTAGGATCATCAATTAGCCGAAAATTTAGTCGGTATTAGTGCCAAAAAGCATTATTACGATCAATGGTAACTTTGTCCATTAGCAGACCGAATTGAAAGAAAAATCGGATAACGAACTATTCACGTCTATTGAGGACTATCGAGACGCAAGATAATATTTGAGGGGAGCATTCAGAGATTCGGTTGCATGTATAATCATCTGTGGAATCGTAACTTCAATGAAGGTACAGTAGCTAAGCTCATCTGGCGGTAGTATTATAAAAATTCTAAAAGCAGGACTTGCCGGAGGGCAGCGTTACGACCTCAAAAGCTTAATTGCTCAGGTTACGCATGAGTGTGTCCAATCAGCGCGGGACTGATGATCAGCTGGAGGTGCTGGTGAATAGCTGTTCCGTTGCTCCAGGTATTGGTTGTGTCGTGAACGCTGTACCGAACGCATCGTCGGTCACCTGGACCATTCGGCCATACCGAGCTTGCAGCATATCCGCACAGCCCGCGGACATTTGCAAGGTAATCCGTTCTCCGTCTCCTATGCCATGCACTATATATTGCCAATCACTGACGAAGCTTAGTTAATAGTACCGTTCTCCCGAGCCGCCCCGTCCGCTCGCTCGTTCCCTCGTTCCCTTTCCCTGTGTCGCAAATTCTACCTACCCCTGCCGGATAATTGAAAATTAACCAACCGGCGGTCCATCCATCTGGGCGCCACCCTCTAATCACAGCCGGTGCCGCACTTGGATCCCGTTTGCGGAATACGCTTTATGTATCCATCTCTATCGTGCGCCATCTCACCGAATATACCTACTCCTTTCACCCAACGTTATCCCACACCGTAGTTTCTATCCGCGCACGCAGCTCTCACCTCACACTCACTCTCCCTCTCGTTAACTCGATCCTATACACGCCGGACGCTAATAACTAATCGGCCACGTCCGCACGGCCCGTCGGTCGCCCATCCGTAATCTGGACCCATTGCGTATACGCTGTTGTCGGTACGTGATGCTTCCCTCTGATATAGACCCCTCACGTTTGCCGGGTATGACCCCAACGAGAGACAAGGAAAAGAGAAATCTGACGAAACCGCGGTCCGTATCGTCAATCCGATATGTTCGCTCAACAAGACATGATACGGCAAAACGCAAAGATTCTGAATTTCGGTACCTTCTTCGGGAAGTCAAAAGCACGGATCTTTCAATACATCGCTACTACACGAGTTCCTATACTCATCGTAGATATCTAAAATGTAAAACTAACGTTTATTCGTATAGCATGTCTACACCATTTCCTATATCTTTAAGTCAGAATCTCTATGGAATTGTACACATCAGATCTTCGAACGAGAAAAGTATCGGTTATGTACTCATGTACACTCTTTGTATTTCAAGCCGTCCATGTGTTATATAAGACGTTCGAGACCCTTCTTCTTTCTCAAGAGATGAAGAAGGGACACAAGCTGCGGATGATGTTCGCCGGGCTACCGTATCCGGCGTACCGACACCGTTACTACATCCCACCCTCGCCAGAGCGGAATGAGAAAGGCACGTAATCGACTTTTGCCGAACGGAACTTTGACCTCGTGTCCGAGAGAATCGGCGAGGGTGTTATCCTGTGTCGCAGTATATGGGCCGAAAGTCGAGGAGAAGCTAATACACCGAGATTGTTTCGACTTTCCCCTCTTGGCGCACGTCGCTATTCGCTGTGGAATCTCGCTTGTTTTCTTGTTCAGAGTTTATTGGTCGCGCGAAGCCCCCAGCAGGAATATCGGTGCAGGCATACCACGGTTTATAGTACACATACCTATAGGATATAGCGGAGATTGCAGCATGATGCGTGTACCAATTTGGCGCGACTGAAATCCAACGCGAAAATACATTTTATCTGTTTTCCAGTCACCACCCCCTGCTACCATCTGACATCATCTATCTGTACAGTATTCGTTTCAAGTAACGTGTTTCTTTTTTTTTTTACCTTCTTTCTTTTCGCTTTTATGGTAGATATGCGTCGAAAGGGCGCGAGTCCGACAGGCTCTCGCTATCATGAGAATCCAACGTAGGTGACTATAACTACAGCCCCATTGGGTCGGGCGTATTACCGTACTATATACGCAGCAGCAGTAGCGGTATAACACTTCGTAACATTTATGAGGCCATAAAAGTAGAGGCGAACGATAAAGGAACACGTACGTATACGAGGCGGGCTGAGCCGGGGCTACTACTACTGGAGCTGCGTTTCGGAATGCCTTTCGGATGGATCGTCTAGATTTATTCGAAAAGCAAACGCGGACTCTCTGCTCCTACACGCGCGTCCGACTATTCGCGTGTTCCTACAGCGTCTCGTAATCTTCAACTTCTTGACGACGAGAAATCATTTGGACACGGTATGCGCAATATATGTATATATGGGAATAACTCGTGTTCCGCATCTAGTGCATTATGCATATTAAATTGAAAGGGGGAAAAAGATAAACAGACGGGGAACACGTATTCCACGGTATATTGTGTTTACTGTAACTAGCAAATACTTTATCTTCAAAGGTGTCGTAAATAAATCATACGAATCGTATACGATACACCAGCGATATCGTACACCTTTTATATACGCGAAAAGATTCGAATTAAGTGGATAGAACCGTAGTCGAGGATTGCCCAAGTCGATTTGTTGCGAGGGACGAAAAAAAAACGTCGCGAACGGAGGGTGCGATGAAAAAGTCTCGCAGAAACGGGATTTTTTTTTTTTTTTTTTTTTTATTTTCCCCTCTACTATACCGATGGGTACTATACCATCGAACCCCGTCCTATCATCCCCCGTACTACCTATTCGCTTTTCGCATGTATCGAAAAGTAGGGTTCTTCGATTCATCGCGTCAATATACCCCGATACTCTCGTTCCTCCGTTGACATCGATGTCATTCGGAGCGTTGATTCGTTTCGACGAAACGAAAAATGCCAAGAGATGTTGATGGACTCGGCGACGAAGCCGGCACCAGAAGTCCACGTTCCATCAACTACTACGCTGAGAAGATCCGGCTACGATCGCCGGTCGTTGCGTCCGAAACTTTCGACGATTCGACAGTCACCCACATCCGGTCCGACGTGCCTTCGGGCCCCCAGATCTAACCCCCTCCCCCTCCTTCCCTTCGTCGAACATCCCCAATATTCCTTCACGGCTAAAGCCACCTCTTACGCCGCAGCGATTCCCATGAGATTTTACGAGACGCCGATCCGCGATTTTCGCTTCTTGGCCGCCCGACCTCTCATCTCGGATTATTGCCTCTCGGTGTTCGAATGTATACGATATGGACGCTACACTTTTTTTCCCGATCGTTTCTATCCTTTTTCTCCGAAATCTTGAACCTTCGAACAATCTGAGGCGTTCGATTATCGATATAACAGTTTTTCGGCAACAAAAATTTTCAAGCGAACACCAATCGACCGTTACTGCCGACGACATATCGTACCGTCCGATTTTACCGTAAACGGTAAAATATGTTTGTAATTTGATCAAAAGTTTCTATCAACGAATTTTTCGTGTGAACATTCCGAAAAGTATTATTAAAGGTAACAAAATTTAGGGAATGTGTATGAACACGAAATGTTAATGCGTACGTTTTTCACATTTTTTTCTTTTTTACTGTGTAACAATACCTTGCATAGGTGATAAACCCCGAAGAAAAGTTACGCTGTTGATCATAATGTACTATAATAAACACCTATACCTATGAACAACGATCTCGAGACTTCTCTTTAAAGTTATTTTCAGAAGTATGAAAAAGAAAAATTGTTTCACGTTCCGCTGAATGCTGTGTCCGCGCGAAAGCAGCGCGTTTCGGCTACGAGCCATTTCGTCGTCATAAAGAAAAACTGATCGGGACTGTTGATTGCCAATAAAAATAATAAATCGAGATCTCGCGGCCAATACGAATCGATATTATCGAGTACATTAATAATTCCAAGAACGAAGGGTTTTTTTTATTTTTTTTTCCCGCATCATGAGAATGAAATACCGCGATTACAATCGAAATTCTTCTACAGAGTGCTCGGCGCTTGATCGACATACTCAATCGAGTAGTTTTGACGCGTTCTCTCTTCACGTTATACGCGGATAAACGATTTACAGATGCGCGACGTGCGGCAACTCCCTCTCACTCTCAACGCTTGACACGTACAAACCTCGTAGGTATCTATAGGTACTACAAAACTAACTGTGTATATATACGTATACATACTATACTTGGACACGGATAAACGATGGTGCGCATGAATCCGCACACCGGACCTAAAAAAATCACTCACGCATACAAGTCCGAAGGATTTATGTTCATCGAAACGCGGGAGGAAAAACTAATACCTACCTACTCTTTGGCCCTCACGCAAATTTTTCTCTCTCTCTCTCTCTCTCTCTCTCTTTCTCTCTGTCATACACACACTTCTGCTACTTGTTTTTCCTCTGTACAAACGGTCTCTACATACATGTATTTGCGTTGAACGCGTAGTTATTTTCTACACTACCAAAAACCGAAGCCCCGTCGATGCTTACTGGTCACGTGCTGAAACCATCGTGAAAAAAAAAAAAAAAAAAAAAAAATGATAGGCGAACGCAATTGGTATTGGTATATAGTATTGAATACTATACACACCCTGATCATATATATATATATACAATATATATATATATATATATATAGTAAATGTGTACGAGTATTCGTATGTATAGGTGAGAGAACGCGTCGGTCCCAGTCAGCTCCTCCCTCGATCGGGAGCTCTCTTCGAACGGTCTATTTACCCTTCTCGTACCCCCATTCACTGTTTTAGCGTGTTATTTACCGTCGAAGCAGGATTTATCTACCTTCTGGCAGCGTCACGCGGCCGCACCCCCTTCGCGCACCTCCAGCACTATGCACTGCTCAGCTCGGGCACCCGGCGCAAACCCTGCAGTTCGCAAATCCTCCCCCCCCCCCTCCTCGCCCCTCCGCCTCGTCCTCTCTCCACCCCCTATACAATCTTCCTCTCACTCTTTCATTCCCTCTCATCGTCGAGTCCCGTATTTTCAACCCATCGACGGCACCGTTGCTGCGCTACTGCTCCAGATCGGCTAGATAATGCCTACCTGTCGTCACCGTATGAGTTTTCCCCTCTGCCTTTCCACGTTTTTCGTCGAATAATAACTTCCACGGTCGCTCGATCGGGCACGATCGGTTTTTCGAAAGTGCAAGAGCGTTTACGTATGGCACATAGTAGACTAAAGTTTAGCATTTTTATGCTCAATGGAAGAATCGATGCTTGTTCTCGCCGTTTCGCAGATAGGAGAAAACGCTCGAGATCGCGATATCGCAGCTATTGTCAAAGTCTGAGCGAAAACTGCGCCTTTGTTTCGGTAAAAAAAGGGAAAATAGTGATTCACACATTGGTATAATGGGTTGTTGTACTCGTCGTCCTTTCGGAGTCATCCAAGTTGTGAGTCTCGTGGCCTAAAATCTCTGGAGCTCCGTTGCAACGAAATAACAAAGTTTCTTCGCGTAATAAGATAGACCCCATGTGTACGTACATCCGCCTCCCTCTCACGCGAAGTGAGAGTCGCGCTCGCGGCTATCTTCGTCCACGGGGGATGCCAGCGAACTCGCGCGACGAACCAGCAAGTATTATTAGGTACGTTGAGACTGCACTCGGCCCGATCCGATAGCTCTATGGTGTACGGGATATCATCGCTCTCCTGAGTGCTCGTATCCCCGGGACTGTGCGCACGCTAGCCGCGATAACCGAACGACTCCGTGGAGCTCTCTCCGCTTTTTACGACCAGAAACTCGCGCACTCGAAATGCCTCCCTCGAACCCCCTCGCCACTTCCACGATCGTCCTTTTCTAGTTGTATATACCAAAAGCTACACGTCTGTTCTCTACACTATAAGCTTTTCTAGAGAGAAAATCTCCTCGTCATATATATATATGACATACGATACTTTCCCGGATAAACCATTATGCTTTCGCTTCTATCGCACGCAATGAGAGAATCATCGCTGGCAAAGTTTCTTCGATCCCACCGTTTCAAAATAGTCGCTAAAATACTCGTTAAGGACGCGGATACTTGGATATTGAATTTAAAAAAAAGGCAATGCGAAAACTCTTTAATACCGGGTGCTATTTATTTTTATTGAAGAGTTCTATCATTTTTTACTGTCGGGAAACATTCTTATGATTCGTTCGCGATGTACAAATTTCAAGGTCGCAGATTCTATGACTTTAATCTCTGCACTTTGTTCCTTCGTTCTTGGAGGTTCTCTTAGGTATGTAGTACTGTCTCGTCGAGAGAGTAACGGAGATGGCGAAAGGATAGACCTAAATCTCACGAGTCTTGTTTGCCACCCTTCCAACAACGGCACTACCGTGGACCCGAGTATGGTACACGAGGAACAGAGCTCTTACCACCCGTTACACACAGCAGCTCCAGCGCGACACGGATGAGAGAACAGCCGAGAGTACACAGACCGCAACATCTTAATCCTGACTCCTGTCCCTTGGCGACCAAAGCTGAAAAGTAACTTGGTGCGCGGTGTCTCGAGGTATTGCCGGCTGAGAGGACGACACGAAGCTCCTTCCGCCGTGCAATATTAACCCCTTCTTCCGTTACGCGCAGCAAACAGAGAGAGTCCCGTTATCGGATTGGGGAAAGTTGCGAATGGTACAGTTTAGCCAAAGGAGTAACGAAAATTAAATATTATTCCTATCAGTTTTCAGAAGCGGACGATGTTGATCTTTCGAGTTAAGAAACATAAAAAATCGATCGCATTTGATGTTCCGATAATAAATTTTCCAGACGCGGGTCCGTAACATCCAAAGGAGATAAAATCATTTATTGGCTTAACCAACGGAATTTGTTGGGTTAATTAATTAAATGGTTAAGCCAACCAAATAATTAGCTCTAATAATCAATTGATTAGAGTATTTAACCATTCAATTTGCTGAAATAATAATCCATTTTTCTTCGCGCAGAAAATGAAAGGTGTAAAGCGTGTAATTTTTATATCGCTTATTCCATAGACGCGAAAGATCAGAAGATTCAACGGATTGTCGTCAAGAAATGCGGAAAAGGAAATAAAATTTTCAAAATCGTGAAACGAATATGTGTCGAAATGGATTCTCGTTAGGATCGAAGTATACTCGTCTCAGTACTTCCAGCCTTCGCGCCTTTCGAGATTACCGATTTGAAAATCAGAGGTGCAAACGGTTAAAAATTCGAAATGTCGCATTCCCTAAACAGCGCTTACCGCAATATTGGAGACCAACCTACGATCCGATATTTCCGTTCAATCGATATTACATCTCCTATTTATTGAATATTATGGAACCGCCGATACCAAAAACTTATCAAAACGATGTCAACGCTCGTTAAAATTTGATGAAATTGGACAGTTCGCTTGGGGCGGATATTCAACGGAACAATTAAACATTTTCTGGAAATTGTAAATGATTAATATTTACAATTTCAATGAATTTACTCTACACATTGATGAGTAATGCATCACGAGATCAAATTTTTTTGAAAACTTTTCATCGAGAATGGATTTACGAAGACGCGAATTTCAATTTATCTCTGCGACTTGTTACATTTTGTAATTATTCGAAGTGTTTGAACGTCACGATTTGTCAAACTCACGACCCATAGACAATATGGAATTCGTACGCTTAGGATAAATAAATACGTACGAGAATTTCCGTTCTCGTAATCGGTTTAAAGCCCGCGGACGAAGATTCTACTCCACGTTTCTTCGAGACCTCTCTTTACCCCGAAAGCTTCATGAGTCGCCACTCGCTCGGTACGAAGGAACGAAGTATAGCAGAGACGCCGGAGACGGCAGATATTTCTGATACATACTATATACCCGAAGCTTCCCATTTCTCCAGCATACACCCTAATCCGTTTACATAATTTAAGCAGATCTTCTCACACGATTTCACGTTGCGAGTGAAACTCTGGAAGAGCGCGCTTTCCCGTATAATACGTACATAGCGTCGCCCTCCAAGATATTGTCCCGCGGAACGCATAATTTCCCCGCTATACCGTATTATACCGAGGAGACGCCACTTTGCTCGCTCGCCGTTTACGTTCCCATCTTCATTCATTCACCAAGTCTTCTTGTCGGAGTTAAAAAAAAAAAAAAAAAAAAAAAAAAAAAAAAAAAAAATTCCCGAATCCAACGAACCAACGAGCGTATCGCACAAGACTCCGGACCTAAAGTCATCGCCCTCGTAGATATACGAAAAAAAAATTTGCTGAATTTCATTTCGAGCCGTTTAGCTTTTATGCCGAAAATCTTTTAATACTCTGAAATTTTTCTGTCTCTTTCGTTTATATAAACTGAACCCGTGACCCGTCTTCCTGTGTAAACGGATATACACAGTGCAAGTAGAAATTTCAATACCCAATCATAAACTATCGGGATAAAGAATCTATAGCGTCCAGAGTCTCTCGTTATATCCAACAGTCCGAGTGCGTATTTGCTGAATAAACCAAACAAAAAAGTTTGAACGCGATTCGACGGTACACGCAAAAAAAAAAAAAAAAAAATAAACTAACAAAAAATCGCGTTAAAAAAGAACTTCGCCGTAAGAGGAGAACATGCGAACGCAGGGACCCGATGCGATGTCGAGAACGCGCAACACACGGGGCTTATGCTTGACTCTGTTGTTCGTTGATATTATTTCAACAAGAATCGTGTTTACGCACTCTCTTCGTCATAGATTTTTCAATGGAATCGCGGGATAGTGGATACAAAAAGGGATGGACAGTGTGCCGGATACAGGATCCATAGATGAATAAAAAAAATATCGCAGACTCGGTAATTACTTTAGTGTCAGTAGTTCTATAGTATAACGCGTGTATTGTTGAGACAAACCCTTCATATTCAGAGCGTATCGAGTGTCGATATAGAGAATATCGTCCATCGC
The DNA here is from genome assembly GCA_963971235.1 of Cryptus armator. Lineage (NCBI taxonomy): Eukaryota > Metazoa > Arthropoda > Insecta > Hymenoptera > Ichneumonidae > Cryptus > Cryptus armator. Next base: position 7,903,149 of record OZ020240.1, read on the forward strand.
ACCGGCAATAGTTGTAGTATACCTATTATACATATATCTATACGGCATCTCTCAATTCCGGAGGGTAAAAAAAAAGAGTTTTTATCCCTTTTTTTTCTTCAATGAATCGAGTGTCATCGGAAACGGCTCGAATGAATCTCCTTTGGAAACAGTCGAGAGTCGACGATGAACTGACGGGCGGAATGTCATTTCGCAAGAGAATTGCGAACGAGGTATGAATAGATAGATGGATAGAGATAATAGCAAGAGTTAACGAGAGCTGTGTACAGGGTACCGAGTGCTCGACAATTCCATTTTCAAAGCCGTTTGAGTGATTTCCGGGGACAGCCGCATTCTCGACGTTGAGTACCATCGCATTTCAACGGGAGGTTTCACGATTTTTTTTTTTTTTTTTTTTTTTTTCACCGTCAGTGTCTCTATCTGCACCTGTAACGATGAATTGGAAGCGAAATTCGCGCGGACCATTGGGAGATATTTTAGAAGAGGACGGCGCTGACAAATCTGAAACTGCGGAGGAACGAATGACGAGGCAAAGAGCGGACGAAGCCGAGATGTATTACGAGGCCGAGAACTTCGAACCTGAGGATCCAGAAATAGTGGAACCCTTGAAGACGAAGGACACACATGAATCAATGGAAAGTGCCGCCGGTAAGACAATCGATAATCTTGAAAGTGATAAGGGAACGGAAGGTCATCGGATTATTCTCTTTGATGATAGAAGTTGTTTCGTAATTATTTCGATCGTAGAAAAAGTTGCAAATATTCAATTTTATAGTAATCACTACCGCCTTATTCTCGTAAATTTTTTTTTTTTTTTTCGTATTTTTGATTGTTGCTTCTCCTACGCGTATTACTTTAAACGATTTATCTGCGATCGTTGTGTTTACGTCGATTTTTGTTGATGCAAATGCAAGAAAGTAGGATCGATGCCTTCAGCGGCGACGTTCGGAAGAAACAGGTGAGAAGACAAGTGCAAATAGATAATCCTTTCGACGACGAAGTAGAATCCACGGAGAGGAGAAGAACGATCTATGATCTCGACTCTTATACAACGTCAAACATTTCCATACGAAGCGAAGAGGAATACGAAAATGACGAAACTAGTGCCACGGAATTAGATGAATCCCGACAGTTGCGATATTCCGAATCTATGGTATCGCGATAAAGATTTTAAATATGAAATTAAATCGGAAGATCTACGAAGTTTCCACTTTACCTCCAATTATTCCGACCATTTTTTTTTTTTTTTTTTTTTTTTTTTTTTTTTTTCAGGGAAAATCGGGAATAGCGAGAATCAATTTGTCTCCACTGACGCAGAAAATCGTTGGTTGCGTTATCGGTGAAAACGTCACAACGGAGTATCCGTGGATTTACGTGAGAAAGGAAATAATTGAGGATAATTTAGATCTTCACGAGGAAAGCAGCGATTTCTTGCCGGTGCGGAATCATATCAATGATTTTCCAGACAAAAATATGCTAATTGGATACGCTCCCTCGTCGACCGAAGAAGCGCAGTTTTACATCTGTCTAACCGAAGACGGGAGAGACGCAGTTGTGAGAAACATCGATGCACTGAGAATCGAACAAGAGGATCGCGTGAGAAACGCCGTTTACAAACCAGTCGGACGGTGGACCGACCTGGGAAGTGGCGAAGAGATCGACGAAACTATCGTCAAAAATACGAGGCCTCTCTTCGAGATCGAGGTATCATATTTTCATTATAAATTTATCACATATAACTTTTATTTTCACTGAATAAAAAAAATAAAAAATTTTATCTCGTCTGAGATAAAAAAAAATTCTATCGTTTTCGTTATCGAAATATATACCATAAAAAATACCCAATTAAACACCTTTATTGTGAAAAAAAAAACAGATGCTTTCAAGCATAGAAATCATATTTACGAAAAATCATGAAATTTACGGATTTCAAATTAATAATAACGATAAACAGAAAACAAATGTAGTGAACAGGAAAAAAAATCTTTGCTGCCGAAGCCATTTTAATTCGAAGTCGATGTACTGTTTCAATGATTCATCGAAAGAGATGCTTCTTAGAAAGTCCACAACTGTAAAAATCGAAGCTTGCAGGTGGAATCAACATCGGACCTGCTAAACGCTCCCATGAAATTAATCGATCGCAACGCGGACGACCAGAGAGACGGTTACGTCGAATTGTTGCCCTATCGACAAACTTTTAATAACGTCGCGAAAATCGTCGTTTCAAAAGGCGATCAGGCGAGTCTGCCGCTTTGCAACAACGACGCGCAGACCAGTCCGTCGATGCCGTTTAATTCGTGGTTCCAGTATCGGTACGAATACCAACCGGTAAATATCGGCACCTACAGCGCGGAACAGACCGCTGCGATCGGAAAGTTTCTGGACAAATATACGGACAATATATGCGACAAGGTTTAGACGCAATCGTACTTTTGCTGCGTTTAGTAACCCATGAAATACAAATCGGCACTCCGTTGTTGATAAACTTTATTTATACGAATAGACGATGCAAAACGCGACTTGGGATATTCATGCGAATGATTACGCGTCTCTGGTGCGCAACGAGAGGGACACCCAACCACCGGTACCGATAGCCTACACCGAGCATCAGAATTATCACGATGGAAAATTGTCGAATGCCAAAGTGATCAATGATTTGTGTTGGCATCCGACGTGGACGGGTATCGCCGTAGCGACGTATACCGAACATTGTAAAAGTGACAATCTCGTCGGGTCTTATCCTCACGACGAGGTAAATTATTCGGAATATGTCCTTCGATAACTCGATATCGATCAAAGATCGCGGCGTAAATTATAAAGATTTATTTTTTCGTTGAAAACCGCTCCATCGAATCGCTAACGGTTCTCATCTCTTATTACACGAATGAATTTACCATTATTTTCGCGCTCCCGCTGAATAGTCACGTTGTCACGATATTCGATATTTTCGACATAAATGCCGAACGGAAAAGTGTGTGTGTCATAATCTCCTCCGGAATAAAAAAAAAATTATCATTTATTTTTCACCAACGCCGTCGTTGTTAATTGATTATTCGATTCCGCGATATTATTTTGGGATAATGTGCAGATTTTGTTTGAAATTACAATTTGTTCGTCGGAAGTGATTTTCTTTTTAAAGAAATTGGAAAATAAATTGAATTGTGTCTCAGAAACACAATAAAAAAGTATAAATACTCGTCGCACCATTTATATTCTTAATGAAGATTTTCAAAGTTATACTTCAATGCCTCATTAAGTATAAGCAATTGGTACTCATAATTGCGAAAATGAAATTTAAGTAGAAAATCGCTTCGGAGATTTACCATTTCGAACGCAATAAGTTTGTCATTAAAAAAAGAAATTCTACGCCCCTTTGATCGATAATTGGTCGATTAACAACGAAACGAAATGGATTTCTTTTTTTTTTTTTTATTTTTTTAAATAGGTGCTGAAGGCTTGCGAGGGTAAAAATCAGGTGCTTATCTGGTCGTTCCACGACTGCCTTACGCCGAAATTGATTCTCGAATGTTCGCGAGAGGTAACCGCAGTGTCGATATGTCCATTGGATGGAAATATCATCATCGGCGGTTGCGCCAGCGGACAAGTAGCAAATTGTCACATTTCATTTTCGTCGATTTTCCGCCGCTATCTGCACACAACGTTATTTCAACGTTTTTTTTTTTTTGTATTTTTATAACACGCAAAAACAGATTGCCATTTGGTCGATACCCGGAAAAATCGAGCAGATGGAAGCGGTGATGGTACAAACGACAGCGCAAGTCAAATATAAAGTAGCAATGAAATCTCTAATGACGTGGATGCGAGAATCGACGCTTTCATCGGTCGTCCGTCCCGCTGCAATGTCGTCGGTTCAGTACAGTCAACAAGCACCGATAACGCAAATCGTGTGGTTACCGGCGTACAACACAATTGACAAAAACGGAAGAATCATCGATTTGCCGGCAAATACGAATGAGGATCTTCTCAGTCGGCAGTTCGGGACCGCAAGTATGGACGGCACAATAGCCTTCTGGGATTTGAGGTAATCGCAACTCGACAATATCTTATCTTTATCTCGAGAAACACACACACACACACACACACATGAAGACACTTAGAGAGTGTAGAAGTACGAGAAGGAAATTGAAAAAGTATGGTAAGACTGAAGGGAACGGGTGACGCAATTCGTCCTCAAGGATTCATTAAAGTCGGCCCCTTTTTTTTCAATCCTACGACCTGTTTCGAGGGTCTCGTTCTCGTTCTCCCTACTCGTTTCACTCATAAAACTTTTCCACCGAACGAGCAAGACTCCCATCCATTACGAACCTATTCAATCTTTCGGCACTAGAGAATGGACAATCAACTCGAGCAAATTGTACCGAAGGGGGAAAAAAAAAAAGAAAAAAAAAAAACGAAAAAAATTACTTCAGTATTTCGGTGTTCTTATCTCACAAAGGAAGGAGATACATTAGTTTTGTTGTACAAAAGATGGAGACCTACGGAGGATAAGGCAAAGACGGGTTTGCGAGGTAAGAGAAAGAAGACTGTTACCCGACCGGAACCTCTCGTGCAGTCGATCTCGCCCTTCAAAGCTCTGGACAGTGTATTCCGTCCCGAATACATGTTGGATGTGAATTATCCGAACGAGGAACGACGTGCCATTATCACCACGATGAATTTCTACTCTCCAAAGTTTCGGAAAGAACAAATCAAACCCTTTCCCACGATAAAGGACGATCCGTCAGTGAGAAAATATTACAAATTAGTGATCGAGAAACCGGAATACGTGATGGAAGCGTCAATTCTGATTGGTACCGCGGAGGGCGACGTCGCCAGACTAACTTGGGAGGGTTACGAATTTACGACCGGCGTAATTATAAATCGCGAATCGGCAAAGTGGCTATGGAGAAATAGCATACACGACGGACCCGTCACTCATACGATAAGATCGAAATATCTTCGCGATGTTTTCGTCACTCTCGGCGGTAAAATTTTTGCTGTTTGGCGCGAAGACTTCGGGGAACCGGTATATTGGCGAAAAAGTACAGTTAGGTATGCATTCATAAAATGAATTCTTTAGATATATCACATTCATCACATCACAGATATAACATTGGAATTATTGAGTTTCAAAGTGAAATGCGGTATTCTGCAAGGGTGAGCGACCTGAGGGTAGCGAAATGACATTCGGCTGGAAAACTTTATCGATGGCTGCTGTCAATATGTGTCATATATATGTTATCATGTGATATATACGTTAGAATTGGACGTTGAATTATCGGTTTTTTACTCGATATCGCACAACGTTCAAGTAGATTTTTGATGCAATGTCGCCGTGGAATTATTCAGGGCGTCAAACCGTCTTGTCAACGAGAAAGTTTGGAGTTCAAGCGCCTAATAGGGTTAATGGTAACGTCACAGCTACGCCAATTAACCAATAATTGGTCAACCTTCCCAATGTCGATAAATGAAATGGACCGTTCCACTTATACCTCTTCTGGCTGCGACTTCACACCCCTTTATAGCAGCTTTGATCATCATTGATATTTTTTTTTTTTTTTTTTTTCCACTTTAATCGGTTACCGCGTCAGATATACGGCCTGTTGCTGGGGAACATTCAGACCCACCGTTCTTATATTGACCCGCGCCGACGGCACCGCGGAGATCTGGGACTTTATTGTCAAGAGTCACGAGCCCACTTTCACGCAGGGTCTCTCGGGTCGCATAATCACCGGTATATACACGCACGAGCTATATCTCAACCCGCAGTGCGTTGCTTTCTGCGACTTCAATGGGACCCTCAGGGTCTTCACGGCACCGGTGGATCTCCTCACCTTCGACGTAACTGACATCGAGTGGATGAGGAACTTCGTTGATAGAGAGGTCAACAGGGTAAGAAAGGGGATATACTTTGTCTTTTTTTTTTTTTTTTTTTTTTTTTTTTTGGGGCAATGAACCATAGTGAGATCACCTCGCTTCAGTCTTCGTAGGCAGTTGAACATTCGTCATAAAAAATACATCGAAACGCGATATTTTCAAAATTTACATATAGTAATTAAACCCACAAATTGGTGAGTAATGGAAACACCAAAAGGAAACTCGAATCACTCAGAGATCATACAAGACTTTTATTTATCTCTACCAACAGATTCGTGTATTTAAACGTTGGCAAAAGTCGTGGAACGAAACAAATGTGTTGGATGTAGAAAAAAGAAAGAAACAAGAAGAGTTGGAAGATGAAAAAAGACTCGAAGCTGAGGAAAAGATCAAAGCTGAAAGGTCGGAAGTGATGAATAAGCAGAAACTTTCGAAAACCCTTAAAGTTGTAAGCATTAAAATTCTAATCTTTTAAGATGGTTTTCGTAGTGAAGGAACATCTGTATATATATATATATATTTTTTTTTTTTTTTAAAAGACTCGCAAACCCGAAGAATTCCTCGAGGAAGCGAGAAATCGTTGGAAAGCGATGGAACTGAAGCGTATGCAACGAGTGATTCTCGAAAAAAAAGGTCTACGAGCCGACGTTCTCGAGAGGCAGAGAGCGCCAATTTTGAAGATGCGACAGGATGCTAAACGAAAAAAGCGAAAAATTCACGAAATAATGCAGCTTCAGGATAAAATATTTCAAGATACAATGGCGTTACTGTTTCCGGAACAATATCATTTCGAACAAAAAACATCCGATGTGTCGAAACTATCGAAATACGAGGAGGAAGATGAAGAAACGGCTGATGTAAAAGCTCTACTGGACGATGAACCCACGGTAACGGCTCCTAAAAATTCGTTGCACGCATATATTTGTCCATTATGCGTACAGCGGTCGTTGTGTTAAGTTATGAATAAGTTATCCCCGTTTTTTTTCCCATTGTACTCGCAGCAAACTAAACTTCGCACTCCCGAACAAGAGATAATACACGATTTTATGGAAATCCAGAGCGAAGCTTTGGCAACGATGAAAGAAAATCCTTACAGACCGACTTTCGAATGGCGAAAGATTTTGTGCGAAGGTAATGCGAGAAGAAGATCGATGGACGTTGAACTAAAGAAAGTAAACACACAAAAAGACCTGAGATTCGTACACGAAAAGCCATAAAGTTTGCAAAGGTTTCGCCAACCGATATCGAAACACGCAGTTTGCGAACCAACGAACGCGATATAAGCGAAACGAGTCCGCGAATCATCCCTCGAAAAGGAGATTTTCTGCGTACACCGGTTTGGTTACATTTAAAGACAATTTTTCACCGCGTTAATCGCGTACGTTTCTACATATACTTACGAAAAAAAAAAAAAAGAAATGTATCCACCATCGCTGATTATTAATCGTATTATTTCATTTAACAAAGTATAAAAATTAAAATACAAACCGTGAGACCGCAAAATCATTGCGCGATAAACAACCAATTGTACGATATATATATATATATATAAAACTCGTGATTCCAATAATATTATGAATAGAAAATAACCGGGGTGAAGAAAATTCCCGCACAATGAAGGTAGAAAAGAAGCTGAGAGTTTCTAGATTGCGGTTCATCGGCAATCACCGAGTGAATGGATGAAATCGAGAGGGGAGGTGAGGAGGTTGGAGGTTGGAAACGAGAGAATCACAACCCTCAGTGGAACTTGGTCGGAGTTAACGAGAACAGGGAAGAATCGGGCGACGGGAGGCGAGAGATGAAAGTGTGTATATATATATATACGAAAAAGTGAGCGAGAACATTGTCGGGACTCGGTGATTTTTCATAATTAAAGCGGATTAAGAGTCGGCGAAGGTAGCGGAGGGGCAAATGAATTTGAAATTTCAAACTACCGGACCGGTCACGGTTTTGTCGACGGCGGAAAATGAGAAGACGATGAAAACGAAGAAGAAAGCACAGGCAGAAGAAACGGGAGCGCGAACATGACGAGGGTGTCTCCCGGTCCGTGGCGTCATTATACCGGGGGCTGGATGTCCCGTTAAGGGTGGGGGCTGTCGTTCGTCCTTCATTTCCCAAGAGCGCCGTACTCTCATACGATTTTCCACTCCGCCCCTCTATTATCTTTACTTCGCTTTTGACAAAGAGGATTTTTTTTTTTTTTTTTTTTTTTTCGTATCCCTCTTTATCATCCCCCTGTTGCTTCGTCTTTATTAACCGGCGTGACAGTGAGATCCAAAATCGTTCGCCGTTTCAATCTCGACTCGATTATTCGGAGAATATAAAACGAAAGAAAAAAAAAAAAAAAAAAATTGATAAAAACATCGACTACATTGTGGGTTTGAGAGCGCGAAATTTAGCTCCAAAAAAATGACTTCGCAAGAGGTGTTCCTTGATGTCAGTTTGAATTTATTCCAGCGAGTTTTCTACAAACACACTTTTTCTTTCGTTCCAACGATATCTCAACTTACCACGCTTTTTTTTTCTCTCTCCGTCCGCCTTTCACTCTCGTTCCGCATGGCCCATTTTGTCTCTCGTATATCTCGGTATTTACAGCGATGAAATAACGATAATCTTTTCTCGCTATTTCTTTCAGCACATTTTTCTTAGTAAAAAAGAGAAGCTTCTCTTCCCTCTTAGCGAACTCCCGGTTCGTGAGAATCGTGTGAAGAACGAATAACCGAAGTGGAGGAACAGACGAAAGGCGGAAAAGAGGAAATAGACGAGCGAAGAAGTGCCCAAGTTGGAAAGGAGAAATAAAAGGTATAAAACATTTTTTTTTAAAACGATGAAAGCGAAGAGGGTACGAATGTGACGAGTCACGAAAGCTGAACGCCGATAGGCGTATATCTATGTATTATGCGAAAGAAGAAGAGCGGTATTTATCGTCATAATCATTCGTATGGCGTAACATCTCTACAAGTGCGTGAATTTGGAAGCGGGCAACTCGTTCACCGGTTATTGGACGCATGAATAGTCGTAGCAGCGAATGAGGCGCAAGAGGGGGTACGCAGAAGTGAATGAGATAAATGCACACGAGAGGAATGAAGAGAGGAGAGAGGAGGAATGAAATCCTGGCTATTCCGGGATTCGTGGCTGTAATTAAAGGAAACTGTTATAAACGCGAAAGCTTAGCGTTGGAATGAGGAGCTATGCTCAATAGAGAGAGGGTACCCTCAGTCATTATGATAATGATGAATCGCCCGTCTGTTCGTTGAAATAACGTTTCCCTCATCCTGTATCCTGATCGTGCATGTGTCCCCTTCCCATTGCCTATCTCTTGCACTCATCTGGGAGTACGCATTACTAGCGATTCAGCGAATTGATGGCCCGTTCGTATCAACGGATATCTAGGCGAACCGTATGCGAATTGCTAACTTTTGTCACTGTTTTGAAATGACGGCTCGATCATTTCAATCAGTCTTCGACGACGTGGCTTGCTGCCCGTATTTGCACGTATCGATAATCGATTATTGCTCCCTTTGTACATCTCCTCTAATAAATAAAATGGAGAACGATTGCGCGGTCGATTAGACCGCGAGGATAGATGAAAGAGCAAAATTTCTATTGATCCTTTCGTGAAAAGTGGTACATATCGCCACTAACCCGTTAAAATTAACCTGTCTTTTGAACGGATGAATAAATCATTGCCAAATGGGTGCGATATCCTATGGATCATGCTGCATTATTTCTTTTCATTTTACCAGTCCATCGAACGATAAAAATTGAGCCGATTGCGCAGAAAAAAAAAAATCGAATCGCGGGATATTCATTTAAAATATTCAAAAAAATGTTTCCTGCGATCGAGAAGGCAATTGAATTCGCTTTCGAGGTATAATTGTAAGATACAACGTTCCGTAAATATCTTACGCGGCTCACCCTCGATGCAACTTATAATTTAAAAAACTTATTTCCATATCGTTAAAAAGTTTATATGTAACTAATATAAATCGTGAAAAGTTATTTCTATAATGACTTGTGAATTTACGAGTTTAAATAATCGATAATCCGGTATTTTTTTTCGTGTATTTAAAATGCCACGAAAATCGAAATGTCACGCCGAAGTGTCGCGGATACCGATATAAATACGTAACCGAAGTGTCTATAAACGTTTAATCGAATCGTTTCATTTATCGCCGAATATTGCCGTTTAAATATGCTCCCGCATTGACGCCCCAAATCCCCACACGTACGGGATGAATAAAAAAGAAACGTTATATCCCGGGTGTCGGAGCGGTCGATTTCCCCTCGTCGACCAACCGAGCGATATAATTGTGCAAAATTACGACGTATTATATTAACTCTGAATGCGGGAGGGAGTTTCCTACTATCCGACACCTATTCTATCTTCGCTTTATTATTTCTGCTCCCCTCCGGTAATTTCTCGCCATCTTTTGTCCCCTATACGTTTACTCGCCGAAGGAAAAACGTCTTAATCGTTAACGACTTCTACGCGTTCAGACTGCGCGCCAGCATCGTCCGCACTACATAACAGATACCCGGATCCACGGAGAACATGACAAAGCAATCGTTTTGCACTCCGCTATTTTCATTTTTTTTTCTTTTTTCTCTTCTTTACACCCCTACAATCAGTAAACCCCCTCCACATCCAGTTTTCCTCAGTACCGCGCAATTTCATTCAATATATGTATGCAAGTTTGGTATCCTTTAGCATTATATATAAAAAGATAAGAAAAAATGAGGGAAAAAAAATGGTATTACTATACCGTAACGCCTACTCGAATAACGAATAATGAAAATCAACCACCCCGCGACGAGAGAAGGAGAGCGGGAGTTCGGTGGGTCGAGAAAGAAGAGCGCAGACACTCCCGGCGCTGAGGTTTGTACGCTACATAAATTCTTCGTTCTCATTTCGTTTGGCGCGGCGTTGCGACCAAAGAAAATGAGAAAATCCGACGAGCGAAGTAGACGAGGGTCTCTCGCAATGGCGCGCGGAGCTCGGTTGTTGCGATCCTCGAAGGGTGGCCAACCCATCCGGCCGCTGTGGGTGGTACAGGGCCCCGAGAGTTGAGGCCAGAAGAAAATAAGTTAATAAATAAATCGAGGGATTACCGCGAGCAGCGGGAGGGCTATAGGTCGTACGTGCACAACGGCGATACGAGTTTCGCGAACTATCCACACACAGCGTGAGTATAGAGCGCGGAGCTACCTTCTGGAACTGACGACCAGCATTATTGCCCAACTTCGAAACATCCTCGGTACTCGTTTCTCTCTGCTTTTCTCTGTCTGTCTGTCCGTCCATCTGTCTCTGTCTTTCACGAAACTCCCGACCGCATTATCTATCTTTCTATATCTGTAAGCTCGTCTCCCCCCCCCCCACCCATCCTCTCACCCGTTTGCCCAGTGCCGGTCGAATTTTCCCGGAATAACCGGGAGAGAGGGTGTTGTTTCCTCGTCCGACAGCGATGAACAAACTTTTCTTCATTTATTGGCATACACCGAGAGATGGGGGGGGCAAGGGATAGGGTGAGGAAAACGTGTTCGTTTGCGCCGGAACAGATGGAGCGACGAGGATGAATCTAAACATATATATAGATCATCCATGCCAAACACGTGATCGTATTAATTCTATCGGAATGTTGTGAAGAATGCGGAGATGGGCGAAAGGCGCGATCGCTTGAGGCAATACGAAAAAAAAAAAAAAAAAAAAAAAAAAAAAACATCGACACGAGATTTTCAATCTCAGCGAAAAATATCAGAGGTCGAAACTCGAGGAAATTGTCATTGGAACTGTTGTAAACGTCGCCTACAAATTTAAATGAGACAGGCATTGATGGCGCTTCGACGTCATGCGGGAATTAGAAAAAACTGCAATTCGCGGAATGTCTGCGATTTCCGATATGACTCCGTTACGAACTTCCGAATTCTCAGCGTAATGTTTTTTTCACAATAATTTTGGAAAAAAATGTACGATAAATATATAATCTGCATGTTCGCTCCGCTTTGTTCCAATAACTCTCGTACATACGATAATAAGTTATTAACAAGGTTATCGTTTATCGTTAAAAAAATAAAAGTTATAATGCAACAAAAATTTACTGCCCCGTAACCTTTGGACGTTCCGATCGCACTGGTCAACGGGCAACGCAAGGTCTCTCCTATAACATACTTCGTATCGTTCTTAATGATGCACAGGAGTGCATTGTTGCAAAATTCATTAAACAACGAAGTTCGTTAATTATCGTCTTTTTTTATATTCATTCCAATTCGGCTAAATTCAACTAATTAATAAACTGATTGAAATAAAATGCGCGCATACATCGCGACTGCAATGATTTATGAATAAAAGTGGCGAATGGCCCACTAGAAAGTTTCGCCTTTTATCTCCATTACGCAGCGTTTTAAAAACCGCACATTTGTCGAAAAAAATATTTACCAAAAACAAAAAAAAATTTCGTTATATTTTTTTTATATCCCACTGTCGCGAATTTTTCGTGTCATTTTATATTAAAACAAACGAAAAAATATTGCCGAACGACATGGTACCGTACGGTCGATGATATATTGAAAAAGTTCCATTTTATCGCTCGCTGCGTTCATTTTCTCGAATAACTCCGATACTCTATATTGTATACTATTATTATGTTTGATTTACTTTTGAGTGACTTTTCTCGAAGAACTCGGTACAAAGCAACTCGGCTCCCCGCCTTCCATGAGCAAATTAATAATTAGTGGCTCTGTGGAACAGCGAGGACGTTGCGAGACGAGCTTTAGGATGTAATTATGTTGTTACAACGCAAGAGAACGAGGGAATGAAAAAGTGGACCAAGGATAAAGGGGGGAAGTAGCGAAAACGGAGGGTAGATGGCATAGAGGACATGACTCTTAATGAGAAAGTCGAGGTAGAAAATCCTCGTTGTTCATTATGCGACGGCGACGCAGTCACCAGTGTTTCACTGTGCTTGCTACGTGCTACAAAACAACGTATACCCTGTCTTATACTATTATTATCTCTGCGCATATCCAGATGTAGCAATGTACGTATATGAAACGTGAAAAAGTTTTTCTTTCGGATAGATGGAGGGAGGAGAAGCTTCGCTGAGGGCGAAGTCGAAGCGCAAAGGTTGAACGGATGATGAGACTCGGTTGGTACTACTGGTGTGGTTAGTGACCTAAGGGGTGGTGGTCTGCAAGAGGTCGGACGGTAATAATCGTTAGGGGCAGACGGTGACCGGCTCGTGAAATCTCGCCTCGTATCGCTCGGACAAGAAGCAGAAGCCGCGCGACAGGAGAGAACACCGGACCTTGCGAACTGAAACGTCGAAGCCGAACACCACTGGTCAAACTCTCATGTCCTTCGCAAAGTTAAGCCGAAACCAGCATCGGCGGAGAGGACACTACACTCGGTGCTGTCCAAACGTTGAACACCGCAGCTGTCGATATCGGGAAATACACCCGAAGCGCTTCAAGAGGAAAGTTTGTAGCGTGATACTGCGGGCTGCGGATATGGATAGGACGGGGAATTTCGAAGAAAGAATCAACACTTAAAAGTGCTGTTTCGTCGACGATTCTTCGGAATACGTTGAAACGGTTCAATGACTCTTCCAACAATGCTGCGTCCGATGATACTGAGAGAAGTATATCTCAACTAAACTTTCGAAGGGGATTTTCCGAGAAAAACGTTTTCAAAGCGGAAATGTCTATGTAGCAATAAAGACACGAAGAGTGGCGTAGCGATACGAAGCAAATAATAAGTACTATTGGTATTTACTATTATTTATTTCTTTGTGGAAAAATTGGCAGAGATTATTCGGTTTTTTTTTAGATTATGGAGGTTTAGTTAATTAAAGCATATCGTCGATTTCAGTATTTATAAATTCTCTGAGATGCCATCGTGCGGAATACTTAAAATCGACTTAAGCCCCATCGTGTACGTAAAAAGCCGGATTTCCCGCGTTAGCAGCTCGTTCACCGGTCCGTTGAGCGGCGAGCTTCGGTAGCGAATGAGAATTTCACGATTTCGGTAAATCCGTTTTGCGTGAGAGGCATTAAAATACCTGTTTACTGGTACGAACTGTGCGCGACAGCTGAAAGCATTGCGCGAACACGCCTTAGCGTGCGCGACGAGACAGTTCGCGTATAGTACCGAAAGAGTTTTTCTCAAATTAATTTCTAACACCGCGGGTGACGCGCGATACGAAGAAAATATTGTAAAACATCAAAGTTCCTCATTCTTATAAAACATCCCATTGCAAATTCGCTTAATAATCCGATCGTTCTAAACTATTTTCAACCTTTTCTCGTCGTCGTAAAGAAAAAATGGACTTTTCTCTCGATAATTTATCGAAGAGAAAATATATTTGTCGAAGCAGACGAAAAATACGATTGAAAATTCACAAATTCCAAAGTGACGCTTTGAAAGTCTATTGTCATTTGGAGATTCAGTTGGCGGACGAATAAAATGCAATCAAATATCGGATTGTCTACTTTTTTTTTTTTTTTTTTCGTTCGCGTAATTAAATGAGCTAAATGACGAAATTCTATTGAATTCACGAATCTGCATAACTATCTCTTGCTTTTTAACATTTTTCGTCTCCATCCAAGTTGATGAACGCTTTCGACAAGTGCATAAGTACTGTAAAACGTTACATGTTTGCGATGTTCCCATTTGATTCAAGAAAGCCGTAGTTGAGTCATGACGCGCTCTCGTCTCATTACATATGCGCTCATTTCGTATGTAGTATCTGTGTCATGCTGAAGTACCAGGAACGAGCGCCTACACCTCTCAGCTATAATGACCGGCACGGAATTTGCATCGAAGGTATGAATTTTGCACCGAGACTTGTGCCATAGTACCAACGTCCCGAGAGCAATTCTCTCTCGTACTTCTCACGAACCAACAAAGACAAAATCAGAGTGTTTTGCGCGACAGTGAAGCGAACACCAGTCTACACGTTTATTCTCATGGGTATACGGAGAGAACTTGAAGAAATTTAAATGCAATGAAAAACCGACGAAAAAAAAAAACCAATAATTTCGTAAAACTAACTTTTTCATTGATCCACAGTGCGTGAATCGATCAAACTGATTGAACGAAAAAAAAAGATCATTTTAACGAACATCAAAGTTGTTACTATTTATGTATTATTATTATTAAATAATTAATTGTTAATTAAATTAGTTAAGTTGATTTTACTTTAGAAGATAATGCAAAATGGCTGACTGCAGAGAACGCGTACTATAGTGGCGCCGAATAGCCGACCCACTCGTGAGACTCATTGACGAGTCTGTGGGTCCTTCAGAGTCGCCGCTCAATACCCGCACTGTTCCATTAGATTCTCTTAAACTCCATTAAACGCGGTTAAAATTTAAGACCGAAAGGAGAGTCTGACGGACTTGACAGAGAAATTAGGGTTCCTATTAATCGTATTACATATCGGACATCATTAACTATAAAATGGCACAAAGGCCCATTCCGCCGATAGCAATTGGTAGGCTACTTGCGGCTAAATCCATTTTCCTATAATGAAGAACCGTTAATTCGGTAATACAAAAGAAAAAAAAAAAAATTATTCCGATATTCTGGTAAAGCAAATATCCCTAAAATAATGTAAAAGGACTACGAAAGCAAAAAACCGATTCACCGCAGAGACTTATCAGAAAAAACGTCCCTATTGCAAATGTTTTATATAGTAACAGAGTTTTTTAAATCTTTTCAACACAGAAATTCTGTCGAAAAAAAATCGTAACCAACGTACTAATTTGAATTGGGATTGCATCGGGTATACAGTGAAAAAAAATCTGATCAGAACGAAGCTATTTGCTTAATTAAATTTTCCGAAAATTAAAATGAAAATCGTCGTTAGAACATTAAAAATTGTAGTAAATAATAATAATGAAACTCACGCAAACAAACGCTTCTCGTTGTCTATAGCCTTTTAAAGTTTCGAGATAATAGCTTCACCCTCCTTCGCGAAAACACTAAATTACCAATGCCATTGAGGTATACGACTACAGTTTCATTGGCATGCTGGATCGTTAATGAAAACAGCCAACAGTCGTAAACGTTGAATCTCGTTTCGCTGAAATTCCGTGACTATTCGTTTCAACGAAATATCAAAGAAACGTCGATTCGTCGTTCTGTGAGTAATTACCATTTTGTGAAATAACGAGATATATCTCAGACGGGAGAAAGATAGATTGAGCTGTGAACGACGAAGTGAACCTTTCCAGTCTTGAATTCTATTAACCTCGAAGAATTGGGGCAACTGATCAAGACATTACCCCTGTGTTCCCCTGTTCTCTGCCGGGAATAGGAAAAGCGGGAGAGTGAGGTACCTAACCACAACGAATTCATTAGTCAAAACCTACACGTTTGTCGAAGAGATTTCTCCCTCCGTTACCGGTCTGATTTAGGCCGCGGAATCAAATTCAATTGGATCCAAAAATAAATTCGATTAGAAGTCTCGCAAAGAATGTGAATCGCGCCGATGTCCATTAATTTGTTTGGTAACAGTAGAATCAAATGTTGACCAACGATTTGCCTGAGATAACAATTAATCGATTTAATACCGATTTAACGTGCGTTAAGCGCACTTTAATACGTTTAACTTCATCGAAATCGAAATCGAGAAAAAGTACCAAAAATTGAAATTGACGGAAAATAATTGATTTTAAATAATCGTGTATACAATCATAAGATTCATAAGAAGATCGTAGCTAATAAAAGTTCCGCGAAAATTTCGATGTTTTTCTGTCCATTTAGCAGAAGCGCGGAACCCCCGGGTTTGCAACCTTTCAAACTTCATCTATTCTATGAGAAAACCTGCCACGGCGCCGAAAAAAATGTCTATCAAAATGTCGTTCCCGTCGGTGGGGAAACAATGAACAGGCGAATTAAAAAGTCATGCGATCGCGGTTCATACATACCGCGGCAATAGCCGTAGTCTACAGCGAAACACCCCGGCATTGTTCAAAGACGGATGAGCCGCCGGAGGCTGCGAAGCTCAATGGTGAATTTCCGGATGGTCGAACGATCTCGTTGTTCGTACGAAAGAGAAAAAAAAAAAAAAAAATATGGCTTTCACGTTGAAAATTTATCAGCATTGAAAATAGGACCAAAACCTTTATATGGGAGACAAAGAATTTAGTCTGACAATATAACGGGGTACAATATTGCGCGAGGTTAATCAAACGGCCCATCGCGAACATTCGCGCGTTACGAACGGAAACGTAACAATGTCCATTAATATTCACCTACAAATTATTCCCGTATTTTCGAATCCAATTTCACACAGAAAAAGCATTCCGTGATATAAATATAAAAGAATCTTCAAGCGAAATGGCGTTATGGCACATTGTTATCACATTTTCTTTTTCCATCGCTCCCAGACCGACGCTTTGAGAATCATGAAAAAAAAAAAAAAAAAAAAAAAAAAAAAGTTTCAAATATGCGAAATGTGATGTTTTCACGTTTATTTTTTTCCATCACGCGCATAACCTTCTCTCGTGGAGATTTACGCGCTTACGCGGGTTTTTATTGCGTGTAGAGAAAAACCTCGAGAATAATATGTTTACGCGTTACAATGCGCAGTACAATATTTAAACATTTCGTGATTCATTGTATGTTCATACGAAACAAAATGATTGCTCACAATTTTTTCAACTTAAATGAACAAAAAGGCAAACGGTTAATAAGGTATTTCATACTTTAGACGATGTGTTCCCGTTCTTAAATTATTTTTCATACAATAACTAAGTGTCTCAGATTCTTCATATCGTTGAAACAGAAAATTTGTTATTCGACGAATGAAAAATTCATTTATCGCGGTATGCTTAATAACAGTGTTTAAAAATGCATTGTATATTTATACACTGTTTTCCAATGTATAACGAAATTCTTCGTAACTCCCCGTTCGTCCCTCTGGTTAGTTCGTTACGCACAGTAATTATTCATATAAAGTTCTCTCCGTTGTATGTATAAGGTATATAATATTTTGCATAATAATACCCAAGCTATTATTTTAAGTGAATAATGCCCGGAGTGGTTGACGTAAAGAGGGTGGAATGAGAGAGGGTGTTGGCTGTTTCTAAGACGCGAGGACGAGGAGAACGGCGCAACATTCGCTTGGCGAGTGGCTCAGCGTGGTCCACGGAGTGCCAGCAGGGTAACGTAACGGCCGTAACGCATGCCTGCTGTCGTGGCTATAGTGCTTCGGCGCCACGAACCCCACGACTTTACGATGCCCGGAGGAACAGTTTCGTACGGATACCAAGATGGCGACGCCCGCAGCTACGACGACAATGAGTTCACCCTGAGGCTCTGAGAAACTGACCATTTCGAGCGTTTCCCCTCCCTTGACCGCCTTGTCTCTCTACTCGAGACTACCAAAAGCTTCGCCAACTCATTTCAGATATCATCTCGTGTGTTGTCCTCGTATATACACATAAGCGCCAAGTTTTTTATGTTTTTTTTTGTTTTTCTTTTTTTTTTTTTTTTTTTCGTCTTTTTTTAGTTCAGGAGGCGATGGTTCTAAGATATAAATACATAGACAAGATACAGCTGTATCAAAGTCGATCGCTATCCTGAAATTGTCGACTCTCCTTAACGCCAATATTTTTTATTATTTTTTTATTCGTTTTTTTTAACAAAACGATTTAATTTAAACTTTTAAAGAAATCGTATATACGGGTTGAAGTGCATAGCGACTTATGTAATGCTTGAAATTAAATACAGTTATTACAGTCGTTTAGATTCAATTAGAAATTCAATTTTTCTCTACTTTCGAAACCGCCAATTAGTTTTCAACTTCGGTACGATTGTAATAATATTAACATGTCTAATCAAGAATACCATATTCGTCAGTCATAATCGGTATGCCGCGCACACCGTAATCTCTCAATTGCGGTTTAATCACTCGGCAAGATGGTGCGATCCGAATATCTCATGCGGTACCATCTATATACCTTGTAGCACGTCGAATAGCTCCCGAGGCGTATGTTCTCATCTCGTAGCCCTCTCTTCTCTGCTTTATCGCAGCGGCAAATCCGCGTTTGCCAACGTTCCCTCGGAGAGTAGGTTGGGGAAATTCACTCTCGATGCCACTGCCGTTCTCGAGAGGATCGAATATGGCCCCTTCGACGTATCGAGCTGTACGTCTATACGTTTCCCGATATACTATCCCACATCCACTCTGACTGATGTAACAATTCGAGATCGTTAAATCAAGAAAAAAATCGAGAAAGTCGCAGATATTCCGTTTTTTTTTTTTTTTTTTTTTTCGCGAAACCCTTATTTCGAAATTTGCCTCTGTATCGAACAAACGGATATCCGATCATCAGGGGAAACTTGGGCTAATGCGTCTCAACGAGAGGCTTCAACATGTTTATAGCACGTATAACTAACTCCATACGTGCCAAAACCTAAACTGATTCGTCTACTCCCTTCGCGGCAACACAGCGATACGAAGACTACAGCTATATTGGTTGTAGCTAATCGACGATCGTTCGGCTTCATTCGATTACGCGCTAATCACTGCCGCGACCGGATCGACTGCCATTAGCTCCCGTCCCTGTCGCCCGTTCCTCTTTTCCACTTCGCCAAGGATTCACGGAACCTCGGGATCATGTAAACGGTTACCGAACGGAAACGGTTCGCCGATATCTTTACCTTCCGATGGAGTAAAAACGAGGTGTCTATCGTATTATACGAAAAAAAAAATACGCAAGATGGAACCTCTACTTAATCGTAAAAACGTTTTTTTCATTGATTTTGAAAATGTATATCTTCGAAAAATCGCGATCGACGTTACCGAACGATTTGCCGAAACTTAGTAATCAATGAACTTTCGGCTCACAAGATCACTACCAACATTTCGTTCCTCGATTTCCGCGGTATTTTCTTCCGTTTAACAATATCAATGTGACGAAAAAAAACAAGAAATCGTGTAGGAGAAAAAAGGCTGTTGCCGCGGTTAGTGGGCAACAAGCCGCAGGAATTTAAAATCCGAAAGTATTTATCATCACGCGAATTTTGCGCTCATTTTGAGAACCAAGTTAGATGGTGCAATGGTTGGCCAACGAACGAGTTGTAGAAAATGGTAAGTCGTGTTTGCTTCAGGGATGTTTAATAACAAACAACGCCGCAGCTTGTCGGGGCGCTGTAAATACAGCTTCAAGATATTCTCAAATGTTTTGCACGGCGAACAATTCATTATTTTTCAGGAAATTATATGAAACAGTACTCGTTTCTACTTCACGCTAGACTGCCGCTGAAGTGCGCAGTCTGGGATCAAAGGCCGGTTTACGTAATTCGGTGCACAACGGCGTGTAATATGCGCGTGAGACTAAAACGAAAAATAAGTTTACCGGGGGTACTACGCGCGATCAAACCATTACACGAAACTGTAATGAAATGAAAATCGCAGTTACTCTGTAACGAGTAAATTTTTCTTTGAGATTGAATGAGGATCTGCGAGCGAAATTTATCGAGAAATCCTACCGTAGCACCGAGAGACAGTCTCTCGAACGAAAGAGAAGGGTGAAAAAGAGCAAAAAGAAAGAAAAAAAGAGTTGAATGATAAGAAAATTGTGCTGTTAGGAGAGAGAAAAGAATTGTTCAGAAAGACGACGGGGTGTAAAGACGCTGCTATGCTCTGGTTAAATCCGGATCGGATAAGAAGGACTGACAAACGAGTAGATTAATCACGTCTGGCTAGCACCGGCCGTTTCTACTTTTCCCTCTTCTCGCCTCTCACCGCTGCCGTTCTTTTTTTTTTGTTTTTTTTTTTTTTTTTTTTTTCCCCTTTATGCCTGCCGCCTTTCGCATTCTCATCTCTTCCACTCTATATCCACAGTCCGTTCTCAAGGAAACTCGCGCTTTTGCGAACTAACTCGTTACAGAGGTACTCCGATCATATCTTTGTTTTTTTTTTTTTTTTTTTTTTTTCATCTCATTGGACGATACGTTCATCCTTTAGTAAATCCGACGGAAAAGCAGGAGAGACGAAGTTAGCATCCTTCCTGCCCGTTGCAAACTTATAATACCGTCTTATCGTCTTACGCGGAATATCGCGATCGTCCGGTGGCAAGTATATCCGTTGAACTTTCCATGTCGACGAACCTCCGCTCTTTCTTCAGCATCTTTTGATCCCGTTTGCCCGCAAAAACCAAAGAGGAATAAGAAAAGTTCCATTGTTCAAGCGAGTTAGTCGTCTTTTCTTTGCCCCCAGCCGCCTCACACGATACGGTTCTTTTTTTTTCCCTTCCGTTTCATTGCTCCTCTCGACACATCTCGTCTTAACATCTCCGTCTGTTCGTCATCCCGTGGCATTCGCAATTCTTCGGCATACCATTCGTATTCCTTCCGAACACTTGGTTTCCACAAGTCTCCTTCCTCTTCTTTATTTTCTTGGATCTCCCGTTCCGCTCTCTCGCTTTCGTTCTATTTCTCTCCGTTTGAGTCTTTCTTCTCATCGACCGATCCGACGGTTAAACCCGAAGAGTAGGACTAAACGCGATTACGGTTACGGTTATTACGATAATTACGATTTTGCGAAGCCACCTGGTCGTGTTCGTGAATGCAATCGAGTTTAATCGACCGAACGGTCTCGCTACGCCATGCCATCTGTGGCACCTTCCAGACTCGAAGGATTTTTATTTACTCATACCTTTCCCGATGGAAGAAACGGAAAATAGAAGCCGCGGATGTTGCTTATGCTTAAAAATTCGGGGTTACAATTAACTTCGAAAGATTGAAAGAGAACAACCCGATGGCACAATGGATCCGAAGCTATACAGGATCTTTAAATCAACGATACTACGGCAAATCTTTCTCGTTCCCTCTATTTCATTTATCTCGCAATTAATCATAGGTAATATTGAAAAGAGATAACGAAGATAAAAAAGGTTTAAAATTTTTTAAATCGTTGTAAGGACCATTTCAGATAGGATACTACCGAACCTCACGAAGCTAAACTGCTTAACTCACTAAAACGATACTCATCCGACTTTATTAAAGTTTTCGCATTATTATTTTCAATTTTTTCCAAAGTTGATATAAATATTGTGTAAATTTACTGGAAGTCTCGCTATACGAAATATCGTAATGTTTTTTTTTTCTTCTAAGTTGCATATTAAGGTATTTAAAAAACCCGCAAAGTTTCCTTCGAATTCTTGGCGAATGTACCATTTCTAAAAAATTTGAATGAACTATTCGCAGGTATACAGTCGTAATAAGATGAATACATAAGACAACGATGCAATCATCAGAGTTTTGTAGGAAAAGCGCCGATGAACGAGATTAACGTGGAGCGATGAACGTAAATGAACGCAAAGGAACGTAAGCGCAAATAGAACGAAGTAGAGAAAGACAGCGATACGACGGCAGAGCTAACGTTTTAATTCCTCCGATTGGTAGTCGAGGAACGTCCGATATAATCGATCTTATTTGCAAGTGAATCAGCTTGGGTGAGGCGAGGGAACGAACGGATTTTGCGATGGAAGCTGTGGAATCGAGAACGAAGGCGCATTCGCCTAGCGTAAGCCAACTAACGAAGGAAAACGGAAGCGAGGCTTCGACTACCTTTTTCCTTTCCCCCCCTAACGCGATTTACATGTTACTCACCCCCTTCTACCGGGTTGACAGAACTCGAACACCCGGTGCCTACCACCGCTTGTGCTGCTTTTTCTGCCATGCGAGACGAGAAACCTCGTCGACCGAACGAACGAACAAACGAAGACGGAGAAGAATGTTCCTTCTTCTCGCTAACTCGACTAACAGTAAAGCGTTTTCTTTGACCCATTCCCTCAGGAATTCTTCGAAGCTCTGATGCGATTGTTCCTGTTGATTCTCGCTCTGACGAGATCAGAAAGTGAAGAGGTCTTTTTATTCGAATTATATACCTCCGCAAAGACTAAACATCAAAGAACCAAATACTCGAATTCTTGTCGGATAACTATTAATTACAAAATTGCGAAACGTTGTAACAATCGTTATAAACTTATCTATCATTAACATCGATATTGAATCGAAGGTTTCTTATTTGTAATTTGGTCCCTAAAAATTCGTCAAAAAAAGACTTAGAATTTTGAAAAATCGCGATACGATAAAACGGAAGATATTTGAAAAAAAAAAAAAAAAATTGTAATTTTTTTATTAAAAATTGAATTATATATCTCCGCAAAGACTAAACATCAAAGAACCAAATACTCGAATGCTTGTCGGATAACTATTAATTACAAAATTGCGAAACGTTGTAACAATCGTTATAAACTTATCTATCATTAACATCGATATTGAATCGAAGGTTTCTTATTTGTAATTTGGTCCCTAAAAATTCGTGAAAAAATTACTTAGAATTTTGAAAAAGCGCGATACGATATAACGGAAGATATTTAAAAAAAAAAAAAAAAATTGAAATTTTTTTATTAAAAATTGAATTATATACCTCCGCAAAGACTAAACATCAAAGAACCAAATACTCGAATTCTTGTCGGATAACTATTAATTACAAAATTGGGAAACGTTGTAACAATCGTTATAAACTTATCTATCATTAACATCGATATTGAATCGAAGGTTTCTTATTTGTAATTTGGTCCCTAAAAATTCGTGAAAAAATTACTTAGAATTTTGAAAAATCGCGATACGATATAACGGAAGATATTTGAAAAAAAAAAAAAAAAAAAATGAAATTTTTATTTTGCGTCCAGAGCTCAAACATTCGACACATTTTCACATCTTAACTGCATTCGGTGTCTCAAATTCATGAAATTTATTCGGTATCTCGGCACATTCGAGGAAAACTTTCGCAAGTAAGATTCTCTGTTACAAGATAAATCACACGGCTTACATAGAATCCCATAAAATTTCGATCTCATCGATCGAGTCACGTAAGGGGCGTTAAAGTCTACTCGGATCGTTTCGCACACACAGTCATAACTTTAGGAGTGTCGAAAAATAAAGTTGTCTCACTTTCTTTCACTTGTTTCTGTACGGCTGTGGAAAAATCATCAGCATCCTCTGCCCATTCTTTCTCGTCTGGCGTCGAATACACTTTTTATTTTCTCCATTTCTCTCCGTACTCTCTTTCCTTAACTTCATCTTTCGTCTTTTCGCTTCCCTTCTCTATTTTCCACGTTCGTTCGTTCGTTCCTTGTTTCGCACTTTGTCGTATTCGCCTTTTTTGCTTTCGCTCTCTCAAGACACTCGAGAAAACTGGTCCACATGTATAGCAGCTACTCAGAAGTAGAAAGTTTATTGAGCGACACATTTTCAAGGCACATCGGGCGACTCCGTTCCATCCCCTTCGCTCTCCCCCCTTTTGCCAGTCTTGAACCCCCAACCTTCACTGTTTCCGCTTGCCTGCCGGCAGTTCGTTAACCGCCAGGTGTGCTTTCGTCGTCCCGAGGGCATGACTCCAGCGAGAGACGCGTGATACTTGTCTCTCTTTATATAGACATGTATTTTCCGTACGTTATAGTATACTATTCAAGATTGCAGTTGTGCACGAGTAGCCTGTTTATTCAAACTCTCACTTCCTCGCTTCTTCAGCAGTGAGAACTCTCTATGTTTTCTCCTCCGCATTCCGCCTTCGTCGACTGTAAATGAGTTAATAAACGTCGTACGGTATATTATCGGACTAACACCTAACTTGGAGTTAACTGTGTCTTTCTCTCAGTTTCATTCTCTAACGTATACATTCAAAGACTCCACGGGTATTCCCCGTTTCAACGCTTTTCCCACGATCTCTCGTGCTGTGTGTATTTAATAGAGATTTCCGGAAATTATACGACCCCCCACAACGACCGGCAACGGTAACGTTCAGAACTCTGCTCACATATAATGAACGTGAGCATTTTAGTAAGGATTTAACCGAGGATTTCCACAACCAAGAAATTTCTCGGAAGCACCGGAAGAAAAGCTCTCCTCCAACCCCTTTATCCGGCCTCCTGCCGACCCTCCCTTTCCCTTTCCTCCTTCCAATGATTTTTGAGTTTGTGAATTCAGTGCTGAATTCTACCCGGTGATGTACTCGCAACCGTGTGCGAGTGTACTATTCTCGCGGAGGGTTGGAGAAGCTGTGGCAAGCGCGCTTCCGGAATCGAAGGGATTTACCACACTGGCGCAGTCTTCTTGCACGAGAATCACTGTAGCCCACCGGTGACGCCCGGAAATGAGGATTGAAGCCGCGCATACACGGGGGAGAAACTCCACGAAGCTTTTTCACGGAATTCGTGAGAGCAACGAGATGATTTCATTGCGTGTGTCCGGATAAAGATATACGAAGAAAGAACGAAACGTCGAAAGTTTCGCGTTGAAAAATTCACGATGCGACTTGCTTTGCTTTTTCGCCAGTGAGACGCTATATGATTTGTTTTATTGCCAAAGGTACTTTTGGCAATGATAAATCGAGATTTGCTTAAGCGTTTCTGGACGAATAACAATACGCATTGCCGAGACAGCTGTGAATTATGAAATGTCGCGAAAACGTGAAAAAAGTATCGAGGAAACGGTTGTAGCGACGAAGAAGGAATCTCGGGGTTCAAAATACGCTCGATATTTTTGATACGGCGAGATATCGGCCGGGAAAGGATGAATTTCTGATCGGTCAGTCGGATCACGTTCATGAAAACGGGAATTCCATTGAAGCCAACGTTGCCGGGGGTCTCTCTTTCGGGTTCGTAGAGATCTCGCGAGCGAACGGAGCGAAGCAATCGTCGAACGTTCAGAGCTCTGCTTCTGGGCGCACCTCTGGTCGGGAACGCCCGTACGAAGACTCATGACGCCCATTAATTGCTCCATTCTTCCGTCCGAGTTACCGGCCATGAATTTCCAAGCGACATCGTAATTCCCGAACGCTCGGCAGGTACACGTCGGTTAGTTTCATCGTGTATATATATACGTATTTCGTGGCTATAATCACGAAGTCCCGGTTGAGTATTCGCCGATCTGCATAGTTTATGAATCCGATACTAATTCGATAACAACCTCTGCGCGCTGTTAATAACTGTCCGAGCTGTGTAGCATTTTTAATTTACGTCGATCACAGCGTCACCAGCGTTGTATCGAATAACATTAACACATTTTTTTTTCACTTTTAATAATATTATAACCAAATAATTAAGGTTATGTGACAACCATATTTCCGGTGAAACAGGTGTCACCGTGGCTCTGTGTTCGCGAAAAAACAACGGGGTTACTGCGGAATAGCTAATTTTTATACAATATAATTTTAAAAAAAATCAAATCACACCCCATTGCTGGTATCCCCTTTTTATGGCAGAAAAAACAACGTAGAGAGAAAAATTACTAAAAATTGAAATTTCACTTTCGCATATTCGATTGTTCCGCGTTTCCATTAAAATTAAATTTTTTTTCAAATAAACCGATATAACAATGTGAATTTTATGTAAATAATGTTGAATTTTAATCGTTCGATAGTGGATTTCGGTTTGTTCTTCGGAAATGCATTTGATATACGAAAAACACTGCATCCTGAATCTTTCACGATCGACTCGAATCTAAATAGTCAATGTCTGGAAAGTTTTTTTCTTTTTTTAAGGTAAAACAGCAAACCGCACGGGTTATTTGCGTAGGAGAGCCTCTGCTAATAATAACGGTGTCATTATCGTCGGCACGTAAACGTAATTATAGTCACACAGACG
Source organism: Cryptus armator (assembly GCA_963971235.1). NCBI lineage: Eukaryota > Metazoa > Arthropoda > Insecta > Hymenoptera > Ichneumonidae > Cryptus > Cryptus armator. The sequence continues at coordinate 7,929,693 of OZ020240.1, forward strand.
GTCAGACGCTTTAATGAATTATTTTGTGGAATCCCTGATGGTAGCCTGTCTGACTCAAGCGCGACCTTTGCTACTGCCGCTGAGGCCGGCTAACTAACTGCACAGCTATATAGTAGCGTATCCCCGAGTGCTCGGCAAACTCGTCGAAAACTCCAAATAACAGAAACCTTCCCCCTCATTCACCCCGACACACACGGGCGCTCACGCATGAGGAACACACAAGTTCCATCCACAACGGTATGAAGTTTGATACGTCGAGAGTGAAAATTTTATCAATGCGCTAAAACTTCGATATTATTTTTTATGGTAACTACATCGGCAAAACGGCATGAAAAGTCCAGCAGCGCTATCAGATACACAATTCTCGGCCACATCCACTAGCGACACCGATATTGAAATTCGCGACGAGCGTCAATTTCGTCGATGTTTTTCAGAAATGACTATCGACAGTAAATTATTTCCAACCGCCACTTCTCGATTGACGAGCGATGCGATTGGCACTCAGGCTTTCAAGTGGACACCGAGTTTATACCGAAAAAATTAGTATTTTAAACATTTATTATTCAAAATCCGTTAATCGATAATTAAAAAAATTCAACCTATAGCCCAATAATTCTTTATGAATGTAATCGAAAAAAAAAAATCACAATATCCTTTAATACAATAATATCGTAGAATATTTCGTTTTTTGATAAATCAGCGGAATAATTGTCATGACACGAATGTTTTGACTATAAATTAACAAAATTACGTGTTCTCCTTAAAAATTGTATTTATGAAACTTTTTTTTTTTTTCAAATTTGTAAGATGTTATATTTACGGAGAGATCTAAGACACTACAACCATAGATAATTCATTTTTTACGTTCTGCTCCCCTTAATATGCTAATATTTTTAATGCGACACCTTAAAACATCAAAAAGTAAGTCGTTAATTGTAAGTAATATGTTAGTGTCACTAGTAAAGTCAATATTCCCGGAGAACATAGGCGTCTCGTCGATGCCGTGTTTGCCGTGTCGAGAGAATTGTACCGAACATTTGGAAATTCGCAAGCAACTGTAAGCACGATTGAGACTCTTGTGGAGAAGCTATATATAGCGTGAGTCCCGATATACGCTGTGGGTGCAGGGAGAACCGCAACCACGCGTTCCCCGATGGACACCATTGGTGTAGCTGCTTGCTTTGTCCGGCAAAGCACGACGAACATCGCAGGAATCGTCAAGCGTATACGAGGAATCCTATAGGATCGGTATAATCCCCGGCTGTACTGACCGCGAATGAGAGGGCTATACCTACCCGAAGGATCGAAACCTCGATCCTCTGGCATCGGTGATGCTGGAGAACGAGAGGAACCTGCAAAGCACCTGTGCAGCTTCTCTCTCTCCGCTACAACCCCAACGTTCGTCCTTCTCTTCGGTTTCCTAACTATACGACGACACGCTTTTAAACTCACGAGAGTTTCCCTCGGGGTGTATCGCACCCTGGTACTACTTACATTTACACAGGAGTCAGGTATAAAACGAGAATGGTGTCCCGAGCTTTATACACCGGAATATCTATACCATCCTTGTGAATCTATATATATTTGCTTCAGAAACAGTGAACATACACAAGCGAAATCTCGGTACACACGTGAACGCGTTGATATTCAAGCCGCAGAGGAGAGCAACTGCAACGAATCCGGCGGTACACGCTGAATCGTATTAAGGCGCGCGAGGATTATTGCACAGGTATACGGGATTATGCAGGTGGACCCAGCGTCGGTGAGAGAAGGAACGAGCGACGAAGAGACCACTCTGTGGGAGACTTCGAATATAACTGTATCACTATATGCACCACTACCTTGTAGTCGTGTTACGGTGTGGGAAAGGAATATATATATATAGATATATAGAAAGCCATCGCGTACACGTAGCTACCAGCGTTGTTCCTGTTAGATACGTCCGAGAGGCACCCGAGGATACCCGTTGTTATATCGTGGAAACGTGTACGGTCGGCTATGTTAGTCCGTTGGATAGAGGAAGATGAAAAGAGCAGAGAGGATGATTAATAAATCTCGTGCGAGAAGTCCCCCGGACGCTACACCGGCGAGAATGGAATTAAACGATCACGGGATTCCCCGTGCTTTTTGCCGGGTGGCCGAATCCCGGGCCGGCACTTCCACCATCACCGTTCTCATCGTCCTTTGCTCCTGTGATACTGTGTACTCTACTCTCTCTCCTCATACCGCCGCTCCCACACCCAACCCCCCACCCCACCCCCTCCCCCTTTACGCTTCTTCTTCTGCTTCTTCTTCTTCATCACCGCCCTCTACTTCCACGTTCGCTAGTGCAACCGACCGGGATGTCTTGCCGCTATGGTCTTGCCGAGCGCGAAATTACAGCGTCGCTCGGGCACCCGCCCGTTTCTCGCTCTCACGAACACGTCTTTATCTCGAAGGCAGATGGTTGTGCAGAGAACGACCCTTCTCGCGCGCCAGAATGACAGAGTACGGACTTTTTGGTAACTATATATATATATATATAATGTTTCAACTTTCAACCCCTTTCCCGACGGAATCAAGACATTTCGTGTACACTACTTCGCCAAAGAAAGAACTTCGAAAATGGAAAGGGGGGATAGAGATGAGGAAAATTACATTTGCACGTTAGTTAACGTACAGTTTTTTTTTTTTTTTTTTAGGTTATTCCGCTAAAGAAGCCTTTGCGAGAAGATACGTTGATCAATGCAATGCATCATTGATCATTTTTTCTCGAGAATAAGACTATAATTGGCGAAACAAGAAGAAGAAATATAAACGGCACCCGAGGACTGATTTAATCTATTCACTTCGGCAAAGGAAAAGGACACGAAAGATTGACACAAATTGAACAATACGTTCAAATGTTCAATATACTTTTCTTTAAAAAGACGTCGTGATGGAATGAATATCCAAGTGCAGGCAAACTGCATAATTAATAGGCGGAAGACACGGCTCTTTTACGTTGATTCTATCAAAATTTCATTGAGAAAAATGGATTGAAAATTTCTGTAGAGTTCTGAAATTCGGGAATTATTTTATTTTCGTGAGGTTTCGAGACTATCGAAGCAAAATTTATGGTTAATTTGTAATAATAATTAAATAATTTCGTAATTTTTCGTTACCCGAAAGACGGAATTAGTTACGAAGATCACTGGATTGTGAGTAATGTATAATTGAAAAGGGGAAATTATAAGAGGGATAGAGTGCCGCGAGAAATTCGCTCGTAACTTACGAATCGTTAGAGCGAAAGATATATGTTATCGTGTATTTGCTGACAACGTTAATTCGTAAAGTACCCCGGTGTACATTCAAGATTCACGATGGATGGATGGACGTAGTTTCGTAATGGGAGTAAGTAGTGGTTTACCATCCACAATGCAGCGCTATCGTTGCACAATTAATCCTCACTGATAACCCGGATCAAGTCAATTAACCGGGGAACGCGCCTAATCAGATACTAATGAACCATCGCAGATGCGTACTATAATTCTCGATCTCCTTATCTCGCGGCTGATTGGTGCTTCGATTGTATAGTTGCTTCGGTTATAGAAACGGCGCTCGTTGGGCGCCTCAAGCGATTCGGAAAATGTGTACATATAATTTAATCGTGTCGATTCGATATGTAATGCAGGTACTCAAGCCGTTACACCAATTATTCGCGAACAGCTCAATCTTCGGTCCATTGCTTTTAAATATTATTAATTAATACTATTAATGATATCGCATTATTGAAATTGTTGAAACCCATACGACTATCTTAAACAATCACTTATTAACACAATCAGTGCAATGCTCGGATCCTTAAATTATGCATTTCCGGTGTTCAGTTTGTAAACAATTAATTTCTTAAGAACCAACTTTTCATAATCCGATAACTGTATAAATATGCGTTGTGTATTCCATTGAATTATATAAACGACGAATGGAGTGGAATTAAAATTTTAACTGTAAAACATCGCGTATTACGAAATAATAGAATATATAAGCAAATAGGAAAAAAAAAATGAGATCACGATGTTTCGTTTATATAGCGAAATATCGCCATTTGCTCGATTATTTTAAATCGAAGAACAAGAAAATTTTTGACTATATGCTACTCTATAGGAATTGTAGTAAATAATCGATACAATCCTATCCTTTCATTCCAAAGAAATATCGAAGTTTGATAAATCCAGTGAAGGTTACTTCCCCTCATGGAAATTTGCGCCTTAAAAGCTTTTCCAAGAGACACGATTTCTCTTTCATTAAACAATTTCAGTAAAATTCGGTTTGCAACTACGTCTTGACCTCTTGAGTTCGACTCACAGCTTCGATATTTTTTTTTTTTAACTGAGGGAACCGGAAATCAAGATGATGCGGAGATTTACGAACTAAAAACTTCGCGCCAAAAAAGAAACGAAAATCGATCCTAAAATAACTTCTTTGAAAAACAGAAGGTTACGTATAGTTATTTTTCCATATTCCACAGCGTAAAAACAATTTGGTAACCAGGAATTTTGTTCGAAAGCAACTGTTCGGCTTTAGTCGCGACACGGTTACTTGTCGATTATACAACTTCAAAATATACTATCATCCAACTGAGATACAACCGGTACGCGCACACCGAGCCTTATGCAACGCGCGATCCACTAGGGATTACGGACGGATAATTCAATTGGACAGTGTATCAGGTCTAAATTGCTCTAAAGCTCCCTATTATTATTATTATCGAGGAATCGATCAATAATGGAAAATTACGTAAAAGCTATTAACTTCCGCCGTCGTTATCGTTGCGCACCCGCGCAACAACTGTAGATAGTTGTAGCGGTGGAGGAGAGTTTACCGAAGAACTCTCTCGCAGTACTACGTGTACTGAAAAGTATTATCACTCGATACCGAGAGAACGCGGAGCTCTCGAGATTATCTCGTTACCGACTGCCGAACGCGCCGATTTATTCAACTTGCAAACGTCGTCCCGTAGCTGATAAGCGTGGAAATTCACGGATCCCAGAGATATAATGCCGAATGCGAATAAATCACAGTACTTACCGACCTGCAATCCCTCGAAGATCATCGGAAGACCTTCGGTAGACCGTCGTCTCGAGAATTCCTTCTTTTCGAATGTTGGTCAACGGCGTATCCGGAGCAACACACCGGCGATTGTCCGATGATCCTGTATCGTTGATGCAGTTGTCTCACCGGCGAATTCGTCTCGAAGTTTACACGCAATTCCTCTGACGATTGATAAGAAACATTGATTACCTGTTGACGGAGAAATCACGTTATTCCCATTTTCATGCGGTTACTACCGAATGAAGAAAACAAATTTTTACCTGATAGACGACATATAAATACAGAGTGCTTTTCTCACTTTCTCTCACGTAAATTGCAATAAATGAACACTTCGGAGATTCTGGTTGTCTCGGGATAAAACTCAAGTGTCATCGGAATCATGAAAGAATTCCGCGTTCCAAATCGTCCGATCACCAAAGTACCTACAGCTTTCTTTTTTTTTTTTTTAAGGAAATTAAAAAAAGCGAATTGTATTCAACAAAATACAAAATTAATAAATAATTGTAAATAAATGCTACTCTTCGAAAAATTCTGCACAAATTTTAACATTTCATCCCGTTGCCCACAGGAAAGCCGTTGAGTAAATGAAGGGATTGCAAATTATTCAATCGGGAAAAACGTAAATCACAAAATATTTAACGTCGTTTGCCATTATCTGAACTTCTTAGTAATTCTTTATTTACTATAAAACTATGCTTTCAACAAATTACAGACGAAACTTGTTGTGTGTATGAAATGGGGTACAATATTATGTGTTGATGAAAAAAAAAAAAAAAAAAAAAAAAATAAAATACGTGAAGTGAACGAAAAAGCAAATAAAAATTAAGATGCACACGTGCGTCTCAAAGACGCACATTACACACCGTTAAATATCTCTTTCGGAAAGTACAGAATCTTTCGAAATTTCGAAAAGTTCATTAATTTCGCGATTATTATTAATGTTTCGAAGTTTTACAAATAAATATCGACGTTACACCGATTCATCGTGTTTTGGAACTCATAACATTTCAATCGACCAAAGTGGGATGAGAGGGAGAGTATTCGCCGATCTTTATTACGGCCAATCAACGTTTTACACACTAAACGGATGGTAGGGTTTTGTAATTTTTTTTTTTTTTTTTTTTTTTTTTTTTTCCTTTCTTTTCTCATCGATTTATGCTATCGGCACGGATATCATGTAATACTGTGGCCACATGCTAAGCTACAAATTGTGGCGAATTCCTATTTCTATAATGTATTCTGTGTGCATCTCGCAGGTGTGGATTTTGCACACACGCAGCATTGCCAAATGACGGTTATTTTAAAAAATGAAAAAGAAAAAATAAACGTGAGACGCTATTTATATATGTATATAAACGTATGAGACATTGCAACTTTGGAGTTAACGCCCGCTTCGCTTAGGCTCTTTTATTAACTTTCGGGACGCTTCGCGCGATGCAGAAAGTTCGTCTTTGAAAAACCCGTTTAAATAATTGACCAATATCTCGTTTCGCGATTAACGTCATTGTAGCGCGTTTCAAACGTACTTAAAAAAAAAAAAAAAAAAAAAAAAAAAACACAAACAAACAAAAAAGTATATGAATTGCATTTGCCCCCTGGAATTCAAACGAAAAATGGTGTTCAAAAACAATCATATTATTTACATGATATTTACAGTTTGCGGAAACGACTACGGCTTTTGTTTCTTTATTTGAAATCACTCATAATACAGAGTTGCGAAGCCTCAAAGTTCGTAATCGGAGCAGTTCGTTTCACCACGGCTTCGAGAGTCCGTTTTATTTTTCCTTATCTCTCCCTCTCTTTCGCTGAATATTCACCGTTCACGGAATAATATTCGTATCTGCATTCAAACGTAAGCTACATACGAAAAAAAAAAAGAAAAGAAAAATCAGAAACCTCCCGTAGTACAATCATACATTACGACGTAGTAAATATAAAATGACGAGCAGACCTCTTTCTACCTGCAAACTTTCGCCTCACGTAGTTTCTGCCCAATGACTTCGTATGTGAATCAAAAGCTTTTGCGGACGCGATATACTTCTCATTCGCAACGTATTATTCCCCCTAATTGAACGCCACATCGCGTCGAATCGAACTTTCATACCTCGACGGGACTCGTGAAATTTCGTTCTTTCATCCAAACATATGCTGCTATACAAAAGGCGAGTATTTTTTTTTTTTTTAGTTTTTTCTTCTACAAATCGCGGACATTTCAATACTGCAATCGCTGAAGTCGAATTTCAAATTTTCACTTTCGACGTATCGTGAACCACTGTAAAGCTTTTTTAATGCAACTACTTTGCGCTCGCGACGTATTTTTTTTTTTTTTTCACATTTACATTTATTCACGATAATTATTGTAATCATGTTTACTACCAATAATCAACGTTCAGCGGAGATGGCCATTCTTCTTTTTTTCTTTTATCGCATTAATCAATAATTAAATCAATTTCGTTCATATTTCTTTTTTTTTTTTAGCTTTAATTTGTAATATTCAATATAAGAGCTTATTATATTTATCTTCAACAAGGTATATCGTTAATATTAACATAACAGCCTGCCAGCAGCGCAAAGACTTACGTGTCTCACTTGTGTTTTATTTTTGTTTTGTTTATTTCGTTTTGTATGTGTTTTTACTTATGTTTTCAGCTTGTTTTACTTCTTTTTTTTCTTTTTTCATTGTTTTTATCTCATTCTCTAATATTCTGTCGCGACAGCACAATTATTCTCTCTTCTCGACCTTAGGACCGATTGATTGACAATGTTTTGTGTTAAGCGAGCGGTTCTAAAGTTCATGAACGGTGATTATAGTTGACGATACGATGTCTAAATTGTTGAATAATACCTGTGTCTCAATAGAAGGCATCTAGTGGAAAGTAATCCAGACGGATGATGCGGGTTCTTATCTTTGTTTTTTTTTTTTTTTTTTTTTTCGTTATTATGTTTTTTCTTTTCCTTTTCTAGACGTCTCTATGACTAAAACCGAAAATACCATTGAAGTGGCTGTGATAACTTGGAATCACGTTGAATCGTGGGACTAAGCAGAGCATTTTTTTTTTTCGCGATGCTTAAACAGGAATCTAAAGCGATAACGCTTTTACGCTCGAGAGAATAAAACAAAAAACGACGATTGGAAACAACGCAAGTCCAACGTTATTGTATAAGCGCGTTGTCCGGCGTCCAACGTCATTTTCTATTTCATTGATAACCAAAAAGAAAACGCAGATAAAACCTTCTCCTTCGTACAAAAAGTTCTCACGCGGTGACTGAAGATTAACTCATGCTGATTAATCCTCATCGTGTAGATTGGTTCGTTCACTAACGGCATCGACGAGTCGTCTTGTATAAAGAAAATGTTCTGAATCCTCCTCTCTGACATAGGAGAGTGTCTCACAAGAGAAACAGTTGCGAAATAGGCGCGCCACCCGGTCCATTCTCAATCGATACCTGCTATATTCGTATTTTTGTTTTGTTCTTATTATTATCTTGTTATTATTTTTTTTTTTCACTTCTCCCCTCTCTACTCATCGGCGTACATGAAATCGCGAAACTTCGTTCGCGACACTCGCGTACAACCGTTGAGAAGCAGACAGCCTGCATCCGCGTTTCAGGTCACTTTCTAACGATTGGAAAATTTCACTTGTGACATTGAATTCCCTCTCTCGCTCTCTCTCTCTCTCTCTCTCTCTTTCTCTTTCTCTCTCATTCTCTGTATTTTGTTGATGTTGTTGTTTTTTTTCTTTTTCGCATTCTTTCTCTCATTCATCTCTGTCTCGTGTTCACCTCTCGCGACGTATATTGATCAACGCTGCGACACACGGATGGAACGACGATACACCTAAGTTCTGACGTTTCTGCAGCAGAGCAGAGGATAGATCTGAAGATTGGGTAGGGACTAGCAGTTGTTTGGATCCGGCGGCGTAACGAGATACTCGTCGGCGCGCTTATGGTCGGAAAGCGCCCGCATCGTGTACGTATCCTGAGGCAATTCGCTCTTTCTTCGCAACAGTGGCTTTCCCTTGTTTACGTTCGTCATTTTCACCTGAGTAAACGTTCATTCGTGAATAATGGGGACAAAAGAGATTGAACATTTAAAATGCTAATCAGAATTCAATATAAGAGACGCGAAGCATTTTACAAATTGTTATACTATTACCAATCGCATTCGGCAATTTCTTTTGCGATTCGCAACCAAATTATTTAAGTAAATCGTTAAACGTCTTAAGAAGAGAGAATTCGTAGACTTTAAAAGAACGAGTAACGATAATGCAAGCGAAATGCTTGATATTCTAATAATTACTCTAATAAGCATTTATTTGCATTTCCTATCAGTTATTTTTTGTTATTTGTAACTCGTCGTATCGCCAGTAATCAAATTGATCGGCGCGCATTTCAAATTATCTGATTTTATATGATTTCTTTACTCGACTTGGAGACTTATGCATAACATTTATCAACGCGCGTTTAAAAATTTCAACAAAGAGGGAACGATAACCCATACGAGTTGAAAAGTATAGTTGGAAATAAAATATTGTAGGAATTCGATGGATATTTACCTCGTTAGCTTTAGCTTCGATTTTTTCCAATGTGAGAGGAATTTGATCGTTATCGCCGTCCTCGTCGGGCGGTGGACTGTCCAGATGCTGTGGCAGGGTGTACGGATTATTCGTGGTACCTTTCACGATCATTTTGTAATTGGGATGTCTCATTGCGAGTGTCTCAACGCGGTTCCACGCTTCGTCGCGATCCTTGAGCATTCGCTTTTCCTTCTGTCGATCCTTTCGGACAGTAATCACGATTAAAATTCTTCGAACGCGATAAAATTCGTATAAATAAAGAATGGAAACATAAAACTTACCTGGAAGTACTGTTGAGTACATTCGTCGAACACTTTTTGGTTCATCTCCATTAAGCGCTTAAGCGCGTTATAAATTAATCCGTGAATAGTTTTGTTCCAATGATTGCGCGAATTTCTGTATAACGCCGGATACATTATCGGCAGTATGAATGAATAATTGTCCGATATCAGTGACATTATGTACTCGTTGTTCCAATAGTACAGCGTTCTCTCGGCAACCTGTGGGCAATGACAACAATTATTAATAAAAAATTTAAAAAGTCGCATTCTCTTTTTGTTTTTTTGTCGAAGAAAACGTTTACGCTTTTCTTGTAAAAAAAAAATAATAAAATTACCTGAAAGTGCGGTGACGAAACGCACTTAGCTAATTGCCGAAAGAGCGGATCTATGACCTTTTGAAATTCGGCCGGTTCGATGACGTCCAGAATCTCCTCGAGTTCGTTGAGAAACATTACCTCCTTCGGCGAATGCGTCTTCGGCCAGAATTTCAATAAATTTTTGATAACGGGCTCTGTAAGATTGGGATCCTTTTCGAGAAACTGAACGACGCAATAAGCTAATTGTGGATGATAGACGGACAGTGATTTAGCCTTGTGCAGTGGCAAAAGCACTTTCAGTAAAAATATTTTGTGTTCCTCCTTCAGCGGCAGAGCGAAGCCGTTGATAATGCTACAAAGAAACAAAATAAATTCATTCACATTATTCGTTCGTTTGTGGATCCAAAAAAAAATAGGATTTGGTAGGAAGTGTTCGTCATCACCTCCCGAGAATCTCCAACAGCTCCGCAATTCCATTGTGATGCTCCGTCTCGTATATAAACCGATAAAAAACGTTGTTTATCTGCTTCCTTATGTACGCTCTGAGACCCAAAAATTTTCCATAAATTCTGTGAAGAGTCGTTTTCAAAAAGTCTCTCTCGCGTGGATCCTCGGAGTCGAAAAGTTCCAAAAGTTGCAAAACAAATTTGTGATCGATGTAGCGCTTCGCTATTGTTGGTTGAAAATCTTGCGATTCCAATAGGCGCAAAAAAAATTCGTAGACGAGTTGTAGATGAGGCCACGCAGCCTCCAACGTCGGCTCATCCTCTTCCGGATCGAATTCCGCACCGTTCGGATTCGACGAAGGTGGCAGAGTTCGAAACAGGTTTACCGCAAACTGCAAAGTGTTTAACGACGTAAATTGAGAATTAGAATGAACAAAATAGGAAAATAAAGCACTCGATTGCCTGGAAGATTTGATTACCATGTTCACTGCCTCGGGGTATATCGCCTCGGTAACCACATTTCTGTTTTTGGTGACGTATTCGACCATTTCGAGAAGCGCGCCGCGCTTCACTTCCTTCCATTTTAGGTCTGAGAGAGGATCGGACTCGAAGTCGAATAAAACGCAGCACTGTCGAAGCTTCTGTATGAACAGTTCTTCCCTCTCGTTGCCTTGTTCGGCTTCTGCGATTAAAAAAAAAACAATATAAAAAAATACACAGACGCAAACAATAATTACGATAAACCTAAGAAAAGTTAACATCGAATTTTCAACGAGGAATTCGTATACAGCTTCAAATACAAAACCTATAGTCCGGGAGCTGAGAGATTCGAAAATCGTCAAACCGCTGCGCAACCGAATTGTAGTTTAATATTTGTTATGTACGTCCGCCAAATAATATTGAACCGTATTGAGTCATCGAGTGAAGCGCCACAACCACTGCGGTGATTTCGTCAAATACATGATGACGCTTTCGCGAATAAATAATGATGACAAGGAAGATATGTGCAAATTGGATATTTGCTGAGTTTTGTTTTTTACTCTTCTCAATCCTTTGCTGATCTAAATGGCCGAAAGTTTCTCGAAATTCCATAGGAACGATCAGCGTTCTCAGATATCACCGAACACTTTATCGATCCACGTGAAAGCAATGCCGGGTAATAATTATCCTAACATCTAAAGTAGTCTGATAGACCTGATAAACCCGATAACTTGTAAAACTGTTCGCGCAACGGTTGCAGTTAAATTATTTAATTGCGCCGTTGATTTTTTTTATTATCCCCATCAGTAGATATTCTCGAAATGAGGAAAAAACAAAATTGAGAAACAATGTTACTTTTTTAAATGATTTTTTTCTTTATTCGCAAAACTATGAATGTGCGAATTGAGAGATTAAAGAAAAGATATCTTTACTCAATTACCGATCAACAACGGTTGAAGTGGTTGATATTGTAACGCCGAGGCGGAAGGACACGGTTTGTTGTTGTCGTACTTCCTGAGTACAGTAGCGAAGGCGAGACCCTGATGAAAGCTCGGGCTCTTGGGTAATCCGCCGCCCAGCGATGGGCTCATTTCGCCAACGTGAACCATTATAGTTTGAAATTTATTGCGCAGTTATCAGATTCGATAGTTGCCTTTTTCCACTGGCATTCGTTGATAAATTGCCAAAAAGTTCAATGATATACCGGATGATATAAAATTTCACGTCCCGAACGACCCTTTACGACTTTTCGCGGCAATCTGTTGCTTCGAACCGAAGTGACCCGGCAACGCAGTGGGGATACCCGCCCGGCACTCAATATTTTCTTTTCCCTCGTTCTCCGTCGATGCAACAAAACTTAAGAAATTCAACCAAAATCCCGGAAGACGAAGATAACACGCAAAAAGTCCCGTCGTATCACGGGATGTCCGCAGTGGGGATCGAACGAGCTTCACACCGCCCACCTGCAGGAAGATTCACTGGAAGAGACGGGGGCAGGTCACGTAGCCTTCGGGTCATCCAGAGCATAGACCGTGTGACGCACTATGTTATTTGTTATTTTTATTCATAAAAAGAAATATTGTTGGCAAATAAGAAAAAAAAAAGAAGAGTATCCGACGAAAAATGCACTTATACACCTGTAGCGTCGAAAACGCCTATCACTCCGACTTTTGGAATTTCACGTACGTCGAGTCTTTGCTACGATTAACGTATGTTATCCGATAATGAAATTTCACAGAAACGACGCGTGTACTCTTTCGCGAGAGAAATCGTGAAGTTTAAGATGCCGACGTACGCAGTACGCAGCGAGTTACCGGCGAATTTGCCGGCGAAATTCGATTACGACTGTGTTGACCCGTCGGCAAAAGGGCGGCGAGCTCAGGGGTTACTGTTTACGCGAAGATACGGGACCAGGGAGAAACGCCGAGAAGACATCAACGGATATACCGGCGCCTGCGCGACCCCAAGGACAATCGATATCCTCTGACGTAGGCGTACTCGAGGAGGTTCACCGGAGGGGCTGTAGACCGGTGATTCGCCGGTCGCGCTGCATTGGGAAAGGCCAGGGTGGCTGACTCCGTTTCGCTCTTCCGACAAATTAATTATCAAACAGCCGGTAAGAAGTACCCTTATCAATCTGGAGCAACGGAATTTCTACAGACGCGAATTGCACTGAAATGCAAAAGATAAAAAAAAAAAAAAATTGAAAAAAAAAAAAGATAAAAAATAACTGATACGTTGGATCGAAGAGAATTCGAAATGAATGAAAGGAGAGGAGTAGTTTTACTCAATTGGGAAGGATAGCATACATATACACATCATACATATACACACACACTGCGACGGGAGAAGACCGCGAGGTCACTCGCCTCTCGCGTACTCAATGTACCGGTACGCCATTCACTTCAAGTACACACCGCAATTCGGGAAAGTTTCGCATGAAACGGGGAAAGCCGCTAATGAATTTCACCGTCCGAAAGCTAACGATCCTCGACGAGAAACAACCCATGTGACGAATGAGGAATATTATTCATTCCGGTATTGATATCGATTAGCGGAAAGTCACGAAGTTTCGGATATTGAAACTCATTAATGGAGACGCTGCTATGGAACGAAATCGATGGAGAGAAGTTTGTACTTTTACGGAGAATGTAGGCTGACGACATAGGTTTCTAATTCCTTGATCTACTGACGGATCACAGTGCTGCGCGGCTGCAGAAGAATCTTTTTAGGAAAAATGTGACTTCTTTTATTTGTGTCTACAGTCGGAACATTTCAATTTTTATATAACGTTTTGACAATCGAGTTTCCGTGAATAATCGAAAACTTTTGTTTTTAACTTTGAATTTTTTTTTTTTTTATCTGCTTAGTCGAGTCTAAGATTTCCTCTGTCGCATTACGAAAGTATCAAAAACTTTTTACATATTTTGCAATTAAATTTAACTCATTGCCACACAGAAATTCAAATTTGCATTAAATTCGAAAAATCATAATATCCAAACGATTAGAAAACGCGACGGGTTATTGTTTCATGCGTTTAGCATTCAATAGTCATAGTTTTCACTCCGTGACTTGCTACTAGAATGTCGCCGTAGAAGTCATTAACCCCTTCATTGATGCTTCGGCTTTTACGTGCGGAGTACTTATTCGAGTGAAAAGTGCTGTGGCTTTGTGTATCACGAAGCAAAATTCATATTAATTTTCGTGATTATAAGTATAAAGTCTTTTAATTTCTTAATCGATCTTTAAGTTACGAATGAAAAAAAAAAACAAGTTTTTTGTGCGCATCGTCTACTTGATGATCTATTGTCTCATTCCTCGCAAAAAAGTTTCGATGAAAAAATCGTGCAGCAAAAGTTCAAGATAAACGAGACGTGTAATTATATTGTGTGGTGCGTTCATCGTTTCGCAACAACGAGACGTACAACTTGGAAAATTTACGCCGCGTTGCTGTTTCGTTCACAAAAACGGAAATAATTTGATGACTATTAGATAAATGATCGTCGGTGAAATATATTATTGAAAAAGAAATGCTCATTCCGTTGCCTATCTGTGGAAACGCATTCTTCAAATTCATTTTTTTGTATTAAAAAAGTATGAAGAATGAAAATTCCGAACTTCGTATTTGTTGTTGAGAAGTTACTATAATTAGTTATTTACGGAGTATTCTTGAATGAAAACAATTTAACTCACCGGATAAGAAGGGAAGCTTCTGGAGCTCTCGATTTTTCGATATATTGAATCTCGAACTGCTCTGCCGCTTGTCCTTCTTTATTACCGGTCCTCCAGGCTGATACTTGATTTTGTTGATCAAAGTCGGTGGAGGTGGTGTATTTCCTCCTGGCGATCCCCCCGCCACTTTGTTGCTCTACAATTAAACATTAAATTCATGGAATTATCGAAATTAATTTCGCACGAATGAGCTTTCATTTCGATAAAGATAACGGCCTCTGTAAATCGGCATTTATTCAAGTGAAACGCTGTTTAAAGCACTTTTTAAATAATTATTCCACCATTCAAATAATTCTTCATTAATTACCAAGTTATCTGGTTATTAAACTCAGTGAAATATTCCTGAAGTTCCGACTTTCTTTTCCGAAAATTATCAATTTATGAGTGGAGATAATTAATTAATTCTCTTGAGGTTTACTGATAAAATTAAAATAAATTATTTACAAAAACGACAAAATGTCCTATAATACAATTTTCAAGAACGATTTTCCGAATTTTTTTTTATAGATGCCGGAAAAAAATTATGGTCGGTACATTATCCATTTTTTTCTAACGATTTTATACATAAACCACATTATTTCAACGCGATGTTTAATAGGATTTTTATTAAAAAAGAATTCTGATAATTTAAAGCTCTCGTTTCGTTCGTTCGCCGAGTCGACAACTGACGCATCGTTAGCAAGTTCGCCAATCAGTATTCGCTAATTAATGCCTTTTCCATTTACCCAAAGAGAATTATATTATCCCAGAAAGCCGATAACTCATCGAACAACAGACAGCTTTGACGCGCACAGTGAATTCTGAATAATATAACACAGGAAAAGTGTAATAAAGTGCATATTAAATGTCGTGCATAAAGTTGGGAAAATGATGAGGCAATATATGATTCTGTTTCGACGTTTGTTCCACATAGATACAAACGAACTAACCGCAACCCCGATCCGTAGATAAAGTGTTTTCACCGATAATCGTTATAAGATTTAGCATTATACAATCATTGCTCCGTTTCTCTATCTTATCAAATAGATCGTGTATCGCATGACGTCTTTGCGTCCGAGGAAATTTTGCACTTTCGTCGTCAACGAATCGCGACAACGTTTCACGATCATTATCCGGGAAAAAAATTCAACAATCGAGATTCGTATTTCTCCGTTGAATAGTTAATATCTCTCAACCTGCCTTCTTTCTGAAGACGTTTCCCAAACCAAGACTGCTAAATCCCTGCATCTTGTTCTGCATTTTTCACGCTCTTCGTGTCCTGATCACCCAGTTGCCCGTGTTGCCCGCGGGCAACGCAACAACGATCGATAATAATCGACGCAAAGATCTGATTCAGACATTCATAGTGGACGATTATAAAGAATCTCCGGCTTGACGCCAACAAGTACCGTCACTCACTCAATCCGTAGTTCTTCGCGAGTGTCTCTCAACTTCCGGTTTGTCGAACCGCATCGTTCCGACGAGATATTTCACGGCAAACTCAATGTCACCAAAATAAACTTCCATTCGTTATAGCGAATAGCATTCGCGCACTTCTTCGTTTTCGGCGAACGTTCACTAAAACTATAATCGTATCATACCGTCGTCTTGGACGGCGTCAATGACGATACTGAGCGACGAACCGAGGCAAAGATATAGGCCCTTCCAAAGTGCGCCTATACAGTGTAACAGTGTAAACTTCACTGTATCACAAAAACGAAAAAAAAAAAAAAAAAGAATTGCGAATTCACCACTTGGGAATTTCCGACGATTGTTCCGATATCGCAATAAACATCGAACCGCGACAAGTTAATCGATCATCTCGAAACTCCTCGTTAGAATCCTCGAAAGCTCGGATCTTTTCTTCCTCGCGAGAGCCTCGTTGAGACAAGGTCGTTGGGCGGTACTGCCGATAATAAAAGTGACTATCACGCTCGTGACCGAGAATCGAATTACTTGCGACACGTTTTGGCGAGGCGATCGGTGGCGGCCGGTGGTGGCACGGCGCCCCGGCTATCATTGTATATTATATATCTCCGCAAATTACCGCGTGTTATAGAGAGACGCGAGGGTTCGCGGTCTCTCGTCTACCAGTGGCCGCTCGCCTCGGGCTGCTGTGCAACTTTTTTTTTTTTTCTCCGTCACTCCTCTCGACGTTGTAAAACACGAACGCGGATTGAAGCGTTCAAGAATGACGTTAAAAATAATACGCACCGGCCGGACAAAAACTTGCGACGAGAAAAAATTTTCGTCGAGCGGGAAAAATCTCGAAATCTATCGCACACACGGCGACTTTGGTGTACCGTATATACAGATAAACGTATTAGCCGATTTCTGGAGATTTAACAATGATGATAATACGGTAGAGATTTTCTACGATCGTTATCTATCTTTTTATATGTTCCGCTCGATTTTTCTCGTCACCTACGTGACTCTCGTGTTTCGATGAAAATCAACGGAAAGGTTTATTATCTCGTATACACGTCACGATAGGCAGCGAGTGCGGACAACACGAGCGGCACAGCTAGTAGCCCTCGCTGTGTACTGGATCATTGGATTCTTTTTTTTTTTTTTACTCTGTACTCAAGAGGATCCGTCACGAACGATTGCCAGGCGTCGAGAGAGGTACCGATAATTGTCGTCAATCGATTGATTCGTTAGCGCGCGTATAGCTAAGGATCGAGGAACTGCGCGATCGCGTCTCGCGCTCGACTTGCTTCGAAACAAACACCGGAGCCTCACCGTTGGCTTCGATGCTCGTGATATCGACGGCTTGCCTATGCATCCGTGTCCCTGAAAGGCGTATTGCGTCGCACACGCGGACAGAACGCGCGCGGATCCCTCCTGCTTTTGCTCGCTTGGGTTGTGCTGTCACCGAGCCCGCGTGTCGCACCGCGAGCTCTCTCTCCGTCGTTACATCAACGTCCGTGGACCTTCGGGTGGTCACTCGCTTACGTACGTCGCGCTAAAACGCGTTATTGCTATTACACTGGCATAGATGCACAGTGACGATCATTGGTTGTAATAAATTAGCGAATAATGTCGAAGGTTGAGTTTTAAAAAAAAACAGGTATGGACCATTTTTTTTTTTTTTTTTTTTCAATTAAAGAAGTTGCCTACAAACGATAGCGCCGATACGTTGCGATATCGCTAAACAATCAAAGTCACATATCGCTCGGGTTTTTTTTTTCTTTTTCTTTTTTTTTTTCGGAAAATTCGTGCAATTTGGAATTTTGAAAAAAGAATAAACGACTGACAGTTCGCATTAATCATGTCGTTTTGGAATTTGTATCCCGTCGTCAAATAGAAATTTCTTTCATACCAGTAACGTTTCTATGAAATCACGACTCCAGAAATACAATACAAGCAAAAGTGTTAAATTTTGAATTTTTTTTTATTGCATAGTAATCGAAGTCGCGCAAATATTTTTGTTATTCAACTTAAACTGTTTTTTTTTTTTTTTTTTTTTTTTCGATACTTTTGGGTTTTTATTTTTTTCATGTAAAGGAATAAATATCGTTTTTTTTTATTTATATCCCGACGCCAAATCGAAATTTCTTCTATATTCGTAACTTTTCAGGGAAATCGTTAAAAAATATTTATTGCCATGGCAACCAAAGAACCCATAGCACATGGCGCTCAGTCAGTACAATTAATCCAATTTTCAGTTATGCCGCCGCCGGATAATTGAGGTTTTGCTATATCGTAAATCAAGCAAATGTATATTTTCTTCTTTTGCGCGCACATGAAAAACGTGCAAATTTCGAGTATTTTTTCGTATCGATAGATAAGATAGATATTCTAACGGCGCCGGGATATTATATGCAAAATACATCGCAGATAGGTAAGTTATATTTTTAGAAATACGTTGGTCAATGTTTTGTCCAGTTATAATATTGCGACGCGCAAAATATAGAGAAGGAAAAAGTGCGAAAGAGATAGAACGATGTTATATTGGCAACTGAAACTGCTGCGGAAGGCTGAGAGCTTAGCGTTTTCGCTGACGATGTGACGAGCTCTACGAAGCACATGTAGTAAGAAGTACAGCTACTTGTTTATCTCTCTGTATAAATTAGCGTTATATATTTTTCAACAGCGTGAGATTCCCGACCTTTGCTTCTCTAATTCAGATAATGCGACCTTTAATAATTAAAATCCTCTTAATTTTTATTATTTTTTCTCACGATGCTTAACCCAGTGGTTTACGATACCCTAATGGATAGTCAGTACTCAATTTACGCATTAAATCTCCGCTTCTACTTTGAACTTCCGATGGGTTATCCAGATAAGACTATTAAAAAAAAAAAAAAAAAAAAAACAGAACTCTTATGTTTTTGTTAAAATTTCATAAAAAAGCCGATCCAATTTAGTGTCTTGAGGCGTCGGTTCGGACGAGCAAATCTACCTATGCGAATCAAGCGCGTTGTACCGGATGTTTGTACAAACGTCTCGAATATCAGTCGAATCTCCGTCATTCGGAGTGTCTGGGATAGCAACGTAAATAAAATAAAATCTCGAGCCATTGGTTAACTATCCCATTCCGTAATATAGATTATAGAAAATATCAGTGATACGAGGTGTAAGCAATGAATGTGTGAATTCACGCGGCAAAATCTTCGGGTTAAGTTTAAAAAACGAAATAGGCGGCTCGTTCGCTTCGGACCGCCCGGAATGCACCGGCATATATTATTATTAGCGTGCTTTCTATTTGCATGCAACTCGAAATAGATCTTCACGGTCCACGACGGGCGACGGGGGTGAGGAAACGTGAATATCGCTGTACGTTATATATACTATATAGTTGATCTCACGCGTCATTATATAGCCATCGTTATTTTTTTCATTTCGCAAGTATAAACTATAGATACGACAACGATACAGATGCTTTCGGAACGCATGGATCTCAAACTATTTTGTTCCGGTATTACCGATGCACAATCGCTAGACAAACACTATGAAGTGTTATTATTAGGGGCCAAGAAGTTCGTGCGGACAACACGCATAAGCTGTTGACTATGCGTAGAAGATGTTGTTCTTAGCTTTGATTATTAATGAACTTAATGTTGTTATGTTGCTTCGCGTTCATTTCACATAAATTCGAGAAAAATGAGAGAAAATTGCAAATTCTCGATGGTATAAAAATCTGAAAAACTGCATGCATATTAAAGGTACCAAAAAGATTTTATTTTCAATAATAATAATTAAAAAATGTTATTAACAAATTGATGAAAAAATTAATTGGTCAACAAATTTTCCGGGAAACCAACTTTTTTTTTAATGAAAATGATTCGTTCATTTTTCGAAATACGTATGAATTTTTTCAGATTTTTCAATTTATTTTGAATTTTGGGTTTTTTCACATATTTTTTGGATATATAACAAAAATTCAAAGTAAATTGAAAAATCTGAAAAAATGTATACGAATTCAAAAAAATTAACGAATTGTTTTCATAAAAAAAAGTTGTGTTTCCGGGAAATTTCTTGGTTAATTAATTTTTTCATCAATTTGTTAATAACATTTTTTAATTATTATTATGCAAAATAAATCTTTTTAGTACCTTTGATATGCATCGAGAAGTATCTACAATTTTCTCTCATTTTTCTCGAATTTATGCGAAATAAACGCGAAGCGACATAATTACCTTAAACGGATCGTTTACCGAAAGGAAATATGATGCGTTTTATCAAGAATCTTGAATCGTAACTCAATATCTATAACCGTTTTTATTTTTAACGACTTAACGGTTCCTAAATAGTTTTCTTTTATCGAAAGGTCCCTTAAAAAAATCATAAATATCTGAATATTTTACTGCCCATTGCTACTACAGATTCCTATTTGAATTTTAAATTAATATATCCGAATCGAATTTACATAGATTTTGAGATATGAGAGATTTTACATCTTATAACGAATGCAAAGTCGAGTAAATACTTGAAAAAATAATTATTATGTTATGTTTCAACGACTTTTCAAGGGAAATTAAAATATTGACGATATATGGAGAGTCAGAAATTCTATATATGCGAAATTGGAAATCTTTAGCTTTGTGGATAACATAAGCGTATCATAGATTCGAGTCTTCGAAACTGAGCGTTACATCTATCGAGTGCACCGCTGCTTACGTATCGATGCGCGGATAGAATTTCAAGGGTAGCGAGTACGCGATAAACCAACTGCTTCGTTCAAGAGGTCCGTATTCGAGAATCACAGACGAAACATCGATCGCACTGAGGACGAGAATCCACTCGGCCTTTGTATTCGTCCAACGATTAGATTGCATGGAATCGAGAAACATTTTTTTCTGTTCATCGTCGTGGAATTGTACGGCGTGTATCTGTACTTTTTTTTTTATGAAGTATTCAACAACAACTGCGCGAATGCTTGTAATTTAACGGTACACCCCGTAGATGATCCGAGGGAACGTGGTGCCATCTTCGGCATCGTTCGTGTCGACGTCTCTGTCGATTAGCTAGAAGCTTTGTATGCGGACTACGAGTATAGAGCCGTTAAACTCGGCGAGCAAAGTCGGTCGCTATTATCCTCCGTGAACGAGCGACTCGTCTCGATCCTTCATTTACACAGTAAATTATACTCGTTGTTCAGCTGCTATAATTCCTATACATAGAGGATATTAGACTCGTTACGCAACCGTGCGAGATAACTAATTACCAAAAGGTCACGGAATTACTGGCGTTAAACTGTAAGCGTGTTATTGTATATCGCTACCTCCGTGCGAACGTATCATAGTGAAAAAAAAATCCCGCTGCGAACTTCTCGCTATTCTCCGACAGTCAAACATTAACTCTATTGTCATTGAGAGGATATCATTGTTGCACCAATAGGACAAATCTAATCACGTAATTACCAACTGATTGTAGCGTCGACCCTCTACGGTAACACGGATAGTTCTGCTTACATTGTTCGTCGACAGTAGAAATGAAATCGCTGGTCGGACATTGAAGAAAATCCATTACAGTTACTACTTATGTTCGAATTTATTTCGCGGAAACATTTTGAAGCGAACAGTAGATACGGAATTATTGGCCGGACATCAAATGGAATATACGTGTACTATATATGTTTATCATTAAAGTTCGTTTAAATATTGAGTTGCAAACATTTTAAACCGTACAAAACGTTAGTCAATTCAGTTTTTCGAAAACAGTAGAAATAAAATTTTTTTTAAATAACTGCAATTCGATTTTTCGTATTATTTACCCGCATTGAGATTTTCGTAATGAACCACTGATATAAAATTATTGTTTGGCTATAAAATGCATCTAATCCGCCAAAGTTTATCATATAAGTTCTCTTGAATAATACGCATTTTTTATTCCGATTATTAGTTATTTTTTTATCAACAAAATGGAGTGCAGTAGATGCAAAGCTTTTGGTCAGAAAAAGAAAGCAACACTGCTTTTTGGTCGAATAAAATCGTAGCGAGTAGAGTTAAGATTTGAATTTATGTAATTATGAGACATTTTTTTGAATCAAACAAAATAAGAAAAAAGAAAAAATTCTTATCACAATGCAAAATTTTGTTTATAATACTAAAATGACTAAATAAAAAATTGATAAATAAATGAAATTTGTGAATTACGAAAAAAATAAAATAAAGTGCAATTGTTGTATGTAAACATTACGAATTTTTTGAGAAATATGACTTTGGAATGTCGTCAAAGTATGAGAGATCTCTCCGCTTTCTCATCCCAAAATAATAGAATCCCTGCTACTGGCGTCATATCGACATTTTGTTTAGAATACAAACGAGTTTTGCGAGCGTTAAGGATGTCTGGCGTAACCAACCAGACTCTATCTCCGCGTCGGAGGGTTCTGTTGAACTACTTGTCAAAACAAACTCTGTCTAACCTCAATCATTGAGTGAAAAAAAAAAAAAAAAAAAAAAAAAAAAAAAGTCTCTACGCTACCAGTCATAACAAAACTTTGTTGCGTAGAATAGTTCAACATTAATGTTACGAATCGTCTTCTTTCGTACTATGAGTCTAACGCACAATGACTGCGACAACTCTGTAACTCAACTGACGTCCTCCGCAATATACTCAGAACACTTTATCAATGAAACCTCTAATGCTATTCTAAGAGTCGTGGATTAAGTAGAAAAATCCCGTTGTATTTAGACGAAAAAAAAAAAAATAACCAACTCCCATCAACGACGAAATTCTGTTATAACAGAAATGCATGCATTCCTCGACGAGTTTAAACTCGATAAGTAAAAAACTTCGATCGAGTCGGTGGAGTGACAAACGAGTATAACCTCACCTCATCCCCGGGCTCGGCGTCCTTGCCGTTCTTTCCCTTGTCCTTGCTCTTCGCCGACTCCTGTAACACGGAAACACAAACTGTGACGCCGATGATAAATTCGCAAGTACGATTTGCGAGACATACGTGGAGGATAAAACTAGTGCTCGTTTTGCGCTACTCTATAAAGTGCGTTGTGAGTGAGCGTGTGAGTTAGCGAGTGATATAGAGAAGAAGAGAAAAGACAGTACCATTGTCGTAGCGGTATTTGTAACCGCGTGAATCGCGCGAGTAGTGTAAGTTTCGCGAAGATTTTTTTTATCCGGTTTTGTCGGGCGTCCGGTCGCGAGACCGGATTTCACTAAACACCCCCTCGGTTTAGGCGGGTCCTCGGTTTAACGTGTGTATAAAGCCGAGGCTGCCGGGGTTGTTCCCCCGTTGGTTCCGCGGGCCTCTCTATGTGCCACACGGGAGGACGGTAGTAGACAGAGAGTTAACAAAAAAAAAGGAAAAAAAAAACACACCGCTCGTACAGCAGTATCGGGCACCGATAGCCGTGAATAAACACTGATTTATTCAACGTAATTAACGCACCTTGTCCTTTTTCAGCCTGTTCGGCATTTTATCGAGCGCACCGGCAGCGAATAAAATCAAACGATAAACGGACGGACACGCTTGCGAACGTACATCAGTCAGCGGCCAGCCAGCCGACACGGGCACACACGGCGTTCGTTACACGGCGGCCATTGGCCATCGAATCGCGACCCGCGAGACACCCAACGATAGATTCGCGAACCCGACGATCTGACTTTTCGACCGTTCAATTTTTTGTTTCCGAAGAAATAAGAATAACATTCATTTCGAACGCCGGACGATGACTTTATAACATGCGTGGGTCACTCACGGACCGATTGAATATTCAAAAATTCTTTGAGACGATATTAACGCAATTCTGCGAAGTTTAAGAACATATATTTATTTTTTCCCTTTGTAGCACTGCACCGCAGAATAGGGTTCACACAATCGATCATGTAACCGTGCAGTAAAACGCACGCGTAAAAAACGGATTTTACGTGAAGCTACTTCGCGTGGATTCTAAGTTCAATTATCGATCTCAAACACACATTAATTATTTATTATAGACATATTATAGATTTTTTTAAAGAAAATTTATGATGACCCAATATGTTGCACTTTGCAATGGAAGCAGTTAAAAACTTTGTTTCCGCGACAATCTGACTGCCGATCAACGCGTGGATAAGTCGTTTACGATTGACACTTTGACAATTGTCGAAGCACGATGTTTAGATGAGTAATTATTCTACGAAGCCAGCAAACGGTACCGCTTCCCTTTGTGAAACTGACGGTCGTCTATGTTTCTCTTCAATTACACGCTCGAGCGAATCTCTCGCGCAAATTCAGTTTCATTCTCCGGACATCGCCAAGTAACTCCAACTTACTTTTATTGCCTTATGGTACGGTGAGCCTACGGAATTCGGAAGGAAAAACGAAGCGGTCGAACAATTTGAAAACCCGATGCGGAATGTCTTCGAAGAACCGATGACCAATCCCGAGTTTGTTTCCGATTGAAGCGGGAAATACATGTTAGAAATCCTACATATTTGATGGATTTTTATATGTAATCAATATTTACGAAGAAGGCGTTCAAATTTGCGACACATTATAGCAAAATACTTCGAGAAAAACGCATTGAACATTTTACCTCTCCTGCGTGTCCGCGTATTCGGCATAGCAGCAGCAGCTCTCGTGATTGGAGGTTTAACCCCCTCTTGATAGGAATCTAAAGCTACACGGTGGCGACCGCGTAAGAGCGAACGACAAGGGTGTAATTTTCCCTTGAGGGAAATAATAAATTTACGAAACTTTGGAATTATGTTCGTAAATTATAAAATTACACAGGAAGTATAATTTCACACAATCACACAACTACATTATTTCGCGGAGTTGTTTATCCCATTGCAATTTATGATCGCATACTTCAGTTAAAAGTCACGATTTCATTCCTTCCGGCAGAAAATTGTCCCGCAAATTTCCTAATCACCAAAGTCATCGTTTTTTTTACGAAACCGCAATGCTTGATACGCTCCTCAATATTTTTCATCATTTACCGCAAATGAGAGTGGAGCTCCGTGAAGGGGAGTGTCACACGTTGGTTGTGAGAAATTTATAAATGACGATCGGCAAATTAATCTCACGATTGCTCGATAGCACAGAATACATCCGTTAGCTAAGAAATCATCGAATAATTTATTTTATCGGATTTATAATCACGAATAATAAATATCCGCAGTAATAAATGGTAATGTATCTTTTTCTCGAAATGGGATAAATTTACATGACATCGATGACGATAAATGATTCCACGCGTAGGCGAAATCAACGTCGTGCCGCGAGGCTCTGCAGAGATGGGAAGAAAAAACAGGCGAAACGGCGAGCGAAAAGAAAGAAATTATTTTATCCTTTCAATGGCCACCGATCGACAAAATGGACAACAGCTTAGCTGCTCTCGTGAACGTAGAGTACGTTTCGCATTCCCCTGAAATCGCTATGCCCCCTTAATATCTATCGATACTCACTAGAAACACATTACGTGGGTTAGAAAACTGTCCCTCTCGACTAACATGATCGAGAAAATAACCGGAATCGACTCGCTGAAGAACTTGAAGATTCTATCGCTCGGTCGCAATTACATCAAAACATTTTCCGGTCTCGAAGCGGTCGGCGAACACCTCGAAGAATTATGGATATCCTACAACATGATCGAGAAAATAAAAGGTGTAAACGTTCTTAAAGCTCTGAAAGTTCTGTACATGGGAAACAATTTAGTGAAAGATTGGTCGGAGTTCAATCGCCTTCAGGAAATTCCGAATCTTCAGGATCTTCTGTTCATCAATAATCCGATATGCGAAAATATGGATACGGAATCGTGGCGTACACAGGTCACGCGAAGACTTCCGGCGCTGAAAAAACTCGATGCTATCCCCATCGTGTATGTTAACTCGCATCATATATCGATTTAGTTAATGAAACATTATCGTTGCAATCCCTATTTTGTTTTCTTACAGACACGCGGGAAATTGATGACTTCATTTACCGAATAACTGAACAAAATATTACGATTTCTGTAAAACGTTTATAAATTTGTACAATTGATATCGATAGTTTGTTTCTCTCTCTTTCTTTTTTTTTTTTTTCTTAATAGTTTTCAACTCTCATATCATTTAATCCGAGTTCTTCATTCTGTTCGAAAGTTCTCTCGTACTTCGTGATCGTTAAGCCATCGTCGCCATCCGTGTCGGACAAACTTTGAACGTAACTATTACCTGCCGGATCGTCCAACACTATGGTCACTTGTCTCTCACCGTTCAATACTTCATCCAATTTTTCGATAAATTTCGTCATTCTCTCTTCCGTCGATTTCTCAACGGTGTCGCCGCTGAGAGCGGTGCAAGAGGTCAACTGCTCCTTCGTTGCGGTGAGAATTCCCTCTACGGTTGTGAAACGACCGCCAAGCGCTGCCGCACCGACCTCCAAGTCTAATTCCGGTAACTCCATAGCGCACGTCTCGGATTTTAAGATATCGCGATTGAAATCCTCTTTACTTCGGACTCTAACTTCGATTTTTATACCCTGCGGTTCGATTCCACCGCCATTCTTTACTTCGTTGGTTCTCTGACCGCAGGTGTCGCAATTCGTCGCCATTATCACGACTTCCTTGAAATGCGGAATGTCTAAATTTTTTTTGTTAAGGATCAATCGATTGCGTAATAAATTTTGTTAATGATTCGAATCGGGAAGAATTAATTGAAGAATGCAGTTTCGCAATTAGCTACTGGTAATTTAAAGGAATTAAAATCAGAGACTCATTTTCGTAATCATTAGAGAAAATTGTACCGCGAAGCCTTCTTAATTCTTATAATTATTTCGTTGAAAAAGGATACTCGTCATTTTCATATTCGTTTGACAAGGGCTATTGCAACCGGGACAATTCGTCGGGAAGGTCAAAACTTCGCCTTCCAACTCTTCGAGCGTAAATTCTCCTTCTTTTATCGGCTCCAAAAGACCATCCTGGTTCTCGGGATAAATACCGATGAGACGATTCTGCGCATCCGATCGCGTGAACCATGTGACGGTGCAATTGTTATCCTTCAGTGGAGCATTCGGATTCTCTACGTGACATTCTCCCGTTATATCCTCGAATATTATCGTAAAAGGATCGTCCAAAAGTTTGATTCCGCGAAATTTCGCAACGAACAGATCAATATCCGCGGCAACTTCCGGATTTTCCTCACGCCGTTTCGGCTGATCCTGTTCCAGTCCTGCGATACTTCGATCGATGATTCCCTCCACCGTCGTTACCTCTGCCAAATTAAAACACTTTTGTGAATTTTCGAATCAATGAATTATTCTCAGATACTGTTTCATATGAGATTTACAATTGCATACATTTTTGCTTTATTTTATTGTATCATTTACTTGCGTAAATTATTATTTTAAAATAATATCTAATATTTCATAATTTTATAATAATAATTATCTATTGATTATGTATTTAATTTTACTGTTGTTTTTGGACATTCCTTTGGCTAATATATCTCTAAGTGACCTGGAATGAGTCTTAAATTTTTTTTTTTCGTCGACAAAAAAAATCACGCACACCCAACAGATTGAAATGTAATATTTTGTGCGCATACCTCCGTTCTGTGATTGCGCAGGAATCTCAAAATCGATTTCCGGTATTCTGACGCTTGTGTGATCCGATTTAACGACTTGACGATTGAGATCCTCGGCTTTTGTGACATTGAGAACTATTTTTACTCCTTTGTCACCGATCTTTCCGCCGCTCTGAATTTCGTTGTTCTGAAAGCCGCAGTGTTCACAGTCAAAGGACATCAATATTACATCCTTGTAGTGTGGTATTTTGGTGAGCAAAAGTCTCGTAGAGCCCTGGAAATGCATGGCAACAGATATTTTTATGTAGTTGTTTATTGATTTACCGATCTACAGTGCGCGCCGGTGGGCAGTCGATTTTTCGTAAATTTCGAAAACGTGCAAAGTGCGTATGTGGAAAAAAAAACAAAATATTGAATACTCACATTTTCACCACAATTCATGCAAAGACTATCGATTACGGTGGTTTCCGGATCCGGATCATCGGCCGAAAATTCCCGAAAAATCGAGTTTTTCTTGTCAATAACAAGTTTATTCTGCCTTTCTTTCGCTGCCATTTCAATTAGCTTTTAGGTTAAGAGCAAATTTAGTTGGTAAAATAGCGCTCTTTCCGAAAGCACTCACACTACTGTAATTTTACTGAGTCAAGTTGTCGACTGTGATTTTTACAAATTGTATTTTAAATAGTGAAAAAAACGATATTGGTTATTATTTGTGATAAGAAAAATTGTCATTTTTATGTATTATCAATAATGCACCAATAAAATAATAACAGCATCTCGCAACTCGAAAAATAATACTCGTATAACTTATCCGCGATGATAACTTTACAAGAGAACTGTGTGCGCGAATATTTTGGCGCTTCGAGATTTTTTGATGAGTGTGTGACATCCGCAACAGCTAAAAGTTGTTTCGCGCGCTTTTATTACACCGCAAATTGTTAACCTTCGTCGTATAAATATTAGCACAACAAAATAATGGCTGACGATAAATCATTAGCCGACATACATCGTACTTTCTCGCTGTACGGTCTTATTATAACAAAGTAAGTAGAAATATTTATCATGTCAGTATGCTATTGTTTTGTTTTCGTGTCCCATTGTTATTTTTTGTTTACATGTCAATTGTAAACGCACATTTTTTTACGATTTTTTAACAATAGAGTACATCTAAATGATCACTATACTCGGTATCACTATTATCTGTTATTTTACCACCGACAATGTATTTCCCGATTTATTAAATCCCATTTTCAGAATCAACAGCCTGCATATACACAGATTTCTCCAAAGAATCGAACCGCAAGAACGAGAATCATGGCTCACGAGATTAATGGATCATATATTTCAACAAAATCCAGGAAGTCCCCACGTAACTCTGGAGAGCATTCAACAAGCGATCATTGAGTGCGACAGACCCGACACTATTTTGCAAGATTCAGAAACGGTGTTCGGCGTCATAGATACATTTAAAGTCCCAAAAATTATTTATGATCAGGGAAAAAAAAAATTTGTTCTTCAAAAAATTGCACCTGATTTGTATCCGGAAGCTGTACACAAATCCACAGTATTCCGGCATCGACTCGAATTGCTATGGCATAAAACGCATCGACACGAGTTGTTCACTCCACTAAAATTTGGCGAAGTGAATTCAGAGAGATATGAACTGACGCCCATTGAATATCTATTGAGTGAATCTAAAGTTGGACATGTCTATGTTATGGGTGTATTATCGCAGCTCACAGAGGGACAGTATTACTTGGAGGACACAGGAGGAGCCGTCAAAATTGATTTGACTAAAGCAATATCCTTTTTTATTCTATACTTGTAGCATAATGTAATTTTCGAATTATTTCTATTGTTATTGCCGCGAAAAGCTGTCTTGATCTGTACATTGATACGAAAATGAGAAATGAATTATTGAAAATGCAAAATGACACTAAAATCTCAAGTTTCTCAGAAATTTAAAAAAAAAATGTTTTCTTCGGATTATTCTTTAATTCGTGTTAATATTAACCGAAATAAAGAATTAGAGACAATCAAATACTTCAACAAAAAAAAAAGTGGATTTTTTTATTCATTTTTTTTTTACAGTGAAACATCGAACACTCAACTTATGTTTGCATGTCGTAGCGAAAGCAAAAGTTGTAGCGATTTCCCACGCATAATTAATCACGGATAATTGTTGTATTCCTTAACAAATAAACACAACTTTCAGGCGGGTCTCATAACAGAAGGTTGCATAGTCATAGCGAACGGTATTTACGAGGATGGTATCCTGCAGATACAAGATATCGGTTTTCCGCCGCCGGAACCGTCCGAAAACTCGAGAGCGCCGTTTGGTGATGAAAATACATTTGGCGGAGAGCATCCGACGTCCTTAAAAAATTCGGAAAAATTAAAAGTCTACGAAGACGGAAGAACCGACGCGATGATAATTTTCGTGTCCGAATTTTGGGTCGACAGTAGTCGTGTCCTCGAAAAATTCCAAATGATGCTCAGCGGATACAACGATTTTCCTCCCGTTGCTTTCGTACTTTGTGGAGATTTTCTCAGCTTTCCGCCGAACGTTACAAGCGCACAAAAAATGAAAGACGGATTCGCGCGATTGGCTGAAATAATTCACAGATTTCCGGATATAAAGAAGAATTCGAAATTCGTACTTGTACCGGGACCTTACGATTTAGGATCGCCGAAAATCTTACCGAGAGGGCCGCTGCCACAGAGTTTACTGGAAGATTTCGTCAAACGAGTACCCGACACGATTCTCGCAACGAATCCGTGCAGAATTCAATATTGCACCAAAGAAATCGTCGTACTAAGAGAGGATATCCTTACCAAACTTTGCAGAAATACATTAAAATTTCCTAACGACGGAAAAATCTACGAACACGTGAGTAGTCGTTTATTATCTTTGATTAAATTATTGATTATCAATTTTTGAAAAAAACTAATTAAGCAAATTCTTCATCGATCTGATTAAAAATACCACTGAATCTTCTCATTTCTAAGATCCGATTTTTAGAGATTTCGCGTAACAGCTTTAGTTTCATAATCAGCATTAATCGTTTGCGTGCATTTTCGCCTTTGTCATCGAATGTTTTAATCATTAGATTTTTTCCTCTCGTAACTTTGTAATAATGGATAACTGAATTACTTTGTTCTCGGTAACCGTTATAGTGAACTAAACAATAACTTTCCGTTGTCTTTTAATTATAATTATTTTTCTAAATTTTCCGAATAATCTTTAAATACAATACATATCTCGAATTTACTTTAATTGACACGAAATATTGTAATTGCCATATTAATTGATATTTATTTCACGTATTAATATAGTATTTGATTTTCAATATTCGCAATTCGTTAAAGAAAAACTTTTCGTTTCAGTACGCGAAATCTATCGTTTGTCAATCGCATCTCTGCCCTCTTACACTGCCTGTGATACCCGTCTACTGGAAACACGATCACGGATTACAAATATTTCCAACTCCCGATCTCATAGTCGTCGCCGATCAGTTCGAATCTTATACAACGAGTTACGAGGATTGTCAGGTCATAAATCCCGGAACTTTTGCGAAAAACGATTTTTCATTCAAAGTCTATGTACCGTCGAGCGACGCGATCGAAGATTCTGCGATTCCGAACGACGAGGACAACATGTGAAAATCTTCAATCCCCGCAAAAAAAATCTCCGATGTATATATTTTAATGAAAAATACAAAAATGAAAATGAAAAACAATTTTCAGACTTTGTACAATATTTATTGTTCGCGCGTAATAAAATCTTTTTTTTTTTTCACTTTTACAATACTTCGGAAGGTATGACACCCTCTCTTAACTTAGGAAATAACAATTATACAATTAAGTTAAATCGTGAATATTGATTGGAGTCGAGCTTTCGTAATAATAAGTTAATAACTTATCGAAGATACTGGGATATTGTTCGGCTGTACCGTGTCTCGAAGAGTACTTTACGACGGAGTGCTGAAAATTAACAAAAAAAATATAGAGTTTCGAGACTAACGATTGCTGGAAATAAACGTAACGATGGCATTCGATTATTCAAAGCGTTGCAATTATTTCCAGTTTTATCGAAAATCTCGAATATATATCAACACTCGTGTCAGTCTGCGTCTCCCGTTGACTATTCGAGGATCGAATCAGATTTTTCTACGCAGGACACGAACAGTGCGTTCTATCAGAGACGGTTAAAATTAATTCGTCGAATTCTCCGCGAAATAAAGAGTTATCTTTGTTTTTTGTTTTTTTTTTTTTTTTTTTTCATTCATCATCAACATCAACTTCAAACATAAGAAAAATTTCAATTCGTGAGCAATTTGAATTATCGATTAAAAATTAATGAACAATCGATTATTCCAATTCGTTGATCAGAAACGGCGGTAAATGGTAAATGTAAATAAATGTAAATATTGTGCGAATAATTCGACGAAATTAATTTTGTCGACAGCTCCATTCTACGGGTTACAATTTCATATAAATAGGATACATTACGATATTAAAAACGTTGCTCTCCCTCGCTTCGCAATATACATAACAATGTTACAGGTATCTCAGTTAACCGCACTGATGGAAGCATGAATTACCTACCATTTCGCATACTGGCCATTGTAAACCAACATTACAAACTTTTCTTTTTTTTTTTCGTACTTAAATTATACAACTTGTATTAGTGACGCAATAACGCGAACGCGTTCATTTAATCCTTTCGTGTACTTAATTCGCCACCGCTTCCAGTGCTTATCGTGTTTGACATCACAGAAAGATTCCGAAGGAACAGATTCTCAGTATATATCAATTTGTTTGCGAGATAAGATCTTCTAACGTTAGCCAATCAACGATTCGGCTATTGCCATTGCGCGAGATCGCAATACTACGTTTTTATCATCGACGAAAAGGATGAAAAAAAAAAACGAAAAGAAAAAAAAAAAAACAATAGACAAGAATAACGCTGTAGCGCACTGCCGAACAGATTTATAAGCATAGAAAAAAAATTGATTCGAAAGAACGAACTCCGATTGATTCAGAGTTCCTAATCGTCGACGCAGCGTGAATAACATGCCGAACGAGAGAAAAAAAAAAAAAAAAGAAACGTAATTCCCGAAAGAAATTGCACAACAACTTAATTTATAATTAATCTATTTTTTGTTTATTATTTCAATAAATTATCGATTAATTAATGATGAAAATTCTGTTCCGTGTTTTTTTTTTTCTCTGGTCCGGTATTTCGTTTTTTACGTATCGTCTCTATCCGTAGGGTATACGCTGCTTCGGTAAAGACATAGGTCGTTCTTTTTTCTTTTTTGCAATGCGAAGGCATCGCATTAACCAACAATTTCGCTATTTCGTAACTTCGACGTCGATTACTCGAGGACTAGTCATCGACTTCCGTGTTATTCGGTTGATCTTAATGCATAGTAATACGTTACATTTATGTACCAGTGCTCTTCACGCGTTTATTTTATTTACAGTTGTGTGGGTCGGGTATTGGGAAGAGATCGGAGTCCCCGGTGTACAGACGTCTCGGAACGATTCCGCGCCTCCCGTACATCGACGCTCAAGACTCAGTGTGAACCTCTCCTGGAACACGGAAAGGCCACGATATCACTGAGATTTTTTCCACGGGTAGAGGGAGAGGTACATCGGGAACTTCGTTATGTAAAGATCGACGAGGCCCTCGGCGCTGCGTATGTCGTCTTACTTTCTCTCTGATATCTTCGGCAAGCTTGACTCCTCTCCTCAGCGTCGAAATACCATAACGTTATGGCGTATCGAGTTTTGTACGCCGGTTGAACTTCGTGAGGATTTCTCCTGTCCGACCAGAAGAACAAAATTCTGTCGAAACACGGCTCGATATCGGCAACCTGATCTCTCCAGCCTTCCGGAAATATCCTCAGCAAACCTCCGTTCTTCTATAACATCGAGAAAAAAAAAAAAAAAAAAAAAAATCATCAGATTAATTTTTCAGTGAAATCCGAAAATTAAATTAAAAACCAATAAAAAAAAAATGAAAAATGAAAATTAAAAAAAAAATAATTGAATTAAAATTTTTTTTTTATTAATTTTGAAAATAAATTATCAATCTTTCTTTACGCGAAAAAAAAACAGTTCGAAACAAATATCCCCGGATGTGCGTTTTCATTAACGAAGCTTCGTTATCTAACGAAAATTCTATCGGAAATAACACAAAAATTTTGGGCGAATTTTATTCGGAAAATATATCGAGTTGCCGATTATTTGTGATAAACAAAACAATATGTTAAATATGAGACGTTAAGTTTGAATAATTTCTCATTAACGTACCTTAATGTCCCAATCTTTGTTGAGGTAGTAAATTGCTGTGATGCATCGACCGTCCCGATTAGGATTGTCAACGTGTTTAACGTAATGTGATCCATGACCGGGATAACAAGCGACCATTGCCTAAAACACAAACGCAGCGAATAATGTAAACTTCGTTTAGTTTAGTTTAGTTTTG
This sequence comes from Cryptus armator, assembly GCA_963971235.1. Classification (NCBI taxonomy): domain Eukaryota; kingdom Metazoa; phylum Arthropoda; class Insecta; order Hymenoptera; family Ichneumonidae; genus Cryptus; species Cryptus armator. The sequence goes on from OZ020240.1 coordinate 7,964,028, forward strand.
GCGAAAGCTTCATTGACGACGATGACACTGATTATCGCGTCGTATAACGTTCGCGGATTTAGAAAATAATAATAACTCGAGTAATACAATGGAAGTTCGTATGAAAACTTAAAACGATCGATGTTACGAGTTTCAAGAATGTTTTTCATTTAGTTTCAACGGGGAAACTAAACTCGATCGTTGTACAAAGCGAACGGAGGAAACGGTGAATAATCGTTCTAAGAATAAGTTAAGCGGGATATTCACAAAACAACTTGTAACAGTGTGTCGAGAGTATTTCGACGCTAATGTTCATAGCGTATACAAGCGATACAACGGTATACGATAAGGAAACATCGCAATCAAGAAGTCTATAACGCCTCGTTGCCAGCTGTATATACGTCACACTGTGCAGTTGTGAAATTAATAAAATGACAATTGTACCCGCGGCGCGTGTATATTATACGTAGCAACAGAAAATATATGCGACTGCGTGAATATTAAAGGAAATGATAAGCGATAGTTTTTGCACATCCTATTGTCGCGTGCGACACGGGGAAAAAAAAAGGAAAATGTTGATAACAGTTATTTTACCAAATGATTATATATATATCTTCCGATGCCGACTGTCGGATGAAAAAAGCGCGAAGGGGAAAAACTTCCGGAGTTATTGATTTTGCTGATACCCCGTCATTTCGATAAACTTATTTTTTTTTCAAAATAAACACGAGGGAAAGAATAGAAAAAAACGGTGGGTTTCCGCGTGTAAATATTGAATCAACTTTTCCGACCCTACGCGATACTGTCCTTGGGACTGATGCCAGCATTCGATTCTTTGTTCTCCGAATTCGAGACATCTGCGTCTTCGAGAAATATCAAGTAAATGAACGGTAAGGTTATCGAGAGGGAAAAAAAAAGTGTTTTCACTGTCTTCTGCGATGCAATACTTATATCTCGGTTTTCCATACGAATGACTCGACTCCTCTGATTCATGGGATACTTTATGGGAATTTTATAGTTTACATTCCTTTGATATGCAAAACTTTGACCATTTCTTGAAATATATTCGATAGCATAGAATATTCTCTGATAATGAACAATTAATTTACGAGTACACGATACACGGTGAAAAAAATTGAAATTAATTCGTAAATAATTTAAGATCCACTCTCGATAAGTTTATGACGACTTTTCAAGGATTTGTGCGAAAACAGGGTGGTGCCACTTAGCGCGAGTGACTCTAATGGAGGATAACCGGTTTTTGCGAAAAAAAATTCATCGTAATATCGCGAAGAATCCTCTTCCCTAATGTTATCTCTCAGTGAAGAATAATATGGCGGCGCGATGGTGGGATATATATACGTTTTATTGAGCGGCGTAAGACCCTCCGAATTTTTGGTGTGAGACTGTGGAAACCACGCGAAGACACACACACACACATACACGTGGTGCGTACGTAGAGTGTACGTGTCTTCTTCGCGGCCACGTGGAAGTTACGTTGCGTCGGGTAAAACAAACTTCCTGTTCGCCCCTTTTGTCTGACCCGTTTCCCCACCTAATTGGCTTCCCCCTAAATCCCGACTTAACCGGCTACGCAGTTCGGATGCGATGATTCAAGTGTCATCTCTATTTCGATCTCAGAAACGCCTTTTTAAACACTCGAACGGAAATGGTTAAATATTATCCTCCTTGACTTTGACGAGAACTTATCGATCTTTTGTTCGTAACCTCGCAGCGTCCAAATTATTGAAAAACATCTCACATATTCCACAGATCGAATATCCCGACTTTTTTTTTCTCAATGATCTTAAGACATTTGTTTATTAACTCGATTACGAAATTCCTTTTCGACGCCATTTGCAAAAAAAATTCGACTATTTCTAGTGTTGTATTAGTTATCGTAATTACGGAACAGAAAAACAGAATTAAAGGAACGAAAAAAAACGAAGTAATGATCGCTTCCGTAAAAAAAAAAAATTCATTTCATCGAGCGGCCGAACAAGATATTAGCTTTGTATGGACATTCACCGACCGCGTTGATGGGATGTTTCATTATCAAGAATAACGTTGTAATTTTTATTTTTATTGCGCACATCGTTTTATCTCGCGAAACCAGAATGCGACAAAAATGTGCGTCATGTGGCCATAATTTCCGTTGCCACTAAATTGAATACATATTATTGCGAAACAATCAATGAGTCTGTTCTGTGACTCATAGGAATTTTATGGTGTTTTATTTCTTTTTTGGTTACAATGTCTTGTCAATGACATTAACGATTTGTAGGTTATAACACAAAGCAACACAGGAAATGTATTGAATTGCATAATTTCGTCTATCGGGTATATAAGTTTTTTCGAAAACTTTTATACCCGTTATGATGCATTGTATAGAGAGGAAAATAAGCGTGAAGTCGATTCTCGAATGCGTGGTCTGTGTAACGGGAGAGAGAAGGAAGAGCGCCGTCTCTTTCCGCTCGTGTTCACCAGACTGTAGGGCGACCTCGTGCACAAGGTCCCTGCAGGGCACGCGGTCAACCCATATTTCTCACAGACCTTGGCCCATTTTCGTAAGCGAACCTTGGCGCTACATTCGACTCGTATCCGTGGTTTTCGTCACGTAAGATCACCGAATTTTACGCCGGTTTAAACGTTTGTCAATTGTATGCACGGCTCGATAATTACGATTACGAAATCCTAAACTGACAATACAAAAGTTCACGAGGAACAGTTAACCTCTTTCTCAACTCGGCAAACACGAATCCCACATAACCTATAAATATCATTTTTAGACTTTTTTTTTATCGTTTGTACGACTTTTTTCATTTTCGAATTTCGTTACTTGTCGATGTTAAAAATATCGTATTTACGGAAACAAAACAATATGGCGACTATATCCGTGACGTAATAAAGAAAATATTTTCACCAATTTTTTTCCGTGGATTGCAAGGAATATACATTATTTTTTGAACACCTTAATAATTCGCGAAAAACGCGAATGCTTTATGCACGGCGTTTTGTTATATTGACAAATTTTCGTGACGGTATCTCGTGACTTACGATAGTGTTCACGGACACCTTCTGAGAATCCATCTTTACATCAAATCATCAAACGATTAATATGATAAATGTGTATATCGAGTTATTCCGCGAATCGTTCCGTGTGCATCTTGCGCTCGTTACTTTACGATACGACAGGTGCTATTTCTCGATTATTGTTACTGACAATTTGCCTCGATAATCGACGATTCAACAACAGTTTCCAATATTTATTCTGCCACTGTGATTCAGCGAGATGGAGATATCGATGTATCTACGCAATTCGCCTTATCAGTTGGTCCGACAGATTGCCTCGAGAAATTACGAAAGCAGAGAACGAAATTGACGGGACGAAAAAATACGGAAAAGGTAAACACGAAGCCTATAATAGCCACGACCTGCGCGATGCGTACGTGTCGAAATGCGTTTGATGCGAACAAAAAAAAATCTTTCGCGATATAAAGAAATTCTTTAGGCGTCGTTGGCGCGAGTTTCGACCGGTTTCATCGATAAGACGATCGCGAGAGGGGGAAACTCTGCATCGGTATAGATACACACATATTTGTTAATACTCAGGATTACCTTGTTATTTTTTATCTCGTAGCATTCTGAGGAGAGTACGTGCGAGATGCGGCGTGCCGCATCGTCACCCCGTTCGAGTTTAAAATCCGTGACGGGAGAGAGTGTAATTGAGTGAACGATAAGTCAACAAGAGGTATATAAGTAACCGCGCGTACGTGAGCAACTCTCGTGAAAGCTGCGGGTGGGATGACTGTTATTTTGTTTTTCTTTTTCGCGAAGTACCTAAATCCACGACTTCGTATGACGACAACACATGAGTCGACTTTTATAAAAAAGAAAACTCTGTCTAACTGATAAATTATCTGACTGTTAGATCTTCGGAAATCGTAAACACGATTCGTATGTTGAAAATAAAAAATGTCCCAACTGACCTACGATACTGCGGTTAGGGATGACGGCCGCGCGAACGTTTAACTCGACGCGCCAAACTGGTCTTTCGCGATACAGTAACTGTACATTATATGACGAATGCGTGTGAGATATTTTTTTTCAATTAGCGTACCGATTCTTTTTCGCGTTTTTTTTTTTTTTTAATTACTTTGCGGAAGTTTATCAATATCCGTTCTATGGAAATTGGAGAAAAATTAAATCGGCCGAAAATAATTCTTCTTTTTCCGCGCGATGAACGATTGACTGTTACAGACGCATATATTTTCGATGTTTATTTGTGGATCGACAGTAGAAAATATCTCGGGATGATTCGTACCGAAGCAGTTTTGAGTTTTACAAGTTACCGTTCTTTTGGCATTTTTTGTATTCAAGAGCAATGCGTGTTTCCGTATCTTTTATTGGCTAAAAACGCTAATCGATACTTCAATATACACGGAGAATTTATACAATAAAAAAATAAATTTCTTCTCGATAACAACAAAATGATTTTTTTTTGCATTCCATTTAGCGGTGAATTTCATGTATACGCCGCGATATGCATCCAATAATACGGATTTAAAAAAAGTAGAAAAGAAGACTCATCGAATGCGCCTCCGCGATGTCTATTTAAATACGAAATTTACGGAGAATCCTTTTTCGCATATATTTATGATATTCAAATGACTTCGTCGAAATGTTTGGCACGCGGAATTAGTTCGTTAGAATATATTATCGCCTCTTAACTATCGGCGAAATCGGCTCTACGGCGAAATCGTGTCTCGTAAAGTGATGTTTGCTTCGGAAAAAAAACGATTTTCGAACGATATCGACAATGTATTTATTTGATATATATACAAAGATCGGAGCCTCGAGATTTCGGGATGTTTGGGTTCTTAGGTGTAACCCGTTGAAACGATCGCTGGGTTAGCACCCGGGATCCTCGAGGTCACGTTGTCTAAGTATAGACCTGACGCAGGAATCGACCGCAGGAAAAAAAAAAAAAAATTATGGCGGCACTGCGCAGCTTGATGCTCGCGTGCGCTCTCTCTAGCCATTCGGTCGATCACCGAAAACAGAATGCAGACGACGATAAGTTCATTTTACATCCGAGACAAATGCGTAAATTTCTTTTCGCAAATTAGTTAAGTGCTCGCGATGCCTCGCGTCCATTTTTACCTCAAAACAGAGTTACTGCGACTGATAAAACGCTTAATGTAACTGAGTTACGAATAGTAGAGGGGAGAAGCGAGTTTTCGTTGAACAGTGAATTCTTATGTCGTCTCGACGACTTTTCTTTCCCCGTCGGCTTTTTTTTCGTGTATATATATTATTTTTTTTATCTCTTTTCTACGACGCGAAGATTCTCAACGGGTCGATGTTTCTTTCAAGTGTCGATTGGCTGAGGTCCGAGTCTCATCCGGGGAAACGATTGCGATAACGTCACAAATCTCCTTCCCCCGCGCAGTCATCGGGCACCTCCTCTCTCCCGCTTTTCACCTTCGAGAAGGTTAAAGCGAAGTGCAGCTGCCGCGCGGCGGACTCCTCTCACGTTACGAACGGACACAAGCGCGCGCCTTGATCCCCGCCGCGTAACGTTTTCGACCGCCAAAGTCCGCGGGGCTCGTCCCCCCCGCATCTACGTCGCGAGCACGTGGGTGCAATCTCATTTGGGAAAAGGGGTTTGGTGACGAAAGGGAAAGAGATCGGGGCGTACGTGACTGGCTGCACTTCGCTTCGATGTTTAGTGACTCGAATTTTTTTTTTTTTTTTTTTTTTTTTTTGGAGTACAACAACCGTATTATTGATCGCATTCCGGGTCCGTACCGAATTATCGTGAAATAATGGTTCTCTCGGTTAATTCCAATTTTAGATATACATATGTTACGTTGATGATAAACAAACTGTAGCTTCCGGTGTTATCGCTCGATCGGTTAATCGTCGTCGATGGTCTTTATCTTATTTACTTGACTTTCTCAATTGGATTAACACTTTTATGGCAATACTATCGGAAGCCGAAACTATCTGAAAGACACTCCAAAACGATTTATCGCGCGCTACGAAATTCTTATACTCATTTTTCAAGGTTTCATGAAAGGAGAAATAATAGCTTTCCTTGATATTTTACATGAAATCGAGTATTTCTATGATAATTTTGAAAAGTTGGATCTTCAATGTTGACAAAAAAAAAAAGAAATTACCGTATTTTTTTCCACGATGTGTCATTCTCGCGTGCGAAAAAAATAGGTGTATCAGCAAAGTAATTGAAAATTTAGCAAATTCTTTTTATTTTCGTTGAGGTTTGTCGGGGAATAATTTTGAAAATTAATCGAATAATAAATTTCACGAAGAAAATTAATCAACGAATGGATAATAATGCGGAAGGAGGCATTGTAAAACATTGAAATTAAATTGAATGGTAATGTACTTTGCATTATTCGTGTCGCTGTGAACGTTATTCCGAAGTCTGAGTATTTTATACATATAGTTTCTCGTTTTCCCATTACCAACTTTTTGTTTCGAATGTTTATCGCAGTCAGTTAATTGAATACGAGTGACGAAAGTCCGGTGAATACGAGAAGTTTGAGGCGATTGAAGATCAGATATTGTCCGGTGGAGTAATAAAATCGATGGAGTTTCGGGAAAACTCGATCGACCCTAAGCAACGAGACTCGGTCGGTGTCTATCCGCTCTCTTAATCGAAGCGGTGATTATATGCTTGACTTTGCTGTGTCATTGCGAGTACTATCCGCCTGCCGTAAATTCCCCTATTATAGAATTACTCGTAGTCGACACATTTAGCGAGCCGACCGACGTTTGATACGAGAGATACATTTAATGATTTCGAAGAATTTAATTTACCTTCGTTCTCCCGTTGATCGTGTAGTTGGCCATTTTTCCATTATTGTGCATCTTGTTTGCCCTCATTATTATAGCGTCGACTTGGGATATCAGCATACCAATGTTCTTGCACTGTTTCTCTTTGCCGTCCAACCACGTTATCTGATCGCCTCTTATAGTTTTCAAATCGTTAGCACCGGCTTTGTTCGATACCAATTGTCCATCTTTGAACATTCCTGCACTGTACATGTTGAGAACTTCGTTTAACACGGTCATACCTTTTTCGGCACCGAGAAAATTGTCAACAACGCACACACCGTACTCGTCCATGTCCCTTATCACGTTTCTACAAATATCTTCAATAATGAGCTCCTCGAGATTGTTACGATTGCGATGAAGAAACGGCGGCAAAAAGTCATCCTCGCCCCCGAGGGATACTTCCGGAAAGTTTTTCATTCCGTAATGATGATGATTTTGATTGTTTTGATGAATTCTTTGGAGATCCGAGGCAACTATTTCAGAGTCACCGAGAATTCTCGTACTCTCTACAGACGGATTGAGAGATTCGGCTCTGGCGCCCAGTATAGTGTCCTCAGAACTACCTTCGTACGTTATAGGCGATGTCCAACCGTCCGGACGTCCCGTCGAGGCCGCTCGTTGCTTCGCGTTACTCTTCGGTTTCGTACGCTCGACGTTCTCGCCGTAATCGACCTCGCTAGACGACCGCTGATTGCTACCTCGAGGCACAGAACCTGTGGTAACGAAAAAAAGAAAAACTATCAACGAAGCATTCTTTACGTTTATTTCACATTATTTCGACCGCAGTTGCCCCCATCTCGGGCACTTTTAACACGTTTGTTATCACATTAAATGCGATTCCGTGTTTCGTGAATCTGCTCTCGAACTCAATAACACGAAAGGTAATAAACATTTTTTTTCACATGCGGATGCAAAAACGACTCGTAAAAATGAGTTGATCGTTAATTCAGAGTATCTTTTTTTTTTTTTTAATCGTAATTATTTACCTGCATTCACATATTTCTATCATATCATCTGAATATTGTATTCTTCGCAGAATCCAATAGATTCATACGAATTTTTTAAAGAACTTTGAATATTTCTTTCCGGATGCAATGTTTGTTTTGTTTTTTTGAAAAATTTTGTTTTTTTGCAAAACATTGCTTTTTAGAGGATGGAGCTGTGCAAAACTATAGCGAAACTGCATTTACACCGTTTTATGAAATTAAATACGAGACGATTACACATATGCATTCGAAAGATGTTTTGGAAAGTCACGAGAATTGAAAATTTTGACACTGAGGTCAGGCGTATTATATATACAAATGCAAACTCAATAAACAAATCTCTCGAGTAACGTGACACAGACTCTCGATACACAATAAAAGTCGAGTATTTTTTCACCGTTCGGGAGTCACTTTCAAAGAGAAATGTATTTCAAATGATTTCAATTTCCTTCGTCAAGCAATGTTCTGGTCAAAGAATTCTATTAGTCTGGTTTCGCAATCCTTTTTTTGTCCATTTAACAATAAATCAATATCTGGTGCAAAAAAGGAAAAAAAATGAATGCGCTCCAAAAAAAAGGTATGCTACATAACCAATAATATATTCTTTTTGATAAAAACAAACGAAAATTCTTTCATTCTTAAAGTCATAGACAAGAAATGACAGGTCTGTTATATGCAGTATATGACAGAGTAAATTCTTGGAAAAAAAAAATTACGGATGATTGTTTCTTATGCGCACTACCTGTATCGTACAATTAAAAACTGGAAAGGTTGATTATCGTTGCGAAACAATGTCGAGGAGTTTAATGTATTTTTTCGTTTTTGTTTTTTACTTTTCGATCTCTCGAGATCATTTGCGACAGAGTTTACTACGTACCGCGAATGCGTTCCTCGTTCTTGTCAACGACGGGTATCGATGCCTGGATCCTCGACAGCTCACTGACAATATTGCTGTTCAGGTTAGAGAGTACTCCGACGCCTGAACCGTATGCTGAGTTATTCTCTTTGAGTTGATTCTGGCGTCTTGAGGCCGTTGCGTGTCCTGTAGTAACTTTTGTCGTATCAGCCTCGACGCTAGTTCTCGCGGATTTCGGTAGACAAAATTCTTTGTGACGCTTCCAATCGATTCTCTGATGTTCCTTGTTGCAATAAACGACGGATTTGCATCTCGAACACCTGAGCAAATTGTTCGTAACACCGCAGATAACACAACCGACGACACATGGACTTGACACACTACCGCCGGGTGTCTGCGCGCGACTGACTATCGGGGTAGACATGGTTTCCCCGTTTATTTCCCGATTACTGCTGCCGACGACATTTCTCTACACGTCTTGGTCACATACGCCAACGTCGGATGCGCTATCTGCGCTATCGACATCGCGTGCAACACACGACACAAAATCGAAACTCTGCGGACTACCTAACGGCGAAACATTTAACACGAGAAGGAATTGCTGTTTGCGACTTTGACGATCGCAACGTCAATTCTCCACTACCCGGGATATAAACCTCGATCGCTAATTATTGCACTCGTGAATTCTCGCGATTTTTCGCTTGCGCAACCGTTGCGCACACGCAACGGGAATTCGCATCAAGATGTATTATCGTCGTTCATATATACCCAGATGTTTGGTTCAGTGTAAATTCTGTTGTATACAACGAGATGACGCCTCGGTTATCCTCCGTACACAAACAATATATACGCAAAGGTCGGCTTATACCTGTTGTAGATAATTGTCTCGAACTGGTGTTCCCAGGTTCGCGTGATCCCTTATATGCCGCGCTGCAATCATTTTTCTATTTGTGTCTAATGATAAAAATTTACAGAAAAATAACGTATTCGAAAAGAAAATATAAACATCCATTGAAAAAACTTGTTCAATATTCCTTCATTGTCTTATTACATTTTTTCGTAAAAAATTCGTTAAAATATCTCAAAACTTGGCGAAATCAAAGGTTTAAATAATTTAAAAAACAAGCATCTACCGTCAATATTATTCGAAGTTTTGAATTGCAATGTTCAAACATTAAAGAAATAAAACATTTGAGTACTTTCGAGTATTTATGGCTTTGTGAAACAATACTCATTCTTGAGACTGCTAACAGACTGTGATACACATTCGGAGCATTTCCTTTAACTCTAAATCGTGCATCACCAGGACTTTATTTTAGTAGGTCACCGCAAAGAAACTTTTCCTTATAACTTTTTTTACTCGCGTGGAGATACATACGTAACATATTTGCGAAATTAAATATTCCACCTCCTGGAAAACTCCAAATTGTCAATAAAGATTTCTGTATTATTATTTTACGGGAAATGAAAATGGAAGTTATTAATTGTCATATTTCGAATAATTTTTTCAAAAATAATCGTAAAAAGTTCGAATCTTGTTTTTATGTCCCGTAGAATTGCACGCAACTACGTAATGAAGGGAATAGAAGGGAATTTTATTAGACGACGAAAAATTTAATCGAATTACGTAGATTGATAGGAAAGTAGAAAAATGCAACAAGCGTTACTATGAACAAATATTTATTGAATATATCATTCATTACGTCTCCAGCATACGCAAAATTCTGACGACGCCTTGTGTATGTGAAACATCCATTTCAGGTCTACGAAAATCGTTTAAAATTGTCAAGCAGGAGCTGCGACTGTTAATATAGTTTACTGGTCAATTACATTGTTTTTCTTTTCATTTTCTCATCGAAAAGAAAATTATTCAATGATTATTACAACTGTCTCTGGAATTAAATGTACAGTGGAGACATAATGCTCGTTGGGGTTCCATTGAAATTCTTACAATAAATTTTTTTTTTTTCTGATATATCGTCCGAATTAACCATCGATATATGTGTCTACCACGTGAATCATAGTGAATAATTATATTACCTTCGAGGATTCTTAGTCTAATGCCATTATTTTTGTTTTTTTTGTTTTCCTTTTTTTTTCATTTTTTTTTTCTTCATTATCCATCAAATCCATACCGAACCGCTGTACGTACGAAAGAAATTTTATTCTCTTGACAATACTTGCTTGACATCGTCGATAATTATTGATTAACACAAGAACTATTTTAAAAATTCTTAAATATATATATATGTATGTATATATATATATATATATATATATGTACTCGTTAGAAGTTGGTTGGAATATTGTGTGCCTTGTGCCGCATCTCGGGGACAAAATACATCGTACGAAATTAGCGAGGCTTGGCAGAGAAGGCAGTGTTCGGGGGATGTTGTTTCGTATACCATATCGGAAATTCCACGATGCGTAGTGTATTTCGCAAACACACTTTGCTACTTCGGATCACCCACGACGATTCGATCTTATTGCCATTGGGTACGCGTGCGGTAAACACAAGTCAGAAACGTCGAATGAGATAAATTATAAATGTTTTATTCAATATTTGTCGAAACTTAAGATGATAAATCGAGTGGCGTAAATAAGTAATTAATAGCGTACGCTTAAACAAAGAACAATCCGTTTTTTTTTTTTTTTTTTTTTTTTTTTTTTTCACTTGAGCATTTACATAATTCCGTCGTTTGAATGGCGTTGCAAAAAAAAAATCTTCGTTCATTCATTGACGCAAATCTTGTATGAATGATATGAAGTGATTAAGTGGATGAGGACGAAAAGTCGAACGAACAAAAGATCGATTTGCCTCGCCATTCAAACGTTTGAATTTATAAATTCACACGGACTTATGCCCCTTGTTCTGTCAGTCTATCGGAAAATGTTATTATTCTTGTTGTTGTTGTTTGTTTGTTTTTTTTTTTTTTTTTTTCTTTTGTTTAACAGTTTTTCACGAAGGAGGCAAGTGGCGAGCGAAGGAATGTTACATAAAATACAAAATACAATCACATTATCTTGCGTAAAAAATGTTAAGCCATTATTAGTAGAAATTTTCGGGAGTTCGTTAATCTCATGTTTTTTTGCATCGTTTGGAAAATGTCGATGATGCAATAAATTCTAGTCTATCGTCTCCCAACAAAATTGCGATTAATCATACGAAATCTACAAGTCTGCCTTCTACCGAACTACCGAATGTCTCGAACATTTGAAGATTCTTCACGCGAAAACATTACAATAATAATGATATCAACGTTGTTACCCGTTGCGTATGACTATTTCGAGAAAACAAAATCAATCGTACGGTCATTATACTGAATTTTATTGTACTCACAGACCGATAGTGCGTGTCCATCATTGGCACGAGAATAAATCATTGGAATGAACGTATAACCGATTTATCTAATAATTTTTTTTTTCCTTTTTTCATCGTTCAATGGGTTTTAATTTTTTTTTTTTACGACTGCGAAGAGCGATCACATTTACGAGACACAACTGATAATCAATGTCAGATGATAAAAAAAAATGAAAGAAAAAAAAAAAAATAAAAAATTCGCCGGTAATAAAATATACAATATATAGACAGCGCGTCACGCGTCGTGATCGAAATACCGGTGGTGCACCGTACGTGCCGAAAATCTCAAACGCTACGTCGTACAAATTGGAAAACTATTCTAAGGACTGTTTGAAGCATTTGATAAAAAAAAAAAAAAAAAAAAAAAACAGAAAAATGTTATCATAAATTATAAGTATTATTGACTAATCCGCTCGATCAAAAGAGTTTTTCACCCTGCAATCACGCACACGGGCCTTGTGTTCGAAATTTTCAACCAAACTATTATTTTTTTTTTTTTCGTTCTCTCATACAAAACCAAAATCCTTCGACTCCGTAATTTTACGCACAGTCGCTTGGGAAATGCGCTTGCGGGAGGGCTGAACCGCCGATAATTCAAGTGCGCAGACCATTCTTATCGTGTTGAAAAGAATATTAAAAAAAAAAAAACAAAAAGAAATCAACGACTTTATAAAACGTCGGAGCGTTGACCCGGAGTAATGAGATAGAAATGATGTAATTATTTGGTCTCCTACGGTCTATTCGTATAAAGTTAGATCACAGTCAATTTTGCCGACGGAAATAATAAATAATTAGCCCTCCTTATTAGTTCGAAGTCTATAGATTAAAAAAATAAGTATAAAAAAGAAAAAAAAAAAAAAAGCTGCAATATCCGCCACCCGACGTAACTGCGTTGTATTGACCGTTCGCGTTAGATGCGCCGAAATCGTGTGAAAAAAAAAACGGAGAATTCAACGATGCGTATTACGACAAAAAGTATATAACTTCAGACCCGATGTCTCCTTTAAGTACGTTTCGCCCGAATGATCTCCTGCACTTGTAAAGCCAGCGACTCGAGATTATTTCACAGATTCAGTCTTGAAAACACAATTAATTCCGTACACAATCGTTACTGTAATAATGATAAAAGAAAAGTAAAAAAAAAAAAAAAGAATAATAATAATAATAGCAATAATGATACAACATTCATAAATTGAGATGTTGCGAGCGAATGAAAGTCTGCAGAACAAAATGTTTTAATTCTTTTGGCACAATACATTCAGCACAGCATACTTCCGTCTGTCGCGATATTAACTATCCTATGGGTATTCGTATCGTAACGGTGTATGAATTAATAGTAAAAATTAATATGCTCAGTTCGCCGCGTGGGTAAAAAAAAAAAACAAAAATAATACCGGTAAATCGTTTGCAGCGAACGGACAAATTCGATCGTTCTTTAGATAGGATAATCATCACAAAAAATATAACATAAGTGAGAAAAGTGCATCGCGATTGTGAAAAAAAAATTTAAAAAAGTAAAACAAAAACGATAAAATAAACATTAACTCATCAAGAAATAAAGATCGCTGATGATCATGAATTTCGGACCGTCGATACATCGTCACATGAAAAAAAAAAAAAAAAAAAAAAAAAAAAAAAAAAAATTGATTTCCCGATTACGCGACGAGTCAACCCGCGTTTAAGATAGCGATGAAAAGTCGTTGATATTGTATATATGATTAATGTTAGGAACGTTGAAACGAACGACTCGACACGAAGGAAATGGTCTATAATACTCGTCAGTACGAGAAACAATCGATTCTGTGAGACGCTACGTACGATGTGTCCGGTATTTTCTTCCTTTTTTTTTTTTTTTTCCTTTTCATTTTTAATCCATAGTGTTATTTAAAGGAACGATAATCCCGTGAGCCATATCTTAAATTATCGCATTATGCTTAAATGTCGTACGATTCATGTAAGGTGCGCGTTGGGGATGTTGGATACCGAATTTTTTTTTTTTTTTTTTTTTTTATACTTTATACTATAAGATAAGTACTGGATCGGGGATTCGGGTTTATGTATGAAGGGGTGTGTATTTTTTTTTGTTTTTTTTTTGTTTCTTAAAATGTTAGAGAAGGAGATTAGGACGTCGCGGCTACGGCTACGGGTGGAACAACTTCGGGTTCCCCGGCACCTTCGGCGTTCGTCGAATCGACCACTTTTTTTACCTTTATTGATTCCGAGGTCGAGTCGGTGGTAGTCTCGGCCTCACCGTTCTGCGCGCTCGCCTCTTCCTCCTTCGTATTACCGTTGGTCTTTTCGGTCGACGATTCGCCGTTCAGACCGTTTCTGTGAGGTTTCTCGTCCGTCACTGACGCAGCTTTGTCGCCATTCTGTGCGGTGCCATTTAGTTTCGCGTCAGTGGTTTCCACGCTCGCGGCTTCGTCGGCCTTCGTCTTCTCGGTCTCGGATTCATCTTTCTTCGCGATCTCTACAGTTGCCTCAATCTTTTTCTCGGGTTCCTCGGCCACCGGAGCCTTTGGTTCCGCAACGACTTCTTCCACTTTCGCAGTTTCTTCCTTCGCATCACCGTTCGACTCCGATTTCTCGGCCGCAACTTCCTCGGATTTTGCTGGCAACGCGCTATCACCGTTTTGTTTTACCTCCTCCGTTGCCGGTTTCTCCTCTACCTTTGCCGATGATTTTTCCGTCGCCTCTTTTGGAACTTCCGGTTCTACCTTCTCGACAGCCGCAGCGACTTTTTTGTCCTCCACTTTCTCTTCGGTTTTAGTTTCTACGGCTACCTTTGGGCTCTCGACCGGTGCGCTCGACGCTTCGGCCGCTTCCTTATCTTTAGGCTTATTATCCTCTGACACGGATTCGACAATCTTCGTTTCAGTCTCTGTTTTTGATTCCACCGCCACCGCCACCGCCACCGTCTCCGATACCTTCTTCGTTGCTTCAGTCTTTTCCTCTGTAATTTTGACGATTGGTTCAGACTTGGACGGTAAATCGTTGCTACCTTCATCCATGGGTTCGCTGCTGTCGACTTTGTCAACTTCAGTCTTCGTTGTCTCGTTATCTTTTTTCGTGCTTTCCTTATCGGTCTTCGCGACTTCGCACTCCTTTTTCGTCGCATCTTTTTCGTCTGATTTTGTAGCTTCGCTCACTTTTTTCGCAACTTCGCTATCCGGTTTAACGACTTCACTTTCTTTTTTCGTTATTTCGTTATCCGGTTTCGCGGGCTCACTGTCTTTTTTCGCAACTTCGCACGCAACAGCTTCCTTCGCTACTTCCATTTTTTCGGTTTTCTTTGATTCAGCCTCTTTTTTTTTTGTCTCCTCGTCTGCCGGAGCTTTTTCAGTGCTCTCGGAAATCTTTTTTTCAGTCTCAGTCTTGCTGTCGGTTTCCATACTGGAAGCTTCGGACTTTTCTACGATTTTCGTTTCTTCGACTTTCTCGGTAACCGCCGGCTTCTTTGACTCCTCGACTTTTTCGGCGGCCTTCTCAACAACCGGCTCCGCGTCCTCCGACGTGTCCATTGGCTCACTTGCCGCGGCCGCTGGCTCCGGGGTCACTTTTTCATCCGACTTTTTCTCTACTTTTTGACGCTTCGCCGATGTTTGAAAGGACAAATCCATGAACGATTCGATAGTTGTAAATTTTACCTTTTCCTCGTCGGTCAGCGGCGCGTTACCCTGGCGAATCACGATGTTCGCGGAAATACCAGCTTCCTTAGCTGCCTCGGCCTCTGTAGAAGTTAATACAATTTATGAGAATAATCAGCGAATATAACAGGCGATCAATGCGAATCGAACCGCAACTCAAGCTGAAAATCTTCCGCGAATGGTTCAAAATAATGGAAAGTTAAGTTCGCAATCACATCATCATATTTTGTATCATTAGCACTGTTACTACGACTACTATACTACTACTTTATTTTGTAAAGTTTAACTGATTTTTTTTTAATAGTTCACTTTATTCAGCAAAAAACTCCATTATGGAGTAAATCACATAACCTTTTGGTATATTTATTGTTATACATTTTTCGCGGTTCGAAAAAGCATTAGTTGTTTCAAATGTCGTTATATGATTCTCAATTGTCCTGTAGAATATTGTGGAAAATATATTTTTTAAACTTGAGTTGCTTATTGATCTCAAAGTACAAATCTCAATTCTCCTTAAGTAGAAATTTGAAATTTTTTCGTAGAGGAAGCTTTGTCTTTCAATTGCAATCATAGATCATTAATAAAGATTGCCGGTGTAGCAATCTATTATAGAAAACAGAATTTGTCTTTCAATATCCCGAAAATACTGAGTGAATAACGGGCCGATTCATCGAAGCGCTAAGTTCGAGGAATTTCCAAACTGATTTCATTTTTGTAGATATTCAGTATAAACGGAAACAGTTATCAAAATCCGAAGTATTTTACAGACACGTTGAACAATCGCATCTCTATTGTTTGTTACTATCGGGAAACTCCGAAATTATGTACTTTAGGCGGTTGCAATGAAAAAAAAAATTACACGCCTTCGGAAATAAAGAACGATGCAAAAAATATTTCTTTTTTTGATTTATAAGCCTTTAGGTAACCGTATAAAAATGAGAAGTAAAAAAACAATAGAGTAATCGCGTTTCACAAAAAAAAAACAAGAAATTCGATCAAATATATTGAAAACAATGTTTGATTAACAAAAACGCGTCTCGCAAAAAATCATACGCCGCGTTTTCGATTTCCTTCGAAATATCTCTTTAAAAACGGTTATCAATCGATCGTTTAAATCACCGAAACTTTCACGAGCACAAAACTTCCTCTGTGGAGAAGCGGATGCATTGAGATGTTGCGGTATGTCGATATGATCGTAAGTACGAACCTTTTACAATGTCGGTGAGGAAGAGTACGCTAGACGGCTCGACATCGATTTTTGCAAGAATGTTCTTGTAGCTCGCAGCTTCTTGCTTGGGGCCAACTTCGGTGTCGAAGTAATCGCTAAAGTACTAAAAACACACGATAAAAAGTAAACGTTTAACGATCTCTAATTTGACGAGACATTCGGCACGACGAGTAGAATCAACGTACCTTCAACATGTCGCCGTGTTCGGAATGTCCGAAAAGTAATTTTTGCGCTTCGACACTTCCGCTCGAGTATACGTAGACTTTTCGTCCCGCTTTGGTCCATGTATCGAATGCCTTGGGCACATCCTCGTAAACGCTGAATAGACAAATCGATTAAACGACCGATTTTCACGACGATGCAACACGAAGTTGAACATTTTTTTTTTTTTTTTTTTTTTTTTTTTCGGTCGCAATTGCGGCTGCGATTCGAAAGAGTAAATTACCGATTTGTATTCGCACGATATTTACATTGTCTCGAACATTAAAATTTAAGATTATACAGCTGAATCAATAATGAATTATACAGACAAATTTCATGCAGAGTTATACGAATAACTTGGAGAAGATTTTTTATGGAAATAATTATTCGAATAATGTTCAACTCCGTTGAGGCAACGGATGAATTTTGCCGAAAAATGTAACTTACTGGCCCTTTACAGCGCCGGACTTGTAAGCTTCGCGCCACATGTGCCCTTGCAGTTGCTTCAGCGCACCGCTTTTGCGATCGCCATCCATTTGCCACAAAACATTTTTCACCACTGATTCTCTCTCTTCTTCGGGTGTTGCACCGGTTATCGAAATTACACCCTCTACTTTGTCAGTCTCATCTTTCTTTGCCTGCAATCACGCGAGTTACGCGTATAACCGATGGAAGGGATATAAATAATTTGTTTTTTAAATTTTTTATAGCGTTTCGTTAATCTTAGAAAATATCCGTTTTTAATTCTTGTAATTTATATAGAGTTTATTATTTGCACGAGTATTTTACATCGACAAACATTTGTTAGAAAATAAAAATTAAAAAATATTATAAAAAAAAAAAATTGCGCATCTGCCGATTTCTTGTGTACCGTTTACTCCTTCAAATTTTGTCGGGAATTTGATTTCCACAATTTACATGATTATCAAAATGTCGACCAAAAGTTTTGTAAAAATTCGAAAAGTGAACTCGAAGTGCATTTAAAAAAAAATTGCATTCGACACATCCGAATTGTTGTTACACACGATTTCCGTGTAAATAAGGGATTGAAAAACGCCTCAAATTCTTCACCGATGTTTACAAAAGAAATATTGTCGATGATATCGTCCATTTAAAGACCCGAAATAAGTTAATAAGTTCCCAAACCAATTTGTTATAAATAACAGTGTATATCGCGAAAATGAGAATTGTGTTGAACGACTCTGTCTATTCTTCGTCAATAACTAATCAAAGAATGCCGGTGCGGGCAATTAAATTTTGGAAATCCGCACACAATTGAGACACCGCAGAGATCGAATTTATAACTCATTCAAGTAATTTTTCAGTCATAAAAATCAATGTCATCAATGTTACAACTCTGTGTCCAGTTGTGCCAATCAGCAATGAGCTTTCCTCGCGATAGAATTATTTCGAACATTCGATTTCGATTATTGGCGATAATTTTTGTGAAAAATCATTAAAACTTCGCGATACTCGATGGTACACCCGGCGACTATTTTTCGCGATGTTAAACTAATAGTTCGATATACGAGAGTACAAGTTGCAGAGTGCAGAGTGGAGCAGTGGCTTCACTGTGAATTCATAGGAGACAAAAGTTTTTTTTTTTTTTTTTTTTTGAGGCCCTATATTATTCATGGAACAAGAATTCACGAAGGCCAGAGAGAGGCTACCAGAGAATCGGGACAAAGGGATATTTCTCAGGTAAGAATTTTGACAGACAACCAGCTGCTCCAACACTCTCTGTTCCTAGGGATTCGTGACTAAACCTTTGTTGAGTTTCATACTGTGTCCGATTTCTATGTACGCGTTATATTTATAACTATTGACACCAACGTGAAAATTTATCCTTGAAAATTCGAATGAAATATAAAATAATTTTCGTGACTCACCTGTTCTTTCAATTTTTCCAGATCCCCTTTGAACTCCTCGACTTCCCAATTCTTCTCAATGTATTGCTTCAAATTATCTCTCACATAAGGGAACAGTGTTTCCTAGAATAACAACAAAATCTATGTTTAGAAATCTTATTTCTAAATCTTAATTATATCGAAACGAAAAATTTTCCGAAAAAAAAAAAAGAATAACACAGATTTCGTGTTTCTCGAACTTTTTTTTAAATTACACTGTTCCAAACGTAAAATCGGCCAATTCGATCGATTTTATCACATGAATTATGAATAATGCTGAAATTTTCAAAATATTTTTATTCCCCTCCCCTATTTTGCACGAAAATCCGCGTATGATGAAAGAAAACAATTATACGATTTAAAAAAAATCACATTTTTTCTTAATTACGATTTTTTAAATGAAAATTGATTATATCCTACACGGGGAAATTCATGAATTTAATTTTAATGCGCTTTCTATCACTCGTTGCCCGCACGAAAGATTTTTATATATATATGTATATATATACATACGTGTATATATATGAAATGTTAAAAACGTCGAATTATTTTCGTGCGTGAATTCGTCGGATGAAAAATTAGACCGAGAAACGTTGTAAAACAGATCGGGAATAGTAATTCTCACGATAACATTGCTATTCGCGATGTTTTTCGTCGTGGCGTGTCCGTGAGAAAGGACGAATGGAGTTTTCGCGACATTGGGCCGTCTCGCCGTACGGGGTAGCTTGCTCGAGGACGAAACGATTGGTGCCGGCATACTTGGTCCTTGCCGCGAGAGCCACGAACGACGAAATAATTTTTCAACATCATTTATCTATTATATTCCCCGCAAACGACGAATACACGCGATACCGAACAATCGATTTATCGTATTAATCGCGTTAAGAAGTACGTAAATTTTGCATTCTCGCATTATAGTTCGATGTGGAAAAAAATTTGATGAAATGTTGAGCGCCGGGCGGTTTGAAGCCCACGGCCATGCTCTTTGTTACCTTGACGAAGCTAATGCTGGTGGTGGTGCCTTCGATATCAACGATTATCGCTGTCTCCTCAAGCAGAGTATCCTCACGATCCTGGCTACGCTTTTCTCCCGACATTTCCACGACTTCCTTCGGCTTTCACAATTTTTATATAAATAACAGATATTTTAATCGCCTTGGTAAGGCAGCCGCGCGGTGTATATGTCGACGCGTTCTTCCTTGAGCCGGCGAAGTGAGTTGTGAGTTCTGTTAGGCCGCGCGCGCCGGTGTGCGTGCGAAAATCTCTGACCCCTCTCTCGGCGAAGGCGACCGGTACTCAGGAACGTATCTATTTGCGCAAATTTCGTCAGCAATCCTTCTATTCAACGTTCCTGAAGACTAATGATTAATCATTAAATAACGTATAAGTATCGATTAATGATTTATAGATCGCGCTAAATATTATTTCGATTCTATTGATGCACGAGGATCGCGCGCATGTACAAAGCATGAAGTAGCATGAAGTACTTCTTGCTGATGGTACATTTATCGCGAGTCCTATGAATTGTATTGCTGTAGTTTTCGGAAGAATGGACGATCTTATGGCAGTATCATTCTGAAAGATTCCCTTTCGTGTGCAACAGTAACAAAATTTGATACGTTTTATCGACGATTCAATTGAAATAACGAGGTTGAACCTCAATTGCATCGCCAAAAATTGAACGCAACATCAAGGGGTGCTGTTATCCGCTACGCTCCTGAGTAACGAACGAAAACGGCAAAGTTGTGTAGGTCATGCATGTACGGACAGAAAAGTCTTCTGCACGTCTGTACATGTTGTTCGGCCGATTCAGCCAATGGGCAATGGTTTCCTGCGACACCACACCCGCGTGCAAAACGACCATTCCTCCGCCGCACATTGAGCCTTTGCAAATTTTATGAGATATTTACAGCATGTAATTCATCGTTTATAGATATATCTCGTAAGAATTTGAATGCTCATACGTGGACGAGTATTCGGTGATACATCGAAAATAAATTAATCGAAAATAATTTGCATAAATCGCAAGAAGCTGGCGTACCAGTTGGTATTACTACGCCTGAAAGTAGTCCGTCTAGAACCGCTTTTTCGTTTCTTGCGACCAAAAACAATGCAAATTTTGAAAATATTAATACGCGCCGACGTATCAGCAATGCTGTCGACTTTTCTTCTCGTTATCTATTATAATCTATCGTGCAATAGTAATAACGTTAGTTTAACAGAAAGTAGAAAAATAATTGCGATACCCCCACCCCCTTTTGTCGCCCCCAGGGAGTGGAAAATGGCAGTCAACAGCTGAGAACCTGACCACCTGATTTTTGCGTGATCGGCGTGACGATCGTCACGGCGCAACCATTTAAATTTTGACGTACTCAATGAACACGTGCGCTACCGGCTCTACCCCGTACTGTCAGAACAAGCCGGCTGTCCGGCATGACGATTTTTACAGTCCAATCTTCTGCACGCAACTTGTTTGAATCCACAAATTACATAAATTTCGACAATTTCTCGGCACGATCGGTTTGACGCAAACCAAAAGGATATCTGATAATATAGATTTTAATACTTTACAAAAAAAATTAAAAAATAGAAATATTATCGTAATTAATAATGGATCGGATTTTTCAATAAACATTTTTAAAAACAATGCAAACTTCATACTTCGTGTTTATTTTTATTTATTTTTTTATTATGATTAATGTTAAGCGTTATTAACTTACGTTGTTAAATTATCCGCTATTTTTCATAAATTTGTTGCAACAAAAGTTCGGCATAATTACAACAGCATTGTTGCTATCATATTGCAGTAATTCGCTTATCCGTTGCTGTGAGATTTTATCATAGAACCGTTTACTCGTGCAAACAATTAGAAACACATATTTTCCGAAATAATGTTGCAATAATCCGATGAATATTTTTATGAACAGCCGATTTTTTTAATTCTTCACTGAAAAGAGGAATGTTATGTTTTTATTTGAAGAAATAATTTTATTTCCACGTTACATCTTTATAGTTTCCCATCCTATTTTGTGTTATGACAATTTCCTGCAATATATTCGTTGATATCTTCAGTATAATGTAAATAGTATTTTCCATTGTTTGTTGCAAAATTTATTTTCACTTTGGAGATAATACACACATCGATATTTTTCTAAATTTCGACGCCTTTATACAATCGCATATTGTTCGTACAGTAATTCCCGAACTTTGTAGTACTCCTCGGAAAGACATCCTTCCAATACCACTTTGCCAGCTTCGTGCTGAAATTTAATGAAAAATCGTTAGATATTTGCCATGCGATTGTTAATAAAAATAATTATAAACTTTGGTAAACTTACGCGTCGCACAGCGATACTGTTGTTACAGCACCACAAAACACCTCCGCTGAATTCCGACGTAATGTTACTCTTGTTTAATATCTGCTTGAAATCCGAAAGTTTCAGTTCGTTGATGAATGTTGTTTGATGTCCGGGTACCTAAAAAAGTACACAATATACACGTTACATACGCAATATTTCCTTCAGCTACTATCGTACGCAACACTAGTTAATTGATAATTGAATTCCAGTAAACCTTTTTAAATAACTTTATGTATAAAAAAGATACATTTTCTTTCACCTTAATAAGTATGTAATTTGAGACTTTAATCTTCAAGAAAAGCGTTTGTTTTATACAAAAATAGTGGTTAACAAACGAATTTGAATTAAAATAGAGTGGTGAGGGAGTCGAGAAACTTTAATAAAAAAAAAAATGTCTCCATTGCGTTGATTTCGAGACAAATGTACAATAAAAAGAAGATAAATTGCTATTGATATGACTATAATATTCTATCCTCACTGCCGGTAATATAAATCGGGAATTACAAGCAGAGTAGATAACACAAAACGATGATAACTCACCTCATTTATTGGCAATGGTTCGAGTGTTAGTATCTTGTCACTTGGATCAGAATCCTCGTGTTCGGCATCGGAAACAGCATCGGGACAAATGTGATCACGTGCGGTCACTAATGCATCGACCCACGCAACTTCGGAATCACCTCTGCCCTTTGAGAAGTTCAGACCGCTAACGAGTGCGTCAGTCAAACGAACCTGCGAGCATTACGAATAAATGAATTATAAATAGTGTCGACTTAATCTCTTCCAAAATATCAGATGATCGTTCGATTTTTTAATACACTGAAAATTGTTAAATCGTTACTGCAAAGAGCACTGAGAACCTTACTTTTGCAACATTAACGTTGATACAGTCAAATCATAGATGCTGAATCGGGTAAATGTGGGATTTATAAATAATATTATCAGCAATTTCAATTTCGTGCGAAGAGTATTCTCGCAGTAGATAAGTTTAAAATTCTTGAAGTTTAAAAGTAAATTCCTAAATCCACGTTTCTCCGTTTTTTTGGAGTTCGGAATTTCGAAATCGAAAATTGCGAAGTTTGGAATTTCGGAGTTCAACATTTCATAATCGAAAATTGCGAAGTTTGGAATTTCGGAGTTCAACATTTCACAATCGTAAACTGCGAAGTTTGGAACTTCGAGATTAAAAATTTCGGAGTTCGACATTTCAAAATCGAAAATTGCGGAGTTTGGAATGTCGAAATCGAAAATTGTGGAGTTTGGAATTTCGAAATCGAAAATTTCGGAGTTTGGAATGTCGAAATAAAAAGTTTCGCAGTTCGGAATGTCGAAATCGAAAATTGCGGAGTTCGGAATGTCGAAATAGAAAATTTCGTCTCGAAATTTTCGAGGTTTGATCAGTTATGGCTCTTCGATAAACGCACCTGGTAAATGTGAGTTTCCGTAGTTGCATCGAGAGTTTCGCCTCTCGCTGGAATGAAAACTCTCGCGCCTGCCGCTTGTGCTTGTTGCGCCAAAACTTCCGTATCTTTAGTAGAACCTCTGACAAAAACGACTCTTCGAGGCCTCAGCTGTGCTAAGATTTTCTGCAAAGATTCACCGTCCGATCTCCCCTCGAAATCGATGTAAGTTATCGACGCGTTGACCGCTATCGTGCGAGTCAATTGAACGCACTTAGTCGGAATATCCGAAGCTATTTCCGGATGGTGTAGCGCCTCGTCGTGCTTTATCTCAACGTTTTCTTTATTATCCTCTATCTCGGGAACCGCATCAGCTATCTTGTATTCCTCAGGCCTGCGAAACGATCGGAATCGACGGATATTAGAAACAAATAATCTTTCATCGTGTAATACAATTTTTTTTTTTTTTTTTTTTTTTTAATAAGAAGAATCAAATTTTCTCACCTTATTATTTCACCGTACTCGTCAGTTTTGATTTTTTCTTCAACGAAAGGAAACATCGGATGTTGTTTTTTGCTCTGTTTGAAAAAACCCGGTTTCGTTTCTTGTTTCACCAGTAAATCGTGTTTTCCTCGACCGGTTCCAACTTCTATTTCATCTTCTGACTCGGAGCTCACGTCTGCCGTTTCCCTGAAGAACAATAAAGGAAACACATTTTTTATTGTCTCGTAAATTGAGTTAACGACAAAAAACGGGACGTCTCTTAATTCGCTCAATTTACATCTGTTCTTGTTTTATCAAATCTTGTTTCGCTTTCTCCTTTTTCTGATGTTCTTCGAGTTCGGAGCCTTCGAGTTTTACGCGTCTTTTGATATCCAATGTGATGCTACGATTTCCACCGTTTTCCACTAAGTCGCGCGCCAACGTTCCTGGCGACGTTCGACTCGTTATTATAATACTATTTTGGGGGTTCGAACACCATTGCAGGAAAAGATCGCGCGAGAAACCGCACTCCATGTCCGGTGTACTCGCCAATACAACCTGTAGACAATCATTAAAAAATTACGCAAAAATTCAGATAGATTAATCGACGTTGTGATGCATTTTATCCGGTTACCTTTGGACTCGGAACTTGATTCAGCTCCGCCATACTGTGACAAAGCTGCAAATGCTTGAATTGAAACGGATTGTTCCTCGCGCCTTCGAAGCTTCTCATCAATTTGTCGCTCATCCACTCGATCTGCGACTTTGCGAATTCGACAACATTGTAACTAACGTTATTCAATAGCGCCAACGAATATGCAAGCAAACCGGACTCCTTGTTACGCCATAGTTGATCCAACATGTGCGCGAGTTCCAAGACTCTACCCGCGGTATCAACACCGACTAAAACGTTGCCACCGCCACGCAACGTCTGCAATATGTTGGCTGAAATTTTGCATAAACTTTTTTATACAGCGGTACACAAGGTTTTCTCGATGGTTGAAGAAAATTTCATAGCGGATTTTTTTTGTATAGAAATTGTGAGAAAAGTAACGGAATAAATTGCAATTACGATGTTTATATAGTTTTGTTGACTGTTTCATTATAATTTTTGCAAAGATGCTAAATGTTTATCGTAACAGAATAAAATTAAAAAAGTACGCGTACTCATGAGTTTCTCGTCTCTGGTTCTTCGTCTCGCCTGTTGGTATGTCGCGTTGAATGCATCAGTTATCAGAAGCGACGGCCTTTGCAATCTTTCCAACTCGCAACCGTTTAAGTGTCTTTCCTTTTTGTGATTGAAGTCAACTGCGTAAATAATATCCTCTTCGCCGACTTTGACGATTTTCCATATAGTTCCCCCGATCATGTGACCGGCTGGTAACGGTGTCAGCGTCACACCGTAACCCTTTCCCTTCATAGATACACTCTGATTGTATTTCAGTTGAACGATTTTGTCAAAAGCCGCATCTACGTCGTCCAAAGTAAATAAATCGAAATCTTCCATGTTGTGCCGCGACTGGAAAACGTAATTATTCATAGATATTATGGAAATAAGATAATTTCTCAACAGATTTACCGTTCAATTAAACATCGAAAGATTTTGTTTTCTATTGACATCGTAAAAAGTATATTTAAAAATGTTTATCGTATATTTCGAACAATAACTTTTCACGGATCTCTATTAGTAAAAATCTATATAGATATATTAAAAAATAATATGATATAAATAATAAAATTACAATTATCCTTTTGTTGGTTTCAAAAAAGTCATTTCAATGTACAAATGTCTGTGAAAGAAGTAAATTCGTAAATAAACAGATAATAATTAACACAAACGAATGTACAATATTAGAAATAAATTGAAATAAAAATTGGAATTGAAAATATCGAAAAATTATGCTTCAATGTTTAGTCATGAACTGCAGTTAGGGATTGGATTATCGGATATTAAATCGATTACCTGATACATGTCGTACATAAACATTTGCCCCATTTTGTAAACTGGTATTGTTGCGTAAATAGGACACGTGAGGCCACATTTTCCCACTAAATATGGCAACGCACCGAGATGCAAGGGATCCGGATAGGAGAGTAGAACGGCATCAATCTGGTGTACGTGTCTTTTCAATTCTTTGATAAAATCCTGATCAAAATTTTCATCCCAACCGCAGTCGAGTAATATACGCAATTCGTCAACCTGCAGTATATAACACGGCGGTGACTCGTCCATAGCGCCAGAAATGGCATGTAACTTTATTATCGACGTCATAATCGATTTTTTGTATCTAACAGTTCGTCAAAAACACCTGCAAAAAGACAATAATAAACAATGTTTAATTCGTTAATATTACGAGAAATTTTTTTTTTTTTGAGGTTCACGTTGACAAAGCTTAGAGCGTTGATATCAATGAAAATTGATATTTATTACGCAATAATATTTATTAAAGTTGCGATGAAAAACTAACGATCACTATAGGATTAATGAATTGGATTATGGAATTAATTTTGAAAAAACAATGATGCCGCGATTGCATATGTTTGTATATACCCGGGTGTCAATCTAACCTAATCAAATGCTATTGAGGATTGTCCATCGTCGGTGAGAAATTGTAGAGATCTAGTTAAATAAAAGAATCCAAAGCAGCTGGTTGATTTATTCCGATGTTACGGTCGATTATTTTCTCTAACAATTTTTTACAACAATCACATGAAACTATAATAATTTCATTTCGTAAACATTGTACGTGAAGCATCAACAGGACACGCAGTTTGTCGGCAAAATCAGCTGACGCCATGATGAAACAACCGTTTGATTTTTGTGATGAAAGAAAACGCAAGTAGCGACAACTACGTATGATCAACAAGGAACTTGTAGCATGCTGCATGCTCAATCGACAATCGATCAATCGGAGCGCTTGGGATATCTCCCCTTGTTCGATTAATTTTCCAATTGTCTATAAATAAATAGAAAAATTAAAACATTCTTGAGTTACCTTCTTCGTTGTACTGTTCTATCCTCGGTGGCCCCTTATGCTACAAGATTCTATCTGATCACCAATACGCAGATTGTTCAATCTGTGTGTGAAACGATGACTCGTTTCACGGCGTAGCTATGCAATGCGCGAGGCAAAATTCAAGTTTATTTTCGCCTTCGCCTTGACGATAGTTCTCACTGATAGTCACATAGGATGTAGCGATATATCACGTAAACGTGAATAAAATCAGTTTTTTTTTTGGTTATCCATTATACAAACGAAAAGTCGAATCGTTGAGTCGATTGATAAACGACGAAAAAATTGTAATACGTTTTTTTGGCCGTAAAGTGAAGTTGCATTATCGAAAGTAAACACATCGGAATCAGCTGATGAGTGACAACGGGCAGGAGGTCTCTATTGTTCTGGGTTCTTGGTTATGGCGACAAGCAGCTCCGACGGTTCTTGTACGGCTCCCGCAGACTTTCATCTTTCAACGGAGCTAGAAGAAGTCTCAAGTCGTCTGAGCCTCAATTTGTTGAAGTGTCCACTCTGTCACAACAGCAGACGTGTATTCTACTGTAGGCAGTGCATTCAAAATGGGGATTTCATTCATTCTACTTCTGTTTACTCTGAACGGTAAGCGAGAAGCATTTTATACGTAGTTTTCCCATCGACAGGATGCAAATTCATTTTTGTTTTTTTCGATAACTCTATTTCTTTCAATTATTTTCATTTTTGCGCCTTTCAATTGTTTCTATACTGTTGGAAATTGATCGACGATATCGGCTGTTTACGTCGGTGATTCGCGTGTTTGATGACACACATTTTATTTGCTGAGTAAGGATTTCGTACTGTTCAAAATTTTACGAAATGTCGATAAAACTTTGAATTTATCGATCGTACTGACAATTTATCATTTATTTGTGTTTACCTATATTTTTTTTTCGATCGATATTGTTGAATTATTGATTTGTTGATTTATTCAAAAAATTAATTTTTTTTGCAATAAATTTATTGCAATTGGTTTTATAATTTAATCTAATATCAGATACACGACTGTTACAATTCTTCTTCATATAAATTGTAAGTCACATGTAAATGGGTATTTATGGCTTTAATATTTATATGAATTTTTTGCTACAGGTTTGCGGATAAACAGTTACGGCTCTTACGGCTGAAAGCTGCCAGATCTCAATTGGAAGACAAATGCGTCAATGCTTTTGAAAAGCACAAGCAGAAGGACAAACTGGTATCTACATATTTGTTTTATATTATTCGCTTCTGTCACAATATATATGCCATACCCACTGCAACGCTTATCTTTTCAGTAATAAACAATAGCTATATGTATCGAATGATTTTTTTTTCAGATATGTGATATTAATATGTGCAAAGAGCGCGTAAGGCTCTTGCAAACTCTAGTGAACGAAACAAAACAGAGTATAAACAGAGGTAATTACGTTACTGAGATTAATTTTTTAAGATAATCGACCCTTTAATTTGGAAACTATGCAAAAGTCTCTATGATATTTATTTACTCGAAATATAGCATTATATTAACAGAATTTTAAATCTGCAAAAAAACATTTATTTCAAACTTTATTTTTGATTTTTTTGGGAATTAATCTGTCGTATTTCCTTTAATCTACAAATCTGCATTGCAGCAGAAAAATCCATGAAATTTGTGCTTAAAGACAAGAATTGAAGATTATAAAACGAAACTGTAGTTTCATATAGTTACGTGAATTACGTGAATAACTGTAAAGTGAATAACGCTATAAAATTAACAGGCAATCAGCGTCTCAACGTTTTGAAGGATGTCAACTCTCAATTGATACTCAGACTTCCGAGACACGAGGAGAGAGTCGAGAAGTTGAATAAATTTGTAGCGGGATTGAAGGTCTTGCAGGAGAAACAGAAAGAAGCCGTCGACAGGAAGCGTCAACAATTGAAAAACGTTATCAGAACAGCGGCTAAACAATTGATACAATATATTTTCCCGTTAACGCAAGTCGATCCCAATAGAAGGTAAATTAACTTTGATGCGATTCATTTACGAAAAAAGAAAATAAGGCGATCGTTCAAATGGCATCGCATCTCATACATACAATATTTTCCTCAGTCTGTGCAGCAGCGAGGAAGAAAATTTAAGTGCAGATATCGTGACCTGTGCATTGGCAGATGCTTCGGGAACATCGTATGTAAGAGGACGATGGATTAATGACACTGAGAATAGTTTAGAAATGCAACATCGTATCGTGGCTCCTACTCTGCCAGGATCGGGGGACTACAGTGCTTACTCTCTATGGGGTAGTTAAATGTTGCATTTAGTGAAATTAGAACATGAAGAATATAAAATTCCCCGACTACAATAAAATTACCATATTCCGTGCCTGCAACGCGGGTGAAAAGTTGCCAATTTTTTACCAAAGGGGAAAAAAATAAATGTGCGGCTGAAAAAAATTTTGCGAGCAATAAAGTAAATTTGCGGGCAAAAATGTAAATTTGTGGGCAAAAATGTAAATCTTACGGGCAAAAACGTAAATTTTGCGAGCAATAAAGTAAATTTACGGGTAAAAAAGTAAATTTTGCGGGCAAAAAAATTAATTTTGCGTTCAAAAAAGTGATTTTTGCGGGAAGAAAAGAACTCCGAACGGGAAAAATTAGAAACGAATCGCGTTTTTCTACTAACGTTGCAGGCATAAAAATATGTTAATTTTTTAACGTAGTCGGAAAAAAAGTATAAAATACTACTCGGGAGGGAGTGCTTTTTCACCTCGTGATTTCAGTCCTCGCTTCGCTCGGGCAGCAAACTTCATACTCGGCGAAAAACACGCACTTTCCTCCCTTGTAGCATAATGTACTATTTTTTCATTGCCCGCACGTTCATGGGATCGCTAAACTTAAGAAGAAAATTATATTTTTTCAGTCGCTGCCAACAAGGATAGCGTATCCGGTGCGAATAAGGAACGCGCTATGCACAATCCCGGGTACAACATTAGCGCGGCCCTGACGTATGCAACGCAATTAGTAAACATCATTGCCTACTACGTCAACGTCAGATTACCCTATAAACTTGCGTATAGGTAAGAGAATTACGTACCTTCTCGCTTCAGATTGGGATTTTCGGTCTTTTCACGCACTCGCGTTTCTAAACGTTTCAGCGAATTCTGCGGCAACGAAATGTCCGGCCAGAAGTTCACGAGAAAAGTCGCGAGACTTAACAGCAACGTTTTGCATTTGTGTTTCACGCAGAATACCAATACCTCGGTACTGCATCCAATGCACACGTTGCAAAATCTGATGCATTTGCTCAATACCGAAATCAGCGATCTTGGAAGGTGAGCGAAAATGAATTTCTAAATAATAGATGCGATGAAAAAAATGATTTTTCTATAAATTACAAAATTAAACATCCAGCGAAATCTTGAATCGCGCAGTATCCATACTTTTCGACTGATAATGAAAAATATTCACTTTTCTCGCGATTTAAATGCCAATTTATATTTGAATTAACATTATTCCTTATGGATTTTGGATTTTGTACATTTGAAGACAAGCGACCGATTTTCGTAATAATTATGCAAAGTATTGACTTTTTCTCGAATATGCGTCTGAAATTTTAAGTGTATCGTAAACTAATTCTTTTTTATGTGTATCGTTAATCAGAATCGGGCCTATGGAGGTGGATTCGAGTGTATTAGCTGAAATGCACACCCAGTTGGTGTCGGATCTCGAGAACAGCGACGATTCAGCCTCCGACGAGGAAGAAGACGCTTTCAACTGGGAGTGGGAGGCTGTAAGTTGCAACTAGCATAGCGTGTAATTATATTATTAGTGTGATAACTTCGACCTCATGACGTGTTTTTTTTTATAGGTGCCTAACGTCGCTTGTCCGGAGATGACTGTTCCCAATCCCGGCGGAGCGATAAGTTCGCAAACTTCCAGTATCCAAGTTAACCAGAGCGTTGCGGGCGGTTTGGTGACGAGTGCGGCAGCGAGTATCGCCTCTATCTGGCGGGGATGGACGACCAATAGATAGACCGTCGACAGTTATTCCGCAGATTACGTTTTTTTTTTTTCTTTTTTTTTTTTTCGTTGTAATTAAAAAGCCGTGAAACGTACGTATCCTCGATTGATATCGACACATGTTAAATATGTTTAATATCTTACTACGTAACAGAGACGATACGACCGACGAACAACAACAGCGTCATATCGAAATTGTTCTCATATGAAACTCGAAACGCGATTAAAAAAATTTATTATCGACTTTTAACGTAACCATCTACTTGGTGACAAAGATGATAACAAAAAGAAAATACAATGAAAAGATTATATACATTTTATACCGCGAAATTATCAATTACCATTATTATTTTCATAACAAAAATAAATCAACGCAATGCGCGCGTTAATTTAGTGTTTCTACGAATGTGGAACAACCGAATCGGTTATTAATATCATCGTATCGATAATTCATGTGCATTTGTATTGCTTCTTCCTCGATAAATACATCGCAAGGCACAATAATATCAATCGAATGGAAGTTATTGAATTTAAATTAAATCGATTACGAAGAAATTATTTTATAAACAAAAAAAAAAAAAATTATTAAATTTGTTAACACTCACGTAGAACATCGATGTAGATATATATCTAAACGGTATAGTATGACAGATAAGAGTTTTGTGGCACTGTATCTATCGTTTACATAAAGGCATATGTGATAACATTTCTCTACGAATTGAAGTATATATGTATATACATAAATATATACTGTAATATCTATAGGTACTTTGTGATGGTGCGAATCTCGTGATTTTCTTGGCCCACGATTTGCCACCGATTGTCGAGTAGAAACAATGTATTTCGGGTTCCAATCAAAAAAAGTCCTTTTAATAAATGTTGCCGTCTCTCTTTTGTACTGCATATCGAAAATGAAATGTCGAGTAACGCCACTGTTTGATTAATTCGTATATACAGTACCAATAGGACACTTCAAATGTGAAGTAAGTCCCATTCTATAATTCAGCACAAAGTCGTATATTAATAATAAAAAATTTAAAAAAAAGAAAAAGAAAAAAAAATGAAACTATAAAAGTACAATCCGACGATCTTCATTCGGAGTGTCGACTACAAGCGGTTTCGTTGCGTATCGAGTTCAACGTACGTAAATGTACAATGTTTTTATCGTGTACTTGAAACTGATAAGTTTTAGCCGGTCGACGATGGCGGAGCTTTTAAAATAAGTGACGAAGAGTTGAATAAACTGTAAACACGCGTTGGTTCGTGTTAAAAAAAAAAAAAAAAAACGTTGAAAACATCGTCGCTTTGTTACGACAAGAAATATTTAATGCGATAAGTCAGACAAATTAGAATGTGAATTTTTTTTTTTTTTTTTATAATTATTGTCAGTTATTATATGCGTGTTGTAATAAACTAAGGACGGTTCCAATTTATACGTACGATATAATTACTGTAGGTAACAAAATCCGAGAAAAATATTTACTGCAATACGAATGGTAAAGCGACAATCAAATGGAAATTAAATTATGGAACAACAACACTGGAATCGCCGAAACTGCCGATAAGTTTCTTTGGCAGATATCTCGGGGTGCTTCGCTTCGTTCTTGAAGCTCCGTTCTCCGCATCTTTTTTTTTTGAAGTACCAAATTGTCGTTTATAATTAAAAACGTTTTTTATCGAATTCCGCAGATTTCCAACGAAAAATCGTCGCAATGTTCTCCATTTCAATTTAACGAAATTCTCAGTTCTCAGTTACGTCGTTCAAGAATTTCGTAACGAAAGGGAATGGGCAAAGGTGACGCGGGACACACAAAATGATAGTCCAATAGATGTAACAAACATCATTTTTACCAAATATTCAATTCTATTGTTATACCGATCATTTTTTTTTCCAATCATAGTACAGATTTGATTCGCAAATTTCGGAAGCTACACACTGAAATACAATAATATACCTATTTTACATACATGATAATATGAAGTTCAAGTATATTGATGAGTCAATGATTATAGGTATCTTCTTTTTTTTTTTTTTCTCAGGTTTTAAAGGAAATTTTCTTTAGCCAAGGATAACGTTGCGAATAATTGAAGAAAAGCAGTAGAATTTTGTACGATCACTTGCGGAGAAAAGATCGATGAAAAAATTTGTATCGCAAGACGATAGTATACAATGAAAAGTATTAAATTCTATATAAAAATGGTCACTCAATCGAATGCTCCAGAATTACGGGGGCTGTTGGTGGAAAAGATAAGAAAAAAAAAAGTAAAATGCAAAGAAAAAATCAATAGTGTTGAAAAACTGTAGAATAATAGATTTCTGGAGCTAAATTTACTTCGTCTTTAGCGAAAAGTTAATCGCGGTCGTGTTTAGCGACGAATTACGTTTGAATTTAGCGCATCAGGTACAGTAGTCAAGCAATGATCTTCTCGTAAGGTAAAAATGCCATCACTGTCAGTCATTGTTCCAGGTACGTTCAAGTGGTTAGGAGAGGGCTACAAAAAGATGTCTACAAAAATATATAACCGTATTTTATATACCATTGTTCATACACTTAGATCCAAAAAACTTACAAAAAAAAGGAGATGAAAAAGAAGAAAAAAAAAAAAAAAAAAAAAAAAACAGATAAACAGTTCTCGATATTTTACGAAGAGGCTGAAAAATTCTATACTTTTTGTTTTGTTTTTGTTTTGTTTTGTTTTGTTTGTTTTTCTTACCCTTGGCAGAAGATGAAATGCTTTGTACAATAAACCTTATAATCGATATATCGTTATAATTAGGTATACAAGTGTATCGCACATTATATTTTTGGTAGTGAGTAGTGAGTAACCAACAGTGCCTGCATTGTTACTTATAGTGCTAATTTTGTACACTCATCGCTCGTAGAGTACTCCATTGTTGCTGTTGTCGATGTAGTCTTGCATTTGCCACTTTCAGAATGGTCAGTCTACCGCACACAGCATTTATCATATTGCATACATATTGCGTACACTAACTGCTGCCTGACTTCTGCAATCATATTACATTGTGCTAATTGAAAAGTGACGAAAATTCATCAATTAATTTTTTTTTTTTTTTTTATTATAATAATTTCTAGAAAAATTATATTGCGAATATTATGGGGATACCGAAAATTTTGCGTATATGGGATCACTAACACCTTCACTCAGAATGGAACATATATCGCGATTATTCGGAATTTCTTATTCACGAAAATAAAATTTATTTATTTGTAGTATCTTTTGGATACATAAATTTCGGTGATGCGATAAATATTAATTCGATTATCGGAGCGAAGGTGTTAATTTTAGAAATTTAAATAATCCACATGGACATTTTTTAAATTATATTTTGCATATGAGACATTCCATATCAAGAAGGCCACTATTTCCTCGTCATGCGAATTATTATTTGTACTTTACACGTATTGAGAAGCATTCTGTAGAAATTAGAAAAAAATCAAAGGGTTAAAATTAATAACAGATAAGTGTTATATGCGTTTTTTTTACAAGATTCGCCTCGAAAGGCTCTACGAAGTCTCGAAAAAAAAAAAAAAAAAAAAAAAAAAAAAAAAAATGTAAATTATAATTTTTATTTATGGGTCGTCGATCGTAAATTTACGAAAAAAAAGCGCGCGATGGAATTTCAGTATTTATCTCCGACTAAATTTTGGAATTCAAAAAATTTCGTAATAGAATGACTCATATGTAAATTTTCATGGGAGAAGTGAATTTTTTTTTTGGAAAGCTAAACTTACAGTATTGGATCGCGCGCTCTCGTACGTTAACCAATGTTACGTGACAGATAAACGAACAGAAATTGCATGCAAAGTCTTATTAGTGAAATCACATTCCATCGTAATGCGCATGTTATTTCTTATTAAAACTACGACCCCCTTCCCTGGACTACTGAGATTGAAGGGCTAAACTAGTTGTGGATGAACAATAAAATTTCAATGAAACACATTGAGCAGCTGGATAAACTTTATTAATCATTCGAGGTCAATATAAATCGATATAATCGTAAAATGACTCTGTTCGTTAATAATCACTCACATGACATAACTTCAACCCCTGCAAAATTGGCACAAACAATTGTCTTTTTTATTTTTTATTCTTTTTTTTTTTTTTTTTTTACTTAACATTTTTTCCATTCGCACTACACAGAGCTATAACCAGATATTTTTTGTTTGTCTTTGTTTAGATTACACATTAGATAGTGTTACTCCTGGGATGCATGTAAAAAATTGTTTCACGTTGATCTCACCCCCATGTTTTTGTGGATGTGATCCCATTGTTGAAGAATCATTGTCGGTTTTCAATATCATTCTCCTAAAATTAGTCGTTTCCATTGAAATCTTGTTGATTGCCAAATGAATAAATATTAGATTTTTCGTTTTAATTTATTTATTAAACTGACTGTATTTTGTTTTTAGTAGCAAAAGGAAGGGCGTCGTGAAGAGTAATTGTGTCAAACTACAAAATCCAAAACGTTGTTAATTTGGGGTCATTAGATCGTAAGTAATATAGCTTTGCGACGAATAGCTAGTCAATTAATTCTAAACAAAACAAAAAAACCTTCAATAGGGTATTCAGCATGCATCCTTTATCCGATTAGATGGAAAAAACAAGAAATGCAACAAATAAAGAATAGCGGAATTTTGATATTTTCAGCCACACCAACAGGTAAATAAAAATCATTTCATTCATTCCTTCGACCGAATTTTCAACATGTAAAACATAAGGAATACCGGATCAACCGTTCGTATTTTTTTTTTTTTTTTTTCGTTCGTATTGTTATAAACGATAATAAAATTGCTGAATTTGGTAGGAATGTTTATTTAAATTTATTCAATATATGCGATAAAACGCATAGTTGAAAAATTAACTGAATGGTCCCACAAATAAAGTTGTAATTAGCGGCTTCCATATTCGTCGATGTGTTTCCAGTTAAAAGTACTTTGCAAGATGTTAAATGAACAGACGAAGTCTCAAGGGAAACGATTTAATTGTGCGTACCGTTTGGAAGCTCGTCGGGATTTTTCGAAATATCATCGGACAAATATATTTTGGCACAACGTATTTTTGTTTTTGTTTTTGTTTGCAATAACTTTTCATAAATGTTTAAGATGATTGACCAATGGCAGCGTAGATGTAACTTAAACCCCAATTTTCGTAATAAAACTAAGCGGAAGAAATGCTACCGAAAAGCGGAGAGATAATGAAAAATTCGAGAAAAAGAAAATGATTAAAAAAAAAAAACGAATCTTAATAATACAGAAGGCATGTGTGTTCCCATGAAATTAGATTTTAATTATGTATATTATATACAACAACATAGGTAAATAGTATAGTGCGAGTAATTCGATAAGTAAATATTAACATACACAAAATATTCATGATATCGTGTTGAATTTCGAGTTATAGTACAAGAATTTCAACAGCTACTTTTTTTTATTTTTAAATGAAGAAATCCGCAGGTCCTAACAGCGGCGATAGTTTTTACACACAACATTAGCAACACGGCTATGTACATTTCGTATAATGAACGTTCGTAAATGTCGATTATGTTCGAACAGTAGAAAACAGCTGTGTGCCGATATTGAAGGCGAAAAATTTGATGTTACGAATCGAGGTGATGTGTGGCCATTAATAAGAAAAAATGGTATAATAGTTAAGACCTGACGATTCCTCCATTAAAATATTAAGTAACGAACTCGCCACATTAAGAGATTTTTTTCTTTTATTTTTTATTTTTTTCTTTTTATTAATCTTTCGGTTTCCGTCTGAAAATGCTTTGCCGGTACTTCAAATAGTTAGCCTTCGGTACAGTAAAGTTCTGATCGAATTTCGAAACAAACGATTTTATACAAGTTTTTTTCTTGTTTTGTTCGCGCAGCTTGACTTGGGGGTTGGAATAGTTAGAATAGAAATGAATATCCCTTCGACTGTAAATATCGGTTTGCAGGTTGAGGGGTAAAGGCTACTATTCGGAGAAGGAAACACCGCCGTTTAGCAAAACAATTTCAGGTACATAAATTTTTAAGAACGGACTAATGACTCTGAGCTTTTTAATTTCCCTACCTAAGAGCGGCTCGATTAGATATGACCGATTAGGCTGAATGTTAATTAAACGATCGTGTCAGACAGCTAACATTTGTTATTAAGCTCGTCTAAAAAAGTGTTCTCGCCGTGTCCATTGCAGGGGTCCGAAGCGATCTGGCAGGACAAGGAAAGGTTTTAAAGGAATTATGTTTATTGCATAATGCCCCATCGTTAATTTCTGACAATTTCTGATGATCGAAGAAACAAAAAGGAAGGATCCAATAATGTCTTCATGAGGGTAATAATTCAGACCTTATATGACACTGCATCGAAATATGCAGTCATTGATTGCAACGCATCGAAAGTAAGGATACTCTATACCCGACAGTCATTCAAACATTCCATCCGTCGTACGCTATTAATCGCAAAATCGGCATTTTTTTATTTCGTCATTTCTTTTCGATAAATTTTTTTTATTCAATCGAATAAACTATAATTTCGAGAAAAAAATATCGTTTTGTTAATTTTCGGCACTTTTTTCGGATCGAAATTTTTGATGACTGTGTTTAAGCATAAATATTGGATCTTTTCGATGTTGAAAAAATGATTTAGAGATTTTTCGAAAAAAAAAAAAAAAAAAAAAAATGTTACTCGACGCGAAATGCCTCGACGGTGTATAAGAAATTGCAACGAAAATTGTAAAATACAAGGTAACGAGTATCCTTAACTTGATTTTGGCAAAACAACGACTACAGCAAACGCTCCGACAGCCATAGTAGCAAAAATGTGCAGCAAGCAAAGCTCTTCGACATTTTTCCATTGTGGGTCGACAATTGGATACTTTTCGTAAAATATGCGACTATGAAATATGGAGATGCGATCAAAGTTTTTTGCAATTTGGTTCGTTGAACCGAATATCCAAATGCGGGACGCTTCGCGCAATCAACAGGCAAAAAAAATTTCGTTATTGAATTTTGATGACATGAAAAGTTTTGTTGAAAAAAAATGAATTGAAAGTTTGAGTTCTGTTCGTCTCGTACTTGTGGGAAATTTAACTTTTTCTTGAGAAGTTTATCTCATCAAAATTACTTAAAAAGATCGAAGAAGGATTCCACGGTTAACATTAGAATTTTTCGAGTTTCTCGAAGCCTCCGGCCACTCGGACAGTTTCCAACGTAAATACCTCAGAAGTCATGAAAATTAATGCAATAATATCGAAAGAGCTTTCCGTAACACATCTTCCTATGACTCTCTCAGCAATGCGTAAGTTTTTATCGATGCAATCTAACGAGCGATTTACAGACGAAGCAAAAAAAATTCCATGCTATCGTTCTGCGATTATACAGAATTCTCCGACGCGTTCGTCGTGGACGGTGATAAAATGGTTCGTATGACCTGCGTAACTACGTAAAACGTATAACTTTACAGCATGCATGAGTAAAAAAGTAGAGAGACAGAGAGCGAGAGAGAGAGAGAGAGAGAGAGATGATATAAAAAATAGTGATTTCAACGATGTTGCGGAATAAGCGATAATAAGATTAAATATACGCGCAATATATACGATTGGCTGAGGCTACAATGAATTTTTCGAGGAAATATGTGGATATAAAAAACGATCGAATGAATATCAGTGTCGGTGTAGTTTTGCTTTTTCTTTTAAATTTTTTTTCGCGAAGCATTCGCTTGAATTTCATTTAATTTACATTATTCGTTGGATTTAACGTCTAACTGGTTTTGAAGTTTGATGGTTCGAGGATAGACTGATTAATTTTGATGACGAGCCTGGAATGAATATAGTTGTTCGTGCGTTTATCATTCTGTTATCGTAAAGGTATGCGAGGAGCCAATGTCATGGATTTCAAGGGACTCATGCTATGCATATCGATTAATTGCTTCGAAAGAAACAATGAACAGCGAACGTTTTTCTTGTTGTTTTATCTCTAAAAGTTACATTACTCAATGGCTGGGTAACGATAATATACTTTGGTATATGCGTACTACGATCTCACGATTGAAAGATGACTTTGATATAATATTTCGAAGGAAAAAAGAAAAGCGAGGGTAGGGGAGGGACGTGTAAGGGCTATCAAAAGATGCGATTCAAGCACCGCACGAAACGGGACGGTATTTGTGAAATTAGCTTCCGGAATCGAGATACATGAATTTGTTATTATTCTTTATATGCCTCCAGTGACACATATATTCCTAAGAAATGATTCGAAATCTCTTTTTTTTTTCTCTTTTCTCTTTTGTTTTATTGACTGTTCGGGTTAATTCCGGTGTGAGCAACGAGATGAACACTAAAGAAAAACACTTCGGAAACTAAGATCAATGGCCTTCGCCATTGCTACGAACTTACTAATGATTTATGTTTTTTTTTTGTTTTCGTTTTTTTTTTTCCGAAGAAAAAGAAAATTCAATACTGACATCTGTGGGCACAGTATTTATATGTACAGGACTGCTAGATCTATGGCTAATTGTAATTCGTCCGGTTTACCATATCTTCGAAAGAAACGAAATTACAAAAAAAAAAATTGCTTTCACTCCCGCAGCGCTTTCGGCCGAAAGTAATATTTATTTTTTAATTAATTTTTTTACTTCGAGAATCGATAAACCGACCAAATACAAAGAGATATTCTGAGCGCGAGTCCACTAGAACTACAAAAATATATAATTCTTATATCGTAATATTATGCATTACTGTCAACACAGCAGAGGGTACCGAAGAAATATTTTACTACGCTATTTCCTCATCGTTTCGAAATGGCAATCTAGACTACACAATATATCATTCATACTCTAAACACTGTCACATTTTTTTTTTTTTTGCGATGTATTGAAATTATTCACTGAAACGATCTGACGATTTTCCGAGTTAATCTCAGAAGAAATAAGAAAAAATCGCGAACTGTAGATAGGTACATATTTTTTTTTTTTTTTTTTTTTTTTAGTATTCAGATTATTTTTCTACCACAGATATTACACGATGAGCCAAACCGACTAACAGTCACTCGGTGTTTGAAAAAATATTGAAAAATGAAAAATGCAAAAATAGCTTCTCGAACCGTTTTATGTGTTTTTTTTTTTTTTTTTTATAATCCGTAATTGCATTAGATTTTGCGGAGGAAAAAAATAGTGTGATAATGTCGTAGAACGATAGATTATTATTTATGTGATTCCATGTCGTCTAGATTCGCATTGATTGATTACTTTGTCTCGTATCTCGAGCAATAAATATCGAGTACAATATCTCTCATCAAACCCCCTGCATAATAACCGTGATATAAATTTTTTTTTTCTTTTTTTTTCGCCACTTCGTGGATGTAGGGGAAATTTACAAGATAATAACAATCTGCAGTAGTTATTGTGAAGTTCAGCAATAATCGATATTACTTTTGTTGGAGGGACAGTCGTACGAATTAATTCAACGCGTAACGCGGGCGCTGCGGCCCAACAACGCGGCTTATTCATTATTGGGAAAGATGAATTAATCATACATAGTTGCAACAATATTCATTATTATCCTCCGTCGGATGCTATCTCGGAGAGACATCATGCCGTAAAAATGCATTATTATTTAAAAAAAAAATAAAAAGAAAAAAAAAAAAATTCACCCGGATTTTCGAGATCGAAAGTTTATTTCGTGAAAATTTCCGCTATCATCCGCAATACCAATTACCACAGCTGTTAAAATAGTAATTATGCGGGCAATTATGTAAAACAAAAGGAAAGAACAAAACAAGAAAAAAAAAAAAGACAACAGTAAGACAATTGAAAAAAGCGGTAGAATTGTTAATTAAAAAAATTCACACCTTACTGAATATCTTTGATTAGCATGAAACAAAAGAGCAAATGCATATATCCCTCCGAATCCCTTGTTCATCGAATTATTTCACGAGTAAAATCTAAATTCAAATATTCTGGATTTTTGTACAATTATTATTATTATTATTTTTTTTTTCTTTCTTCACTCTATCATTCGCTTTTTTCTCGATTCATTGCAATTTCGATTTGTCGCTTACCAATATAATCCTATGATAATAACTTAATTTTTTTTTTCTCTCGATTTATGACTTTATATATCCGGATATATATTTATATCCGACAATTATTTTTTCTTTTTTTTTTTTTTTTCCGTGAACACTACTCAACGTTTTGCTTTTTCCGTTTTGGCAGACATGATTTTACATTAACCAGCCATGATGGTGATGCAATGAGACACTTTGTCTATGTTATTTTCAAGGGGACCAAATTTTTAAACCATTTTTTTTTCCCTTTTTTTCGTTTTTTTTTTTTTTTTCTCTCTGTAGTAAAATTTGCATGAACAAGCATGGAAGTAGGGCTTGTGCAATGATTATAGTTGTACATTTGATGTGATTTTAGAATAAGGCGGAGTTAGTTACATGAAGGGTAATCGTATCTAAGACTTACACTGTCTGCTCTGCTGGGACATACTTCTCGAAACACTTGTTCAATGAGTGGTTGCCTGCGAATAAATCATTCTTAGGTATACAATCCGTACAACATAAAGGAAACTTCGAACATCGTATCGTTCGATAATAAATTCATGTCATAGACGCCTTGAAACCGACGATAAAAATTGTAACATAATATCATCAATATTTCGCGAAATATCGAAACGATTAACGGTCTTTGATTCCGTTCATCGTCGGATGGCCAATTACCGTATTGCGCAAGAATTCTAATTATGTATTTTGGAATCAATCCAAATTGTAATAGACTGCCGTGAGGCTTTGTGTTTAACGCGCATTGCATTTAACCTTCGCCCAAAATTCATTACGTAAACGTGGCGAACAGCTTGGGAGAGTGGGTAGGAAATATCAGCGTTACTCGTGGAATGTCTGGCTTCGCGTAAACTTGAAAAGTTTTAGTTAGATCAGCGCGTATCCGAAGAGTAGTTTCCTCATACGCGTTCGTATCATCACGAATCTTCCGGGTAAGAAATATATCGCGAGAAGGTGTAATTTCTTTCGAATTGTTAATTAATAAAATATATATTTTAGTATTGCGATAAAAAAATTGTTAGATATTCGCAGTTTGATGTTTGTACGATTTTATGTTTTATGAATTAATAAATGTGGGAAACGGTGAACGAGTGAATGAAAAAGGAAAAGAAAAGATCTTACTTTGCAAGAAGACCACCACCTGGGGGCAGATTAGGTAGCTCTTGGTCCGCAAGAAGCTGGAACAGTTGAAGATAGTCGAAGCCCGCTTCACCTTCCTGCTGTGCGACGATTTCTGTTGGAAATAAATAAAAAAAACGATAACGTTAATTTTTTTTTTTTTCTTCGGCTTATAATCGTCGAATGAGTGCTAATTAAAAAGATTTGCATTTCAGACGTGAGATTGGTGTAGAGTACATTTATAAGTTATCGTGGCAATACTATTGACAATATTTTTAAAAGTTTTACTATACAAAAAATGTTGAGATCTTTGTATTATCGGCGCAAATAATTTCGGGATTAATAAACTGCTCAAGGATTCACGAGCCGTTGTTGCATATAGGGATACGGGCGATATACTTCTCTCTAACGTACTTTTAGTATGCATAATATAAATTAAGTTCATTACAATGATTATGCAGAAATAAGTTAATAGGTGCGTTTCGATGCGTTGTACGCGTCGTTCCTGGGGCTCTTTCTTTTCTTTTAACTCGTTACAACAAGATTGTCGAATCGAATTATACTTAAAAAGAAATATTATTAAAGTGATTAATATATATTAGAAAAAAAATTGTCGCTGTTAAAAAAAATGTACGTTGATGAAAAAAAAAAAATCTACGAATAAACGATGAATAATTCTACTTAGTTTGTTAAAAAAAAAAAAAAAGCATGCAGCTACAATCAGAGTTGAACGTAGTCGTTCGTTTTTCACACTACATTTCTTATGGAAATAAATTTTCAGTAAAGAATTATCCTTCGACGCAAGTAAGTAATATATTTCAATCGTCGACACGCAATGCACGACTAATTAATTAATCCACCTCTGGAATTGTCTACACTCGGATCGGGATGAATAAATTTTGATATAAATTAAACAATTTAAATTATTTTAATTATTTCCCTGAGCGAATAACGGCAATTGCAATGAATCTCCATAAGAAATGCATTGCCGTTAAACTATTGAGAAAAAAAAAAAAAGGTAAAAGGGAATTGCGAGAATAAAAAAAATTTCTAATGTGTTGTAAATAAGTTTG
This sequence comes from Cryptus armator, assembly GCA_963971235.1. Classification (NCBI taxonomy): domain Eukaryota; kingdom Metazoa; phylum Arthropoda; class Insecta; order Hymenoptera; family Ichneumonidae; genus Cryptus; species Cryptus armator. The sequence continues at coordinate 8,007,565 of OZ020240.1, forward strand.
CACCTACCTGTGGCGCCTTCTAAACTATTTTCAACACAATAATAAGTATTTTACGTTTGATAAATCTATAGATCAAACTTCTTACTTTTTTTTTGTTTTTTTTTTTTCTTCTAATTTTGTGGAAGTGATATGACAACTCCAAGGGTGGAATCTTTCCTAATGAATCTTTCTTTTTTTTTTTTCTTAAGTTTCTCAACTACCGTGTTGTACAATGGACTTTTTGTACAAAAATAACTCAATGGAAAAATAGCCGTTGGCAAGCAGTGCCCGATTGTCAGATGAAAGAATTTATTCCAAATTAGTTTTGAACAATCCACTATTGACTTCATTATTATTTTTTTTTATCTAAGTTTGTACTAAAAGTTTTTCACTTACGACTAACTTCTTAATTGTAAAGTGCACGGCAATCGAAGCTCTGAACATATCGATGATGTAACAATATTTCTTTTTTTTTTTTACGTAATATTACAATTCAGAAATGATTAATTGAACGGATTTTCTCTCATTAGTTCGCAATTTATCAACGCAAAAATCCAATACCTATTGTCAGACAGTTATTATGTCGCGGAAATTTCAACAATCATTTTTTTTTTTTTTTGGTTTATAATCAAATACCAGTAACTTCCAGAGCTCCGGCACTTTTGATTGCTTGGCACATGCTTAATGCTCATTTATTATCGGAGAACCTGCTCCGTTAAAACGATAGGTAATAATAATTAGAAGAAACGTATTACATGACACATAGACTAGAAGATAGTTGAAATCGTCACAAAGCTTAATAAAACAGAGGTAAGTAAGACGAAACCGACGACCGGCCGACCGATCGCCCGTAAACTTGACACAGACTAAGTGCACGCGTTCTTTTTTTTCGTTTTTTTTTTTCCTTTTTTTTTTCACGCAACTACTATCAAGGCATTTATTTTTTCCTTCCCGTACTATACGGTAGTGAATAATTCTTATCGAAAAATAAATATAATCGTCTATTTTCACAGGAAGTCGCGACCACACTGTGCACCGTCGATTAACGAGTGTTACAACAAAATACTTCCTTTTTTATCCTCTCTTTTCCTCGACATTACCTAATCCTAAGCTGTATAAGACTGCGTAAGACTAGAGACGCGTATACGCTTTGCGGGATATGCGTTATCCGCGTTTAATGTTCGGCGCAAAGATATTCTTTGAAAAATAAAATAAAAATAAAATAAAAACGAAGTTATATTAAGTACGTCAAGATCGAGAACGATTAAAACAGGGATATCTATAGCTGAGGAATGATTAAAAATTACTCAATACGGTGAAATACATCGAATAAACTTGTCGATTAAGATATCTCGGAATTACTCATTCTTTTTCACTTGTCATATCCATGTAATTGTTCGCGCAAGTTACCAATTGGCGACTTTTAGCACCGCGACGAGGGCAAACGCGTCACAATCGGACTCGTTATTTTGATTGCATTCATTGAATTAGACTTACAAACTAATTGATACACAAAGAGGAATCTAATCGCTAAGATTCAAATCGAAACCTATTTTTTTTTTGTTTTTTGGTGTTTTTCGTAAAGGCAGTTACAGTGGTTCCTAAAAGAGATTGATTTCTTGGGGCACTAAGGGACGGGGGCATTGAATTGTTGAATTCGAAAATCGCGGCGACGGTAGACGCGAACGATTGATGTTAACTTTATTTTTTCATTTTTCGAAATTTTTTTTCTTGAAATTTTCCTGATGAGGAAACTAATTGTTAATACGTCATAAGATTTTACATTACCAAATTGGTAGAAAGATATAATGTTATATTTTCAAAATTGTAGGATATTTAAGATTCACGAAGTTAAACGGAAATTGGATCGACAAAAAAGTAAAATCAATTTTACTTGTCGGGGATCGTAAGTTCTTAAAGAACGTTTAGAATTTTGATCGCAATCTCCCAAAGTGCATCGAAAGTATAAACAAATCGAACTTTTATGCTCAGTGAATACGGAATAATATGGAATTTTTTTCAGTGGCCGCAGTCTCTTAATATCCATCAATTCGCGATTTTCGAATCATTGGCATTGTCGATAACAAGGTAACGGGGATCTTATAGAAATTTCAAAAGGTCTCTAATAATTGCCGAGAATCAATGATTATTTATGAAATTTTTCGGGGCAAGCAATTTCGATTGCTTAGATTTTGGCATTGTGGATGGAACTTTGGTTACGCATCGCTTAGGAGAATTCGTGATTCGCATTGATTCCGATATGTCTTATAACTCGGCTGATTATTATTATTTTCTCTTATTGCGATTGCCGATTTTTATCGTGTCTCTACGACACTCGTAGTTTCGATTAATATAATATTATTATTACAAACTCTTCACTTGTGGTCCCAGAGTTTCATTTCGTGAGAAATGTGTACTTATGTAAACTTTGCTGGATAAATTTTGATGTTGATTTTTTTTTTCTCCTTTTTTTTACGTAAAAATCGCCTTTTTGGCACTTGACAATCTTTGATTTATGTTGTACGCATTTGATGGAGTTTTTTTTTTTTTTTTTTAAGGCGATTAACGCAATTCAGTTCGGTATCCGCGAATTTTTACTAATGTGATATTGTTTGTGATACCGTGTCGAAGGATGTTGTGTGAGTAAATATATATCTTTTGATTTCTTTTTTCTTTTTTTTTTTTTCTTTTAAGACCTAAAGCTCGTTATCGAGCTCGTAATACTCTCCCTAGTGCCGGGAACGACGCGAGCGTCAAGAATGTTTATGCCCACGAGATCGCGTATTAAGACAGCAGCACAGGGAGAGCATTGAGTGTGAGTATGGAAAAGTAAATGAACCTTTAATTCTCCTCTCGATGGCCGTTTCTAATTCAGCCTCCTTCTTCTGCGCCTCCAGACTCGGCTTCGGAGCTCCCGGGAAAGTGACCAACACTATACTCATATTGTCTCGGCTACCCTGTAACATTGTGAAAAAAAAAACAGTTAAAAAAAAAATAAAAACAAATTATCGAGCGCATAAATACCCGAAACGTCGAAAAGATCGAAAAATTTTCAGGTACCCTGTAAAATCGTGAAAAAAAAACCGTTTAAAAAAAGAAAACAAATTATCGGGCAGACAAATACCCGAAGCGTCGGAAAAAATCGAAAAATTTCTCAGATACCCTGTAACAGCGTGAAAAAAAAAAAAAAAATATCGAGCAGATAAATACCCGAATCTTCGAAAAAATCGAAGAATTTCTCAAGTACCCTGTAACAGTGAGAAAAAAGAAAAAATAAATTATCGAGTAGACAAATATCCGAAATGTCGAAAAAATCGAAAAACTCCATTAAAAAAAAATAATTTTTTTAAACCGACTCCGGAATATTAGGCGACTAAATATTCCATGTTTTTGGCAAGTGACCAATCCTCGAACGTATAAAAAAAAATCATAAACATTTACCGTTCAGTTCTCAAGTTTTATCGAGTGAAAATAATGCGGATCTCACCACATAGATATACTCCCATTTGGAAATATACCTTTGATGTCTTATATATATTACTTTCCAGGCGGTACATGTGAGACTAGTTTTCTGTGACACCGTTCCTTGACATTGAACATTTTTTTTATTATAGTTATATTAATCAATGTCGCTACTTATTTTTTGTCCGTTCTGTAAAGTGTCGTTTGGGAAAAATTAAATATAGATACGAATTCGTGAATCTTATTTTTGTCGAAAGAATTATAACTTGAAAACTCAGTTTAGAAATATGATTTCTGCAGAAAATTCGTATTATAAATTGACCAGTTAAACGGCTCTCTTATTGTCGACAAATTTCAACGTCAAAGACATCTCCGGCGTTCCGTTGCTTCTGCTCCATTCACCTGTTTTCAATATTTCGGCTACTACTCCGACCAATAATACCTTTCGTCGGAAATATTTTGTTTACCAATGAACATTTGATTCATCTAAGAGGAAATATTATTATTGTGATCTTAGGAATCCCTGTAAAGATTCGAATGATGTCATAAACATTCAATGGCGGTAACATCGCGACGTCTATATCGAGTCAACAAAGCATTCCAATTCAAGTGGACTAAACCATTCGCAAGAAGACAAATACATTACGAATATAGAGAATATTGACAAAGTATTCGATAATAACTTTAACCACAAACTCTTTCTATTCGTTCAGCAAAAATATCGTCGTCGCCTACAATTACTGGTTCCACTTGGCATGAAATACCTTCAGAATAAAATTCGAGAAAATATCAAGAAAAACGAATTTTAATAAATAGCCGTTTTTCTCGTAAAATTCTGAATTTTTGTTATAATAATACGAAACAAAAAATATCGTAATGCTCACCTTATAAAGACAAGTATCAATGACTTGATTGGTAACTGCTTCTAAATCATCGGTGAGCAACAGCCTGGAGTATATAAAATCGCAAAGATCTTCATTGGTCATAACGTCCCATATACCGTCGCACGCGAGAACGAGAAATTCATCGTTCTCGTTTCTGTCGCGAACGAATATTTCTGGTTCCGGTGATACGAGCTGTTCACAAGGGCCGCGTCCCTCGACATTCTTGTACTCATAATCGCCGAGGGCGCGTGAAACGGCCAACGAGCCATTTACACGCTGTACCATAACGCTACCACCGGCCTTTTGAATTCTCTCCTTCTCCGCGGGTACGACGGGCTTGTGATCCCTCGTCGAGAATATCGGCGCTCCCGAGTTGCATAGTACCGCACGCGAATCGCCACAGTTGGCTATGTATATGTTTCTCGGTGATATAAATGCGCACACGGCGGTAGAACCAGATTTGTCGGTACCCGCCGTCATTTCCGGCAAATCTCTCATCTCATCGTCGAGACGAAGAAAACCCGAGTGTATACCCTTTATTACGTCCGCCTTAAACTCTTCGGTTTGCATTATACACTCTAATAAATGTTCCGAGCTGTGAGCCGACACTAGTGCACCTGCGTGACCGTCGAATACGGCAAAATAACTCCAATCCGCGAGTCCACCGTCGAGACCCGTTATGGCTCTGTGAGCGTCTTCCATCTCCACTCTCCATCCCTGCATGCTTGCGACGCCGTAACGCAAATCGTTTCCGGCTCCATGCTCATTGTATTTGTCCGTATTTGGCGTATCCAAAAATGCCCCCATAGTATCTGCCTGAATACTATCCAAGCTGTGAACGTCCTTCGAGACTTTATCGTCGTAATGAAAACGAATTTTATTTGATCAGCATCTTCCGACGTCCGTCTCAATGATTGCTTTCCTCTCTTCTATCTATAAAATATCAAAAATAAACTCGATCAATGAAATTTTTCTCAACGATTTTCTTCAGCCGTGCGAAATTTTGCTGGTAGCGGGATCCAAGCATAGAGAACGACGAGCGGTCGGCGATGATAATCTTGTAATTTAACATTTTGTTTTTTCACGATATACAAATACTTTTGGAGTCTCAGATTTGAAAGTTGCGATACTCTTATCACTCGCCCTCCATGGCTGACTAACTTTCGCACAATCAGCAAATTCTACGATATCGTAAGTTTTGATAAAATAACAAGAAATAAAAAAAAAAAAAAATCGGTAAACACGTCCATCTGTGGATTCGCGCGATCCCTAACGAATTAACATACTGTGATTTAAATAAAACGCCTGTTGTAACTAATAATTGTTTTGAATGTACGTATGTAGTGAATTTTTTCGATACCGTTGAAAAATTTCGTGCGAAATAATCGACGTTACAAGCGGGGTAACAAACACACATGCGAGATTGGCGAAATGGGTTGTGATCGCGGAAAAATGTACGTGGATATCCGGAGTAGTTATTTACCGGTAATCGCGTACAACGCGGAACGAGCGATCGTCGCGAATGTATCGTCGTACGGATAATGCGTGACACGATAAAAACGAGGGAATCACAAGTTGGTGTGTGATCGCCGCCGCGACGTGTAATAAACGAGGGATAGTCCAACTGAATTTGGCAGGGCAAAAATTTTGCGACTAAAATTAGTTTTGTGTGTGGCTTACACGCGAGAGCGTGGAAACGATGAAGAAAACGAAAAAAAAAAAGGGGGAAATGAAAAGAAAAACGAAAATACTTACGTGTGACAAGCGTCGACGTTTATCATTATTACTCCGTACGTGCGTATGATCGGTGGGCATGAGAGTGGCTTAATCGACTCGTTTCATGTTTTTGTCAAGGCACACGAATAATCACCGTCACCATGTCTTTTTTTCGCCAGGCCTCAACACACACAGAAACAACGAAATCGACTCGCATGAATGGCGGACACCACACGACGTACACGTTGCGCATGCGCGGATTTATAAATAGATCTGTAATGTGTCGTCACCGTCGACCAATCCGCGCGCTTTATTTCTCCTCGACTTTGCCGTTACAACGGTCGTGTCAACGTTAATTTTTTTTTTTCAACTCCGTAAACGCGCGATACCGATTGATACGATTATCGCATCGAAATTTCGAGGTTTATCATTTGTTGACGTTGAATTTCTGTTATTTTTAACTACTCATCGATACGAAAACATTGAAATAATGATGAGTATCTTGAATTAGTAATTACAGAAGCTTACCGACATTTTTAATCACGATTCGAATCTCGCGTTTCTTTTTTTTCTTTTCCTCTGCTTTTGTTCTTGATTACAGTATCTCGTAGTTTTTCTTAAGCGCCAAAATCATTGATTCGAAACTATATCGCGTGATATTACAATTATTTCGAAGTCTACTCGAAACCTTTCATTTTTATCGACATTTATCATTAATCCGTTTTTTGTTCAAATCTGCAATTTTGACCATTACGCCGTCATCGGTGAAGTGATCATTTCGACACTTCCGGTCTTCCCGGAACGATGATTTAAAGCGTTCAATTTTCAGCAGGTGTAAATTACGAGAGACGCGCGCGCATCATCCAATCCTTGAATGAATGCGTAACAATAATGCAGTTCACTGGAACAACCAGGTAGCGCATGCGTAATAAATGTTTTTGGTGGATTATATAAATTTCGTTGTATATGCAAACAGGATAGATAGTCGGTAGCGTCAGTGCCCAGAGGGTCGTTGAGCAACGAGGGATCACAGGGGGAATTGCTCGGTCGCCATACAACATACATATACAATACGCATATAAATGAATGATTAGACTTCGATATTTCAAAGCATAATAAATGTATTTCAATAATTAAATAAAAAATATCCTCTACTCCAATATCATTAAGCCTTAGACGGTGCGTAACATTTTTTAGCCTGTAGATCGTGCAAAAATATTCGATGCGCCATGTTTTGCTATTCTATTTGCTAGGTACGAAGCCGAGATCACGGGGTTCCATGTATTGTTTGACAATATCATCGGTTATCGTGCTCCTTCTCTCTTGATGCTCTGCAACAATTTTTTGTATCACCTCTATCAGTTCCTTCTTGAGTTCTCCAGTCAGAACTTCGCCGCTCGTGTATCCCTGAAAATAGATTTTATTGTTTATTCAGTCGTCGAAGGTATACGCGAATACACATAACTATGTATATGAAAAGCAATAAATTTATGCGTTTCGATCGAACTATCAAGACACGCGTTAGCGTCGTTGATAAAAAAAAAGTTGTATGATTACATCCGATTATTAAAAAACAGTAAAAACTGAAGGTTTATAATTTTTTTTTCTTTTTTTGTATTTGTTAATTCTGTAAATTTTGAAGATGCAGTAATTTTTTAAAACATTTATCTTTGTTATCTCAATAATTATTTTTTTCAAAGAAAGAAGTTGAAAATATGAAAGCATTTTTTTTTTTTTCCTCTTCTTGAGATGTTCTTTTTTTCGTGGTTTTCTACGAAAAATCTATACCACCGATTATATGTATAATTTTTTTCAATTCGAAGTTTACCTTCCTGAGTTGTTCGAGTTTTTCGTCGTCTTCCAAGAAAAATCTCAGCCACTGATAGGATATATCGATTTCGCAATCGCCTCCCAATTGTCTGTGCGCTTCGACGGTCGCTTGACCTCCGGAAAAAGCGTGTTTATTTACTTTGTTTTTTATCTGCTTGGCTGTGTCCGTCAGAAATATCGCGGTGTTCATGTCGCTAGCGGACATTTTCGTTTTGGATCCTTGCAACGCGGGGAAAAAGCTCGAGTGGAGCAAAGCCGGCTTTGGAAAGCCGATTTTCGGCGCTACGTCCCGCGTCATTCTGAAGTAAGGATCTTGATCTATCGCGCAGGGAATGAGACACTGGACTTTTGCGTCTTTGAAGATAAATGGAAAAGTACTTGACACCGCTGGAGCTGCTTGCGTAGGAGGAAAACTTATTTTTCCAATGGGATCGCTGTCTCCAAACCCAAAGATACCTTTTACTTGATTGAATGTTACGGATCTCTGTATCCTTATCATATTTTGATAGAAAGCTGGATTATTGCCAATGTGCTCCAAATCGGAAAATATAAAGGTTTTTTTCATATCAAAACCGCACGCTATAATATCTTTCGCGTTGGTATACGATAGTTTGATGGCTTCTTCCATTTTCAAATTTTTCCATATAAACTTCTCGTCATCCGTCAATTGTATAACAAGCGGCACGTCAAAGACGTCCTGCAGCCATTTGCAAAATACGAATGGAATTAAATGTCCCATATGCATAGCGTCGGAAGAGGGGCCTCTTCCAGTATAGAGATAAAAAGGCTTTCCCTGTTCATAGAGATTCAATACGGTGTGCATATCGCGATGCGAGAAGAATATACCTCTTCGGAGAAAGTGATGAGGCGTTTTACCAGTAACTTTGGTAAAACGTTCCAGAAGCTCATCGTCGATCTTCGAACTTCCGAATCTCTCTATACGAGAAAATAACACAAAATCGAAGTTAAACGACCGCGGAAAAAAAAAATTTAATTTTTTTAATGGAAAGTATATATTTTTGTTGTACTTACTAATTAACTTATCGTAATCGACTCCCGTATCACTTTTGCTTTCGACGGCCCACGGCGTGACAACGTCATCGTCACCACCGGTAACCGTCAAACTATCAATACTTGTATCTTTTTCTGCCATTTGATTAACTTAATTATTGAATATTCGAATACTGATAATTACTGTTGCACAATACTATTGTGTTAATTTTGTCAAAGTGTGTCATCAGCCGGTGCAGCATGTGGCATGCGCGCAACATTTGCCGCAGGTGCTTCACAACGAAATGAGAATAAATGTGCTAAGGTTTCCGGCTTTTTTTTTCCCGTTGTGTTCGGTGTTCTCTGTCACGTTTCACACGTTTCGCGAAAAGAATTCGCCATCTAGCGTAATTCGCAAACGTTTTTAATCGCAGATGGCGCTAACGCATATTTCCCGCGTTCTCTGTCGCGAAGAGTCCCCCCAAACAACTGCAAGGTTATGTACGCAAGTGATATCGTATCACGCACGCAAACTTGCGTGTTATTTGTGTCGTGCGATTTAACGTGCGACGTTTAAAATTTTTTGACCACTTTTTACATTGTTGTTATTGATAACGATTTTGATTGAAACTCGATTTACAACAAAAAGTCGTATATATACAAACAACAATGGGTGTACCAGCATTCTTTCGATGGCTAAGTCGAAAATATCCTTCGGTTATCGTCGAATGCATCGAGCAAAAGGTACGACCGATTTTCCAATACTTACAATCTTTATCAATTGATAGATATAGTTTTGTTGCTTTTCTTACTTTCCTGTGCTTATCACTACGATAAGTCTGTGTTAGTTCTGAGAATTCATACGTTCGCGTATTGTTTGAAGGTTATGTTGTTGTCAAATATTGTACCTGTTGTGTCTGAATTTCGTTCGACTTTAATTATGTTGTGATTGTCTGGAAGTTGATTCATGATTATATAACTAATTTAATCACTTGGCATGAAAAGTCAGTAATATTAAATATTGTTTGCATTTGTTGAAGATACAACAATGTGTACACGACCTTTGAGTTACTAATACAACAAATCTTGCGTCACGTTAGATACGAATAGTCAAGTTTTCATTTGAACTCAACGTAGCCAAACATTGCGTTGATAATGTATATCTACCTAATTTCAAAATCCTATAATATTCTATGATTATTCGTCAAATATATTTATTTAATTGTATTATATATTATTATAAATTTTCATTGTACATAAACTTATGATTTAAAAATTAATTATCTCATGTTTATGATGAATTTTCATGAAATCCATTTCTAGAGCACATCTACGGAGGGCGTTCCAGTGCCGATAAATTCAGCAGATCCAAATCCAAATGGAGTGGAATTTGATAATTTATATCTGGACATGAATGGCATTATACATCCTTGTACTCATCCGGAGGACAAGTGAGTTCCATTTTCCATATATTAAAAAAAAAAATTTGCTAAAAATTCAAAGTACCAATACTGGAAGTTTTAATGCATAAACTGGTGCATTAAATTTAATGTACAATTGCGATGAAAAATGAATGTGCAGTATATTAAAAATTGTAGTCGATACCGCAATTTTAATATTTTACTTTAACTTTACCATAAAAGTATCTAAATTTCAATAAGTCACTTTACTTTTACCATAAAGGTACTTTAAATTCAATAATTTACTCCAATTCCACTGTATAAAAGGACATTTATTTTTTATCACCATTATAAATTAAATTTAGTGTATCTGTTTATGTATAAAAAATTCGAATTGATTTTTAACAGCGTACACTTCAAACAAAAGATCAAACGCGTCTGGATGATGTTAATGATTTTTTTTCATCCACAGACCTGCACCAAAAAATGAAGATGAGATGATGGAAGCCATCTTCGAATGTATCGACAGATTATTCTACATTGTCAGACCCAGAAAAGTCTTATACATGGCTATCGACGGTGTTGTAAGTTGTAAACTTCCATAACATATTAAAAAATATCGAATCGATGTTTCACTGTTTATATTTTCTTTGTTAGGCGCCGAGAGCCAAGATGAATCAGCAACGTTCGCGAAGATTTCGCGCGTCTAAAGAGACCAGCGAGAAGCTCAGCGAAATGGATAGAATAAGATCGGAATTGGCACTGAAAGGTGCATTTTTACCGCCAGAAAAGCCGAAAGGCGAGCATTTCGATAGTAATTGTATTACGCCGGTAATTACAAATTTTTTAAATTGCAATTTGTATTCCACACGATATGTTGGTCACTAAAGAATTTATCCGATCGCAGGGTACACCATTCATGGCGCGGTTATCGGCTTGTTTACATTATTACATACACGAGCGATTAAACAACGATCCCGGATGGAGGAACATTAAAGTTATACTTAGCGATGCCAATGTGCCAGGAGAAGGAGAGCACAAAATCATGGATTTTATTCGTAAACAGAGAGGTAAAATTTCTTTGATTATTGTTTAAGAATTAACGAATATATTGAACCCGTTATTGAGATGATATAAACGATAAATAATTTTAAATAATTGGCAAGTGGATAAAGTATGATTTTCTAGAATTCATAAATAATTACTTGATGATTAGAAACGATTTTTCTTTTTGTTTTCAGCACAACCGGATCACGATCCGAATACGCAGCACGTTCTTTGCGGCGCCGATGCCGATTTGATAATGTTAGGTTTAGCGACTCACGAGCCTAACTTTACCATTATTCGAGAAGAGTTCAAACCGAACAAGCCGCGGCCTTGCGACATTTGCGGACAGTTGGGTCACGAGATGAAAGATTGCACGGGTTCCGAACCCGATCAGGCGAAGGAGGACGCGGCGTTTGGTTCCGAGTGCCAATTTATTTTCGTTCGATTGAACGTACTGCGAGAATACTTGGAGCGCGAATTGCAAATGCCGAATTTACCATTCAAGTACGATTTTGAACGCGCAATCGACGATTGGGTGTTCATGTGCTTTTTCGTAGGAAACGATTTTTTGCCACATTTACCGTCCCTGGAGATTCGTGAAGGTGCCATCGATAGACTCGTAAATCTTTACAAAAAGACGGTTTACAAAACGGGGGTATGTGATGAATTTTTACTACGTGGAGAAAAATTTACGTTTGAAAAATAAGAATTAAACTTATCGGAGAATTCTCGATTTTAGGGATTCTTGACGGACAGCGGTGACGTTAATCTCGACAGAGTACAATTGATACTCTCTGATCTCGGAGACGTTGAAGATGAGATCTTCAAGAAACGACAACAGAACGAACTCGCGTTCAAGCAGCGGGAGAAGAACAAGAAACGACGTTTGGATAATTACAAACCGAATTGGGTACCGGTTGGACAATTTGCGCCTACCGTGAGTTTAAAATTTTTGTTACAACGCTTAAACGAATTTTGCAAAGACGTAAATACAATCATTACGATTTTGCATAATTACTACGAGATTTTAGATACAATTTTTTTTTTTTTTTTTTTTTTTCATTTTTTTCAAATCTTTTATTAATTCTTTTAAACGTTTTACAGCCGCTGGGTCAAGGCGTTAAACCAGTACAAAATGCGCGACAGGAAGCGTATCAAATGCGAATGCAGGGAAGAAATTACAATACTAATGCTACGGATAGGGCTTTGAAGGGAACAAACGCCACTGCCGCTCTCGAGAGTATGCTGGTTCCCGATGTAAGTTTATAGACAGTAAGACGAATTTACTATATCCGCAAAGATTTCTATAAACTCATGAATATTCAATATTGTTAATAGGGTTCGAATAATCATGGCGAGAAACGAAAACACGGAGAAACTGAGAACAAGGAAGAGGAAGAAGACGATCAAGCGCACGACGAGGTACGTCTCTGGGAAGACGGCTTCAAGGATCGCTATTACGAGTCAAAGTTCGATGTGGCGGCGGACAATTTCGCTTTTCGGTAATAACCAATCTGTTCTTCGATATATTTTCACCTTTAATTCACTTGCTAATCGAAATGACTAAAAGTCAATAAGAAAACCATATGATGAAGGAATTTCATTCGTTTAATTCGCGTTCTGCTTTTTTTTTTTTTTAGAAATACCGTCGCGTTACAATACGTGAGAGGTCTCTGCTGGGTACTGCGCTACTATTATCAAGGATGCGCATCGTGGAAATGGTACTTCCCGTACCATTATGCGCCGTTCGCAAGTGATTTCATCAATATTGGTGGTCTTTCCACCGAATTTGAAAGGGACACGATACCGGTTAGCATAGATAAATAAAAAATTAACTCGTGTTACGTTTATGGAAAATTAATGGAATTTTTTGGATTTTTCAGTTCCGTCCATTGGAACAATTGATGGGTGTATTTCCCGCGGCTAGTAGTAGTCACGTACCGGAGCCGTGGGCGCATCTTATGAGCGATCCGGTGAGTTTATAATAATCGCAAGAATACTCGATATTCCAATCGTCAATCGCGAAAATTTTTGTGAATCGAAAATTCGATAAGTTGTAAATTAATTTAATAATAACTCAGTATTGCGGTTACTGTTTAAAAAATTATAAGTAATTTTGTTAATTCAATCGGTTGTGCGGCAAATATTTATCACTATGAATGTTTGAACGCGAAAACACGGAGTTCAATAGCATTTTGATGTTAATTGGTGTATAACGTTTTTAAGGATATGTAAAAACCGCAGTCGGTAACAAAAGTCTGTTGGTATTTCGCATCGGTCTTAAAAATGTTTATATCCGGAATAATCTCTGTATAACTCCCCATTTGGTTATTCTCTGTCTTTAATCGTGTCTCGCGAGTCAAATTCTTATATTTTTCCCGATTAATTTACAGAAATCAACGATTATCGATTTCTATCCGGAAGACTTTAGAATCGATTTGAACGGAAAGAAGTTTGCATGGCAAGGAGTCGCTCTGTTACCTTTTGTCGATGAGAAAAGACTGTTCAAAGCCCTGGAGCCGTATTACGATGCATTAACCGATGCCGAAAGTGAGAAATTACTCCCGTCATTCGATATAAAAAAAAAAAAATTCCTTTCGAAATGATTTCTGAAATGTTCTTTAATTCTGCAGAGAAACGAAATGTACGAGGTGACGATCGGTTATACCTCGGTCTCGGCAACAGCGGTTACGATTTTATAAAAGGCCTTTACACCAACAAAATTGATTTTGACACCGAGACTGAGATATCGATAGACGGAATGCGTGGTACAGTGTTACTGGCAGAAGATTGCGTTGGTGACGGAGCTACTTTACCGTCACCTATCAACGGCTTGCCGGTTCGAAACAACAAAGTTTATTGGTACGTAATACTCAATCGTCGAAATAGAAAACAGCACTATGCTTCATAGAAATATTATAATTTTTGTTATTTTCTCATAAATTCTCATAAAATCGTGAATCTGTCGTGAAAATTCAGAAAACTTTAATTAAGTGACAATTAGCAATGTAAATTTCAAGGATTTCGCAAAAAGTGATGAAATTTCTCATCTTTTTCTGAAATACAAGATACAAAGTTGCACATCATTATGACAAAATACGCGAAAAATCGGCGAGTCTCGTGTAGAATGTGCGATTTCTAAATTTATCATAGCATTTACGAGATTCAACGTTTTCATACGTTTACAATACCGCGCGACGAATAATGTCGATTGTGTTTGATTCATCAGTGTAAGATATCGGGATCCGAAGTACGCGGGAACTTACATCTTCCCGGCGCGGCGATTGAAAGGTGTGATAGAGCCCCCGAGGGTTCTGAAGCCTCAGGATTTCGAGCAAATGAATCGAAACAATGGCAATCAGTGGAGACCGCAAATAGGTTTCACACCGTCTAACAAGATGGCTTCGCTCGGCGACGCGGGACATCGTATGATCGGGTGAGTGTTTCCATATAATTTTATAAGTGTCTTCAACGCCAATATTTTCTTCTCTTATCCGTGGGATCAATGAAAAATTTCTAGAAGACAAAAATGAAAAAAAAAAAACCGCTTTTCAACGTCGAGAAAATTTTAACATTTTACAACTTACACAGGCATCACACTAATTCTAACAGAGGTTCGCAACAATATTCGCACGTACCGCCACCACAGTCGTCTTATCCACAACAGCGCGGTAAGTCTTTGCATATATCTATAATATACTCGTTACTTCATCGAGGAATTCTAATGATTCGCGCACCTTGACGAGGAAACAAATTACTATCGACTAATTAATACAAAATCTTTAAACTATTGATATGAATTTCTTTCGAATTAAAAAAAACGCTGAGTCACAATATCACGTTAGCTAAGCTAAGCCGTCCGTTGTCAAGAAAGTCTCCTTGAAACAGTTATACATTTTGTTGCCATACGCCGCTGCCCCTTAATCACGAAGTATGCCTTTCCCGGAGCCTTATATATGTCTCGTCAGTAACGTTGGCGTTATACATAGATAAATATACGTTATTACGAATTAATGGGGGGTTTATCGATTAACGAAGAGTCTTGCGAGACGAACTGGAATGCCGTCGTTCGGTCCGGTGTTTGCGCATCATATATATTTGCGAGGGTAGCTTTTGGATCGGGTAAAGGGAGGAAAGGCGGGATTTCGTTGCAACCCCCATAAATCCGTTCGTCAGTCAGTCAGTCAGTCAGTCAATCGTTCTTCGGTTCTGTGAGCGCCCTTACCGCCTTCGTCGCCCCAACAACAGGGATAACGAAAGTAGAATTAAAACGCACGCGACTACAACCCGACAGGGAGACCAGCGCCAGTCAGCCTCCGAGTCACGGCTGATATCCTTCACGAGAGTCTCATTGTTTTCCCCGCCCTCGGGGATTCTCGGTAATCACCCTTGAATTGTTTTTTCTTCTCTCTATTGCACGTTGGTATACGTTCGTGACCCCGCAAGAATCGGAAGGGTTCCCAAGGGCTTGCAGTGACAACCCTCTTCAACTCTCATCCCCGCAGCCACTTTATTATTTATTCATTAATCGAAGATGCAAACTTGAATACGTTCGCCGTCAATGTTTCCCGCGTCTCGACGAAAATACTCGATCGCCAATGGATATCGTATTGCTATGAAAACTTTTAATGAATTTCAATTTAATTCAATAATAATTAAAATAATCGAAATTATCTGCTGCAAATGTTCAGATCCGAAAATTCTACTGCAAAGAAAATATCGCTGAGATATATGAAAAAATAAGAGAGAAGAAGACGTTAAAGTTTTGAGTACCTGCGACAAATATGTTTCGCCGAAACATAAATGAGATGTCAGTTCTTAACTTTTACGAAGAAAAAAAAAAAAAAAATTTAAATGAAAAAAGTACAGATAACAATTTGTATGAAAATTTGAAAGATTTATTCAATTCTTCAACATTCTGGGCTGTTGCTCACGTGTTTATTACATCACAAAAAAAATATTATTCTCTTCGTCAAGTTAACAAATCCATGAAAAAATTATGTATTATAAAAATAATGAACAGATACTAATAAGGAATTATAAAGTTTCCAATATAATGATGAAACTTATATATTGAATACGATAACTAGATAATCAAAGCTTAAGAACCGTTGCAATAATAATGAGATCTTCTGAAACAGCGCTGCGACGAGAGTCGGTACCTCGAAGTTTCACCGAACCGTTAACGATGACTTTCGTAATTGAATAAATAACAAAATAGTCGCGAGATTTCTTTCCCACGTGAATTCTGGTCTCGACGTTTCTCTACTTCACCCCTTGTCTTTCCGCGATTTTTTTTTTCTCGATGTCGTTAAAACCGTCAATAACTGAGAATAGATTCCAATTCTCGTATATAAAAGTAGAAAGGGGATGGGGACGGGTTAGCGTGGGCGCAGATCGGCTGGCGAACGAGCCACGAGGGAGGAAGGAAAACGTGGTGGGATGGTTACCGAGGACTTGCCTTGGATTAGCTACGGGGGTAGTTCGTCACGTAGCGCGTGACTCCGGCCGTTTCGTTGTTTGACACGTCGACCGAGACGGTCTCCCGGCGAGCGTACGTTTTGCCCAATTATAAAACAAACTCGGTGCACGCCGTAATTATCCAATTAGTGGATGTGCCCCGTTCGAGTCCATACCCGACGCGCGAGCCTCCCACGCCCCTCGATTTAACTCCGCGTATCGTACGCTCTCGAAGCGTCGCAACGCCATGCGAAAACAAACCAGAATTCGTCCCACTCGTCGAAACGCAAATTGGAATCAAATTGATCGTTCCTGTCTTTTATTTCATTCTTCTCGATATGCAGTTATTAATTAATATACTACGATAAATTAAAAACTTTTTTTTTTTTTTTTTAATTGATAAACAAAAAAAGACGAAAAAAATTATAGTATCTGCAATATCTTAATACATCGCGGAAAAATAAAAAAAAAAAATAACTTGCGTTATATCGATTAGGTGTGGAAAATGTGTATCGTGTTTAATGGGAAAAATTATAGTTTCGAAGCGTATATTCGAAGCATAGAGCATATTTTCGAGGGCGTGAGCCGCAGTTGCGATCCTTCGCGCTGGTCGTTTCGGACGCCGCCAACTACAGAGAGCGTACATAAAAACGTAACGTTACGTTAATTCATTCTTCTCGATATGCAGTTATTAATTAATATACTACGATAAATTAAAAACTTTTTTTTTTTTTTTATTGATAAACAAAAAAAGACGAAAAAAATTATAGTATCTGCGATATCTTAATACATCGCGGAAAAAAAAAATAAAAAAATAACTTGCGTTATATCGATTAGGTGTGGAAAATGTGTATCGTGTTTAATGGGAAAAATTATGGTTTCGAAGAGTATATTCGAAGCATAGAGGATATTTTCGAGGGCGTGAGCCGCAGTTGTTGCGATCCTTCGCACTGGTCGTTTCGGACGCCGCAAACTACAGAGAGCGTACATAAAAACGTAACGTTACGCGGACGGGGGGTTAGGTGGCGGCGTGTGTGATTGATATATCGCGGGGAGTTAAACGTCATGTACAGGCAGAACTGGACGAACTGGTGGACCCTTCGCGGCTTCGACGCCCGAATGGGGATCCAAAACGAGAGTACCGAAACGACGAAACTACCACCTCGGAGTGGGTGCTTTGTTTTTATTATCTTTCACACGAATATACCGCAAATACTACGTACAGATCTTTCCGAATATCCCAGAGACAATTTCTATACGCTGCAAAGTAATGATACTGTAAAATATTTTGTATCCATTTCTGTTTTATATAAAAAATCAATACGATTATTTTTAAATCTTTACAAGTCGCGGCATTATCCCCATCGCCCGGTATCTCGTCCGATTCTCTTATCATTCCATCGATGTGATTCGCAATTGCGCGTTAATATAACGGTAAGTTATAAAAAAAAAGAATTCTAAAAATTCCATGGCGTCCATTACAGATACTATCACAGTATCCAAGAGATAAATTCCTCCAATTCTCGAAGCTTACGTTCATCATATTCATTTTTCTCGTATTCTTTTCACATCTGCGATAGAAAGTAAGAAAAAAAAAAATATTCTAGACAAATTCTCATCGATTATCTATCCGCATACTTCGTTGTTTATTGTTCATTGACTACCGTGACTAGGAAGTACACATTAGCGAACGAAATTGCGTCTCACGGGGGCTGTCGAAGCGCTACAGCATACAGTAGATATTAAGTAAAAGCCGATGGATTCTATATTCCCCGTCCATTTATCTTCCTGTATCCATTGAGATGACAGGTGGAGACCCTCGTTAGACAAATTATGCTCCGTTCTCTTTGGCTCCCCACGTTGGTGGGTACGGGGCATACAGCTACGGCGTACGGATAGAACTCAGGGAGGACGCCAGCAGCCACGACGGCGGCGGCGAACTCCCGGGCTCCGGTTCGGGACGAGCTTCGAGTGGACTGCAAACACTCGACGGCTCGCACGGAACGGAGCGCAAGACGAGAACTTCGGACCCATCGTGTGCTACCGAGCTACCGATGCGTGCGGTAGTTCCCGTCGGGCCGACCTATAGGCGAAAGCCTCGGGACATGTACCTCTCGGACTTCTCCGGCTGTGATGCGAGAGAGAGACTTCGATATACTGTTTACTTGGTACAACAGTAGTATATTTACTGGTAATATGGCCGGTAGTTTCTGCCAAATGGAATTCGTACGATGTTGACACCGCCACGGTATTTGACGATAAAAAAATAATAATAATCATCACTACAGTACTTCGAGTACTTTGAACACTTTGCGCGGTGCGGCATTCGTTAAATTTAATAATTACGGTAAAACGTTGATTAATCGGGAGAGGGAAGATTTTTCAAGCAGATGGTGGATTAACTGTGATTACATTGTTAACTAAAGTACAACTGAGAATCCCAACTTCTTTGAAGAAACGATGTTGATAGCCTTGAATATTGTGATTAGTTTTTCTCTTATAGTTTCATGTTGCAGTTTTTTTTCTGTATCGAGTTAAATAATATTGTATTAGAATCGTTTAGGACTTTCCGCAGTTTATAGTTAGCAGAGTTTTCGTTTCGAAATAGTTATAGCGTCAGGCGTCCGTAATATTAATTAAATTAGATAATAAAACTGAAATCTTATTTACACGGCTCGTGAAAAATTTATTGAAATTAAGATGTTTCGAAAATGCAGCGCCATCCATAGGCTATTCAAGAGTTATGAGGATACGAAATGAAATCATCGATCGAAAGGAACACCTCTCGAGTTACAAAAATTTCCTTAACTATACGAATCCATATAGAAATGACAAATGGGCGTAATCCGCATCATTTTGCATTTTTCATTATCCGCGTTACGCCCTCTCGTAACTGTATCAAGCAGTTGATCAATTTCCGACTTTTAGAATATCTTCGAAGCGGCGATTGTAGAACTTGTAGAATTAATCGAAAAATACTCGCATTACTGTATTATCCGTTAAAAAGTGTTCCCCTTTATCCCAATTGATACCCAATGAAATACCCAAAGATGATTTTCACATAGTTGAAGAATTATACTATAACGCGCAATCCTCAGACATTCCCATTATTCATTTTATCAAGTAACCAATTCGCTGAAAACAATCCGCTATATACGTATGATATTTGTCAGATTGATTTGATCCGTTCTTCAGTGACATTTTCATTTCGTTTGAGGTGCAAAAGTTCAGTTTTAATTGACAAATATCACGTGTGTATGTGTGTGTATACGCGAGATCGAGTCTCTCTGGTTTTCCAGTAATTTTTTCGTCGTATCAAACACGTACTCTGCGCCTTTGCGTGACACGAGAGGAGTCTTGAAATTTCCGTGCCGAGCAGAACACGTTTCAGCGTACACTATATTGTACAAGTGTGTGGAGTATATATACTATACAGGTATGTTTTTTTTTTCGAGAGGAAGGAAAATCGATGCCTTGACGAGGCCAAAGAGGGGCCGTACGTGTCCGCGTACCCCTTAACCGGCTGGGGGCGTCCTCGCTAATGAGGCACAGCGTAATTAGTGAGACTGTCTGCCTCTGGCTGAGCTCTCACAAGAGAGGGCGGCTTCTCTCGCTTCTCCTCGCTGGCCTCGCACTCCGCCCAGTTGCAAACTGCACATAGGTACCTCTATGTACCAACAGTGGTATACGTACTCTCAGTTCGCTACATAGAGAGACCCATGTAAAGTACTCGGAATAAGTGTACTTGTATACTAGTGGCGCCTTTGGCTTGAAAAATTCGTGCACAAGGTATAGAGGAAAAAGAAGAAAAAAAAAAAAAAAAACAAACAAAATGAAATTCGTTCCACTACTTCGAACAATTCGACGTTCATTCTCCGAGCATCTCGGTAGTCTTTTTTTAAACAACTTTGTTCTTTTCGAGAATTCTACTAAAATTCCCCTTTTAATATTCCTTCGTTGTTTGCTTTTCGCGGAATAAACACAGCAAACTATGTATGAAAGCGGTGGCAGAGTGGCGAAGTATAATGATGTTTTTAAAAATGGACACATATTCGCGTTCGGAATTAACAATATTAAAAAAAGTTCAGCGTTTAGTTTCAGTTCTCCTTGGACTTTTTTTTTTTTTTATTATCACAGAGCAAACAAAATTTATCGTGATTTATCAAAATCTCTATTTAAAAAAAAATCAATGATTTTCCAATTTGCTTATCCGTATCCAAACTAAGATGAGTGTTTAAATTATTTATTAACACGTGTCAAGTTCCATCGGGAGATCATAAATGATCGCGTAAAACTAAATTGACTGTTTTACGCTCCGAAATCATCGATAGATCATTTTTTTTACCAAGGAGTCCAGTTTCCCGTTCGTAAAAAGCGCATCTCGCGAAACTCGTTGTTCCTTCCGTCCCCTTCAACAGCTTCTCTTTTACTTGGGCACCTCATCGGAATTCTCGGAACAATAGAACAACCATAGCACATGTATACAGGGATCGAGCGACACTGAGCGTTCGTCATCCGGAAATTTTGACTTGTCGTTCGCGTTTCAAGTTTCCCCGTTGGGTAGAGGAGCCGATGCTTTGGCAGGGACCGGTATAAGAATTACGAGTGGGAGAAATGAAAGAGTGATTCCGGTACGGCACTTGGAGACACAAGAGTCCGGTGTGATTCGCGAGGCGTGCTGCATCAACCTCCCTTGCGCAGGAAATCCTCGAGTACGCAGTCTAATAGTACTGTACGGAATTGATGCAGGATCCGTTGATCTTTGTCGCACATACGCAACGATGTCTACCGTTTGTTCCGCAGCTTTTAGCTACGAGATCGCGTACTGTACCCAGTTTATCGTTTCATTGCTCGCCGCGAGTGAATGAGAGCGAAAGAGCGCGAAAGCGAGGAATCGGTCGATTCAAATGACAATGAAGGGTGGTAGGGTCGTGTCCGGGGGTCGCGTGGACGCTTGAGTTTTCGACGAGGGCGGGATGGTGTACGTACCCGAGGACAGGGAGCGATTTAAAGCACAATGCGGCTCAATGCCGAGGAAATTAGCGGCGACGCTGTCGGTGACGCCCGTGTCAACCCCCTCACGATATCAGAGGGGGTGACACGAGAAATATCATCCGTTCTATCCCACCTCCATGTCACAAGTATATGATCGACCTGACGCCGATACCACAGATATATTCGCCAATGGCCCGTCGCGCAATCGTCAGCTGGCATACACCGCATATCGAACTCACGATCCCTTAACCTAACTATCGATGATTCAATAAACAGTTCAACAGGCATAGAGTTATCCAGCGAAACGTCTTGGAAATCTATATATTGTCCTCAATTTTTTACAAGCGAAGTATCGTATACACTTTTTTTTTTACCAAAGAAGCGGTTCCACGTATTCGTCTTCTTAAATACACGAAGAAATATAAATAACGAGATTAATGGATTTCATATATTGGATCAATTGACGACCCAATCAAATCAGCTAAACAGGTTTATCACTTTTCTGAGAAAAAGAATAAAATTTATCAGAACGAATTTCGCGTTAAATTTAAAACGACATTGCTACACATTCCTTTATCCGCAGTTTAATATTTTCATGAAATAAAAAAAAAAGTTATCTGATAATTTAAATATAGAAAAGCCATAACGGAATCCGTTTAGAATTTTGCGACGAGTGTACTCTTCGACGCCTGTCGAGAGTCTCCTTTCGGCGATGTACTTATGTACGGTAGTATAGACATATATAACAGAAGTATGTACCAAGATCCAAAATTCATTTATCCTCTTTGAGCGAACGACGAGCATATATCCCCCCCGTGTTTAATGGCTTCCATAAATGCCGTGGTAGATAGGCTCATTGAGTAGGTACGTTAAGCCAACACACACGAAATACGAAAGTACACTATATTATAGTGCAAGTGTAGTGTTGTGAGCGCATATCTTACACATATATCGCAGTGAGTGAGGGCGGCTGGAAGACCCGATGAATGGACGCTGAGCGTGAATAGCCCCGTTTAGAGAACGCAATTTATCTACCTACCTGCGCGACGAACGGACTCCTTTTGCTTAAGCGTTGCCTCTACAGTTCTGTAGCCTCTCTTTACCAACGGTTTGCTCTCGTCCATTCGCGGTAGCGCTTGGTAGGTAGGTAGGTAGCTATGCCACTCGAGAACGTGCGTGTGTACAAGAGCTCGAGTTCTGGTTCTTCTGGGCACTGGGGCCCCCGATGTCGAGTGAAAGCAAGAAAACGGTAGCTGGTCCATTCGTGACGCGAACACGGGAGTTATATGTCCCACGCGTCGAGTGCGTAACTCAAGGATCCGGGGAACCGTGAGGCCGAGAATGGCAAAGGATAAGAGAGAGAGACACCGACGCTTTTAGTATTAGGTGTATACTTTGCTTTAGCGTTGATAGAACATAAAACATATACGTTAGTGTCTAATGACGCGGAACGATTATATACAGGCGGGTAATAAAAGCGATGGTAATAGATCCGTGAATCGGCGTGTCGTTTCCTCAAAGAGAAAATAGGGATTATCGACCTGCTTCTCTGAAGTATACCTGACATCAAAATGTTGGGTATTACTTCGAGGGGGCGTGACATACGTCGCAAGAAATCTCGTTACAGTATTTTGTCCGCACCGTGCTGGCGGGTACCAACGAAGTATTAGGATCATTCGAGGGTAAACATGATCGCGTAAAAAATTCAAAGTTCATAATACAATGGAAATGATGTTATTCTGTATTTTACTTAAAATTGATTATATTTGCTGGGAGACAAATATTGCAGACGGAAATTTAAAAAAATCATTGATTTATCGAAATCCACCCGATAATGTGTCATACGATTTTTTTGATATATTTTTACGCCAAAACTACGTTGAAATTCTACGAAGGATGTTACGCGGAAGAATATCTGAAATTGGTAATTTCGGGTCAAACCGGCCAATTCTATCGGAGCGACTCGTATACTCGAGTAAATTCTATTACGACACGTCGTTGGCAGGGCGAAAAAGCTATTCGTTTGTGGCTCGATAAACGAGGGGTTGGTTGCCCAACGCTCACGCGTCCCCGTCTAATGGCTAATGGAAAGCCTCGAGGCTTTCGCTCACCACCCCCTTAAGTCGCAAAATCCCGCGCGACGTACCAATACCCGATGGGTGGACGAATTGATTCGTTTGGACTTTTAGTTAAACCGTTGGTTCGACCCTTGTATACATGAAACGGTACCGTTTAACCCCACGAAATCGATACACCATCCTTTCAATGGTTCGTTACGCACTTGTCGCGATTTAATTTATTACGAGGTGTCGACAAGAGGTGTCCGATTTATTTTTTTTATATTTATCGGTATCGCATGATTACGTACGATTTTTTAAAAAATTTTAACATTACCCTTAAAGACGCAGCAATATTAGTACCTAATGAATAGATCATTTCCTAAAAATCACTCACGCGGAATGCCGCAGACAAACTCGAAATATCGAACGCGTATAGTGTGTGTGATCGGTTCAACACAAATTGGTAAATGACCCATATATCCTCAAACCCCCAGAGACGAGGAACTTCGGAATGAAAAGAAAGGAAAAACGACGCGCGTAACCGCGAACGTCGAAATTCTTCGAATAATAGATTTCGTCGGTGATTGAGACTCGTATTGTGATGCACCTGTACATCGAACCCGCTAATTTCACGGGAGTTCATTCATCCGTTGTATCGCCGAAAGAAAAAAATAAAATAATTTATGTTCATCCTGGCGTGCGTCCGGATATTTGGGAACTAAAGAAATCCATTGCGTTATTTATATGAGAGTATCTTTCGAGTGGTCACGACCATTAGGAGTCATTATATATACCGCAACCGGTTAGTGTGTACGTCGAGGGGCTTAAGATTTGCGCGCGCTTGAGAAAAATGATTTTCACGCGTCGTATAAGAAGAGTATCTTTCAGAAAAAAAAAAGTAAGACTCTCGGGTGTCATTAAGACGATGTATAAGGTGTTGCGACATACACACACACATACACTTGTTTCGCACAAGTACTTTCATCTATGTATATGCATTCTGATGTGCATAAAAAAGTGGACCCAAGAAGAACTCAGTAAAGATCTCGCGTGTGCGTCGCGTACCCTCTTATCTTTCTTTTTCTCTTTCACCCCTCTGCCACTTCTTTCCATTCGACTTACCTCCTGCGCTTTCTCTTCAACTCGCTTCTATCGAAGTTCTTTTTTTTTTTTCTTCCTTCCTCTTTCCTCTTTTTTTCTTCTTCTACCTTTCATACCAATTAACCTTGAAGTTGAGCGCTAGGTAAGAACTCCCGTGGCGCTAGTTCACCGAGGTACAGACCGAATAGGGGTCTCCTCGACGCGCATAAAGGGGGCTGTCGAATGAAATTAATTCTGGGGAAGATGCCTAGTTGCTTGCTGCTTCTCCCGTTCCTACGGATGTGTGTACGTGTGGAAGTTAGGGAAAGAAGAAGAGCTGAAGCGACAGAATAGAAAAATAAAAAGAAGAAAAAGATTGCCGAGCGAAAGGGGTACCCGACTACCGGGGAAGAAAGTTTGAATAAATAGAGACAAAAACGTTGCGATGCTTCTAAAAGTTGGAGACTAAGAGCGTCGGCTACCCTCACAAGTAAAAAATGAAATCTTTAAATTAAAGGAAATTTTTTAAATCTCTTAATTAGCAAGTTTTACCCTATGAAACCGTGTAATCGTATGGTTGAGACAGATGTGTAATGATTATTTGGATTATTGATAAAAATATTTTCATTTTTACCGATTTTTCGGGAGATTGCGAAAAACCCGTTATATACGTGGAATTTATAATTTGGTTACTCTTCAACGTATACGGTGTTAAGATTTTTATAAAAATGGCGATAGTTTACGAAATGAAATAACGGATCTCGAAGATCGTGATCGTGAATCTTCCCACTGTAAATATAATTCTGAGGCATCTAACTGTATAAAAAATACTGAAAAATATATCGAAGATGAAATTTTCGAAAATTCATATTTCATTCGATCGCTTAATCGACAACCGCGGAAGTGACTTAAATTCCTTCTATTGAATATTATATATCGATTTATCCGCGAGTGTAAAACAGTAACGGAATATCCAACAACAGTTGCCGAAGAATCCACTCGAATGCGTGAATCATAATTTTCGATTTCGAAATGACGAAAACGTTCGCACGATGCTTTCAATGGATCCTGTCGAGATGAACAATTCCGGGATTAAAGAATTTTTTGGGGTTCCTTATGCGCCTCAGCACCCACGGCGGTTGGGCTTCTCGTGCACACGTTACTCCAGAATACAAGCCTTACGAGCCCATCGCGTATACAAGTGTACGAACCGCGCGTTCGCACATGTAATGGTAATATCAAAACCACATAAAAGCTGAAATCCGACAGATTGAAGAATTCCCGAACAAATAAGGCGCGGGCGATGTGAGAGCGGGGCAAGGGTACTTCGCCTTCACCTTGCGCGCACAGTAGGGCGCGGTTTTCCACCTCATTTCAACGCCGAGTGAGGCAACCCGATTGTGGTTGAGACTCTTCTCGCGTCTATTGTGCCCATCGATTCTACTATATATATATATGCGATTGCTTGGATGATCCGTCGAATCGGATTTTCTCCAATGGCCTCAACGAGTACCTATATATCATATAAAGTTCTGCCGCACAATAGAATAGTCAATTTATGAAGTATTTTTTTTTTCTTTTTTTTTTTTTCGATGTTTAACGTTTCTCTTCAATTCTACATTTACCGTGATTCACAAAATCGTATTGATTGCTTCGATTTTTTAAATTTATTTTTCTAGAATTGTGTTTCGGGTTTTATGAAAATTTTGAACAAACGAATTGCTTGGAAAAATTAGGTATTATTCAGTGAATTACCAAAAAAACGTCGATGCCGATCATTTTAGCGTTAAGTATCTCACAATTAGCCGATTCGCAAAAATGGTGAATGCGCCATGCATCACAGTGGGTGAGACGGGTAGGCGAGTTAGTTTCACGTGAAACTCGATAAATAACCCGAGACACATAAGTGGAGTGTATTATGACAGGAACGAGATTGTTGACTCGTAGTTCTCGCATTCTCGCTGCGTACGAGGACTCCAGTTGGTAAAGGTAAACCTATATCGGATTACAGGTCGTTTCACGCGTTCTTTCTTTCTCTCAATGTATACGCAGCACTGTGCGGTAGCGCGCGTGGGTGTTCCTTCCGCTGCGCAGCGGGACTCACCGCTCGAATCTCTGGCTTTCTGGTGGCTACGCTCGAGGTTACGCCTTGTTGACCCATCTACGACCGCGGCGGTGATGCGGATCGAATTTCTCTCTTATGTATTTCGAGACTTCGGCGCGTCAACACTTCGGTATTCCGGTACCTATAGAAACCATCGGGACATTACTTCTCGAAGTGCGAACGACCCTTCGGCTCGAGCGAATCGTGTAAACTAAACGAGAAAAATCTCCCGTTCACCCTTACCGCTCCGCAATTTTCAACTCTCGACAGCTTGTAGGACACGAAGACGGAAGTCATGCGCTCGATGTCCTACGTGTCCTACAACGATTTTTAAAACTACCAAAGTCAATCGTAACGGCCCTAGAAGATCGTGTCTTCAAATAGCGCAGTGTTTGAATCGACTATACCTTTAAGTCGAGTCCGTAGACTACTGAATATCCTGAGCCAAAGGCTCGTCGGTACGTTATACACATTTCAACAATCGAACTTGATTTCCAAGTCTCGTCATCCGGTGCCACGCGCCCCTTTTGTACAATCGTCCGCCCGATTACCACGGGTACTATCGCGCGCGAACGCTCGAATTGGCTCTTTGCGGATCGGGGGATTTCTTACGCGGATGCACCAAGGGTAGTTCGACGAAGGTGAATATGTAGGGGGCGGCAGGTCCCCTGCCCTCCTTCTACGGTGAAGCTTCGCAACGGAGAGGGCCCTTGATTCCGCAATCCGTCCGAGGCGTTGCGGGGACGCGAGACAACCCCCCGATGTCTCGTTTTGTAAGTCGCGGGGGGGAGAAAGCTTGGCTTCGCCCTTTTGCCAACCGTTGGGTGAAACGGAAAGATACGAAGTTGAATCACAAGAAGAAGAAGACGTAGAAGAAGAAGGGCATATTCCACAACAAGAAACAAAGGGGGAAAGACGCGCGGGATGAACTAGTTGACAGCGCGTGGTACGCTCGGCACACAACGAGAAAAAGAGGAGAAAAAGAAAGAAAGAGGGGGCGAGAAGGACCCGCGAGGAAGAAGAGGGCGCGTTGGGAGTGAAGCATCCTCGACGGCTCTAGGATACTCCTCTCGCCCGGTATCCTCGGGGTTCTCACTGTACAAGGACCTTCCTCTTCTCGACAGTGTGCTCATCCACTCTTCTCTCCTTTCCTTATGCACTCATACCCCCAATATAATCTTTTCGTTCGCTATATATCATTCGTCCTTCATTTCCTTCAAAGTTTTTCTCTTTTTATTCATTGCTTTCTGTGTCTCTTCGCG
The DNA here is from genome assembly GCA_963971235.1 of Cryptus armator. Lineage (NCBI taxonomy): Eukaryota > Metazoa > Arthropoda > Insecta > Hymenoptera > Ichneumonidae > Cryptus > Cryptus armator. The sequence goes on from OZ020240.1 coordinate 8,035,834, forward strand.
AACTTCGCTTTCTTTCGTCTTCATCTAAGCGATCGCGCGATTACTCGAACTTTCGGATGAATGAGAAGCATCTTAAGATGCGCGATACGTAACGATTCGTAAATATCTTCTTCAACCTCACCATGGAAAAATAAATAATCGCTTTTTCGTGCACTTGCGGCGGCCGTCGAAAAATGAGTGCTTCCAAAAGATCTCAAATTAAGGGTACGAGACAAGTATAGATAAAAAAAGCGAAGTGATGATTGCGCTATGTATTGTCGGTATTTAGCACCGCTGAGAACAATTCGTCCAAATGAGCTCGCGATATCGATTTTGGGTTATTTTGTTTCGAATTATCCTCCTCTACCCTATAATATTGTATTTCATATGAGAGAAACTCAGACATTACAATCCGGTCTGTTGCTGAGGGAGCAGCATTTTCGCGAGTACAATCGCGTGCATTGCACTCAACTCATCGCCTCACCTCTTCGCTCGTATATTCCCGCACTCGTACCGGCTTCAAAGCTTCTCTCCCCGCCCCCACCCCCTACGGTACAGAGAGCACTACCTAATGGCACACGAAGTTGCTCACGGGGGCGCGAGGACGGGCGCGCGGGCGCGCGCACGTATAAGGGCGGTATCGGGCGGGGGTTGCCTCTCTGTTGCTGAAGGGTTTTCCATCGCGAGTTTGCGGAAACCTAGGTACGGTTCGTATGCGTGGACCGCTCGCGCACTCAGGAGGGAGCAAACTACGTGCTTCGTGTTGGTTGCACGAGAGACTCGAGATTCCGGCTCACGTACGCGTGGAGAACACCGCAGGGCGCATACCACCCCTGTATCACGTCGGTGTAAGAATCGAGTCTCTCGCCCCCCTCCCCCCCTGTGCCTTTCCTCCCTCCCCCGCTCTGTCTTGGCTCTCTCGCTGGTATTAGTGGCGCAAGGGTCCTTGCTTTGACTCCAAACTCAGACTCTGACTGAATGCCCCTCTCTATTGCCGAGTACGTGCTTCTAAGTGCATCCTGATTTTTTTCGAAGCTCTTTGATTACTCGATTCTGCTCTCTCGCTTTCGCCTCTCCTCGTGTCTCTTATTCTCTCTCGCGATCATCGTCGATTGTCATGTACAACTGTACTTACAATAACGTTCGCGAAGTACGCTGTAATTTACCATCGAGATATGTAATTATGATATTCCATTTGATAGACTTGCAATCGATTCACAACTTTTAATTCTTCCTCCATTACTGTTTCGATAAAGGTATCATCTTTGATCTATAGGTTTCTCGCACACTGCATCTCGATTCAATGTCGAAGCCTTAAGCCGATCGATTTCTGTATATTCGAATCCAATTTCCGATAAACATAACAGTTATGTCGAGTCAATCAGAATCGAGGAATAGGGGTAATGGATGTTTTTCCTCTCGATTTTTTTTTTTTTTTTTTTTTTTCGAATGTAAATTATTTTCTTCGATTGTATATATGAATCAAAGCGGAGAGACTGGCGAGCGATGAAAGGATATGCAAAACGGTTCGTTATACAGAGAAAGAAATGTATATACGTATATATCTTGTGCAATAATTCGACGGTAACACTTACCCCGGTTGACCCTAAAGGTTAACGAACGCGTCGGAGCGATCGGGAAGTATGCAGCTCGACGATAAAGCACAGTTCGGTGGCCGTGACCGATACACTGCGCCCGAATCTCTTCATAGGTGTGTAAGTAGTCGTGTTGATTTATTTGATAAATGAGTAGTGGATCGGGCTTTAAGGGGAACGGGGGCCGAGGTTGGAGGTTCGGGAGAGCTCTCCACCGGAGAGTCCTACAACAGGCGAGCGCACTCCTCTTTCACTCACTTATATATACTCCACTCGTTCACGTACACATAGATCCATTCACTTGCACACGCGCAAACCCCTTGCCCTCCACATCCAAACGATTTCTCTCTTTCTACCTTTTTCTTTTTCCTTTCATTCGTCCCATCGCTCTTTTACCCTCACACAGGTATTTACTTCCTGGCCTAAGCAACTTTGAAACACCATTTCGCTCCTTTCAAGATCTCAATTCTTTTGCTCTTCTCTCGTTTTTTTTTTTTTTTTTCTTCTTGCCATCGTCTCCTCTTCATCCGCTCGACCGCTCCTTCGATTTTTCATGCCTCCCTGTTATTATAGCATTTTTTTTTGTTCGTTCTCGTCTCGTTTATCGCACGAGACTCGATCCAGTCTACTCGAAGTCTTTCACGATTACCGGAGATTTGTGTATACAATGAATTCAATTTAGCGATCGATTGTGGATTGTCGTATAAATGATATTCGAATAACAAATAATATTGTAGTAACTCTTTATAATTATGGAGTTAACGTCACTTTTTTTGGGTTTTGCTTGAGTTTTGGTCACCTAAAAGCGAAAATGGGAAAAACGAATTATTTTTCGAGTTTAAATTGAACGAAGAATCGTTTTGCTGCTTTGAATACTCTGTAACGAAAGGTATTTCATCGCTATTGGTATTAAGTTTGTGGAAATTATATCAGACCATCGAGCGATTGGCCATTGTCTCGACGATTTGGAGATTGTGGATGCTGCAAAAACATTGTCTCGACGTTAACTCCGCCTGGACGACGAGCGAAGCTTTCGCAAATCCCAGACAAATTAGGGATGCTTAACGTATTGTTTTGGAACAATGTCAGAGGGATTAGGATTCACTGGTATACATCGTATATTGTACATGTAAATATATATACACACGCGTATATATATATTGGGAAATATTCGTAACACGAATAATGCGAGAGCTGATAGAAAGAGATGTATACCGTACCGTTGTCGCGACGATAGATAGAGACGTTTTAGCAGAGGATGAGAAGACGGGAATAAGGGTCGTCCGCATGCCTCCGGATTAATGGCCAACGGAAAGCTGTCCCGACTACGGATTGTTCTCGTCAAACATGGAAAAGTTTCGCCGATAAACGAGACTAAGAACGAGCGAACGAGAAGAAACATTTTAAAAAAAGTGGTTTGTCTCCGACGGTTTGTTCACGAATAATGAATTGTTCATCGAATTGATTCGATGAATCAATGAACATCGTAAACGACAGGATATAAGTACTCGCGGATATTTCGGCGATCATTCTCCGCGTACATAATTAACTCAATTCGAATTAATTTGCATCACAAGCTAAGAATTCATTTAAAAAACGCGGTGCTTAGCCCCTGCCGTCATCATACATTACCCAATTTTCATCACATCCATTGCGGGATTAAGTGACTTTATTTGTTTCATTATGAAGATCTATTGCGTTTACGTAAAAACGAAAGCACATAGCATCAGTTACATTGAACTGTTGATTAAAAATACGATGATCAACCCCCGATAATTCATTGACAATCATTCAATGTTTTTTTTTAAATCGATGAACAAAAGAAACACTTTCGGTAGATACGTTGATTATGACGGGAAATATAGTAGGAAAGTGTTTAACTCGGTGCGATATATTTGCCACTGACCAGAAAACCGGTGGGTGGGTGGACGGTCCGGACGGCTTCGGCGTTCGGGATACGCAAAAGGTGCCGGTGAAGGCGCCATCGTTGATTGGATCACCGCAAGAAATCGATAGTCTCTTTCTCTCTTCCTCTCGTCTCACCCTCGGGTAACTACCGAACCCTCTAGCCGTGCTGCCAACTCGTCGTTTTATCTCAGTCTTTCTATCCACTGCCTTCTCATCGTATCCTCCTCTTCTCGGTGTGCGCTATCTCTGGAGCGTTAGGCTCTCTCCCTCCCAATTCCCCCCCGTGACGGCCTCCTGGAGGATCCTCGAGTACCCTCTCATCGCCCTCCGAGCCACCCAGCCGAGCTCTGTCCGGCAGTCTCCATGCCAACACCCGCTCGATAAATTTATTGGTCGCTTCTCCCGACACTGCTGGTCCGTGGTGGTTGATGGTGGTGGTAGTTTTCCTCGTGCCTCTGCGACCCTCTCGCTCTGAGGTTCGTTGGGCGGGGAGTAGTTTCTTGCGATCTCCCTGAAAACGGCTCACCATCCACCGTCACTCGTCCTTCACGTATTCTTACTATCCTCGAGTTCTTCTAGATATCGCTGAGTTCTCGTGGCCATTCTGGACCATTTGTTGACCATACGAACAAAGAACTATAAATTTCATCTTTCGATACTATCGTTGTCTCAGAGTTAATCCGTAATTATAAAGATCGATGAAGCTAAAAATCATTTAAATTCTATTTTCTTGATCTGCGCGAAGGATTTCACCCCCAGTCTAGTCGGATCCAGACATGAATCCCCCTATAACGAAATTGTAAATAAATTAGCGTAAGTCGAAAGCTTTGCAGCAACCCTCCAGGACGTTCCGTGTGATCGGTAGAGTCAACATTCTTCTTGAGAGTAGGGTGTGGTTTAGAAACGTTACGTGCGATCCTCAGGTTCGCTAATGAATGCCTTCATTGAATTGAAATTTATGCAATATACCGAAAAAACAGACGTTATCTCCGGACACGTTAGTGTAACTGATAAATTTGAACTTAGAATTCAGCGAACTGTGGGTTCGGATAACTCAAGAAAACGATTTGGATAATCGGCATCTATCGAATCGCGAACTATAGCCAATCGGTACGACGAACGAGAATTTTCAAGAGAACGCTGTTACAATAACTCGCGTGCAATCGAAGGGCTTACGATGAACCATGAGATTCACTATCAGGTATTTCAGTCCGATAAAGCGGACCTTTTTTTAACATAATGCGCCAATATAACATTTTTTAAAAGTCTGCCAAAGTTAATATTCTTTTCGGGAATATTTCCTATTGCCGCCATTTTTTTAAATGGAATTTTATGGAAACCTGTGTGTCAAGAGAGTTTTGGTCGATCAACAATAGGAATATGTGGATACTGTACGTGTATATATTTAGATATATATATATATATATATTTGTCGGCTGGGTATTGCTCGCCGGTAACCCACCGACGAACACACTCGGTGCATTTATTAACGCGCGCGCATTCGTTCAGTCCCCCTTCGTCGTCGTAGTCGTCAACGTCGACGTCGACGGGGGGGTTTGCTGGCACAGCATCGGTAGCGCACAGCGCAGGCAGGGTCAAGTGTTTCCATCTCCGCTGCCTGCACCCCTCGCTCTTTCCAACCCTCTGTACACTGCCCCCCGCATCCCCCTCATCCCTTCTACTCTCCGCAATCACCGTTTTCTCTCTTGCGCTCACATTCAACTTTGCTTTCCTCTCGTAATTTCGTTCGCTCTTCGTCTCTACAACCCTCTTCCATCTACCCTTCGTACGTTCTCTGTTCGTTCGCGTTTGCTGTTTCTCCATCTCTACCGTGCGTTTCCTCCCTCTTACGAAGCGTACCACTCGAATATACTTCGTTGCTGAGGGAGCGGGATGGAAACTATATAGCACATCGTACACCACCACCCGCCCCGGTACCCGTAGGAACGAAGGGGGGAACTACACTTTGCCACTGGCGTATAACCGCGGCACCATAGTCATTAAATGCACTCGGAATTAGTTACACGGGTGCGCACCACCGACCTATACCCGACCGTTGCACGATTCCCGCTCGGTACCCCCCTCGACTTTCCCGGTGGTCCACGCCCGCTCCGCCGAATGTTACGAGTTTACCGGCGAAAATGTTGCGAAAGCAACTCTTATCCAGCATGCGCGAAAAAGGGGATGATTGCGATTGCAACGAAAATAAATAAGTAAAAGGTTCACGTGTGGCCACAAGTTCTCGCTGTCTCCTGACGGAATTTTTTTTTTTTGTGTTCGTTGGAAAAATTTCGAAACTTTTTTTTGTCTAATTAGTATCAACGCGATTACGAGGTTATTATTTTTTTAATTTTGGCATTTTCATCATTTTTCAATTAAAAAAAAATTTAATCGTGATATTTGAAATGATTTTTAATGAAATTTCGTTCTTTCTTCTTAATGAAAAACTATTATAATACACTTGATTTTCCTTTTTCATATTTAATTTAGTACAATTTTTTTTTTCCATTACTTCATATTTCATACGAATGGATTTTGGTGCAATAATTGTATTCACGAGAGTGAAATTTAGGAAATCTTTGCGACAATTTCGTTGCACGTTTAACGGGCTGCTGAACACTATACCTCTTCTCTCGTCGAAGCACAAGTCCCGTACAGGTATATTTTCCTCATGAGCAAATCACTGCCGCCACCGGTAAACGTCCCTCTTTCTCCGTCTCTCCACAATCTTTGCTTTCTCTCCTTGGCGCGTCTCTCGACTCTGGCAACGCGAGGGCTTATGATACTACTCGCGGGATGAGGGATAAGGAGAAGGTGAAGGAGGGTAGAGAGCCCCTTCGAGGGCCTCCATTACCGACGGCTATGAAGAATCTTGAGCCGTTGGCGTGTTCTTGCCAGCGGGGCGGTATATTTCTACCCTGGCGAAAATGAATGCGCACTCTCTCGCGGAGAAACGACGCCGACGACCGGGATGAAGAAGGATTGTGAAGCTCCGCCGACGTCGAGCGAATAGCCACGCCGACGTCGGAGACTCGGCGCGCCCGAGTACCTTTACGGTTGAAAAAAGAAGAATGAACGGTTCTGTGAGGGGGTGTAGGAACCGTGACGCAAGGGGGAGTACAAGCCACGAAGAAACAGCGATGAAGAAGAGCCGAAGGCAACTGTAAGCGAGAGAAGCGGAAACTCCGAACAGCAGAAGTTACGGCTCTCGAAAACGTCTAATTGGACATTATCGAGAAAAATGCGTTTTATTTATCCAAATATTCTGTCGTTCGGTTATTCATGATATAAAAAAAAAATCTCGGCAAATACAAAAAATATGATTTTGATCCGATTTGCTATAATTTGTTGAAATGGGGCTCTTGAGTTTTTGGTAAAATTTGAGAATTTTAACAAATTTCCATAACTAGAAACGCACAAATGATTACACCGAAAATTACAGTGCGATAATCAAAATTCTGCAGCGCAAAATATATTCGTATATTCTGCATAATCATTCATAATCATTCATCGAATGAAATTTTTCACATTTTTCATAAAACTTTCTCTCTGTGCTCCATGTTCGGTATAAATTTTGTTTTATTTAGGGTCATCGAAAATTCCATTTTTATCGTGAAACTTTGGCAACGCGTGGAAATCAATTTTTTAATTTTTTTTTCCCTATACGGAAGAAAGCACCTCTCTATATAGATAGATCGTAGTGCTTACATACTGGTGGAAGTAAATATTGTATGTACACCATGTGTAAGAGAAGATCTCTTCTGTATGTATGATGCGCAGTAAGTATTTTCTTCCTCAGTGCGCCTTTCTGTATATCTATATACCTTATTTACGCGTAGACTCGTAATCTATATACACATTCGATTTCGATCTCTTAATATTCATCGCCCGGCATTCGTCGATAATGAAAAAAGTAAAAAAAGAAACGAAAACGAAGAATTTCGAATAAATTGCCGAAAGTATAATTTTCTTTTATGGTTTTTCTTCCCGATCTTCATAGGTTGATAGGACTATAACTTTGCGAAAACGGGTTTCAAGAATATCTTCTGTAATGGAGACGATTTTGGTATTTTCACCATTACGATAATGCGATTATCCTTCATGAATAAAAAAGTGAGATTTCATTAATTCCGAACTCGAGAGCATTAGAGTTGAAAAAATAGAAAAATCTTTTCTAGAGTCATGAAAACGCACAGGAGAATTCGACAGACACAATACAACTAATTAACGAATGAATATAATCCTTCGCGAGTATCGCGACAAAACGCGGTTGACGACAGCCCTGTCTTCATGATCACTACAATCTGCAATCACGAATTCGATGCTTTCAATGATTTCGCAAAAAAAAAAAAAAAACAAAAAAAAAACCGCAGAGTTTCTATAGTCGCAACACAAACTCGCGTTCTTCGCCATTCGAAAAACTCGACAATTCAATAGAAACAATACGTATAGAAGTTAAAAAAAAAAAAAAAAAAGAAAAAAAAGATGAACACAGGTTGCACGCACGCGAGTCGAAATAGAAAAGAGTTGAAACGAAAAACGGCTTTCGAAAGAGTGAGCGAGAAAAGCAGTGCGAGAGTGAGGACGAGTGGATGAGCTCGTGGTTCGTCGGTATTCGAAGAGAGAGAGAAAAAAAAGGGCAGAGCGATATTGAAACGGACCGACGCCAGGACGCGGAGATGCGAACGGGAAAATGTAATTTCAGTTAGAAACAGGAGCGACGAGTAAGAGAGGAGAAACTGCGGGGGTGGAATTGGTACAGAGGCCTCACCGACCCACATCGAGTTTCGAGTGTTTGTATTGCTGACGCGGCGATCCAATCCAATCCAATACCCATAGTGGATAGGGTACTCTATATATACAATACGTATACAGTGCTATATATACATTATATACATCTATATATACGTTCCGCGTATATACGTAGCCATTTACATATATATATACGTATATATCCACATAGTTGTATATACCAACGAGTATTAATTCCCTTGCATTCTGTCATTCTCTGTTTCACCTCTGTGTACCCGTTTATTCTATCCGACGCAGGCTCTGCAGTCTCTCGTTTTTCCGCGTTTACATGTTACCATATATCCACCCGAACATCGTTTCAAAATACAATTTTGCCTCGTCGACTGTCACGGATCTGTGATTTTTTTTTTCTTTTTCGCCCATTTTTCACTCCAAATCCCCATCGAGAATGGAGAGGCATGCGGTTTAATTTTTTTTAATGCATTTGCTCTCTCGAGTTCCACTTCGATATAGCTGTGGGAGAGGGCGTGAGCGTTGGGCATCGACGGAGTACAACATCGAAAAGAGGATTTCAAATACCATGGAGATAAATAAATTCTCGACATTTTGTGAAATAAAAACAAATAGTATACAACGAGTACTGTTCTCTCGACGATTAAATTGATAATGAGGTCAAAGATTATGAAGAACGAGCAAATTGGCGATAGGCTCGAGGAGCACTGTGCACAACGTCGAGCGCACATTACAGATGCCATTATATCTCATATATGCAATATATGGTGTATATATATACATATATATTATTAATATTTGATGCATTGTGTACCTGTGTTCGATGTATGCGTAAGACTCGGAGTTTCGCTGTGCCGGTTAGTTATTATCATAAACGCAACAATAACGAGGGATGATCCGACGTGTAAACTGTTTGGGACCCCTTTTGGAGCGCTGGCGAGGATTACCCGACCCCCCGTGTCCTATCCTGCATGGAATTCACGGGGGATGTTATTGTTGCCGACGAAAGAGCGGGCGAACGAGCGAGATATCGAACTGTACGAGAGAGCGAAAAAATTCGATCTCTACGGTCGAGTAGACCGGAGAGAGATACGAATATAGTGCACGCGGACTAACAAACCTTTCGACGTCAACCCCTCGATAATATTGGCGGTGTTTATCGCCTCCTATTACGAGGTCGATTGAGCTGAGCTATGCGATTAGCATGCGTCATCGATAGCGCGTTTAGTTGCTAGACAACAGTGAGAAAGACTCCATCGAGGGCCTTCCCGTTCGGAATCCCGCGGCAAAAACGTTTCGAGTTCTCCACGGCATCAAAGGTGCTTTCGATGATTTGTAATTAACAAATTTCTATCGAACGCGCCGAACCCTTGTGACGAATAGTTTCCCTCAAACGTCTCGGATGGCAAATTCTTTTACATTACCCTTCCGAGACATGGAGCGATAGGTTTTTTTTTATTTTTATTAGATCTCGATAATCAAAGAATGGACGACAGAGATTTTCTAATAAAAATGTCGGTACGCGTTGATGCCGCGATGTATTGGGAAAAAAATGGCTTTTGGCTGCGAGATTTTTGGCGGATGGCTTTTATGACGATTCATAAACGCTGACAAATACTGTATACTCTGAGCGAAAGCGGGTAGATATATATGAAGCTTGAGACACGCGCCGCCACGTTTCTATTCAACTCTAATATCGCATTGTTCGTTTACAACGTGCTGACGTGTAATAAGGTACCTACGGTACGGTACTCTGTTGGCGTGTATTTGTAGAGCGAAATGAACTCACATGCGACTCGGACAGTTTGGCGAAACATAACGCGAGTTATAGTCAATCAATCTGAAATATTGGTGAAATTTGATTATTGATCTTTTGCAGGATATCAGACGGGCTATCAAACCGGAAGCGGTGGTTACAAGAATTCGAATTCCGGGACCGGTGGTGGATATTCGGGTAATCGTGGCTATCAGAATTATTCTCAATCGAATCAGCAGTCGGGACCGTGGGCCGGTGCTTACGGTTCACAATCTTCGGGTTATCAGTCGCGTAATCAACATCACCAACGACACGACCAACAATCTTACGGTCAACAGCGGGGACAGCAGGGTATGCCGCAACGTGGCGGTTCCCACTTTCAACAGGGAAGGAATCATCCGTATCAGAATTCTCAGCAGGGATTTCATGGAAATCAGCAAAGGGTATAGAAATTTTGGCTCTTATTTGACGATCACAAAAGTTTGGAAAAGCATTTCCTGTTCTTTTGTACATTGGAATACCTTTACATACCATTTAACGTGCGAACAATTCAAAATTAACAAAAAAAATCGTCTTAATAAAATAAGAAACTGCGGAAGAGTTGAATAAATAGCTTTTAATTTCTCAAATACCTAATCCGAGGGATTTCCGCGATTGTTTCAGAATCAGCAATCCGGTCGACACGGAAGCGGCGGCAGCGGCGGCGGCGGCAGTAGTGGCAACGGCGGTGGCGCGTGGAGAAACCGATAATCGCGTCGTCACGAATAATTCAATTCTGCATTCGGTCGCCTATCGAACGAAGAACAGGAAACACATTGATCGACTTTCTTCGTGCACTCGATTATCGGCGATTTCGTAATTTATAAGTAAGATAATACGTACGTCCGCTCGGATATACGAGAAGTGCAATGTCTCTTGCACCGGAAATAATAATGAATTATGATAGAAACAGACGCAGGAAAAGGGATCACACCTTCAGCGATATGAAAACAAATTGACTGCATTTACACGCACGTTTTCTAGTAACGGACGAGCATTGTACAAAAAAAAAAAAAGGAAAAGTATACATGTAAAGATCGTATCATGTTCGACGGACTTGTATCAGTCGTTTGCTGGTATTAAATTTTCACGATTTTTCGGACTCCACGATTTGTGTATATATTATACAACGTAACTTGTGTATACGTACTCAACCCTTATGGAAAAAAAAAACATTATTTGGACGGCGAAAGAATTTATGAAAACTATTGATTCCAATAGTTTTCAAAAATACTTTTGAAAATCAAATGTTTTTTCGTTGTGTCGGAGTATTCATGCAATTATCATGTACTGTACTATGTGTAAACATTCTGAGAATAGCTCACGCGTCTTCACAGCAAAAAAAAAAAAAAAGAAAAATACGCAAAGACGCGATATCATGAATCGTAAGATACGTGTCACATTGATGTACCAATTTCGACGTATCATCCACGATAATACAAAATATTTCCATAACTAAAGTATTCATCGGCATTCACGCATCTACTCGAAATTCTTTCCGTGCCAATGGAATTTTTGTTTGCAACAACCAATCGGAATCTCCGCTCGAATTTCGTCACGCAAACGTAAGGCAAAGCTCTACATAAACCTCGACGATGGACTCAAATTTTACGACACATTATTCTCGAAGACGGATGTTATGAACGAATGTCCAAGAGTCGGATATTCTTGTCTAATCAATAGGCGAATAGGTTTCCACTCTTTGATTTTTATTTCTATCGCTTTGTCTTTGAAAAGAATGTGTTAAACATCGTACCTCTGTCTCTTGCGGATTCGCAGGCTCACCGTAGAAGCGGTCTTCGCGATTGGCGGTTTGGTTCCCTCTCAGCGTCGTCCAGTCGACTCTGAAGCTTCAAAGAACGAGAATACACACCGAAAGTGCACTCGTGCCGCGAAAGACGACGAGTGCCCAACGGTTTTCTTCAAGCCAACGATATCGAAGAGGTCCTTCTGCCGAAAGCGGTACAGAGTCGCAAGAACGTGCGTTGTTTTTCAACGGACTACGGGTACTATTTCTATGGTAAGTATTTAGGTATTGAAAATAAGAAGAAGAAAAAAAAACGAACGTCTACTAAAATGTACCACGGCGAGGAGTCGGAAACCGTCCAACGAGCGCTTACGAGAGAAAGAGAGAGAGGCAGGCGTCCGGGTTGCAGTAGAGCGCCCAGACGTCGACGAATACGACGACAACGTCGACGTTTCTTGCACATCTGGTAGCGGTGCGAACGAGCGCATTGAACCAGCGAGTACCACTCGAGAAAACAATAGCGAGCACCCGACGGCTCTTGTTCTCTAACGTTTCTCTCTCTCTCTCTCTCTCTCTCTCTTTTTCCTCCCCGTTCCCCCGTTACTTCCTCTACCGCTGGCGTTTCTCTATCGTCACCATGATATCGGAATCCTCTATCCTTAAACGAAACGAAACGAGTCGCGTAGCATTCTCGCCCTCTGTGAGCACCTCGCGCGTCTCTGAGCTGTAAAGTCCTCGTACCATTTTCCCTTTTCCCTTTTTTTTTTTTTTTTTTTTTTTTTCAGCACCGAACCGAAAAGACTCCGCAATCCGAAGCTTCTACGGACTAATTATACAATATTTCGATCCATTTCTTTCGGAAGATAGAATTTCTGCATCGGGAAGAAAAAGAGGAGTTACCGTTCGATATATCGCGTGCGAAAAAATTGTAACGCGAGTTCGCACCGTGTGCGAACGATCTTGATTAATCGTCGTCGAGGAAACCCGCATGAAAGTTTCCTGTTCCGAAACACAGACTCTCTCTCTCTCTTCTGTTCGCTCACTCGATCTTTTTTCCTCTCCGATGTACACCAACACTCGATATCCATGCTGGTGTGTTGCAGCAAAAACGATTCAAGTCTGTACTTCCGATAGCCCGCATCGTCCAACCGCAACCACCCAGTCGACTGCCTCGTCATCCCTTTATTAAGGGGCAATAACGAGAAGTTGATAAAAATTCCTATGGTATGCATTTAGTTTCATCGATTCTTAAGACGAAATACCTAACGCTGTGAATCGCATGAAAATCAATAAACCGCCAAGTGACTGCATAATAATTTGTGCCAAAATTAAAAATTACGAAAAAAAAACAAAACAAAAAATGTATACAATGAACTAAATTCCCAAATTATCTTAAAGTAGTCCGAGCGCAAATTTTTTCAGATTTTTCTGATTTTGATTTTTTTTTTAATAGGAATAATGTGTGGAAAAACACAAAAATTCAAAATCTTTAGAAAAATCGGAAAAAATTAATAAGTATTCAGAAAAATGAACGAATCATTTTCATAACAAAAAAAGTTGGGTTACCGGGAAATTTTTCCAATTTTTTTTTTCATCAATTTGTTATTAACATTTTGGAGTTATTATTGTGTAAAATTCATCTTTCCAGTACCTTTAATATGCACGAATTTTTTCAGATTTTTATACCATCGATAAGTGTTTGCAATTCTGTCTCATTTTCGTCAAACTTATGCGAAATGAACACCTCGCGCTCGGACTACCTTAACACAATGAATGAAAACAACTTTCGTTTTTTTTTTTTTTTTTCAAAAAAATTATCTTCACGGTTAATGATAAAAAGATTCTAAAAGAATAGAACGTTCACGGAGAATAGTTATTTTTATCCGGTTATTCTTTTTTTTATTAGGTATATATCCACAGGCAAAGTACACTCAACCATTTGACGTAAATATTTAATATCTCATTACAAAAACGAAAATATACTTCAATAGCGAATTTTTTTTTTTTTTCATAAATAATTATGAAGGTATTACGAATTTTTTAAAATTAGCTAAATATCTCGCCATTGTGGCTTTGCAACCAGCGCAGCTGTTTACCTATTTTTTTTTCCGTGTTTCGACTGTTTTTTTCGTATGAATAAAACTCCCAGTTACGAAATTTACGTTTCTACTGTATAATTAAAAAACAGAATATTTTCATTAGTTCCTTCACCGACAATCGTTAGCAGCTAATAATCAATATTCATCTAATAATCTAATAGCTAATAATCAATATTCATCGTCACTTGTTTATCCGCTTCTCAAACACGCGATTTTGCGTTCGAGTAGCTAAATGAATTCGAAATTAGATTTATTTGGTGTTTCGCCGAGAAATAGGTAGACGTGACAGAGCCCTCGTACACGTGTTTGAACTCGAGATTTTTACGATTGTATTCAATATCCTCGGTTTGGAATGCCACGCAGCCAGTGTATGCGTCGTCGTGTATCCGTGTCGCTTGTTGAATTATCGAAGTAGTCGTAGCGACGCTTTTATTAAGTATTCGACGAGTAGTGCGGAGGGGAGGAAGGGGGAGGGGGGCGGGGTGGTCTGCCCTCGTGTTATCGCGGCTTTGCCCTCTTCCTTTGATGAAATAAAGCGCTATCCGCGACGAGATCTTCCCTAGCAGCAGCATGTCGCGGTAGCTGTTGCGGTCGCGCAACCGCTTCTGCTTGTCGCATTTCGCGCCCGCTATCCCACCCCTTTATCTATCCCTTGTTCTCTCACACACACGCGGCTGTTCCTGTATGGTATATAATACTCTTTATACTCTGAGTTACTACCCGCTTCGCTTCGACGAAACGGACAATACTGCGGTCCTCGCATCTCATCGCATTTTGCTCCGGGCGAACGCGCCCTCCTGAGCAAATCTCTTCGTAATGGGTTTACGCGAGTGACTTTATAATTCGGAAAAAAATTTCCTAATCATCGAATTTCGGAATTACTTTTGCACCAAATCGATGAAATTCTTGTAAAATTTACAATAAAAAAAAAATCAAAAAACTTTTCAATGGATGCGCGTAACTTTATCGCGAATAAAAATCGGCAAATATTTCGAGAATTTTCGATCTCAGTTTCGCCTTGAAATAGAGTTATCGGCATATTATTCATGTTATTGGAACAATTTTATACGTGTTTTAGATAAATAATTTTTTGTCAGTAGTTTCAAATTTTTTTTTCCATAGATTTTGTGATTAAGCAACCATTGCTCCTTACAGAAAAAATGTGAGAGTGGGAAGTATATGTAAACTTTGAAATATAAATTCCATCGGAGTGGTTGGAGCGCAACAACGCGGCATATTTCGTCTCATGGAAAAATGTTTGTTTAATGAGTCGACACGTTTCGTTCGTATTCACGAGAAACGAAACCTAAAATTTCCATGGAGTTTATCCATTGAAATACTTTATTTGTACTCACATATGTACGGTACTTAAAACTCGAGCTCTTGGATTTCAACTCGGAGATCATTTAATCCGAAAATCAAGTGCGAGAATTCAAATTGAATGGATCTCCTCGCACGAATCTCGGGATAATCTGGGGTTAACCCTTGGTGAATGCCGGCCACCCTCGTCCCCAAGGCTGGCGCACCCACGAATACCCGGCACGCTCTCGGGCTCTTACACCGAGCACATCACTTTGCTGGTCGAGCTCTCTTCGCTTTATACTCGGAGGGTATTACGCGAAGAGTGTACCACTGGCTTAATATCTACTCGCTCTTTCACCCCTCTATGCGCAACTTTGTAAAGTCGTAACGAAGAGGTTCTTCGAATTTTATTTCTCTCCATCTTCCGATTTTTCACACGCGCGAATGAAATACTCCATCGTATTCTTTTACTTTTGGGATCGCGAATTCGTAATTAAACATTGAGATCGTTGCGCGCAAAGATATTTCGAGATTTATTTACAAAAAATAAAAAAAGATCGAAAGTATTGTACAATTGAAAAAAAAAACTATAAAATGAAACTTGTAGCGGAACACTTAATGAAAAACGCATCAGATGACGAAGAAAATATGTTTTTCAATTTTTTTTGCTATGCGGAATAAAGTTTTAATTAAAAACCCATAGGAAAACAATGTGCAGCCGTGGATCGCACGTTTAATAATTTTATGAACTTCAATAAAAAAAGTCCGTGTGAATTTTCATTGGAAATATTTTTATTCAATTAATTTCGAACACTTTTATCGATTCTACTGATATTTAGAATCGATATTCCTCGAGTGTCTCTACATCAGTGTATAACGCTTCCCGCCGATATCTCGAAATTGTTCCGAATGGTAGCGTAAACGAGTATTTTTTAACACATTCCAGTGTCCACGAAATCGTGAAAAATGTACGAGTTTTTCAAAAAAATCAATCCACACGAAGAAAAATAATTGCTCCTGATACGTATGAAATGAAATCTCGATAATTCGTTTCATTCCCGAGTTACCGATAACTATCTGCTTTTATTCCCTTTTTGAAACCAGAATTCTTTTCTTTTTGGAACCACTCATTCTTTCAACAAAAAAAAAACAAAAGAAACCAACGTTCCCCATTATAAAAAAACGTTACATATCTATCCGCCGATGACGAAAACAAGCAAAATTCTGTTTACCTTCAACTCCACGAATCTCATGTCGCCATGGTGCACGGGGAAAAAAACATGAAAATAATCACTATACTTGTGTCTGACGATCTTTTTTGCATGTTAGCGATCTTTATCGTACTTTTTTATGACTTTCCTAACCTGTAGCAATATGCGATTAAATTTCTAGATAACCGCATATATAACCAAAAGTACGAAAAAAATCGTTAAAATGCCGGGATATACTTTAATTGTCACGAAAGTATAAAGATTATCGTCATATTTTTTCTCTCCGTGTCAGTATACTTACAGAAAACATAATCAATATATATCAACACTGAAGTTCGATCTGATTTCGTCGTTCCCCGATGTCGTACGATAACAAAAGATACTTTGTTTTCTAACCTCTACACGAAAATACATATATTTACGAAACGTCAAATGGCAAGATCGGGGATACGACGGTGCGCGCAGATATGGGCCTCGGTACTGCACATAAGTTTACACGTATACATATACATATATATACAGCGCAGGTTCGGAGCCTCAAGGAGCCGAGCCAAGTTTGTACGTGAGCGCGTCTCGACGTATGGATGGGTGTGCTGAGCGTAGGCAGACCGTTGGGTGGTTGAATCGTGAAGTGGGCGCAGGAGGGCCCTCGTACGCCCTTAGAGAAGAAGGTCCAGGTGTGCGTACCTACGTACGTATAGTGCGCGAGTACTCTGGTACATAGTGTATCCGCGTATATATAGCTTACCTCCGTTCGCTTCGCGGCAATGGCACCGGCTTGTATGTAGTATTTCTCCTCGTTCTCCACCCTTTTTCCTCTTATCCGTTTTTTCTTTGAGTCGCTCTTCTCACTCTCTTTTCTATTATATATGTATATACATTTATATATATATATATACGTATGTTTATGTATACAGATACCTAATATTAAACGCAATACACTATCCGGCATATCTTTATTTCGTGTCACTTATTTCTACTCATTCGTGAATCTCTGCTCGAAACTCTTCGTACTAATGTAGCGAGTTTCTCATCACGCGAACAATGCATTTTCCACGGAATATCCAAACTTAACGGTACTATTATCGAAATTTTTAATCGATAATTAAAAATAATGTGGGAACTCGCTGTTCACTCGAATGTCGTTGAAAAATATTAATAAACGACACCGCACTTCAAAAAAATTTGACGTATACTTAAGCGGAGGTTATGTTTGGTTTTTGCAATTATATTTTGTTATTTTTGCGGACAAGAAATCGTTGTTTTTCATGTGATTTGCCAATTTATTCGGGAATAACTGCAGCCCTACGGGTGTTTCATGTTTCTCCCCTTACACTGTGAAAAATGTGTGAGTTCGCGCTAACGAAACGTTGAAATACGAGAGACAGTCGTAGGCCTGCTTGACGTTATATATATGCTTTCTCGTTACCCGCGTCAGTAGAGATGTGCTCAGACACCGGGTGGCAGCGGGTGATGACGCAGCATACCGGCTCCCGGTTACCTCTGTCCATTGTTCTACTCATCCCTGAGATCCGCGACTTTCTTCTAAGCTTCGTGCTCAAGTGCTCGCGATCTCCTGCTTTTTCTTGCTACCCTTCGCTCGTTTTTGCGAAAGGCATAGGACCGCCCCTCGTCCACCTTGCACGGCAGCCCTCGTAATGCTATACCTACAGTACCAACTCATCCTCTCAAAGATCATTGTGTATATCCATACCTTTCATCTCTACGCTGTGTCTAGTACGTTGCCGAGGCCCCTCGCACACGCCGAAATAGTGCTTATTTAATCGTAACCATTAATCCCGCATTTCGTCTACATTTCCGATTTTCTTTTTCGTATTCAACGATAACAAGAATATTTTTTAGTCAACCTGATATGCAGCATTGTTTAATAATTTGAAAAATTAAGAAAAATAAAAAGAAACAACATAAATGAAAGGACAGAATAACGACAGAAAAATTGTTGATGCGCGATGTATTGCTTTGTAAATTTACGTCTCGTCAGAAAAGTCGCACGGGACCCGAGACGGGATCTTTCTTTTATCGTGAATCTAGCAATCACCGATTGTATCATCAGTTATACCGATATAAAAATAAGATTGCTTCATCGAATGGCCCGCACATATTTGTCCTTCATGCAAATCAGAAGTTATCATAACGAATTGTCAACCACGATACATACATTACGTGCGCAAAATAAAGAAAAAAATTCAGAGACGACATTGACGATTAACGGCCCCCCGGGATGTTTCCCGCGCGGAGCACCCGTCCGTCGATAATGTTTCGCACAGCGCGAACCCGCACACGCAGTGCCGCGACGCGTCCCGCTCTCTTACCTTCGCAGTCTTTTCTATCGGACGCGTTTCGCTGTCGCGATGAATCGGGTTCGTGAGTGCACAGCATACGAGACGGGCCCCCCGTGCGAAACATTGGGCCCCCCGCTATCATTGCGTCGAATCCTTGACTCCCTTGACTCCACGTTCGAGACTCCCCCGGCTGTCCAGTCTCCCGGAAATATCGATACTCTCGTGTGGAAAACGATTTATATTCGTACACGTTGTGTGCGATATAACCCGAATGCCGCGACACACAGTGCGAACTTTTGTGCGAGCAGTCGAGAGTACCTAAAGCGTCAAGAGCGTCAAGAGAAGCCCACAGGGTAAGTGCCAGCGGTGGCACAGTAGCCGGTAGGTCGGGGTGTCGGGACTCGAAGAATTCGGAATTCATATCGCAGGCTCGTTCGCGTAACCGTAAGGAATGTATTCTCTCACCGGGGTACAGTATCGCGCACCCCTGGTGGCCCCTCGCCGTGTGTGGGAATACCGTGCGCGCCGATGCTTAATACTTAGTGATTTTTTCGTTAGTCAACGCGAACCGCCTCACGGGAGCCTCTCGAGATGTTCCGGCAGCGCAGCGAACGCGCTTTACCGGTACCTATGCGCAATGATTGCCATGACGGAGCGCGAGGAACGCCAGAGGGCCCGTGGCGTGTGAGCGTTTCTGGAGAGGCTCCCGTATGTTCGACGTTCGTATATATCTAACCTCTCGAGATTCACGTAACATACGTTTCTACAAAAGATTTTTTTTTTCGTTGTGCGTTATATATGCCTCCTAGTTGGTGTACGTGTATATGCATACATATACATAAATATAAAAATCGTTTAGTAAGTGCGAATTTGCGCGACGCGCAGAGTCGACGCGACGGGTCTTGAAGAGTCTCTCGTTTAATCGTTGGACTTTCATGGCTTCGCTCTCGTTGGACTGCCTCTCACTCGTTAAACAATATGCCATCGTGTACGCAGCGATGGCTCTACGAGTGCCCGAGTTTGCACAATGCCCCCCCGCCTCTCCCGCGCGTCTTATGACATTTTTAAGTTCCAACCGTCGTGTAGCACTCGAGTGCTTGTTAGACGTTACGGCGTAAAGTCCTTTGTTTCCCATCTCATTCTTTTTGGCTCTCGCGCGTTTCTTGGATTCGTTTGGAACTTACAAGGAAATGCACAGGAGGACTTCGGCACGAGGTAAGCGAGAATTTTATAAACTTCTTTTTCTTTTTTTTTTATATATTAGCGAAGTATGTGTGAAAGTGGAGGTCTCGTTAGGATGCGAGGAACGCAGACGTAAGAACAAGGGCAAGGGCGCGCAGGTTTTTTCTTGAAATTAGATCGAGTGCCACGGTAAACCTCGACTGTCTAAGATGACGAGAGCAAAAAAAAAACCACGTGACGTGCGGGGTCTCTGATATCAGCTTCAAACACTCGGTCTCAAGATTAGGCGTTACCTCGGTGATTCGTAAAAATTTAACGAGCGCGAGCTTCGAAAATGAATAAATCAAAGAACAAGATTTTTGCAAGCGTAACATCTATAATTATTATTCTCGACGTTAAAAAAAAAAGTTTTCTGTGTCTCATGTATTCTCGTGCCACAGGTTAACGAAAAAACGTAATATCGAATGGAAGATAACTTCGTTTTCTGCGAAAATTTTATCGAGAACATTTCTCTCGATTTTATGACTCCTGCGCGACTTTATTATGATTGCCAAGTTTATATCTGATGCCCGTCGAGTGCTCGTTATATTACGTTAAAAATGTAATAATGAGTTAAAAAAAACAGTTTTTTTGCACGCTTTTGTTTCACTCGCACCAACGCGAACACGTGACCTCGTGTTTTCAGCTGTATGTCATCGTACGCCTCAAAGGTATTAATAATCGAAATCAAATGCGTCAGCTATGCAGATTAATAACCACAGAAATCGCGCGGTACAAGGATCTCGATAGTTTTGTTGCGCATTTTGATGGATAGAAAAAAGTTTCTCTTCAATCCAATTTCTACGGAAAAGTGTGGAAACCAAAATAAAAGCGAATCAAACCGACGTATGGTTTTTTTATTTCGAAAGTTCTTGATTTTTATTTTTTTTCGTGTTTTTTTTTTTGTTTTAACTTTAAATTCACGTTTGTGCGATGATTTTTGTGCTCGAAAAGTTCGTCGTCGTTGTCTCGTCGCTTGCGTAGGAGTGAACGTACTGTTCCCCCACCATTGTGTTCGAACGCGCTGGCACTTTGCCGAGGCACACCGGAACACGGGGATCAAGGGGTGGAGCTGCGAGGCGCGGTCTCGATCGCGCTGGGAGTGGGATAGGCGGAGACCCGTTCCCACTCTCGATGTTCGTTCCCCAGCTCGAGGCTCCCGCTTTAGCTCCGAATCCCGGCCGAGATCCCGGCGCGCTCGTCGTCCCTCGTTGTACATCCGCGCGCGAAAGAACCGACGCAGCCGGCGAGTTAGATACAGACAGAGAGAACCCGACAGATCGAGCGGAAATCACGTACCAGTACTCTATAACACTTTACTCACGAATCGAACGTACTTGCTGACGCGCGCAAAATCCTGAGCGAGCTTCGAGTTGTATAATAATGAAACCTCGTATTATAAAAATTATATCGTAAAACTAACGTTTAATATGTCGAAATAATCAATCGACTGCAGTTCAAACCATCATTGTTTTTTTCTCTATTATCTTTTTTATTTGAGAACGAAATACAATAGCATATCGCGAAGGGTTTGGTACAATTAACTTAATTTGGAATTAATGACGACACGCAAAATATTCGTTCGATTAAAATGAACAGTTGAACAAAATGAGCAAATTGCCTTTGATGTTTTTCCATTTACACGGCGAAAAATAATTATACATCTAACAAAACCCTTTCGTTCCGAAAAAATAACCGAAAAAAAACTGTTAATTTTCACAAATCAATTGAATCAATTGATTGGTGTTGATTTTATCTTAAGAAAAAAATTTGGGAATTGGAAGTTTCTTATCAATCGAATATCTCATTTGCCAATAACAACTCTCAATTCCATTAATTTTACCGAATTTTTTTCAAGTGTACATTATCCACTACGCAAATTTAACTTTGCATCAGTCACAGGTTTTCTACGTTACATTACTTGGGTGAAAAAAAATCATTTAACTTTCGTATCGTCGATTCGAATATCCAATACTATGCGAATGATGAATTTTATATTGCCGAAAAAAAAAAAAAAAATAAAAATTATATTTATTTCATCGTCGTATATTTAGGAACAAAAATAAGTTCCCGAAATTTCCCGATTCAGGAACTCAAGAAATTTTCTTCACGAATTAAAAAAAATATATATCAGAGGTCGGAGTATAGTAAAACTTTTATTTCGATTCTGTGATTAAGCATACATTGCGATACGGACATAGCATATATTTATTTTGTATACCACTGTATACCTTTGTAACGGATTATTGGATCTCGTTGCATCCCCGACGATGTAATCCAATCCGCATCCGCCCGTATATACAGATACGACGCTACGGCTCTCATCTATCTGCAGGTAGTTCCTATATCTTCTCTCCGGCGCACGTGTCGTCATGGTTACAGAGGAAGTACGTAGGTACGCGGATACCCGAGATGTATCGTGACGCACAGGTGTACTCAGTACCCGCGCCTTCGCTTGCACATCGTCGATCCAGTTCCACCCGTTGAATATCGAATATAACCCCCTTATCACGTGTATACCGAGTCGAAATTTTGAAGGAGGTTCAGGCGGAGTTAAACGAGGGTGCGATCTCTTAAATTGTCGTGGAGAACGTTGGCTACAGCGAGGTAAAGAGGAGGTTGAACGGCGGCTCTGGAGAAAGGTCTACAGACCCTGATATGAACCTTACGACTGGCAGAAAGTAGACTTTTGAATTAAAAATAGGGCATTCGGAGGGTCTACAGAACCTTACGGACCCTCCTTTCAACCTGCAAGCAGTATTCCCCACACGGAGAGAAGAATTTACTAGAAATTACTATATCATCTGGTAAAATTCGATGGTGGCGCCACCTATGACGAAAATACTCGATATTATGATCATTTTTACCACATTTATGGCGATTTTTACCATATCCTGTGGTAAAAATTCGCATAGTTCTTGTAATTTTCAACAGATGGCGTAATTGACTCCGCACTACCAGAAATTTACGATATTTTTTACTAGATATATGGTAAATTGTATGAGATCCTTCTCTCCGTGCAATTAATAACTTCCGAATTGGACACTCAAATGAAGATAACTAAATGAAAAATCAATTAACAGCAATGCAACTATAATGATAATATTGAAAAAATTAAAACATAATAATGTGTAAAAATATAAGAGGTTATCGAGGTTGGAAGAAGAATGAGATTTGGGAACACGTGGATTGAACGGAGGGTCTCCAACGTAGTCGAGAGCATCACATAGATCGCGGAGGCTATACGGAGAGTTTTGTTTGGTTGGAAGGTCGAGCGAAAGAAGGGTTGTCACGGGTATCTACAAAGGAACTTGGAGTAAAGTGGAGTCAAACGTGGAACAGAAATTTCGACTCGGGATATATTACATGCTATGCAGGCGTACATCAGTCACCCCACTCATGTATGCATCTATCTACGTACACTGTTTCTCGAAAGCGATCCGCTACGTTGCGATCTTCGAGTGTCAATATCATCGCCTCGGGTTTATCCGGTTAGGAATGCTTTTGAGTTTTCGACACGGTTCCGTGACGATCGTATCTCCGTTGGTGTCTGGTATCCGTGTTGAAACACCAAACCAATAATATTCGATTCCATTGATCAACAACAATTTAACCGCATTCACACACACAATTCGGTACTGTCGATTTCGAACGGTTCATTGTTTATTGCACGATTGACTAACGTCAATTTCGCTGTAAACACAATACGCATACATTGAAACGCGGATAGGAGACCCTCGTTGCGAAGGATTACAATTGCTGCTATGCCTTTCGTGCTTCCGGTTTGTGTACAACTCGCGATATACATCTATATGCTATACGTGTATATGTCGTGTAGTATGTACAGTTGACTCTACGATTCCATTATAATGCTACACGAGGAGTATATATATGTATACCGAATAGATCGAAACGAAGGGGCGTGACGGAAGGGTAAACTCTCAAGAGATCTTCTGCGAAACGCTCGTGGCTACACGCGACGAAGGGAATATTAGCATCTCTTGTTTGAAAGGCAATAGCATCTCTCGCCCTCTCGTCCTTTGCCAGCATCTTAGATCATTCGTTGTCGTTGTCGAGACAACCCCCATGATTTTGCATCTCGTTTATTCATAGACGTGTGTTTTGCAGCTTCGGCAAAAGGGTGATGTCTTACAGTGCGCTATTATCTCTCCTGCTTTCCATCGACTCCTCCCTCGGAGACTATGAATTTACAACGATCATAAGGCAAACCGTAACGAATTATCTTTAAGATGCGATGACTAACGACATTGCGGCAAAGTGGGTGATTTCCCATCAACGCGAAAGTGGGTGGGTAGCGATGTAAAAAAAATCGGTAATGCATAAGATACGAGATTCAGCTGTAAACGAAAACCTTCGTTTTTTAAGTTTTGAATTCGTAGTATTTATTTATTATATTGACGTGCAAATTTAATAGAAGGGGAAGAGAGCTTGAAGTTGAAATTCGGTAGTTTTCTGATTCGATCTATTCGATCGTTTTAAACGCAACAATAATAATCTACGTTATCGCGCAGAAATTCTGTATCAATGAACGCAAAGGGTTAAAAAAACGATACGATTTTTTTTTATTAATTATTTATTTATTTTTGGTTATAGATTTTTTATACAGTTATTACAATTATTTTAACTCTTTTGCTATTATCTCGTAAGATTCTTCCGCATGAAACACGTTTTTGACTCGTGTTAATAAATTATTTAAATAATTTAATGAAAAAACTTATCACAACAAAGTATTAGAGGTTAAAAAAATAATTCAATAGTAAACCGACAAATATGTCGATATTTACGATGCTATCGTCGAAACTATAATTTCGAATGTTATCTAAATCGCACTCTTCTCGCAACGAGATCGATCGGATGCTGACGCTCTGTTTGAATCGTGAAAGAGAGTCCTATAAGCTTCGGTCAAAACCCAGTCACCCGATACTAGTATCAGCGCGCGCGTCAAATCCTCGCGTAGGTGTACGAATGTATCTCATATAATCGATTCGTATATATATTTTGTACCGTATGCCTGCAGATATAAATACGCAAAAAAAAAAAAAAAAAAAAAAAAAAAAAAAAAAAAAAAAACGAGAAAATTTAAATATCCCACTCCAACAATACGTTCGATTGAGATCGGCAAAGTCGGGTCACATCCCTCGTTCACGGAAGAGATAGAAAGCCGTGAAAAATCGGGGAACCGGTATAGAGAGGGGGGACTATAGGATCGTACGAGCGAAATTGCGAATAGTATAAAACGCGCTGCGTTGGGTTTGGAGTGTAGGGTTCGGCACGGAGAAAAGAGACATACGATATATACTATGAGGACGTGGATAATCGTATCAAACAACAACAACAAATTCAAACTGTGGTGGGCGCGCGCGTGAAACGACCCTCGCCGTGATGCTCTGCCGGTTTGGTCGTCGCGGTGAGAGCCTTAGACAGCCACGTGCTGCTGTCACCGACACGAATCATATTATATACAGGAATGGCCAGTGGGATAGGTGTAGATATAAGCAGTGTCGAGCGCTATCTCGCCAGTTAATAAATATGATAATAGCGGTCAGGGGGTGTGATAGAGGGAGCGGTAAAGGGCGGGAGGGGGGCGCAAGGGAGCCGACAGACTCTTGCCAGGCGCAATGATGATAGTAGAGATACGTGCGTATAAGAGTGACCACGCGGTATATAGAAGCGAAACGCGTCGACGATCCGGTGAATCGCCTCGGCCTGTCACCGCCAGAAACAACCCTCGTATGTCACACCAACGGATCGACGCCCTCTCCAAAACTCTTCGTATCCAACGGCATCGCCGTTTTGCTCGCAAGACCAGTAGAACAGAAGATACGTAACAGTGGATAGTGAATTATACGTTTCACGGATATATTTTTAATCCGTATATACGAGACTTTCCATATATATGTCGGAAAAAAAAACGGAGCGAAAATACGATTTTTTTATTTACCAAATTATTGAATAAGTAAATGCGATCTATTTCGGAATTTTCGAATGATTTTACTACTTTTAAGGTGATTACTGGATTTTTTTAATTTTCGACGCGATTTTCTTTCCATTTTGAAAATATGACGATGAAAAATCGGTTATCTTGTTTTAGATTATATGTTTCGACTTAGAAAAAAATCGTTTTATTATTAGAAAAACAAGTGAAAAATAATCGTACTTTGCCCGCAATTTACTGTGTGAAGAGACAAAGCAATATTACGCTGTTGCCGAATCATTCGAGAGGCAAGAATGACCGATAACGAGCAAATTAGTCGAAATTATCGCGATACCGGGGGTTCAGTTTA
Source organism: Cryptus armator (assembly GCA_963971235.1). Classification (NCBI taxonomy): domain Eukaryota; kingdom Metazoa; phylum Arthropoda; class Insecta; order Hymenoptera; family Ichneumonidae; genus Cryptus; species Cryptus armator. The sequence goes on from OZ020240.1 coordinate 8,062,063, forward strand.
TTAATATCTGATACCCGAGAGGAAAACATTTAATAATAGTATTGTTTTCGGAAATGTTATATTGGTCTCTGACTTTGTAGCCGGTGTTACATCGACGGTTATGCATACGCTAAGGCAGCACACGAGGCACAGGTACTACCGTCCGTTATTGCTATTATTCCGTTTGGACCTTTAATCTCCACCTACGCGTACACCGAGCGAGAATATCGGCTTACCTTAATAATCGAGCGCAAGGGGAACGAGAACTCGACTGTTACACGAAGAGTTCTCAAGTCGAGCGATCAAATTCTACGTGCAGACTGCGAACAACCCCCGTGCGTACACGGTGCGCGGGGGGTTTCCATGACACTGTACACGAGCTTTTTCGAGGGACCAAGAGGCCTCGATGTTGAATCTCGAGAGAACAACGATATAAAACGACTACGAGAGATGTAATGAAACATTCTTAGTGTTATTGGCATTGTGAAGGCACATCGCAAATACGAGACCGAGTGGTGAGCAACCGACGGTAAAGTCCAAGGGATTCCTTTTTTTTTTATTTTTTTTTTTTTTCGAGAAAAATGAAACGCAAGAGGATTTCTTGTGTTACAACTTTTCTTCCTCGATTCGCTGCTTAGTTTGTTTAAGAAAAAAAAAATAATAATAATAATACAGAGTTTTTTTGTGGAAAACCCTAAAACGATTATTCATCGGGATTTTGGACAAATAAATGAGGAAAAACATTGCCGTAGGTGCATTAGTATCATTTTATTAATATCTCTTTCCGTTATTTACAAAACTTTATAATAATCTCTAATTTTTTGTTGAATTTTTCTTTTGTTGTTTTTTTTTTTTTTTTTTTTCACTTTCCTTATCATTCTCGGCACTCTATCGTCTCTATATATCGTCGATTCAAATCATTTTCTTGAACGTTCATGTTGGCTTTTTCATTTCTTCTGTTTAAATTCATTATATTAATATTAATAATGTTCATTCTCTCTAAACGTTATACAGCGTATATATAACACCTCTTTTTTTTCCCCCAAATTCTTAGAAATTCGTTGGTAGTACGACGATAACGATTGTCGCATTTCGCCGGCGGGGGATGAATATTTCTTTTTTTCGTTTCCCCCAATTTCACAAGTTGATACAATAAGTATATAACTATTTACACGTGTCATCATCGGTTCGCTTCATTCGTCTTTTTTTTTTTTTTTTTTTTCGTCAAAAATCCACCAACGCTACACAGCGTTCAAACGAGCAGCGGATCGTTCGCGAATTCCCGAAAAGATATATTCGAACGTTATAAACGATCAATGATATCTTTTTTTTTTTTTTTTTTTTTCGGAAAGAAAAAAATAAAAATTTCTTTCTTTTCCGATTCCCTCCGTGAATTTCTTACGAACGATCCGCTCTATAGTTCGATTAAAAATCGTATATCGCGAAAAAAAAAAAAAAATTACTAACGCGATTTTTTTGGTTCCCAAAATGGACTTTGTACAACAGAGAAGCTTTCGAATCGGTGTTTCCGGCTCTCGACGATTACGAGGACAGTGTCGTATTAACCGTATCGCGTCGTTACGATATATATCCCGTTCGTCCATAACCAACGAGAGATCGCGCGAGCGTCTAGTTTCCCATGAATTCGAAACTTCGGACGTTTCCTCGTCGAGTGCGGCTTTGACAAACGTGAGCTCAATTAACTTGGTCTTTTTGTCAAATCGAAAGGCCCTCTCCTCTTCATCGATCGTCTCTAGTGGCGCAATACTCTCGAGTAATTTGTTCTCGAGTGTAATTTTCGCCTGTACCGCTACGTCCGACGATGAAAACCAGTATTATCGGATAATCTGTGGTATCGTGATGACGTTGTACGATGCAGAAATCGCACGAGTCTCAACCGTGTCGCGGTATCGGTTTTTTTTTTTTTTTTTTTTTTTTATTTATACAGTACAGTCGAGCGGTTGATCTTGAACGGTGAATTCGTTTGCTCAAGGACTGTCGTCGGGTATTGCATACCAGGCAGTCGGATCCGCGGCGAGGGCCCAAGGGCCGGCGACGGAGGGATTGGCGTAGGCCGCGGCCCCCGCCGCGGATGGCGCGCACTACCAAGCCCTACCCTGCAAAGGCAAATAAGCTCCGCACTGCGGCTGCTGCTGTTGTTGCATTCCCTGTTGTCCGCCGGCTCGCGCGTAAGAACAGTGCTGAAGGCTCTGACTGGAGGTCATAACGTGACTGACACCGACAACCGAGTGATGGGACACCGACGCGGCGTGGTGTGAACCGTGCGGACTCGAGGCGGCAGTCATATGCGGTGCTGGACTCGCGAGAGCGGCGCTCGGTCCTCCTCGACTACCCTCGTTGCCGCCACCGCTGCCGCACGGTTTTCCGTCCTTCACGAGTACTGGAACGGCTACGCGTCTCGGTGAACTCGCGCTCTGCAAAAAAAAAAAAACAAAAAAAAAATGATTATTTTCGGAGCGATGTAAATAGAATTCACAAAATACGATTGATTTTCAAGTTTATTCGTCACGTGGAGCGATTTTAAGAGTTCAATTTTATCAATTTTTTTTTTTTTAATAAAATGAGTCTCCGAATTATCGTTCGATTATTAAAAAAATGATTGGCGTTCCTATTGCTTTTTTTTAAAGGCTCTCGGGAATAAATTATAATTATAAGGCTTCACAGGTATAGACTATGGTATATTATGTACACAGACACTGTGGAGTGCTACGCGTAGATATACGAGAGACTAAAGCACGATGCTGACTGTGTTCCGAGCAAACATAAAGTAGGTGCTCGGGTACACACGACGAGGGACTTAAGTACGGCGCGAGTATAGGATGTATAGTAATATACACAGTTCCCGTAGTTCTCGTCGTCTTGATTCTCATTTTTCGTCATCGCTGCTCCCGAGACGCTCGTACGCGACGGACTCATTACGAATAAATACAGGTGACTACTGTGGTTCCACACGCACGTTCGAGAATACTTATCCAAAGATATATATAAACCCGCTGCGTGGACCAACATTTACCATCGTACGTATCTCACGTTCGATCCTCTCGGGTTTTGCTTATTCTTCTTGGACAGAACTTATTTTTCTTTTTATCTCTCTTTTTTTTGCCCCTCCATTCCCGCGTATATCTCACTCGATCTATCTATAACGATGTCGCTATGGATGTTGGTGTGTATGGGTGCGTGTATACGTGTATATGTCTCCGAACAGCTCACTGTTCGAACGGTATGCCAAACAGAAGCCGAGAGCAAGCGCCCCGCGTGTCCGCGTACCTGACCAACGGTGGACCACTCAGCTGTATCAACAATCGAGTACACGACATTCCTCTTCGATCTCTTCACCGCCGCGCTGCCCGGTTCGCTCTAATAACAACGCTCTTGTGTACGTATGGCACAGCCATGGAACGCTATATAGTTATACCGAAGTTATATATACTACTATACGAAAACTAAACCGCTCGTTCCGAAACTACCCTTACCGGAGAAGAACACGCGAAATAGATCGTTCGCCGAACGTGGATTCGCGATACAATGATCGACCAAATGGTTGGTATCGACTTCGGAAGCGGTTTAGGGACGAAGCAATCACGAATCCGCCACTTATTTTATTTGCTCCAATAATTTATATTAAAAGTCGCGTCACATTTTTTTCTATTAAAGAACAGTTCGCGAAAAATAATTTAAAAAATAACTTTTCGTGTTATCCGCGTAAAAGTGGTGTAAAAGAAATTTTCCAATTAGTCTATACATTTCATTGCTCGATTTTCTTTCATTGTTTTTTTTTTTGCGCACTCGAGAAAGAAATTAATGCAATGGCGATATCTCGGACAGGACGCTACTGTTGGTGCGTTCCCTATGATATATAACGTTCCCGTTACTCTACTGTTATGTATATCTAAACGTATATATAACGTCGCGCGAGCCGAGAAGTGCTCGTACCGATCTCAGAACTAAGTGCACCGTTGCAATGCACTTCACTGGCTGACAAAGTGACGATGATTACGGCTAAATGTATATATGACGGCGATTGCCGCGCGCGCGTCACGCGTCACGCCACTTTATCCACTTCAACACGCGTTAAACGATTTCCGGCGAAAATGACCGTGATGTGTGCGTGTTGTACGCCGACGGGACACATTGCCGGTATGTAGAGTAGGTACAGAGGAGGTGTTAACCAGAAGTATCTCGTACCCTCGCTGTGATACTGTCGACCGTTCATAGAGTAAATACGCAACGAATGAACTTTTGCGCTATCGTTCTATATCGGGAGAAATAAATTTGACTATACGATTTTTCTCGTGAATACGAACCGCGAAAAAAATCTGAGAACGAAGTATATACTCATTGAAGATCTTTTAACCGATCGCGAAGCTTCTTTATTTCGAGTATATGCTCTCCTCGAAAGAAGCCACTCCTTCGCTAAAAGGATGCTTTCAGTCGATAAGTATGCGTCCACTGCGCGGGAAAAAAAAAAAAAAAAATTGAAAAAAATACATAAAGAAAAACCATTACGACGGTAAAATACCGATATAATAATTTATCAAAGATCACCGACTTCGCCGCGCTTTCTCCCGATGAGAAATATCCTATTGAAGAGGAAAAGCCATGGAGTCCACGTAACCGAAACCAGACTTGAGAACAAAGCGAACCGAGACATTAAACGATATTTCGTCGAGTCGCTCTTTCGCTGATGAAGGGGTTGAACAAGAAGGCACTACTCCGGAGCGCGGGCTCAGCCCCGAACGAGACTCTCAAATACCGATATTTCAACTTCGTCGTCTCTGGGATATAAATTAATTACATTTCGCGAATTTTTTCCACCCCCGCGGTGTAGACTAGCGATAAAAAAAACTGCCATTATCCAGCAAAAGTTACTCTTTCAAACCGTTCGCACGGACGAAGTTCATTTTCGAAAATATTTTAAATCAGTTTTTTTTTTAATATCCGACAATATTTTAATTGCTTTTCCATTAATTTCTGATGATAATTGAAAAAAATATTTTTATAACTATCGTTTGGATTCGTTTAGGCAATAAAAATTTAGAAACACGAATTTCGACATTTTCGATATTTCAGCCGTATCGTTCGAATTGCACGCTCCACTCGAAGCTCGAATAAAATTACAATTAAACTCAACACTTTTATAGCTTCGGCTTCCAAAAAATTTGAAAAAAATAATTTTTCGAGTTTTTATCGAAATTTCAAGTACATCCGATATATTTGACTAAAACTGATGAAAAAAAAAACTCGATTCCAGTTTTCTTGTTTATTCGAGAAATACGTTAAAATTTTCGTGATTTCACTGCAAAATGTAAGATAGTAAGATTTTTACTTCAAATCGAAAAATATTCTTATTTTTCAATGCCGAACGGCCAATGATTGAAATCCGTGTTTTTAAATAATAACGAAATACCTTAGCGTCGCTTTTTCGCAAAATACTTTTTCTTCGCTGCGGACGTCTCGACGTTTGTATTTTCGTTCTGAATATGTTACGAAACTTTATTTTTTTGCCCTTGCGAATCGAGAATCCGTAGGATGTTCGATATAAATCGTCTCCTATTGCCGGCTTATAGTGTACTATACTACGCGGGCTTTTCTCTTTTGTTTTTGTCTTTTTTTTTAGTTCTTTCTCTCAGTATCCATCAACCAGGTGGTGCTGAGCTTGACTGTACCCAGTAGTATAGCAAGATGGCGACTGGCCCTCGAGAGGCCGTTTCCGCGCCACCCCGCGACCTCGTTCTCTCTCTTCCTTGCACTGTCGTTCCTTCTCAGAGCTTCCGTCGGCTCTTACTCGCCCTCTTTCTCGTTCGTACGCTGAGTTTGCTCGCGCGCTTCCACTTGAGATTTTTTTACCGCCATGAGAGAGAGAGAGAGAGAGAAAGAGAGAGAGCGAGAGGGACGCAGGAGGAAAGAAATAAAACGAATAAAAAAAAATATAAAAAGGAAAAAAAAAAAAAAATCTGAGCTCAGCGCACTACCGACGTCGTGCATACCCGTCGCTCTTGGCTTCTGGCTCGCTGATGCTAGAATATTATGAGTCCTCGGTGCGTTTATGAACGCGGCTCTCGCGATATTTAAAAACCTGTACAGATATATACACATCTCCGTATACTCTTCGGTGTACGCGCTACACGAATTTATTTATATAGCGAAAAACTCTCGGATCCTCACCGTGCACTCGCGTGTTTCCTTGGGAATAGAGAGAACGCGTGAGAGGACACGCTTTACGCGAATTTTTCCGGGGTAACGTTGCCGTTTAAAAAGAAAAAAAATAATATAAAAAATTCTCACAGAGATATTGCCGAGAGCATGGAATCTCGAGGATACCGAGATATATATTATTCAGAACCAAAAGAACTTCCTACACGAGAACTCTTCAGCCTCATCGTTATCTCTAAATTTTCCATCCTCTCGTCGCTCGTCACTCGCGTCGTATAGTTTCTCTTGCACCGTGTAATGTTGCTACTTTTTTCGACTCGATTATCAAAGCTTTCCGATTAGGAAGAATCATTTTTAATATTTCGCGTTTATTGTCATTTAATGATATGCTTGTGAGAAATTTTTGTGTTCGAAAGATCGATCTTTCGGAGCTTTAAATTTTGAGAAACACTACCAGAGTTTTTGCGATCCCCATGAAATATTAATTTTTCAATTACAATCGCATCTATCGATTTGTTACACAATCGATATCGTATACTTTACGGTCTGTTAATCTTTTTTTTTATTGTTATAATTCGAAGAAAAATATACGCATTCATTCGCCGCTTTGTTTCGCGTTATTATATCGTTAAGGGTTCATTTGAATCGATGTTTACTGCAGTAGAATAAATAGATAGAAGGGAAGCTGAAATTCGGAATCTTATTGTCCCGAAAGAGTAACCATAACGTCGTTACTGTTGGATCCACAGTGGCGCGGGGTGTATTAGGTCTATTGTGGGGTTGTGAAGTGCGCGAAGGCGGGCCTCGCAATTACACGTATCGCCGGTTTCCCCGATCTAGATAGCCATCGCGAACACACGGGTAAACAAACAATCGCCCAGTAGGAACGTCGGCGTCGGCGTTGGAATTGAAATCGAGGCCGGGGAAAAAAAAAAAGAATTGAAGCCGGGAGCGCACCGGCGCTGTAAGGATTTTCGAACTAACGAGTAAATTATGGGGCGGCTGCTCGCTGGGGCACACGAGAGACTACGGGTAGTTGTGTAGTCGTACTACGAGCGGAGGAGAAGATCGAGTTCCGAGATTACTTTCAGCCCCATTGATCGCTGTGTTTACGGTTTCGTACATATAATATTATGCTATAGTACTGTCTAAAAAAAATACAAACGTAACCCCAAGACATTGTTGCAACATTATTTTTTTCGCGATACATAGATCGGTAACGGGGACCCATGAAACTGTGAGCGAGTAAACGATTTTGCTGTACTTCGTCGATTGTGTTGGATGCACTCCGATACTCCGATAATTACTTCAATTTTCATCTATTATCTATTTATTATTTTTTTTTTATTTTCCTTGCATTTTTTTCCCGATTTTTTTTTAATTATCAAATTTTTACGATATTTTAATATACCAACTAAAATGATTATTTTCTCGTTGTTGCAATTGGAGTTGTTGAATGATTGATTGGGCGATTTAAATTCTTCTCCGCGAACTAAAAATCTGCTTGTTTCGAGATATTTTTCATCGTCACGTCGGTATGTATCGGTTATTGTACGATTTTCTGTGCGCCCCGAAGCAGAGATAAAAATCGCAGAGTGTCGCGATTTAATGTATGCCCCCTGAGAGGGGGAGAACTACTCGCGTGCCCGTGCATATCCACTCGGTCACATCTGCCCGCGTTTTACCGAAACGTTTCCGATTCCGAGATTCTTCGTCACTTTAACATCGAAGCCTCGGGGTGATATTTCACTGTTTCTTTTTTTCGTACGGGTATACAAGTAACCGTCGCTTGCGCATAAGAGATTTCGAGACAGAGCACGCATCGACGACGGGTTACATCTGAGATTTACATCGCTATTCTTTTTTTTTTTTTTTTTTTTTTTTTTTTTTTTTTTTTACTTTTCGTGACATCTTTATATAGTTATGGATTGAAAGCTCACCTGGTTCTGGGCATTTTGTTCGGCCATCGCTTTCTCCTTCGCTTGTCTCTTGCACTTGTATCGATGATTTTGAAACCAAATCTTCACCTGAAACAAGAAAAAAAAATGTTGTCTTTAACGCCCAAAATTCATAAATTATCTTCTCGATCGATCGATGTTTATTAAGACGAGACTACTGAAAACGATGATTTTACAACTTTGCACGGCTTTGGTTTTCTTCGTTTCGTAGTTCTCAGGTAAAAACCTTTTCGTTGTTTTCGTAGGACTCAAATTCTTCTCGCTACTTCACTCACTTTCTCGCTCCTCCCTGACGCGAGGTGCCTTAAGCCTATAACCCCCGTTAAACGTTTCAGCGAGCTTCCGACGTCTCAATGTTATTTCTCTCATACATATATACATACATACATACATATATATATTTTTTTCTTCCCGAAAAATTCAGTGAGAAATCTTTCCCATCGGCGAGAAAAATCGGTTTTGAAGGCTCATTTCACGTTCATATATCGACTTTGATAAAAAAAACTCAAATTCCAATTTGATTTGAAAATAAATTCACAACAAAAAATTTCTATACATTTTTTTCTCGTTATTATTTCAAAATCATGTACTCTTTTGATTTGCGTAATATGCGTATAAAAAAAAAAAATGTCTACCGTTTTGTCATATTCGGCGGGTTTTATGAATGAAAGAAAAAAAAATCTATGAAGCCACATAAAAAGGTTCGATTGCCCATACGTTTTTTCGTTTTTTTTTTCGTGGTCATTCGAGTATACTACGTTTTTCGACAGTACGCAAGTACCTTTAGATTTCTCTTCTTTCTTCTTCGCGTTGGTAACAGCCACCGAAAACCGCTTTTACGGCAATTGAACGCTATTAGGGAAGCCTAGCGTACTCGCCGAACGATAATCGGATCAACATCTGCTTATGACAGGGCCAACGCGTTATAATCCTTGCACGATTCCACGCAGGATGCACAATGGAAGGGATCATGCGCGATCGCGCTTTCAGCGCATCGGACGTTTCCGTCGTGAGTTGGGAAAACAAATTTATTCAATAGATTTTATCTGCTTTTAATCTCTTTATATAAAAGACAAAATGACGACAGACGATAGTTTATCATTTGTCATTAATAATTATCACGTAATATCTTATCATCGATAAATTGCTAAAAAAAAAAAAAAAAAAAACTGCAAACATCTATATCGGCAATGATTTTTTTTTAAATTATTTTTTTCTTTTATTTTCGAATGTTTTAATCCGTGAATTTGAGTTTCGGGACCCAATTTTATTTTACGAAAGCAAAGGGTTAGGTGATTACAAAAAAATCATTGATCGATAAGATCGAAAAGGTTAATAAAAGCGAAAAAGAGGTTTTTAAATTAGGTGGCCCCGCGTGTTCCCGAGGGTCTTCGAGTGCCTTTAACTCGGGTGTGCTGCATGTTTCCGTGTGTAAAGCCGCGGCATTGACCCGTACCAGCAACGAAAGCACTTTTATATATTTCTACTATAGCGATCGTTCTATTGCTGCTCTGTCGATGCATAGTATATAGAGGGGGTTTCGGGCCGCGAGAATGCAATGCTTGCGCAAGATTCGCGGCTTTCCGATGATTCGAAAAGTAATCATAGATTTCGCACATTTATAATGAGTATTTTCTACTACGCTGCAGAAATTATCCATCTCTACTCATCAATATATGTATCGGTTAGAACAGCACGCATAGGTCGGTTAGACCCGAATTTTTTCACGAAAATATTGCATTTTTTAAAAATATGCCGTTTTAAGTTTAATTCATAAATTTGTAACTTCTACAATTTTTAGTATATCGATATTGCGCCTTAATAGACATTTTTTTTATATCCTCGTGTTTCAATTTCTTTATAAACTTAAAAGTATTAATTAATTAATTTTTCGCAATTTTACATCGAAAACATCGGGTCTCCGAGACCCATTTAAGGCATTAAAGAGGTGTAAAAAAATGTGTAGTTTTTTAGAGTTAAATAAATAGATTCACTCTTTACACGGATCCAAAGTTATGCGTTGCAGCATTGAAACGAAAAATTGAATTGTCCATCGCTGTGGCAAATCACTCAGTTTTCGAAAAATTATTGTATTTTCCGTCATTTATTTTTTAGTATAATTTTTATGAATTTATTATTAGTTTTTCGATCTTTTGAAAAAAAAAAAAAAAAATTCATTGCAACAACCGACTCTCCCTCCGATTCGTATATTTCTATATCCATAGGTATTGTGGGGTATAAACTTTCATGAGTGAACGTCAGAAAGATCGAAGTGAAACCGCACAGAAATCGTTTGGCGACGGTGGGTATTGTTATTTCAAGGGAACGCCCGTCGCTCGATGCTTTGCCGTCGCTTGTCCATCACTCTCTATATCCACAGCAACAGGAAAGAGAAGTGTACGGTGTGTAAACAAATGCCCCAAGAGCACAGGGCATCAGATACGTTTCGTTGCCTCGCGCGCACTCGATATTTTGCGAAAAGTACGCACACTTACAGAAACACAAGCTGTCCATCTCTTTGCTCTTTGCTCGGTAATGGAAAAGAGTGAAAGTTACTCCATGACGAGTGCACCGTTTGTAATAACATCGTCTACAGGGATAATAAGATTTTTACGCGAGTCCGACATCAGCAACGGAACGTATATACAGAAACGTATGTATACCATAGTGCAACAGTAGTTTCGACAAATGTCCTTATTCCCGACTTTACGACACTCTTTCTTCCGCGCATAATTTTTCTTTTCACTAAATTTCCTCAATTGTTCCAACAGAGTTGTAATTTCGTTTTCCACGACACAAATCCGGAAGTACGTTGACTCATAAAATATGACTTTTGTAACGCGTGTTTACGAGAATTCCGTAAATACGGAATATTAGGGAAAAATGTGTTTTTCAACCCACGAACACCACTCGTATTCTTGTACTTCTTTATTAAGGCCACAGGTATTAAGGGCGTCTGGTAGACTCTATATCTGCATCCTTACGAAACTTTGTCAAAAATTCAAATTTCAAAGTTTAATTGTACTGAAATCGAAATGTCAAGATATACGGAGCACTTTTGTTGCGGCGCAATATCAATATAGTAGAAATAATAGAAATTGCATATTTTTTAAAGAAACCTAAAACACGGAACTTTAAAAAATTCAGAATTTCAGGAATCGACTTGAAGCGGTCCTGCCGACCAATATGTGTTGTTTTAAGGTTAATATCATAACTGTATGTATAATAAAGGCGATGCGAAAAAAACAAAATCTGATCAGCATACTTACGTATGTTGTGTAAAAAAAAGACTTTAAGATGTGATTTTATAAAAAGTTTACGTATCACGGTATATTCAGTCTCCCATAGGAGATTTTCGTAGTCTCCCTCGCGGCGAGTGTTGTAAACACAGACACAGTAAAAACATACGCGTGCGATTTTTATACGGGTACCTTTCGGCGTGCGTATGTAACGTGGAGCGTTATGTATTGTGTACATATATTTAATAAAGTAGGCGTGTGTGTGTGTATATACGGTTCGTGTACGAGATAATAATAATCTCAAGAGTTCGCTCGCGCGCGCGCGCACAGTAGTCGTTTTCTCTTGGGTACTCACGATCCGTGATTATATGCGCACCGTGGAGTATCCTCGTTCTCGTTTCCAAGGAGGGCAACCCAAGGCTGATATTTCAGGGCTTTGCTGACGAGGCGAAGATCTCGTCTCGTTCGTGAAAGATCTCTCTGCGCGCACACGGTGAGTGCGGGGTGAACGCGGACGATGCTTTCGTACCGTCGGTGTTGACTTTCGGAAGGCACGTACGTTTTTAGAGGTACACAGAGGTGGAAAGACCGAGGTGAGCGAGAAGCGAGAGAGAGAGAGAGAGAGAGAGAGAGAAGAAAAAAAAGGCTCTCGTCACAGAGAGGACCATACCGAATGGCTCTGGTGCCGCGGGGGTTCACAAAGTTTGCTTAACGCGCAGCACGGGGGCCCCCCTCAGTCTTTAACTTCCGATTAACTTGCGCGCGACGGGGGCCGGGAAGTCTCGACTCTTCGTGGCTCTGGGGCAGGAACAGCAGGTAGATAAACGAAACGCCTACCGTTTCGGGACTGTTGAACCCGATGCACACGCTTTCTCGTACTAAATACCTGTCGTTCGCTTCGTTGGTGCCGCTCAGCGGGGGCCTAATAGACCGTGAAATCTTCTAAACGTGCTAATGTCCAAACGAGTGACCAAAAACGATTAACTCCAGTTTGTTTAGACTAATTGGGAAGGCGTTCCGCGAAAAATACAATTTTTTTTCGTATTTTTTCAAAGTTTATTCGAACGAAAACTTATTTATTTTTTTTTTTTTTTACACATTTACGATGACGATCTATCGAAAGATAATTCAAATTTATATCGAATTTTATATCTGAGTGGTTTTAAAAAAAAAATCGCTTACAAAATCGCATTTCGTAATAGTTATATACGGCTACATTCTCACGCAACTCGCTTGGCAACACATTATACTCGTTTCGTATATACCGCACGAACATAAGTCTTTAAGCGGTACAAGCGATACCACTTAGTTTTCATGTACATTACTCGAGTTAATACATTCATACCTGCAATAGCTCCTTGCAATTATGTACAGCAATTATGTATGAACGGGGGATCGATCATATAAATTCTCGATATCCCTCCGGCAGCCTATCAAAAGGCGATTAATCTCTCGGGCCGTTTGTCAGCAGGTATTATAGGACTTTGCACGTAATACTGCGCGCGAGGACGCGCCCCGAGTAGCTGTTAGTCTATGTCGGACAGGGAGCATAGGTCCGACTACTACGACGGGTTATATACGAGGAATATATATATATGTATAACAGTATTGAGCAACGTGGGCGGCAAAGCCAGGGGTGCCGAGGGGAAAGGGAGGGTGAACGATTGATCAAGTTAGCGTAACGTCATTACGTGTGAGTACATTCGCTCATAGGGAGGGAGAAAGGGGGGAAGGTTGACGCGACGTCAGGGAGAATCGTCGAACAACTACCCTATTGCTTCGTGGCTACTCGTGCGGTAGCTGTACTGTGTTCTACGATGATAGAACATCGTAGCGTACTCTCCATTGAACGCTGGTGGTATATATATATCGAACGCGACCGGGACATCTCCTCGGGCAATTTAACGCGGCACTAACTTGCCTCAGATTACCCGTACACCGCACAAACCCTTAGCCTCGGGCTCCCCGGTTGCGGGTGGTCCAAGAAGAAAAGGGGGATGCGACGATGAAAGGCCCGTCCGGCATAACCCCCTATTATCTTTCCTCTGTATTCGCATCGGATACATCCAATTGCTCTGTGTTTCTGTCGTAACACGAAACAATTTTTTTTTTTTTTGTAACATCGATGGGAAACTTGCGGTTAATACGAGGGATATGTACTCATGGATTTAAAATCCATAATACCAATACCCCAATTGACTTTGCGTTAAATTATGATTAGCGCTGTTAATTGGCTCTTGTTGACCTTACGAAGTGGCCGCCTTCTTCCCCCGAGCAAACATGACGAAGTTCGCTACCCCCTGGTTGTTGTTTCAACGGATGAGCTCCATACCGGCTAAATTGAACGTAACATCAGTTCCGAGCGAACGACATGGTTTATCGATGATTAACTAACAATTGGGATGTTCTATGTATTCTATGTGTAAATGCAGTCCATTTCGGAGGATATGATTCCGTTTCTTCTGCGTTATTTCACGTATGTTAGTGTCATCGACGGTGAAGGGTTTTCAGCATTCGTTGAAGTGGCAACGAAAATGGATGTCAGTTTATTCGAGAGCACCACTTGCTCGTCGCTCATACGCTATGTATATCATTTTACACTCGCTTTGGAAGGGCGACTCGCGCGAGAGCTGTTTTTTTTTTCTTTTCTTCCTTTTTTTTTTTTTCTTTTTCACCGTACCGAGCGTGCGGCAGGGAATGTCACGAAAAGTGGCATTAGTCAAAGACGAGAGGTGCCGCGCGACTGCTCGACCCCGAGGGAAAGAAGAGTCTTGTCCTCGAGGACGGTGCGTGCTTCCATAGGCGCGCTGTTTGCGGTTGCAATGTATGCACCCTCTCGGCCATCTCGCGCGCATGCATATAACCAGACTGCCAAGTGCATCACTCGTCGGTCCTTCGGACCCGGTGGAGGTTTGCCGTGGCTGGCAACGATGCGTCGCTTGTATAAATCGCGACATCGACCTGTACGCGGGTTCCCGATGAGTTCTCGCGTTCGCACGAGTCATCGGAGCTATTCACGAGCATTAATAATGCAATAACCGTTCGATGGCAAAACAACGACACGCCGTTATCGTAACGAGTGGAATCTCTAATGTTCTGTTGGTTTCACATCCAAAACTCCGGAAATTCGAACGGGAAAAGGCTTCTCGTAATTATCGCAAACATAAATCGAAAACATCGTTATCTTTGGATTGGAATAAAAATCTAAAAGTGAATACGTTCGAGAAATAGGTTGAAAGTGAAAATAGCGAAATCCCGAGGCAATAGGCACATTTTTTTTATTGTCTCCGCATTCTAAGCGAAATATAGCCGCACAAGTCGAGGAGACTATATATATAGACATGCTAGACGATGGTTGCATGAAAAGGGTGCCTGTTCGTTCGTCGTGGTACACGCAAAGCTATTATTATGATTATTGTGATCCTCGTGCAGATTCAATCGTTCTTGGTTGTCCCAGTGTGCCGCTACTGCTGTAGGGTTTCATCCGTTGCCCGCAAGTTCCCGTTGAGCTCAGTTTTGCGATATCTCGAGAGCTACGCCGGCAGGATATATCCCCCCTCGCCGATTGTGTATGCGGTACGTAGGCAGAGAAGAGAGCTATAGCTCTCGATTCTTCGTTTCCCCGCCACGCACAACCGGCACAACCCCACGACCTCCCAGCCAACCCCATAGAAAAATAATGTTGTGTGCACAGCTATATACCTTTCTCTCCCTGCAGATCGTCGACGGTCCTCTCGAACGAACGAATCTTTCTCGCTTCTTCATATTCATTCATCGCCTATCGCTCGCTCGCTTTGGCACGCTTTTCTCCTTTTATTTCCGCCCCCCCGCCCCCCCCCCCCTCCCCCTCGCCCCTGTTTTTTACGTTCGGGGAGTACACGGTGCGCGATGGGGCACACAACACACAACTTCGGTCGTCACTCTCTCTCCTCGCAACGTTCACCCGACTCGAACTGAGAGAGAGAGAAGGAATAAGGGCTCTCTGGTCTACGACACGAGAAGACCTCCATTCGCTTCGAATTTGTTCGCCCGAACAAAGATTGAGACTTTAATACTGTTTGCGAAAGGCCCCGGCGCGCGCGCTCGCGGCTTCAACGCCTCGCGCTCCCATTCTCGCTTATGTGTACTTCGAAACAGCATCAGCGGATCTCGAGCACACGGGGTTAAAATATAATGCGCGGTTCTGCTTTCGTCGCGAGTGAAGAGCGAAAAAAAGTTGGAACTTTTTTTTTTTTTCGATATAATGTATCCCGTGACTGATGGATCGATGCAGTTTTTCGATGAAAACGGTTCAAGTATTTTGATGAGTTTAGAATGACAGTGAATGCCATGAATGGGGCTGCAGTTCTGATGGCGCAAGGCACTTTGGGACTTGAGAAAGTGCTAATATATTTAACCCCTTAGATGTAATTTCGTTGGCATTTGGATGAGAATTAAATTAAATTTTCCATTACGATGAAAAATTAATGAACGGTATATTAAAAACTGCAGTAGACACTTTACTTTTATTAATGTACATTAATTTCACTGCCGAAGTACATTAATTTCACATTGTTTTCACAGTGCAATCTAATTTGTCTCTCCGCTACCGAGGCGTTCGTAGTAAACGCTCCATATCATGCCGTAGCATCGCCGACTTGTGGCGCATACAAACGTAACTAAGTCCAATTTTTAAAAAATTGTGGAGCATTTCAATCGACCAATACGAATAACATTGTTCACGTGACTAATTCGTATATACAAGATTCTCGAACTACGCGTATCGCGGTTAGAAATAGTCAGGGGAGAGTGTTGAATACCGGAATACCCCTAAGGGAAAACTTTATTATTTCAGTTATAAAGTGAAGAATTCATACAAATCTTGAAGCGATAAAGCTTTGGGATGTTAACTAACCATTATTATCGTTGGCGCGATACAATAATTGGCAACTTATTATTATGAACAATTTAAAAAAAAACTGATTCGGCCGTTTTTACTCCGCGCAGTCGAGTAATAGCGCAGTCCGGTAATAGCAGCCGGCCACCTATTTTTTTGAATATTAAAAAATAATAGCGAACCGTGTACCCGAATAATGCGAAGTATTCATCCAATAATGACTCTAGCAATTGATAATAATTAAAAGATTACTCTGGAAATGTAAAAAAATACATGACGGG
Source organism: Cryptus armator (assembly GCA_963971235.1). Lineage (NCBI taxonomy): Eukaryota > Metazoa > Arthropoda > Insecta > Hymenoptera > Ichneumonidae > Cryptus > Cryptus armator. The sequence goes on from OZ020240.1 coordinate 8,078,570, forward strand.
CAACATAACCTCAATTCGCGAATCCCATTTGATTACACAGCGACCGGTATTACCCGACAGCACATGATTTTTTTTTTATCTCTCGAAGTGTGGCAATCCTTACATGAAAAACAGGCATAACCTATTAGTCGCTCTAAAAACTTTTCCATACGAGTTAAAAAGATACAATTAGTCTCAATCGTTAGTTCTTAACGTAAGCAACATGATAATTCAAGATTTATCTTTATATCATCTCTCAATTCTTGAAAATCAGCTTCGCCGGTATTACCGACTGGTCGGTATTCGCCAACTCTCCCCTAGTCACGTGGACAGGTTCATCGACGCAAAAACATAGCAGAATGTTTCTAATGTTACCGATTGAAAAGCTTCGAGCTTCGATGTGAAAAAAAAGAGTATGAGAACGGATGAAAATTACGTCGGTGGGATAATTTACCTCTAATGCCAGGCACTCGAGAAGCAGCTGGTACTACTCTCTCCTTCGATCCCCGTTCCCTTTTTTTTTTTTTTTTACGTTCTTTCTCTATCTTTCTTCTGTGGCCCTCTCGCTCTCTCCCGCTCTATCGTTCTTCCCCACCCATGGCGTTCGTTCGTGCAACAGTAGCGATAATAATAACAACGCGACGGTAACAATGCCAGGAGTGGCTACGCTGTAACAATGGGGGCTGCACTTAGGAGTAACAATGCGACGGTAAAATGGAGGGCCACATCTGTGTCCCGTGCACAGCGTATGCGCACCGCGACATCGCCGGGGCAATGTCGACGAGGACAGAGATGACTGCGAGAGGGGGGTACTGAGGGGGAGTGAAATGCGGAGAACCCGTACATATACGTATAGCGAAGCTGGATGCTTGGTACTTTGGTACACTACACCGGGATCACGAGAGTTGGTGTTGGTGAAGTGTGCGTTCCTACTTAAAAATGCAGAACCCCGCGCACTCGGCGCGTGTCCGCGTTAGTCGAGGATGAAATTCTACGTCAAATTATTCATTCCGCGCCCTGGACGTGGCCTATGGTTCACGCTGTTTCTCTCTGTCTCTCGAATACACGACGATTGTGCGTCACTTTGGAATAACTGCAACTCTATATCCATCAAGCAACAACGCGCGAGCGTATATAACATGTCCGATTCGAGTGAACACCCAACGTCATTACCGTATGGCACGGCAAACACACGTTGATCCTCTCCGTTCTGTTGTACATATCTGTCTCGCTGCTGTTGTTATTATTGCATAATTATGTTGCCCGACCGGTCGTACGATACGCAGATTAATATTTTTCGATACGATAATACCGCGAAGAATGGCTTGTCGTAAAAAGATCGATTTTTTTTTTTTTATAATTCGATGTTTACGATTTTGGAGTATCAAAGTAGCTGTTTTCATCATAGAAATATTACGAGCTGAAAATTATTATGCAGATAAGTTGAGCATTTTTTTACCGACTCAGCAATCTTGCGAGTGACGCTGTATGCCTTACGTTTGAAAGTTCATATATCGCTCAAAATCTCCATTACCAGGACAGCTACCTGACGCGTTATTTCGTATTTCCGATTGCCGCGATTTTTTTTTTATAACTTTTACAGCTCTCGCACTTCTGTTGAAGATCTTTAGCGGCACTCTCGTCTCACGAATGGAGTCGAGTATCTCTCAAGCATTGAAGTATACCATACGAAGATAGTCGCAGCCTACCTATGGATAATACGTCGCCATGTTCGCTCTCTCGGCGTACTCGACGTATCCGTTTACATCGACGGCTCATTAATTCACCAGTCCTCGACTTTTTCCCTATTCGCTCTCGAGAAACGCGCGCGCACACTCTTTACGTCGAGCGCTATTTTTTTGCTCCGTTTTCCACATACTTCTTGTTCCGTCGCCGAGATGCGCACTCGGGAATTCGCTGCGTCGACGGAATATTAGCCGTTCAATGATTTTTTGAATTATAATTTAAATATTCCCCTGCATTTGCATACATCTATATGGCACACTATTCTACCATAGGTTTCTCGATGTAACAGCGTCGTGTCTCCTGTTTCGTAATTCGATCGATATAATCGATTCAACCGTTCTAATTTGCAGAGGAAATCCACGTTAATAAGTGGCATGCTTCGTTGCCTCGTTTGCGAAAGAAAAAAAAAAAAAAAATTCACAATACCCTATAAGCGTTCCGGATCGTTGAGGCAGTGAAAAAAAAAAAATTTCTCGGGCATCGAGCTCTCCCCGCGGCTAGTCAAACAATCATCCAAATATGTAATGGAACGAATGTTTTTAATTCACTATCGACTTTCACTCTTGTCGAAACGAAAGGCAGAGAAAAAAATAAAAGAAAAAAGACTAAGAATTCCACAGGAAAAGAGGGCTGCCGCGGTCGCGTATAACGACTCCGTTTCTGCTGGACGCCCCATTCGATCCCCTCAAGAAACCGTGCTATAGCGCGGCACAAGTTCGACTTGATCGTATAGGGTGTATTCGAGTGGGTGCCTGAGTGGGCGGTCAGAGGGTGGTATATGGCATACGAGGTACCGACGAATCGAAAACAGGCTGGTGGTGAGGGGCTCGTTTGGTCTCTATTTGTCCCCGCAGAAGTTCGAGGGTTATTCACAAAACATAGATATAGTATAGCGATATAGTTGACTACATAGTACGGTACCGAAATAGAGTAGTTGAGGTACCAGTCAACGCCTTGCACTCTGGCATTCGCCTCTCGTCCCTCGTTTTCTCTTCTCTTTCTTTCCCTTTTTATCTCTACAACTCCGGATCTGTAGCAATTCTGTTTCTCGAGATCCTTGACTGTTTCCGTCAGGATATTCCGCGGTTTTGGTAGTAGTGTAACAGTCCTGTCGTCAGTAAGCTCACTCTTCCTCTCACACATTCCAACTGAGATCCGAGTGCCATCGGCTTGAAACTCGTTATTGAAACTTATGGCATCGTTCGCCATCGTACTACAGCATGCTATATATATATATATGTATATATGATGTATATTATATAACTATATAGAGTAGAAACGAGATGCTTCGCGCGTCAGCTTGAAAACGGCAGCTGATTGCAATCAAGCCTCTTCGCAGACTTCCGCGAGAGCTTCCGCCGCTTGGTTCGATGCGCGAAGCGCTCGAGGGTGATGAGAATTTTTTAAAGCTTCACGAAGCGAAGCGAATGCGCTCGGTTTTGCTTCCGGTTTTTTGGGACACGCGTTGCTTTCGAGTTACGAATATCCACTCCGTACAGTAAATACGCTTATTTTGTCGTAGAAATTGGAAATTTTCACATTACGATGATGATTTATCGTCTAGTGTCGGAGAGAAAAACTTTTCGAATAACGAAAGTTTCTCATTCAAATCTTAATATCAATACTCAATAAAAATAAAAATTCACCTCGATAAATATTGGTTTCGAAATGATAAAAAAACGATTTAAATAGATTTACTTGGGTTTCCAGTAAGAAAATGATGGCTTTGCAAAATGTTTCGTTTAATTGCTAAACATATTGTGAATTCGTCAATTTCGCCAATTTCGTCAACTCTTTGTCATTTCGAGAGAGTATATTGCAATAAAGCGCTATTAGTTCGATTGTGAGACGCAAACTCGTTCACGTATGCATCTTATACATGTATACGTATGCAGAGTTTGACGTATGTATATATCCGATGGTTCAAAGTCAAAGGGTCGTAAGAAGTGTGCGTCAGCATAAACTATATGCCTTTCTGGCATTGGGCCATCAATGATATGTACACATGCGTATAGGTGGATGGAACGTACTGCAATTTTGTAGGACGATGACGACACGCGATTTGCTTGAACTATATGACAAACGAAGAGACAGACGAACCCGCAGACGGACCGACAGACAAAACGAGGGGCCGAGACCCTGATGCACCAACGCAGGATGCGGCCAATGAGCTCCGCCAACAATTATTTATTGTTGCCCAGACTCCGTAGGAGTAGTCCATAATCGTATACTCCGTAACGGGAGACGAGTATTTTTAGCACAAGTTTGTTTGTTCGGACCACTGATCCGTACAAGTAAAATTGCGATTCGTTCGACAATCACAACGAATTCTCTTGAAAGTACCAATTGTGTAAAAATACCAAACGTACCCTTGTTGCATGCCGGATATTGTTAGAGTATTGCGAATTACGTAATATTTGATACGTAATATGTGGTCGATACTCGAAAGTTCTCGATGTATTCGAAATCACGCAGAAGGACGAGTCACGTGGCTTCGAAATTCCGACATTGTCGATCTTTATGAAAGCCATTTTTTTTCTATGCGAATGGAACGAATGATCTCTTACAATGAGTAAGTAATGCAATACTGAAACCATATATATCACTTCGAGTTGAAAATTTAGAGTAGGCGATGAGATTATCGAAGTACTTTAGCCTCGTCATGATTGGGATGATTCGATTGGCCGAAGGCGTAGTATCTATTTCCGTGATAAGTCCGCACGCTACGGTTGCCTCAAGTAATTAATCAGTTTCGTTAATTGATCCTTCAGGAGAGATCACTTGTTTTCTACACCGGAATATACATCGAATCGTGCCGAATCGGTCACGTTAGAGATAAATCGATCTATTTTTCTCTCGTAAAAATGTGCATTGGATCGGTTAAAAATTATAACTATAGTATAGTATTTTAAAATCTATCAGAATAAACGAGTATTTCGAAAAATTAAAAGACGATGTATTAAAAAATATATGTAAAAGTTATTAATCTCGAAGGGTATATCGGGTCATTTCCAACTTAATATTTTTCTGTGTTGAATATAATTTTTTTGCTTTCGATAGAATCTATCAATTTCCAGTTACAAATATTTCCATCAGCATTACCGTTTTTTGTAAAAGTTTTTTTGATCAAACTTTGCGTTGAAGAATTTGTAAAAAAATCATCGTACAGTAACTACAGTATGCCGTTTGAGAATTAACACTTTCCGCATGATAAAGATAACTAAGTTTCTTATGCCGTTTTTTTTTTATTATACAACGATTTTTGAAAAAAAAAAAAAAAAAAAAAAAAAAAATTTCATCCGAATTTTATTTTTTTCATCCGTAAATATTCCGTCGTAGTTACCTACTACGCTACTATTTCCTATGCTACTACTTTGTGGGTTTCGTCTTTGTTTTATTCTATTCCCACTCCCAACCGTTCATTATCGTTATCCAGTTCGAGAGCAAATTTTGCACCGATTTATTAATCGCGTATTATCAAGGAAAGTACCATAAATATATTGACACGTACCTGCGTAGGCGTTAGATGAATAAGCGATGCGAGATGTTCGCGTTCCGGTGCGCTGAGGTATTTTTGTTGTTTAAACCTCCTTTCGAGTTCGTAAACCTGCGCTTGGGTGAAGAGAACACGTCGTTTTCGTCTCTGCGCGAGAGGAAACTGCATAGCACCGACACCCATGCCAACTCCAACGCCGATACCACCGCCGACACCCATTCCCGACGATTTGCCAACGTCGGCCATCGACTGGCCCACGGAACAACCGGCCATATTCGCCCCGGCGCCCGCCGCCGCGGCCCCCATCAGCCGCGAAACTGCAAAACATATTTAAGAGACACTAGGTAATTCTTTGTATTCAATATTTACAATAGTAGTTACAATATATATATTATCTTATTCTCTCGCGTTTCAAAATCATCACACTGGAAGTCATCATTCGTTATTTGGCTATTTTGCCAGTGTGGTATCTGTCATGTAGAATGTAACAAGGGTTTGCCGAAGACACGTTGACCGCGTCGTCACAATGGGTATCCTCTCCGCACGAAACAGCCGTGATGTAACGAATTACATTATACAGAAACGAAACGATGAAGAAGCGAGAAACGTTTATTCCTCGTAGATGAGACATTCGAGGAACACGATCGAGACAAAATACGAGTGTTGTCTCTCGAGAGAGAGACGAGTGGAAGCGAGAGAGAGAATAGATGAAGAGGCGTTTCAAAGAAATCATCGAAGTTTAAGCTACTGAGCGTCCGACGAACGAGTAACCAACCCCTCGTCAGTCGTCGAGACGGAGCGGGTTGCGAGATTCAAGAACGCCCTTCGACGGACAGTCTGACAATGGGGCAAGAGAACTCTCGGGGAACGATCGTGAAAACGCATCGTCACTCCAGTGCGGGAGGTCCGTCTTGGGTTTCCGAATCATTATTATCCCGAAAAATATTCCATCTCTTATTCTTTCAAACTGCTCGTTGAGAATTCACGCAACGAAGATGTGCAGCGGATGCGCAGACGAGAAAAAGACGAAAAAAAAAAGGAGAAAGAAAGAAAGAAAGATAAACACATGATTGAGGCCAACGTCTTCATTCATCGGGGAATGCATATGTATGCGTTGCTATGATAATGAATACCCTCGACGAAAGCGTGTTTCCACAGTGAAAAGATACGAAACAAAATAACTCTTATACACAGTGACGAGAAGACTTTGTAAGATTTGGCATCAACGACCGATAAACAGACTATCGGTGGCGAAAATTCTGTGCGAAGTGGATATCTCCGGTTCCTGGACTATCATACATAAGACAATTGAATATCGAAATAAATAATACAAATTCTTTCATAAAGACTTATCGATGTTATCGAATAAGTTTTTCCATAATTATAGTGCTAAAATAAAATAAAAATTATATATTATTTTAATAATGAAATAATATTATTTTTTTTATTATTAAAATAAATATGTAAATATATTTAATATTTTTAAATATTGATTTTTTATTTTATTTTACCACCAATTATTAGGGGCAAACGACTTGTCGTTAGTTTTGATTATCTTGACAAAATCTCAACTACGTGGTTATTGAAGGATATTTATTCTTTTAAGCGCTTAAATATTTTTCTCAGAGGACACGTCGTACTTGAAGTTTGAATCGAATCTTCGCAATTGTCGCATGTTGAATTGATGTCGAAAAAAATTAAAATATTAAAAGAATATCTTTGCAAATTGCATCTCAAATCTGTGGAAAGTTACTTGACGAAGATATTTCGCGTTGAAATACGAGTAGAACATTCAGGATATTCTGCTGGAGAGTATCGAGGCTTTTATTTCCGGCAGCAAACGAACAGAAAGAATTGAAAAACGAAGTGTGCTTTGGCTATGGAATCCTCGACTTAGGAGCATTCGAAGGGGGAGTCCATCCCCGCGATCGCAAATCCGCCGCGTCGAGGCAAAAGCCGTTTCAGCCGGTAATGTTTGTTTAACTAAAATCTTTCGTGCTGTCCACTCGCCACGCGTCTTCGCATCGATGTTAGACTTGGTGGACACCCTGTCGAGACATCGCGTATCATGCATTTTTCGCAAAGGGAGACCGAGACTGAGAAACGAGACGTTTGTGCGACGGACACGTTGAAATCCTTGCGCCGGGAGAGGATTCGTTTCTGTGAGAAGAATGTGTATTGACACAGCTATAGCGGGATACAAGTTCTGTTGACAGTTATGCGTACGTTCACGACGCGATATCGAAGCTTTGTGGACATTGAAACGCGAAACTCGGGTCTGAATTGCTCGGAAGTAAGTTTCGCGCTCTGCGACAGGAAAAGGGCTGTGCGCGGAGACGAGAACCGAGAACATGGTGTCGCAATGCTGGGAAGGATTAACAAGATATAGATACGTCAATCTTTCCGACGGAAAACGCGGTAGACGCACGCTAGACGATATTTATTGCCGATATGACTTGCGTGTAGTGTCTTCAGAATCGGAAGCATCGCGCTTGTTACTTGTCACGCAAAACTCCACTGTTCAGTGCAAATACAGGTCACGCTGTCCCCATTGTTGATTCTGTAACGTGAGACTGATACTGTTCGAGAAAATGTCTAAATGGGGTCTATTTATGATCTCTTCTAACGACTGACCATTCCAATCCGAATACGAGAAACTCCTCCGATACTCGTAGTTTCACAAGATACGGAGGCTAAAGGCTTTGAAGTACTAGTAAAATGACACCTCGGACTTTCGACCCCCGACTGTACGACAAAGATCGAGTATCTAAGGCACCACATCAAACTAAATTCCTACAATGTCACACGCGAAACCAAAGAATTTCTGACCCCTGAAACCGATCCCGCCGATTAATTTAATCTCATATAGTAACGAAATGTTCTTTAAAAAAAAAAAAAAAAAACCAATTACTCTCAAACTTGGACTATGAAAGATATTTACACTACAGAATAACATAGTTTTCTGTTATCAAAGAAAATTCCTTTCGTATTTCTGACTCGTATGACTTCGTATGACTGTATTCAGAAATGTTAATAATGGCCCTTTTTGTTTCTAACTTCAGTAAAAGCTTCCAGAAACTCAAGAATGTTTGACTCACTCAATGAGGAAGCCATTGCCATTGCTAAATAATTTTTATTAATTTGATGAACTCAAGATAATGAAAAGTAAATTCTGAAGCTATCAAAGCGGCCGGCATATTTATAAAAATTAAGATTTCCTTTGTCGGCGCGAATTTGGTCCTTTGATTCACTCTAAAATGATAACTCCGTGTAAATACCGTATCTACTTAAGCCAATCTTTTGCAAACTTTAACTTTCTTACACCACCAAAGTATCTCAACTCATTATCCACGATTACGGATACAGATAATAAAGTGAATCCTCAGAATATACACAGTTAACGAGAGTTCGATATACTCACTGGCAAAACGGGGATCGTTGGTCGTGGGTGGTGCGGGTGCGTACCATGGATGATGGTGCGACGAAACCGCGTGCGATCGCATGGGATCGGATGCGTTGGGACCACCGCCGACACCGGGTCCCCCATGATGATAGGGTGAAAGTTCAGCGGCACAGTACTGATACTGCGATGTAAGTTGCATTGTCGCGTATGGATTACCCATGGCACTCATTCCACCACCATTACCGATTCCACCACCACCGCCACCGGCACTGCCGTTGGCACCGGTCACAGGACCCGGCGTACTTCCACCGGGTGTCGAACCACCGTGAAGCGGTGGACTTCCGCTGCTCGCGCTTGAACTACCGGTATTGCCGCCGACTCTGGCGCCACAAGCGTTTGTGTAAGGGGAACCCTGGGGATGCGTGACAACCCCAACACCAACCCCAACCGCCGCAGCAGCAGCGGCGAGTTCCAATTTTCTGTAAGATTCCTCGATCGGCGAGAGTATATCCGTAACGCTGAACGGAGTCGTGTGAGCACCGGCACCTGCCTGAACGTGAGAGTGCTGTTTCGGGGATAAGCTCATAGCAAGATCAACACCGTTTAAATCCGGCAACAGACCCGCCTGTTCGAGCTGTGTCTGTTGCTGTTGTTGCTGTTGCTGCTGCTGCTGTTGTTGATGCTGATGATAAACATTCGCATTGTTATTGCTCCCCTGACTACCACCGCTTCCTCCGCCACCGCTACCGCCGCTCATCTCGGCTACCTCGACCTCGTCGAAGTACTTCAGATTCACGCTTCGACGAATGATTGCGCTGCTTTCGTTAACCCTGTTGTAAAAAACCGCACGATGACCTCATCACTTTCTGGCTTCACGCCGGAATTAGTATTTATTGTTGTGCCACTGGGTCAGGTTTCCCGGGATTGCAGGGTTAAGGGTTTTTTTTTTGTTTTCTTTAGAATTCCTGTACACTGTTTCTTCGTGATATCTGATCACGAAACTTTGCTTGCGGTATCTCACAGCATCGAACTAAGTTCCAGCGCGTAAAAGAACTCAAATACTTATACTTATCGTGAAACACTCCCTTAATTTCTCTAACGTCCGGCGCACACCTTTGCAACGTACCGCAACAAATGTTGCGGTTTCGTATTACTTTCGAACACTTTGTTCAAACACGTTTGCCCTTAGGCAAGATCACACCTATAAATACTTCGTCACACGTAAAAATCCTAGAATCCTTTAGATGATCGGTACGATAACTTGGATCGTTCCGATTGTGAACTGATTTCGATCGTTCACCTCAGCACTTCTTGCGTCACCACTGGGTCGATGTTGATCACGATCTTCACTGTGTTATCACTGTTCGTCGTTATCCCCGATGTTTCGTTGTCGAAGAACGTCCCGTCTAGAGGTCGTACAATCCACCACGGTAGTCTCATATCTCCCGTACTTCCCAAGCGTCGATCGGAGGGTTTCTCGTCTGTCACAGGCCTGTCGTTGAAATTTCACGCTCCGGTTAACGGTCCCGGCTTAGTCCCGAAGTTCGTCGGAATGAATTGTTTTTTCTTTGCGACGTTGAAAAAAATACCGGCGTAAAGGCAACGATACACGTGGGTGAGGAGTGGCCGGCAGAGCCGGCCGGCGGCCGACTGAAATCACCCGGAGGGTCTTCGAGTCCTTGGACTCTGCCGATAGTAGACGATGGTAGATGTACCACTCTAACTCTCTTCGCCTCCACCTTCGTCGAGGATATACACTCTCTCGCGAACCGGGAGAGAGGAGCCCCGGCTCTATGGATAGATGGATGGATGAATGAATGGAGAGGACTGTTGGGTTCCTGGAGAGGTCCTCACGGCCGCTTAGACCCACTCGAACCCAGCGTTCGCTCGCTCGCTCGCGCTCTCGTTCGCCCGGGCGGCCTCGCAGCCTCGCGAACCCGTAGACGACACGATGAGTGGAGTGCCCACTACGGGTAGAAGTGCCTGGTACCAAGAGTCGTGATGAGATGTCCCCTTTTGCTTGTGAGAGGGCTCCCACTCGGGCATCGAGAAGTGGGTTCGAGAAGCAACGAGAATCATTGGCGGAGAAACACCAATCCGTGAAGGATCCTTCGTTCATTGGCGGGGTGTCCGGTACACGCCCGGTTACGGTGGGGTAACTTCTCGCCTCGTTGGCTCGTCGAAATGGTGGAGGGTGCGTACGGCCAATCGAGTTACTTCTCCCACTCTAAGTCGTGAGGGTTGGGCGCCAAATCCGTTGATGTTCTGTCATGGCCACCCAACGTGGTACGGCCCACCTGGAAACAGCGCGCAACCGCTTGTGACCGTTGGCGAAACAATTTTCCGTGTGGCACACGCGCCGGAGAAATCCGCGACGAGATTGAGCCGCGACAGCCACTTCCGCACTCGTATGCACATCGCGGAGCACGTATACCTCCTACTCTTACACGTTTCCGTCTGCGTGCATGTGGCCTCGTGGTAGAACAGTGAGCGCATATGTAGGGGGGTTGCACGTGTCGATCTGCGCAAGTACTGGTGCACGGTACGTATATGTATATATATATGCACGTGCACGCGACTTCTTATTTCGTACGTGCCGTAGTGGCGTGTTCAAGGGTATTGAGGGTTTACGCGCTCCTTGCCCAGCAACGGCCTTGCACCATCGTTCGAATGTCGTTTAGTAGAGCGATTGGCAGTACTCCAATTTTTTTTATATCCCGGAACAGTTAGATCGGGGTCTGCGATACGCTGGAAGATACCGGGTCGGTACCAATGTGTGGCGACCGATTTTTTTTTTTTTTTTTTCTCAATTCGTAATATATGTGGCGAGTCGATAGATTTGATCTGCAATGTGTTAATCAACAATGAATTAAAAAAGATTAAAAACGGAAGCTCAAGATTTTGTTAAAATGTGTTGTTTAATAAATAATTTTCAATCATTTTATAATTTTTTTTATACATGGATGTGTGTATGAAGGACGAGCTTCGAATTCATACTGTTCGAAAAGTTAAAAATATGTAAGTGGGGACGGGGGGAATATTTGGAAAAGGTACTGAACGCTAGAGTGCACTAGCTACCGGTTATAACACTATCGGTTAAAATGGTAACTGTTGCGAGTGGCATTCATTACCTCGTCATGGTACAACATAAAAGTCTCGTACATGTTTTCAATACTTACACCTCATCTATTCAATTTCCCCGAAATCACATTGTTTTCAACTATATGCCGTTACCAATTTGAAAGCTTGCAGCTACGGGAAATTAATTACAATTTTATCTCATTTGTGTTGTCTCAATTTTTTTTCAACATACATGTCGCGAAATCGTAAATAATGTGGACCACGCATGCGCAGTATAGGCAATTGTTTTACTCTCGGTAAATATTCACATCGTTTTAATTAAATTAAAAAAGGATACACTGCTATTTTTTTGAAACAATAATTTTTTTAAAATATTGTACTATTGGCGAATATATTTTGTCGCTAAAAAACATCGAAATTCTTGATTAAGAATTAATTTGTTTTAAGTAAAAATATTTATCGGCTTCACACGTAAAAGTTAATCCGGTGAAATTACTCGTGCCGCATAAATAATTTGATTGTTTAAAGTAGTAAGTTAGAAAACAAAATCAAAACTGGAAAAAATAACCAAAGAAATCATTGACAAGTATAATCAAATTCGAATAAAACACTATTTTCGATTACTGGTAAATGAATTTTCTACTCTCGCGTTGTTACCGAAAGAGTCAAACCAGCTGACGAGAAACGGCCGACTGGGTTGCCGACGCAGCGACAGTGGCGCCACTCTTCGCGTAGCGCGTGTTTCTCTCCATTCGGTAAATCAATACTCTTGTCTCCTGCCGTGCCGTCAGTGAGCCAAGAGCCGCCGTCCGCGCAGCACAGCGTCCCTTGATAATTCAGCTTCCCGTCCTATCATCAAAAAGCGCGTTTCTCGTAATACGCGAAGCCTCCGTTGAAAACCCTCACCGTGCAAACTCTTCGTTGCACTTGTCTTAATTCCACTATCCAGTGTGAAGTTGACCGCAGTATGAAATATATACGCGGTACGTAAGAGAGAAGTTGTCCGATTACCACCACAGCCTGGGCGGTAGGTGGTATGGTGGGGTGACGTCACGACGCATGTTCCGTACTATCGAATATGTTCGAATGACAGGTGGTGCGGCTTACAGTCTCTCCGTACGTGCTATCAACGAGGTTAGTGCCTGTGTCCTCTCGTGTGTTGTAACTTACCGCGTTGTGAATATATACGTGAAATAAAAGTAATAAAATAAAATAAACATAAATCGTGAACAGTGGAACAATAACGTTATAAAAGACACAAAATAAAATAACTCGTGTGTCATGATCGAGCGTGGTGCGATCCTACGCCGTTGTCTGTAGCTGTTCGTCCCTTAAGTCCTATGATGTATTATACCGTGAATTCGTACGAGCTGCCCGAGAAGTTTAGCTCAGAAAGAAAAGGTACGTAAATGTTTCCCTATCCATATATATGTATATGCAACTGTCTATTACTGCGAGCTGCGTATCGTTACGCAGGCTCTTCGACTTGCGGCCTTGACGACTCTTTTTTTTTTTTCACGCACCTTCGGATACGCGCTAATGCGCGACAGATATGTACCAGTTTACCTCGCCCCATCTCACCTTTTTTGCAATTTTTTTTACATTTTTTCCCCATCAATTTGTATCGCGAATTTCATCTCTAACGACAGCGTTACGTGGAAAAAAAAAAAGAAAAACACGTTGCGCTACGAGACCGGTGTTATCTGAGTTATTTATTTGATTTACCCGTACGTTTGAGTGACAAAAAATCCTGACGTGTGTTTTCTTTTATCTAATCGCTCAACGTTCCTCGTGCTGCAGCGATGATTAAATTCAACGACACCCGTGTCGTTTTCTCGTCGTCGTGAAATGCAACGTTTTCGGAATTTAATGCCGAATGGTACACAATAGGTGCGAAAGGGATGAAGAACGAGAGTCGATGGATAATTCAAACGTTTCTCCTATTCGGAGAATTGTTATTATTTGTTTTTCAGCATTTTTTGGCGGACGCTCCGGGAATAGGGCTGGAATAGCAGGGCGAGGATATTCGTTGTTGTGAGTAAAAGACGGTCTCTTGTCTTTTCCGGGGTAATAACACGGGATAATATTTGTTGCAAAGAACATTCTTGCGACGATTCGGATTATCTTCTTGTATATATATATGCCTATTATTAGATATATATTACGAATCTGCTAGACATATGCTTTTGGGAACGGAGAGTGGTGCATGCGCGGTATACTCGAGAGATCCAATAATCCACCCACTACCTTGGTCCACTTCCCCAAATTGCGTTTGCCCGACCGGACAATCTCTCTCGTACTTTTTTTTTTTTTATTTCTTTCGTCTGCATACTTATCTCATTCGTTTTCCCTTCACCTCTCGAACTAACGCACACGACTCGTAAATCTACGGGATGATCGGCGTTGTTATCGCAAACGACGATCTCGGAGTTTGTCTATAGCTTTTATCACGACTCCGTAGTCTCTCTTGTCTCTCTTGTCCTTGGATGGGGAACAATGAGAAAAGTAGTACGGGGATTGTCTCATTCAATTCTTGGACCATTGATGATTGGCGTATCTATGCGCGAAACTTGACACAGCTGTTCATTGTGTCGGTGAATTAGTATTCTTCGAACGTGCGATAAGATTGAATATTCCGGAAATGGAGGTTGATGTGCTCGATAAATGAAGAATCGACAACATTTTTTTTTTTTTTTGGGAAATTTCGATGTATTAATTGCATCTTAGTAGTTTAATTGCAGTTAAATACACGTTTTTCCGGAATTAATGAATTCTCGAAAAAAGTTGTTTCTCGATCTTTTTTAATGAAAAATCATTTTTTTTTTTTGAGAGTTGGAAAATTAATTCACGAGTTTACCATTGCGTTTGCTATGCGAATTTTGCGCATACGTAATTACAACGGTGCTTTGTGTAATTAATGACCGTGTCTATCCACCCGCGGAGCTCTCTCGTTTCCGGAATATGTAATTCCAAACGAGTTTCTCAAATGCGTTCGCACACAGGTTTACCGTGAATTCTCGTCCGGCAATAAATTATCGGAGACTCGTTTCTGCGCGATACCTACGCGACGAGCTCTTTGGGACAACAGACGCAAAAAAGATGCCTCTGGTCAGCACGCACGTGGTGCTCCGATCGTACAAAGATATTTCTCCGTACATCCCGTCATCGTCGACGAATTTCTAAAGATTCTCAGGGAATACGAAGGAGTCTTTTGGTAGCTCTTGGCTCTTCCCGCATAGATGCGACTGGTTTTTATTGATTTTCTTGGCGGTTTCCCGGACAGTGCAACGACTCGTGGCGCGACCGCTCCTATATATGTGCCATTTGTTGGACAACACTGGAAATAGGGGAAAAAAAAATGAAATAAAAACGATTGCCATATTCAAAGGTACAGCCAGAACAGTTCGAAAAAAAAATAGAAAAAAAAAAAAAAATTATTTATTGCTATTCTCTTTTCATTAATAATGACAATGATACATTTTTTAAAATAATTTTGTCACCATTTTTCGTTTTGTCATTTTGTCAATATGCGGTTATTACAGGTGCAATAAGTCGCAAATTCATTCGTAATTAATATTTTGCTTTATTTACCGGAATGCAAAGGTTTCATTCGATTTCAGACAGATGCGAAATATTCGACTCGACTGTACATTTATCATGTCGATACCCACGTTTGCCTATATATACATATATATATTTCATGTGTTTATATATACCGACCGCTCGATTGCGATGCCAAGGAATGAGTTTTGTTCATTTCTCTCCCTTTGGTATTAGTTGTCTGGAAATGAAATTCTTCTCTCGATTCTCATTGGAATCTGTTGCCATTGTCGCGAAGACAGACTCCCGTATTGCATACTTAGGTGGCTATTATAGACTCTTCGTATACGCGGTTATCTACCATAGGATAGTATATACATTGTACGTCGACGAAGAGGCGGCAATAACGAGGAGCGCATAACAAACGGTGAAGGGTCAAGTCGTGCTGCGGAGACCACTAGCTATTTCGGCGACTGTACTTAGTTATCGTTGAACCATTTCACGCTCTCCTCTACTGGTTCTCATGCAGCCCACGGCGCACAGCCTCCAGGAAAGAAAGTCTCCGAGGTTTCAGCATTGAATATTGTATTTACTATGAACTATGGACCCGCGGCGAGTGCCACTCGTAATATACCCACACGGTGTATGGATACACGATAAACATTTATACATAATGCGATATATATATGAAATGTACAAAAAAAAAAAAAAAAAACACGATACGACCACCGAACATGTAATACCTCTTTGAAAAGGAAATGCATGAGATCTTCGTGGGATGACCGGTGCTTCTTGTTTTCTTCTATTAATCGAATAAAATGCTCTTTAACTCTTCGGCTCCAATCCATTAAATTTCTGTATACGACGGATTACCGATTAATTCGATGTCATAATAAAATATTTGAATAATTCGCTGCGCAGTAGTTGCAATTTATTGATATCCCTCAACTCGTTCATTTTAGTTTACTTCTCAACAGCTTTTTTCTATTGCGCTTGAAATTGAGTTAATGAGGAATCACTCGTATGCGTTTTTTTTATTATTGTGAGCCGAAGATTGTTGATATTTATCGCAATAATTGGGATCCGGATAATTTTTCATGTCAATGAAATTTGGAAACTTTACAGCTGCGAAACTCTGCAGATTACGAAAAATCGAATAACAAACGGGTGTAATAAGTAATAATTTTGTTCCGATACTCCCGATTTCCGAAAGAATTTTTTTTTAAGTAAAAATTTCTCTCAACTATCAAAATGTATTATTTGTTTTTTTTTTTCTGATTCGAATTCGAAGAAATATTGTATCACTCAACAATAACTAAATAATGATCAGCGATATTTAGCTGCCATTCTTTTTTGTTGTTCCCATTGTCGGCAATTACAGAATAAACTAATATGTTTCTTATTCTAAATTTTGTATTTTTTGACACGCGATATTTTTCATGTCTATTCATTATAAAAAAAAATCCTTTTATTTCGAATTCCGTGAATAAAAAAACGGAACGTTCTCCGATCTGCAGTCCGATATTCACGCATACAGAAACATTACTCCTTCGTTTGTTATTTTTTTTTTCAACATCCGAGGAATTAGACGACTGCTAGTGTTTCTTAAGATGTTCTTACACTTTTTTTTCACCTCACTACACCTTACAATGTTGTAATCTAATAGATATTCATTTAAATATGAATAGGTGGTCAAGAGGCGAAGTCGGCATATCTATATGGGGCAATGCGTATCGCGTAAGGCGGGCGCCGTCATCGCAGCATCCGAACATCGTGGTTCGCCGTCGTACCGCATTATGGACAAACCCTCCAAGAATCAAGTGAGTTAATAATTCCGATACGTTGTATTCATTATAGTCATGAATTAGATAATAATGTATATAAAAAAAAAAGAAAAAAAAAAAAAAAAGACAAATTATTATTACACGAGAGGTTGAAACGTTCGTGTCTTGCGACTATCCACAACCGTATTTACCGAAGCGTAAAGGCGTTGAGTGAAATGCTCGTCACGTCTCTCCCTGCTACATAACATAAAGAACTTCTCAATAAAATATCCAATTCCACGGCGGTGAATCGCGAATTTCCTCGGTGATTCTTTCGACAACTGCGAACGTTGCGTGTTCGCGCTATCAAAATAAATCGCGGGATTAGCAATGACACGAGTGTTTGAGTTCTTCACGAGAATCCAACGACCGAAGGCAATGCCTTCGTGCGTCTTTGCCTCCGTCATCATCATCAACAACGTTCGTACACTGCAAAGACACTTTCCCACGTGCCACACTCGTCCGGCTCCACTCACAAACTATACGACTGTACGCGCTGTCGTAAGTCACTTCTGTTGGAGTACTTTCTCGCTTCGAGTATCGCATACCGCCAACAGCAATACAGCATTAGTTTGCGTACGAAATAAGAAGAATAAAGAAATCTTGATACTCGTTTATAAATATGTATTTACGACGCGCAACGAGTGCCGGTAGATATTTAGCTGTTATTATAGAGGAGATATGGTAACGCCTTTAATCTACTCGACAAGCCATTTATTTCTGCGGAGAAAAAGATAACGAAGTAATAAAAATTATTGCTCGCTAATCTTTTTTCATCGTCGATCGGCCGGTTTCTTCTTTTTCACCATCGCGTGACGACGTTTGATAGAAATTATATATTTAATTGGGTAATTAGTCAATGATCAGTCTCTCATCTCGTTAAATTCGACGTATTTCGCGCTTCGTTTACTCCATATAATTTATTCGACACTCGTTTTATCGGAAAAGTCATCTGAAATATCTAATAACCGCGTGCGTTTCATTTCAATTGGATACAACAATTTTTCTTACTCGGTTGCGTGAAAAAAAAAAAGAAAAAAAAATGCGCAAACGAAATTAAATATAAGATATTTTTTTAAAATACTTTTTATCAAAAAAATACTTTTAATACTTTAATACTTTTAATACTTTTTATCAAAAAGTATTTTTTGTTCGTTTCATTTTTATTAAAAAGTATTTTAAAAAAATATCTTACACTTAATTTCGTTTGCGCTTTTTTTTTTTTTTTTAGTATAAGATATTTTTTTAAATACTTTTTACCAAATAGTATTTGAAAAAAAAATTTTATACTTAATTTCGTTTGTGCCTTTTTTTTTTTATACTTTTTATTAAAAAGTATTTAAAAAAAATATCTTATACTTAATTTCGTTCGTCCATTTTTTTTTTTAATTAAGCAAAATAATTCGTAACGAGAATTAATCGAAACGCGGAAGCGGCAAATAAGCCGTTGTATGCTAATACCGCATAGAGATATTTATTATTATTTCGTATCTATCGAGTCGTCGATGTCAACGTGGGTCGTCGAGCTCCGCGTTAATGTATTTTACATCGTTGCCCCGGTGTAACGAGGAAGCGCGCAATCGTATAGAATAATAGATACGACGTTTGGTTGCTGCACTCATGAACCCCCGCGAGTGCGTCGACCCTTCACGCTTCGCGCTACATTCTTCTCGTGTTCCCCTCACGGATTCATAATTTTCTTGCTTTAAGCACAACAGCTGTGTACATGCCGTAGCAGCGTCGGTACATAGAAAACGAACGAGTCGTGGTCGTCGGTCGACAACGTAAGACACGAACCGCGAGAGGCTGGCATGTCGGGATCGATTACCATAGTCGTGTATCTACGACACCTTTGCAAATGGAAGCTTTGCCCTCGTCGGCATTTCTGCGGTTTTATTATTATATACCCGGTACAATATTGTAGCCGCAAGATTCCACCGCTCTCCCTCGATCTATACATCCCTTTCTCCAATACATTTTTATCCATTCTATTCACCCAGAAAAATGAACACTTCAACTGGATACATTTCGCGAATAATCGTCGTTAACTATCCATTCGTTTGTAAACGTTTTTACACGCGCACTGTATTTTTTCTTTTTTTTCTTTTTATGATTACTCCGAATTTCCGGTAACGTTTCATAGCCGTACATAAATTACACTGAACGCGGCGTAGGAGTACGCATTCGAACGAGCCGCAGGCGTATCCGCGGCTCTAAAACTCGGACAACGTATACTTAAAGTCTCATCAGTGTTTTTTTTTTTTTTTATTATCGAACAATCGAATCCCGGGATTTCTCTTATCGCTCGGCGGTGTTCGATTCGCATGATGGAAATAATTAATTTTCTTCGCACCGCTGTTGAGATTGAAGACTTTGCGTTTTCTTCGCTTTATTTCTTTTGGCATTTACGCTCATGTGAAGAACTTTACAGGGTGTACTTAAAAGGGCTTCGTAGTTGTAATGATTATTATTAACGCTGAACCATGAGAGATGAACGTAAGACGTCGGGGTATTGCGAAACTCCGTCTTGTCTCGAACGTCGTATGAAATTTAATTAGCGACATCCTCGCGGTTAATTATTGACGAACGGCGAGATGATATGATGCTGTTATGCAATAGTTTTAAAATGATGCAGTACTGCGCTCGCTACGCTCACTGTACGATGCAACTCGGCTAAAAAAAAAAAAAAGTAATGTTTGAAGTGAATTTTTAACATTTTTTTTGTACGGATGATATAATGCTAAATGCTGAAAAATTGTATACTTGCAGTTTTACACATTTGCATATCTCATTTACATGGTAAATTTTTTTTTATTTTTCTAAAATTTACGGATTTTTATGTCCATCGAGAGAAGAGTTGAGAATTTTTTATTTTTTATTTTCCGATTGGCTGAGCAAATTTATCTGACGGCTGTTAATTTTGTTAATTAAATTACTAAGTGCGATATTAACGGATCCGCTAACGTTTTTATTAATTTTGGTTTCGTTTCTTCGGCGTAATTAATTGATAATAAAAAAAAATTGATAGCGGAAATAAGTGGCCGAATGGAGAGGTCAATACTAATGATTGATTCGAAATGTTAAAACGGTATAAAATAAATGACGATACGTTAGTCGTATGAGTAATGCAACTGATTTGAAAGTCGATATTCCGAACGTTTTTTTGTTTGTAAATAAAATCGCGCGATTTACGATCTAAAAAATCGAAGTATAGCTCCGCACTGCATTTCACCGTTGCATTACATGTGATGCGTGTGAAACGCAGCTTTCGAGATTATGAATTGCGTTTGCAACAGGTAAATCCTCGGGGAAGAAGGAATAATAACACACGTGTAGAGCTCCTCGTAAGATTGGAATGCAGATCCGTACGAAGCTCGTTACTCGAGGCAAATGCGAAACGTGTAGCGCTGCCTGCTGCACAATACTGATCGTAAAATCGCCTCGAGAATAGTACATACCGCAGAACGTCTCGCGAAGATCGTGGGCGGGAAGAATGTGGGCGGATTTGTCATCTTCAACACTGCAGTACCTGCGAAACAAAAAAAAAACAAATGAGATTAAAATTTACGTTCGATTGGTGACTCGTGAAAAAGGAATTTTTAACGTTTTCAATGCGAATCATTTTTCAGTAGATTCCGATACAGTTACGCAGCTTTCGATTTCAATCGATCGAAAAATTCAAAAGGGAAAGAAAAATAATAGAGCGATCTATCGTAACGACGACGTAACCTTACATGAGGATTTCTACTGTACAATAAACCCGTACGTGCGTAGACCACGAACTTCTCTATTCCTAACGAAAGCACTTTGCGGTTTTACTGTGTCTACTGCTTCAGTAACAATCTTTTTCTTCCTCATTATTCCTTTCGCCACGTCTCATCGTCAGAAGCGCAAAAGAATCATTTGTTTTTACGCCCAGTTTATCGTTAGTGTTGTTTTCGCATATTCAATATGGCAAATCGATTTACTTTTTTTTTTTTTAATCCGCATTATCTATTCGCGCTTTGAGGCTCCGAGTCGTCACGGATTGATTGACTGCGCCTGAAAAGGTGAAGCGGCCATACTTGGGTGGCACTGGATGATCGATCTTCGGCTCTGAAACCAGCTTCGCGGTTGGCGGTCTTGACGATCATCATGCAAAATGCAGAATAAGCATTATTACAATATATACATACATCTGTACTCGTCTACGGCTCAGGTAGACCGCAAGACTATTTTTCGAACGCCTCGAGGCAACCTGCAGGCCAGTTTCACCGCGGCATTTCAATCGATTTATAATGTATCCCGGCTGATTCGCGTGCCAAACAATTCAGTCACGATTCCTGCTTCGAGACACGGATAGACGATTGCCGGAAGAGCGAGGCAATCCGTTGGCTTCCCCCCGCGTGAAAGTGTTTCCTTTTGCACGGAAGTTGTTATACCCCGTTACAGAATATAGATACCGATGGGCCTCTGGATATTTTAGCAAATTTGCTCCCACATGAAGATCGATACTCCATGCACGCTGAGTTCTCGTTAATTATAGGTCCCCTTCACGCGAAGCGTAGCGGCCGGAAGCAGTCCACCGAGCGGCAATGCTATACTACTGCAGATTAAAATTCCCTTTTTTTTTTAAATAATAATTCTATTAATACAATACAAATTTAGTAATTATCGGAGAGATCGATTATTTGTCAAACGATTACATTCGAATTAAAAAAAAATTACAGAATTAATTTCTCTTTGAAAATATTAATCATAAAAATCAGAGTATAATAGTATATTGTGTAACAAGTGCGTAAAGTACAACATTTCCGCACGAGTTACACATATACTATTTTTTGTAATAGCGGTGCGTGAAGTGAATCTTCTTCGGGGAGGTTGAGCGAAGTCAAAGCGCGAGTTTTCCGAAAGGAGTGTGTAAAGTAAATGGAGTGCGACGATGCGAGTGCACGACGTTCGGAAAACGAGCACTTTACGCACGACGTTTGGAAAACGAGCACTTTACGCACGATGTTCGGAAAACGAGCACTTTACGCACGACGTTCGGAAAACGAGCGCTTTATGCACGATGTTCGGAAAACGAGCGCTTTATGCACGATGTTCGGAAAACGAGCACTTTACGCACGATGTTCGGAAAACGAGCACTTTACGCACGATGTTCGGAAAACGACCACTTTACGCACGATGTTCGGAAAACAAGCACTTTGCGCACGCGAAACCTCCCCGAAACGACGAACTTTACGCACGCTATTACAAAAAAGATTTTTTTTTCAATACTTTAAAATGGTATGTAGACTCCAATAAATTTTAAGAAGTTGTCTATAGTATTTTCGGTCGCTGAACTCGCTATACTTGTAACTTGTATGCATTACTGCATTTAGTTACATAGCCCCGATGCGACATTTATCCAATACCAAATTTGGACCGATACGCGCGCGTGCAGCAAAATCTCTTTCTCAGACCCCCTTTTCTCGATTTCTTTCGCCGGCGAATGAGAAAAAGCGATCGATCGATCCGATACATCTCGTCTCTACACGCGAATCGAGCTGCTGCTGCTCTCCCGTGCGTTGTACTGTTCTCTTTGATTCGCGAATTAATTAACCGAGCGTTCGACAAGTTGGGGCCCACATGGCTTTCTCGCATGGACACGCGTGTCACTGTCCAGCCGGTTGCACGAAGTACCGATAACTCGTGCGCGAATGGTTTCGCATTACGTTGTCTACGGTATACTCTATACAGTAATACGCGATGTGATGTATCGGCAGAAACGAACGATTTTGTTCATTTATTTTTTATTCTTTCGATACACTACTCTCAATCTTCCACGGACCTTTCATTCGCTATCCCAGAGAGAGAGACTGAAGTGTATCGGGATCGGCAAAAAATTTGTTATCGCGCGATCGACCACCGATCTCTCGCGCCTACCTGCGAACTCAGAGTCTTGTATACTCCTGTGTATACGTATGGAAGTTAAAGACCCCGGTCGGCTTTCGTCTCGAGTGTATAGATCGAAATCGGTACAAGAGGTGATCTCCCTTTTGCTTGGCATTGGCCCGAGGTGATCTTCCGTATGTACTGTACTATACCTGTGCACACGTTGGTTACGCGTGACCTGCTTTCGAAAAACGATATCTGGGGTTTACCGTACTTACCTATATATGTATATATAGTTACCGAGCAGATATATGGCTCTCCGATTTCTCGTACGAATAATATTTGCACGAAAAAAAGGCCCCCGGAGCCCGAAGTTTTTTTTTTACAGGAATACTGCAATTTCTGTTAATATGCATAACGCGCATTAAAGTTAAAAGTTACAGCAATGCAATAAAAAAAATTACATTAAAATTGTCACAGTGTTACTGGGAAATGATACTGCATATGTATTAGAGATCTTAATCAATAATTGCAAATTATGATTTATTTATCGTGCATTGTACTTCGTGCGAATTGCCGGTTTCCATTACCTGAATGCAACAGCAGGAAGTACAGAAGAAATTATACCCGTATAGTTGCAGATAACGAAGTTGTTGATAGAAAAAAAAGATTGTTATTTGTCTTTCTACGTGTATTCATTCGATGCGAAGCGACAAGCGTGCGATATTCGCTCGAGAAAGAGGAGTATTCTTCAAGGCGTAACGCGGATTCACAACAATGAATGAATTCGCGTTATCCGGTGGCACTGGAATAATTAACGCGCGTCGAGGGGATATATAACGTGCGCGTTTACATCTCGAGTATCTTAATGACCGCGTGTCATGACGAACTCGTGAGTACACGTACTTCACGCACACAATGTTTCTTTGATAATTTCGCGCTCCTCAAGCATTTTATATTTCTTTTTCATCTTCTCACTCTCCCTCGGCGCTTGTCGGACTTTCTCGCGAGTACACGCTTTGGCGCGCGAGCGACGCTGTGCTCGATTATTTCTCTTTGTCGGATCGCTCTTTTTTCTTTTTTTCATTCTTCAACACTTCGCGGAGCAACTCGCGAAACGCGGCAACACGTGGAGAAAGAAACGAGTCGAATTCCCATTGCTGTATCTAAACATTATTCATAATGATCGCAACAGGCGATTACTATTATTTCGATAATTAATCGTTCTCGCGTTTGTTAATTATATTAATCGGTATTTCAGTCATGCAATTTGTATTTTGTGATTTACAAAACCGTAAGCACGAGCGCCCGATGATCGAATCGTGACTCGACGATGAGACCGTCGGAGGCCTCTCGCATTCAATCGCCTCGACGGAATACCAAAAGGTTAGTCGGCCGATCCGCGATTCAAGAATGTATCTGGCGAGAGTTTATTTTTTAATTTATTTTTTTTCAATAACAATATTCTTCCTTTTTCACGTAAATTCGAGCCCTTTATTCGTCTCTGGTCGACCAACGCGATTCCCCGTATTATTTATATCCCAATACTCGTGTTTTCGTATTCGCATATATATCGAAAAATTTCGTTATTTCCGGTTTTTTAAATCGTTACGCAATGTTTTTTTTTCGTAAATTCATAACTTTTCTTACATACCGGTTATTCGAAGGAATCTCTCTTTTTTTTTTTGTATCTCCAAGATCTCCGCCGTGCATTCTTAGATGAATCTCTTGCCTTGACGAGAGTCATCAGAAAGCGTGGGATAGAAGCGATTTCAGAGTTGTGTATCTATAGTGGCCCTGTGAGGTCGTGCGCCGTGTGAAAGATGAAAAATTTCACAGGGTACATGTTCGGTGCTCGAAAGCCAGCTGAACGGAGCACAACGCGGGAAGAGGAGTAGGGAGGGGGGGGGGGGGGGGTATATCACATCAGCGAAGGTATTCGTACGCTACAGTACGAGGCCCGTAAGGGAATCTCACGTGAACCGTTAGCGTTTTGCCTCGCGGAACCGACGACTGACGGAGACGTGAAAGACGGCGAACGACGACAACGGGAGGTAGCGCGAGACGCGAGAGTATACAACGAGATAGGATCGTGAACGCTTTTGCGCTCTATACGACGAGGGTTTTACAAGCGCGCGCGTTCCGCTCGGGATCGCACGTACCCAGTCGCTCGTACTTATAACTCGCGTACGACGTTGTGTATATATTTTTTTCAACTACCTATAGATTCAACGTGTACATTACACACACTTTCGGACAAATAATCCTACGTACCGTTTCATTTTAGTGTTATTCACGAGTATGCGCGAAAGAAGTGGCGTACAGGTTCACCGGCGTCGATGGTTCTTGCTATGGCATTATTAAAATGATTATTATTATTATTATTATGTTTTATAGTATAGTTTCTTCACTATATGCGTTCGGGTGAAGGGTTCATCGTGCATTTCGTCTATGCGCGATGATACAGCAAACCCCGAAGAAACTTGACGGTTAAGCAGTAGTGCTAAGATAAGCTGAGGCTTACACCGTTGATTACACGCGGAACTGTCTGAAGTTCACGTTCGCCGAGAGGTTCAATGGCCTTATCGTGTACCAATGTTGAAGCACGGTGATGATACCGCTCTCGGGTACTTGTACGCTCAACCCTCGAGCAACGATCCTGTAGTTAACCATTCGCGAAACGTTTCGAACTTTATGCACGGAGAAT
Organism: Cryptus armator; assembly: GCA_963971235.1. Taxonomy (NCBI): domain Eukaryota; kingdom Metazoa; phylum Arthropoda; class Insecta; order Hymenoptera; family Ichneumonidae; genus Cryptus; species Cryptus armator. The sequence continues at coordinate 8,104,201 of OZ020240.1, forward strand.
ATGCGCGTGTAACGTTAGATCCTCGTATCAAATGGTGTTGAGGTCGTTTCTACGGATAGGCATTCGATACCTTCGTGAATATCGCACCCAATATCAGTTTTGTATATAAACACAAAATTACTTCGGAGAATGGGATGAAAAAAAAAAAAAAAAAAAAACTATCAATTCTCTTATAATGTCATCGAAATTTTATAATTAAATGTTCATTTACTAATTAAATCATCAATAAAAAAAATTACTATTAAATTATTGTGTAATTTAATAATTGAGTTTTTCATTTCACTGAGAAGATGTAGCAGTTTAATGAAAACCACTAATTAATTAGCACTGTGCGTCAAAGAGTTAATGAGACCGATCAATCGAGGAAAGAAATCAGATAAAAAATTAAGGCTCACGATAGAAAGAATTTTTTTTAACTCTGAGTCTTTATAAGTGACAGTGATATCCCGATGCCTCAGCGTTGCCATAAGATCGCATCATAAGATCGAAATAGAGTTTCAGTTCCCCGCAGTATCATTCTGCGATGGTTTTGAACGATGCGATTTCTTCAGAATTAACCCTCTAGCAAAGCAGACAATGAGAAACCGTATAGTAACAAAGTTGTGAGGAACAGCGCGAGGTTAACGCGATTTTGTGGTCAACCCGGATCCGTTGGAGATATTGCTATGACTTGTAAAGGCTTAGGGAACACTTTATGCCGCAAGAAAAAAAGCAATCGTCTGCGAAGTACTCTGTTAAATTTCAGGTGCGTCCTGTGATCGCAGTGCCGCACCTAAAATTCGCGCATTCGCGGCTCCCCACAGGTACTATAGCTTCGCAGAGGTTCATTGATCTCGCGGCGAGAGTCCCGAAGAGTTTCTCAAACTCATGCTGCCATTGTTATCAAAATCCTCATTGTCAAGTAGTCAAATACATTTTCACTCGCGTTCAGCACAATCCATTTGTAAAATTATATAATAGATCGATGAATGCTATTTCCATTTACAATTTTATATAATAGATCGACGAATGCTATTGAAATGTACTTTCAACATCGAATAGTAACGATATTGTGGGGGGCATTAACGTTAACGAAGAATACAGTGATTCTGCAGACTCGTGAAAGTGTGTTGTAAATCGTATACGATAAGCATCGGTGACACGGTGATTTATATACGAGACCTTGATCAACGAAATTGCTATGTTGGATGCAATACAATGGATCCTCCTCCTCCTCCTCCTCCTCCTTCTCCTCCCCCACTGTTTTCCCTCTCGCGAGTATCTAACGCCGAAAGATAAACAGCTGTACATTCACAAGCACTCTTATTACGCCTTCAGACCGATCGGTAACGAGAGAAGCTTTCTAAATCGGGTTGTGACGAGATTCAGGTCAACTGTAGATCCACCTGGTTCTCTAAAACCATTGTACATATGCCTAATGTACGACGTGTTGCTTTTATTCGACCGTCCATACGATATGTCGTCCAACGAGCTCTCGACTCCACTACCATACCTCACGACCCTGCTGTGTATCTTCGCCGGCTACCGGAAATGCACCGCGCACTCAGCGCGAAGAAACACGATGCTAAGAATAAGTACTGCATGCGGACGGTGGTAGATAGGCGCCGGTTAAACTAGACGCGCGAGACAATCCGACCGGCTGTGTCTAGAGCTCGAGAACAATTCGAGAAACTTGCACCGTGTGTCGGACGAACGAGAAGTCTCTGTCGATTTATATCTCAATTCATACACGAGACTTCGGCAATTTCATTATTCGCCTATTTTAAGATTCTTAAATCTGTAAACGATGCAGAAACATTCGACGAGATTGCGATAAGAATTTTTTTTTTCTGCGCGTGAAATTCAGTTTTAACGAAACTTACACCGTGTATCGGGCGAACGAAAAGTCTCTGTCGATTTGTATCTCAATTCGCACACGAGACTTCGGGAATAACATTTTACATACGTCTATTTGAAGATTACAACGAAAAAAACTCCGAATCTCACGTCTAAAATGTAAACGATGCGGAAACATTCGACGAGACTGCGATAAAATTTTTTTTTTGCGCGTAAAATTAATTTTTATCATTAAAATAAATAAAAAAACTATAAAACTGTTTTTACTATTTTTTAAAAATATTTAATTGGATTTAATTATTGAATATTTTTTTGCTCATCGAACAATTTCAAATAGCGGGACACTGCCGTCTCGGATGTAATTGCACAGTCGCGAATCTTGTTACTTTCATTAGTAGTTCTATCAACGATTCGAGTTAACGAGCCGAACATCAAAAAGTGCATTGGCTATCGTGTCACAGATCTGTTTGGCTTCCGCGTTTGTCTGTACAATTTTCTTCGATACCGATACCCCCTTTTACTATTAAGTTTCTTTCGTCGATTTACCAATTTTTTTTTTCCATCGATATCAGGTTTCTCACATGTACGACCGGATATTGTACACATAGTTGCCTAATTATAGCTGCTCCACTACACCGACTAATTCGGTACCTTTCTACATAGAACTATCGTAATACGTTATTATATACTGTATCAGCGTTATAGCTTCGCTTCTTCACATAATTTCCGTTTGTTCGTCGATAACCCGGGCTTTCGCCGGATGTGCGTCGCGATGTAGGAGGAGAAAAAAAAAAAGACCACGCGAAAATCCAATTGCCCAGTCAATTACCCAGCGGATTAATTAAGTTATTAACAGGCGAAAGTTCGTATACGGCATACGTTATACGCTAATAGATGCGTCTCGTATACCGATTCGCTTTCTTCCTTCCCCTCCCCATTCGTACCGATTTCGAGGATACCCGCGTTTCCGCCGTGAAATTGGCTCTCGTCCAACTGGGTCTCAGCCTGTTTTGTACGAAAACTTCTGCAGTCACACCCGTCGTTCGGCCATTATAAACGATAACGAGTTTTATCATTCTATATCGGAGGCGTTTAAACTTTTCGCACAATATTGTAGTGAAATATAGCCTGTCGACTGCAATCCGCTCGTAAATACTCGATACTATTCGATAAGATAAAATATCTAATATATGTATATTTTATTTCTCAGTCGGTAACCGGTGGGTATTTTTTTTGTCTATCAAGCGGATATCGAAATCAATATATCGTCGTTTCCAGACGAAAAAATTATCATATCAACTAAAATTGAATAAGTATCCCTGCGAGAGAAGCAACTATGCATTCGTTGAAAAATACTCCAATGGTAAAACAGTGATTTACCATTAAAGATACTTTACGACGGACAGAAGAAAATTGCTATTGCATCAACAACGCAAACAATCAGCAAGTCCATCAGTTGTCGATGATCTTCTCTTCCCACAAATGTCTGTGAACTCTGAAATAAATTCATTACAGTTTATATTACCGACTGAGCATAAGTTGGGTAAACGGAAGGGATAACGATGAAACGTGTTTTGTATCTTCGCAAACGAATGATAAGATTATATCCGTGGAAAGACCTCGTTATCTCTTCATACACATTGATATTTGGCATGAAATATCGCAATGCGGGTACTCGACGAAAATTGGCAACAAGCTTCGGGTACATATATAAGAGAATAAATATATCTACAGAACTCTATACGTATTTACATTCGTTACCGGTGAACGGATATAATTCATTGTTGTCTCTAAGTGATGACGAAATAAAATTTATCACTTTCGGAAAGATTGGAGTGACGAATGGAAGAAGAAAAGGCAAAGGTCGAGTCGCCGGATTGTCGGCAGAGGCCGGGCGAGCAGTTGTGAGGCCTGTAATAGATATCGATTTCGGTTTAGGTGAGAGCGCAGCGCAAGCTGCAGCAAGGTGTGCACCGCCTTGGTGTGCGTTCTGTATGGTGGCTCCTCCGCGCAGTAACCCGAACTCCGGACTATCGATTCTTCTTGACGAGTTGTGCGGACTCTGAGTCATCTGTAGACTATGCTCGTCGCATGCAGTTTTCGTTGTTATGCTTTCCTCCCCACTATCGCCTCGGATATTGGACGGTCGATCGTTCTATCGCTCAAGTAGTCTTCTTTCATCCCACGTCTTTGTTATTTGTCAGCTGCGTATTATCTTACTTAAACGACTCACTCCACTTTCTCACGTTGACCATGAATTCGGATGAATGATCTCATACGATGATAGTAAGTGTCGATAAATTAATACCAAAAAAAAAAAATTTCGTCTGTTAAATGTTTATTAAATTAAATGAATTTTTTGACTATTATTTTTATTATAAAGTTTTTTTATGTTTAAATATTTAAAAAAATTGTAATTAATTACCATTGCTGACTATTGAGGTCGGGTTTACCTTCGTTCCATTCGTCATTTTTTTTTCTTTTTTTTTTTTTTTTTTCGATATCTGCTGAATATTTCGGAACGATCGATATGTCGATATGATAAGAAATGAAAAATTTATCGGATTATATAAATAGTTTTTTTAATCTCGATTACGTGAATAAGTACCGCTAACCGCGAAAAATTCGACTGTTGAATTATTTATATGACGTAAAAAAAATTATATGCATTTGTAGAAACTCGTAACTTCGCTAACTGATTTCTCTCACGATATTCCTTTGTCACAAAAGTACGCTATACGTTCTGCGCGACATTATTGGAATATTTAGCATTCATGCCTCTCGCAGCTTTGTTTTCGCAAGAGCGATATGAAAATGAGTTTAGTTATGATGGATATAATAACAGAAGAGAGAAAGAATCCTCGCTGTATAAACTTGCATTCTCAAACAGAATTAATCGACACGCGATGACCGTGAAAAGCGTCAGGTGCCGAGGTCACACCCACTTCCTCGGTCTTGCATGCGGAGTAGTTTGCGCGGAACGCTTTTTATCACCTGCTGTGAGGGGTCTCCGTGTACGAGAGGAGCTTTAAAATGATCGATCAAACGACTCGGGCCGATGAGCATTTCGTTCACGAATTTCCTCGTGGCGTATGCTATTTTCGTAACTCATGTCTTGTCTCTCGTGTAGCTTCGCTCTGCTAACTCGACAATCAATTTATTGCGATCAATTCACACATTTTTCATTAATAAGAATCTTCTATTGAACTATAATTTTCAATTACACATACGTTGCTGTACTCCTGTGATTTTTTTGGAGTCTATAATGCATTCGAGATATTTTGCGAGACCACGAAATCTCGAAGTGATTTTATCATTTCGAATCCCACAAATGTTTCGTTACTCGATATTATAAATTGTTAGTGGAATGCTTGCGATTTTTATATAGTGTTATATAGCTATTTGGGAAACTGCCAAAGATTTGGAAATAAATTTCAACCCTTTGGATCTCCGATCATCCGAAACCGTTCATAGGGTTAATCGGGTTTAACTGCGCCATCTTATGTTTTGTTCTGTAACCAGTAGCCAAACACATGGTACAGCTACTCTGCATCTTCTACTTGAAACTGAAACGGTACTATACAGATACAGAATTATCTCTTCAGTAGTTAGTTACAGTATTGACACCGTGCCCCGTGACGCACCCTTTACGTTTGAAGAATCTTTAGCGCATCACACGCATCGCTGTTTCTACGCCGTGACCGCACCCTCGACCCCTTCGTAAAGGGTTCAACAGTCACGTGCCACTCCGGGTGCCACAGATTCCGCTTCGCCGAGCGCCCTCAACCACGTCTCACCGAAACAGAGTTTAAACCCTTTGCCTCTTTCCCCACCAATATTAATTCTTTTAAAGACGGACGGTACGTCTCTTTTATCGGTTTAAAGTACTGTATCTTTCGTCAACTATGTTAAGTACAATAAATAGCATTAAAAAATGCTTCGGTAGTTTAACTCCATTTTTCAAATTTCATTCACGTCATTTCGCGTCATAAAAAAAAAATTTCAAGGTTTTCAATCCTTTTTTCACCTTGAAAAAAAAAAATAGACGATGCATTTATAAAAAACTTTTTTTCTTTTATCTTTTATTTTTTTTTTTCTTTTTATGTACGTCTCTTTTATCGGTTTAAAGTACTGTATCTTTCGTTAACTATGTTAAGTACAATAAATAGCATTAAAAAATGCTTCGGTAGTTTAACTCCATTTTTCAAATTTCATTCACGTCATTTCGCGTCATAAAAAAAAAAATTCAAGGTTTTCAATCCTTTTTTTTAACCTGGAAAAAAAATTAAAAAAAATAGGGGATGCATTTATAAAAAACTTTTTTTTTATAACGTCAGCACAGTTTTCAAGATTGTCAAGCAGATTCCGACTTTGCCACCCAGGAAGCCCCTAACGTGTCCTTCAATCTGTGTCGCTCTTTACGAGATTATATCTCCCGTTTACGTTTCATAAATCGCTGCATATCACGCAAATAAAAAAAAATGTCTTTATATTATGCATTCCTCGATGTCGTCGCAGGCATTATTTTTTTCCTGAAAAGCACGGTAACTATAAAACTTTCTGCGGCGAGGAAACAGAATGTTCGCTTTCATATAAAACGCATAATAAGCGCTGCGATACAAAGGGCAGCATGCAAAGGGCTCTTTTGAATGAAGGGCCGGACATGGCAACTGCTGCAGCGTCTAACAGTTCCGCAGAAATGGGAGACTCATTTGATTTCACGCGCAATTTTAGACGCAACGATGTTGTTAATTGCTTTTTTATTAAGTTGATACAAAACACATTCCTTCTTACCGGCCTCAGGGGCCAATCTGATGTTTTAATGAATACAGAAACGTCTCTGACTGAAACCAACATTTCGCGATTCATTATTTCCAAGAGATTAAAACGATTTCTTTTCGGCAACGCAATTTTCTTCCGTAACGATATTAAACAATAACACGGAAATGTTTTTCATTTTTTTAAAAATCAACATATTTCAATGCATCTCTACGTACCAAATTGAAGATCTCAAACGCGGTCACAGGCGAACCTCGATTGAGCGAACAGCGGCGCAATCGGACTGTATCGCTGCACCCTAATAAATCGACTTTGCGCACGAAACATTAATGCGTCGATTTATATGCGGCACACAGTTGGATAACTTCGGATGCATCGCTGTTTACCCACTCGAGGTTCGCGTCTGCGTCTTATTATTTTTTTAAACGCTTCTATTTTCTACGTAACTTCGGAAATGTTTTTTTCTTTCATTCGGTTCGCCGATGCCACAGTATCGTAATCTCGACTCGATAGAAAAAAAAAATGCTACAAATTCAAACAGAAATTGTATAGTTGATTTTTTCCGAGAAAAACTGATAATTGTTTTGGTTTCCAACAATGAAACTTTGGAAAAGCTTGCGAAAGTTGTTTTATCGAGCGGCTTTTTTTTTTAAGACGATACCGGCGTCTGCGGCCCTGTGGCGCGCACGTGACGATCCCCGGCCTTACGTTATCTTCGTTGCTCGTTCGCAAGCTCCTCGCTGCTTTTCTATGCCGGCCACAAAACCCTTCCCTCCCCCATCTCTCCCCGCGCATCCCTCGACCCACTGTGTGCAATAGTATAGCGACGTAGGCGCAGCGAAAGCTCGCGCAATGGCGTCGCGACGCCGGCGCCGTGAGTTCGATCGATCCTCTTCCCTTCTTCGAGAGCTTATATCCCAGCCTTGTGTATGCGTACAGCTAGACGCACGGTCGAGGGGTGGTGTGTGGGGAGGGTGCTGCGCTCGAGTATCAGCACTCCGGGCTCACGTCGGCTCGGCCGAACGTCGTCTTCGTTATCGTAGTAAAAAAAAGAAAAACAAAAACGAAAAAAGAAAGAAAAACGTATGCCCCGAGCGCATCGTCGTATCGTCAGCTACGAGAATGTGACCACCGACCGATTCCACCGGCGTAACGTCACCGTCGTCGCGAAAAACCGTGCATCCCCTCCCGCAGATGAAACGCGCAAGTACGACGTCATTTTGATCGGACGAAAAATTTCAAGTTCATCGTCGTTCGTTCGTTCTAAGTTCGTCGTATAATCGGAGAAAAATCGTGAGTTGCGTCGAAATTAAAAAAAAAAAAAAGGGGGAAAAAAGAATCGAAAGAAAAAAAAAAAAAAATTGCCAAAAGACCGGCCGGATAAGCGTCAGAAGGGGAATTTCACAATGCCGGATGAGAAATGATAACGCGTGCGTTCCGTCACCGGCACATCGGTCTCTGACAATCTCGAACTTCGAGACTTTGAATTTGGTATTTGCCGACATCTTGTCGATTGCGTTGCCGCTGTAACGATAGAATAAAATTAAAAGAACAAAAATGGATTACAATCGCTATGAGTACGATTACGAGATGGACGATTCTGCTGAGAACGAGAAAGACTTCGCTCGAGGCGCTGCGGTAAGACTGTCTCTGCTCGGTTATATACATTTAACACACTTTGAGTATCGAAATAGTAACGGAAAGCTTATATACTTATATCCTATGAATTTTGTTTGCTCCGTTCATATGGATATATATTCTTACATGGATCTCGTACGTTAACACCGCTGTTCGCGTACTGTCAAAGAAAAACAAAAAAAAATAGAAAACGAGCTTTCCGGTGCTTCCGTGAGTCATAATTGTACGAGTTGTACGTTACAGTTGAGACTCTGCTTTTGGCTACACGCTGACGGACGAGTACTGTCATTCGTTTGCTCTCACTCTCGACTGTGTCTCTGCTCTCGATGTATAGTCGAACTGAAATAGCCACTGTGCCCTCGTGTTTCGCTGCTGGATTGTGTGGGTCTCCCACGCTTGCTGGGAGACTATCGTTAACTTGTTTCCGTACGATACGAGTGTTATTGTCGTTGAGTTCGTGTGAAATATATTCACAGATTTGATTGATAAAAGCTTAACAGTCGATATCATTCGATGTCGATACTAATTTTTAAATAAAATCGCACTTACCTTCGAAACAATATGGAGAAAAAAAAAAAAAAAAAATCGCGAATATAATGATTCGGAATTGGTATTTTATACCACTTTGACATCGATTAATTCCAACTTTGGACAGATAGAGAATGACGACGGGAGGGGGGTGTAGTATTGTGTTTGATAAATTCTGAAGAAATTTACAAATTTATCGGAACCTTTATGTTGTTGATTTGGAAAACTAAAACGATGACAGTGATTAGTGATGATTTTTATCATTCGGATCGTGCGAATTCAGTCGTCTCGAAAGATCTTCGTACGGCACTGCGCACCGAAGCCTCATAATTACGAATTCGCTGAAACATCGTTTTACTTAACAGCGGTCCCAGTGAATAATCAATTATTAGATCACTTGGACAGTGCGAAAACATTGTTGCGTTTGATAACCAATTTCCTGGTGGTTTCCATTAGTACGTTTGTATAATAATTAACACCATCGAAGTGCCAACCACACTATCTTCGCTTTGCTTCGCACTAAAATGAGTATCAGAAATAATGTTATTATCACGCACCGGGGTATTTCACGCGCCAGTAGATTCTCGTGTGTTGTAAACTTGTAGTTATCCTTGACGCAGGCAGTAGGTACCTATCTACCCGCATGTATGTAGAGGGCGTCATGAAAGTTTATCCAGAAAAGGCAAAAATGCAAATTGATTGATGAGCACTTCCTTCCGTAAAAACCGGCGTTACGATTGAAAAAAAAGGTCCTATTGTTTCCATTAGAAAGGCAGTGACAAAAAAATCTGCGCCGGGTACGCCACACCTCGGTGTATTACTGTAACACGCGAATAGCAGGTGTGTTATTTCACGATGAATAAAAAAAACCTTTTTCCCGATTTAAAAAAAAACACAAATTATATTCATAGTTTTGCTTTTGAATACATAACACTTTTACGAAGAGTGTTTTAGAGAAAAAGCACCCCAACCCAACCCAACCCATTATTTTCCCGACATTAGTGTCATTAATCGCCGGAAATTCGCGAAAATCGAAGGTTTGCGAAGGTTCAGTTTTACACGCACTACAGTCCTCGAGATAATTTTTGCAACACTTTTCTTCTAAAAATTCCGAAATTTTTACGCCTTGCCACACGTTGGGCGTCAATTTAGTACATTCAAACCGGACAACGGTTAACGCTGTTGCGGACACCATATAAATCTGAGGTCTGCTCTCGAGACAACTTGGAAATGTGATACAAATTTCTCAAGTCGAGCGCACAGTTGAAAAAATGTTAAACTATCATCCGTTCCCATTTCTAACGGAATATCGTGACTCCAAAATTAAGGGTATCGAAGAAGAGGCTTATCCTTAATAGAAAAACTATATTGATGATTTTAAAATGAAGTTACAAGTTTCCAAATGTGAGTTCTCGCTAACAAAAATATGATTAACTTGTTACAGACCGACGGCAAGGGTGCGACGAAGAGGGTCGCGCCATACACACGCGGCACCGCGATATCCTTCGGTTTCCGGAGGCGACCAGCGTCCGGTATTCCAATGCCCGTAACGAGTTACGGGAGCGATGCCCCGGCGATGCATCAGCGCTCGAAGTCAGCGGGTCCGGAACAGGAACGGAGACGGGACAACGACAGTTGTCACCAGAGATTTCACAGCTCGTCTTCGGGACGTTCGACGCCGAGACTCGCACCGCCGAAGAAAGAGGCTGCGTCCGGTAACGCCGTTCGGACGAATCGCTTCGGATTCCGTCAGCCGCAAGCGAGATACACAAACAAAGTGGCGGACGTGTGCAGCAACACCGTTGGGAATCATCAGGAGAAACTTCATCAGCAACAACAATTTTTGCAACAGCATCAACTGCAACAACAGCAACAGCAGCAACTTCAACGAGAATATCAACAAGACAATTATCAGCACGGGAGGCAAACGTCGGGATCGCCTCACGCATACGTGACCGCACCGAGTTCGAAGCTCAGGCCATCACCGGTGAACAATCCTCCGACGTACGGACATCCAAATCCTATAACCCTGGAGTCGGATCGTCGAGGTTCCGGAATACCGGAACCGATAAGCAAATACACTCTGCACACGAGTCACTTGCCATTGCCACAATATGCAGTAAGAATGAACGATTCGAGTCCAAAAGTAGCAAAAACGGCAGTTAATCAGAGTAGAAAAATATCAATGGTGTCGAAGGGTTCGACGTCGTCGAAGGAGGGTTCGGGAACCGAAGATTCCGGTGTCGGTAGTCAACAAGGTTGTCCCGGTGAGCAAGAAGTTGCGCGCGGACTCGATTACACGGACGGCTCGGCAACGGCACGAAGAATTCACGGAAGACCGAGAAATCTTCGAATGGTTCTTAGCGGAAAAAGCTTCGATGTTCGGGATGTCGAAGACGACAGCACGGTAACCGAAATATCTGTAATACCGTTACCAAAGTCTTTCGCCACGAGCGCCAATCTCAACAGCGGCTTTGTCAGAGATCGTACCGTTCAGTATCAGAGAATATTGAACAAAGATAACAGATACACGGATTCGACGACGTCGATGTCGACAACGTCGTCCGAAGGCTACGACGAGGGTCTCGGCGAGGAAAAGGTTTACAAGGATCGTTCGCACTCCGAGAAAATTCCTTCCATCAAATCCGACTTTAGTCCACCGAGTTCCGACGATCCGGAATACGGACACGGAGAAGCGATGGCCGACGAATACTCGCTTAGCTCGAGCGACGAGTGTCGGGCAAATCCGAGTCAACATCTCAAAACTATTTCTAACGCCGCTAAGAGTGGGTCTCTTCCTAAAAACACTCTGCGTTCGGTACTTTTAACTATTGAGGATCCGGCATTCGCAGCTGCCGCGGCAACATCGACGGCGATGATCGACGACGAGACCTCACCGGTCGACAGTCTCGTCGATAGTCTTACCGCGAGTATCACACAGTCGGATGGCAAAAATTCGAGAAAGGAATGTCCGATTGAGAGAACGGGAAACAATATTGTCGATGACGACAGTCCCGGCACTCCGACGAACGCTTCGAACTCTCTGAGTCTTTCGGAAGGCAGAGAATTCTTCGATGACGAAATTGCCGATCAACCGGGACTCACTTTCGACGATACACTGAGAACCGGACCTGAGACACACTCGGGTCTCACTAGCCATGCCGTCACTGAGAATAGTCACACACTCGTCGAATCTATTCCAAAGTCAAGTAAGTATCAAAGTTTCGTTGCGATTAATGTCGAAATTATGGCGCAGAGTTTCGTTGTATAACTAATGGGGTGAATCCTGTGACCGCAATTACGGATAAGATTCGCCTACCAAATTAGCTCATCGTCCAGTTAATAATTAATCAGTAGTCTGCAATGTAAAGAAGAAATTCCATCGTTCGTCGATCATTTTTAATCCGTTATACGTATCTTCAGCGGACCGATTTTTTTTCAGTGATACATTTCGTACAAATCAACATTGTCAATTGAATTTTTGTATTTCACAGGTCTTCTTCAGAGACGAAGCGTCGAGAACAGTCCGATTCACGGTCGCAGAATCACCCGCGCCGAGAGTGTCGATACACTTTCACCCTGCGAGTCGATAACATCCGACGACCTGATGCTGGACTACGATTGCAACGAAGATCGTTCCTACGATGAACCGAACAGACGGTAAGATATTTTTATTTAATCAGAACTTTGAAAAATCCGGAAAATTCGGAATAGTTTTTGAAATCTTTTTTTGTTTTTTTTTTTTTTCAGACTTGACTCGAGTCCCGCATTGCACGAGCTCGACGACGCTACAATCAAAGAAGTTATGAAAGAGTGGAGTACGATGATGGGTAGTCAACAGAATCATTCCAATTCCAATTTGGCCAACAATAACGTCAACGCTGGAAATAATAATAATAATCATACCATCGCCGAATCCGGGTATGTATCGGTTTTTCTATTCGTATTGCCGAAACTTTTCGATCCACAAACGTTTCCGACAATCACAACAATTTTTCGTTAAAGATCCGCCGACAAAAATTGATTTGCCGATATTGTAAAATGCATCGATAATCGTATTCGCTTTTGGATCGAATTCGAATTTTTCACCGTAGTTATTGGACGACCTATCCTCGCAGTTATCCCTTCATGCGCTTTACACATTGCTACTTTTTGTTTTGTCATCTTTCGTTTCATTCCGTAAACGCTGCTTGACTCGATGTTGAATTTAGTACCGAAAAGCCACACATTAGTTCGATCACTTGCCGAGCAAATTAATTTTTCATCGCCGTCGAATCACATAATCCACGCACGCGATTGTTATTTTTTTCAAGACGCATGAGGTCTGTCGGAGTAATAATGATTCTATCGAACGTTCTTCGGTGATGCAAGGTACATTGCGTCATCGAAACTTCGGATCTTTTGTGACGAACGAAAGAGTTTGCAATCGTTTTTTCGATTCCGAATCATTGATCGATTGATAAAATTTTTTTCTTTAAAAACTTTATAAAAATAGATACTTTAAAAAAATAGCGAGAATTTGGAGAAAATTAGTCAATTCTATTTCGCGGAAAAGCATTGCAGCAGCAATATAATTATTGACGGCTATACTGCGCCCAATGCATCAATGAGTGGGACGGGCATTTTAATAGAAAATATAAACATCGATCGATCGAATGTCCGGCGGCGTCGGTCGGATGCAAACGCGACTCGGTGTGAACGAGTTACACCTGCAATAACCATCGTCCGACTTCCGGCCGCACCTCTGTTATTCTCTTCGACCGATCACTTTGTTTTTGTTTTTTCTCTTCTATCCTTAACCACCTTTCGCTTCGTCGACGTTGATTCGCAATCGATAAAATGAGAGTTTATCCATCGTCTGTACAGTGTAAATCAATCGTTCGGTACAACTATCGAACGCGACAGTCTAAGTGAAGCTGTTCGATGAAATCCTTCAGTGTGATTCATCGCCCACAACCATAAATCCATTCCTGATACTTATCTCAACGCCGGGTGATTCATGAGAAACGCTCAACGTTACGCAAAGCTGTTGTATGTTAGCCGATTGATTCTACAATATTATCGTTACAACTTTATAAGACTGCAGGGCATCAATGAAGTCGAACATCAATTACTAAGCTGCTGATAGACATCGAGGCGCCGCGGTCGTAGCCTCTTCCGCCGTCTTTTAGCTCTGTGAATACAACCGCAGGAATCCGCTACATTCCTCGCGAATTTTACCGGATTTCTTTGCTGAAATCAAATATAAGATTATTTATTTCACTAAATATTAAAGATTAGATCGGTAACTTCATTGAATTTCGACATAAAAAATTATTCTCGAAGTCCATAAAATTTTTTTTTTTTAAATGTAAATATCGGATAAATCAACAAGAAACAATTTCTAAGTAAGAAATCTCAATTTTCAAACCGTAACTCTGTGAAATTTCCGAAAAACAAACTCAAATTTAAGTTTTTCATCGAATAGTCTAAATAATACGGTAAATTCGAGAAATGGTAAATTTTTTTTTTTTTAGAACTAAACATTCTGTTGGAGATTTCTATACATAATCTACAAAATGTTTTGCTGCCTTGCGAAGCAGATTGGTACCATCAAACGATACGATACAAGACGGTTATGTAGAGTCCGTGAATCGTGAAAAGACCGCGTCGGCAAAGTCGAACTCGCAAACAGTTTGTTTGATGTATTATCTTTCGGCCTTTCGCTGTTGAAAAGCCGGACTCCGCGAGAGCGCGGTGAACCCGCTTCCATTCACCGTGGCCGGTTCATCCACGAGAGAAAGAACGTTCAGGGCCACCGGGGAGAGAGCCTTTGTTCTCTCTTCGGTGCTGAAAAGCCCTGCGGCTTTCTCAGTGAACTCGCATACGTTTTCGTATACATGAACGTTCCTTATTGATCTGCTCAGGTTTTAGCACAGTGGTACGAAAAAAAAAGCGTTTTCTAGAATAAAATAACGCAATATGATACTTGCCGTTTGCCTCGCGTGACAATAGACGACGAGATATACACATACAGCTAACTTGCTGCTTCGTTATGTTTGTCGGACGCGTGCAAAGGCTATAGACAATATACGACGGCAGGTACAGCATAATGGTATACTGACTGACGCAGTACGCGATATTACAGTCCGCGCTCTCGCGTTGAATTCTTATGTTTACATATACAGTACTTCTGGTATACGATGCTACACTACAAGATACACTACCCATTGGCTATTTTAAACTTCGTGGTATCACGGATACGCAATTTCTTCCCTGACGTTTAGTCGATATACTTCCCAACTACGCGAGCGTCGTCGCGAGACGGCACGAGAGCCTTTATACGCAATTTTGCCGCAGGCTTTCGATGCCGGCGCTCTAATGATTCTACCGCTACTGTCATTCGCGACGCATCGCGTTTTTGATGGAGAACACGTGCCACGATCGTCAGAATCAACTAACACTCGTTGGGCTTTCCCACCCAACGTAATTGCCAATGACGTTCGCATTTGCGACAATTTTTCATCTCACGGTTAAGAGACTTTTCACGAAACGGTACATTTTTCACGGTACTCGACATTCCGTTTCCCGATAAAATTTTACGAATAAACAAAAGATTCGCGTATTTGAACTCCTACTCCCTTTTTTTTGGATGACATGACGAGAGGCGATCGGTTTTTTTTTTTATAGCACATCGATATATTTAACCTAAAAATTCGATTGTTTCGATCTTTTTTTGTTTGAGAATATTATACGTACTTTTAAAAATTAACAATTGTTACAGAACGAAAAAGAGTTCTTTGACTCAGTGTCATGTAATTTTCTTTTTTGATACTCAACATTACGAAACGATAACAAAATTGCAGATGTCTCCCCGTCCGGGGACTTCGTGACCCCGGAGCTGGTAGTTTTTTCTCAAAATTCCGTATGCGCGAAGGAGAAGTGCCGTGTAACGTAATGTGTTTCGATTAATCAGCAATTTTTAGAAATTTTTTTTATTAAAATGCATATCGATACTTTAACGGCAGAAGGGAATTGTCGACTATGTATGTAAATTGATTTATGGAATTAAGCCAACGATACAGGTTTTTTTCTCGCAATTTCAGATATTTCGTGTGTAATAAATTTTAGCAAAGGCGAAGAACTTTACACAGTCGTACAAAGAACGTCACTAAATCACTGTGAACGACGTGTGAATAAATGAATATTAATATATTCAGATTGTCGGAAACTATACATTTTTCGAGACATGCAAAGGCATCTTTGGGTTTTGCTTGTCGCTTTGCGAAGCATAGTGAAGTTTTTTTGTTGTACGAGGCACGCGAGCCGCACATGGCGCATTGGGATACAGGGGGGGCATTGACGAGAAGCATCAAAGGGAGCCAAAGGTTCCCCTCTTAGCTTTGCTAGTAAAACTCAACCGGATTTATAGTTCATCCGAGGCTCGGTCGCCCGAGTCCACCACCTTGTCGAGTCACAGTTTCCTATCGTATTTTAACCGAGAGAACTCTACACTGTAGACTATAGTCCGCGCTATAGTGCGATAACTATAGTCATAGTTCCAACTACGAGAGCATTCGCCAGTTTGCAGTGTAACTACCCCCTCCACGCCGACCCGGCAGCCACCGGTGGTTCAACGACGCTGTCGAGTTGCGATCATCGTTCAACAGCTCAGTAGTCGTTTTGCCGCCGTGAGATTGTCACGAGGGACGTTGGATGAATAATCGCGTTCTCCTCGACCCGCGTGTTGTCGATCTGTCAGTGCGATACGTCAATCGCTCCGTTGAATCGCGCGGCTATATTCACGATGACTTCGTCGGTTTTAAATTTGTGAAACTATTTTCAACGTTATCCGAGTGACATTCGTCAGTGCAAAGACGCCGATCGATAATTGATCATTTATTTTTTTCAATGTAACCTAATATTATTATTATTAGCGTACTTAACGACGACGAAAAAAAAATACATTTTTTTTTTCGTCTTCGTAAAAACGTGTGATGAATTTTTTTTAAGTGTCGCGGAAACCTAACCTGTGATTTGTCAAATCCCGACGAATCCGTCGAGAAATAATCACGAGTTTACTTTTTTTTTCAATTAATTCGAAGCTGTGGCGTTAATGAGTAAAACGACGAGTTTTTTTTTACGTCACCGTTAATGCGGAAGACGAGACGCGATCTTTCATCTAATTTGCCTATTCAATTACGTTAATGAACGTCGAGAATGGATGGGAAAACTTCGCGGCGGATTCGTTTCTGTCCGTAGTTCCCATACCTCCTCTCGTCAATTACTATTAAGCAATAGCTAAGTACTCGACGTGCCTTCCTAACCATCATGAGAAGATTTTTAGGTTGTTTTTTTATTTCCGGTTAAACAGACGCTTTTAGCCCTCAATCGATCCCGCGATATAATTGAAATACACTGCGGTCGTCGAACTATTCAACGTCACACGTATATCGAGCTTTCGCGATTATTGCGATCATTTCATTTACACGTTTTCGCTCCGTATAATCGCTGTATCTATGATTCTGCTTGTTGTTCAACCTGCTGTTACGTTCGGTTCCATTTGATTCGATATCAATTAAAATTGTCTAAAATGTTCGTTACGCTGTAATAATTTTCCGTTGCGTTTTTCTCGAAATTTGAAAACGTCTCAACGGTAGAAATATGTGAAAATACGATTGAAATTTCTGTGTATAGTGTTTCGATGATTTTATCGAAGACATCGCTGTTTTTTCGTAATGTTTCATGTCGCTTTTGCGCGTTAATGTCGTTGAGTTTATTACGATCAATTTTCGTTCGCGAATAAAACGCAATTATCATTGAACACAACACAAACTTATTAGCCATCGCTTCCTTATGATTATTACGACTACTCGGAAAAAAAAAATATCAATAATTCATGTAATCCCAGGGTATCTTTACCGATCATAGAAGTAAAAGTTATGATTCACAATGTAAAATTATATTTTTTTTTAGTAACGGTACATGGCTCAGGGTAATGAAAAAAATTTTTTCAACTCTTACATGGAGTCAGCAATTTTATTGTTTCGCGTGCTTCACGTACTTCACGATAAAAGTTGCGTGTGGAAAAAAAAGACTTTCTATTCCTGTGAAGTACGTGCTTTTCGTGAAAGGTTATAATTTTACGGAGTGAAATGTAATTTTTTTTTTCGAACACATTTTTTTTTTCATTCGCGAGACGCACAGTTTTGAAAATACGTATAAAACGTCGTAAAACCAAATTGCGTGGAATTCAATTTTTTTTTCCACCAAAAAATACGCATGAATTGTTAATATCCTTTTCTTCGCGAAGCACAAACTTAAAAAAAAAATTCAATTTTTTTCGTATACGTTTACACGTTACATCGATGCAGAACAGTACAGCAGAGTTTAGTTAAACTCTTTTTGTTTCCATATTCGCATGTAAACACGTCTGCAAGCTGTAGTTAGAAGCCTCCAGTAGTTGTCGTCCATAGAGAGACACAAAAGGCACGTTCATCGAACAACAAAATATATGTATCTTCACTTCGTATACGAAGCTCATTGCGCTTATTTGTCGGCATTTCGTCGGTAAAGAAAATCAAAGAGTAAATCATTCGTCATCGTATTATTATCGATTCGTCATTCGGGATCATTAATTAATCAATGAATTAAAAGTGCTCGTTGAACGTCGCCGGTCTCGGAGGTAAAATTATTAAAAAAATAAAAATCATCGCTCGATCGCTTCTCCTTCAAAAGTCTTTTCTCGTAGACCAGCCGACAAGAGTATGAAGTAAGAGAAACTCTACGGAAGACAATTGCATAATAATTATACTATTTAATAATTAAAAAAAAAAAAAAAAAAAAAGAAGACGTAACAAGGGGACGCAAGAATGAACGAATGTATTGAGAGTTAGGTGTTTTGTGTTCTAGAGAGCTTATAAAGCGAGTGACGCAATTGCAAATCGACGAGGAGGCTACGGGTGGGGACTACTACCAGCTGACTTATCCTAACTAGCAACCAATCGCCGGTCCTCCTTTGCCAACTAACCCAACTAACACCTGGCCGTTCGTAGAGCACTAATACACAGGAAAACGAGGGGGTGTTTTGCAAGGCGAAAAAGACCGAAAGAAATAAAAAAAAAAAAAAAAAAAAAAAAAGATCGAAAAAAAAAAAAAAATGAACAGTAAAAAAGAAAAAAGAAAAGATAATACACAAGAATGAGAACGAGAAAGCGGAGAAAAAAAAAAGAAAAAAAAAAAAGAGTGAGACTCACGGAAGGACCTTAGAATCGTGAATTTTAAAAGAAAAACATATTTTTCAATGCTTCAAACACCCGCGGTGTACGTACAAAAATTGCAGTGCAGTTAATTCGAAATAGTTAAAGATATCGTAATAGGGTACGAGACAATTTATTTTTCCAATTTCATACCCAACCAATAGCCCGTTAGGACGTAAACGCGAGCGATTTAAAAACTTCGTAAATCCATACATCGTATATAGTGCATAAATCTTTATGTACTATTTAGTCTCATGAGGATGAGTCAGTGACTCGATTTAGATCGACGCGTGGCGAGTGAACTCTGCCATTTGGCATAAGTAACTTATTATAATCGTCCGGCCGTGAGACACGGTGAGATATCGCAATCTTAATCTTAAATACTATAGTAACGATCGTTTCGCGAAGCGTGATTTTACGCAAAATAGTATTTCACGCTAACGCAAGCGTGTAAGGGTATCGCACCAAAAACAAAACAAACAAAAAAAAAAACAAAAAAAAATTCGTATACGAAGTATAATAATATAGTTCTTCCGTAGCGAAGCTTCCGCAATAGTTTGAAATTTTTTGTCAGTTCTTTCGTCTAAACTATTGGAGGCCGTGAGAGCCATTCGGCTATTAAATATTCCTCGGTATCTCGGGAATATTAACGTTTAGCTTCGTCACGCCGACAAAACGGTCGGTACTTTCGTAGTTAGTATCCCGAAAACAGTTTACTTCCTGATTACTTCTGCTTCCAAATAACCGTAATATCGAATCAATGACATCGGAGAGAAACATTCTTCCCGGAAGAAAAAAAAAAAAAAAAAAAGTTTCTTCGGTTTCTCTCGTTATTATTTTCATTAAATCGATTATCGTCCACGAGTCCTTCCACTGGTCGTATTGAAATTTCGCGATCGTTAGTATAGATTAGTCTCTAAAAACTAAATATATAATCAAAGGTTATACAACATTTACGGAGGTTGGAGCGCTCAGCGGCATCGAAGAACAGGACGCGATTAATCAATAATATTTCTTAGAGTAGTAGTAACACGATTTTCGATAAATTCACTGTCGAGCTTCCGAGATGCGTTGTGTGAAAGTCTGGTACTCTTCACGTTATAGATATATTTTTTATGTGAATCTATTTTTAAAGCTCAATATTTTTGTCTCCTGATAACATAGTAGAAAACCTTTTGTTATAAAGTTGCATAATAAGCCTCCGGAGCACATGTTTCATTTCCTTAAAATAAGAAAAAGAATATATAGACGAAAAATCTCTAAAAAATTAGGGCATTTTTTTCCGCGTTGTGTGATAATTCACCGAATGAGTCACACAACAGATTCGGCGACGACTCATCGATCCGTCTAACGGATACGGTATTACCCCGGGTTTCGCGAGATTATCTCATATCAATCTCGACGTTCGATTCGAGATTTTTAAGTAATTTCTTTCATTCTTTGTTTCCATCTATTTTAGAAAATAACTCCGATATATTTCGGCCTGAAGCGCTCCAACAATCTTATCGCACACGCGATGAAAACTTCTATTCCTATAGAGAATACAAAAAAAAAAAAAAAAATACACATATACTTTTAAACAAAAAACTATATATACGCAACTGTAGTAACAATTTAATTATATTGAATATCGATACTCGTCGTTGATGAAACTATAGCGTTATTAGAGAAATTGAAATACTCGTTGATGCATGTAATCGAAATATTAATCGAATAAAAGTAGATTCGTGTGTATACTATATACATCGAGGGCTCTGTGTAGTTCACCTTCGCGTGTGGCGGCATAATCGTTCCCAACACTCGAGGATATTACTGCAGTCAAAGCTTTCCATGTGTCGCTGCGTCGCCTTCTCAACCGGAATTGATACGGACAGTTTGAAGCCTCATGTGGTTTCGGGGTATTGAAGGCGATAAAAAAAAGTGCGTATTGGTAAAACTAGCGAACGCCGATCGGGCGCAGCAACGAACTAAACTCGTCGGATAGTTGTGAAAGAACGTTGTGAAAAATCGTCGCGTTTCCTTGAGACGGAGCGTAGATACAATAATACTATTACTCGTCGAGTGCGTCCGGTGTAAGCGCGAGTTTCTAATGTTCCGACGGTATCAACGGTGTATTTGCTAGTAGCGTGCAACTTTGCGCGAAGAACGTTACGTAACGATATCAAGAACAAGGAGAAACAGCGCAGTGAACGCGGTCTGTAACGAAATATGTTTGTTGAAGAATAAAAAAAAAGAAAAAAAAAGATACTGAAAAAAAAATCCGACCTTAAAAGTGGTGGAATTAGCCTCGCGAGGTCGCCGATTTCCGAGAAACCGGAAGTTGGATTAGGATACGAAAGGATAACGAAATCGCGGAGGGATCGAGGAAAAGAGAAAAAAAAAAAAAAAAAAAACAAGTGATCGAACAAAGATCGTTGCGAAATAAGGAGAAACTAATAAGAAACTATACGGAAAAGATGAAGGAGCCGGCTGTGCCGAATTCCGGTACGACGACTGTCACTACATTGCCCAACGCAACTTCGGTCAACGGGTAAATAAATTACACAACTATAATCTGCATCCAAAAAATTTCCTTGTATAATAATACATATACCATATATATATTAGGGTGTTTCTCAAACTATCGTTTGGAAAAAAATTATTTATTTTTTCGTCTTTCACACTTGAATATAGACGAAAATTACTTACCATTGATTATCGCGAAAGGAGCGATTTAATTACGCTTTTCAAATAAAAAAAAAAAATTGAAAATTTCGAGAAGGAAAATGGAGTAAATTTTTTGAAAATCGCAAAAAAAGTCGCGTATTGCCGCGAGGAAGCGTTAAAAAAATTCCAAAAATTTCGTCAAATCGTTGAGAATATAAAGAAATTCTTTTAAATCGTAATGTCAATGTCATTCGAAGGATAAAATCGATCGTCAGCGTCGTCGCTTCGCGTGTGCCAATGGTAAATTATTTCCACTTGTATCACAAAGAAAACGATAAAATGAAAAAAAAAAAAAAAAAAAAAAAAAAAAAAAAACGATTTTTCCAAAAAAATAAAAAATAATAAGATATGTTGACGAATCGTCGAAAAATTTGTCAAACACTCTAATCTATATATAACCCTGAATATTGTATATGGCATTGATATAATATAAATTCTATGAAAAATTATTCGCATCCCGGTCTGCATACGTATACGACTGTCGAAATAATCGAAAAAAAAAAAAAAAAAAAAAAAAAAATGAATGATGTAACAAGAAGCAAAAGAAGAAAAATGCGCCGTTTCGATCGTAACATTATCGTACGAATGATAGAGAACACCAAAGATACTGTGGTTGCCTTCTCCTTTATTGGCTGGTGCGAGAAGAGAACTTTAGACTTTCGCACGAGATTTTATTGTTCCATAACAATATAGTTGCATAGAAAAGTGAGGTTGTGTCCGAAGTGTTGTATTTTATATCCGGTCGAAGACTGCGCCTTCGGACAATATACGGCGCGGGTGGTGAACTTATCTCGGTAGAGCGATGTTATATACCTCTCGGGTGGTGCACCCGAGTTTTTCGGACTGACGGAGTTATTTTCTTTACGGTTTCAACCAGAAACGACGGGAGACGCGATCGATTCCGAGAGATCGTTGTTTTTCATACGAAATGTTCTCGATAACATACAATGTTGTTTGAGGTTATAAATTTAACTCATCGACGCTTGCGAAGTCGCTTCGGACACGGCTTTCTTTTCACACACCTTTTCATCGTATATATAGTTGTATTTATATATATGACTGGCAGCATGACGTCACGTAGACTGCATGAACTTATCGTAAACTTCTACTCACTGTCTATATGCGCACCTGGACACACTTCGTGTTTATTTAAACTCACATTATTACTATAGATTCCAACGAGCTGCAGCGTTTCTCGTTTATTAGTCACGTTTTTCATTCTCAATACAACATTTCCGCAGCTTTTTTTTTATCAATGATTCCCAATCAAGTATCTTAGATATGAGTACCTAAGTAGTTGACATACATCGATGTATATCGATAATAGAAAATTTCAAGAAAAAAAAAAAAGCTTCGCTATGTAGAAACGGTCGATAATATTGTATCATTTAAAATATACTAAAGCTTCACGTGCGGTGTTATTGAGCGGCAAATCGTCTGAGCGGTCAGCGTTAACGGCGAAAGCACTATATAGTTCTTGTAGGCTGCAAAAATAATCAATATTACGGCTATCTTCTCGACCGTCGATACAGACACTTGTTTTTTTTTTTTATTTGACGCTTCAAGTGCGCGTTTTATCGACAAAAAAAGGACAATATCGTCGCTCGAACGAATAGGAGAACAAACAATACTCGCGTAGACGGCGTGCGGAAAGCTTAGTCATACCGAAAGAGCGACTGGAATGAAACTCGAGTTTTTTCGCTTTATTGCTCTCTCGTTATCGGCATCTCGCCAATCGAAAATTTAATCACCGGCGCACTCGTCACTCGCAGTCTCATACGCGACCAGACGAATGTCGTTGCCATTCGAGATTCACCGATGTGTGAATAACTCTCGACGCCTGCGTTTCTAGCGCTGCGTGCACACGTCGAGCGCGACAGCCGCGATAGGCGCTATCTGATCGCTCCGCGACACTATTCGTTCGGCGGCAACGAACTAACGGACGGAGTTTGAAATTTTTGCGAAAACAAATAAAATTGAAAGCGAACATTTTAACGCGAACAGTATTGCGGCTCGTGAGCTCCGGAGGCAGTCGAGTTCAGGTTCGTTGTCGTTATTAGCCGCGTCCGGCGATTCTCGACAGTGGAGTCTCGCAATTTTCGAACTCTCAAGACGCTTCGGCATTGCCGATTCTTCGTCGAGGTCAGAGAGCGTGAACATCATAACTGCTGTAGCAAAGAAGCAACGATATTTGCCTGGTAACGCCTTTCGCCAGGTAAAGCGAGAGCCGCTTCAGAGAATTGCGAATCTCCACGGTTCCGCATGATATATTTTTTTCTATAGCCTCCGCATAGCGCTTCGCACTGTGGAATTTGGTATTTCGAAATTTACTTTCCACCAATGCTGATAATCGTCGTGTCCTTTGTATTCCGATGAGCATTTACAATGACTTTTATCTCCGACTCGGAATGATAGGCCAAGGAAACCGTGAAAGTCAGACGGTGTGAAGTAGAGCTTGTATACCGAGGTGTAAAAAAAAAATCTATCGTGAAAATTTCGAACGACAAAAAAATATCTAAAGAATCGAATCAAATGTTTAATTTCTAATTTTTCTACGATAACACAAAGGGATTAATTAATTAACGGCAGATTCTTCGAAGTCAACTTTTTTTTCACATAGACGACGTGTTTGTTATGTAAAAAAAAAAAAATTGAAGAATTTCCTTTACATATTTTCGTATTCGATTGAAATTTCACTTTTATTATTTCTATCGTAAATTAATTTTACAATTGACGCCCGTCGATACGCGCGTTCTTTATCCGCATTTAAAAAAATTCCGGAACATATAACTAATTATTATTCATAGGAAAAAAAATAATTTACAAACCACGGAAATTCTCAATCACCGTATAATTAATTTTTTTTCTTTAGTAACTATTGTTCTACAAAGTTCTTTAACGCGAAATATTGCGGAACTTAAATGTAACGAATTGTAGATATGAACGTTGAAAGGCTCCGACTTATTCCGCTAGCAGAATTAAGGATTATAGATTGATAATAATGAAGAGTGTAATCAGCACGTGCCTACGATGTCGGCAATGCAACGAGTTGCGACCAAAGAACCTGAGGATAGATATACCCGAACGCCACGGTTTACTCGTTAATCAGAGCGTTACTAGTTGGCCACTCGGTAACTTTTGTTTCCCACCGACCTCGGGGCTTACGCCACTATTCTACTGTACTATCATTATTTGCCTTCGCGTTCATACCGACGAGACGAGACGATACGATACTACTGCACATCCGAGTGCTATTCTCCTTCGTAATGCTACAGGTGAAATCTATGAAATCGTAGTTTGTCGTACAATCATTTTTTTCTCAGTAGCGATGCAATTTGTTTGCGACTTCTTTGTTTTCAATTTGCGGAATGATTTGTATTTTTTTTTTTTTTTTTTTAAATAAAAACAACGATATTTCTCGTGCAGTTTTAACCCTTTTTTCCGATTCTTAAAATACAATTGGAACTGAAATATATCGTAATTCCCAGTTGTATAGATCTTTGATTACATTATTATTTGAAAAAAGATTCAGTAAAAAAAACCTTCGTAAACAACTTACCTATCTCAATCGAAATAGTATCATCGTATGCACGACTTCCGTGAGTTCTTTTTCTTTTTTTTTTTTTTTTTTCGTACCTCAGCCAAGGACACTGCGGTTTGTGTCGTCGCTGTCCGACGTTATGTTATACGCGAGAAATATGATACCGCACTACTGGTCGTTTCTGGTGGTCATTGCGGCGAAACTTCATACGCAACGCGCGCTGCAAACTTCTTCGTACTTATACTCCTTTTTGCCTACGAGAGTTCTGCAAAGTTATTGGTTTTATTTTCCTCCTGATGACTCCACGCCCTCTTCTTCATCTTTTGCTCCAAACAAACTCGATGCTCGGGAACTTCTTGTTTATATATACCGGTAATTGTACAACTTTGAACGCGAGTTTTTTTGTATGCAGTCGTAAGTGTTACACGGATATGTACCGGTTGCAGAGCGAACGCAATTCTATGCGGAGTATCGCGGACTCGGACGCGTTAGTCATATCTCAGCTCATGACGAGCGTCTTGTTAAGTTTGTTGGTCGAGTGCAGTGTACCTTTTTTTTTGCTTTTATTCTCTTCTCTCTCGTGAAAAACTCCATATCGACTATCCACGAGATAAAATCGCGATTTCTCAGAGCTGAAAAAAAAAAAAACTCCTCCGGCATTGAATCCGTTGGGAATTGACGTTGATACTGTTGCCGACGCGATGTTCTCGAGTTTCCAGAGATAGGAAGACCACGTCAGCCGGACGTATACGGGAATTAGATAAAATATTTAAATATTATTCCGTGGGCACGAGACGCGTCATTTTCGCTTAGATCGGTAAACTCGATAGCGAACCCGCATTCCAAAAAGACGGTCGCATCATGCAGCAAAACTGTTGAATATTTCAAGATACGATTTTTCTTTCATTATTATTTATATATTCTACATCGACGTGATAGAATTTTAAATGTTATCAATTTCGAGAAAAATGATGTTTTTTTTTTTTTTTTTTTTTTGCGTACCGCCCGGAATAGGCGTGTAATAAATTCTATTTGAGTTCACCTATCGATAACTTGTTCTCTCAACTTTTATTCTTCTTTTAAATCTGAATAACTTAGTGTATGTTATGTATCTCATTATAGCAGCAAATTGTGCAAAAAAAATTGCCGTATGTATGAAAAGTAAACTTCAAGTGTATCCGTTCCTCATCGTTAAAATAGTGCAAATTGAATATCATGTAGAGAAATGAGGTAAAGTTTATATTTTCGATAAATTCGCGACGATTGGCGTCTTAATTTTTTTTTTCTCATTTGCTCTTTCGGAATTTTCTGAATGTTCGGAGACAGGAAAAAAAATCGTAAAAAAAATTTTTTTACGCGAAAACACAATTTCTTTCATGTGGAAGCGATAATAATTTTTTTTTTACTTAAACAGCAAAATTTTCTATGCCGTAATGAAAAAAACTCGCTAATTTCACAACGACTGGGTCACGAGTTGATACGGAATTCGATACAAACGTTTTTTATTTTTCCATCGATCTCAATTATGCAGATACGCCACGACGAGAGTTGGTTGAGAGCCGTATAGACGCGGTGCTCTCTTCATCCGATAAATTAGGTACCGCAACGGGTAAACTTCACCGCCCACCTGCAGTGTCTATCGCGCTATGCATTATTGTATCTATCAGTAAACACCTATATACTACTGTACGCTGAACAGTGCAGGAGTGCTGTAGGATTTATGAACATTGTATAGGATAGCGCAACGCTATCGCCGATTACCGCGAACGGATTTGTCCGCAGGAATAAACCTCTCGTTGCCAAAGGGCAAGCGTCGTTAATGCATCCTGCAGATGTATATACGCGGAGTTAAGCCCCGTCTGCGATACTCGTCTACATGCCAGACTAGCAGCCCGCGCATTAATCTTTTATACGATGCGTGCATATATATCGTTGAGTATCCGCCAGAATTTACCGACTCGTGAAGCGCCCGTAGTGTACATAGCGTAGCCATAGCGCAGTGGATCATTGCACCAACGAATGCTGCATCGCTGCATCCCGCTGGCCAACGACGTTGCACCCCTTCGCTCTCTCGGGTTCGTTGAAACCGGAAACTCGACGGAAGAAGGGTGCAACCACGAGTCTGCTATTTTTTTTTACGGTTCTCTATATGTATATCCACCAACTGCACTGGGACGCGCCTCGCCACTTCGAGGGGTTCGTTGTCCTGCGTGGGGTTGCAAGTTAGCAGCAATCTGGCACGTGCCCCCGAGAATCGCTAGACCGTTCGTCGAGTTCCGTGTTACCACCGGGGAAAGTTATCGCTCTAACAAACGAGTTTAAAAAAAAGAACAAAAATCGAGAGGCAGCCACTCGGGACCACTGATTTCCGGATTTTTATGCTTTTCTCTCTTTCTTTTTTTAAACTACTGGCGAGCTTTCGTACACTCAGTCATTCTCCGTCCGTAATTCACGTTCCGACGCCGTAAGGCACCGATGGATGTTTATTGCGACGCGACAATGCGACTGGAGCTCCTTTGGCTCGGTCTACCGTCTGGCGTACGGGAGTCCAAATTTCCGAGAGTTATCCATTATCCGGACGACGTAGATTTTGCGGTATGAATTACTGAGTGGTTTTTACTGCAACTGAAAGTATAGTGAACTGGACAACGTTAAGCGCGTAGGGGTTTTCGTCTTTACAGATTATACGGTCGAAAAAAAAAAATCTTATGATTTTTCGTTCTGCGTGCGCAGCTCTTTGTTATGCGGCACCATTGCCGTTCGAGGGATGAAAAAATATTTTTCAAATCAAAACAAAATTCTGAACAATTTATACGATTTTTGGTGGTCAGGAAGTAACAAAAAATAAATTAGTAACTCCGGGTACCCAGCAACCGAGAATGAGTCACGATATCGCGCATTTTTTGGCTCGAGATTTTTTTTCTTTTTTTTTCGGTTCCGAATACTATTTCTCCAGCGCCAGGTTTTCGTAGAATTCTCAACTCGCAGTGCCCTCCATATATTCCTATGTTCCTGATTATTCTTGGCAACGCTTCGAATTATTCGGGAAACCAGCAGAATCGACCGGCATTCGCTCGTATCGGGTGTTTCGCAAACGTTCAGACCGTCTCGCCGCTGCCTCCGCTCAGTTACCCGAGTCTACCCTCGAAAACTCTGTAATACTATTTTACGATAATTAGTCTCCGGTAAAAATCGAGTTCGCTTGGTTCGCGTTGAGTAGAAAACTTTGCTTATACTTTTCAAGCGTTAAAATGTATATCGCGGAGCAGATAACACGAAAAGGCACGCAACTAGCTACGTTTCAGCCTTTCCGCTTTTTTCCATTCGTTTTTTTTTTTTTTTTTTTTTTACCGATTTCGATAAACCGCACGAACAAGAGACGAGGTAACGTCACAATACCGACTTATAACAAAAAAAAAAAAGAAAGTACAATACTCATTACGCGAATTCACAGCACACGTTACGCTACGCTAAACCCAACTAAATGTCAAATTGTTGATTTTTACACCAATTAAATAATAACGTCAGTTAATAATTCATTATTCCGCAACTATCAACAATAACGTCAACAATAATAAAGCAATCTAAATTTTCTTCAATGCATTATAAACAAAATCTGAATCGTAGTTAAAATTTCTTTGTTGTCAAATCTCAACAATATTTTGACGAAAATCATGAAAATTGCTAACTTTCATTGCTTCAAAATTGACCGCAGTTTTCCCGTCTGGGAAACGTGTACTTATCTATACGCGTGGATTTTTACAGCGTAAAGTGATGCATGAAAGAGAAAACAGTTTGACTTATGCGACGCTTATCACTTTTCTTCGTCGAAACGCATCACCTACGACGGAAATAGATTCTACAAACCAAGTTGAATTAACGTTCCGAGCGTTTAATAAATTCTTCGGCGAGGTCAGGCGCTCAAATAAGATTATATATCCACCCTCGCCGTCCTCGTGGCTTTTCTTAGTCGCGAAGAAGCAGTGAGCTACGAAAAAAAAAAGAAAAAAAAAAAAAAAGAATCTCGTCGCCTCTCTCTCGTTTGCTCTCGCTTTCTATCTATCTATCTATGGTTTACCCGTTTTGTACCCGCGCGCTTCGTCCCTCGTTCTACGCTCCAACGATATCGAGCGTCCCCTCGACTTCTGGAAGCGCTTGCGCGAATTTAGCCCATCTCTGCTCGTCGTCGTCGACGACTCTGCGCCCCGGCGCCGCAGTGTATTCCCGTCAGGCGTTTACGTCGTCATCGAGAGAGACCCTCTATCTATCTCGTCAACACAACCCCTCTCGACGAAGCCCCGTTGACGCTTGCCGAACAGTCGCTGTTTCGAATCTCCACGTGGTGTTTATTCGCGAATCAATCTAATCCGACAAAAATCATATCATCATCGCGCTCGCGATACGGCGTCGCGATATATCCTCAACGAAAAGAAATGAAATCGAAGAGACGGACGAGAGTTATAATGAAAATATTAAAAAATATAATGGATCTAACGTAACCTTCCGGTGTGATAAAGTTCTGAAAGCAAAAAAATAAACAAAAAAAAAATGAAGAATCTAATGTTTACTTACGCTAATTTTTTTTCGATTGAAAGCTTCCGGCGGCCTGTTTTTTAAAAAACTAAAAATGTTTGGTTCGCACTGAAACGCAAGGTCAGCCGCGAGACCTTGACCCGGGAAACGCGATAGCGTACCCCGGAAGATTTTTTTGGCGCGGAGTAATGACTCGTTCATGATAATGCGAATAATAGGATCGTTTCGTGAGTTTCCGAGAAGCGAAGCCTCACGAATCGAATGAATTGCAACCGTAGACCAGTGACCTGATACATTCGATTTAGAAATCTTTATTGACTATACTATAAACGGAATCCGCGCCAAGTTGGAGCTGATGCACGACTTCTCAAATGTCAGAAGTTCGTACGAAACTCCCGAGCTGATGGATCGTAACATTTTGATGGACACAAATTCGATCCGTCGAATATAGTTGAAACACACGAGTGTACGAGTGCCGTTGTTATACTCGATGGGTCGATACACTGAGGGCAAAGTTTTTCGTGTCACGATAATACGCTGAAACGTTGTTAAAGTAGGTCGTTGCTTTTGTTGCGTGACTATCGTATTCTAGACGGGGACCAAGTGTTATTTTTATTTTTCAACTATTTATCATGGCATCGAGTTCCGAAATATCGAAAGGCGCGAGAAGACGAACAACCGCGTCGCAAAGAGGTCGAATTAACGATGCCGATTTAATCGCTGCCGGTCCGATACCGAATCCCAATAACGATGGAAGATCGAACGGTAATTTGGAGGACGCGAAAGACTCCGGTTTGTCTTCCGAGAGTTCGACGCCAACCGGTGGATCGCCTCCACCTAGACAACCGCGAATTGTCGGGACCTCGGCCGCTTTATCCAATTCGGTGCTCGCGCCGCGGGGCAAACAACCTGACGGTCCAAGGTATACCAGCCTTGACCTTGAATGTCATTTTTTTTCATGAATAATCAAAAAGTTTACCGTGCAGAAAATCATTAATCGATGTGTTTATACTCTGTAGAGAACGCGAGCAAAAACAGAGTTATGACTACAACTTTAACAACAATATTATTTCATTGTAGAGACGATAATAAAAAAAATAGAGCCAATGTAAAAAAAATAGCAATCGATTTGAAGCAAATAGCATAAAAATAGTAAAAAACAGAATTTTTTCTAAGTACATCCGTTATAAATGCATCCTCGCTGCATAAACCCCGGAAACATGCACCCGAAATTTTTTTATTCCCCGCATTGTGCACCGTGCACCATGGATCGAATATTGAGTAAAAATTTCGATAGCGTGATTACTACATCGTAATAATGATCGAAGTTGTCATTTTAAGTGAATTATTGTAACGAACGTTTTCAATTTTCGTATGCTGCAGGATCGGTAGCACGAGAACATCGAGACTGCTGCGGAGCAGATCCGGCACCGATTCGCCGCGTTCTCTGGATAGCGTGCGAACTCGACAAGTTTCCAGTCCTTTCCGACCAGTCTTTACAGGAAATGTGAGTTATCCGATGATGAATTCTGTTTCGTGAAAGTTATAACACTGCAAGCGAATTCCGCGCGTAATTAAATGTGATTGGGAATTATGCGGGCGTAATAACCTCGTGTATCGCTACTTATCGATGTTGCGCGCTCTCATCCGCAGGTTCAATCGCCGAGTCTCGATTCCGGTGACGAAGGGAGCCTCAGGGTTGAACGTTTCACGTATCATCAGGACATCGTTTCCATTAAGACGGGTCTCTTAAAACTTATGCGAGTCGTTCAGGAGGTGAGAACATTTTTACATATAAATTAAACTCCGAAGCGATAAAGCGGATTCCGCGAAATTTTATTTCATCCGCACCATCGAAAAATTGTCGTTTTAACATTATTTTTTCTTATGCGTTTATATTTTATTTTATTTTTCTTCGCCATATTTTGTTTTATTCACCCACCAATTTTTGTTCTTTTTTGCATCTTTTTTTGGTCATCCATTTGGTTTTATCGTTTGAAGTCAGGAGAGAACGGTTTGACGAGGGTACGTTTGATCATTCGGCTTCAATGATATATTTCAACGAAGATATCCCATCCGTAACTTTGCATCGGAAAAATAATCGGTTTCTTTGGTATTTTTTTATTTTTCAGGCGGAAACTCTCAACCCATTCAGCAATACTATGGTGGTGAGTACTTTATACCTATAGGTGTTTCTATTATTCGACAAATTGATTTCATTCGTTATTCATGGGGATTTCTTTGATTTTTCGTAATTCATCGGAATTTCTTTGATTTTTCGTAATTCATGGGAATTTCTTTGATTTTTCGTAATTCATGACAATTTCTTTGATTTTTCAGAATGGCCTCTTTAACAACCTGAACGAAAATGGAACTACGGACACGAGTGCAACTCCGGGAAACGGAACGATCAATGTAGCCGACGAATTGGCAGATCTACGGAGACAAGTTGTATTTTTACAAGGACAGCTTGAAGACAAAGATCGAACGATACAGCAACTTCAGGTAAAGAATTTTGCAACTTTCATAATCATTTATAATTGAGATACTAAAGTCGGAAATCGAATATCAAACGAAAGAATATTGATTGACTAGAAATGAACGTTTTGTTTTCGTATTATTTGAAATCCAAATTTCTCAATCAATTGCCACCGAAATCTCCGTTTGTTTTGCTTTTTCATACATTATTAATCATCGGCTAACAATGATTATGCAACGTGATGAAGATATGAAAATATTGATTGTGTTACAGCTACAAGTTTCGAAGCATCAAGACCTCAGCGGTTTGGATTCTCAGAGCAGCGCATCGTCCATGAATGGCAGTTGTTCGCTGAACAGAGACACGTGCAATGCGGCTACGCAAACCGAGAAGGTGAGTAATGCGGTACCAGTGTTACAGAATTCATTAAACTATCAACTGGTTCGCTAATATCGCGTTATGAATTTGCATCGATTCAGATACGACCGGTCTCGGCGGGGCCTTCGTTGCTGCAATCACTCCCGCAGGATGGCGGCATGGGGCCTCTCGTTAGGTAAGCTATCCGAGAAATAATTCGCATCAGGGAACTTAGGAATCCTCGTAGAGGTGACACTCAAAAAACCGTAACTTTCGAATGGATTTATAACCGTTGAATAAAATAATTAAAAATTCTGTCTTCTTAAACTGTTCGATGTCAGTCCGCATGACGAATATCTCTCCAACTGATATTTACGCGACTTTATATACATTTTTTTGTAAAAGACTATCATTCGATAATTCATAAAATTTGAATAACAATTTTCATCACTAATATCAAGCAAATCAGTTAAATTATCAGCGCATATCGCAATAAAAAAAAAAGATTGAATACACATTTAAATAAAGTGAAATTGGGCGGTCGCTACTTTTGTCCAAATTGCTGAGAGATAAATTCTTCGACTTAATTTTTGTTACTCGCTACACGCGAGAATAGAATTTATTAATTATTTAATTCGAAGTTATTGATTAATTTTCTGCAATTCGCTGAGTTTTATATTGCGGCGATTTCGAGGTTCTCTTTGATCGTTTATATTGTATCTAAGATCTAAGATCGATTCTCGTACAATTTTCCAAAGAATTCACTCATTACTGCGTATCTACAATGCGTACTTAACTCATCATACCTTAAGTTATGTTCATGTAAAAGCGAATGAGATTATTATACGATTCGCTTTGTCTTCGGACATAGTATTTTCCCTGTTAACAGTGTCATGTAAATAACCTATTGTTATTGCTGCCCTGGTACACGCATCACTCTGGTCATTCAACGATAACCAGCTTCAGGATCGGGAAGGTAGAGTGCGTCAGTCTGTGTGACTTAATGTTGGGATATTTACTCTTGTGTACCTTCAATCTACTGATTTACATGCACCTCATTAATTTTCGTCCAATACCCGCTCTATCGTCTCATTGATGCCTGCAAAATAACCGACTCTGCATGCGGTTTCATTACTATAGGGGGTTCCTACTCAGCGACAGTATAAAGCCTCGTAGACCTTAATCATCGTTCCCTCGTCATTACTTTTATTTTTTACGTTTTCTTTTTTTTTTTTTTTTTTGAGACAAATAGCCTTCGAACTATTGCTTCGCGATTCGACGCAAGGAATTGAACGATAGTTGCTATTTTTTTATGTCAGCATGGAGTGAGAATAAACGATTTTTTTTTTTTAAGTTTATTTTTTATAATTATTCGTAACGGCGTAGAAACTCTCTCTCAGTTTTAAACGTTCTGGGATTTTAATGGATTGACGATTAACAATGTTTCATGCTGCGATGTTTAGCCGTGTGGGGTGAGTCTAGATATTTCGTATTTCTATAGTTAGTGTATTTCGCTTTGGTATATCGAGGATTATTCGCGTTTTCACAAATAATTTTTTGTAACATTTATATTTTATGGTTCTTTTTAATTGACGAATATAGAAAACGGTTTTTTCAAATATACTTTACAGTTGGAGTGACTCCTGGAATCGTCAACGGCCTCCATCGCTCGCGGACATCAACAGCAGTAGAAATCTTCGTAAACCGAGCGATCGCTCGCCGCGAACGCCAAGGCCTCGACAGGACGATACTTTCAATCGTCAAAATGGCTTTTCGGACAAAGGATCGCCGGACAATCAGTCAGGGAAACGAGTACTCAAAATCCGAGAGGCCGTACCGAGCAAATCCGTTGACTTGAATGATGTCGTCAAGTCTAAATCGTCCATTCCGTCACCAAAAAAATTAACAATGCCAACGCAAATACCGCGAGCGGCGAGAGCCGTTTCTGCAACAGGCCGATCGCACAATCCATAGCTACAATTAAAAAGAAAAAAAAAAATGAAAACCGATTTAGACTGTTTTTGTCAGTTCGCTTTAGGTGATCGATAACATAATGTTTTTTAATTTATCATTATGAATTTATAATTTCCTTCAGTATTCGAACATCATTTGTAAAGTCATTTTAAAAAACGGGATCATTCGAATATTATTTTCGTCTTTGCGACGGCGTATAGATTTTTTTTTTTTTTTTTTCTTCATTTGTAAGCGATTTTCGAATGATCCCGTCTGTCTTTGATTCTATCTAATGTTAAGTATTTGATCTCAAAACTCACGTAAGATTCGTTCGAAACCGAAGAAGAAACCCCATTAAGTTATCTACACGGGTAAAAGGGATTCCGGTCCGGTAAGCGCCCATTTTTTTTTTCTCATTGAACAATAATAACGAACGAACGAATTTTATGTGGGATTCTTACTCTCGTCCTTGTGGCGGAATTAGTATTTTTTCCCTCCACCTGTAAGCAATCGTCGAGTGATCCTTCCATCTAAAAATATTCTTTTATTTCATTTTTGTTGAATATTTAAAATAAATAAGAAGGGCCAACCGGACCGGAATTTCTAATGCCCGTGTAAATAACTTGGCAATGATTTTTCCGAAAATATATTGTGCGGATTTTTGAGATCAATCGGGTAAAATTAAAATAACATCTACAGAAATCCGGGATCACTCGGGGCGTTGCTAATGGTCGGATATATTCGATACTTACGGCCTCGCGGCAGGTTTTTGTCGGGCGGAAACAGCACTGTGTGCGGGCGGCAATACGTCGAATAATAATTACATGAATTTTGTGTTGTAAATGAATTTGCAAAATACGCTGAAAAATCTGAATGAATTTATCGAACTATTATGGCGAAAACGATATTGAAGTTCGCGTATTTTACGCGTAGCCATTATTCGAATTCGATACCCAAGTTCTATTTTTTGTTTTTTTTTTTTTTTCTTCGTTTTGTAATAGTTGAAGCGATTGTACAACTGTATAGTTCGAGTCAGGGTACCGCGTAGTTTTAAGCTCAATTTATATGTCTAATTTATTTTGTCACGTTGCAATTGTAATGTCCCAGGTGCTATTTTTACGTTCGAAATAAGATCGATCGATGTTTAGCTTCTCCCGGATATCCATTGGATGATCGAGTGGTTAATGCAATGTAAATTCCACGAGAAATTCTCTTGCAAAGCCGTACCGGGAAGAGTATTTCAGCGCTTAGATTTATGTAATTAATTTTTAACATCATTCCGATTGTTTTCCTGCAACTAATATCAGTTCATATGTTGTTCGTTCATCAACGATCCTTGGTATTGGAAATTAAGATATTTCTCGACAGTGATTTCATTCGGGAGAAGCTAAATATGTGTAACAATGGAATACACGTTTAATTTTCAATGATACAACTACGCAGTTCAGTGCGTAGTAATCAATTCAGTATCCGGTGAAAAGATGGAGCGGGTTTTGTACGAAGAAAATATGAAACATAGGTGTAGCGAATATAGCTTATGCTGCGTGCGATTGCTACGAATTTTAGCTTTTCCAGCGATATCATTTTCGATATAAGTTTCTGTAAAATCTAAAAATGGTAAAAAAAAAAAAATGAAAGAAGAAAATCTAAAATGTTCCACAAGCGACAGTTTCATCATTTCACAACTGAAATTTCTTCTTGAATTTCTCTTTGAGATCTTTCAACCCGTTTTGTGAAATCTACAAATGTACAGATCTCACGCCGAATCAACGGGTAAATTCATTATTCAGCTATAATATTCGGCAAATAAAATCGTTAGAGATTTTGGTAGCATAACAATTTTGACGAAGCTGCAAGAGAGGCTGCTGCTGATTTCGAGAAAAAATAAAAAAAATAAAAAATAAAAAATAAATGTGAACGGACGAATAATGTTCGAAGGGAAAATCAACGTCTTTGTAAACTTTCCATAGTCCGTACGAACAACTATAATAATCTTATCGAAGTTTCAATTAGGCAGCATGCATCCGCTATAATTCCATACCAAACGTCGAATCGCGGATATAACTAATCACTATTTATTCACAACGCAACACAGGCAGGAATCGCAATACAATAATGAAGCTTTATGAGAAAAATCGACGACGATTTATCGGCGCGAGACAACAATGTAACAAATCGAATGATGAAAGCTAACGTACGAGAGATAAAGTAACGTCGATAATAATATCTGGAAAGATAGTTGCAAAATGTGCGTTCAAAATAAACAATAAACAAAAAATTACATTGAATGTCACGGTAATATAAAACTTTACCTGATAGTATAAAGCCGTCAATACTCCATCTTTTAATGTCGAAGCTTCATAATTAAAGGTATCAGAAAGAAAATCGTCCTATTTAATCCTATTACAACGTGTAGTATTAGATAATAGCCGTGCCATGTGGCACAGCCTGGAGAATAAATTTGAAAAAAAGAACGAATAAAGTGTATTTATTCATAACTATGAAGTTTTCGTGTCTTACTTGAGATTTATCATTTTTTTCAATGGATTAACCTAATATATAACGCGGTTTTCCGCATACATCATGAAGTTTTTTTTTTGAAAAACTAAAATTGTTGGAGATTGTTAGGGGTGTGAATTTCGGTTAATTTTGATTTTTTTCAAATTCTTTTCAGTGAATGAAAAATCTACGAAGTCTTGAATTTTTTTACTTTTCTGAAATTTTTCCGACTCGTAAAAATTTCGAGTCTTCGTCTCGTGGATCGTGGAAATCCTAAGTGGATAATTCCGGATTTTATTTTACGAAGTATCATTAATTTTCAAGAAAATGGATAGT
This sequence comes from Cryptus armator, assembly GCA_963971235.1. Classification (NCBI taxonomy): domain Eukaryota; kingdom Metazoa; phylum Arthropoda; class Insecta; order Hymenoptera; family Ichneumonidae; genus Cryptus; species Cryptus armator. Next base: position 8,141,624 of record OZ020240.1, read on the forward strand.
GTGATTCGGAATATCGAGTAATTGTATGTAAATTTCATTTATTGAAAAGATAAGAAATTGAGAAGAGCACAGCGTGCGTTACCGTACGGTACAGAATTACAGGTACAGTTTTATCAGTTCGTCACTAACAGCCGACGGTGTCAGGATGCCCAAGTCGGTAAATAAAAGATTAATGAAATGCGGCGGCGTGTAATCGACTAAGGGATGTTCGTTTCGTAGATTCTTTTCCAACGTACTTGCGGTGTACTGTAAAAAAAAGATAGATAATTGCGTATTGCGATTAAAACAAAAGTACTATCGATTCATTCAATAAATGTTACGCTAGTCGCTCGATCGCTTACTTTAAATTCGTCCGGAAGATCAACTTGGTTCAACGGATATATTCTTGCAAATTTAAAACTTTCCGTCAATACGTAAAAAGGTTTTTTAATTTCCTTCGCGCAAATTGCCATCGTGTAAGTCCCGACCTGCGATCGAAATAATGAACAATTTAACATCGTAAATATCATAATATCGGGACAATACGAATAATTATACATTAGTAACGAAAATTTGCCTTATTAATGACGCCACCGCTTTCCGCGACTCCTTCAGCGCCGACCATCACCATGTCGACTTGTTCCATTACATATCCCATTGCAGAATCGAGAATCAGTGTACATGGAACTCCCAACTTTGTCAAATTTTCGCACATTTCTTCCCTAAACAAGAAACAAGAGACAAGAAACGATTTAACGAAAATGAGGTAATAAGAAAGAGACAAAGACGACGGAGAGGGGGTTCTTACCCACTAAAATCCGGAGCCGATTGCGTTACATATACTTGAAAGATTTTATTGCTCGCTGCAGCCTCCTTCATCGTTTGCAACACTACTCGGGATTTAGAGTGAGTTAAAATTTTCTGTAATTGTAGAAAATTAATGTCTCATTAAATTCTGCAACGCACATGGGAGTAATTTTGTTTAAATAACAATAGTAATCAATGATTTGATATTTGTCTAATAATTCAAATCATTAATTACTTGATTATTGTCTCACAAGTCTAGCGTGAAGTTTTTTGGTACTCTGTTTACTAAATATACCAAATTCATGTACAAGATACAGCTGACGTTAAATAATTAAAATACATAAATAAATTTAAATAATAATAATAATAATATTATTATTTTTTAATAAAAAAAAAAAAATTTCGATAGAATTCAAGTTTTTAGTTCATAAGCAATTGAAGTAACTGATTGAATTTCAGGTGCGAAAGATTATCATTATTTTTTTCAAAGTGATTTTTACTTACGCAACCATCGGTGATGAAGTGCGCTGCAACTTTGCCTACTTTGCCACGAGCCGCTACCAGTTTTTCATAGAATACACTACCCCTGTGCAGCATAATACCCTTGCATTCTGCGAACGACTATGAAATCATTTTTTAAGATACTGTTTCTTCATGAGTATTAAAGAGACTATGACGTATGTATTACCGGTGTATCCAGCGTCGCTAAGGTAATGAAGCGTAGAAACAATTCACTACCAGACGCGATAGCCGTTACTGGATGATCGGTGGATCTCATAGCGTCTACAGCATTTTGCAAGCAATATCTCAGCTCCTGCACTGTCTCGGCTGCAATTGATTAAAATCATCATAGAAGCAAAAGTTCATTGGCAAATGAACAACAAAAAAACTTACACTTGGAGCGCTCCAATACTGTCAACAGCGTGCGGATAGCTGCCATTCCAGCGGAAACATCTTTCTCGTCTTTGATTATTTGATTAAAGTACTGACAAATTTCTACAATTAAACAAACAAAAAAACATCGACAATGGATATGCGTATTTTTGTATTTTTTTCGATGTTGCTACTTGAGTTATAAACTGTACGAATTTAGGTTCTCACTTTCACGTTCCATTTCGCTGATGCTGAGAAAATATCAATTACACAATTCGTTGTTCCTGGCGATGGATTAATTACGCATATGGATAGTTTTTGTTATATTTGTTAGGTTATAAAATGAGTTAATAAAATGATGAAATTCTGCGGTGACAACAAAACCTCGGATTCATACGGGGCGGTGTGTGCGGACCTTTAAATAACGTTGCGGGTATGTAAGACAGTCGTGATATCGATAAAAACAATGAAGTTTCCTGAAATACCCTTTCGGAACGTTATTTTCGAATTATGTGCTGACAATGAGAGATGTCAGACAATGAATCTTCTGTTGACCTCCCTATCAGCTGTGTTACGAATTCGCGAAGTGCCGGGTGCAAATAAAATCGTTTACCTTGAACTGTTCAACGACAACGACAAAAGTTTATCTGAATGCGTTAACGTGATTGAATAATCAGCTGGATTACGCTGGATGCTGTAACATCACGACGCAGTAGAAACGCATCGACCGCATCGTCGAGTTAGCAAAGATCGTTGGGTCGTCTCAACACGCATTGAAATTTAGTTCACCTGCTATCGTAAATAATGGCTGATACTGTAGGAAAAGTATGTACTGAACGACATGAATAAAAAATAATTCGAATTTATTTCCCATTTATTGTTTATTATTATTTTTTAAAAATTTAACAATGAAAATACTTTTTCAAAGGTTATCAAATGTCGCGCGGCTGTAGCTTGGAAGGAAAAGGAACCTTTGTCCATCGAAGAAATTGAAGTTGCACCACCGAAGGCTCACGAGGTCCGCATCAAAGTTGTGGCTGTTGCGCTCTGTCATACCGATGCTTACACTCTCAATGGTTTGGATCCGGAAGGAATATTTCCAAGTGTATTGGGACACGAGGGAAGCGGAATTGTCGAGAGCGTTGGCGAGGGAGTCACAGAATTCAAAGCCGGTTAGTATAATTCAACAAGAATAATTCAGATATGACTTTTGAGGCAAATAACTCTATTACAGAAAATAATTTTCCAACGAAACAAAAAATGTATCAAAATTATAATAATTACAAAATTGATTTTTTTTAAATGTAAATTTCCACTGAAAGCTGACGAGACATATTTACGATTTTAAGAATTTAAGATAGCAATTATTATTGTTATGATTATTGTTGCAGGTGATCATGTAGTACCATTGTACATTCCTCAGTGCGGTGACTGCAAGTTCTGCAAATCTCCAAAGACAAATTTGTGCGGCAAGATTCGCATGACACAAGGAAAGGGTCTAATGCCCGACGGAACTTCGAGATTCACATGTAAAGGAAAGACATTGGCACATTTCATGGGTTGTTCAACATTCTCGGAATATACAGTTGTAGCCGATATTTCGCTAGCTAAGGTGAGATACGGGTTTTTTACACAATAAAAGAGACGCTGGAAAACACAATAAGTTGATAAAAAAAAAGATGATAATTATATTTTCTCTACCATCGTTGATCTTTCGGACAATTCCTTAAAACGAATAATTTCGCTCGACAGTATAGCAAATTATCATTTAGAGGTTTTTTTTTGTTCTGAAAGATTAATCGGTGAAAAAATTGAGACGGAGAGTTTCTCGACTAATTCGATATATATGTATAACGTCGTCTTACGAGTAAACTAAATGTCGTATCCTAAAATCCTAATAGTTTTATTACCAATCGTTATTCGTATTTTTCAGGTTGATTCCGCCGCCCCTCTCGACAAAGTTTGCTTATTGGGATGCGGAGTTCCTACGGGATACGGAGCGGCGTTGAACACCGCTAAAGTCGAAGCTGGAAGCACATGCGCTATATGGGGATTGGGCGCTGTGGGATTGGCTGTTGCTCTCGGGTGCAAAACCGCTGGAGCATCAAGAATTATCGGAATTGATGTTAATCCCTCAAAATTCGATCAGGGTAAGTAAACCAATTTAAAAACCTTTGTGGCGACGGCAAAATCGCATATCCGCAAATTGATCGAAGACATTAATGCGCAATGTTGCCTTTCTCTTCAGCGAAGATTTTCGGTTGTACTGAATTTGTTAACCCGAAGGAACACAAGCGCCCGATTCAGGATGTACTCGTCGAACTTACCGATGGCGGTCTCGACTACACATTCGAATGTGTTGGAAACGTTAACACAATGGTGCGTGCAAACGTTTTATTTCTCAACCTATCGTTCATTAAAGATCGATACCTTGATATACCGTGATAACAATTTTTTTCATTCTTTACAAATTTGATAAATTGCAGAGAGCAGCTTTGGAGTCGTGTCACAAAGGTTGGGGAACCTCAGTGATCGTTGGCGTAGCGGCAGCCGGTCAAGAGATCAGTACGCGTCCATTCCAACTGGTAACGGGACGCGTTTGGAAGGGAACCGCATTCGGAGGATGGAAATCAAAGGAAAGTGTGCCAAAGCTGGTGAAGGATTATCAAGACAAGAAATTGATGCTCGACGAGTTCGTTACGCACAACATGCCGTTCGAGAAGATAAACGAAGGATTCGAGTTGCTTCACTCCGGCAATTGGTGAGATTTTAATTCAAACTATAAAATTATATGAATTCGTATGTATCACAGGTGATAAATCGTTTTTATTATATTTTACAGTTTGAGAGCCGTTCTACACTACTGAAAATACACGGCTGACTAAAATTTGGGTCATACAACGTAATTCTTGGATAAACATACCGAATTACTAAAATAGCTGTATAATAAAGTTTTTTATCGCATTACGTCAGGGAGAGTTTTTTTCGCGTAACGGTTTTTCCCACCTATCCAATTATCGTGTGATTCACTGAGGTATTATCCGGGATGCGCTACGTGCGCGATTTTTCTATCAATGCAACTCGCGATAAAGATACATTCTTTCCTGCAGCTGTGTAAACATATTTTCGTGCGATTTACAAAATCGTTTCGGTAAAACGCGATCACAAATATGCAAAGGTCAATTGAAGGAGTGTTACTCTTTCGTCACATTCGTTCATCCCAACGCTTTCGCAGATGAGAGATATATTTTCTGCTTGTCGGGTTTAAAGATCGCGTTGTCATTGCACACAGAGAGATAAAGAAAAAATGTATTTCCGGAATGTGAATTGCACGATATTATTGTACGTGAAGTTATGTGGAAAAAAAAAGCAAACGTTGTGATAATTATACAAACACAGACTCTGAAATCGTAGGAGGAAAAAATGAAAAGGTTATTTAAGCGGCGTGAGCGACGAACGCCACTGATGAGAAGTATATAACGCGAAATACTTTGCCCGACAAAGTGAAGTAGAGACTCATCGCTTGAAGAGAACAGTACGTCAGAGTGAAGTCAATTTTTCAAACAATGAAGAACACCGTATTGATCTCGTGTTTGGTGGTGATGGTCCTCGCCTCGTCAGTGACTGCATACGGCAGTGAATGCATACGACGAAATGCTTTCGTACGTTGACGTTGTATACCATATGGAAGTGCTAATTTACGGAAAATACTATTTTACTTTCGTTTATGTGATACACGGGACTTAAGTACATTTTTTCGATATTAAAGCAAATTTTTTTTTCATTTTCTTCAATAAGTATGTCGAGTTGAGGAGTTTTCTTTATTCTGCTAAAAGCATTTCGAACAAACATCATTATTACTGTTGTTATCGTTATCCTTAGCTGCAGTGTAACATATATTTTTTTGTTTTAGTGTGACGTTCAGAATCCGCAGGAATGTTGCTCACGATACTGCCGCAACGGAAAATGCATCAACTGTAAGTTGATTTTTCCTTAATATGTTTTCCATTGCCGTTATTTTGTGATGATGTTCTGATGATATTTCATTTTTTGTAGTTGGCGATACGACTGATGATGATGGCAAAAATCCCTGTCTGAAGCTCGCGTGTCCTGGGCAGTGTTGTGCACTCCGTCAAGTTCAATGCTTCCGAGCGCCGTGTCCTCCAATAGCAGAATGCGTGAAATGTTATTAACATTGTTTACATTTCTCCTAATTAACGTTCGAATACATACCATTCTGTGAAGATCGCGAATTTCGGAACGTGAAATTCTGCACAATGTTTATCTACCGTCAGTGGCGATACGATCGCTGACGACCAAAAATTACAGCACTATATTCAGTTATTAATTCGGCAATTATAAACGTTAATAAATTCATCGATGTAATTGGTACATCATGGATTCTGTCGTCCAATAGCAGAATGCGTGAAATGTTAACATTGTTTACATTTCTCCTAATTAACGTTCGAATACATATCATTCTTTGAATATCGCGAATTTCGGAACGTGAAATTCTACATAATGTTTATCTACCGTCAGTAACGATTCGATCGCTGAAGAACAAAAATTGGAGCACTATATTCAGTTATTGCTTCGGCAATTATAAACGTTAATAAATTCATCGATGTAAAATTGGGAAATCATGGATTCCGTCATTAATTCAACTTAAATGTACTTAATAAATACCGAATCAATTGTTGTCATAACAATGCAATTATTCATTTATTGATTCTCTTGTAAACCAATCAATGTGATTATTATCGAATTAACCTTTTCATCGATCTGTAACAATGCATTCAACTCTACCAATTCCGGAATTACCAAATCCTTTTTTTTTTTATCGTAACTGGACGATGAAAAAGGTTGAAAAGGGTAAAAGAAAGGATAAAGAAGGGATTATCAAAATTATAACAATTTTATATATTGTTTCGAAACATCGAAAAATCGTGATATTTTCAGTGTGGTGTCACCTTTCGATAGAAAATAAAAAATTTTTAGCCGTAAAAAAAAAATTAAATGTTTCTCTTGGGAATTTTTGACGAAGATGTTTACGTCAAATAGAAAAACCCAACGAAAGGCATGACGCATATAAACACCATAAATATAAAAAATTGGAGTTCACTCGCGCGTTATCCTTTCTGTCGCTTGCGCTCTGGGAATTCCTGAATGTGGATAGTTACTTCTATTTTAGTAACAGTCCCGGCGTTAACATTCGTTGACCTTGCTGCGGGGACAAGAGTGCGTGGAGAACTGTCGGCGTATTGGCGAGAACTGGTCTTACATGCTGAGTATAACGGTTCCGGTATTTTGATTCTTGTTTTATGTCAATTTATTGAGTTATCTTCGAGAAAAACGGTGTTCAGTGTTTTAGCTATGTCTCCCCATTGTTCGCGAGATCGGTATATTAGGTAGAAGTTTTAGCGGCAGGAGATTTGATTCGCCTGTTGAGTCTTTTCTCCTTCAGCTATGTCGCAATCTAACCAATAGATATTTTGTCCATATAATCTATAAATATGAGAATAACAGTTCGGTTAAGAATCACAAGAGTCACTGACGAATATTGACAAACAGGAAAACTGCGCACGTTTGATTTTTTAACCGCCGATGTTGTGCCGGTGCCGAGTCATCGCTGTTGTGTGATGTGATATAGTACGAATCACGTATATTGTACACGTAAGCTATAGTGCACGTAGCGTATACTGTACATCGGTTGACTAGACAAACGCACGAAAATAGGCGTAACGTACTGAACCGGTTGAACAGGAAAGAGTTTTGTTGAACACACAACATCATTAGGTATATAGGTATATCTCTGGAGTTTCCAGACTCGAAACCCCCGCCAAAGCAGCCCCCTGTCCGTAGTCTACTGAAAAATCGATCTCCTCCTGCAGTCTCCTATAGAAGACTCTGCCTTTCCTACAAAACCTAAAAAGTCGATCCAAAATTTAAATTAGCGATTCGACACTAGAAGAGCGGTATTCATAAGGCAGCGGAAAACGTGAATCATGAAGAACAATGTATATATAAAGCTTTGTTCGTAATTGTGAGTACCTTTATGAAAAAAAGTCACATAGTGATAGACAATGCAAAAAAAAAAAATGAAAAAAATATTTAATAAAAAAAAATGCAAAGAAAATTTTACATAGTCCGATCGCTTATGTATAATTTCTCACGGAAGTCATATATGTAGTAGTTATCGAAATATATACTTTTCACAAATTCTGTAATGAACCAATAAGAATAATCTATTGTATCTACTCGTTGAAAAAAATGGAAGCTGTATGCGACTCTGAAGGTAAATTCATAACTCCAATCATAATTTATGGTCAAAACTCAGCAGAACTTTCTTCAATTCATCTTCAATTCTCGAGAGTTCAAGACACGTACAGCGAAACTCAATTTATATCGTGAAAAAATAGTGTTTTGACGGACAGATCAGTAAACTCTGATTTATTTCCGTTTTTCTAACAATTTCTTAAAAAAAGGCCATTAACTCAATATTATTTTTTTTCTAAAAGGGAGCGGCTGTTCCCAAATGTATGATAAATGCCGATTGTCGCATTAACGCGAGTTGCTTGCAAAACAAATGCGTGAATCCCTGTAAATCAACGCTCTCAGGATCCTGCGGCGCGATGGCTGTCTGCCAAACTGTGGGGCATCAGCCTGTGTGCTCTTGTCTACCAAGTTACAACGGCGATTCAGCTGTACGATGTTATCCGGTGGATGATATTCCCTGCGATTTTAAAGCCGGAAACCTCTGAAAAATTGAATATTCGCGATGAAATATATAAAACATTATTTTTCTACAACAATCTTTATTCATAAAGAATTCTTACAGCCACATGTACAATACCAATCGGATTAGATATCTGCAGTAGCCTCGAAATTAAGTAAAAATTCTTTACGCTTCGATCCGGAGTTATGTCCTTACAAATCAATCATCATGGTACGAAGGTTCATTAGATGATTATACATTTATTGTATATCAATTATTGTATATACAATATTCGAGTAGCAGCCGTTAGTTTATCGTCGGTTACTTCTGGAAATATTACTCGTTAATCTAATGTCGACGGTATAGAATAATTATGGCGTAATGCGCTCGATGTAATTGAGGGGGTGTAGGCGTATAATGTGTTTCAAAGTTGTTTTTCATACGACTTTGATTCAGATTTTAATTTCAAATGGCCGCATGGTTTCCTACTGCAATAGCCTTACGGCGATTAGGCATCCCAAAAGGAATATGTTTACTATGTCCAATAGAAGGGTTTAATTGCATCACTGGTACATAATTACACCGATTCTCACGAACGATACAAATAATCAGTGATTTTCTAAAATCGAAAAGAAAAAACTTCAGAATAACATAATAATGAATTTACCGGAGAACCACTCAAATTATCAATCCGTCGGATAAGTTACGTTTAACTAACATGGAAAATTAATCATAATCGAGGTTCACTTCGTATTCAGCTCTTCGCATTTGTTTCTCTGATTCAAAATCGTTGAATTTCGATGAACTTCGATTTAATTCGTTACGCTGAATAAAAATTCTCCTCCACAACGATAAATACAGTATTGCGAGATAATTAGCTTAAGCGAAACTAATAATGCACCGTTTTCTTTTGTCACTAATTCGTGTGCCTATTTGGAATCGTTACGGGGACGGAAGAGCTGTACGTGAGGATTAATTGCTTCACCTACGTAACTTGCCGCTAAACTTTATCCTCTATTCACATAGTCACACAGATCGTTCTCTACGGATTACATATGTTTTTTTTTTTTTGTTTTTATAATCTATAATCTACATTATTTACGCCACGATACTTGTTAAGTAAAAGTCGTAAGTAAAAATGCTTATCGTTAGGGTGAAGATGCAGACGAATCACGGCGTCAAATCCTTAGCCAACTCCTGGCGTTTTTTTTTTTTCTCTTTTTCATTTGGTTTCGGTGCATTTTATTTTCATTTTTTTTCTTTTCGTTTTTTAATGGCAATGAAACTCACGCCCAATGTCAAAATTTCGATATATTACTTAAATAATCAAAGTTATTCCTGATGACCTTTTCATTTATCTTTGATCACCGTATATTGCATCACCCGATCTGAGCATTTTATTGAATTATCGAGGAGACCGAACCATTTATCTCCTGTCGTTTAATGGGCCGCCATCGACTGATGACGATTAAGAAATAGGTCGGTTTTTACGTGATAATACTTATTCTAATTTCTCGACGATGCAAGGTGGGCTATGAGAGAAATAAGGATATTAACGCGATGGGTGTTCGTTCGATAATTTAAAATGTTTACCGATCGTCGCACGATAAACTCGACGGACACGAGATTCGTTTTGATATTTTTTTTTTTTTCATTTACGGTTCGCCACGACGCCAAAAATTTACCAAGTTAGCCACATGGAACGATTTTTGTTTGTTTAATTTTTCTTTTTTTGTTTTTTTTTTACGATCGCGTATTACTATAAATCATAGACAATATTATGCTCTGATATACATATATAAATAGGCATACATCGCCGTACGCCTCGATATTTATATCCGTGTCGCGATTAATCTACCGGTTGTAAATCATATAGAGTATTCTTTTTCGGTTTCTTGTTTACGTTAAAGTATAATATAATATATCGTAGTTTGTATGTGTCATGTAGTGTGTTCGCAGGGATTAGCGAACGCGAAGAATTTTTTTGTCTCTCGTTCACTCGAGGGACTCCCCGTTTCTATCGTCTTTTCTCATTACGCTTTTTCTCACTTCAGCTTCTATATGAATAAATAGTTTGTAATTGTATTATTTATAAGTGCGTTGTGCAAGGAGTTATCCCAGCGGATTTGGAGAATCTCATCGTTTGTTACTGTCTCAATCAGTCGGGACTCAATCCTCGACGCCAATTGTCGCGGATTAGCGCGCGAACGTAGTTAGGCTTTGCGGGCGATTGTATTGTTGCTTTCGTTTTTTTTTTGTAATTTTTCTTTAACTTCTTACGAAGCAGTTGTTGTGAAAGAATTAGGAAATGCATGGATCGGAATGTGAAGAGTTAACTACAAGTCGGATAGAAATACTTGTAGCAACGCGAAGGTATCGCGCATCGGGAGAGCCCTCGATAATTAATCAAATGCGTTCGGTTATTTAGTTCGACGGGTGACACCATCCCCGACGACAAACCCCCAATCACAACCACGTCGCGCGCGGCAATGCCGCAGAGGGCAACGATAACGCGGTCCTCGTCTATCTCTCTTCCAGGAAGGGTTACAGCAGTTTTTTTTTTCTTAATTCGCAGGAATCCCCGACTATATTGCACACTTAGAAGTCCAATGGCTGATCGGCCGATCCCTCGAGATCCTGCGCGGTGTCCGTGTCGCCGTCTTCGTCGTCGTCCTCCAAGTCAACGCTGTTCGTCTTCAGATCGCCATTACTTATCTTGTTCACTATCGCGTCTGAAACGACAGTAAATCAATTGTGAATTTATATAACTTAACGTCATCTTTCAGCAATGTGATAAAACTGTTTTGCCAACTTGGTGACGTGGATAATGAAATATTAAAAAAGCGACACATTTTTTTTTTATTTAAAGTTTTTTTCGACCTGAAAACTTTCCGAGCCGATTATTAAATTTTTTATCGATCCTCAGAATGATTAAGAAAACAACATTGTTAATATTCGACGAGAAAACAACTCGCGTGGACCGTTAAACTAACAGAAAAATTGGACGTTTTTTTTTTTTTCAAAATCTCAATCATCAGAGAGAAAATATGAATCGCAATTTCAAACCGGTGAAGCGACACCGTCGATATTGCATACGATCCTAAAACAACGAACCCCCAGTAAGTTCGGCAAAACAGTAATAGGCAACGAGTTGGAAAGAGTGTAGAAGAATTTTTATGATAATATTATCGATGGCAATACGTACACTTACCGCAGTCAGGTTTGGCACCGCGAGTCCTGGTGCCTGCGAATTCGACACCGTGAGGATCGACGCACCAGCATAACCCGAGACCGCGATGACATTGGGTACTCCGATAATATCCCCGCGAGTCACATGACGGGGCAATTTCCGGCGAGGATCGTCTGCGGGCCGCACAAGGTCTCTCGGCCTTCGAAAAGCATTCGCACCACTCCGCTCCGCTCACGAAGATGTCTCTGAAAAATGGGACACGACCATTGATATTGTATTCAATACGGTGCGCCGTCGCGTATGGAAAGAGTTGTGTAATATTAATGATTACCCGTCGGTGTCGCAAGCGTCAAGGAACGGCTTGAGACAGGGTTCGTTCTGATCGTGTTCGAGGCTATAGAGTTCCGAAAGCGAGATTCGTCGATCACCGTCATTGTCCAAATGCCCGAACATCCACCTGACTTCCGTCTGGCAACCCGCGGGAAAGTGACCTGCGAATCGATCGTAAAGGTTTCATTTCCATTCTTTGCCGTAATAACGCAAACAAAAAAAAAAACATTTTACGGAAGTTAGTAACGCGGCATCAAGAAAATAAGATCCTTTGCAAGTTCTATCGCTTTCTCAGGAAGAAAAGTTTCGTTATGCTAAAATGAATATTAACCCCTCACGTAGGAGAGACTTTTTGCCGGCCAAGTAGAACGCTAATTTCATTTGCTCGTAAGAACCATTCGCATGAGCGTAAAACAAATCTCTTTGAACCATCGAAAAGACAACATTATAACCTTATTTTACTATTTTTTTCAGAATTTTTTCGTGATTTTTAATAATTAAACGGCGGAATTGAAGGTAACTGGTTGGTAAATTTGGACGAATATTTATGCCCTCCGTGCGTAAGGGGCTTATGAAAAATTACAATTTTTTTCCACTCATTCCGGATAAACGCGAATAATTTAAATTTCCATAAGATTTAAATTTATAGAAGTGGATATTTTTCTATTGGATGGGTATTTTGAGATCCGAAAGGGGATCGAGAGACACGGATATCGGAAACGTTAATCCATCATTCGAGTTGAGTGCAGCAAGCAATGCTCATTTATAGGAGTCATCGTTGCATCTAACATGCAGTATTGATACGAGAATTGTGCATTGGATACAATGAATCGCATAGATCCGTAGCTATATAGGGAAACGTGCGTATATAACAATAGTACGACGGCAATCCTCTTTGGCTATTGTATTCCGCAACGTCAATCTTGAATAATACTCGATTGACTATCTGAGAAGCTTTCGCCATTCGATTGTTCGACTCCGACAATGTATCGACAATGATTATTATTACCTTTGGATCTGATGTGTTGACGCCGGTATTTAGCATCTGCCATTACGACTGAAAACCAATCCAACAATCGATTCGACATTGCAGGTTTGGACGAAGGTGGACAATCCGCGTTGCGGGATGGCGATTGAGGGCTAAAGACGGATTTCAGGGTCGATGGGTTCTTGTCGATCTCGTTGCTCATCAGATGCTTGTCGTCGTACTTGCTAACGCCACCGGAAACAGCCTGAAAAGAGTCGAAACATATATAACGCGAGACAGAGATACGTAAAGAAAAAAAAAAAAAAAAAATCAACGAAATGCACGATATATCGAAAAATGCGATTTTCATAATTCTTACAATTAAGTTTTGCGCGATGTCCTCGAGGTTTTTAAGTCGAGTATACCGAGTAACAAGTGAAAAAAGCTTCGAACGCTTTTAAAATCTCCAGATATACACCACAGTTTGAAATAAGAAAGTAACTGAAATATAGCTACTGATATAGCGACTACTTATTTAAATCTTTTATTTCATGGACTGTGCCATAAGCTTTGGAGTTGCAGAGCTTTGCATAGGGATTGAAAGCCCGAAGGCGTGTCTCATATAGCTCGACAAGTACTACAGGCACTGCTCTATCGCATAGCGACAAAGTTAAGTGCCTCCGGTCTTGTTCCTCGGTTAACCCCGTTCGCGACGTCGTTGCAAGGGTGAAGTCTGTTGAAGCGGCTTGTATGCGCCGAGAGAGAACGGTAACGACGCGTCTTTCCACTAACATCTCTCGCGCACAGTCGGTGTCCTCTATTTGCTGCAACATAGTCGAACGAGCCGACGCCAGTCGAATCGTAATTTTCCTTTATACGCGTACCGCTTTACTCTCTCTCTCTCTCTCTTTCTCTTCCCTATCCATCTGCGTAACGATTCCAAACTCTCCAGAAAGCTCTTTTCTCAATATAGCTAAAGATAGGGTGCGCACTCAAGTTTTATCGCTTCTGCAACTCTATCGGGGATACTTCATGGTCCCATCGCCGGGAATACGTATGACAAAGTTTTCTTGAACGCCACCGATCCATATCAATCATTTATGATCCATTACTTGAATTATAATAGTTATGATATTTGAAACTTTGATAACTGTTCGAACACTCGTGGGAAATATGTACGAAGAGAATAGTTAGAATATGTCTATAGTTGGAACGATAACTGTAGACGGCCTTTTGTCGGGGCTATTTGTTATGTTGGTCCATTTTATCCGACAGATTATTTCGACGATAGTTGAAAATGTCTGTGATAACCATTAATTATCTATTCTCTGAATCGTGGAATAATTTACGAGAAGTTTCCGCGACTCGTCTCGCAACCGCTGTTGGATACCAGAGAAGACGGAGAACGAGGCGTTTCCCAACCATATATCCGACTGTCCGTGCCGTTCTCTCGTTTCTACGGTTTCCTCCGCTCTCTTCTTCATGGAAATGAGAAAAGCCGCCCGTATCCCCCCCCCCCCCCCCCCCCGACGATGGCACATCGCCCAAAACTTAAATTACTTATCCTATGCGGAACTCTTGGTTTGCTGCTTGAAACGCGTCAGCGACGTCGGCCGAAGAGAAAAATCGCAGCTTTCACAGAGTCGAGCGATAATCGATCGAAGAATCGGAAAACAAACAATGCGGTCATTTGACTGAGAAAAATAACGATTCCACTCATGAAACTCACTGTACTCACTATGACGCTATCCGACGAGTCAAAAAAGTATATTCAAAAAATATGTTAGAGATATGTAATAAAATTTGGAGTTTTCATGTAATTAGTATATTAATAATATAACTTGTTAAAAAAAAAAAAAAAAAAAAATCCGGTCTAAAAAATATGCGTAATTAATAATTTTCCGTGAAAAATCTATTGATTATATTATAGATATATTTTCCGATATATTTTTTTCAAAGTCGAATAAATTTGTTCCTTTCGAATCGAAGTACGAAGAAAATAATAATTATGAATATCGTTTAAAAACATTAAACTCGTTTACTATTTTCAAGTTCTACATTGCGAAGACAAATTGGTAAAACAAATGAGAATACGACGTGCGGAAAAGCTTACATTATTTCTGAATAGCCTTGCAAAATAACCAAAATGATAAACTCATTTATAAATGCAATCACGGTTTACAAATATTCATTAAATTAATCCGCATTTCTTAATCCTTTTCCACATAGATATATACAAGTATATATAATATCTGTGACGACGAGCTTTTATCACATTGTCCTGAGAATTTTCGCCAGGACGCCGGATATACACGGGGTAAAGCTTCTCGCATTAACTAGGAAAGCGTTCCACTATCTACCCTTCACTTATACCACTATAGTTTAAACATATACATGTATATATGTTTATATATATGTATATATATATGAATATCAGCATAGCGTACGCGGAAGCTGCGTTGCTGCTTCTGGTTCTCGGTTTGCAGGGATTCGTGGACGAAGGGTCGTTCTAGCGCGGGGTACCTACGTACTATAGGTACTATGTACCTCGCGCCTCGTTTTCTCGGCATCGTACGTTGATTTAATTAAGACTGGAACGACGAGAGACGCGGGATTTAGCGTCGGGGGTTTGGCTTGATGCTACGCAGGACTAAAGCACGAGGAGTTTCTGCAATCTCTCTCGCGATTAGCCCACCAGCATTCGGCGTCAGGCTTTTCCAAGCCTTGGCTGCCGTATACCAGCTGCAGTTGCGCCGACAGTAGTCTCTCAACCCGTTGACGCTGGACCGACTCGACGAGCAATTCGTGGGAATTCCATCTCGCAAGTGCACTGGTATTAAGGTTGGCTTGCAAATCGAGTCTCTATCTCCTTTCCTCTAGACGCTTTCGACGAACGAGGGTGCATCCGACACTCTCGTATGACTTTCAGACGCGACGCAACTTTGGCTTTTAATTGACCCGCCGTTTTCTACGCCGAAATGTACATTGGAATAGTATTGCTATCGATGTCGCCGAGTAAAGCAAAGAGCAGCGCAAGAAGGTGTATATGGAGTTAAAGTGATTAATGTACTCCCGTTAATGCGAAGGAAGTCGGATTGGCAATATTATAACGATAGGGATCCCAAAATTTCGGTAAATTCTTATAAATGTTTATTTTGCACTTATCGACGATATTCTATATCAATCGATCGCGAATCTGCTGTATCGGGAAAGCAATGTTATACTTTTCATATAAGTCGTTTAATTTTTTTCCTTTTCGCACACTTTTGGTTATATTTTCTTCCCTTTTGACTAATCTGTGATTCAAGAGATAATTCTAAATCCTGGATAAGTTGCTGTTGCACGCTAATACGACGAGCCATCGTTTCAAGAGACTTTGTAGTGGACGACGTTGCGCGATACAACTTTGCGAAATATTTCATCTTTCCTTTGAGCCGCGCAACGTACAGCTATATACGGTAAAGCGATGCGCATATGTGATATTATTTAAGCTCCGTATCAAACTCGCTAGTGCGGTTAAATTGCAATTTAACCTGAGGTTAAATATTTCCTGCGCCGGGATCTCAACGGCTGCCTTTCGCATGTACGCCGCGAAAACGACGTCGGATCGTTGGAACGTCGGATCCTTCCGCGGTATTCGGTTATCTGGATGGTTCGTCATGGTGCCAACATTTCGCGCTTTTGTGACTAATCTCGTACGATGAAATTCCTCGGCTCGACGAAGAACGACAAAATTTTAGTGTAAATTCAATATCGTCCTTACGGCTTTGATGAATTTTGAACAGATACGGTGAAACTTTTTTTTTTTAGAATTTGAGATTAAATCAAAATTATAAAAGTTACGCGTTTATGAAAGAGATATAAAATAAAAAAAATTCTGAAAATGCAAGTTTTTCTTAAAACATCGCGAGTCCAACAGATCTATGTGTGGTGTTCGATAATTTAAAAAAGTGGATTTCCTAATGATTTTTTCATAATTTATGGCAAAAAGGGAGTCTTTGGAAAAAGCGTCATTGCCAATGTCAAATCTGTCGCCACGTACGTTGCAATATCGCCACGCGATATGCACAACTTCTGTATGAACGAAACGATGAGTAGGCCAGAGGAAAGGAGCGGTAATACTCGATATAAAAGTGATGGAGTCACGCGAGGTCGAGGTGCAGGGCACCTGCGTGACGCTTGGTACCACCGACGAACGCGGCTAGTCGGTTGGATGCTTGGCTGGTTACGAGAATTCTAAAAAAAAAAAAGAAAAAGAAGCCAAGGGGTAGAAAGAAGCGGAAGAGTGGTGCACGACGAGGAGGCTTAACCCAATTTCGCTCCGGTACGCGCGAAAAAGCCGCGAGGCCAAGAGGGCGCCTGAGAATCCAATCTAACGAGATAGAGGACGTAAATGGGTGGAGAGAAGAAAAAAAAAAAAAAAAAAAAAAAAAAACGATTGGATACGCCACGCGCGCAGCTTTGCCATTGCGCGGCCCTGAGAACGAAGCAAAACGTAAATCTCTATCACGTGAACAAACTACAGAAGCGAACGCGATGGTGCGTTCGATAGTACGTACAAACCGAACCGCATGGCATCTCACCAAAGTATGTGTCTCGTATGTACATTGCCGCGAGCGATTGCGCAAAAAAAGAAAAAAGAAAGATATATATATATATATATATGTATTGAAAGGGTGTCGGAGGTGTTGGGGAAATCGATCGAAGTAGAAGAAGAAAAATAGATGCTAGAAAATATCGTAGAAAATACGAGCGCGAGTCTGCGAGAAGACTTTCGCGGAGTGCACATAGAGAATTGGGCGAGCGTAAGAAACGCGTTCGAAGTTCGTTTGATTTATAACGATGTTCAAGGAAGGGGCGATGTGAGCGGTTCTCGTTTCCACGGTATATACACCGTATAAACGTGTGATATGTGGCGTCTGAACTCTCGCGGTGGATGCGCAAACGGAAATAAAGAAAGTAAAAACACGAAAGAAAGAATGAAACGAGAACTACGTCTTGCTCCCGGCTATTCTCCAATCCGCCGGTACGAACTCTGCTTGTTCTACTGTATAACGTAAGATGACGTAAATACGAAGAAAAAAAAAAAAAAAAAAAAAAAGAAGCGCTCGATGATAGTGCGAAGGAAGACTGTCTGCGTCATCCGGAAAGTAAAAATGATGGGGAGAGAAACCTTTGACACGACGCACGGGGAAGTTGATCGTCGGAAATTGGAATATCGCGAGAAGTCACGAAACTTTCCGGGCGGACTTCCGTTACGAGAGTTTCTTTACTACACGCACGGGAATATCTATTTCCGGATATGCTATGGGCAGAGCAACGGTTTTCACGAAACTTTTTCACTCGCGAATGTGTGTTACTACTTTGATATATATACGACGAGAGTCTTTTTTGTGTTCCAATAAAGCTGTACGTGGCTATTGGAATATCTCGCGTTTTCTCATAGATCTCATTGTTGTCAAGTTGGAAATATGTATCGCGTGATAGTCGAAGCGAAATTGACGAGAAGAAAAAAATAATTTTATATTTTTACTTTATACAAAGCGAATACACCAGATGCGGATTATGCAAGTGTGCGGAATGGAAACTCAAATATCAAGAGAATTTATAATATATCTTTTATATTCATTTCTGAAAAAAGAAGAAAAAAAACATTCGCAGCGCGCCAAAGGGCGGTTTTTCTGAGCGGCTTATTTTCATATATACTTTCCGAAGGCGACGCTGTAGCGGACTTACTTTCTCCTTCACCATCGCCTCCTACTTACGGGATTACGTTGCCGAAGGCAACGCACGAACAATTACTTTACCATTACTAGCTGACGCGAGCTTCTCTCACGATTCGCTTCAAATAACTACGATAGTGTTATAATAGAAAATTCTTCTTATATTATATTTTCGTTACCAGAATATACATTCGCAATTATGGGGTTCGGCTTTCGGTTACATTTCAAATAAAAAAGTATTTGCCTTACAAAATGTATAGTAGAATTTGCTTGATACATTTTTGTTATCCGTCTCCGTTAACGATTGAGAAATCGCGGAAACATTTATGTTTTTACGGTAACAAAAATTGCGAAAAGTATAGCAAAATTTTCTTCGGTACACAATAATTGTGGGAAGACGAAAAAAATTAATTTTCTACGTTTCCGAAAGTATATTTAATGCAAAGATCTTTTTTTATTTATTTTCTCGGTATACGGTATATATTTTGTGAAAACTGCGCGTAACAGCGACGAGCAGCGAGGCGAGATGTACTTTATCCTGTGGTATACGAGGGCTGTACCATTATTTAATACGCGTGAAGTACTACGTAAGCGGGAACGAAGGGGAGGCAGCAGGGCGGAGGAGTTGGGTTGGTATCGCCTCTTCTACCCCCACGGCGACTCCTCGTATATCACCCGCTTTTCTCCCCCCACTAATACCAACCGGAATATATCGCGAGTAATATATAATGGGCCACCTCGGTTTTCTCGTTGGTACACACGAGTTGATTAATAGGCCGCACGTGCTAACGAGAACCGGGGAAAAGAGTCTTGAGTGCAGTCAACAGCAGCACCAGCAGCCAGACTCACCCGTCGCAAACTCCGTACCAGTCTTTCTCGCGAGAACAGGTATACACTTTGACGAAACTCGTAATTTGTGGTCGTTTCGGAAGCTGATGAGCACCGTGAACACCGATGCAAGATTGTTGCAACGACGAATGAATAGCGGATTTCATTCATACGGCAATAAGCGTGTAAACCGCGAAAGTTGAATACAATGACAAATGCAAAATTCGCGATGTATTACGACAAATATGATTCACAGAGTGGAATTTTTTTTTTTTTTTAAATCGATGTTGATAAATGGAAATGTAAGAAATACGAGATGCCCGTACGACAATACTCCACATCGCAAGAGCGGTAAATCTGAACGAACGAATATTGGATTTCATTTATACGGTAATAAGCGTGTAAACCGCGAATGTTGAGAAAAATGAAAAATTTCATGCACAACTCGCGATGTATTACGACAAATATGATTCACAGAGTGGAATTTTTTTTTTGTAAAAAATCTTGAAAAAAAAAATTTGTTACTACAAAAAACAGTCAAATTAGCAGATTTCGGTTTTTTTTTTTTTTTTTTTTTTATGTTCGATCGTTTAAACCGATAATGATATTTTCTCATCGCGGCATATCTTCTCGATAAGTCGTTAAATTCTGAACTCACCTTTGCCCGTTTGCTGTACTTGAGATACTGATAGTGATGATTGTCGTAGTTGAAGTCTCGGGGTGTCAGCGTGATGTCACGATTGCGACCCAACTTTCCCAACAATGATTTTTGTTTCTGCATCTGCATCTTCTTCGAATGCACGACTACTACTGTTGGAATAAAAAAAAAGAAATTACTTTAAATTAGTAATTACATCGGCGGAATGCAGCGACGAAGCATCTGCAGCGTCTGACCAAAAGTGGGATTACACACGTACGCGATTCGTGTAGTTAACTAATCTTTTCGTGACAAATTGTAATGACGAACGTCGGCGAGCAAAGTGTTGAAGGAGAAATCGAATGCGTTTATCGTCGGATCGAAGTATCGGTATAAATCAATTAATGTTTGACATCTACGGCTATAGCTAAATTCGTCGCGACGCCGGATACGATCATTCGGATATATTCAATAATTATCCCGCAAACAGGAGGACGTGTGCGATTAATCCGCTTTCGCGATATCTACGATATATTGCTCGGTATATATACATATAGAATTGATACACATATGTCCCATACGTGTATAATCCGTCTCTGATGAGCTCTCGACAATATACATTATCTAAGCGCGGATTTCCTCGATACAGTCCCTTAAACGAGTGGACTATAAGTATACAGACAGATCGCACAATTATAGATCCCTTCTAATTAGTTCCGTTGCCACAGAGAAATGGCATATTAAATTTTATGTTTGCGCGATAATTTCAACGAAGTGCCGTATGTGGTACACGGAGTTTTCAGTACTAATTACGTATGAGCTGAAAAAAAAAAATCTTATACTCGAGTTTACCTTTGCAGGGACAGAATCCTTTGCAACCGATGTGCACCGACGTATGATGAATGCAGTTGTGATACTCGAGACGACAGGGCGAACTGTAGGTACGATTGTCGTTGCCGCACAGGAACGTCGGCTTGACTACTGGACACTCGACGCATCTGTAATTTCCAAATATGCAAAACGAATCTGAGTTATGATTATTTTTTTCCTACGAATAGATCAATCATTGCAATTCCGAAGACAGAAAAATGTGTGAGTTTCAGGGTGCGGCAAACGGGCGCAATAATAATACCTATTTTACGCGTTACGAAAGTCTTGTATGTCATCGCGTAACTTTAACAAAACGGCGACCATTACAAAAAAAAAATCTCGAAAAATTACGATGTCTTGGATATGATTATTTTGAGAAAATTATAATTTCTAACTCTCTATTATATAAATTTTAATAAAGTTAAATATCAGCCAACAAAAATCTCGATGAAAAACGAAATATTGTGAGTGACCTGTATAAATCGAAACATACTAAGGCGACAGTAATCTCTGGGGAATTCATAGTGTACAATGCCCTTTTTCTTCCGTTAATGAATACTCAGTTGAGATATCTCGAGTGCGAAAAATGAAAAACGATTCTAGAGCACGAAATTAGAGGGTTGTTTATGAAACGGATCCAGTGGTCGTACCCAATCGTGCATCGCGGTGTACCGCAGTTGCTTTAATATGAAGAGCATCTCTGCGCATACAGATGCAACACCGCAGGCGAAAAAGTCGAGGAGATGGGGAAACGGAGGAGTACGATATGTGACAGTGTTTTTTTTTGTCCGGGTCACTCCCGCGTGTTATGCAGGGACTGACGACGATGAGAAACGAGCGTTAAGCCGTGCTGCTTTTATCGCTACATGCGCCACTGCCGTCGGGGGTATCTCGGTAAAGAAAAAAAAAAAAAAAAAAAAAAAAACAACAACAACGGTGCCGCGTTGATGTTTGCGCGGAGGAATGGACACCGAAGGGGATGGAAGATCATACGACAAAGAAGCTTTCATGCACGGCTCGCGAGTGCGACGAGTATTACTATTCTCGCCCGTTTGACGCATTAGACGTAGCTTTTGCACTTCACTCAACGTTGAAAAAATAACGTAACACCGGGTTTAACCTTGCGTGCCGACGTTCCATAGAAGGCATCGTTTATTGTGCATAACGCCGGTATCTTCTTATTCTTGCCTACGTACAGAACTTTTCGTGGTTTCGCATATGACTAAGTTCGCAATTTCGGCTGCATCTCGAGTGTGTGCACGTGTTCGAGTGTTTCTCATATTAAACAATATACTTTTTGTAACGCGTGCATAAGAAGTGCTACTTCTCGTGCCTACCGAGAGTGGCGTAAGTCGCGCGTTATAGCAAGCCGTACGGTAACGACAGGACGCATGCGCACATCGGCCCAATTTTACTTCTCGCACACGTTTTCGAACTTCTCGCACGCTGTGGCGGCACACAATCGGCAGTCACGACAGTAGCACTCTTCCTGCACTTGTTACAAAATAGTACATTACGATACGAGTGCGAAAAAACTTTTTCTGACGCGTGTGAGTTTGCAGCGCGAGCCGAAGCCGAGTGTTGCAATCACACGCGTTGAGAAAAAGTTTCTCGCACGAGTTTCGTACGAAATTTTATTGCACGAGTGGGTGAAATGGCAGCGAAGCGAAGCGTGCGTGAAGTCGCATTTCGCGCCCGGAGTGAAATAATAAACTATCATGCGATACTTGTACGACAAAGCCAACTTCCGACGGCGGTTTTCAAGTTGCCGTAAAGTCCGCTTTCTCGCACTAGTATCGCAAAATACTATTTTATGCTGCCTGTGCGAAAAGTTAAACTTCTCGTGCCTCCGTTCAGTGCGTAAAAAGGCACTTTTTTGGCCAGCGTGCGTAGAAAGTATCTTTCTGCGCACAGGTCAGTAAGGTTAGGGCATTCAAAGTTGAACTTTTTCACGCAGTCAGCACAAAAAATGGCGTGTATTGCATGGGCGCAGTAGGCAATTCTGCATTCGTGCAGAATTTTCCTTTTTGCGCAATAGGCAATACTGCACGAGTATAGAATTATCCATTTTTTGCGCCCTTGTCATACAAGTAACTATTATAAACGAAAGGTTCAGCCCTATTCTAAAAAAAGGTAATTCCGCGTTTCGATGTCTCATACAGACAAGAATTCGAAACGAAATCTTATTAATAGCATCGTTCTATTCCAGTGCTCCGAAGACTATCAAAAAGTTGGATAATGCATTCGGCAACTCGAAGTTGTGATTCGATAACAATCCGATAATAGAATCTCGCGATATCCATTCCGTATATTAAATATTGTTTTTCTCTCGAAAATGACTTGGCATCGAGCTGTTGCCGCTCCTCTTGACGAATAATAATAATTGAATAACAAATTATTGTATTGGTCGACGTTAATTCAATAATGGCGCTTCCCAATCATCGTATATTACGAAATTAAATTCGTAAAACAGGTAACGAGGACGATGTACATGTACATCGCGAATAGGATACCAATATATAAAAAAAGCGCATGGAGTCTTCCAAACTTCGATAAAAAGAATGTTCACAGCATCGAGCCGAATTTCGATATGGAAATAGCTTTTCGCGTTGTACATAGAAAGTTCCGAAATATTTTTTATCACGTTCCGATCGAGAACGAGATGAAAGAGAGTAACGAGAGAAACAATACTCACCGAATTAACTATACTGTAGAGAGTACCGAGCTACCGGTGTGGTTGCCCTCGCGCAGAGGTTATATATACATATATATTGTACGTAACGAGAAAATTACTTGCACGGTAACATTGAAGCGGCGGCTTCATCCTGGCGATCGTAAGACGAGTAATGTAGAGACTCTATAGACTCACTCACACGTACATATACAACGTTCGATGTACAGTGCGCGAATTGAAAGAGCTGTATCGTTGTCGAACGAGAGTCTCTCACTACCGCACACAGATACATCGCGGACAGTATATGTATAGATTTTCGACGGTGAGCTTGTACAAGTCTTCTTATTCCCCGTATCGCTCTCGCACGAAAAATAACGAGAGGTAGTTTTTTTCTTTTACGAGTACCGTTCTTTCGCGCGATACGACGTAACAAAAGCTCCACCTTTAAAGCGTTTCGTCGACGTAATACACGAGTCCTTACACTGTATCCCGTACACTACTGTATATATAATACCATCGACGCCGCCTTCAGAGCGGCTAATGGGATCGTTAGTTAAGCGTGGGGGAAGGCCCGAGAGCTAGTTTTCTTCGCCGCGAAACCGCGTCCGCGAAAGCTCACGGTCAGGCTATCCTTTACCGCACTGTACATTGGGTATAATACCGCAGTGTGAGTATATCAGTGTATACGAACACCAAAGCATTTTTCACCAGTTTCCAGACCCTGTACCGTATGAAATTTCACAGCTAGCTGTACTTATGGATACGTTGGAGTCCGGAGACTGTTCGACTGTTTTTACGGCTCCATTAAGGACCTTTGCGGTTCAATTTTTGCTACTTCGTTGGCTAATACTGGAGAATATCGACCTCGGAGATTAGCACGATGAAGATACCCACACGATGGAAAAAAAAGTATATTGCACAAGTATACGAATTTACGAAGTATTTTAATTTTCCGTTATTCACGCGTTATGTAAAATTTGGCTGTTGGAGCCGAAGATGCATAAATGCCTTACATTACGATAAATCTACAGCTCGAAAGTCTAATGATTCCGTTATACACGGAAGACAACGCGTGGAACGTGTTGCATACATGAAATTGCGTTCATTCGGTTTATTTTAATGTTTTATTTTGTTGTTCCCGACAGCGAGAGTTTACGCGGAATTTTTGCGGTGACGCCAGGCTGGGGATGGATATTGAGATGTACCATTCTGTCGCGAGTAGCGGCGTGTGTGGAAATGGATAGATTCCATTTCACTCGAAGTGACCGAGAATGTGGAAAATTGGAAATAGCAATGTAGAACAATGTCGAACCGTTCTGTCGCCCGATCGTTTTTCAAGCTTCGGCGGTCCCGTTGTCGAATTCACGTGAAAGAGCCGTTTTTTTTTGTGGACAAATAGAAATCCATTACATTCTGCGCTGTAGAGAATTCGAAGGTAAAACAAACAGAGTAGATAATGTTTGAAGCGATCTCGTTTCTCAGACATGCATCGATTAATTCCGCTGCGGCAAGTCGATTTTTGTTATGTCAAAAAATAGGGCCAATCGATAAACGTATAAACATGCGATCCACTTACGAGATGTAAAGTTTGCATTCAATAACATTTCCAGAAGAAATCGAGAAGATATCGCCTAATAAATCGCTATTTTTCATCCCACTATCTCGAGATTCTTTCACTTTTATTCTCATCCGTATCCTTTCTGCACGACGGCGCGGATAAATGAATTTTTTTATATTATTTTTTTATATCAGTACAAATACTGGTTTCATTAAAGGTAACGTTTATTTCCGTCGAAGTCAAAATGCTCAGAAAGGCGAGCAGACAGAAAGTGGGCGAGGAAACGAACGAGCAATGGAACTTTTGATTCACGCGCGAACGAGCGCGCGTTCTCACTCTTGACGACCTCATGGATTCATGGAATTCCATGAATGCGAAATGTAATCCTCCGCACGGCCGACGCAAAAGTTTATATTTCAATCGCATTTCGTAGTAACAAACGGCGAGGCTTGCCGTGGGAGAGAGAGTGGAACAACTAGACTTCACGTTTGGGCACGCGAGTGGCATGATGGGAAACAATATTTGTGGCGTGCTGAGAAGCGCGAACTATTCGTGACCCCGGCGTAACGTTGAAACCACCGAGTCAATCAGCGGTTTCAAAATCCAACGGAATTTTGTGGCGTAACAGGAAACACGAGAATTTCCTTATCTACAAGGGACTTTGCTAATATAATAAATAAATAGCTCGTACGCCCGCAGTGTTATAGCGTTAGCGTAGAATGTTTGAATACTGAGTACAAAAAACAATATTCATTTTTTGAATAATCGCATGTTATGCAAAAGTTCTTATTACTTTCGATATATCATTACATGCAGTATATTGGCGATAAATAAGAAAAAAACAAAATGGAAAATATTGAAAGCACATTGCTGTAGATGAAGCGGATAAAATGTCTTACAAATGATAATATTCCTGATAAGGGTGTGAAATACGATTGAAATCCGAAGGCCTGAGATATTCGCGTCGTTAATACAAGTATTAGAATAGTTTCCTAATGAGTACTTTGTATAAATGAGGACCACAGACCTTTGTTGGCAGTACACAGGATTTTCAGTAGAATCCTACTTTCCGAGTTCGTTGTTTCCTGCGCTCTGTCGTCGAGAGGCGAAACTTTAATCTCGCATACGCCAGTCGCTTTTTCAAGACTATATGTATACATAACCAGAGAGTCTTCGCGGCAGAGACAACTTCCGGTACCGTCTTCGTTGCTCGGTGCTCGAGTGTGCACTTTCGAATATTGAAGTCTCGGTCGCTGCCTTGCACAGCTTATTTTTGTGTCTTTGCTCGTATATACTCTCCGAAAGTCTCCGAGTCTCAAAGCCACTTTAGCAAGATTTCGCAGCGATAAACTCAAACAATCGATTTGCTCGTCGTGTCTATCGAAGACGTAGCAATCACTAACCAATCCCAGAATGTTGAAAGATTACTTTTTTTTACTGAAGGCTCTAACCGTGAGGTTTAATGTATCGTAAAGTGTACGTGACCTGCAGTCTCATGACCGTTGTGGTACGAAAGATCGGTTGCAATGCGCATAGTATCATGCAGGTTTTCCATAGAAATTACACCGCGATAAAACGTTGTCTTCGTAGTACTGCTGTTACAATTAAAATGCTAATAGCTCAAGACTTCGTGTGACACGGCTACAGTTCCGAATTCTTAAGATTTTTTTCCATACATCTTTCCTAATACACGATACACACGCTAAATTAGAAATTGTGTTAGTGCGCGATTTCGCCTAAAATTCATTCGCTCGATAGACCCTGCATTGTGTCCTCATTGGTGCGTTCGGTAACAAGGTACCGCTCTGTGGTTCCATAGATCGAGGTTCCCATTACAGCGCTAACTTTGTTAGTGTAGGTATGGAAAACGTGCACTAGCAGAGTCGCGCCACTCTGCATTACGTATGTCTGTGTGCTGCTGCGGTATAGCTATTTATGTATTCACATGCACATGAAACCAAATGAGATTGTTCGACATCGTCGGCGTCAGTAGCTCTGTATCGTTGTATGCGCGAAAGCGATACATAATTTGTATACCGAGAGACCCCTTGTGTCTGGTGGGTCTTGAGAGTAACCAAAAAGATGCGAAGCGTTTCATGAACAATGTCGTATATACGGGGGGGGGGGGGGGGGGGGGGGGGGGGTCAATATGGATTTCACAGCGGAGGTTGATGCGTTCATGTGAGTTAATGCGATAATAGAGAGGATCGCGAGACGTACGTAGGTATACCAAAGGCAAATGGGAGAACAATGAGAAAACCGAGTCGGAACCCTTTCACCTCGTCGCTGGTGAACGTGCTGTTGGTCGCCACTTTTATTGCAGCGTAAGCTCGTGCAGCAAACCGAGACTACCACTTCCAACCATTGCTGCTACTGTTGGCTTACGTTTCTCGCCATTTTCCTCGAGATTCTATGCCTTTGCCGTTTCGTTTTGTTCCACGTCTACCTCACCGTAATTTCATACTACACAGTAGTACCCCACGTACTATCGTTGCAGTGTACTCGTAACCGTAAAAAAAATTGAGAGACAAGAAAATACCTTTGCATCGACTGGAGACTCTCCTTTAATCTTGTTATCAGTGCCTTACAGCATCTGACGTAAACCTCAGAAAAACTCGTTTCCTATATCATTTAAGTGGAACGGATCAATGCGCAATGACGCAAATACGTTCTTTAAAAAAAATGTATACCTTTCAACTTTTACGCGGTCCGCCAATGGTAAATCTTTGCTTTGGTTAAATTTTGCTTTGTTTGTTTTTTCATACACATTGCTTCTTATCCCATAAAGGGAGTTTTGAAACTATTATTATTGTGAATTTTTCTCTACGATCGATCTAATTTTTGTCTAAAAATCAACTGAAGTGAATCCTTCAATAAAAGTTGTCCACAGAACAGAATAACATTTTCATTGCAGATTCATCGGGAAAGAAAAATATTTTACAATATTCAATATGGCGTTAGAGTGCTCGAGAGATTTTTCGAAGTAGAAATCAGTCTGCTGAGAGCCCAAAGTCAACGATTCAAATAAATGTATGTTGTTCTCGTAATTTAAAAAACCATCTCTCTAATCACATTGTGACGTGAGGGACAACCCGACATTCGTGAAGGGTTAGCGTTTTTATTCGTACAACATATACGAATTGTATGTATATGTATATTATAGCCGCTTGTTGAGTGGGCAGACGTAGCGGGTAGATTTTTAGGGGTGCGCCGGCAGGCAGACCAGGGCGTGAGTCGTCGACAAAAGTGGAAGGATGAGTATATTTAAGCTTCGTTCTACACGGCAGTGAGAAAAGTACCCCGTTGCTTGAGATAAGTTTTAATTCGCAGAGTGCTCTCCCGCGAGTGAGTCCCCCTCCGTTAATTATAAGCAAACAGAGACGGTTTCGGCGTTCTCGCAATTAAAACGAATTGGAGGATTTGCCGAGCCTCTCCTCCCTACTTTCATCGTGATACACTACGACCTCGATTTTTGCAGCAGACCCTGTTACGTGTGGTGCATATCGATCGACGTGGGCTTCGATAAGGGAAGCGTTAGTCCAGCCAGTGATTTCTCGGTATTCGTATTGGTGGATGAACGGTGCCTCGATTTACGGAACAGCGATGCGGAATCGCTTTACCAGCTGTTTTCCCGAAATCGCGGTTATACTTGTACACTCTCCATTTACATATTGACCTGATTCGGGGGTTTCTACATTCTGGAACGTGAAAATTCTGCGTCTTTATCATTGCAATCGCACCGGCAAGCGTTTCTCAGCATCGTTTCGCATCGTCGGGAAAATCATATAATTCACACGCCATCGTCTCGATTTTCTTCATGATTTTCAATTTCTATGCGAATCATATGTGAGTATTACGTATCTTGAAATGGTTTATAAAGAGCTAACGCTTCTATACCACATTTACCGGTGTATTGTAAATGTATTATTAAATGTTCGATTCCCCGCAAGGAAAAAAAAATATCGCAAAATATATCTATAATTTTAATGTATCCATATTTTCGTAAAGAAAATTGGTATGTCATGAATATATTTTAGAATATATTTCTGCACATATATATCACTAAATATATAAGAAATTAAATGATTAATATATTAATTATATAAAAACGCCGAATTTCATATATTTTTTGTATATACGTTTTTTTACCATGCGGGACTTTACGGAATTTAAGAATTTGATAAATTCTGAATTAACTCACATTTCGAATTTTTCTACCGTAATAGATCGATAACCTCTCGTTGCGCGCTCGTAGACTTATTAAGGTTCACCTTCGTGTAATGTCATCAACGAAGTATTGAAAATCGTTACTCGCTTGTAATGTTTTCGCAAGTCTGTGCGACACTTACTCCTAACTTTGATTCATATAAAAATTACCGCAATATCAACGCGGTTTACCACTTATCTTCCGTCATTTCGCGTTAATGGATTTTCCCTGATAGTTCCCTTTTGTTTATACGCGTTCATCTTCGTCGCGATATTGGTATTCCGGTACAAAGTTTCCGCGAGCTGAAGGGCCACGGTAAAGATAGTGGAGATAGATGGAAACTCTCGTCTCTAGTGATAGTAGTAGTACGAGATTGTCATCGATTTTGCTGTATACTATGCAAAACTCCTTTCGGTGTAGTGTGGCAGCCTCCGGTGTAAACCTTCCCGAGCGTCTAACCCTTACCGAATTTAATTTCCCCAAAGGCTCCTTATCCGCGCATTGCAATTGCAGTCACGAAGAATCCAATTTGGTTCGGGCTTCTCGCCGAAGCCTCAAAGGATATGGATAAAAAAAACGACATAAAAGTTCGCTATGAAACGCGAGAAAAAATAAAACGATGAAAGACATAGAGAAGCGAGAAAATATAATGTGAAAATTGTCGCTGAAAAGTAAAGAAATTTTCATTGTTTTTTTTTTTTTTTTATTTATGTTTTTCCATCCATCAACACAGTTCCCTTAATGTTTACAAAACATTTTCCCTTTTCGTCCATTAACCCATCGATCTTCCAATATCTGCTGTTGCAGGTACTTTATTGTACAAACGTCAACCCTTCCCCACCCCCGTGACTGGTTGGACTCGCCCTTCACGTGCACGACGTCGGGATACTGTCGGACTAACGGGGATCGATGAGTCGACATCGCGAGGGGGTGTACTGTATATCTATACAGTTATATACCGAAGCACGGTGCGAATGCGTTTATCGGAACGTCGTGCAGACATGTCGACTGGATCAGCCGGTCAAAGTCACACGTATACGAATTGCCGGCACGTATGCCTCGGCGCACATGTCGGTATATGTATATACACTCCGAATACATACACAAGTTTAGTATATTGGCTCGCATTTCCTCTGTGCGCGATACGAAACTATAATATACATATTCCATACCTTCACCTGTACATATACCTGTTTGTTCGGAACGCTCTTCTACAGACTGGACATGGGTCTCGAGAAGACTCCTGAATTATCCATGAGCAATGCTAACTAATGCATCTGACGGCTTGACGATGTAATCGACAATGGAGAATTCCAATTACAACGAATAAATGTTTTATAACGAATTAACTCGCGCTGAATTGAACTCTGACGTATGTGTGATAGAGATATAGCAAATTAATGTTTTACATTCATTCGTGTAAATGGTATCAGGTGTGATACGTTCTGTTGGGCACTGAATGCTATTCCTCGTTCAACAAA
Organism: Cryptus armator; assembly: GCA_963971235.1. Taxonomy (NCBI): domain Eukaryota; kingdom Metazoa; phylum Arthropoda; class Insecta; order Hymenoptera; family Ichneumonidae; genus Cryptus; species Cryptus armator. Next base: position 8,172,463 of record OZ020240.1, read on the forward strand.
ACCTGACGATATCTGTTGTAACTATTTTTTTTTTTTTTCAATTCCAAAGCTATATCTGTAATTAACGATCGCATGTTAAGCTGTAATTTATTATATATGTTACGATAAACGAACGTATCGGCTGTAATATCGGAACGTTGATATGTTGGCTTTTTGTGATTCATACAACTGCTCTATCATTTGTGTGATTACCTCGTATGTGTTTTAAACACAGGTGCAGTATCAGCACAATTAATCGGGTGTATTACACGATCGTCAAAGAATTGCTTTCTGTAGAAGGCGCATTAGCGTTCGACACTTTAATATCAAAGTACTTTAACTCTCATTGTTCGATATTTGCGATTCTTCGCAAATAGCAGCAATTAACAAATTTTCTACATCGACCTCTAAGCATTCTCTGTGGAACTATTCTACATAGTCTTCCAAGCAATTTCATCGACAATGGGACGCAATGCTAGGAGCGGTTTTCGGGAGACATTTAAATACGCCGAGCTGATTAAGACCGGAGGAGAGTAGTGTGAAAAGCACCTATTGTTGTGACTTGAACGCGAAAGTGGACGTCTCATTTTGCGGTTTCCAACAGAATGCATTCGTATACCAAGGAATTTCCCGCATAAGTATTCAAGAGTAATTAAATTAATGCGCTTTGTCGGGTAGTATCGCCAATACTCTTGCGAATTAATTTCATTCAAATTTCGAAGTGAAACGCTGTGATTACGAATACTTGAATATTGAAAACAGCACGCAGCTTTCAACAACTGTATTTCCAGTGAAAAACATACTTTTTCAAATCAATTATCAACACAATGGACAGATTTCTATCATTAATTTTCTATTTGAAAATACTTCGAGAAATTTTTGGAAAGACGAATTTTAAAAATACGAATTCACGCAATGCGACGAAAATCAGAATAATTTTATCAGTTTTTGGATTGCTGTTTCTCGACATGTCCTAATTTTTCGGCACAGTCGCAGGTTTTTGAAATGTTCATTTCAAGAATTATGTTGCAAATAATTATTTAGTCCGCGGTTGAGAAAAACATAACCTGAAATTTGGTAACATATTCATGCTTTTGAAAAAAAAAAAGATATATATTCATACAACAACAGTTGAGACAAGATATGTACGTAGAAAGTCACAGGTAATTTAATCTCTTCGGACAGTGGTCGGTGTCCGACTACCGGATCTCGGTGACTCTGGAGCGACGACACGACGTTGAACCATTGTCGGGACGCAAAAGCAAACGACAAAATTAAATTATCATCTGCGCGCGGACTGCGTAAGAAATTGGGGGCGTATTTTGAATAATTCTCAATAATAGTCGTATTGTGTGAATTTTCGCCATTTTTATATTTATTTATATTTATATTTAATATAACTAAAATATAAATAAAAAACTATCGCCCGCAGACTGCAACGTGTCCGAGCATTTGTACCTTTACTTATAGTCCTCGAGACTAGTGAAAACGGTATAGCGGTAGCGACTCGGTTCAGACGAGCTTTTGCATGGTGCCGGAAGCGTCATTAACGGTGACACGAGGGGTGAAAATTCTTTTGGATAACGAGTCACCCGGGTACTTCTTACGCCGCTCGAGTTCACGCGTACCCTTTGGCGCTCGACGGAGACGCCTTGCTACGCACGTGAAGTCTCCGTGCAATGAGTACAGGTGCGTGGAGTCGAATAATGATTAAAAAAAAAAACATAATTATTTACGTCCTAAAAAAATCGCGCGCCCCGACAATCAGAGTAAAAATGGTAAAAATGACGACGAGTGGGCTGAGTAAAAATTTTTATTCAAATATTTTTGAATGAAAAAATTTAATAAACGACGTCGATGTAAAAATGTTTTTTGCACCGTTACCATCGTGCATCAGGTGAAGCAATTTCATTAAAAAATGTTACACGTTATGTTATAAATTCTGCGCCTACGAAAGCTCCAGAATCGAAATATTTAAAGATTGTTTCGAATTCTATACGAATCTATATTGTTGAATATTATTTTATTATTGCATTTACTATCTATAAAAATGAATCCTAACATTTTTTACGGGATTAATTTCTAACAAAGTGCACGGGACCATCTCCCTGCGTCAGTATTTACCGCTTTTATCCTATTTGCTCGACAAGCTTTACACGGAAAAGCTGCATTTAGAAGACGCGTGAATCGGCAAAGCAGACGAACGTAATTCATAACGCGCTGGTGAGGATGAATGAAAAGTAGAGCCTTCGCCACTCGAGCCATTTTGCGAAATAACGCGACGCGCGTTAATTCTACTTGATTCTAGCGGTGTTCTGGAGCTTCTCGTAGTATTCGTCGACGGGTCGATAGCGAGGGAAAGCTGGCGCACATACAATTTTGTGTCCCGCGCGTCAGATCCGGCAACTCGATCCGCACACGTTTCGCCTCAGGGGCCACGAGACTTTTAGGTCAGCAGCACCGAGGTTTTCTCTATCTCTATTTCTCATTCCCGTTTCCTCGCAACCTTCTAAATAACTTTCGTTCTCTATCTGTCGTCTACTCGGTGGTGTTTTATAGCGCTTGGGTTACTTGACGCACATACCCGGAGCGATAGATTCTTTTTTTAGAGTGTGAAAGACGGAAAGAACGCAACAAAAAGTAGAATCACTATACTATAGCGTACGGGTCGTAGAGCACTCGAGAAAATCGTCTAGTCTATGGATGGCCCAAGGGAGCTTGAGAGCAGATGAGGCGGATCTTTCGAGAGCGTATCATCCCTCCGACATTATCCTATGTAGTACTATTTCGTTTTATAACAACTGTACTGCTGCCGCCAGTATACTTGCGACGAGAACGACGGTTTCGTTTCTACCCGTACTATCTTCAGTGAACGCGCGCGCGCGCGCGCGATCCCGTCTTTTTATTGTTTCGCCGAATCGCCCTCTTTTCCTCTTCTCGGTCTTCAAAAATCGCACCACGTTGGAAGGTATGACCTCAGGCAAGAGGCTCTTTCCACATGCGACTCTATTCTTGAACGACAATGTACTGGACTTGCGTCGAACCACCAGGGGGGGTGAAATGAATACGTCAGTTCGGAGAGGACAATCGCACGAAAAACCGCGAAAATACGAAAATAAACATAAACGTTGCTTTATCCTGTCGCTTCCAGCGTTAAAGTATCTCTCATTCGTGGATCTGTATTCATCCCCATTCTCGTAGACGCCCTCCATTTTTTTTATCGCTACGCGAATGAAAGGTGAAAAAACTTACTTGGACTCGTCCTGATCTTCGTCGTCGTCCTCCGAGTCGAAAAACGCGTCATCGTCCTCCCCGTCAACCGACGTTTCCGTTCGCATTCTTCTCTGCTGTACGGCACGAGATTTCGGGATCACCACGTCACTGTCACAAGCGGAAGAATGATTAAATGGAGATTGATGGTTTTACGATTTTTAATCTCATAGGAAACGACAGGTCGCGCGGCAGCATTTACTTCCGAACCCCGAAAACAAATTCCCGACTTGACTTGTATCGACCGCTAATGAAACCGAAACAGACGGGCGTCACTCGCACAGTTTTCGATACAAAATTATACTGGAAACACCCGCTGGCAAACAGTGTGTGCAAAAAATAAATTGAAAATATATAAAAAAATGTTGCGTTTTTATATAATTAAAATATATCAAATATTTATATACATTATATATTCACGGAAATATATTTTAAAATATATATATTATTTATATATTACTTATTTATTTTTTTAAACTTTTTTTAAATGTTTTTTTTTTTTTTTATATTTTTATCTATAATACTTTTTTTATGTGGACGATACGCTTGTCGCCATTTTCAAAAAGACTGCGAATTAAATTTGTTTTGGCTTTTTGAGTAAAATTTTTGGACAGAATAGAACTATAATTTGCGAATTGATAAGTCACATACATGTATGTTGGCGTCTCATTCGAATATAGGAATTTCGCGAAGTGTTGTTATCTGCATCGCACCATCAACTCGTTATTACTTACACCCTCGGAGTATAGTGGTATCGCTTTACTCAGGGTTTCCAACACGTTTTGGCTGCGTTACACCATTTACAGATAATACACGTCGGGTTCTACTGGTCATTAATCGTTTCGAGGTAAAACGCCGCAGGGCACTGCTACCCCCTCCGGCGAGGTTAATCCAGAAATTTCGGCCCGTTACATTGAATACGCGGTTACCAGATTAATACATAGGTTTATACATTAACGCGAAAGTACGCTTGCGAGTTGTATACGGACGACGGCGATACTACATATTACGCCGCGATTATCGCGCTGTATTAGGCGTTACAAATTGTATTGCATACCTATCGGTTAACGTTTGTGTGGCAAGGATTTCTGTGTTGCAGAATACGGATGCGCGCGCGTTTGATGAACGATATTATTTAAGGAAATACGATCGCAATGTTACAACGGAAAAATGATTATGATTATTTAATAAGCACGAGAAAACTCACCCAGATTTGTGGAGTTCCTTCTTCGAGACACAAACTGCGGTGAACGTGTCCTCGAGTAAGCAGAGTTCCTTCTTCTTACAGTTGAGCGGAGGACAAAGCTCGCCTGTAACATAGTCAAGAAAGACGCCAGCTGGTGAATATAATATAATGTATTCTCGAAACGTCAGCTTGCGCTGCAACCCCAAAGGCTATGATCATTTCTCGTAAGGCGAGATACGCTCGAAGCTTTCGTTCTGTGCAATCTTTTGCAAAGTAATTAAATTGCAGATTTTCCTCGTAGAGCGTAGAAGAGCTTTCTCTCTGTTTTACTTTTCGCAAAGTCTGATAATTTTAAGCTATGTTGCATAATGGTTGTCGTCAAGTAGGCGAAAGAAAAGAAAAAAATTTGAATGCAGAGCTGTCGTCTCGATTCGTGTTGATAAAAAAAAAAAAAAAAAACATAGTGAGTGCAGTCAAGATATGCAGTCGACACTTCTCAATTCGTAGTTCGTTACAATTTTAACAATTTCGAAAAATTAGTTTTCTAGAAAATTCTATTTTTAAGCGTCGAAAGAATCCAATTTAGCGTATTTCCATCGTCATACGTCTATCCCGAACGGTTTTCGCGGCACAAAGACATATATAGGAGGAAGAAAATAGCGCTCTCTCGAGCTCGGAATGCCCTTTAATAAAAACCTGACGAAATTTGAAAGGCACGCTGGTAAATCCACAAAATTGAGAGGACACAAAGAAAGGTCTTCCGCTCTGTCTTTCCGAGTTTGCAGGGACTTTTAAGATTCAAGTGACGGAAAACGGAGTGTAAGGAGTCGGTTTCAATAATCCTTGATGTATGACGAATAGTACTTGACTGCAGTGACATCATTTTTAAAAAAAGTTTATTCGGTATCCAAAGCAAGGAATCCAACATCATACATGTAGTACTTAGAAGTCGAGTGACCCATATTTTTAAATTTATTTTCCCCAAATCTTGAATCTTAACCTTTGAAAACCGTCGTTCGGAATAGCGTGACTCTTGGTGTACAATAGGCGATCGTTTCGTTGAAATCAAGATGACGTATATACGGAGGTACGTGCGACTGTGGGATTCACATAGAGATTGGTGCCTGGTGCGAGAGTCCTTCGTAGAAGCGAGAGACCCTTAGCCAAAACTTAGTCTAACACGCGAGGTCATCCACCAAATAGTCTGGTTGTGCCGGTCTGGCAGGGAGCGCGTCCTTGATACGAGAGTTTGCCGTTTTGCCGAACGCGTTAAACTATGGCACTGAAATTGGTCGGACGGAATACCAAGATAGACTACTGAATATTCCTGTTACCGCTGGCGGCTCATCGGTCGGATGAAATCCCGACCCTCGTCACCGAAACACTTCATCTTTCAGTCCATATCGTAACGTCACGCGCATATTTATGGAGTGTCAGTTTAGCGTACGCGCGCATTTTTCTTAGAAAGAAAAAACGCGAGAGTCGAAAACATTTTTGAAAAATTGAAAAAAAAACTACTTATCATTTCGTTAGTAGAATTTTTCAGAATCTTCATTGAAACGTTCAGAAATGTCTAATCGAAAAATCGATTAGAAACATACAATGAAAATGTTTTTTTAAACAGTATCGAGACATTAATGAAACTTGACAAATTTCATATTCGTATTCTGCTCCCATTAATTTTTAAATCAACCCGAGCATCAATTACCTTGATTACACCAGGCTGATCGTCTGAACCGCTGGCATTATATGAAGTATTAACGGGAGTGGAAAGGGGATGAGTCTGACGCGGGCTTATATATTTTAGATGATCAGCACGAGCGAAGGAGAGAAGCGGCCTAATCGCAGAAGTGTCTTGAAGCGTGTAAGGATGAAGAGGACGAGCGGGTAGAAATCCCAGACGGACATTAATAATTGCAAGAGAAGGTTATACCGTGTATATACATCATAGCTCATGGTGAGGACAAGCCTCTCTCCCCTCGCTGAAAGAGCAGACTCAGTGAGATAGAGAAAGGTACGGACTATGGCACAAAAAGTCTCTAATTCGTTCGGAACAATTCCGCATCGTCGTCGAGACTATCGCACTTTTTTTTTTTTTTTTTTTTCTTTACAAGTACAGTACTACATTATATCACTGTATTAGTATTATACTGGCACTACCCGCGAGAGGCTCCATTATAAAGTTGGCAGGTATCCGTTTTACCTTCCCCTCGTCGTCTGTTTCCTCGCACGGACGCTCATTTCTTTTTATCCACTGTCCTCTTACTTTTTGTTCTCTTCGTCGCCCTTCTTATCCCTCCTTTCTCTTCTTGCTCTCTGTTACAGCCACTGTTCCGCAATGTTGCACCGCAGTGCGTTAATTTGTGATTATCCAACTCGTCGACGTTGCGTTTTTTTTTTTTCTTTCTTTATCTTCTTTTATTCGACCACCGACGGTCGCCGTACGCATCACGCTAAGCCGAAGGCATTTTACGCGAATGAGACGTAGAGGAGCACGCAAAGTAGGGGAGAAACGTTGGCGTTTTCATTGTACCCTCGTGAGTTTATATGCAACGAAAAACCGCTTACGGGGCGTTATTGCCTCACGTGATTATTCAGTAATTAAATATCCCGTACTAATAGATTTTTCTTTTGGTTATATTTCGTCTGGAAGTTGCGTCTGAAAATGTCGAAAAGCGAGTAACGAAAAAACCGCACGAATAGTTTGAGAAATTGCGGCGAAATACGTGAAAGACGGGATGAAAGTTTAATCAATTCTGTGCGAACGGTTATGTCGCTCGCATTGCAAATGGGTGTGCTGAAATTTCTTCGTCTTCGTGTCTCGAGAATCATAATCTCGGATGCTGTAGCGAGACAGGAGTTTAAAATCACTGCGGAGCTTCGTGGCTGAGAGAACTCACGAGAGAGGGCGGTTACCATGGAAATGCGGGGGGAATTCTTCGGCAGTGTTTTGAAAGGGATACTGCTTTCAAGCTTTCCAGACGCATTGCCGTATTGAGCTACAGGACCAGACGAGGAAATATTTCGTGAATCGTTTAACCCGTCAACGTCAGACACACAACAAGAAATTTCGTCTCGATTACTTCATTTACTTTGCTATTAATATTATATTATATTCATATATAGATCGCGAAAATATATCGTCTTCGATCCGTAAATATATCGTCTAATAATATATTATATAAAATAATTCCGCTTAGTTAATTTTTCAAAATTAATTTTCTGTACGAATTTATGCATAATGTCTATAACTTGTCGTCTAAAACGGACTTTACGACTCACAGAATCGATGTACCAAATTTTGTTAAGACTTATTGACGTGAAGGCGTGAAAAATGATGGGACCTCTGAGAAGCGCATAACTTCCGACTTTACCAGTAACGGCCGTTGGTAGTGCGTAAATTGCATATACTGGGTGATTGGAATTAAAGTTAACATTGATAAAAAAAATACTTTACCAATCATTTCGTTCGCAATCAACCATATGTACTTATTGCAACCTTTGGCCGCAAACTCGCTTCATTCTAAAGATTTTTATTTCATTGTGAAGAATCAAGAGTTTTAATTAGCGCGCGAGTATTTTCTCATCCCCTTAATAACGACTCTGGTACGATAGAGAATACTTCAGATATATACGTATACACGAGTGCAATGGACATCGTCCAGTTTTTCTCATTCATACGTCCCGCTTATTATCTCTTTCAATGATTCAAAATAGAGGCACATGAATAGCCGTGATCAACTCGTCGAAATTCGGACGAGTCATAACAGTCAATGAAGGGCTCTTCATCGTCCTTTAGAAGTATATCATCGCATATCCGCACTCTCCAGCGACCAGACAGATTCCAATAATCAATATTTTCATCCCGAACTGTATCAGAGACCAGCGTATTAAACATGAATTACGGATAGAGAGAAACTCCGTAAATTTCCAGTCGATGAATACGCAATTTTCGTTTTTCTTTTTTTTTTTTTTTTTCATGCCATAGCTGCGCCGATATCGCGAACGAGCTAAAAAGCCTCACTAGAGGTATATACACCTGACCCGCGCACTCATCTGGCGCATTCTGCCGCTAATGCGGCTGTTGAATTCAGATTTAGCGATCACATGGACCTCGCAAATCCGTACCACGATATATTATCGCTCGCGCGTTTTCGCATCCGAGAGTTCCAGATTCGTACCGTTTGTGCACGCATTGGAATCGGAATCGCCAGATTTTGAGTGGAATAATATACGTGAGCTTCAATTCGATCATTCCGCAGTACGGACGAGCGGATATCTATATCTAAACGACGAATAATGACCGAGTAGCTCCAGATCTGTGCGAATTTACCGGTACGAATGTTCCGGAAGTCTGGTTGGTGGATAGCGCGGTAGAACATAGAGCAGATGCGGCGGAGAGTCCGAGTCACGGATCCTCGATCACAGAGGGACGATCCCTTGAATAGAGAGCCCAAACCGTGGTGTCGGAGCGTAGAACCGTATCATGCGCCCTGCGGGAACACAATTGGTTAAGCATTCCCTACCACTCTTGCCGGGAGACTGCACGCTTCGGCATGCTAATGACGTAGGAATGACATACAGGGTTTCCTTGTCTATGGCGATAGTGGTGTGTAGACCGAGCCACGCGATAATCCTCGCTCGTTCCAGCTTGCCACAGGGAAACGGTATAACAACGGTAGACGTTCTGGATAAGTCGGACAGCCCCCACCGGATCGTGGATCAAGGTGAGATTACACGAGGGCCAGGAATCAGCGGACACGCGAACTCGATTAACCGAGAGGTGAGTTGCCGAGTCGTACACGTAGGTCATGGGTACCTATCGTATGTTAACGCGACCTACGTATTGCATGTATGAATAGCTCGCGGGAATGGGTATAGATTTCATACAACAGAATTAAACGAACGAAAAAACTTTTCATAGGTAATCCGATATTTAGTTTCATAGGAGTTCTATCGTACCTATGCTATACGAGACTCTCGTGACTGGATATGGTCTTCTCAATCGTCCTGTTCTCGCCTTCCGCCATCATCCGCCCTGCTCTCTCGCACTCCAGGGAAATTCGATGAAAACGAGTTTTGGAAATGCTATCGAGATGTATACGTACAACGGGGTTGAGTTGTATAGTATAGGTGTAGTATGGATGAACCGGGAATATGGGCGCATAGCTTTCATATATCGGACTCGGGGATTGCTTCGCTGCTATATGGTACCGGGGATATCCCGAATGAATCTCATTTCGGCCTTTAGAGACTCTCGGTATAGTGCATCGTATCCGCTATTCATAATCTCGTACAACATCAACAATGTATATGATAATAAATAACAACGCTAACGCGAAACAAAAAAAATCGCAACATAGGCGAAGTTGATGACATTGTTGGATTTTCTTGATAATTTAGGACCCAATCGAAGTGTTACGAAAAATCTTTTGGACCACATAATTTGATGTCATTTTTCTCTACTGAACATCGAAACGATAGTAGTATTGATCTGAAGGGGGTTACGATAATACTATTTCCAAAAAAAAACGAATAAAACGGTACCAAAAAACGTATAGAAAAATGGAAGACATTTAATCCACTTTGTCCGTTTTTTTTACTTCCGTGGATAGAAAATATCCCAAAATGAATTCATTTGCGGAATGACTTGACCCTTATTACTGCGGAGTATGTGATGTGTTCTTGAGACGTAAGGAATCGTGTCAATTACTTTAGCCCAGTAGTTATTAACCTTCGAAATCGAGAAGGGACTCCCACGTGGAACTTGGGAGTTCACGGACTCCGGGTTAAGAACCCCTGCCATTAGTCGATATAACTGAATCCTCGATCTTCATCCTCTATCTATATGTACTTCAAGTGCTGCGTGGTTCGTTCCATAGTGATCCAGGTTCGGGGTTAGTTGGGTACTCGACCCGCGACCGGACGATACGTTTCGAATGAAAAATTTATTATAGCCCCCGTACCCTCGGACTCTTTTTCGCTTCGCCTCGACCACGTTCGCACGCTCAGCTCGTCGGCGGCGTCGATGACTCGCGATAAGGTCGCGGAATCGAGTGCACTCGGTCCTGTACGGGTTCGGTCTGCACTGGCTACGAGAGCCGAGAAGAGGTATTAAATACGTGACCCGACTCGACCCTGCTATGGCGCCCTGCAATGTTCTCCCTGTCTCGACGAGATGCCCTTTCCTCACTCCCGTATTGCCAGGGGCCACGACCACCTCCTCCAGCATCCGTTTATTATCAACGACGAGTGCTATGCCATACACTCATTCTATATATCGCCTTTCTGTTATTTTCATCCGCGAAAATGGCGGCGAAGTAATAGCGGACGAGGGTACGAGTGCCTTTATTGCATTGCCTCATCTCACTCATTTCGTTTTTGGCTCTTCTTTTACTATCATCGCGTATACCTTCAATCGGATTCGATTTTTAGTAACTATAGGCGCGCTTTTCGTTTACACGCCGGATAAAGATCGATTCATCCTCCGCCTATGGGGGGACATGTAGCCTGTTTGCTCGGAAGAGACTCAGGTTTTCCCCTCGGATTGCCGAAATTGGCTTTTTTTTCGCGTGAGTCGTTCACGACGCAAGTTGAATCGAGAATAATAGGCGGCTTCGTGGTCCACGAGACGATGACTCCGGTTATCAGGGGCAATGACTGGGTAACAAGGACCCACCCGCATCCCCCGTTACACCCTTTATTCCGAAAATTCCGTCTTTTATGGATCGATAAAATTAATAACGATGAAGAAGCAATGAAGCTGAAACTAGCGGGCAGTTCAGCGGGCAGTTCGCCGCGCGAGCAGCGGTTCTCAGGCGCTACCGTAGCCCTCTTTTCGCTGTTCGCTAGTCGCTGTTCGCTGTTCGCAAATTCGCTGTTAATTTTTTCTATAGTTCGACACAATCAACTAAGCATATATGCCAAGTTTCAAACAATGTACACCTCTCCGAGCCGAGAAAAAAAATGTTTATTAACCATTTAAGGCCTCAGCCGACTTCTCGAGGTACCCTTTTGTTTATCGAGGTGTACATTCGCTGTTAATTTTTTCTATAGTTCGGCACAATCAACTAAGCATATGTGCCAAGTTTCAAACAATGTACACCTCCCCGAGCCGAGAAAAAAAATGTTTATTAACAATTTTACGGCCTCAGCGGGCTGTCTCGAGATGCCCTTTTGTTTATCGAAGTGTACATTCGCTAATAATTTTTTCTATCGTTCGGCACAGTCAACTGAGTATATGTGCCAAGTTTCAAACAATGTACACCTCCTCGAGCCGAGAAAAAAAAAGTTTATTAACAATTTTAAGGCCTCAGCGGACTATCTCGCGATCCCCTTTTGTTTATCGAAGTGTACATTCGCTGATAATTTTTTCTATAGTTCGGCATAGTCAACTGAGTATACGTGCCAAGTTTCAAACAAAGTACACCTCCCCGAGCCGAGAAAAAAAATGTTTATTAACAATTTTAAGTGCTCAGCCGACTATCTCGAGATCCCCTTTTGTTTATCGAAGTGTACATTCGCTGATAATTTTTTCTATAGTTCGGCATAGTCAACTGAGTATATGTGCCAAGTTTCAAACAAAGTACACCTCCCCGAGCCGAGAAAAAAATGTTTATTGAAAAAATTTTATTTTATTTTGACTATCTCGAGATGCCCTTTTGTTTATCGAGGTGTACATTCGCTGTTAATTTTTTCTATAGTTCGGCACAGTCAACTAAGCATATGTGCCAAGTTTCAGACAATGTACACCTCCCTGAGCCGAGAAAAAAAATGTTTATTAACAATTTTAAGGCCTCAGCGGGCTATCTCGAGGTGCCCTTTTGTTTATCGAAGTGTACATTCGCTGATAATTTTTTCTATAGTTCGGCACAGTCAACTAAGCATATGTGCCAAGTTTCAAACAATGTACACCTCCCCGAGCCGAGAAAAAAAATGTTTATTGAAAAATTTTTATTTTATTTTGACTATCTCGAGATGCCCTTTTGTTTATCGAGGTCTACATTCGCTGTTAATTTTTTCTATAGTTCGGCACAATCAACTAAGCATATGTGCCAAGTTTCAAACAATGTACACCTCCCCGAGCCGAGAAAAAAAATGTTTATTAACAATTTTAAGGCCTCAGCGGACTATCTCGAGATCCCCTTTTGTTTATCGAAGTGTACATTCGCTGATAATTTTTTCTATAGTTCGGCATAGTCAACTGAGTATATGTGCCAAGTTTCAAACAATGTACACCTCCTCGAGCCGAGAAAAAAAATGTTTATTAACAATTTTAAGGCCTCAGCCGAATATCTCGAGATCCCCTTTTGTTTATCGAAGTGTACATTCGCTGATAATTTTTTCTATAGTTCGGCATAGTCAACTGAGTATACGTGCCAAGTTTCAAACAAAGTACACCTCCCCGAGCCGAGAAAAAAAATGTTTATTAACAATTTTAAGTGCTCAGCCGACTATCTCGAGATCCCCTTTTGTTTATCGAAGTGTACAATCGCTGATAATTTTTTCTATACTTCGGCATAGTCAACTGAGTATACGTGCCAAGTTTCAAACAAAGTACACCTCCTCGAGCCGAGAAAAAAAATGTTTATTAACAATTTTAAGTGCTCAGCCGACTATCTCGAGATCCCCTTTTGTTTATCGAAGTGTACAATCGCTGATAATTTTTTCTATAGTTCGGCACAGTCAACTAAGCATATGTGCCAAGTTTCAAACAATGTACACCTCCCCGAGCCGAGATAAAAAATGTTTATTGAAAAATTTTTATTTTATTTTGACTATCTCGAGATGCCCTTTTGTTTATCGAGGTGTACATTCGCTGTTAATTTTTTCTATAGTTCGGCACAATCAACTAAGCATATGTGCAAAGTTTCAAACAATGTACACCTCCCCGAGCCGAGAAAAAAAATGTTTATTAACAATTTTAAGGCCTCAGCGGGCTATCTCGAGATGCCCTTTTGTTTATCGAAGTGTACATTCGCTGATAATTTTTTCTATAGTTCGGCACAGTCAACTAAGCATATGTGCAAAGTTCCAAACAATGTACACCTCCCCGAGCCGAGAAAAAAAAATGTTTATTAACAATTTTAAGGTCCCAGCGGGCTATCTCGAGATGCCCTTTTGTTTATCGAAGTGTACATTCGCTGATAATTTTTTCTATAGTTCGGCACAGTCAACTAAGCATATGTGCCAAGTTTCAAACAAGGTACACCTTCCCGAGCCGAGAAAAAAAATGTTTAGTGGCAATTTTAAGTCCCTCAAAGGGACTCAAAATGGCATCTCGAGATAGCCCGCTGAGGCCCGCTGAGACATTTTTTTTCTCGGCTCGGGGAGGTGTACTTTGTTTGAAACTTGGCACGTATACTCAGTTGACTATGCCGAACTATAGAAAAAATTATCAGCGAATGTACACTTCGATAAACAAAAGGGGATCTCGAGATATTCGGCTGAGGCCTTAAAATTGTTAATAAACATTTTTTTTCTCGGCTCGAGGAGGTGTACATTGTTTGAAACTTGGCACATATACTCAGTTGACTATGCCGAACTATAGAAAAAATTATCAGCGATTGTACACTTCGATAAACAAAAGGGGATCTCGAGATAGTCGGCTGAGCACTTAAAATTGTTAATAAACATTTTTTTTCTCGGCTCGGGGAGGTGTACTTTGTTTGAAACTTGGCACGTATACTCAGTTGACTATGCCAAACTATAGAAAAAATTATCAGCGAATGTACACTTCGATAAACAAAAGGGGATCTCGAGATATTCGGCTGAGGCCTTAAAATTGTTAATAAACATTTTTTTTCTCGGCTCGAGGAGGTGTACATTGTTTGAAACTTGGCATATATACTCAGTTGACTATGCCGAACTATAGAAAAAATTATCAGCGATTGTACACTTCGATAAACAAAAGGGGATCTCGAGATAGTCGGCTGAGCACTTAAAATTGTTAATAAACATTTTTTTTCTCGGCTCGAGGAGGTGTACTTTGTTTGAAACTTGGCACGTATACTCAGTTGACTATGCCGAAGTATAGAAAAAATTATCAGCGATTGTACACTTCGATAAACAAAAGGGGATCTCGAGATAGTCGGCTGAGCACTTAAAATTGTTAATAAACATTTTTTTTCTCGGCTCGGGGAGGTGTACTTTGTTTGAAACTTGGCACGTATACTCAGTTGACTATGCCGAACTATAGAAAAAATTATCAGCGAATGTACACTTCGATAAACAAAAGGGGATCTCGAGATATTCGGCTGAGGCCTTAAAATTGTTAATAAACATTTTTTTTCTCGGCTCGAGGAGGTGTACATTGTTTGAAACTTGGCACATATACTCAGTTGACTATGCCGAACTATAGAAAAAATTATCAGCGAATGTACACTTCGATAAACAAAAGGGGATCTCGAGATAGTCCGCTGAGGCCTTAAAATTGTTAATAAACATTTTTTTTCTCGGCTCGGGGAGGTGTACATTGTTTGAAACTTGGCACATATGCTTAGTTGATTGTGCCGAACTATAGAAAAAATTAACAGCGAATGTACACCTCGATAAACAAAAGGGCATCTCGAGATAGTCAAAATAAAATAAAAATTTTTCAATAAACATTTTTTTTCTCGGCTCGGGGAGGTGTACATTGTTTGAAACTTGGCACATATGCTTAGTTGACTGTGCCGAACTATAGAAAAAATTATCAGCGAATGTACACTTCGATAAACAAAAGGGCACCTCGAGATAGCCCGCTGAGGCCTTAAAATTGTTAATAAACATTTTTTTTCTCGGCTCAGGGAGGTGTACATTGTCTGAAACTTGGCACATATGCTTAGTTGACTGTGCCGAACTATAGAAAAAATTAACAGCGAATGTACACCTCGATAAACAAAA
This sequence comes from Cryptus armator, assembly GCA_963971235.1. Classification (NCBI taxonomy): domain Eukaryota; kingdom Metazoa; phylum Arthropoda; class Insecta; order Hymenoptera; family Ichneumonidae; genus Cryptus; species Cryptus armator. The sequence continues at coordinate 8,187,782 of OZ020240.1, forward strand.
GGGCATCTCGAGATAGTCAAAATAAAATAAAAATTTTTCAATAAACATTTTTTTTCTCGGCTCGGGGAGGTGTACTTTGTTTGAAACTTGGCACATATACTCAGTTGACTATGCCGAACTATAGAAAAAATTATCAGCGAATGTACACTTCGATAAACAAAAGGGGATCTCGAGATATTCGGCTGAGGCCTTAAAATTGTTAATAAACATTTTTTTTCTCGGCTCGAGGAGGTGTACATTGTTTGAAACTTGGCACATATACTCAGTTGACTATGCCGAACTATAGAAAAAATTATCAGCGAATGTACACTTCGATAAACAAAAGGGGATCTCGAGATAGTCCGCTGAGGCCTTAAAATTGTTAATAAACATTTTTTTTCTCGGCTCGGGGAGGTGTACATTGTTTGAAACTTGGCACATATGCTTAGTTGATTGTGCCGAACTATAGAAAAAATTAACAGCGATTGTACACTTCGATAAACAAAAGGAGATCTCGAGATAGTCGGCTGAGCACTTAAAATTGTTAATAACCATTTTTTTTCTCGGCTCGGGGAGGTGTACTTTGTTTGAAACTTGGCACGTATACTCAGTTGACTATGCCGAACTATGGAAAAAATTATCAGCGAATGTACACTTCGATAAACAAAAGGGGATCTCGAGATATTCGGCTGAGGCCTTAAAATTGTTAATAAACATTTTTTTTCTCGGCTCGAGGAGGTGTACATTGTTTGAAACTTGGCACATATACTCAGTTGACTATGCCGAAGTATAGAAAAAATTATCAGCGATTGTACACTTCGATAAACAAAAGGGGATCTCGAGATAGTCCGCTGAGGCCTTAAAATTGTTAATAAACATTTTTTTTCTCGGCTCGGGGAGGTGTACTTTGTTTGAAACTTGGCACGTATACTCAGTTGACTATGCCGAACTATAGAAAAAATTATCAGCGAATGTACACTTCGATAAACAAAAGGGGATCTCGAGATAGTCCGCTGAGGCCTTAAAATTGTTAATAAACATTTTTTTTCTCGGCTCGAAGAGGTGTACATTGTTTGAAACTTGGCACATATACTCAGTTGACTGTGCCGAACGATAGAAAAAATTATCAGCGAATGTACACTTCGATAAACAAAAGGGCATCTCGAGATAGCCCGCTGAGGCCGTAAAATTGTTAATAAACATTTTTTTTCTCGGCTCGGGGAGGTGTACATTGTTTGAAACTTGGCACATATGCTTAGTTGATTGTGCCGAACTATAGAAAAAATTAACAGCGAATGTACACCTCGATAAACAAAAGGGTACCTCGAGAAGTCGGCTGAGGCCTTAAATGGTTAATAAACATTTTTTTTCTCGGCTCGGAGAGGTGTACATTGTTTGAAACTTGGCATATATGCTTAGTTGATTGTGTCGAACTATAGAAAAAATTAACAGCGAATTTGCGAACAGCGAACAGCGACTAGCGAACAGCGAAAAGAGGGCTACGGTAGCGCCTGAGAACCGCTGCTCGCGCGGCGAACTGCCCGCTGAACTGCCCGCTAGTTTCAGCTTCATGAAGAAGCAACTATACTGATAGAGTATTTCGTTCTTCAAAATCGAATTGGAAAGCATATTTCGATTAGTCCTTCACAACTGTAAGAATAAAGTATTCTTTCCCCATTTCGCATGCGCCAATGAGCATTATATCGTTCCGTTTTACATTGAAGAGTTTTACCCTCTCGCGATTCAAAGTATCGGAAAGTATCGGTGTGGAAAATATGGGGGACGTGCATGTGGTAGTGACTGCGACGTGATGTGGTGAAGAGGATCGTGAGATCATAAGAGGGTTAATGGAGAATTTATGACCAAAGAGCCTAACGTGCGGTGGCCTCATATGAAAAGCGAATAACAATTTCGAACTTGTGGCTATTGACGGCTTTCGCTGTGCTCTACATTAATAAATCGAAGGATATTGCCAGTTTTTACTCACTGTTCGGATCGTGAATCCAACGCTTCTTGTCGCCGACCTTCATGATGCGCGTATCATCCTGAAACAGAGAATAATTGAATTTCAAAAGCGAACGGGATAGCAAAAGTCGTTATAATACAATTTCAAGACGATTTCGCCGTCTGGTTTCACAGGGCTTTCACGAAGCGGCTCTCTACTCCCGAAGCCCGTAGACAAATTTCGATTTTTCCGCGCAGTGTCCACATTGGGAATCGCTAAAGCAAACCTCGACTTAAGCTGGAGAGTCGAGCGCCGTTGAGCAAACTCCCCTGCCAGACGAAACGTCCCCGCCTTACCCCTTTTCCCCGATGCAGCTTCCGGCAAAAGCGACCCGGGGAGCTTCTCTATCTCCAGCTTCTCCACTGGCGCTATTCACTCGGGGATTCGCGAAGAAGCGGACTTAATTACGTAATTAACGCGAACAAACGTAGGAAGACACAGAATAAGCGCTCCAGATATACGCGCGCGCCGGTACCTCACGACTCGGTAATTCGCGAGGAGAAAATCTTTTCGAGAGAAAATGAAATAGAGCGATGAGGATCTCGCGGTGATGGGTAGTTAATGTTTGAGACGAAACGAGGAAATTGCGACAGTCTTTAGGCAACTTGAACGCGTTACGATTTTATCATTATACGGTGGAGAATAATATTGTGCAATGGATCATCCTGTCGGTTTTAATGGGAACTGATATTATTGTATTTTGGAAAAGATGAGATAAAATATTATTACACATCATTTTGGAAACTGTGCTTTGTCTCGAATCGGAAATTAACGAATAATGCATTAACCTTTGTCATTTCACTTTACCGTGTGATGGTTTACGATATAGGATATAAGATGTAGCGGAGGATACCGGCGCGAGCTGTTCTGTGTTCTCCTCGCCACGGCAGAATTATCTCCAACTAATTGTGAGACGGGAAGTAAACTTTACCAATTAACCGCTGGCGCTCTTATGCTGCCGCTTAGAAGGATCTTCGGCGTAGCAGTAAACCCTGCAGAAGGGCCGAACTCGAAACTTCGTCATGGCGAACGAAGCAAATGCCCGAGCTCCTCTCTCACGTTCGGAAATCGACCGAACGCCGAGGAGCTTCGCGTCCAAGTATGCTTTCCCTCGAGAGAACTCGAGACGAAATTGCTCACATCTATGAGTTTTCGGAATACCATCGGAAGACATACAAGGAACTGGGAAAGCGATGGGTGGGACGGGGGAGGAGGAAGAGAAGGAGAGATAAAGAGGGAAGAACACCAAAGTGGGAAATCTTGCAAGTGGAAATTTGTTACACTTTCACGGATTATCGCGCCGTATTACACAGTCTAGTGAATTGCAATATCTAATCCTATATATAATAATGCCGAACGAATTTACTTTATGTATATAGTTACCATCGTATATCGCGCGCGTGAATTAAAAAAAAAAAGCTTTCAGTGTAATCCGTAATGATGAGGTCGTTCGTTGATTATTGAATACTTACATTAATTACAGTCGATATTGGAAACCATTATTATTTCAATGAATTATTCAATTCATATATCCCATTCTTACGGCAATTAACACAGTGGAAATCCAAATATATTTCCGTCAATAATTTATCGTATTCGGGTACATCGAAATCCCTCAATAATAGTTTCACCCTCGGTAATCCTGATCCCTCAATATTCTACTCGCACCCGCATCCGTTTACGCGTTTTAATTGTATCCTTTTCATTATTAACCCCATTAATCGTAGTGAACGATATGTCGAGGGGTCACTTGATTTCTCGCCTCGAACTATCGGGGAGTTTCTCAAGGCTATTTTTCGGCTCGTGAGATAAGCAGTGCATTTGCAGCCTACCGAACAAATGCCGTCGGCGAGATGAAATTTAGAATAGAAATTCAGAATTAACACGGAACTGACAAAGAGCTGTGAAACTTTACGAATTAACTGCTCTTACGAGTCATGCCGGGGCGCGGTTTTGTAGTCGGTCGCGTTAGCCCGCGTGACCTGTACCATATATACCGACGTCGCGAGGCACGCAAAACTTTGAAATGCTCTTGTGTTCCAACCCCCGCGTACACCGGCGTCCCGCGAAACGCTAGGCGTTTCGTCGTTTCCATTATTCACGGTTACGTCCCATAACCGCTGCGTGACTCGGTCCTATCCCCCTTTGGTGGAATGAAATTCTTTTGCGCCATTAACATTTCGTGTATCTCTCACCATAGTTTCGACGCTTGTGAATGTATATACATCGATATATATCTATATATATGCAAGTCTTTTCGCACTCTCAACCTCACGTCCCTCTATTCGTTCCAATCTTTCACGAGCGTAATCGAAATTGCGTTTTACAAAGTACCGAGAATACGAATCCGAGAACATTTCCAACGTGCTTTCAGCAGGAATCGATCAACGGACTCGTAGTGAGCTCACGACTCGCAGCCGAGCTCTCCACCTCGAACGCGGATTTTAATCGACGACACTTCGGTCTCGGCATGTGCTCCAAAACGAATTACGCGTTCGAACGAATCGCACTATCGCCAGTCGGTCGAATAATTATTTGATGGGACTGAAAATCGCGACGGAAAAAATTGAGGTAATTTTTTTATTTCACGAATTTATTGGCTTCGTAGATACTGAGACGCTTCATGCATAATACCTAACATTTCCGTCCATAAAAACTCATCATAATGGAATCGACGGAAAAATTTACCGGAATGTCGGACGTTCATTTTTTTTTTTTAAATCGTTTCATATTACAGTCGGAATACTGTTATATATTATTGAAAAAAAAAAAAAAAAATGTGTTCACTTTCGTCTTCCAGAGAAATAAATGTTGTTAAAACTCGTCGAATCGTTTGGTTACAAAAAAGTATCGCCGTAAAAGAGAATAAATGATGATAAGATTTATGTAATAGCGTTCTATTGCCAGCACCGAGTTGCCCGAGTGACCACGATGCATACGATGTATAGTATACAAAGAGACGATATTTGCCTCTTTTGTAACCGGGACTTGGCTTGCTAGTAGTATAATCGAGCTGCGCAGCGAAATCGAGGTCACTACACTTTCGCAAATCGAATGGATCGATATGTTGGCAGTTACTTACCCCGGTAGACATTTTGGAGTATTACATCGCATCCCGATAAGGCCTTGAAAACGCCTTGTCAGATCGTATTCAAGCCTTATACCGGAGCTTCCTGCAAGCCCTCCTAAAATTTCAACCGTAGTAGCTTGCTGCTTTACTTACTCCAACCTGAACTCGTTTCGCTGAGCTCTTTCCGCTTCGGTCACTGCTATAAAATGCATTAGCTCTCGGAGACACATACATACACCCGTCTACTAGTCGGTGACTCTCAGCTCAACTGCGGTACAAAATCTCTCGAGTTTTATCTCTCACCGAGATCACGCTATCCTCTGTATCTCAACATTTTTTTTTTCCCAGTGCTTTCGAGAATATACAGACGATACATTTCCAAGGTCGTAATCCTCGAGTACGGAAAAAAAAAACTCGAGATAATCACCGCGACAAGTACCAGTATATGACTCATATATCATTCAAGTAGAGTATATAGAATAGAAACAAAGGCAGCGACATTGAATAGCGTCATCGTAACGATAAATGGAGCAGTAGATGAGTCACAATCGTATAAAAATAACTCGATTAATTCTCCGAAACATTTTTTTAAAATACAAATAAAAAGTGTTTGGATAACAAAAATGATATTTTGCTCATACGATTAATTTTCAATGTGCGAATTCTAGATGGAAATATGTATCTATGCGGTAATATCGATAATTTACCAATATCGTTTTCAGATCGAATCGCGTATAGAAATTAGGTGCATGCGAGCAGCCAGAGCGGTGAGTACAGCGAGTTGTAGAATGGGTCGTCGCTGAAGCCGCAGTTTCACGATTATCACGCTCGAGGTACGTAGATCATTGACGGTAATTGAGCCGGAGGGGCGGGGGAGAGGGGGAGGGGGGCGAGATCCGTGCCTGCGGGACAGAAGCGACGAGGGTGTATACGGTGCGTTGTGTACCGCGCCAAATAATTGGTAGGGAATATAACCCGGGCGCTTTGCACGGGTTCCGGGGGGGTCTTCAACAACTACGTGGCGCGCACTTTGCGTTACATGAACCTTCAGCCGATTGCCCATCTAAATGAGATTATGCTATGCATTTGGTGTCCCCGGTAACGCTTCGCCAACATCAAAACGTGTGCGTTAGTTGGGGTCAAACGAAGCATGGCTGATGAACGTGTATTCAAAAGTGCCTGAGGGTGAATCCGTTGCAACGAGGTAATGATTTATTCGTAGTCAACGAGCACCGTTTCGTCGCGTTTTAATTTTTTTGGATATCATCTTATTTTTAAGGAGTTTACATTAATTTCCTCACGAGAACCAATTCGGTGGTAATAAGTAAATCTTTATTGTATCGAAGCAACAGATTCAGTTGTAAAGAAATCCTTCTCTCGATGTATTGATGTCCGCATAGAAATAAATGTAAAACAAACAAGAAGGCTAAACGCAAAAGAATATTAACTAGAGGCTTGTGTAGACTACAAACGAAACAAGTTGACGGTGAAAAGACGATTCCGTGAGAGTCAAACACGGGAATGCAAATAACGAACAGAGACACGGAGTACAGGAGATGAAAGAGGTATGCAAAAGCATCAGCCGATAGAGCGTAAGGGAATCGAGTGAAGATAGGTACCTGACTTGGCAGGGCAGAGGATCAAATAGTGTGCCCACCCGTTCTATCCCGCTGAATCTCTCGTACTTCGCGACTTGGAAGGCAATCGTTGTAAATGCAACGTTCATCATCTGTCTATATACGGGTATCTACACGATATATTCGAGACAACAACTGGCGGAACACACAAATGCACACATCGACAGTTATAGTACAACTGGATAGGTCAGCAGATTTTCGTCAAACTATCGGGAGGGCCCTCAGTTCAACGAGAGAAGCGAATTCGCCCGCGAGCTCCCATCCATTATCCTCTTCGTGAAGCTCGCTCACTCGTCTTTCACCCTCATCTTCACGGGGTTTGCTTCCGAAGGTTGATGGACGATGTCGGGACCACCAGCAGTAGCAGAGGGATCGCACATCCGTGTACTATGCTACGTTCCACGGGCCGTAGGCTCGCTCGATAACGCGCTATACAACCCCGTTGCCTTTATCCATCTATACCCTAAAATATATCCCTCAGTTGATGTCCGTTCTGCTTTTTCCTCGACGATTCGTCGACTATCGACATCAACCACCAACGGCGCCAATACCGTTTCACCTTTGCCAGTCCAATTTATTATTATTATTATTGTTATTATTATTATTTTACCCGAAATGGCCAACGTCGATCTTTTCGGAAGTCGGGATACGCAATATCGGAAGTCCTTTGACGATGAAGATTTGCGGCAACCGAATTTCCGTCAAGTAGGTACTACGACGTATATATAGCACACCGGGGTTATCCCCTGGGACTGGTTTGCTGGAACTCGTTCATATCCAACCACAGCGTTTTATTATATCCGGGGGCTGTGATGCTGCGAACTACCTTGACGTATATACGAACTTGCGCTCTACATTCGTTCACTCAATTGTCGCCGTGTTCACGAAATCGAGGAAATTTTACTTTAGGAGAAGGGAGAGGGAGGGGGTCGTCAAGAAATATTGATCGATCGAAGAAACGACGAGAAACTGCTGGAATTTATTTCCAATTTGGTTTTGCTGTAAAGCGACTCTTCTAATACGGATGCATTTTTCCATAGAACATTGTTACAGACTTTGTATTAATGGACACGAAATACGAGAGCGTCGTCGTTGATAATTTTCCCATTCTTAAAATATTCGTCTCGGCGGGAAGAAAATTGGTTTTCGGAGGAAATCTCCGATGAAGCATTCCGAATCAAAGGGTAAATCAATTCGTCGTTGAATGATAGAAAAAATAATTCCAATGTAAAGAAACGAAATGTATCGATCAAATTCCATTTGTCTCAACACTTGACTGCCCGAGAATAAGGAGGGAAAAGGGTTTTCTACAAATTCGCATTCGTATGTGTCGGCACCCTATACTTCCGCTCGATCGGACCTTGGAAAATCCCTGAGCTCTCGAATCGTTCGAAAAGTGGAACGAGCACAGCTGAGGCGAAGCGATAACCGCAATCCCGAAATCCGTACATTGTGCCGGGCAAAGCCGGAACATCGAAATTTTCGGACCACCAACACAGGAACAGAAACTGGTGAGAGAGAGCGGAGGAAAGGGAGCAAAGTAGTATCACGAAAGGGGGTATAAGAGAAGTGCAGAAAAATGTAAGGGTTGCGGTCGTCGCCGGATCAGAAGTTGGAGCAGCAGAAGCAAACTCTCGTTGCTCCGGTGTCGTTGCAGATAGTAGATACGTATATTACTTCGGTTCGTACTACGGTTAGGTCAGACTTGAGGGGGAGGTGCTTTTAGCCTCTCTCGAGCTTTCAATTTAAGAGCATGCCGGACCTTTCCCACAACGTTCTGCACAGTTCACGATGTAACGCGGTCTTCAACCTCGTGAGAATACCAATAGTATAACACATTGGCCCTACCGGTTGGTTTTCCCTCGCGAGGATTGGCCTTTTCATGTGGTTTCAATGGCAACTTCGCGCTCGACGCGCAGTAAATGAAGTATTTATGTTATGGAAATATTTCACGTACTCCGAGATCCGGTTGGGTGTTTGGACCGTATATCATGAAATTCCGATAATACAAAAAGGTTTCGTAAAAAAATCTTTAAAGTTACCGGCGGATCGGGTCGCACGGGGTGGATTGCGGGACTCAACGCGCGGGGTAGTAGGCAGTGGAGGCTCGCGTGTTATTTCCGCTTCGAAAAACTACCTAAGTGGGTTTCGCGTACGTTGGAAATCTATCGTCGACCATTATTTATGCGACTCCCTGAGAGAGCGAGCTGCCGAGAGCGTGCGGAAGGGTCGTTAATAGAATTCTCGGTAGAATCGTATCCCTTCGGGCTGTACGGAAAACCGTGGTAGCCACATCCCCCATTGTGAACCAATCCGGGGCTCTCTCTTTCTCGCATACATATGTAACTCGCCGTTGCGCGTTGTACAGGTATAAAGGAGATGTAACGCAAATCGTGTTACGTCCGTACGGAAACCGCGAAGACTCGAGAAATTCCATTTGCATGGTACTATACTGAATGGCTTACGTCTCTAGAGGGGGAAAAAAAATACATATATGTCGCGAATTCTGTTTCCGCGTAACAAATTTATCTAACGTTCAACGAGTTTCAGCAAAATTCTCTACCGATCTCCGTAGAAATCCGTCGGCGTGAAATATCGGTCGAGCCATGAAAAATTGGCTTTCTCTATAGCCGTTTCGGAGTAAAAGAAAAAATCGAGTCTAAATAATCTACGAGATTTTTTTTTTTTTTTTTTTTTTTCGAATCGTAAACTAGCCGAACGAAGCGACGTCACGTAATTTCTTTATTTTTTCGTTCCCATTTTTTTTTTGTTTGTTATAACGTGTCAATCGATATTTCGGTTGAGCCAGCCAACGGCACACACTTCGAGGAACACACAACTGAATATTCATAGCAATTTTCGCTATGAGAACGACCGGGCCCGGGGCGGCGTTAGCCGGAATAACAACGACCTAATGGCCACTCGACTGCCGTTGCACGAACAGTGCTAGAGCTTGCCGTTTACTATTAGGTACGTACTATAGGTCTTTTGCAACGTATAGTATAAGTCGCTGGTGGTGGCGTTACGGCTGCTTCTCAGACTACTGACTGCTTGGCTTAGCCATGGCTCTCGAGAACCGATGAAAACAACCCCCCCGGCGACTGTATTAAAACGAAAACAAGAAAAAAACAATCGTTAATGCCGCAAGAGCGCATCTAACACGATCACTTAATTTTCTCCGCGAGAATTACAGCCTTTGCATTAATTAATGCAATTTGCATATCGACTTTACTATGGTTAATTGAAAATACTGGTATCAACTTTATCCCGCAGTATTCCACGAAACGTTAGTATTTAACCGCATTATTAATATTTCAAACAAATCCCTTCGTGTTTTTTTCCAATGTACCAAAAAAAGGACAGCAAACTTTTCATTATTTCCCGCATGAAAAACATTGTTAACTGGGGAATTCGTCACGGTTTTTACTGATTTGTAAGCTTTTGAAATATATGAGAATTACTCGAGATTCGTGGAACCAAAAGCGATATTGAATGAACTCTGATCACCGATAGATACGTATGTTTCGCATTGATGTAAAACCGCATTCAGCATTTTATTATAGAATGCAAATAGGATCGGTGAGGAGCGGCTGCAAGGATTGCAACGAAACGAGTCTCATGCCTATTCAAGAGTGTAACAGAATTAGCGAATGAGTGAAAACACTGGAATAGAAATTGCCGATTGGTAAATCCCTCCTGGCGTTCGATTCTCCGCGGAATAAACTCACAAACATTGATAAACATTTATTCTACATTCGTAATACGGATACCAGAGTTTCTGGATATTTCCAATGCAGTTGAGCGGAATTCGCGATATGTTCGTATGAAGAATTCAAGATTAATGTTCCACCAATAATCCAGTTCAGCGGTCGTGATATTACAACTGGGTCTCTGACACCGATCTTAACTCCCGTCGCGAGAATCCTAGTTCTTGTCATATTTGCTGCTCGAACACGACGATCGAACATATCTTGATATGACTTGCCAATACCAGATCAGGAATTTAGTGCTACTCGAGTTCAGAGTATTGGGGGTTAAACTATTGGATAGCTATTGGTTATATAGCGATGCGAGACTTTGACTCCTTCATTCCATAGCCTGGAGAGCGTTAAAAACTTTCCAACAAGTGTAATATCTTTGCTGTACTTTTACGCGAAAAATCACAGTATATGCATCAAACGATGTAATGATGGAATAACGAAAGTTTAAAGTTTACATAAGGGAACGTCACATTCAACATAATACGGAAGGACGAAATTAAGTTTTCCGACAAGTGTAATATCTTTGTTGTACTTTTACGCGAAAAATCACAGTATATGCATCAAACGATGTAATGATGGAATAACGAAAGTATAAAGTTGACAAAAAGAAATTATGAATACGTAAAAGTTTCGAGTGTCTATCACGAGTGTAGAGGTACAGAAAGAAACAAAACCATACGAACTGAAATTATTCAGCTACTCAAGTGATTTTGTCAGTAGAATTAATGTAAAAATGGAGCCGTTCAGCAAGACGACAAAACATTTTCTATCAAAAACCCGCGTACTTAAGTAAACTGTTTCTTTCGAGACTCGGAAGACAAACTTTTACGGATCAACAGAACCTGTTTTTCTCCCTGAGGCATCACTTCCATTCAGTACACAATTGCGGAAACGTATGGTTTACATATGCTACATTGTGTTATGAATTGTGAGGAGTTATTGAAAGCACAACGACCCTACATTACGAAAAATGTTCCAAACGAGTCTTTTCCCATATGATTTTTTTATCAATGGTTTTCTAATGGTATTTGCGCCCATAATGTTCTATCGTCAACGATTAACAAATCGGGTCAATTTACAAGCAGTTTTACGACTCTGTATGATTGCAATATACGATTCACAGACAAACGTAAACATAATGAACTCACGCTACATCGATCTTTATTATTCAATTTCGAATTTTCAATCATTTTTCCTTTGTTTTCATCCGACTCTTATATGCAATACCGGCTATTGATCTTATTCCTCATGAAATTTTTTACGAGAAAAGACATCGTGTGATCGCAGATACAGAAATATATTTGGATCTCTCCATATGCAAACGGGAAAACGGTGCATATTCTTACACGGCGGAAAAATCGAATAATAATAATATTCTGTAATATCGCAGAAGGCTGCATGTGCCTATAACCCGACGAATATACCCCGAACGTGAGTATAACTTCAACGCTATATGGTCGACGCAATAACAAAGGTGTATTAGACAGGGTAGAATGGACTCGAGACCGCGTGTCCTCGTAGCTATACGTAACCACATATACACTCCGATAACATAGCATAATACATACCGTACACGTGTACATGTGTTTGCGGATGTAGCGAGAGGAGCACAAAACTCTACCATACAGCACTGTCCTCTACGGAGTTGCATGTGTTCACGCATATGTGAGTATCCAATATACATACGAGAATATTGCATGAAACACCGCTGCGAGCTGCGCACGCATGAATTTACGGACGCGTCTGATTGCCCCTGAATTTCGCAGGTAATACTCGACCTCGAGTACATAAGCCATCTCGTACATGGATATTTTATACACGAGAATGTATACACAACTTGTGAACATTGTTTTACTCACCACATTCTATAGAAAACTGTTTACGGATGGCGTTAACATACGTGTCTATGAGGTATCGTCTCTGAAAGACATGATACCCGCGTAACGAAACCCGATTACCGGTAGGATTTTGGTGAAGTCGCTCAATGCCGCCGGATATAGATATATCGACATCTCTCTCTATATATAAAAAGTTTTTAAAAATGCAAGTCCACCTTTTTCGTACTTTTTTGCGCAAAGATAAATGGCGGTGACCACGGCAACGGCGGCGAGCATGCTTAGCGCGCGAGCTCTGCGAAATCCTAGTATTATTATATTGTTTCGGCTAAACCATCATTTTCGCTAACAAGTAATCTCCGCTCAACATTAAATTTGCGCAACGGTTGTGTGTAGGCGATTTTGATAACTTGTTTAATCATCATGTTCGCCATCATCCAATCGAATTTGGAGTCCGATAAATAGGCAATGTTCTCGCGAATTGCGTCTCCTCTGGATGTGTATTATTTAGCTGAATTTTAGAGTCACATACTGGCGTACAGTTTGAAGGGATTTGTATGTATATTATGTGCACCGGTAACTCTACATTATCGATGTTCATATGCTACAGCCTTTTTATGTTTCAATGACATAAAGACATCGTTACATTACGCGATACGTGAATTTCCCGGCGTAATACTCGTCTGAGTGCACATATAACACTTGGAGAGGTGCGAAGCACATTTTATATATAATGGAGGAAGCGTGAACAAAAGCTCACGAGAATACGAGAGTACGGAGAATTCAGTATTTTTGCAAACGAAGGAGAAGCATTTTTTGCGTATTATACGCTTGAGAGGATTTTTACACAACCCGAGGGGATATTTCGTCAAAGGCTTGACAACAAAAGTGCGCGTCGTCGAAATTCTTTGCGCTAAGAGTGAGGGAGAGTGCGTAAGCTTATATTTTTATGGACGTGTGTGCCAACCATTCAGAAGAAAGAAAAAATTTACCAATTCATTCGTTGCAAATTTAATTAAATTGATTTCACCTATGAAATTTTGATAAATCGTATCGATATTATCGTTATTTTTGAGACGAATATATATATTTTTCTACCATTGGAATTTTCGTTTCGTATGCAATGAAAATAATTAGTTTAATTTCCATAATAAACTTTACTAGAATATTCAATGAAAATAATTGACGAATGCATTTTTAATTATCCGAATTGTGAAAATATAGACATTACTTTGTCTATGACGAATGTATTGTGTGAATATCGATCGAAACTTATGAATAAATTCACGAATTAATTGACGTTCTTTTGAAGCGCGTAAAGGAAGATTGATCGACATATACGTCTCTGTCAAAAGTTTCTAACGATGGAGAGGAATTATTCTATTGGGTGATTCGCATTTTTTCAATTATTTCCACACGACTCATTAATGCATAATAATTAAATAAAATTATCGAAAAAAGTATATATGTATTACTTTCATCAGAGAGGAGGGGGCAGGGGGGGGGGTGGTAGACACTGCCCGTCTACAGTCGATAAAATATTACTGATGCTGTGACATGCACCCCTGCCGTGCTGTGGTTATTGCAATGAGTGATCCCGTGTTTTTTTACGATCGATTTAAAAGAAAGAGCACTGAAGCTTCATCATGAAAATTCGACGAGAGTAGCCGATCTGAGCCCTCGGATACCACTGCGGTGTCCGGTAGCGTCGACAACTATCCAGCAATTCTAACAATAGTCATACAAAGTATCGAGGGAAATCTGATAGAACGCTGGAAGCTTCGTGGAGCACGAACCCGAGTACTCTCGGCGTTATCCCTCGTCTCTACGTGCCTCGTGACTAAAGTCTCGAAAGAAGAACCCATAAAGCCTGTTGGACATTCTTACGAAACACGTCAAATGACAAAAACCACTGCAACTGCTGCTTCTCCGTTGTCGCATGGAAACGGAGTAACACTGTATTTCGCATTGGCCGACAAAGAGAAGAATAAAAAAAAATCAAAATACTGCGCAAATTTACCTCTGTAACGAAAACATGTAGTCAACACAGTACTCAAACGGTAGGTACATGCCATTTTAATTTATTTTTTTCCGAACCAATGGATATTGGACGCGAATAAATATCCAATAAAACACGTGGGGAAGAGATTAAAAACTCGAGTGCTCGTAAGGAAAAGATCGTAAAGATTAATCATAAAGAAAAACCTCCTCTAGTGTAGCTAACAATTTACGCTCGATATATTTTCTTATTTTCACTCGAATGAAAATCGAGCAGTGAAAGGAGAAACTGTGATGGTCGTAGGTTTTCAGTGGCAATAGCAGCTGCCACACGACAGTGCGCAGCAATGACGCTGGACCACAGGAGCGAATCGGTGTGTGTGTGTGTCTCAGGGTAAGTTGATAAATCTTTTAGTACACCAACCGAGGCACAAGGCTCACGTAAAGATCTATATAGTCTTCGTCTCGTTTCTCGTAAAGTTTCTACACCTTGTGGCAAAGAATGAGCAAACGGTACAAGAGCTCCGGAGTATGGTATAGCGAAAAACTAGTACAGTGTAGTATATATATACTCGAGTAAGTATGGTTCTGGTTGGTGAGGGAAAACCCATTGGATCTTCACCACCAACGTTTTCTTCTTCGCCGTTCGTCAGCGAGCTTTTAACGAGCGTAGAAACGCAGCGAGTGGAGAGCCCACCGGGGCGTCGCGTAATAATACCGAGATACGAGGAATAGAAAGAGCAGCACCGCGAATAACGCGAACAATCCGTGGAAAACGGGGATAGAAACGGTATTGCAACGGATGAGCAAACACTCGTCGTGGCTCTCACGCTAGTTACACCATTGCCCGCGGTAACCGCAAGCGAGAACCTCTACACACTATCCGCGGGTACATGTATGAGCACTCATAGCTGCTCGCGCACACTGTAACATTTTTAATTAAATTACCTTTTACGATACGAGGGCATTTTCGCATATAATGCATGCGTAGACAGCGGGACCGTAAACTACGTGGTACAAACGCGAGTTGAACGCGCGCGCGCGCGCGCTTACAATCATCTAATTTATTTTTGCCTCCGGTGAAAAAGCGACGCTCGAGAAGTACATGCGTTTAATTTATTTTCGAATTGTGATTCGAAAAGCATGCCTGCGCGAGAGATCGAGCCTCACTCGTTTTCCTCTTTCCCCTGCGGCCCTTGACTCTTTGATTAACCAATGCAGACACAAGCGAGGTCGGCTCGTTATAACTACACGCGATGGAGTTTCCCTTCTCTCCCTTTCCCTTCCGCACCCCTCAACGATGCACAGCCGTAGAGTCGCCATCGTCGGAATGATTCGACCTGTACACACTCTCGACGCGGAAAGTCCGCACGCTCGGCAACTGGAAACGAATTGGGCGAACGAGAGTGCTATCGACAGTTTATCGCGGCTCGATGCAAATTTGAATTCGCGACACGACGGACAGTCGGACGAGAGGGAGAACGAGAGGGTCATACGAGGGTGGATGGGAGGCCAAGTTGAACAGCCAGCAGTACACTGGATCGCTCGATCCAACCGGCAAATTGTTTTCCCGATTATCATGGAAAAAGCAGAGCAATCAAAGGGCGATACGCGCTGCACCTATCTACCCTCCCATCTATACAACATTCAATCCAACCGCTTTCTCGCATGTGACCATTGCAGTCTCTCAACGAATGTGAGCTTCGGGCTTTCATGTCCATTTTCCACTATTCGAAGCAATATCCCTTTTCCTCCTTTTCCCCTCGTCGTCGCTTCCATTGCTCTGCTCGTTTCATTCGCACATTCATTCATGCCAGTCACCGTGTGACATTACGGCGGACGGGTATGTAGAACCAATGCAATGAACGTCAAAGTTATTTCGATCCAATTTGCAAACCCGCCCGACGAGACTGTCGTTATTTTGATATTCCAGATGGTTCAATAGCGGAAATAGATATTCGTCGAAATCATGGAAAAAAATTCGCTCGATTAAAGGGTACATTTGTCGAGACTTTGACATAAATCGAAGCCGGAGTAATTTAGTTTCCTACTGCAATTTAATGCAACAAATTATCAGGGTTTTTGAAGCGAATGCGCAAGTTTTCACAACTTAACCCGAATTTAACACGTAACGACCAACGACCATCCATTCATCTATCAATTTTTGTTTGTTCCCAAATGAACCATTTTTCCGGTTAGTTGCAAAAGATTGGGAATATCATTTTTTCACAATTTTTTTTTTATAACAATTACCAAAAATTATTATGTATGCATTGTAATCAGTTTCTCGATGATGCGATCAACAGAGAACGAGTGTTTAACACGAAGATTCGTTCGACAAAGAGTAGATACGAATGCATGAATTGGTGTACGTTCTCGCGCTGCGAATAAGTAGCGAGAGCCGGCGAATAGTCGGACTACCCGCTATAGTAGGATCGCGTGTGGAGCCCATTAGTTGAACAAACGAGAGAACAATTCTTACAGCCATCGGCGAGATAAGAAAGAAGGCCTCCTTCTACATCGAGTACGTAGCCGTCGCGGAATGACGAAGTATCCTACTTGTGAATTTTTCCACCGAAGGCATTTCCATAGTCAGAAACGCAGGTGTAAGCGCGCACCCTACAATATTCTACAAAGAATTCATGCAGAAACTTGAATATTCTTTGTGCGTGAAACGCATGCCTGACACCGTTGCTCTCGGTTTTTTAAAAAATGTCAGACGCGTAAACGTAGTCGAAGGGAGGGCGCTGTGACGAGTAAGGAGATAACACCTCCGTCGCTGCCGCGGATGGTGGGAATTCAAGTATCTAGTATAATATTATGTATATATGTTATATGTACGTGAGCGTACGAGGTATACAGCAGTGTTCTCCTCGTAAAGCGTACACGTAGGTACTATAACCTGTGGAGAAGACGGAGGTGGAGGAGAGGGACACATACTCCACGGAACGACGAAATGCTCCTTGTGTACATTACTCGTCTCTTGTAGAGAATGGCACGTGCGAATGTATCTATACAACATAGATTATGGATGCAAATGTATCGTTATGTATATAGTATACATATATATAATACTGTGTAAGACATACATAATATAGTCGCGATAGATGGCAGTGGTATATATGTATGTAGCGAAAGAGGCACCTGCTTTGGACGGTGCCTCCTACGTGGACCTGTGCAGCTCACGCAAACCCTTAAGCGCGGCAACGTTACGAGGCTAGTTTCGTCTCTGTACCCAGTATAATCATATATAGAATGGCACCAACATCATAGCACGTAGGTACGTTATGTTACGTATATCATGTATGACTTGTCTGTTGTACGTTCGTTGTCGACAATCGTACGAAACAACACTCTTCCATCCAAAATATCTCATGTATTCTCACATTTATCGCATAAAAGCGTCGTTCCAGAGACTTTTACAATAAATCGATGAAATTACGTATTTTTTATGTATATATGTTTTGTAAATTTGAATACTGCAGGATTAATCTATAGTCGAGCAAAGTCGACCTGATTGAAGAATAACACATTTAATCGACTATCTTTTAAACATTTTTAGTTACATTGACATAAAAAAATTAATTTCCTATTAACGAAGTAAGTGGAGTTCGCGTTCGGGTGTTGCGAAATATTTGAAACATTCATACAGCTTTGCGCTCAACTAATATCTGAGAAATTGAATTTTCAATAACCCGGAGGAGAAAAACTGCTTCGTCAGAATTAATCATAAATTATAGTTATTATTTTTAAATATTTAATCATTTTTTTTTGTCTATATCGGTCATATTTTCCGTCGGATTTCGCGACTCTGTTCGTCACGCTTATTTGTTTCGTATCTTTTTCGTTATCGCATTTATCTGACGTTTTGACGATCGAAATCATATAACCCGGGATATGATCGCGTCAATTATTAAACCTGATCATGCTTCCTATTCCGGTATGATAGACATTCTGTAATACGATCGAAGTAGATGGAGTCCTGCATAATGAACGAGAAGGTTCCCGTGCGTTTTGGCACAAGGGAAGTTACGCTTGCGACGAACCCGGTATTCAAGCAAACTGCATATCCGTCGGTGAGACGTACGAGACATTCCGGAGGAAGCTTCGGAATCGTCTACCTACCTATCTAAATGTACAACCCCATAGCTGCCTAAGGTGTTCCTTTACCTTGTACACCGTACAGTTACGCAAAGTACTGCGGCACAATGTTTTGTACGTTCGCTATAGTATTTGAGGTGTAGAGAATAAAAGGGACAGAGGAATAATTCTCTGTACAATACATTGTACAATACATTGTACAGAGAATTATAGATGGGTACCCCGGCGAATATGCAGTATGTCCTTTAGCCAACTAGCGGTACAGAGTCCAAGTATTGCGCGAGGTATACTTATACACTTTCATAAATACTTCACTTTGCCCTGCTATTCTATGTACGTGATATATACATTGGTGTAGGTGTGGTAGAGGTACTATCCCACCTACAGAATTGTGAAACTCATGCATACGTTGCTATCTACTCTCGCTTTATGCAGGGGCCATGAGCACACAAGTGTATAGAGCGTGCAAAACGTCCTGAATGTCAGAGAGTACTTTCAATTATTAAACGAAAGACATCTGATGTGCGCACAGCCTGCGGCCGGATGACCCGAGTTTTTATCCCTCGTATACCGACTACCGAGAACTTATTATTCAAAAGCGAGAATTATAGGGGTGCAATTCTTCTGCGCAGGCGTCGATATAATTCCAAACGGCGACCAAATGTTTGGTAATAACTCCCGAGTGAACTTTTTTTTCTTCTAAATACGAAGGGAACAATTTGAAAAAAAAAAGCTCTGTGTTCTACAACCATCTTGATGAAAGATCAATAAAGATATAGAATTTCCTGAGTTTACAGAATATTGATTTTTTTTTTCGGTATGAATTTATGAAATGCGTATGGATTATTTCTGGTCCAATTGCCAGCCGGTGTGTTGAATGTATGTACATCCGGAATAAATCGGTATATCAGTTTTCCAGTTTCCGACAGCGGCGCACTGTTGTTCTCAATAAAGGATTTTCATACGAGTCAAATTACCATACCGGACTGCGGAATTTCAGTGCATTGCAACATCTACATTCACGCTTGGCGTATGTTTTCACCCAATATTATTATGAATTCCTCATATTTTCATTAATTCCCCGTCTTATCGTTGGTCGGTTTTAATTTTTTAAAGAACATGTTGATCCGCCGGAACAAATGTGACGGTGAAAATCATCATTTCGATAATATGACGATATTTAGGTCTATGAAATAATTTGTATAAAGGCGAACATTTACGGACTCAACCAGCAAAGAGTTGGTGGTACAAAAGAATCCAAAAATAATTCAGTGACGTGAAATAACCACCGCGCGACTAAAACCTGAATGTCTATTTTATGTACATGCAAAATGGGTCATTGTCGCTTTACACGTGTGAAATTACTAACTATCTATATGCGAGGTAATTTTATTTAATCGCAAACAACTATTGACAAAAACAAATGAAGCTTACGCCCGATCTATTTGAATGGCACCAATTTGTTCAGTTGCACAACTGGTCATCGTTGCAGCGCAAACCGATCCCTTTAACTGGATATCAGTAGTTTCAAACAATGTGCCGAAATTCTGTGCATTGTACTTTGCTAATTAAAGCCATCATGCCGAATGAACGATGTACATTAACAGTGAGTGAGTGATGTGTAATTCTATACTTTATTAACGCATTAATTAATTATCCAATTATTCTCGGAGAGAGCTTCATGGTCAATCCGTTATCTCTAAAAATATCTTATTCATTTAGTTTTTATGATCGCTTGTATACCAGAACTGCTTCAATAATTAACGCTTCGCAGCGCTCGGGTTTGAATGAAGAACTTACGAGATTAATTTCTGATTTTAACCCATTTTTTTGCCCTGATACTGACCTTTAGAATTCTATGGAGAGTCATAAATGGGTGGAAACTTTTGATTTTAACGAAATATCCACGGCGTGGGCTCAGGGCGCGTAGGTACCCAGATAATTCTGTTTCGCGAATGGAACTTGTATAATATGTCGGAGCGCCCGCAATACATATGTATAGAAGCAATCTGTACTTATAAGTGGGGTACACAGTACACGCTTATTCAGGCGCACGTACTTGTAGCGTGCGGAGGGTACCTACGCAAGTGGAGGTTCTGTCGACGAGTAGCAAGGAGAAGAGACGAGACATTGGCCTAAACGGTTTTCCGATAGAACATATCGAAAGCTCAACTGCATGAACGAGTATACTGTTTCTATAGATACACGACTTGTACTAAACCGAGATGACTGTGTCTAACTTTCAGTGTACTTCACTCTGGTACTTCCCTATTCTGGTTCTTGTACGCCGGAGTTAAAATGAAAAGGGAAGAGGGTTTTTATGGTGTGTATGTAGTAGTTGAGGAAGAAAGGACTGTATGCTTGAGGAGAAACGAGAGTAGAAAATAGGGATGGCACAACGGCCAGTAGCCAATGGACTACCACTCAATGTGCGCCTCCCGAACCTACCCGGCTATGTACCACACGGCCTAATTCCCCGGGACTCTCTTGGAATAGCCACAGGAAGAACGGTTCGCTCGGCTTCTTCCGATCGATGTGGCCCTCTAGATGCTGTCGAGCTTTCATAAAGAGGAAAAGAGTGCCACATCGCGAATGACGACCACTTTCGGAATCCATCATCCAGCCGATTTATACCGTCATGTCCTATATTACCAAATAATCTCGCCTTTTCTGCTCATTGAAATTCGACTGAATATACCATAGAGCCTTTTTTTCGTTATCCATTCAATGCATTCAGTATCATTGGAACGATTTTTTTTCTCGCTTTAACAGTAATGCGCTACAGACTCAGTCGGTAAAAAATCGCTTTTCTCCGAATCGCTATTTTTTTCCGAAATGATTGCTGTGAAGTCATTAGATAGATGCATAACAACGTAATTTGCTTTTGGTTCAACAATCAACTATTTCAGTAACATTTTTCATACGATGAAAAAAATAAACTGATTCTAAATAATACGTATTTTAAAGAAATCACATCGTGAACTGAAAATTTCACCTAAAATACCAAGTGCAATGTGTACTTTGCTCTATGCGGCATCTCTCCGGATGCGTCTAATCTATGAAATCTCTTAGTGTCGAGACGTTTTCCGACTATCTTGATGAACGCGATCCACGGCGTATTTCCTTCCGGTGAATAATCTCTCGACACTGAAATTCTCGCGACTAGGTAGACGAATCCCGTTGGCAAGCGCGACGCGAACGAGACGAAATAGTTGAAATACGTTGGCAGGGTACACAAGTACGCAACGGGTAACGTTGTAACGAGGTGAATTAGAAATAGCGCAGTCTACGCGAAGTACGTACTGCACCCTGGGGAACAAAGTGCTACCAGGACTCGCACTTCTGTTGCTGCCAACGTATCTTGTGAACGCGATAGCGCGGCATGTCGTGGAAAGTGCATGGTTGACTCTCAGGTGTGCGAAAACAAGGAGAAACTGTATAATCCGGACACCTGGAGACACATAGGACATGAAAATGTGAATGGGCGGCAGAGAGACGTAGATACTAATGGTAAACCACGCGTAGATATCTCGACCAACTTCCAGCTTGTGTCCTTAGTCACGATGTAATTAATTGGCATGAACAACGCCGTGACAATGAGTGTTTTCTGTACAACTAACAAAAGAACTGATAAAACCGGAATCAACGATCAAGGTGGGTGTTGTACTTAGGGACGGCACAGTGATCAATAAATCACGAATACTGTTTATACCGCTACGTACTTCAGCCATTAAAATACCATTCGAAAACGAGTTAGGAATTTCGGTAAATAACCGCCTGCATTGATTTTCACGAGGCAAAACCCGGAATTTAATATGTGTGACGATGAAAACGACAAGGACCATGAGCTGATCGCGTTTATTCCTACAAGCCACGAATTTACTCGCGCTTGTTATCGTTTTTTTTTCCTTTCCATCAGTACTCTACAGAATTTGATATTCTATATCGACAATATCGATATTTTAAATTGTACACGAACCTCCGACTTTTACGAGTTTTATACATGTAAAAAGTGTTACGAAAGAAATGTTCGTGTTACATTATGTTCATTGAAATTTTATAACAAGCAATCTGTAAAGTGGATTTCACGCTGAATTACATTTTGTACTTCGGCGGGTGCGAGCTAAAGATTACTCGAAGTGAGAAAGTATGGGTAACACGGACGGAAACTTATATTGATTCTTTTTCTCAAAGTTTCGATTGCCAAAGGCGGGTCCACCGTACGGGGGAGTTCGTTAGTTCATCGGCTTTGCGCTCCGTGACCTCGTATTCGTCGAAGCGGCACGATCGTTTCGATATATGAACGCGAGTAGACGCATAGTGAGACATACACCTAGCTAGGGTATCATATACATATATACATTTACGTATATATATTGTACTCTCGCTGCAGAACAAATTCGATATCGCCACCGAATCAGTATAACCATCATAGGGGTTCGATGGGGTGAACACGGCGGAGAAACAGAGAATTTCACACCAGTGAAAGGAGGAATACATAGGTGCGATCTACTACTATTGAAAGGGTATATGAGATAAATGGAGATAGAGGTATGGCAACTGGATTGAAACGTCGACAGAGTTAATCGAACGAGTAGGTTTCGTGGATATCGAAACTGTCGGCCCTTGAAACAGTAGATATAATGTTTTATATGCAAATTTCTTATTTTTTCCACAACATTTGAAATATTTTTCAAATTTTTAGTTTTCTTGTTATCGAAAATCAAATTTCAAAATAAATTCTGATATACGTTATCATTTTCTCGCAAATTCCGCGTCAAATCCTACGTTGAAACTTTGCGTAAAATATTTACGGCGGCTGAGCTTTTTTTTTATCAGTCTGTTCGCGACGAAAATGTATTTCGAATACTTCAAGAGATAAACCAGAAGAATGATGTACCATTTTCATTGATATTCAAGACGAAAATGAGGTTTCATTGTGAATAAAAAAAAATCAAAGTGATTCTTTTGCGAATATAAATTTACTTGATTATTGAATAAACGGAACGTTACTCATGATTTTGGAATACACATAGTATCTGCAATATATAATAGAAGTGATGATATCGCACTGAATTCTATTTGGCGTAATGGTTGTTTTTCGCAGGAGGACCGTAGCATGCATGCTGGCGGCTTCAACGATACCGAATAACGGAAAACGAGAGAGGAAGAGAGGAGAGAGGGAGAGAAATACGTTAGCCGGCAAAGCTGGTGCGGATTCGCGCAACCCGGTTGTTATCTCGGTTAAAATCAGGACCGTGATGGATCGCGTTCGATCCTTTTCCGCGACCCTTCGCGAGCTCGTATTCCCGTCGGCCCGCAGGCCGCCGCCGGGCCATCGTGGACTCCTAGTATATGTACATATATAGATAGAAAGAAGGCGAGGATGCGGGGTTTTAGGTCGGAAGCAGGGCCGAGCTAACTATTCGATATCTGCTAGAAATTTACGGTAGGGTTTGAGGATAGAGAAGCACCAACGGGCTTCCCTGCTGCCTGCAGAGGGATCGAGGGTCGTGATGTATTTACTTTTCCTCCTCCAACCCCTCCTCATCCTGTCCTAACTTCTATCAGAAAAATATCTCTCGAGAGTATAAAACGTAGATTGATAAAAAAAAAACGTGATAATAAATGACGCACGATTTCTTTTTTTTCTTTCAATCAATACGGTATTGAGGGATGATCATTAAAGCCAATTAATCAATCGTGGTACACATTATTTTATTGAAAATATTGCAACTACTGTATCGAAAAGCGAGGCAAATATTAGACCATGTTTTACCCGTTTGCGCTTTCGAGCGCTAAAACACGGCAGTCGTTTCGGAGCGTTTCGGCATGGTATCGGGCAATTTGGAGGGACAATGAGTTAAGGACTATTTGCTCCGAATTCACCCTCTGTTGCTCATCAATCGGTCTATACTATGCTTTTTGTGCGGCCGATCAAACTTGAATATAATACGGCATATATAGGTATAATTGGATCATCGAGAAATTTCCGGTCAGCCAATACTCGTATTCGTCACGCACACATACTGCGATGCACGCGAAAGAGGAACGAGAATATCGAATGTGACGGAAAGTGGATGATCCTGCAATGGTCCGTGGACCTTGCCAACATTTAGATAGGCAGGCGCATCGAAAAGCCCACACGACGCAACCACTTGAAACGACGAGCTAATCGATAGCCGACAGATCCCCTGCCCTCCACCCCATAACACGCTGTGATCCTAGTCGCAATGTACGCCAAAATACGTACGTACACTGCGTATACTACGGTAAAACACGTATATATGTATACATATATAGTATACTAGAGAACGAGTTACCTTTATCGGTGTGACGCCGCCACGCCGCTTCTCCCGTAATTGACCAGCGCGGCAGCAACGAGAACAACAGTGCCGACGAAACAACGGCTGCAAACCGTTCACAGCCGTTCGTTTTATATCCAGGAAAAACATTTATCGATTACGCGCATGAGTTTACATATACTGCCGATAAGAACGATAATTTTGACAAAAAGTACGCCCTTGTGAATAGCGTTTTGTGATATAACGACGCACAATTGTGAAACCGCTAGTAACCGATATGTTTCCTTTTTTTTATGTACCGAAAAATTATGAAATACTCCCGTGAGTATTTACCATATGTTTCAAGCATTGATGATTCATATATTGGCAGAGAATTTACAGAGCTCCAAAAATTACGAGGGATGGTTAGACGGCATTTTTTTTAAATTCTCTCAATCGCAAACCAACATATTTCGTTTTGGTAACGCAACGGTGAATTTATATGATTTTCAAATAAATACATATGAATATTTAACGACAAATTTTAATAAATTATACACTCACTAGTAATTGTAAAAAAATAAATAAAGAAATGCGCACTTTTTATTCTTTAAATTTAACATACAGTTTTGGTGGATTGATTTATTTAAAAAAGCCGATTGATGATAAAAAATATTTTCTAGAATACTACTTGGTATCCTACATTATGGCGACATAAATAACACATATGAAACCAAATGATGTTTTTTTGTCCTGTAACTCCCGATTGCCCGTCAGGGCAAAAAGACGAAAGTTATCCGTTTCACGAAGACAAGTGATTTTATTGTCCGGTATGTTCTCGAAAACGACTAAAAATGACTTAACAGAATTTGATACAGTGATTCTATGACGTACGGTCAATGTCGTTTGCAATGGAGAATTTAAATTAGTTGAATATTCGTAGAGAAAAAAGCATTTTACTTTAGAATAGTCCTTTAGATATACTGAAGATTGGGCGCCATTTTCTGCGATATATTTTTTCGCGGAAGTCTAATTCTAAGTTAAACTTTGTGTTCTTCAAAAAAGATGACATAAAAAATTTTTACAAAAATTAAAAAATTCCCGACTGAAAAGAAGAGTAAAATAACAATTAATTATTTACATGTATAATCGGGAGATTTCCATACTCAATGACGAAAAAATCGCACGTTTATGACATGTGAATAATGAATTGTTATTTCACGCTTTTTTTCAGTCGGGAATTTTTTAATTTTTGTAAATTTTTTTTTTTTTTTATAACATTTTCAGAATTCGCAATTTCATATCGTCGACCGCGTACTACAATGACCCAAATATTAACGAGTTAAAATGAAACAAGCGACACGTCGATATTGAACGAGTGAGGGAAATGGGGAGGAGTTGCGGGGCAATGCGCTCGTCAAAGCCTATACGCTATTCCGGTCGGCGCTATAATCAATCAGTGTCAGCGACATGCTTGCAACCGTATATGCTTCTAGCTTGTCGTGAATCAGAGTAACTCTCTTGTGTTCCCGTAGTACGGTCGTTCGATCCACCAGAGACTACGAGGTCCAGAGGTGACAGCAAAACCACTTCGGGATGTTCAAGCGGAACCGCATCACAGAGGCGTAGAATCATGTGTCTCATGTTTGCGTAAGTCGCCTGAGAGATACCGATGTGGTTTCTGCCCGAAGGCACATCCCGCCAATGTCAGAATTGTCACGGAAAATCTAGTTTTCTCGGTCGAATATTATGCAAAAAATTAAGCGGGTCAGCGAGACCTTTCTACTCGTGAATATCTTTTTTATGCAAGGAACCTTTGGAAACTCTTTACCAAAAGTGTGAAAGGAATGACCTTTTTTCAAATTTTAGTAAAATGTCCAAAAAATGGCATCGAAAAAAAAAAAAAAAAAAAAAAAAAACGTTAAGGTCCTCATTTGAAGTTGAGTGGCCGTGCGTTGTTCTCGACAAGCTTTACGAAAGTATAAAACGCGCGGTTGACTCAGTACTTTTTAGCCATCTCCGCTGAATGATGATTAAAGACGAAAGCGTAATGGGGGAAAATGTCTAAAGAACTTAAGTACGCATGCAAAAAGGTTGCGCGGTTAACCATCGCAAGAAAGTGTAACGCGAGCCCGCGAGCCATCCGACGAGCTTTTAAGAATTTCATGTCTCGAGAATCGCGCACCTCAAACGCGACTTCCGCACAGAGAACGATAATTAAATTAATCCTGAGCGCGATTAAAGGGTAGGATGGTAGAGTTTCTCTTTGATGAGTGCTCTAAAAGTGGAGGATAGGTACATACATATCCTTTGTATATATATAAGACAGTACATGAGTTGTACGTCTGTGTCGCTACTGTGTGTTACGTCTAAGGAAAGTAGAGGGAGTGGATGGTCGGGCCATTGCTAAAATACATCGAGGTTGATACGAGGAACGACTTTTCTCGACATAAAATATTTACCAATGCGAGGAAAGAGTCCGCGAACGTAATAAAAAACGTAGAAGATCCGTTTGAGGGACAGCTTCGGGAGCTTTTTATTTCTCGGTACATACCGTATGAAGAATATTAAAATTTTAAACGTCAAACGTGAAATTACGCCGTCATTAATAATATACCGAATGTACTTGACGCAGATATGAGGAATATTTTCATTTATTACAAAAATATTAAATACATTTTGAATTGCAACTGAACGCGAAGACGAATCGATGTCGAGAAAATTTATTTCGAATAAGAACCGTTTATTTGCGGTTGAAAATTACAGGATTGCATTGGAAAAAGTAAGAATGCGCGTTTGTATGAAAACAATTTAAAATATCAATATAATAACGTTTAATGGTCATGTGAAATGAAAATCTGCACAATGTTGGTTCGAGTGTTACAGCAGCAGGCGCTGTTATGGCTTCATTCGCAAATGTTCTTCTACGGATATACGCAATGTACAGTGAATTTCTCGAAGTGAAGCCAGTTGTACAATTGAGACCCCGCGAGAACACAAATTCAAATCTTGAAAATTTCAAACCTCTCGCGTTGGCTACCGAGTTATATTTTGCATATTTACACTTTGGAACGGTTGCGCAATGGGTGCTACAATGTGCAGTACGTATGTACATATCTCCGTATATATATATATATATATATATTGCATTGGAATACCTCGCTATGCAAGAGGAGAACGAAAGAAAGAAGAAGTGAGGTCGAGATGGAAATTTTCGCCACGAAGAGTGGGCAACCGGAGCACAAGACATTCAAAAGAGAAGCAAATTAGTGTGTCGGGTATTGTCGAGAGGAGCTTTGCGGGGTAAAACTGAAGAGGTGCGCCGGTATATACGCCGCCCTCTTGTCCTTTTTATCTCAGAGAAATACTCGTAGAACAAATGCCGCATAGTGTCCGCGAACTGCGCTACTTCCGTACGTTTTATTTTTACCAGAAAAAAAAAAAAAAAAAAAAAAAAGAAAGGAAAAATAAAAGAATTTCCTTCGTAGCTTATTAACTTCTTTGCCGACGTGAAAATTAGCCCCGCGCGCTACTTCAACACTTTGTTCGTTACGTCTCCGACTATCGCCGTACATTTGTCAAACGCGCCTGTATAATTTTTCGTCGACGTTAGAGAAGAAAGAATTTGAAATTCATGCGCATACCCGAGGAATCGCGAATCCGTGAACGCAACGAGGTAACAAGGGGAGAACCTATATCTCTGTGGTATACAAGCTGTAATCTTCGCGTTCCTTACTACCGCGCAGACCTTCGGGGAGCAATCTGCGATGAAAGAATAGGCAAAGGGAGAGAGCGACGAAGTATACGGAGATACAGAGATTTCAATTGTACGCTTTAACACGAGAATCTTTATTTATTCCACAAATGCACGAAGGAGAACGAGCAGCGGCGCTCTGGAAAAAATCTAAAAAATGTATAAAAATTCCTAACGTTCGTTTTCCCTGATACATATATAAAATCAGGCAGCAAGAAACTCCGATGGAGTTACCAGATACCTTCATGTTCTCTAGATGCGCGTAATAACTGTATGCACTCGGTGGAAATGAGTAGTCTGCTATGCGTTGAATGCCCGCAGTAGCAAGACAAACAAACAATACACTCGGCACGTAAAAATAATCGTACATGTGAATTTATTTTTCGTAAAATAATCGAGAGACTGTTGCGAAATACCTTCGTTCTCTTTCGAGGCATTCTTCTTCCTTCGTTTATATTATTCAACGGTCGTCGTAAAAAAAGGATAAATAAGGAGGAGGAAACAATCGCTAAATGGATATGTTTATCCGAAAGATCGATCGTATAGTGGTCGCTGTGCAGTCATTGCTACTCGACAAAGCTTTTCGTGTCGTGTTCGAGTGCCTTCGCCGCCGGTTTGAATAATGGAACGGTAAAAATACGTACGAACTGCGGTGGAGAGGAACAAAAAAAGGTAAATGAGATTGAAGCCGAGGATACACGCCCGACGGAGGGAGAGGCGAGTCTGCTCGGTCGTTGCAAATTCGATTTATTTTCGATTCTCGACGGTTGTCCACATCACAGATCGGGGACTCCTGAAATTTTCAGGATAACTGCAGCCAGAAGAAAGAAAAAAAAAAAAAAAAAAAAACAAATTGCTCGCGAAAATATCTTTTGCTTCCTGCGCGACTTGAGAATGTTAATTGACGGGCGGAAATAGGACCGCCGCGATGTATTTCTCGATTCGCGACACACGGCAAAAATAATGGGGGAACCCTGACATCCTCGATATTTGATAAGCCGAAAGCGCGAGACCAGCCAACGATTGCTGAAACTCTCGGGACAATAATTGATCGCGAGAAACGGTTAATTGCCTCGCGAATGTCTGTCCCGTGTTTCCGTCACAAGCTCAGCGATGCCCGCAGATTGTCGATCAGAATCACCGACGCAAATGTCGGGAAATTTCGTTCCTCGGCAAATCGGAAATACAACATTTTCCTTGTGATCAAAAAATTTTCCACAAAATAGCCACATTTTCCAGCAAACTCTTTGCAAAACCAGGGAATAAACAGGAAAATTCGTAAACGAAATTTCCTCCTAATCGATAGACTCTTTTTCCTCTTCACCCTACGATAACCTCCCCGAAAAAAAAAAAAAAAAAAAAAAAAAAAAATCTGTAATATTCTTTTCCCTGAAGGATCCAAAGCGAGATCTCTCGTTCACGATGGAAAGGATAAGAAAGTCTCTATAGTACACACACACAGACACATATATACGAATAGGAGTACCCATAGTAAAGTGCCTGTATACGCGAAGCGAGAGGCCTGAGAGTAAGAGGCAGCACGCTGGAGGTTCTTTCATGGACGGTAAACACGCTTTCCCCGTGAGTGGAGTATAAAGCCTCGAGCGTTGGTCTTCGTCGTCGTTCGTCGTTCGTCGTCTACTCTATCGTCGACGCTGTTGTCGTCGCGAGAGGAGCGAGAAGAAAGGGTGGTTTGGCCGAATCGTAGGATACGATGGGGGGAGGGTGAAGACGGAAGGGGTGGATGGAATGGGCGATCAGAACCGGGACGCTGCTGCTGGTGAAGAAAGAGTCCGACCCTTTCAGGCCTCTGTGAGAGTCGATGGAGAAAAGAGCCCGAGGGCCAAGCCGACGTGCTCCACCTACTGTGGCAACTTCTTCTGTCTCACTTCCCCTCTATTATATTCTATGTTACTCGTACTACTTCTGCTTTGCTGCCGTTCACGCGAATTCATACGGGAAGTGCGTCTCCTCTCTCTCTGTCCTCACGGGTCGAAAAGCTTTCTCGCAGAATAACTGGCGTCGTTGAGTAACGAAGGAGAGGAGCTTTAAAAAAGAAACGATAGGCGAATGCTAGAGAGAAATGGAGGGTCAAAAAAAAAGCGAAGTGAAGTGTA
Organism: Cryptus armator; assembly: GCA_963971235.1. Lineage (NCBI taxonomy): Eukaryota > Metazoa > Arthropoda > Insecta > Hymenoptera > Ichneumonidae > Cryptus > Cryptus armator. The sequence goes on from OZ020240.1 coordinate 8,218,323, forward strand.
GAAGGTGAAAAGGAGCTCTCATCCCTTCGCATAAAAGTTTGCACGCTCTTCTTGCTTGAAGCTTCCGGCACGGAGTGTCATACTCTCCGTCAGTGTGTGTGTGTTTGTCATAGTCCGTGCATTGTATTTTTATAACACCCAAGACGTTTTTTTTTTTTTTTTTTTCATCGTGCAAACGTTGATACGAGAAAAGCGTGTTGAGATATACGAAGGTCTCTCCCCCGCCCGCTGCATTGACATTTGCTTCTTACCGAAATACCAAAGGGCAAAACGCCGCGCGGGTAACATGTGGAAAGACCGATTAGAACTCCGCGCCTTCAATGCACAACTTGGTATTGCGTGATAACTCTCTGCCGCTTCACCGTTTATCGAGGTAAAGGAGAAACGTTTGTAGGCATTTTGCGAACGTGAACGCGCATGCAGAAGAAAAATACTAATGTATCACAGTATTTCATTTACATGAATTGCGCATTATTCGGAATTTTGAATTGCCCTTTAACCCGCATTCGTTATTTAACCGCCCACGATGCAGAAATCGCACGAAATGGCACGGAATCGCGTTTCTATCGTATAAGACTTCCGTCTCTTTCATTCACATCATGTAATCTTGTAGTCGTTTGGACGCTCTAATGTCATAGTCAAGGAAATACAAGCTAAAGTACAACTTCGAGTTAAATTTAAATACACCAAGTGTCTCGGCAACAAGTACAGTGGAAGCTCCGTCAGCGCATAATTTCGCCGATAATCACAGCGTCGTTGCAATGTCCCCTTGATGGTTCGTTCTCCGACAAAACGCCCCCTCCGCATCGCTCATAAATCTAACCTTCCGTTTACAGCTCACCCTTTCGAAGTCTAACTACAGAACAGCGCATTAACGGAAGTTTCACTGTAGTAAAAAAATGAATGAGCTATGTAACAATACTTGTTCGTGAACCCTGAAGTGTAATTACACTATCGATCGCATCAAATAAGGTCATATTGGAGTACGCGAGGCTCTGCACGTGGGCTGTACACTCGACTATAATATGTGTAATATATGTCTATAGCGAAACTGGAACGGCAACGGAGAGAGAGAGAGAGAGGGAGAGAAGTGTCGCTGTTGAAAAGCTGCCGCCGCAGGGCGGTTTTATTTGCTACTGTATCTCCTAGACGAGCACATCACGTGCGATCCTGTAAATCCCTTGGGCTCGTCGTCGAGTTTCTCTACCTAGAAACACTGAAAGCATCGTTCGACCTACACAACCAACATCGTCACGCCACATACCAACAAACATCCGCAGTCAGCCGACGCATAATGCTCATCCATTATGCTTACGTGTAAATTGCACATGTATGCGTGGCAACTGTGCATTTACGGTCGAAGGTCGTATACTAAACGGAAACTTGCGTATAGCATTGCGTCTGTGCGGTTCTTCACTGCGGTTAAAGAACGCAACCGTGAAACTTGTCGAATGTCGCGAAGTGCACACATAGGATAATCATATACCTAGACGTAGATGTTACGTTGAGTTGAGAGTTCTAAAGTTTGAATGAAATCCCCACGTGAATGCAATTAATGATGCGCGGTAACGGAAGAGGGGGATTACGCGGGAGGTATATTTCGTACGAACAACGGAAAGGAAGTAAATCCCGTACGTGAAATAGAAGAGATAACGAGAACTGTGGTCCCTCGGGCATAAGAACCGAGAAAGTAATAATTTTCTTGAGATCGTCGAGCGCGAGCACTGAGTCGAGAAAATTTTAACACCCCTCCGCGCTCACCCCTCCACCCAAAAGTATTCGTTTAAGTGTGCGAACTCGTGGAAAGAGGGAAGTATAAATTCGCTCGAAAATACTTCACCGCGAAGAGGTTCCAGAGATGAGATAAGATTCTTCACCGACTTTCGTAACAATTTGACGAAAACAAGGAATGTTCGTTGAATTTTCGAAGAATCGTGAATTATATTGCAATCAGAAGTTTTATACGAAGTGAGATATTCCTTGGAATATCCAGCAGCTTGCTACGGTATTAGCTTCGTAAAACGCGAACGAAGGTAAGAGATGAATTAAAAACATTTCCTTAGCAAAAGTTAAAAAAAAAAATCTTCGAGATGGAAGAGTTTAAAGAGCGGTGGGATAAAAGCTTGAAATATAAATGTGAATCTTTGCCGAGTTTACGAACGATATTATTCTGCGTTTGGATCCTCGTATTGCAGCTCAGTGCATCCCGTTCGTTGACTGTAGCTAAGACAGCGGCTTCGTCGAAGAGGTCGCTCGAGGGGAAGAACTAACTGAAAGGGGCTTCCTTCGCGCGAGAGAGCAACCAAGGATTACATCACTGAATCCCAAGTGCAGCGCTGAATCGCAGTGAAACGTCCTACCGTCGCCGCCGTCGTCGTCAACGTCGCGAGAGAGATTATACGTATGACTGCCAACAGCACACAGTTGCACATCGTAGCATCGTAAGCCATAATAGAATTTGCCATTCTCCGCCGATCAACTTGCGCGTCGCGACTGTATATCTATATATAATTTGCATGTACACACGTATATTTTGTAGTGCGATGCACGCTGCGACAGATTTCATACGTTCAGTTTCTGGAACGCTCGGTTCGTCTCGAATGAAATGATTTTCGTGAAATTTCCATCGGTTACAGTACCGATGAAAAAGTATTACGACGCATCGGTGGCAAACTCCGTAATTAAGTAATAAAGTTAAAATTATCATATCTAAAGTTATCGTTAAAAGAAAATACTCTTCAAATTGGATGTTTAAACAGGCAGTTTAAAGTCTTTAATCACTTTCTGGAGTTTAAAAAAATCGAAAAACTTTAATGAATAATAATAATAATTGCAATGCGCTGATTATTCTGGAATACGACTACCCACGAGCGCAAGACTCGAGATTCTATAAAAGAGCCGTCGCATTGGTTATCAATCTATGCAAATGGCAGTTGATGATGACTCAGTATTCATAATTAATTAATTGATTAATAATAATGCATTGCCGCATGGTGCTTACGTAAATCTCTGATTATAAAAGGCTGTGAATCACAAAAATGAAAAATACGTAAAATCAATATAATTTTTTGTTTCTTGACCAACATAATTTTTCTTGAATGCAATACATTCGATTTTCGAAAAAAATCGTTTACTTCAGTTTCGAAAGTTCTTTATGTCAGGATGTGCTGATTTTATTATCGCAGCAGTTGTGGATGAAAGATACGCGACGAATGATAAAAAGTGGACGAATATTTGTTACGACATCGTCATGGCGGATGGACGAGCACTTCTCTGCAGAGCAAAGTTATCCGAACCTTCGTTCCAAAACGCAAGCAGAGGCATTATCTCCAGCCGGTGTTACGGCCGCACTTCATTGAGGAAGTCCTCTAAGGGCAAAATACACTCATACCAAGCGCCGTACCGTTGTAGTAGTAGTAGTAGAAGAAGACTCTCGTTTTCCCCATCCACCATTCGCGACCAGTTCTCCCGTTAAGGGATTCCCCACTCATTCGCTCTTCCCGTTCGTTGACTTTTTGTTACACCGATAACACAGAGACCCTGCGCTCTGTCGTGTGCACGACACGAAAACTCGTTAGCTTCTGTGCGCTTCACTGCAGTGAACGTAAACTGATACGAATCGTACATGCTGCGCGATGTCTTACCGGGGATTGAGGGGGGGGAGGAAGAAATCCGAATCCGTGTCACTGGTGCAGATTAAGACAAAGGGGGATGTAAAGAGCCAAAACAGGTCGCGTTGGCAATTTCTTACATTTTAGAATTTGCGTGGTCACGAGGGACAATTAAATTAACTTCCATATATGTAGAATGGATCTCGAAACCCCAACTCGTCATTTACATTTGTCACATTTGACTATAATTATGAAAAAATAATGATTCGTCATCGTTTTATTCATTCGAAATTCCGAAAATAGGTATGATTGAGCAAAAAATAAATTTGTTTTTTGATGAAAAAAAGATGTTCAATTTTTTCGCAAATTGCAGCCGAACGCTTACATGTGCCGTATGCCGTAAGCACGATTACCATTACGTATTCGTCTCTTGTTTGATTACGCAACTTAACTCGGCGATCGGGAGAATTGTGTTTGCATACTTAGTTTCCGCTGGTCCACGGTGAGAATTTGTTTGCTTAGACGACGAAGTCGACGAAACGGTGCAAATTCTCTTTTGAATTTACACACGGTAGACTTATCTGCGCAAATTGTGGGACCACCGTAACGTAAAGTCGCAAGAGGACGTTTACATTATTGTGGTACACAGTCCGGATATATTTAAACGAGAACTACGCTTTCGTAGCCACATTATTTGGAGGATTGGTGTTTGTTTGCCCCGAGGATTATACTACATGTGGATCGAATACTGTTTACCAGCAGATGGGTACACGCACAGTAAATTTGGAATTACCGGAGACGTTAAATAAATAAGTTATGTATAATTCGAGAATAGATGATACCCGAGGGGAAAATTGGAACAGACGGGGTTTTCCCTTGAATCGATCGCGAAAGCATAGTTCCTCTCTCGGGATCTCATTATTTATGAAACACAAGACTAGGAGTAAGAAAAATGCTGTTCTACATTCTTGTGGAGCTATGAGTGTTATTGTCGAAGCTTTTATCATTTTTTTTAAAACTGCACCCGGGTAAATATGTTTTTTTCGTGATTAAAGAACAATCAACCACCGCCCTTAGTTACGAAATCAAACGCTCCGAAACTCGTCTATAACGAGAATGGGCCTTTGTTTGTCGAGATGAGACGGGACCCTTATAATTGCATCGGAAAACATGGACGACGACATCTCTTTATTAAAAGCAATTTTCGTTCGTCCTTTCAGGTAACCCGCAAAAGCACGAAAGTACTTGGCGCTTTTACCAAATTTTGAAGCCCTTGTAATTTGATCGTAAACACGAAAAAAAAAAAAATCTAAATCGTGTTTTAATAAAATCTTCAATATAATATACGGAAAACACAGTTTCTAGAGCACTGTTGAAGATCGAGAAGAAGTACTACTGCAGTGCCTTTGAAATGGCGCAACAATGAGTGCCGCCAGCCCTCCTACCGGTTCTTATCAATTCTCATTTATTTTTTGTTACGGAGTAACTGGCGACAAAGAAAGTGTATGCGGGTTTCAAACTCGCCCTATGCAACAAAGGAAAATATATATATATGCATGGACTGCTTACACAGCATACTTAATAACCAACGTCTACATTTCAAAAAAATTAAAATGGTATAAAGTGTACCAGCAGCTTGAAAAAAAAAAAAATCATTACGACTATGTGAAATTATTTGTCACACTTGCAACGTTCCGGGAGCATAAATCTACAGAGAATCTGAATTAATCAATATATAGTACGAAAGTATAATAAATCAACATGGCAAGAGTATTCAAAGGAAAGAAGACTGTCCCCGCGGCAACCGGTGCATATTAGTCAGGAAGTAATTAGAGGAAGAGCAACGATGAGGAAAGAAAGAAAGAAAAAAGAAAAAAAAAAAGATAAAACGACACAAGACATCCGGGCGAACCGGGAGGGCCTGTGGAAAAATTATGCGCATAATATTCAAGAAGTTCGGACCATTAAGCAAGAATCCGTTCGAGAAGCTGCGAGACAGAGAATACCGAAAGTATATGAAAGACGAGAACGAGAGAAGTGTGCCACCATCCGGTCGGGGGGAAGGGGGAGGGGGACACCCTCGAGCAAATTGTTTCACCAAGTTTCGTTCACGAAGTTACCGTATCGTCACGTTTATTATAACTATATACTGCGTCGAGATTGACTAATTACTTATTGCTAATCGAATGGGAGAGCGGAAGCGCAGTCTCCGCTTCTCATTGAAAACTTTCCTTTCTGTTAGATTTTCTGAAGTCATAGGAAGATCGTAACCTAACGATAATTGCATCCATCTGGCGGTGACTCTTTGGAGTATTCTACTTCACCGGTGAGACTCATTATTTCACCAAAGGATATTACAGTTTTACTCTTAATTATATTCGCGATTCAAGCCGACTTGCGCCTAACCTATACGACTCCTCTCCTTCTATGTGTGTCCCCCATGTGATTAATATATGTCCCGAAAGAGGTCGATTAAAACGTTTCACGAATGAAAGTTCGACAAGCATCGAGATGCTTCGCTAACTTCATAATTAGAATCCGTCCATGCGAGTGGCAGGTGGAGCCCGCGTGGGTTAAAGTATCCCTCTCGTTTCGACCGAAGCTTCGGAGTCCGGAAAGGAAAAGTTTCAATTTCGCCCACGAACTCTGTACCTCCGTTTCGTCATTTATAGCTCCGCTTTTTTTTACCCTCGACCTGTTCGTTAACCCTCTTTTCCTCTTTTCACTTGGACGGTAATCAACCGAACAGAATTCTCTCTGATGAGTCGTTGCTTTCACAGAATGTGTGGAAAGCGATTTTTTATCCGGCGCTTCTTCATCCATAATAGCGTAAGTTCAATGAGATCCAGCAAACTGCGACTCTCGACGAGTTCGCTTATCAACTCTTCAAATAGCCAATGTTATTATGGCTTTTCCAGTTACATTTATTAACAATGAAGTTACCTTTGAATTCATGATCATTTGAGTTACGAATCTTTTTGTTGGAATAAAAATCTACCTGTCTTCATAATTCATCCGCAAGGACAGCGGAAAGAATTATGAATCTTCGTCATATCGTATGTCGTCACTATATGAATTTTTTTTACTCACAGAGCGTAAACTCGTCGCGACATTCATCACACTCGAAGGTGTAATTGCATTAATTAGCGCCACCCAACGACGAGACAAAACCTCATCGCATGTTCATTTGTTTCGACGTATAATGCGTCAGCATCGTTCGCACTTTCCGGACATTATTACGCCAATTAGGCATAATTCCCCATAGCCGTTACGCGCGCACAGTACCCGTGAGATTAACGCTGCGAATCTCCGGGTTCCACGGAACGTATACCGCGATCAAGTTGAATAATGACGCGGAGCTGCGACGCATCCTCTCGGCAGTCGATGTATAGCCAAACAAGCTATGCAACCGGACGACTGTACAGCTTGCCAGCTTCGTACAGTGTTGCGGCGAATGAGCGACCGTCGCTTAACCGAGGAATGTACAAGAGGGTAAAACTCCGCGTATCAATTCGCGATGAATCCTTCAACGATTATTTATCCAGACCCCCCTCTCGGGACAACGAACGTATTCGCTGTGTGACATTGTCAACGATGCTGCGGAGCATGAATAAAAGTTACGGAATGCCCAGTTCGCCGTTTCGGCATTCCATCGATTTCCCATTGTAGCTCGTCGGATCGAAACAGGGAAATATCAATAAAAAAAAAAACCGCACATTCCCTATTTCTAGGGAGATAAAAAACGTGTCGTGAGCGAGAGGGAAATAATAAAAAAAAAATATAGAAATTCTACAAAGTTTCGCATAGCTGGGATACCCGCATGGCGCCTGGCCTCACCAACGAACCCCTGTGAATCAATCCGAATTTCACGATCCACCGAATGTATACCGGGACGAGATGTGTTGTGTGCGGGTTCTGCCGAAGTTTCGACAACTATGTATTCTCCGCCCCCAGCCCTCGCGCGTGGGTGGTGAAAGGCACAAGGACGGTAAACCCGGTATACCCCGGGGAACGTAACTCGTTGTCTCGTTACAACGAACACCCAACCGAGCCACAACAGAAAAAAACCGAATCTCGAAACACGATTAATCCGACGAATAGCACCCGCGCGCAAAGCTCGAGAACGGTTGAACAAAAAAAAAGGTTTTTTGTAGCTGCGTGGACAAAATGGACAGGCTACCTACCAGCCATTAAACCCTGTAGGATGGATACCTATGAAATTCGTCAAGCTCTCTCGGGTTGATCGTTCTTTCTTTTTACTATTCTTTCGATCGCAAATAAAAAGCTTGATTTATAAGAATATTGTACAACATGTAGTAGTTAGGGGAGATGTACCGTTTGTGGCCATTTTTATTATGGCACTCTCCGAATTACTTTTTTTTCAAAACCGCACGTTGATTTTTCGAAAATTCTCATATAAATTCACCGAATGATCTATTCGAAGTTTTTTTAAAATTCGATTATATTTTATTCTATTGCTTCGAATGTGATTGCCACAAGTGTATCTAAAGTGACCAAAAATGGTATCTCTACCCTATTTCGCATTTCTATTTAACTATTTAATTTTTTTCATTTTTTTCAACTATTATGTGAAGTCGATGGACCATACAGACAGTGAAGTACGTTCGTTCTTTCAAGATTTTAGGGAAACTTTTTCACTTTTGCAAGCATATCTCGATGTAAGTATATTGATGTTCTACATATATACATTGGTACAGAACGGAGTGGCAGAAAAAGAGTTGAAAACGATGTCTGAGAAACACGAAAAAACGGAGTGAAGGGCGAAGGAGGGGAACCGGAACTACTTATTCGTCGACCTGAAGTCGCGCACTTCGCAGTCTATAGGGAACGGTACACCAATCTACTATACAGTCGCGATGGGACGAAGAAGTATCCCGAACTTCCGGATCGAAACATTCTTTGCAAACTTTCACCCCCCCTTACCGTGTGCATGTCCAGCGATAGCTGCTACGGGGGCGTCGTACCCGGTACTCTTACCGCGTATACAGTGGTGCACTCTATACATCGATAAAATGCTTTTTCTTCGTTGTCGTAACCGGTCGGTGAACGATAGTCTAAAATATCGCTCGGTTTCTCTTGTGTACGAACTTCGCAAGAGTTTCGTGGAAAAATTCGCGACACCGAGTCTCAGTTAAGTAGATGAAAAGAATACAGTAACGAAAAAAAAAAAAAAAAGTTCTATTTCACGATTTTGTTTTATACGATCGTAGTAATTCATTTTAATTGGTTTCTACGCGCGTTTCCATCCCTTAATGTAACAATTACTTAGTAGTTACTTTCTTTTTTTAATACAAATATCTTTCAATCCACCGTACCAACAAAAGTAAGCAGAAAAAATAGTAAAAATGTGTTCAGCAACAGCGTAATCTCAAATCACGGAAAAGTTTCGATGAGGCAGAGTGAAAGGCACCGAGCAGACAATCAGGCAATGTGCGGAAAACATCAAGTGGACGCGCCCAAGTACGTTCTCATTGAATCGCTGGACGGACAAAAGTTGCCTCGTTCCCGCTGCAGTGAAAGCCGCGACTAGTTTTACCAGCAACCGTATATATATATAACATCTCCTCTCACGTTGCAATAGAGACCTATGCGTGTACACGACGCTATGTACCATAGCGAAAATTCCTAATGGGTCAAGAAGGCTTCATTTCAAAGCGGCTTTGTACTACGTCACTATTAGATCAAACGGACGGACGTACAGACGAACGGAGAGAGGGTAGGCGAATGGAGAACGACGGACTCCGTACACGAGGCGAGAAGCCTACCTGGCCGACTCGGATTGACAAAGGGCAGCCTGCTAAATGTTCATGCATTACGAAGCGACACATGTACGTGTAACAGCCCATGCAGACTCAGTATTTATGTTCCCGCACCACGGAGCATAAGCGTAACTTCCACATACGATTAATTGTGTTGCTGTGATTTAGATCCACGAAATCATTGTAACTCAATTAATTAACAAGGCTCTTTGTCGTTGCGGATCAACAGCAGACGTTCTCGTCGCAAAGCAATTCCGAGCTTATAGCACCTCTGAGTACTACATCAACAGGTGAAGAAACCGCGCTAAACGCGAATCTTAAATACTCAAACTCTTTGTAAGAGATGGGAATGGGTAAACAATGGTAATGGATTCATCAATCATATGCATGATGCATTCTTTGCATAAAATACGATACAGTCAACAGCGGTAAGAATGGCAGTCAGGGTAATTGCGATAGCGATGTTATATTTGTGAAAAAAAAATGGTACTTTTTTCATTTCATGACACAAGTAAAAGTGAAAAAAAAAAATAACGAGAAAATAGTTTGTCTTAGAAAAAAACTTCGTTTCTATATCTGCTCTGAGAACACAATTTCTCTGTTTGGTACATTGCAAAAAAATAAGAAATTAAAAACAAACAAAGAAAGCGTATAACCCATCGAATTCTCATTTCCACAAGACATCGGTAAATTGCGCAATGTAACGGGTCAGTGTATCTCGAACTCGCGAGTCCGGTATTCGATTACAATTGAAATTGTTGTAGACGAAGCATCGTATAGAAATGATATCGGTATTCTCGCAGCTGCACAGAATTCGCGTAACAACGATAGTACATATATCGAGAGCGTAGGACCAGTAATGGTGGTGGTACAGTATTCGTCGCGGCGCCGGTCCGGAAGTGTTGTACTGTATACCAGGTACTATCGCGTATCCAGGCAAAACCAGTAGCAGAAGCGTGATATTGCCGCATCGTAGAGCACGATGGAATCTTGTAAGCGGAGAGGTATAGACGCTCTCAATTTACAATTCCCGGAACCGAGACACCCACGCTGCCGGTTCCACACTCTGTACAATGTACTATAGTTAGGTATATACGCCACCGCAACTTACGGAACACTTCACTCACCGGGTTTATCGACTAACCGAAACCTCCAGGGTAGTTAAACTACCAGCAAAATTAGGGTTCGAATAAAATTTAATAACATTTACAACATACTTCGAACCCATTTCCAAAAATTAATACAAGTATTCGGAGATCCAATTTCCGTACACGAGATGCTCTGGACGTGGAAGCTATCATTGCATAGTTGCATAAGTTTATTGGAGTGCATTTTCCTTTTGCTACGAAGCTTATTTGTGAATAAGTGCGCGAAAGCAAATCGGCAATATACATCGGATGCGAAAAACAAGTTGGCTAACTATTTAGACCGGTGCGCTTTCGGAAAAGTTGCGCGAACCAAATACCAATTAATTTTATTTTTTCCTCCGTCGACCAAACATTTCTGGCGACGCGTTAGTTTTTGTTAGAAAATATAACTAAATAAAAAAATCTCGAGGAAAAAGAGAGTTTATGGAGTCATAATTCAGCGACTGTCGAAACTGAGTAACGTAACGATTTTCTAATAAAAATAATTTTAACACTTTTTTCGCTATTATAACACGGCAACGAGTAACCAAACAAAAATCCTGTTTCGGTCAGTTTTGTACGGATTCGCGAGAGAGCGAAGCTAGAAAAAACAAAAGTAGCAACAGTGAACTCGGAAGTTAGCCAATAGTTTCCGGGGTTGGAGAGAAGTTTTCATCGTGCTGTGGCGAGCGAAAAACGAGAAATCAGAAGAATAAGAGAACAACGAATAAAGAAAGGGGAGAGAGCATCGGCCCCGTGTTGCAAGGCGATGGGGTAGGAGACGGGGGGGGGGGAGGAGGAGGAGGGAGGGCTTTCTTTTCGCGCTGTACGAACGAAGCGAAAAGGCGAAGAAGACGCTTCTACCTCCGGGAAGTGACGCAGAGCGCACGATGAAAAACTCGTTGGCGGCGGTACACAGTTGAGCGGCGACGGCGCCCGACGGTCTGGCCAATATTTTACTATCCGCCGAGCGTATCGCTCGTTTCTCCTCTCCTCGATCTCTTCGTTCTACCCGTTCGTAAGCTCACTGTTGCCGATGTTCCTTTCGCCAGTCGAAATCCAAGAACGAAACCGGCGGAAGAACGACCGTGAGAGGGATATAACCGATGGAAAAAGAGAGCAACGCGCAAGAGCGCGAAGCGGATTGAACGAACGTAACGAAACGAAATATAGAACGGGGAAGGGGTGAGCGCGAGCGAAGACTGAGGAGATGAAGTGGGGTGGGTTCACCCTGTTGGCGACGACGGTGCGCGGCCACGATGTCGACGACGAGACGTCGTCGTTTCTGCGTACCCCGCTTCGCAGTCGATGAAAATGTTCTCAAATCTCTCGAGGCCCTCTTTCGTTTCATATATATATATACAGCTACATGTATATACATATATATTAAATGGTACTGTGTACACAACGTCGAATTCCCTGTGAAACCGTCGCAAGCACTCTTCTCTTGGTCTGCAACGACCCTTGCATTTTAGTACCAAAAGTTTGTACACGTTTCGAGAGTTCTTTCCTGCGAGTTACCCCCCTATATCTACTTTACCGCTTTCTGTTAGAGAGACTCTTTTGAACACGTAAAAAAAAAAAAATAAAAAAAATGTCTCATCTCAATAACTTAAAAATCGTAAAAACTAATCCATTAAAGAAAAAAAGTAATAATCCTTATTCCGCAATGAATCATTGTGTGCGTTTTTTGCTGATGTATGAATTACGATAGAAATGCATAGATAAGCATTTTAATGGGTTTAGTTAATATCACGTAAGTCAGTATTCATGCATTTTAGGAAATCGATGCTTTCCTTTTACAGAGAATCATACGTAAGCGTACAATAATATGGATGACGCTGTTACATCACATAGAAGAAGACATTATTACACATAAATGCCAACGTTACTCCGTTACCGCGTCCTTGAATAAACCCACGCGAGTCTATGTTGAAGATACCCCGCTTGGTAATAATTGAACGTCGCGTGACGGGCATCGAGAGGATCAAATAAACTCGTTTAGCATCGACCGCGCATTCATAAATGTACGGGATACTTGTGGGAAGCCGCGTGAAAGAAGAAAAAAGAAAACGACGAATGAGGGAAAAATGCTACGGTACTTGAAACGCGATGGCGTACGTATCCGGACGACGATACAGTTAAGCGCAATTCAATAGTTATTCGATGTATATATAGATATATACAAACAACAAATAAATGAGGTTAAAAAAAATGTTTTCAAATGTGGAATAAATTTATCGTAAAATTTCAAACTCAACATTACAAATAGGGATCAAGAATCCATGCGTAATGCACCACAGAATAACATCGACATACATGTATCCAGTCAAAGGCGGGATGTCCTCATTCGACTTGTTCGAAACATCGAAACAATATTTGTCTTCGTGATAATGTTATTCGCAGATTCTCGCATTGTGATGTGTGAATACACGGATGTGGGTTTGCGACTGTCGCAAAGCAGATACAATGGTAAACGAGGGTAGAGGAACGAGTAGGTTGCATACCGGAGATCCGTGAGTTCGTGACGTCAAATGTACAGTAATGTCTACATTCGGAACGCCATGACTATGCTAATTGTATTATTATTAGAATCCGATTATGTTGTGTTCAATCTTTTATATTAGCGATGATTCAATCGATTCAATATGAAACCCGCTACAATACCTTCGTATATGCATGAGGCATGTCGTGTTATCAAATTAACCACCAATTTTGTATACCGCGATGTTTTGTTTTATTTTTTTTTTTTTTTTTTTTGGAACACCAGTTTTGGAGTTTTAAAACATTATACGAGTGATCTTTCACATATATTTTCGGGTACAGCGTGTGAATCTGTAATAATTCGGCGATATTTATAAACCGTAATTCCCCAAAGGTGTAAGTAATTTCGGGACTTTGCGAAAACAACGTAATTCAACTTGGCATGAGGATGCCTCAGTGAGACGACGTATACAGATATACTTGAACAATAGATGCAGACGACGGGTGTAACAGACGTGTTAAAGTTTTACCCCAAAATCACCGTCGCATCAACTGCGTCAGCCAGTTTATGGGTTGTCGAGAAACCGTGCAGAGGAAACACGTGAAAAATCAGAATGTCCGGGTCGTTGGACTTTCTGCCCCTCGCTACTGGACGCGCCGGTCTCGACGGTGTCTGTCCCTTCTCATGTACACCCACATCACGGTGACACGACGCGAGCGATTTTCGAGGATATAGTGAGAACCTTTTTTACGGGAAATCGTTGGACAGGCCTTTTCGGTAGCAGACAGAACACTCGTTCTGAATCGAGCAAAATCACTCTGATCGCAATGTCAATTTATCCGATGGGCTGCGGTGGCGCGGAGATCATTGAATTTTCACGAATATCGTTTGAAATATTGAAGCGGTATCGACCGCGGGGTCAGGTAGGTATTCTACAGAGAAGTAGATTTTGCCGCTTCGAAACTACTCACGGGAAACCTCGGAAGCCCAAAGGGTCTTCGTTTATGTACATTTGACCGTCTTCTCTCTATTGTATTACGATGTACACAAAATGCAGCGTGCATCGCAGTGACTATTGTGTATGTATATTATATAGTATCCATATGTATGTACATAAGAGATGCACTTGTTTCAGCAACACGATGTGTGGTATATGCAAACACAAGCGAAGCGCACACACATACGCAAACACAACGAATAAGAGAACCGTGAATGTCACCCGGAAAGTACATTTAAACGGGGTATATGCGGGATATACTATAAACTATAAACATATATATATACTTTTGTATATATGTACAGTGAGAAGAGAAGGAGAATGGGCGTAGAACTGAGCAAACTCCCTCGTTGCCCGATGGTGGCCGCGACAACGCGAGGGCCGAGAGATATCTAACTGTGCCAAAAGGTACCCCCGAAATGTCCGCAGTACCGAAATTCCATTTGCAATTCCACCCCGACCGACCGAAACGATCATACCTCAGAGGAAAGTCCATGTCGTGTCGAGGCGTCAATCGGGGATGGTACACAGACGATTCTCGTTATTGCAACGGACAGATAATACGAGAATTCAATTTTGTATCCCGTAAAATCAGCTGTCCGACGAATAAACCTTTACTACTCGCTCTCTTGGATTTTTTATTTTTTAACTCCCGACTGCCCGCCACCACCGCAAAAGACGGGAGTTATGCGTTTCGCCGCGATGGGCGATTTCGTTGTTCGCAATGTTCTCGTAAACGGCTACTAAAAATTACTTCACTAAATTTAATACAGCTATTCTATGAGACACAGTCAACAATGGTTTGAAAAAAAAAATTTAATCTGTTGAGTATTGATAGAAATAAAAGCGATTTATTAAATAGTGACGCGAATATATCGAAAATTAAGCGCAATTTTCTGCGATATATTTTTTCGTCTCCCGGTCACTCGATCTCTGAGCGGTATAACCTTAAATTCACGGAGGTACAGGTCTCGATGAAAGCATCTTTTCTAAAAAGAATGAAATAAAAAATTTTTACAAAAATTTAAAAACTCCCGACTGTAAAAACAGTGAAATAACAATGAATTATTCACATGTCATAGTCGAGTGATTTCTTCGTCATTGAGTATGGAAATCCCCCGACTATAATATGTGAAAAATTAATTGTTATTTCACTCTTTTTGCAGTCGGGAGTTTTTACATTTTTGTAAAAAAATTTTTTTTATTTTTTTTTTATTGTGTTTGCGAACGCCCGAGTGATACTGTACTATATACAGTTTATACCGCTCGTATAAACGAAAAAAAATCGATTGGAGTGGAGAGTACAATTTCATTCTTGTTATTTTGAAAAAAACTATGGTATTGGAGGTTTTTGAAAATTAATATTCACCGCGGTGGCTATAAAGACTTACGAGTCTACAGTTCTCTTTTTTTTTTTTTTTTTAACAGTGGTAAAAATTGGCTCCACCGTTTGGATTATTAACCTCGTAAAATCTAAAAAAAAAAAAAAAAATTCGTTCCAACGGTTCGATGTATCGATTTTGTGAAACTGAGGCACTGGATACAATAATGCAAAGGCTAACCTCACTAATCCTTATTCCATGAGTAATCGAATTTTTCGAGTCCTCTTCTCTCATTGGAATTAACGAAAGGAAAACTTGTTCTTTATCGAGTGGTGGATAGGCGTAGTTTCACGAAGCGAAGTGCGGGAATGGGGGGTGAAGAATAAAGTATTAACTTCTCTGCACACAAAGTATTCGTCGACGTCGTCTTATGTCGAACTGGAGCTTCTATTAACTTTACCTGAACGGAATGGCGGGTCGGCGAGACTCAGGTAGACACTTGAAGAGCCTCTCGAGATCCGGCTATTCTTTTATCCGGTGCTCGTGCCCGTGGAAGGGTGACGGGTTCGTACTCTTTCTCGAGCGAAAAGAGCTCGAAGAGTCTTTTTCCTATAGTATATATATACACACGGCATCGAGACACCGATGCAGAGTGCAGTCGTCCTATATTGTAGGTAGCTACTTCTATATGCTTTAACTGTACATATATATATATATATATACCCCTCGTCGACCTCGAGAATTTTTAACGAGTGGGCGTTGTTCTCGCGGCGCGTTTCGACTCGCCAAAGTCTCGAGACGCGACGAGGGTATACCAGCGACAAAGATTTCACGTCTCCCGTTCGGGTGTATGTGCAACTCGAGTCGAGCACCCGATGCAACATTTGGCTGCAAATTCATACGATACTCAACCAGATTACACAAAACCGTTTTGTCATTTCAAAGGAATTACTCATTCCGGTAACGCGTAGTTCTAATTTTTTTTTTTCTTTAGTTATCGTTGATTTACATGGCAGATAAGCACAGTAGGGCACTCGTTATTCCTGTTTCGTTTCGAAATACACGAACCGCGATATATTTCCGTGAGTATCCGTAACACGATTTCGCTTCCAACTGTAACGCGAATCGTATATATCTTTAAGAAGAAAGCCTGAAAGATTACAGAGCCCGAAAATGTGTTCTCTCTGTGGTATACGGTGGGGTATGGCGACACGTTATTGTTGCTATATCGTGGATAGGTAAGCTATATGTAGAGCCCGTAGACAATCCCGTGAGAACGGAACAGACGTTGGGTGGCTTGAAATGCTGACTCAATATACGATGCGGTTATTCGATGCTGCAGTTGCTGGAGCTGATGTAACGCTTACGTTACAGTACCGGTATGCGAGCATTGCGTATAGACATAGATAGACGTATATATATTTACCATTGTACTACAAGAAGGAATAGAGTTTCCCCGCGAGAGTCGAGTGCTCTTGAGACGAGAGTAGACATTTATAACTTATCCTCTCCTTACTTATTACAGATAATTCCCTCTTCGGTACTCCGTTGCATCTTGTCAACTTGTCTTTGCGAAAGTTATTCGTGTCTTTCCAACAATGTCATTCTCCATCAGTGCACATCGTAAATATGAAATTTTACAACACAGAATCGTAAATACGATTTTGTATTGAATTTAAATGGAAAAAAAAATCTGAGTTGATGACTTTGTTAATTAAAATGATTTTTGCGACTCCGAAGTATTGGAAAGTCGAGGAAACGCGTTAGGGTTGCTCTCGAGTGTATCCCGTGCGGTTCATCAACACGTCGATATAATTACGCGCTGATATTATTAACGACAAAGTCAAAGATTATTTTATCCGTTATCGGTCGAACGAACGCGCAACGAGAGAAGCCCTGTGATCACCACGGGGGGTGCCGAGAGCTTTGTATGCATAAAAAGGCGACGGTTAATCGGCCGGCATTAAAACGAACTAACGAGAGCGATATTTAATGCAGCGTAGAAAAGCGTGCCGCGAACCTCCGTTGCTTTAACTATCGTGCTAACGACTGACGATAAATTCATCGTTCAAATGCGTTTTGTAAGATTCTCGAGCAAAGCTCGTTCGAACCTCGCGATACGAGCTTTAAGAGTCGATCGTTGAAGTTCGAGAGTATTTAATATATAAATGTAAATCCATCGAACTGCGAGAATCGCGAAGTTTCGTCGAGATTCCATTTTAGCCCTCGTAAATTTGCCAGAGACGCATATCTTCGATTTACACGGATTTTTTGCCGTATGAATACAGCTGTCGGGTACCGTGAGTTCCGTAACCGCGTTACATTTTCATAAAACAAATCTGTACTCGTAATTTTTCGGAGCGCAATTCGTCATTTGGTCACCGAAAAGGAAATTTTAAAAAGAAAGTTACGGAGCACAGCGCCGATGACTGTCCACACTCTCCGTTATAGTCAGAGGATTGCGCTAAATTTCTCAATAATCTCAACTTCTCCAATGGCTCGATACCTCTCAATAGTTCTTCTCTGTATATTAATCCTATTGACCGTTAAATTCAGAGTATCGACGGGTCGTTTAGTCCCGTCTCCAGGACTGTTGAGGGGTTCAAAAGTACTTGAAATATTAATGCCGTTTCCTCGAAACTATACGCCTCGTAACTTTGGCTGCGATAAAATTCGAACGGAGCCGCGGTACACGCTGTAAATCGCTGTAAATTCGTCAGATTCTTGGCTGACATCCTATCCGTTACTATCCGTTTTATATAAAATATTAAATAAAATTAGAATAGAATCAAATTCTCTTCGTTTTTTTATCGACGAAAATAATTTCAAATTATCGAATTCAGACGTTATTCCGATTGACGAGAAAAAAAAAAAAAAGCTATTTTCAACATTGACGAAATCTTCGAATCGTTTGAAGAGAAGATAAAACGGTTAATTTCGTTGTGCCATTGATACGAGTCCGGAAAAGAATATAAAACGGACGTGTGGAATGAAAGAGTCTGCGAGGGGTGCACGCGACGAACTGGAGGGAAAAAAAAACACACACACACACAGAGAGGGTGAAAGCTGCGAGGGAGGACGCTGAGGGAAATCGATAGGAAACCAACGGGCAGACTCTCTCATGTTTTTCATCTTTCTCACTCCTGTGCCCTCTGTGCGCTGTCGCTGTGCAACCCCTCTCTGCCTTTCAACGGCAAAAACAATCTAAACCCCCCGATCCGGGACGTATACGACTTGCCCCGCGACCTCGAAACTGATGCCGTCGCGCCTCCACCGAGTCGCAGAATCGCGATGGTTGTTCTTACTTTTCTTTTTTTACCCCGAGCTACACGAAGAGCACACGGTCGCGAGGTCGTGGTCGTTCCTCTTCGCGCATTCACCGCGAAGGTATATATGACAGGGGGGAGGTACTAACTCCGACTTTATAACTTCGGCCAAAAGCCGGTAAACGTGAATCTTACAACGCATTTAATATAACTTGTGTAGTATATACAACATATACTTTTTTTCCTCAGTCTTGTGTAGTATATACAAAGCTTGTTGCGGAAGAACGCGTTATTCTTGGGTATAGATCGCGTGACTTGGGGAACTTGTAAACCAGCAGAGTGTAAATAAACGCGACGAAATTTGGATAATATATAACACGGGTAAGAAATTTCGGAGTAACGGCCTTTCGATAATATAAGAGTTTCCGGTCGATATTTCGATATATATAGATTTTTTTTTTTTCGATTTTTTTTTTACCTTTGTGTAAAGAGGATTTAAAAAAAGGTATTTATATAAAAGAAAACTTCGCGGCTGACTATTGCTGCGACTGATTTTTTTAAATATATCACTGTAGCAAATCCTATTGTTGAACATTGTATTACTGGTGAGAACTGCTTCGCAGACCGAGTTATTGATTGTACAACAATTGTCTACATTAAATATAAAACCAACCTAAATACCAAGTAGATAATAGGATAGAATCATAATAGATGCGCAGACGTCTATACTTCTAACTCTGTAAAGCTATATGAATGGCTATTATGAAAGCTTCCATCAGCTATTCATAACGTCAAGTTGAACAATGTATATTTTCACTCGTTATCAGTTCTTTCATTAACCACTATGGGCTCCAAAAATGAATTCCTGACTTTTAACAGAAAAAAAAATATATATCGTTTTTTTAATAATGAAGAAAAAAAAAACTGTATATTTACAGTTTTTTTCTTCGAATGCATATGCTGTTCATTTGCACTCCCGTTTTTTACGATAAATGAAATCTCGTAACAATCCCTTCATTTTCTGACAAAATACTATTATCATTTCGGAGCAAATATTCCGCGAAAAATCGATTATCCCTAAAAGACTAATCTGATTATCCGTTTTTCTCAGTAGTTCTTTGAAAACTGCAAATATTTATTTTTTATATTAATTATTCAATCGTTGTTCGTTCATTTTTTAACTACGCGCAAGATAACTCGTGCGAGGAAACACGTTGTTCAATGAATGTAAAAACTACAGAGAGGAAAAAAAAAACAAATAACAAAAAAATAGAGTAATCCAGTTGAGTGATAGGATAAACAGAAGCGCGAAACACGGTATTTTCACTGAAAGGCTACAATGCACCAGTGTGCTATCGATAGTTCGAGTTTCCTTTACTTTTTATCCGCCCCCTCTCTGTCGCATTCTCCCTTTGCTTCTCGTTCTCGTCACGATATTGCATCACACAGAGAGCCGAAGTATCGGAAAAATGTCTGTGAAAACAAAAAAAAAAAAGGAAAAGCGACAGAAAGAAAAGAGACGATGCAGGGATGAAGAGAAAGATGTTATATGGATCGACGAGTGACTACGGACGTAGCGCAACAATGGTACTAAAACCGGGCGCGTTGCCGCGTGCATCTGGGTATTCGTTTCAGCGAGCATATTCCAGCGAGAGACGGGTCTACGGGTGACAGAACCAAAGAGGACAAAAGTGAAAAGCGATAAAAAGTCGAGGATTCATCGGACGATTAATGTCTCAAGATGCATTGAAAGAAATATGAGGATTAGAGAACGATAAACAGAAACACAGGAGGCCTCAACCCGAAGAGTATCTTTAAAAAAAAATCTATTAGTTGCCGGTAGAAATAAAAAAAAAAAATCCATCGATTGCAAGACGACGATTTTTCTCTAATATAAAGTTATTGAATGCAATGGAAAAAATACCTTTGGATAAATCGCCATTCATTACGATACGTCTCATCGGTTATGGCAGCCGAACAGAGACGATCCTTTGGAGATTAATACGATTTATTTTAACTGTATGAATTATAGAACTTAAAGCGTTCATTGGTAGATTCGTTTATCAGGTACGCGAAGTCTCGTGTCTCCGAAAATTATTCTTAGAGACGTCTGACCCAGAAACGTACCACAATTATCGTCAAACTGAACAGAATGAACATATTGCAGACTTTTGCTTGCAATGCTATATTGATTTCATTGAGTTCAGGGACTTGCGATCGACTAACTCATTCGACTACTCTGGAAGCAGACGATAATCGGTGGTTTATAATTTATGGGAAAACCGCGCCTATTTACGCGCCCACGTGTTCGACCGCTCCGTCTCGCGATCTATATATCGATGTAATGGAGAAAAACACCGCGAGATATAAATCGCGCAAACTACAAATATCCTACTTATAATAATACGCGACGATTGTTATTTATAACCCTAATAAGTTTATCTATAACAGTGGAGGTCAACCGGGATTAATAAAACTGTCCGTTCTATAATTGCGATTGCATAGCGGTCGAAGGTTTTCACGCATCGGCAGCATAAGGAAATCTGCGAGGACGGAATCGGAGAGATGTGGGCGTACCGTTCGCGATTAATTTTTCAAACGCCGTATACGGCTGCCGGACAATACGAAACATCGCCAACGAAATAATCTTACGAAACACGACATTTCACAAGTATTTTTTTCACATACATCGAGAATTATAGTAAATTTCTTTGTAAAAAAAAAATAAAAAAAAAATAAAAAAAAATAAAGTGTTCCATCACGATAGAGATTACCTTTAGATACTTTGTAATAAAGGAGAGTGATATTGCGTTCATCTTCCCATGGTCCTCGCGGCAGGTATAAACCCACTATGGGGAAAAAGATGATATAACTGATGGATGTTACTTATGGCTCTTGGAATTTAATTGAAACGCCGAAGCTTTTATGTCTAAAACTTATGTTACAGATTCCGAAGGATAAGGCAATCTTTGTTCCCCCCGCAATATATAAAATCATTCACTGCACTCTCATCGCCCGGTTATCCCTTATGCGTGGAACAGGTTTTTCGGGCGTTCCTCAGCCCAAGAATGCGGCCCGCGCACGCTTCGACTCTCATTTTATTTATATGTGTGGAATTTTTTTTTTTTATCTCAAAAGTTTGGCTCCTCCGTGCAGTTGCCACGCCAGAGATTCCGCAGAACGAAATTCGTGAATTTAAAAAATAGGGAATAATAAGGTACAATTGCGATCCATTTGATGTTAGTATTTGGCAACTAATTTCTTTTCATTTTATCGTAATATAAGTTTTGTGAGAAAAAAAATAATGCAAGTACTCCGTTATCCTGTCGATCCAAAATTTAGTAAAATTCTACGAAATAATAATGGACTCGTTGGCAAGAAAAAAGTGATTATGCATTGCATTAAATATTCGCTTTTACATTTTCGCACCTTACGGTTTCGTGATCGAGGGCTCCATAATCCTCATTACTCCGAGGCTTATGCAAATTTCCTTAAATATCTCGTATATTTATGGCGGTAATTCTAGTTGTTTTTTTCCATGTAATTTTTTTTTTTTTTTTTTTTTTTTTTTTTTTTTTTCACATCTTGCCATCGATGTTTGTCGTCAAAAACCGCTCCCGTCCTCATCAAATTCTCATTTTGATATTTATATTTTAGATAATACAGCTTCGGGAAATACATTATTAATTGATTATTCAATGAAAAATCATTGTCGGTTGTGTTTATCGGTCAAAAAGTGGAAAACGATACATCGAAAATTATTTCATTAAATACTGCGGCCCGCGGATCCACGGATGCCTGCATCGCCGCTTTATTGGATTCCTCGTTAGGACACAAAGCACGCGCACGCACACCGCGTCCAATGCACCACATCGAATCATAAAATTCTCTCACAGACCATTAAAGACTCGCTCGGTTTAATTGGTAAACGATAAAGAACAATTTTTAAACGCACGTTCGTACCGCGCAATGCCCCCCGTTACACAACAGTTTCCGCAAACTATATTTTTCCGTATCATGGGTTTAGCGAAGAGGCGATAAAACTCGAATCCTACCTTTCTTAATAATATCCTTTCCACAGATCTTTTATTCTACATTACAAACCGTTTATTCAACAGATTTTTTGCAATAACATTGAAAATTTCGTTTTACCGCAAAACGGTGCCAATGAAATTCGGAAAATCGATCGATTGATCGATTTTTCGAATAATTTTTTAAAAAATTTCAAATATAACAAAATTACTTGCGAACGAAGCTCTCCGATGGGGAAAAAAAAATTACTCCGAATTTTAAGCCGTAAATCGATAATGTCAAAAATAATAATAAAACATCGATGTATTTTCTACGTATAATTTCGTTTATTCCGCGATGTAAATAATTTTGCGCAATTAAACTTGAAGAATTTTTTTTTTTTTTTTTTTTTCAATGTTTTAATGAGATAATTTCGTTGGATATTAACGCGGCTTCGTCATATCGTAAATTACATAATGACTGAGGTAATATAGGAAATAGTAATCAAAGTTAAAGCATTCTTGAGTTAATTTGAGCCGAAGGCTTCGTAAATGATTCGCCGTGAGATTGAATCAATTTCTCTCTCGAGACAGGTAAGTCGTACCAAAGTCACGACTGGCAAATCCAAGAGAAGGCGTTCTCAAGAATGTACTTCAGACGAGGTAAAGAGATCTTCACGGGCTTCTTTATCCCGTGGGAGATATTAGCATCCGGTAGGAAGAGCCCGAAGAAACGAGAGGGGAGTGGGATCAGAGTCACGGGGGAGAGGCAAAACCAAGACGCAACCTGGGAAAAGTTATAATAGACACCCAGCCGTATCACTTATTTAGTATCAAAACGAAGGGTTGCCACTTGAGTTTTTGCGGCCCCTTTAACTTAATATGGATAATCTTGATAGTTCTTCTGCCAACGAGAAAGAAGAAGAAGAAGAAGGAGAAGAGGGGAAAATGAGGAAAAAAATACTTTACTAATTCTCGTTGCAAGATGGAACGAGGCTTACGCTTATGAACCCCGTAGATAATTAGAAGAGTCGTAAAATGCTTTCATAACAGTCGGTCAGAGGTACATAAAATTTTTTTAAAATATTTCATTTAATATTCGAGAAATGCATCGTTTCAGCAGCGTATGTATACTTAACTTCTAAATTTACGGACGCGCGTCTTGAGACGTGAATTTTTCAAGCAATAACCGTTTGTAAATAAATCTCAACGACAAGTAGTTTCCGATTAAAAAAAATTAAAAAAACACAATAATTAATTCTTTGCCTATTATATGAACTGAGATGCATACAGATTCAAGAATAGCTGATACTGACGAAAAACTAAAAGTTAAAATCGATCTTTTCGTCGTCCCTGTGTACCGTCAGATTCTGCCAGATAACCGATTATCTAATTGCACTCCATATGAATCTCAACGAGAATCTAATTGGATGCCCTTTCAAAAAGCGCTTGCTACAGATTATCGACACTCCAGTGAGAGATTATGCTGGAAAATAGTCAAACGTGGTGGTGGAACTACTCTCGAAGCATTACATATATGAATCCTGTAAGCTTTTAGTGTCGACGATGCCCATTGGCTGCAAACCGGTGTAAAAGCGTCGGTCCATTTCCCCTCAAATGCTTCCGTCATACATTAATTCCCAAACAATCATCGTTACTATCGAGGATTACGGTACTTTTTTCCGACAAAAGTTCTTATTGCCGACAAAGCGAATTGAACGAACACATGATAATTTCAGCAATATGAACAACAATAGCGAAATATCGACAGAAACGGAGCAATTAAGGGGGGGCCTCTCCGAGCGGAGATATGCGAGACATTTCCCGTCAAGCGGAGACACTCATTTGCATACAATGTCAAAAAGTTTTGAGACTATTTTGGAATGTCAAGAATGCATATTAAGAATAGTAAATTATTACATTATATTTTTAACTGCTCTAGTTAATACAAAAATTAATAAGAAAATTCGCTTGAGCACTATTTTCAATCGGAAAATTGTCGATCTCTCAAAAAAAATATTGTAAACCGATAAAATTGCATTTTTTTCTCGCCGTTTCTGATTAACTCGTTTCGTCTATTTTGATAATTAATCGATATTTCACAGAGTTTCTAACTTTAAATGTACGAATTGTAGAAAAGAAATTAACATCCCTTAGATTCGGCAGCCCACTCGATATATCGACTCACCAGCTATCTTTTCTCTGTCGATGTTGGCACAATTTTTCTATGTTCTCAGAATGTTTTTTCATGGACTCTTCAATTGAAAACAATCAAAAGCCATGCGAACGTTCAATAGACGTATGAAGAAATCAGCCGGAACAGTTCGAAAGATGTATCAATATTTTTAAAGGTTTTGATAGGTTAGAAAAAAAAACTGATTCTCGTCAATGAGTGCCGCGAGAGAGGGGGCAGAAGTTAAACGCGTTGGTAAATACATAGAAAACAATGAAATGCGATAACACTTACCTCCTCGGCAAATTCAAAGTCACCGTCAAACTTCCTCTTGCACTCTGCCACGGTGATAACGACGATTAACACCGTGGCGAAAAACACCCACGAGAACCTCATAGTTGCGGTAGTCCTCCTCCTCTTCTCTTGAATCCAAGAAAAAATTCACGAAACAAAGATTCGTTCACACGAGCCGTAGAGATATTGGATCGTACCCGGCGGCGGGAGACGGGCACGGGAGGGGGGGAAAGGAGAATAATATTCCGTCACTTGCACCGTGTGTAACGTAAATCGCGTTGATCTCCGGGAAATCAATCCACGGTTGGGAGAGGGGAAAAGCCCACCGAACGTGTGGCAGTGCGCAAAATAGAAAGTATATGCGTTTGTACAACGAAGTGTGTACCGAAAACAGCACAGTTAACGTTAGGAGGGGCGTCGGATGTTGCCGACGACACGACAGTTAAAACACGCGAAATTTCGCACGATTAATTATCTTCGTTGCGTCGATGGTTTAAAGAACAAAAAAAACAGTGTTATTAGCCGCGTTAACGCGACGTGCACGCACGATGTATGCACGCTTGACGCGAAAAGCCGGAGACCGATATTGTCCTGCTTCAGGAGTCGAACGAATAGTGACTGCGCGGAGAAGGGTATGCCGACGCGAGCGACGCACCGCCACCAGTTCGCTAACGCCTATTGGTCGGGATTTCTCGTGAACGTGGACCAGGGGCGAAGCGGGGGTGTTCTGCTGGAGAGGGGGAAGGGAGGTAAAGGTAGTAGGTAGGTTGGTAGGTATACTACATAGTATACATTAGAAAGGTCCTCTCTACGTTTCTCTCCCTCCAAACCGCGTCATTTCACCGGTGGAGTTGCCGCGCGAGCGCGTGGTCATACCGCGGGCAATGCGCCAGTCGATATTCACCTCCGCACACCCCGGATCGCAGAGACACACCAACGGCTATTCTCCTTGCTCTCTTCTCGTTCGCGACTATGACAGTCGCGTCAACTGCCGCTCCCACATGTCTTCTTCGATAACGTTTTGTCTATCATAGAGATTGCCTCGGTTCATCCACCGAAGGGTTTTTTGCTCTCCTCGTCATTCGTTGATCGTTATTACAGAGGCTTCGGCTTTTGTCGAACGCGATCCGGGGAAAGTTGGAATCACGAACGCTGCGGCCGGCATTGGGGGATAGGAAATTGGTAGGTATTCGTCGAGACGTAAAAATCGACGGAAGGGAATTAGTGCTGAAAAAAAGCATTTTGTTAGCATGAATGAAAAATGAACGTTGCATTGATACGCTTATCAGTGAAACAACTGGCAGGAATTATTGATTTTTTTTAAATTTCTTCATATGCAGTGATTAACTCTTATCAATAATGATAATAGTAGGCATTTTCTCTTTATATAAATACAACCTTTCCTTTCGACGGCATAAAAGTTTCTGATAGAAATTAAATTAATTTTTGCGGTACAGAAGAGAAGGATGATGGACGGTAGAATAATGTATTGTGATAACTGAGAACGAGAACAATGCATATTTTTTGAGTTCGGATGGATCCATTAATTTCGTTGAAAGTAATTATAACTCCGAAACGCGATGAGTACTCCGGTAATCGCGGACGTTTCAGCGAAGACTGCTACTAATTTGTTACAACTGTTGTCAACCCTCTATTTTCGTGTTGTAGCGGCATTTTCTGTACGAAATTGTTACAATGCGTATTTGAGAACTGTCGTGATACGTAACGGCATTTCGAAGCAAAAATCGCAAAAAAATACATTTACAGATTATGATTATTTTTAAACGCGTATGTAATGTCGCGGATAGTCGAATCCATAAATGTGATACAAACGCCGTAAAGGATCTTTACTTACCGAATATGAATTCGAACCCACCAATGATTTTTATTTTATTATGATAAAACGCGAGAACTGGGTGGTGGCTCTCGAAATGAATATTGTGCGTCGCGCCCAAAAAATTGAGTAAAATATATAACAGTATACATAAATAATATAACCCCCCAATTTCCATTATCACCGTGTTATTTTTTCGCATTAAACATCCATTGACCGTTAAAATAATTATCGGAAAGTATTTATTATTCGATTTACCGACAAACAATAATATATAAAATTATATAGTTATACGTAAAGTATAGACGAATAATAATGTCGAAAAGTTTCACGATAATTTTAAATCTCAAGTATCGCAACGAGTAATAATGGTTAATCGAATCGAACAAATAATTGGAGCGTATTGAATTATAAATTCGGTATATTATTATTACAAGTCGAGAGGTGAAGAACTTCGAAAATGTGGGTAAATAACCTTTTTTTTTTTTTTTTTTTTTTTTCGATAGTAACATCGAAGTACGTTCAGCATGCGACCTGCACGTTTCAAGATTTACGACGAGTAGAAATACTTTCATGAATAAATCGTCGTGCACCCGGTTGATGGAAGATCGAGGAATTATTCCGAGACTCCAGTTGCCAGGGGTGCGGATAAATCGGGTGACGATAATTAATTAAGACACGTATTAAGGAGTTTTCCTTTGCTTCATTTACCATCGTTTATCACTCCGGATTCATCGCCTTACAGATATATCACAACCTTTTACTATTATTCAGTTATACAGTGCAATTATAACGAATAGTCACCACGAAGGTATATTACCTTATAACTACGGTAGTGAAATAACAACGTTACAAATTTCAAAGTTGTCGCGTTAAAGAAGATCTCGATTAGCGAAATTTAAACCCATTCGACTATGAGGTGAGGAAGCAATGTGCATTTGCATGCTATTCAGGCAGATAACAATGTAGACAACTCCTGCGTGCACTGGAGGGTCGCGCATGTTCCACCGCAGGATTTATCCGCTCGTCTTCACTTCAGATGTACGTAGTGCCACTTATCCACTGAAATCACAGGGAGATAATGATGCAATCACATGGAAAATGGTTTTTTTTTTATAACTTCGCATATGGTA
This sequence comes from Cryptus armator, assembly GCA_963971235.1. Taxonomy (NCBI): domain Eukaryota; kingdom Metazoa; phylum Arthropoda; class Insecta; order Hymenoptera; family Ichneumonidae; genus Cryptus; species Cryptus armator. Next base: position 8,246,355 of record OZ020240.1, read on the forward strand.
TTGCGGACTGCGCGGATACGTAGTGCCACTTGTCAACTGCAAACGTATATACATCGAAAGTTAGACGATTCTTCTGATAATTTGGCTAAAACGTCCAGTTTCTGTTACCCTCGGTATCTTTATTCTAATAAATTAGGTTTTTATACGGTGTCAAGAATGCTGAAGGCAAAAGCGTTACCGTCCACATAAATCTCATTAATATTTTAGCGGCAGAAGAGGATCCACAGTACTTCATTGTTAGAGTTCCTAACTTCTTCACTTTTTCTACGGATTTTTTTTTTTTGTGATAAAAACTATATTATATAATTATTAAATAAAAAGTAGCGTTTGTTGAAAACTTTTTAATAAAACAGCGAATGAAAAGAAGATTATTTTTGTTTACATTTTTTATTTATTATGCTCTCCGTATTTTAGCGAAAAATTGAAAGCGAAGTAAATTGAAAAAAATTTATTTTGGTACTAAAAAATTCTGTTAAAAATTCGCACGAAAATCGTCTTATTACGTTGACTTTCATGTGAAAAGTCAAATTTATTAATCAATAAATCATTACAGGCGCTATTCTTAACAGGTAAAACACCTGCAGCAGTTTCCGCAGTGCGAAAAAAAATGATACAATGGAGGAGCGCGCAGATGCGAGAAAGAGAATGTTTTGCTTCCCCTTAAGAGGTCAGAAACTGGGCGATTCACCAAACCACGAACTTCCTTGCAAAGCAAAACTTCTATTGTTTATTCCCCGAAAGCGCTTAAGCAGAGAAAAAAAAATGTGAGCAAAACTTACCAATCGGATCAACCGGTTGAGGTTCGCTGCGCTCGGGAGAATTTTTCATAGCTTCCTCGGCGGTTTCAGCGACGGTTTTGTAGGGACTGTCATCCACGGTCACGTTAAGGCTGAAAATCCATTCACAAGTAAGTTACGTACATTTCGTGCGAATAGAAAAAAAACCACAAAATACAAGAAAACTACTGGAAACTTTTTTGCTCGCTGAGCGATGCGGAACGGTAGTATACGCACCATGAGATTCCCTCGACCGGTGTATCGCGCGTTATAAGACTTCGCCAGTGTTCGTGGACTTCGTTGATAACGTGTAATGCGAAATCCTTGGGTTTTGCTTCGCCATTGAATGCGAATTGATTCTCCGGTTTGCCATCGGGAATCTTGTAGATTTTGAACCACTCGATAGTTGCCTTCATCAAACCCGGATAGATCTTTTCCACGTCCGCGATATCTACAAATATATAGTACATTAGCGTCGAATCGCTCGTCACGATAAGGCTACGTAACCGTGATTCACACGCGACATTGACTACAATCGTTACGTAACAAGTGTCTCAGCGTTATCGGAGTACTCGGAGCGTTTGCGCTTAAATTTCCTCAAAATCACGATAGGCGACAATTATTAAATTGTTGCGCGCTGCGCACTATCGCACTATTCATAGACATGGAATAGTTGATGGCACTTACCATTCATTTGATCTGCCAGTGGGTCGTTAACATCAATAACGATAATTTTCCAGTCGGTTTCGCCTGTAATGCAATTGATAGTTTCGTCAAACGCGTTGAAATAACGCAGTGTATTACACGATAATTCGCGATAAGAACTTATCGCGTACAAATATCGATACACTTAATGGTATAATAAATTGCTGACAACGTTATGCGATGAAGTACTCACCCTCATCGATAAGCGCGACGGTTCCCAGCACCTTCACCTTCAATACCTCACCCCGTTTTGCTACCTGAATTTAAAAAGTGATAATAAGCCTTTGGAACTTAATTTTTATTTTTTATTTTTTCTTTTATAGGTGCAGAAAATCAGCGCTTACCCTGTATCCAATTTCAAGGACGTCGATCGGATCGTTGTCTCCCTTGAATCCCGTCGCCTCATCTAATACTTCGGGATTTTCCCAGGTCTACGAAATCGAAGAAATTATTTTAACATATCGCTTGCATGTGGAATTTTGATTTCAAAATTAAACGTGCAAAAATCGAGCGATAACAGCATAGATAACAGCATAGATATTAAACGCATGAAATATAATATTTTAAGTATCAATAAGAAGATAAAGAAAATATAATTTTCTATTTCAATGCTTTCGATTGAACAAAATTTTTTTTTTTTTCGAAAAAAATTTACTTTTAACGCTCAGTGAATGGAAGTAGATATGTATACCTCGAAATTAAGTGAATAAAAAATTACAATTAATCTCATGAAAAACAAAATATCTAACAGATAAAAAAACACTTTGGCGTATCTACTCTTCGATGGAAAAAAATCGTCTTATCAAATGTGATAATTGTTGCTTTGTGTGGGAGTCTCAACGACTAATCGTGAGATCATTTTGCCGCGAATAGAAAGGTCAAATCATTTCCGCGAATGAGTATGCAATCGCGAGCAAAATTACCCTCTAACCAAGCGTTACTCCAATTGGTTCAAAGAGACTACTTAAGGTAGTAATGGAAAAAAAATCGATTTTTTTCTTCTTTATACCTGAGGTAACGCTCCATAATTCCATATGTATCCATGATGAGGAAAGCAATTGGCAACAAAACGAATTTTTCCCTTCTTAACGTCCTGTTTTATGGGATTGAGGCTTTCCTTCAGATTAATTTCCATCTTGGCATTGGTCCATCGCGGCACCTCCACAACCATGTGAAATACTTTTTTCGTATCATCGGCGTACAGCGGTATATCATGCATCGGCGAAATTGGCCCACTATCATTCTCTGGAATGAAATCATTTGGATTGCGTCTTTATTAAAAATTGAGCGAAAAAAAAAATTTAGAAATGCGTAATGTATTTTTTTGCGAAGAAATTGAATTACAAGAATTTTGGAACGGCAACCGTAGAACGCAAGTATATTACGTAGCGAATCTGAGACTTATTTAACGTGGACATTAAAAATTCGAAATATTCTTTTCAAATTTTTCTCATTATCTGTGATGAAATGCTTTCTCTTGGGAAGAATGAAAAAAAAAGTTGAATGGTGACCTTGCAGTGGTTTCACATTGCTGTGACAATAACAAAAATCCAAAGGTCACACAGTATTGTGAACTACATAATAAATTCGCTATACCGTGTACCGTTACTTTCATTCCGGCGCACAAAAAAAATGAATACCGACAAGAGTGGATATTCCACATGGCGGGAGGGGTGGGGGAATGAGAAGAAAAGAATTTTCGCAAGTACTACCATAAGGAAGAACAATAGACACGATCGTACAGGAGAATCTGTCGTGACGAGATGAATTTAACAATAGAAATTGACGAGGCAACAATCGAGGGTCAACGTGGTAACGTTTAATAGAGCAATTTTAATTCATTGTATTTGCACGATCGACCGGTCATCACGTCATGCTGGGACGTTCGACCTTTCGCATGCAAGTGACGCGCACTGGTTAAATACGATTGGCTGGAATAACACACGAGGTTATGATTACTTACTGAAATATAATCTGTAATCCATGGTATTCGGCGCACCGCGTTCTACCGTGCTGTACGACATTTTTCGACTAATTAATTCGTTAGAAATTAAACGTGTGAGGTTAAACCGACGTCGAGCGGCAACTAAACCGAACCGAATCGAAGATCCGTTCAAACTGAACCGACGGAACACGTGCAACGTTGCTGCAGCCATTCTGACATCTGACGCCGGCTACGGGAACGAACCGCCAGTAGTCAACGACGTTATCATACGAAATGTCGATAAATATTGAGAAAGTGCGTTTTTTTGTAAATTATGTGCGCGATTGATATTATAAACAAATGTGATGCACACTGAAGGAAAATGTAACGCTGATTTTTCTTATCGTTGACACAGTCCAGGTGTCGTGGACATACTAATCTGTGGTAATCGGGGAAATTTGCACACAGTAGTATGTATGTATAGTCCGCATATCGCAAGCCTTCCTGAACGCCTTACCGGTCTCACTTTACATCATAATGGTAATGTTGACTATTATTGGAGTATTATTATAATTGTTATTATTAGATAATTCGTCAAGGTTATTAACGCTCGCAATATTACTTCGTATTATGCATAATTATATAAACCTGTAGTTTTAACATTAATAACAACTTTTTTTTTCAACTATCCGCACGGCAGTAATAATAACTTAACTACTCCATGGCGATCCAATCGAAAATTTTCATCTTAGCAGCTTTCACTACTTTTTATTAGTCTGTAGTAAATTCCAATAACCCTTTTTCGTAAACGACAAAGCTACCAAAATACTACGACTTTCCCTTTCACCTTCATCGTGAATAATCAATTAAATATTTTTCTATTATTTTCTTTTGTAAGTACCCCTTGATACTGTCATCTGCGCATAATACATGAGGTTCGAAGAAATCAGATATACGAGATAATGTAATGTATTACAAAGTAACAGCATCTTTAATTAAAATTCATCGTTTTAACGTCGTAAATTTATGTACAAATCGAATATCTATATATTCATGTGTGTATCAATGTGGTTGCTGACGAATAAGGAAGAGTCCACGGAAATCGATCCTATCGAATAAACAACTTCCAGAAGTAATAATCTCTTCGAACCATTAAAGAAATAACTTTGCATACCATTATTAATGACGATCATTTCACGTCGGATGGAATGAACGTAACTGATAGTTTTGTTATGATATTCAGCCTCAGATTATTGAATGCATCACACATTTAGCGATGCAAAACGATTGTTGTTGTTTTTTTTTTTCTGGAACGATTAAATTACTGCAGAATGACCGTAAACCGACGATCTTACGACGGGAATCATTAATTTTTTTAAGCCCATTTTCGCATTTAAAATAACGGCCATTCAAACAATTCTTATTTCATCGCCACGCGTGAGAATTCACAATAATGACCATTCAATCGAAGGTCATTTCATCGCCACTCGTGAGAATCCACAATAATAATAACCATTCGATCGAAGGTCATTTCATCGCTACATCTGGTCTAATAACTTACCAAAAAAAAACACCTCTCTAAATTGCGAAATGACTTTAATTTATTTATTTTTTCGTCGGGAACGGGTCATAGTTTAACGAAAAAAAAAAAAAAAAAAAAGTTACAAAAAATTGTCACTTTCGGAATAAACTTTTCGGAATTCACTTTTGTCACTGTGAATGGATCAAACGATAGCGTCATTCGACGAGTCTAACATCACTAGTCATGCAAATATTCTAGACGTAGCCTCCGTAGAATAAAAATTGTCGATACATTCGTTGCTTTGACGGAAGACTCAGTTCAACAGCGGAATAATGAAGTCGAGGAAGGTAGTCGTATTGGTGTAGACGCCTGGGAAGCCCGGCTCGGCGCATCTGAAACCATACGACACTACGCCGATCGCGTAGTAATTTTTGCCTACCGGGTACATCAGCGGCCCGCCGCTGTCGCCCTGAAAAAGAAGAATAGAAAAAATGAAAATAAAAGCAAAACAAAATGATAAATGACGTTCAATCGCAATGCACGCGAATTGTTGCGTTTCCCAGAACTATACGATACTTTAATGATAAGTGCGGAAAAAGCAAATGGCATATCCGACATGCAAGCTTTGCGGATATTTTTCCTTTTTTTTTTTTCGAGATTCTTTCTCACCTGACAAGCGTCTTTTCCACCTCTTGCGTAACCAGCGCACAATACACGACCGTCGATGGTTGCGGTTTTAAAGTTTCTGAATGCTTCCTTGCATCGATCCTGAGAGACGAGCGGCACTTGGATTTGCTGCAGCAACGATGCGCTCGGACCATCTGAGGATAAAACGATTAGTATGTTAAATAAAAGTCTTTCCTCGCAAAAATCGTAATAATCGTTTTTATCGCGAATGGTATTATATCAGAATCGAATTACTTACTGAAGTATACGGAACCCCATCCTACGAGGAACGGAAAAGCGTTATCCAGATTTTTGGTTCTAATAGCATCAGTGACCGGAAGGCAAAGTGGTCGTATCAACGCTGAAAAAAAAAGGCATTTTCGTGTTAAAATTGATGTTTTAATATCGTTTTAAAGAGGTCATATCGACATCTAAACTGTTTGAGTGTTGTAATGACTTTTTTTTTCACGAAACCAATAAAAAATTTCAATATCGCAAAAGCTAAACTCTGTATCTATCGCAACTTTCGCACATTGCCGATATTAAGCATTATTTTGCGCAACGTAACGAAAATAACGATCGGAAATTTTAAATCGTTTCAACACATCAACATCTGAATGATCTTCCGAAATGCCGGTAATTCTTACGCGTAAATTGAACTTCATGTTGGAGTCTCAAAACCGCAATGTCGTTGGTGTAAGTATTGGGACTGTATTGGGGATGAATGGTCCGTCTTTCGATGGGAACGTTGATGGGTGTTGCGCCATCGTTGTCACTCTCAAGATCAAGATCGCCGACACGAACGAGATACAGATCATCGCGATTGTAGACGCAATGTCCCGCGGTAAGGACATGCCGAGCGGAGATCAAACTTCCGCCGCAGAGCCATCGAGGTTTGTTCGGATCCTGTCGTCCGCGGAAACCAAGAGCGGCGATCCAAGGCCATTGACCTATTAAAGTCATCAGGTAAAAATCATCATCAGTTTCCGAACCATTCATTGGTTCGTAATCTTAATTTCATAATAGCCATCAGTGGACTTTTCGTCCACTTTGATCCATCGAAGTTATGCAATGCGATCTTTTCTTTCGTCCGAAACAAATTTTAACGTTGTCTTTGAAGATTTAAAAAATAATTACTTAATTCACCCAAATTCGCTGGTTTTTCACCAACGACTTGAATTAAAAATGTAGACTCACCCAACTTCGCAGGTATTCCACCAACAACTCTCGTGTATTTGGCATCAGTCGTTCCACACACTGGTGGCAAAAGTGGTCCATACGACGCGGCCGGCGGTGGGTTTACATTGTTGTTGTTGTTGTTGTTGTTGTTATTATTGTTGTTATTGTTGTTATTATTGTTGTTTATCGCGACCGGACAGCAAACGTGTGGATCTCTGCCATCATAGCTGCATAGCGATTGTCTCAGAAATTGACCGACTTGATTGCCGTACTGTTGGAGAAGCGCCAGAAGGGGTTGACATTGCCTCAAGTTTTGGCAAACTCCCTGATCGCCCCGGGGATTCACGCACGGCTCACCGTCGTCTAAAGCAATTCATAATTGTTTGTTTAATAAATAAAATGTAGAATTTCTTATAGAAAATTATTTATTAAGAAATTGTCAAAAATAAAAAAAAAATGTAAAAATTGAAGTTTTATTTTATCTATCGAAGCTATTAACGAAGCTGTTAACTAATATCATCAAAGTACGTGATTCTGGGGTACAGCTTTTTCGTCCGCGCATCCGATTTCAATAGTCGTAATTACGAGAAGAAAAGTCCGAAACTCAGATAATAGAGATATTATATGTATATATTCCGGAAATATATTCGCTCGTCCACTTTTCGTCCTGTTGTGCACACGGAGTTAAATTCCCGGTGTTACGTTTCTTCGATCTCTAGAGGCAAACCGAGCGAAGGTATTCCTGATGCTGGAAAGTTGCTTGAAAATCGAAACCCCGGAGGCACTAACGGAATTTAATCGTCGTATTGGTGCTTTTGCCTGAGGCTTTAGTTAACCTTCGACTCCGGAAGTGTTGGTACATTTTTGAGAGTCGAGCGACAGTTCAGTCGCGGAAGGTCGATGTGACGAAAGACGATCCAAAAAATGCTTAGTTAATTTGTGTCAAGAGATGATCGAGTTACCAAGAATTCAATACAAAGTCCGCGAACATCAGACGATCGGTAAAATATTTGGAGAACTGTACTCTCGGATGATGTCAAACGGTCAATGAGAAGTCAAGTCATTTGTCGGGTGCTACCGATGTTATTTATATACGCCGTGACATGGAGTACCGTTACGATGTAACGCTCGTCAATGCTATTACTCCAGCGCGTGCGTAATTACTGTACACTTGTGAATTGCGCAATGCCTGGCATGAGAGGCTGTAACGATCCTCATCAATCGTCCCGTCCGTACGCGAGCAGTGCGGAACCACTTTACCAAACTCCTCATAACAATTCTCATTCGTCACGCTCCTCCGTTTATTTTTTTTATTTTTTTTTTGTTACTCTACATAGTACCATCGCTATAGGCAGTGGCGCACATCGGAGCGTCAATTATCGGAGTGCATCGTGCAAATATTCATTAACACCTCAACAAAGAGGAAGTAAATATTTACCGCATACGCGTAACTTCAGATGAGCGTAAGAGATGAAAAACACAAAAATCGCGGACGAGACAGTGACGAATCCTTGGAATATTATGACGATATATTTTTACATAATTACATTTGTAACTTACATAGCACCAGAATCGAGAAACGTGCAATTTACAAAAGTATGAATAGAAATGTGTGCGGATGTCGTAAATTATTCAATTAGAATTAATAACGAATCGCGTGGAGACCGATTCAGAGAAGCGAAAAAATCAGTAGGGAATCCCTCGGTGAACTTATATTCGCAAGCACAGTGTCATTTGAATCGAGATGAAGCGACAATTCGATAAACGACACGAAATGAAGCGACCATTCAATAGATAGATTTAATCAGCCAATGAGAGAATTAGCACTGCGCGGATTCAATTTAAGTACCAATAGGATCATCGAGAAGAGGACTATCTAAAAGCTTTTGATCGACGCTCCCAAAGGAATCACCTCCCTCTCGTTCGGTCGAAAGCGAAGACTCAGATTTAGTTTGCGTATCGAAGAATTTCGGTTCGTAATTCAAAAGAAGTTAAGCTGCGCGAAATACTACTGTATTATCCACTATTCACGCAAATTCCCAGAGTCAATCTTTATTTACTCTTCCATTGACAATTTCATTGAAAAAAACCGCAAAATGAAAAACGCAATGTGAGGAATTCCATTATCGGGTACTTAGAGTCGATCATTCCGATTGGCATACGTCATCGATGGAGGTTCACGGAATCTTCGTTGATACTAGCGAAGCGCAAGAAGGAGCCGTAAATATATATTTTTTTAATGTCTCGCTACGTTTTTTTTTTTTTTTTACTGCAAGGGGCTCCTCCTCCCAATGTCCTTGTCTGGGACATTCGAGACAGGATGCCGAAGTATTTGGTACAAACGACGACTTCGTCGCGGACACCTTTCTCGATCACGTCGACCCCCGTTCTCGCGAGACCTTGGCACTGTTCGGATACTATATTTTTCCTTTTTTTGTTTACCCACTGATATAGACTTCAATGGAATCGTCATTATCCGGAAAATTCAATGTTAACTACTCTACTCCTTGCTGGAAACTGCTACCAAACTTGCAGAAGTCCCTCAAACGCATTGATTATTCATTACTGTCGCAACTGTAGCGGATGATTTACGATGCTAATTATACAACTACAATGTTAATATACTAACTCTGAGCAGTCGCTGGATGATGAAGTACCAACAATGCCGCTACCACTATTACAGTTGTCGACCACATCATTTTGGGTTTACTGCAAAAATTATTACAAAAAATATGATTTAATGATAATAATAACATTTAGAGGCAGACGCATCGATATCGTAGCGGTACAGTATGATACACTGTAATTTTTATCACATTAACTTTATTAGCACTTGTTTTGCAGTAAAAGAGCCGTAAACACTTTTTTTTCGTCTCGAGAGTAATTTTTTTTTTATTATTGGATCGAAGATAGAAAGATCGCGGATGTTTGTTTCCACATAAGTTTATTAATACCGGCGGATCTACAAATATGGCAAATTTCCTAAAAAAAAATATCGATCGAATTAACGACGATACGTCGGTAGCTTCATTAATCATTGCAAGTGGAAAAATTTCAAGAACGCATTTCATAGATAAAAAAAAATTTGAAAATCTAATACGCTACGTCTAATAATGCTTATGACGCCGAAGCTTGAAGCGAAAAACTTAATCAACTGAAAATGCAAATATGATTCTCCATCATTGTATTATATACTCGCTATCGATTGAACCGCGTTAGGATAGTTTGACCGTTCGTTTCCTACCGATGTAGCAATTTCTACGTATAACAATGACCTTGAAATAAATAAATATAAAAAGACCACTTGTGACATTGCGGATTCACGGTTCGTAGAATTGTAATTTACGATATTACATTTTTAAGAAATGTATATATGTATATATCGATTTGTCCTAATTGTATCCACGCGCAACTTATTTCGGAGGCCTGCCGTTCGAGAGTATTTCGCGGTAAGCAATTATACGCGAAGATCCTGGTTGCCCGTCCTTTCATATGGAATGAGAACGTCCTACGTATGACGCGAATGAATTTTGGAAATCTCCTGAATGGGCGGCATTCCCGGATTTCAACGAACAGGCCGTCTTTCGCAAGGACGATGGCTTTCAAGCGTATCTAATTGCCTCGCATTAGTAACTTCGAACAATCAATCTCGCGGCTTTATACTTCGCGCGATGTCGGCGAGTGTACAACTACAGTATAAACTGTTGGCTGTTGGTTTGCAAAGGCAAAAGAAAACGCAAACCCAAGTTTTTTGTAATTGGTACGCTCGAGGCTCAGTTTACGACGTCAAGCATTCATGTTATTGCGAATTGATCACGGGGATTCCCTTGCAGCCTCGTAAACTCGCGACTCTGCGTGTCACGGTCAAGTTCAAGGACGGTGGGGTCATTAATCTTTGATACAAATATCTTCGTTTTTTTCTTGTTTGTTTTTTATATTAATTACCCAATCTTTTGCACCATTGTCGCGACAAGTTTTTCCTCAACTTGTTTAAATAGGGAAAAAAAATTCTATTGATCTTTCCTATCGTAATACTCGACATTTAATCAATCGATGATGAATGATTAAAAAACAAAAAAAAAGGTGTGTGCGCGTTAACGTATGCATACTTTATAGCAAAGTGAGCGAAATCACAAAAAAACCGGGCAAACATGATTCCATTTAAAACACAGATGTATAAATATCACATTGATGTATATCACCTTCGGATCACCCAATCCAAGCTTTACAGATCATTTTACGACAGTCCTCGAAAGTACAATATTAACTCGCGATGACGAAATTTTTTTGACAACGCGATAAATATTATATTGAATTTATAATATTTCCTTATATAAAGAAACATTTCGGTGTCACATGAAACTAATGTGTTAAAGGGGAAAAAATAAAAATATATTTGTTGAGTGGTTGTTGAAGGTGATCCAAAGGATAGAATTAACGCCGAACAAGCAAACTTCATTCACGAGTCCGATCACGAACTCTATCCGAGACTCGTGCGATTTCTTGTCTACGACAAGGACACGTGCGACGAACGACGCTCAACATCGAGAGAAGTCGAAAAAATATTTTCAGCACGCATGCAATGGCTTGCATATCGCGTTTATATTACGTGACACCTTGTTGTTCCGGTCCTATGAGTTACTTCACAAAAATGCGGTAACATTGAAAGTCCAGTTTGGCGAGCAAAGTAAACAAGTTAAATAATGGTAGGAAAAGTTTGAGAACTGGTTATCCGCAAACGATGATCCGCCTACTTTTGTAAAGTATTGTATTTTAGATAATTTCGTTTTTTTTTTTTTACTATTGCAAAGCAAAAATTATAATAGTTTTAAAATTATTTTGTTTTTAAATAAAAATATATTTTTCGAGTTCCGATAATCGATGGTGAAGTGTACGACAATTACGCCGGGAATGAGTCGAATAAATTGATTTACCTTGGTGACGCGAAACCGGTCGATGGATCGATAATTAATATACTTATATTCAAACGATCAAAACGACCGCGATTCCGCGGGAGATGAACGCGACGACACGACTGCAAAGAGACTGGTCTACGTTCGCGGCCGGCATTCACTTTATAACCAGGCGCTGATCGCACCTGGCATCCGACCGGGTTTACCTGTGGATTCGTAGATGATGGGACACGACGAGTGCGAGACAACACATGGAATTTACCTCGTGATATCATTCGCCAAATTCCTTACGATTTCGACGTTTCATCGAGCAAAATCAGACGCCTTTCGCGTCACGCAGGACTCATCCTCGGCTTTCGGACCGAACCAAAACAAATTTCTGCACAAAAGGATCCGTCGATCAAAAGTTTCAGGGGGCTTCCCAACTTATGTCTAGGAATTCGCAATTATACTACCGTTGGTCCTGATATTTTTCAAATTGTTTTTCTACAATCTAAACAAAATGAAACAAACTTTTTCAAAACTCATTAAAAATAATAACTAAATTACTAATTATTTTTTGATAAATAATACGAACTTCGTGTTCATAATATCACGAATAAAATTGCAACGCCGTGAGCAGTATTGAGTATGAGAGTATTTTAAAGTCTTGTCGTACCGCGGGCTACTATTTTTTTTTACAAAATTGAACGGCGTTACTTCCTTTTATTTTTGACGGTTAACCCCACCTGAAAAAAGTGAGGAACTTCGTCGACAAAGATTCGACAATTTTTTGCTAATTATAGCAAAAATTTTAATTAACGATGTCATTAGCCGAAATGATGCTCATGAAGATTAACTTTCTCACGATTATCCAATTACCGCGTCATATATCTGCCAAAAAAAGAATTATTCGACATATTTATCCAAAAATTAGTGTAGTGTCATCGACTGATTGTTCAAGGATAGTGGGGACCGATGGTGAAAAAGATAACGATATCCAGGTGATCGTTATCATTATACGTTTGCATATGTAAATCGTTTCAAGTCACACGATATTCGATGTCAATAATTTGACGAGCGAAACTTCCCACTCGAATCATAACCGGGTATTGAATTACAGCCGATATATAAATAAAATTTCTCGGTATTCGTTCGTTCATTACCGCGATCGAACGAGGGGGAGCCTTGAATCTGTGGAAAATCCGTAAATTTAGCCGGAACGATCCCGATTCGTTGGCATCACGCTGCAGTTAACATACGCAACGACGATCGGAAGCTGTGATAAAAAAATGTTGGAAAAGGATAATCATACAGTGTTTCCACACGCAAAGACGTACAACTCTCGTTCGTGATCTATAACTCAGAACGAGCTTTCAGATTATATAATAGTGTACCACGAAATCACACGTCAATTTTTCGTATTACCGAACATTTCTGTTTTCCCTCGATCGTCGAAGATACGCGTTAATCGACAGCGATGACTAAGTGCCGATGATCGCGGCGTTTCGCAGATGAAAGCAGCGAGATATGCAATGTGCGAAATATACACATATCTCATAACGAAGACGGTTTGCACGAGACATGGTAATTTATTCGTGAAATGACGCGCGTTAATTACGTCGCCGAGTACTATGCTTACTACCGGAATAACGATAATTACAGATTTACATTCATCGTCTTTTTTTTATTATTTTTTATTTATGAAAATAAAAATCCGTAACTAATGATAAGTTCATCGTTATAAAAGATCGTACTCCACACGCGACTCGTCGTTTAACAAGCCCCAACGCAATTAATGACGACTGAGAGCACAACTCGAAGTTCCTGTCGCGTGGTAAACCCTTTTGTTGCTCATTTTGATCGCGTGATTATTGCGAATTGTCCACGAGCGAACGATTTATTATTCATTCCGGTAAATCCCGTCACCTCGTCGCGAAGCGTGAATAAGGTCGCGCGCGAGATGCGACTGTGGCTATACTTTGTATGCGTATCTATTAACCCCTTAGCGCGGCGTTGATGCCATGTGCTGCGGAGTGAAATTCTCCCGCTTGAGCCGTCGGTTAAGAGGGTAAATTTTCTGTCACGACGATTTCTTTTATTCCGGGTCAACGAGATAGAACTGAACATTTCAATGCACTTTTCTCGTTAATAGCTCGATGGATCAAAATCAAATAGTGAAGCCATTTCCGTCTATTAACCCTTTGGCCGGCATAGATGACGCACTGAAATGAACTGATGCGCATAAAGATACAGACTTCGAAGCAATTTTATCACTCAAGGGGTTAATTACGATACAACCACGTGGTCATCCCATCGACAAAGATTATTCTTGGAAACATATTTTTAAAACTTCGCGTTGAGATTATTTTAATTAATTAATTTAATTTAATTTTCTCACGACGTTATCGGTAATGCCGCGTTCGGTATACTACTTTTTTGTTCAACGATAAAAAGGGCTGAAATTTTGGGATCTAAAGAAAATATGCTAATCCCCTATAAAATTTTGGAATCTAAAGAAATTATGATAATCCCTTATGAAACTGATAGACGAAATGGAGATTTATTGCTCGCGGGCGCCCGAGTTTCGAAATCTCTTCGATTTTTTCCCCGTTGTTTCCTCTTTCATTTGAATGACACAGTTGTTTCGGTTTAATGTCAATGTTTGACGTCATATGTAAAAGGGAACAAATGATTTCGCGATTCGAATACTCGTCGCGTATCGATACTCAAGATTCGAATTAAAGATTAAAATAATTATTTCCATCACTCGGAATACCTAATAGCAGAGATCTTTTCCGCGGTTTCAAACTGATGCTTCGCCTTAAGATTTGGCATTTACTTCGTGTTGTATCCCGACCCCGGCATCTTGACGATCGTTTACCGAATAAACTACGTATCGTTATTATTTTTATACTTATTGTTCCCCGTAATGTTACATGTTTCCGTTGACGGATTACTCACGACTGAATCATTTTGCAACTTTGTTTTCCGTGGTCGCGTTACACGATGTATCGCGTTGTGCGATCGTTAATTTCTGGATCGTTAATAGTCATGAAACGCATCATGAATAATAATTACATCGCGTTCCCAACCACAAGCGACACGACACAAAAAAAATCTTTACGCCACAGTGAACAACAATTGTATTTTGAATAACGTTTACTTCGATACTCCACTTTAACAATAAAACCGGTACAAGTAACTTCACATTACATTCGTAGCATCATATTTACAGTATAAAGTTTTTATAATTTACGAGAGTATATAAAATTATGTTTTTATTCCAAATTAGTTGATAATCCGTACAAACGAGGTACGTGAGTGTTCGAGTTTTTTTTTTTTTTTTTTCGACACGTGGGACGATTAGGCGAAACGAAGATAACTTTTTTTTTTTTTTTTTTTTTTTTTTTTTTTTTTTTTTTACCGCCGTTTGTATTCGACGAGGCAGAATTGTAATGCTTCGAAAAGCGTACGATAGGTTCGCGTATCTTCGTCGCTTCGCCACCTATGCATATGTATTTCGGTAGATCCGTTTTACAATATATTCCTCATTGCCTGAACGTGAACGACGAGGTCATCAATGCTTTTTTTTTTTTTTTTTCCTTCTCATTCCTCCGAAATATTTAAAGGACTTTCACGCTTTAGATTTAATATAAAATGATACAGAAGTCCTCGGATTGTGACGACGCTGTTCACGCTTTTTGAAATCGAGACGCGGCGAGCGCTCGATCACGGCAAAGTAGGATAAAGAATATTCGTGTAATTTCAAGTTATTATTTTTTTGTTTTTGTTTTGTTTTTACCGCTAAAAATGTACATCGGTACATATCGTTCGATATTGGAAATGCTACAAACGGATAAAATTGTATCCATAAACCATCGTACCGCTTTTGTTTAGTTTGGCTTCAGCGTTTGGCAGTAAAAACGATTCTTGATAAGGATACAATTTTTTGTCTTCTGTATCTCTTTTCCTCTGTATTTCTCATTCTGTGTACCGTATAACGTTAGCGATTTATCTAATGTTACTTGAACACCTGAGGCGCAGGCTTTTTCAATAGTGTATAACTTGTTGACTTTAAGTTTTTGCTTAATATTACAGTAGCGATTGGATAGGCAATCGGGGAATCACCGGTAATTCACCTATTTCATCGCTCAATTTTTCTTATGTCTCCTTTGTTTAATTCAAAGTACTATTTTAGATTATTTAATCGGTGGCTTGAATAGAATATTAGGTAACTGGCGTCGATATATTACGCTCGATAAACTCCGCTATAATTTTTTTTTTTTTTTTTTATTACTCGGATTGTGATTAAGTCCGGGGAAATCGGATTCCCTAATCAATTATATAATTGTTTGTTTGTTTTTTTTTTTTTTTTCACCAAAACTCAATGTACACCTATGGATAGTAGGATCATCGTTACACTTTGAATTTCAGCGAATCACTGATTTAGCAAGTCGCTTTTTTTTTCAGCCCATTCAACACGCAGTTTAGCGTTCGCGAACGATACGGAAATTATTCGCCATACGACGTTCTAAATTTGTCGACAATTTGTCGAGAAGAATGATCGTCGACAAAAAATTGCCGATTTACACGCTCATCGGTATTATCGGAAACGTCATACGTTTTTTTTTTTCGGGCTGAAGGTTTTTTTTTTTTTTTTGATAAAACGAGATATTATCTTACATAAAAATTATTCGGCATCCGTACATTCGATGAAAAAAAAAAAGAAGTTTTTACTCAGTTGGCCGGCGATGCAATTGTCACCTTTTTTTAAAATACGAATGAAATTCGACGATATATAATGAATTTCTCGACGATATATTGACGTTTGAGAATTCTGCCTAAAAAAAATATCTATTCATGTTTATTACAGTCCTCCACGAGATCAGCAATTTTCATATATTGCCATTATTATTTTGTTAAATTATTTATTCATTCATCATTCATCGAGAATATTTCGTGCGTTTTTTTCTTCATAGCACCATTCGCAAAATCTGATTAATGACGTAAAAGAATTCGCGAAGTCGTTGATTGTTCGATCAGAAACGAGAATCGATCAATTTAATTCTAAGTGTCTCACTGTCGAGGAAAAAATAGTGAGAAAAATTCTCAAAATTTTCGGTCTGTTGCGTAAAAAGTCGAAACGGTTTAGTCATTCACGAAAATACCGACGATTATCTGACGGCGCAGTGAAGATAGCGATCAGTAGTTTTTCTCAATGCTAAACTATTTTGTCTCAGAGTCGGAGTTCATTCGATCGGTTCGCAATGTTCTATTTACATTTGTCAATATCTACATAAAAAAAAAAGAAAAAAACGAAACATTGATTAGCATCGTTAGATAAAAACGATGTGAAGATGGTCTCGTATCTGCCGAGCCGATGAGACCCGTGTCGTTTGTCGTAGTGTCGAAATTTCGCGACGACGCGAAAATATTTAAACGTTATCGCAGAAAAGATTATGCGAAAAACAACGAAAAGAAAAAAAAAAAAAAAGAAAAAAAAACGATCGCGTAGCTCAGGATAACGAGGTTTGGGTAGGTAGGGCCTTGAACTACGTGGCCGCAGTGAGTTCCTTGTGAAGGAAAGTCTCGATGTCCACACGGCAGATGGGACACCGCTTGTTTGTACACAGCCACTGATCGACGCAGTCTATGTGGAATAAATGCATACACGGCAGCCTCCTGTATAACAAAAATAAAAAATCCCGAATAATGAATGTATTGCAGTTTATTCGCCACTAAAATTCTGTACGAAAAAAAAAAAAAAAACAAAAAAAAATCCAGAAAAATATTACTGAATAAAGAAATGATTACCTCACGCTTTCGCAGTCCTCAAATTCGGAAAGGCAAATAGTACATTTTTCTATTGCATCCTCGCTATGCTCAACTTTCTTCATCTGTAAAAATTTAAGAAAAATCATATTTCAATGTACTGCAGTAATAACACGATTTTGAAGAATTACGAGACATCTGTGACGTCCTGTGACGTCCGAACGCCGAGTTGTTGGAAGAAAAATAGAGTTATAGATATCCACTTACTCGCTTATACTTATGTGGGAATGTGTGACTTTCGATAGATTCCTGAGTAGCGCCGCAACTTATGTGCGACATGCGGCGCAGATCGACGATTCGCATGTAATTCTCTAATCTCGCTGATACTTGTCGCGCTTGATGCATCACGTAAGGCACAGACACTGGATAACGCATCATATCGTGTCCCCCAGTATTTTGCTGTTCAATAACAAATAATAACAGTGTTTAGCAAAAATTTTGCGCGAAAGATACAGTGTTAGTCGCGGGTGACGACTTGGGGTGCGGTGAGCGCTACGACGGTGTTGAGAAAACACTTTTGCATTTCGCGTACAGTAGAATCTCTCACTGCTCGCTGGTTGCAAGAATATGTAAACTGTGTATAAACCGATTGCGCTTTAGAATCGAAGTCCCCACTCTCCTTCCACTCGACGGTTTGAGTGCCAACAATCAGATTCAGCGCATTTCTCAGCCTAAAGCTAAGTAAAGATAACCGGTGAGAGATTCCGCTGTACTTTGACCTCCGGACTACGATTTCAGGATAATATTCCCAAAATTGCGTTTTAATAACAAATTGTTTATTAGAATGAAGATTACTTGTTTTATACTCTTTTGAAATCAATTTTTTTGGCTAAAA
Source organism: Cryptus armator (assembly GCA_963971235.1). NCBI lineage: Eukaryota > Metazoa > Arthropoda > Insecta > Hymenoptera > Ichneumonidae > Cryptus > Cryptus armator. Next base: position 8,264,689 of record OZ020240.1, read on the forward strand.
CGTCTTTGTGTTCCGCAGGGATCAAAGTTCCGCGTACATTGTTCATCAATGAAATATTGCGATCCCAAGTAAACAATTTGTATTGTAGCGAATCAATTTTTCAATCTTTTTTTTTCATATCGTAATTCAAATTTTATCTGCGAGTTATTTGAAAAATTGACTTGTGAGTGAAATTCTACAAATATCGATCTAATATTGTGCGATAAATATACATAAAACATTTTAGAGTTCAGTGTATTACCAAATTTCGATTTCGATAACAAATTATCCGCATCCAATATTGAAAATATCAGTTAATCGATTAGGAAGACATCCCTCGACTTTTCATTTGCAGCTGATAATTGATTTGTAGGATTATGATAAATATTCGTACATTTTCTCGCTCGCGACATTGCAGTTTACGTTTCGGCAAAGATAAATCAGCGAACATATAGCCACAGTATCAGAATATTCAATTACTATGCGCCATAACGATAAGTTTCAACTGCAGTAAAGTTCTCGACCCTTAGAAAGCGCAAGCAAACTTACGGTCCTTTGGCGCATTAGCGACACGGCAAAGATTTCGAAATTACGAATAAAAAATAAAAAAAGAACTTACCACGTGTGGAGAAAAGCTCAGACGGAAAGGCGACAGGTGAAGATGCGTCAAGTGAAGATGAGGAAAGTGGCCGTGAATTCCTTGTCCCGCCATCACATTCTGTGGATACGAAGGATAGTGGTACATGTGATGATGAACGTGTTGATGAACCGGCATCGATGGCATACGTTCTACCGGCGTAGATTCCATCTCCTCGAGGCTTGTCAACGGATTCACCTGATAATACAATAAAATTTCATTATCATTTGAATCAAAGAAAATTCTCGAAAAATTGAAATCGAAAGAAATCGAAAAAAAAAAAAAAAAAAAAACGGAACGTACCGTCAGTGGTTCGGGACAGGGCGGCTGATTAATATTGAGAGCGGCCGGTCCTCTGGCTTCCGGATGACTGTAGACAGTGGGTTGTTGAGGAGGCGGTAGAACAGTGTGACGAGGATAATTCTCCGCGTGACTGGGATTTTCATTCGCGTTACAGCATGTACTCGGTGGGCCGCTGGTGCTGCTGCTTCCGTTAGGTACAAATCCACCGGGTTGATACATATGCGCATTCGGCGGCGTGCAACTGAAAGTAGGAGTTTATGGATTCTATGATTTGTCATAAAAATCTTCCAAAATCAAAATGATTTTTCCGGACGAGAGAATAAACTCTCAAATAAACGTTTCTAATGTTTGTATTTCCCATATTGCAGAAAAAAAGTCATTTTTGCGAAACTCGGAACTTTCCATAATAAAAGGTATTGAAATGTCTGAAATTTTTTTTTTTTTTTTTTTTTCATGGTGAACTTTGCTTACCCGTGATTCGTCGACCGGGCGTAAAGTCTGCGACGATGTGATTCCTGCGAGCGCTGTTGATGAACCCACAATCTTTCGTGCAGCGGATGAATCCGTGGATGGGCCATTCCAGCCGGAGCTTCTAGAGATAAGATCCATGATAGAGTACGAGTCACGGTTGTTATTCCATGAGAAACAATGCTCACCTGTCGATGGTGGGGGTCCCTGATATATATTCGGAACTCGGTGGTGGCCGTGATACATAGGAAGCTGAGAATTGAGCATATGGAGTCCGTATTCGGCGGGTCGGTGCATACAATACGAGGGATTGTTTCTGGAATGATATTTCCATTATAATAGTATAAACATTGCGTCGATTATTAATTTCGACGTTATTGTCCGACGCGATTTTTTTTACCTGTGAACGGATTCGCCGGGATACGGTGATGTCGGTGGGACACTCGGTAACGTAGCTGCATGTTCCTCGTCGGATTCGGCAGTCAAATCAACTACTGTCACTGTACGATCACTCTGTTCGCCTTCCTGTTCGTTAGTCTGCGGAGAAAGCAAAATTATCAGCGTCTATAACTAAAATGCGAAATAAAAAAGAACAATATATGATGCTGTAAAGATACTGATACACTATTATCTTCTTTAGGTATTAAAATCAATTAATAAATAGAATTTATCTGTTTAATAGTATTTAAATAATGTCGATATATATTTCGTAAAGAATTGCCGCCCGTTTTGCTTACCCTATTGCTGTTATTAACAGTTCCTAAAACTTCAACCGAACCTTCTTCGTCGTCGCTTTCGCTGCTCGAAGACCAGTCTAATTGCAAATCAGGAGCTAACGGAGTGTCGTCGGTTCCTGTTGGCAAATATATATTTTAATGTATCTGGAAGATTTTCCTGATGATGGAACATGAATAACTCAGACGTACTTGATGTTTGGTTGCGAACTACTTGCGGCGAGTTCGTTGCGGTCGGAGTTACCGATGTGTGTAAAGCATTATCGGGACTTATAACATTTCCAACATTATTCGATGTTCCGTCTAATGCATCTCCGGAATGGCTAGCAGCTCCAGTTATGCTACGGAGATTCAACAGATATTGCGTTTAAGTCTAACGTTTTAATCGTCGTATCATTTGATTTGATTTCTTTTTTTTTTCGCAGTCGTTCAACTACCGGCTGAAAATATAAATCACATAATAGCGGAGTGCAAGCGAAATGCGTGTTTACGTTTAGAAGTCTCATGAGTCGTATGAAGAATCCGAGCGGAGGTCGGCTGACGTCGGAGAAATTTCATACTGAAATCAATAAATTTCGCTTGAGATGGATAAACGTACCTGTAATCAACTGGACCGTCGGCAAGTCTCGACGGACCGGCTACACTGTGACTGTCGATATGCTGGTTACTCATCAGCGTATGCCTCTCACTTTTCTTCTCTCTTATGCGAAGTCGTTTGCGTCGATAATTCTCATATTCGTCGGTTGAATTTTCTGCCTGTTCGCGCCTCGTTCGGTTTTGACAAAAGTTGCAATTAAGACAACCGGATTGTCTCTGTGGCGGCGGCATGTAACGTCCGAAAACAAAATTGGCCGCAGTTCCGGGGTTCGGAGGCTGAGCGCCGAATCCCTCGGGACGGGTTTGAGAATCTGTTTCCTCTATGTCACTTTCGGCGAATAAGTGCTCGTATTCCATCTCATTACCTACAAATATAACTCACGTTTATTATCGCACGGTAATTTATTATTTAAATCGACAATCGATTGTGTATTTAATTTATTATGCATTATCATCGTTATCGTTTATTTCTACTCTAAAAATAATCGTCCATAAAATGTTGTCCCATCGAAACAGGTGAAACCCAACGAGACAATAAATGCATAGATGAAAAAATAGAAAAATACTGCAGTTGTGAATACGGCAAATGATCAGCCGGACTGTTATCAACACGTTTTTTATACAATATCGTGACGAAAATCGGAAGAGAGGTTTTGTTATGTTTAAGTGTAAACGATAGTATTAATTATGTGATAAGAATTTATGGGGCATTTCGCGAACAAACGAAACTGGAATGCGAGGAAACGTATGAAGTTAGTTTTAGAATGTCCAGTAAAAGTACCGTTATAAATTGCATATATATATTTCGCATTTCGTAGATTGTTCGCAGCAAGAAATTTGAATGCAGTTGAATAAATCTCTGCTATTTAGAATAAGCGTTGGTAGCGCATTGAATTACGTAACAAATAATCCATTTTCATTTCGTAATCGGAGTTTATGGATTGTGGAATAATCCATTAACGTCGAGTGCCTTTGTAGGAAGTGATTACGAAAGTTAACATCCGAAAAAACTATTTCAGAGGGTTTTTTTATCGCGTGCTTATGCTATAATAATTCTAATAATACTATAATGAAAAATAAATTATGGATATTATTATTGCGTTATTATTAAATCGAAAATTTACGACGGTAGAAGGAAAATATAAGGACTAAAAATTTAGATTTTTCAACGCGCTGTTTAATGAAATTTTGGTTGAAAGCCCTCGGCGAGTTGTATTTATTGCTTTTTTTATTATTTGTTTCGATTGCGAGTGTTCCGTAAATTGGATTTTCTTTTAAGGTATTCGAATTTTTACCGACGACGAATAGCCTCCTTCAACAAAAAAATCGCATCATTATCGATTTCGTACAGTTCTCATCGAAAAACAAATTCCTGCACGATATAGACGAGATAAGAAAACCCCACCGTGCGCGCCTTCGTCTTTCAATGTGACAAAAACGGAAAAATTTCGTTAACAAATTTTCCGTCGATCAGAAAAGCTAAAGGACAACAATAATTTATTTCAACGAATTTTTTTCGGGGCTTTCATTGTCACATTGAAAGGCAAAACCATGCATAACATGTGTGTGTGTGCAATTATCTCGCTTATCTGGCAGGAATTCGTTTGGCTGACAAAAATCGTAAAAAATCGTCGGTCGATGATATGATTCTTCAATGATGGATTTTAGATTTTAAATACTTTTGTTTCACCTTTTCTACATACAAAGTTGCAGAAAATTTGATGGGACAACAAATTTTTGTACTTCAAGATATTTATATCGTTGCCTCTAAGATATTCCAATGAACTAATAATTACTTAGTAAACGCCAATTGCCATGAAAAAACGATGAATAAATGATTTAATGAGAAAAAGAGCGCAGAGAGCAATCGTACCGGCGGGACATCTCGGCGGAGAAGGATCCGGTGTTGATGTAAATGCAGTGTCAAATATATCGGCTAAAGAAGTTGAATTGGCGTCTACCGAACCGGTCGCTGAGTCCGCATTAAAAAGGTCACTCCGATCCTCAGTTTTTTCCTTACGCCAAACATCCTCAGTGCTTTTGCCTGCCTCCATGCTGACTGCGAAAGATAAACAGAAATACAAACCTATTTGCAACGTAAACAGATATACATGTACCATAGGAGACCGAGTAGAGTACGAAAAGATAAGAAACAGATTGCAAGCTGTACGCAGAAGCGCATAGCAATGCATGATAATGGCTGAGACTGTAAAGATCTCTGTGTAAAATAATAATAAAAAATGTTATGATTGCACCGCAATACCTATAGTTTCGAATATAAAATGGATACACTGTCAGAGATGCAGTAGTTGCCATACCCTCTTCCAGTTTTTTGCTTGCTATATGATTTTGCACCACTGGTGATTTAACGATTGTTTTCGATTAATTATCAGTAGAAAAACAATTTTTTTTCTTGTTTTTGATAAATGTGAGGTATCTGTGTGATTTCTCATTCCTTTTAAAATTGTAAGGGTTTTCATAAAAAAAATCAAATGTCGTGACTAATTTTGCGAAATGTATCAAAATGTAAAAAAAAAAAAACGTCGCAATGTATGATTGCTACGAAATTTAAAAAAATGTTATTGCTCCTCCCACTTGTGCCTTCGTTACAACACGTAATGGAGTTACGAGTTTTATCAAGGCCATGATTCACGCCTACTAGATTATTCGTGCTTCAGAAAACATCAAATTGGCAATTTCGATAATTAACATTTCGGAATGTAAAAGCGTTAAATAACGTCGTTGACGGAAAGAGAGAGAAAAAGCAACATACCTGGCTGCTTCACACCGAGAGAGCTTTAACAAGGCGACACTGGTCTCTCTTCACCACGTCATTTTTTGGCATGAGATTTTATATACCGTCGATCGACACCACTGTCACCGACATTATGTATTATCGTTGCATATTATCGTTACCCACGAATCCGCCTGACCGTTTGAATGTTACGAAAATTTCTTTTTTTTTTTTTCGTTTTTTTTTCCGTTTTTTATTATCCTCTCTGTACATGAAAATTTAGCTCCGAATATATTCTTGTGTCAGTAACAACAATAAAACTGTAAAGAGTGCACATAGATTGCCGTTGCGCATATAACTGGCACAGAGATGGCAGAACTTCGCGAGTAAAAATGCGGTTCGGAACATCGATGGGGTGACCTCATTGAAAGGACAGGAGGAAACTCGAAGAGTTGTCGTTACATGTGCATGATCGATAAAACAGCGAGGATTTCGGCAAGGTCACGAGAAAATTGTTACATTGTTATATCGGTGAAGCGCCCCTGGCATTCATTGGGCGAAAAGAGAACAAACACACATTCTCCTCCTTTGCGTAGCGTTCTCGTCCGTCGAATAAAATCATCCTGCGATATTGTCAAGTCTGTCCCTGGGGTTGACTGTATCGACGCAGCAGGCCTCTTTGCTGAAGTGTGTGCTGTCCTCGCCCCGTGTTTCTTTCGTCGGTCTTGCCATAACTCTTGGCCCAATAGTAGATAGGAACTCTTGATGGTGATAGCTCAGTAGTTCAATACAATACATTGGTTTTTCGTGGAGAAAAACTATTAAAAAAAATTAAATAATGGCTGTGGCTGCCAGAGCATTGTCAAAATTCACAGGTGAGAGCCCCTCGGTCTAACGCGATTAACGGTGCCGTATCATCATTTTTTTCCGCATATTTTATCCCAACCCGCCCGACGGGGTACTTTGTACCCGCGAACATAATCACTCCAGCTCCTTAACTGTCTTGTCGACACGTTCGAGTTTCTCCTTCATTCTCCGATAACCGAAACCCCGCGTTCTATCACTGAATCTAAATTTAGCTCGTCTATGCTACCAGCGTTCCCATAAACATATTCATTATGTAAGAAAGGACAGATTAATTGTAAATATCTATAGCACTCGGATATGTGTAATTATCGAGTTACAAAGGTGGTTCAACAACCTCGTAACTTAATCGTTTGATTGCATGGTACCTTAACGAATCTACATGTCACAGCTATTTCGCGGATATGTGTCATGACTTTTTATCGAATTCATTTGCATTCTCGGATTCTTACAAAGTAAAATTATTTTTTTTAATCGATCTTCGGTACCAATCCGAAAACAGCTCTGATAACCTAATGATATTTACAAAGTCCATGACCTCCTTGAATTTGTACAACGGAGGCTGCACCTTGACCTCGAAAGCGGAGTCCGATTCGATTAAGTCATCTAGGTGCAGGCAAACTGCGAACAAATAATGCCACTTTTGCGCATGAAAATTTAATTAAATCGTAGATTTTCTCCGGGGCACATAGTTGTTTGGTTTGAAAAATGTTTAAAATTAATTTCTTGCGCCATGTTTTTTTTTTTTTGGGAAATTTTAAAGAAACCATCGTAGAGACCTAAATATTTTTTTAATAGCATTACAGTTTTGTCGAAGTTAAAAAAAAATCGATATATTTGCAGTGAGGACACCAAGCAGTCTGCTGCGTAGTCAAATAAGATTCAATTATACGGAAACGAGAAAAAATTTGAAGATCGACTCGAATACGAAAGTAATATGCCAGGGATTCACGGGAAAGCAAGGAACGTTCCATTGCCAACAGGCCATTGATTATGGCACTAAAATCGTCGGAGGCGTCAGTCCCAAAAAAGGCGGTACGGAACATCTTGGTAAACCTGTGTTCAAGTCAGTGAAAGAGGTAAAAAAAAAAAAAATTCAACTGTATATATTTTTTTTTCTCGTCGATGCATTCGTATCAAATTTTTACAATTTTGTACCGTTTGCAGGCAAAAGATGCTACAGGAGCAACGGCTACCGTTATCTATGTTCCTCCGCCGGGCGCAGCTGCCGCTGTTATGGAAGCTCTGGATGCAGAGATGCCATTAATCGTTTGCATCACGGAGGGTATTCCGCAACACGATATGGTGAAAGTGAAGAGGCGATTACTTGAACAGAACAAATCTCGTCTCATAGGACCCAACTGTCCCGGAATTATTGCACCTGAACAGGTAATATTAATTTTCATTCCTAAACATTTGAATGTTACATTACATTGTTAATCTCCAAAAATATAAACATTTTATAAAAATATATAACAGTATATAATAAATAACAAAAAATAAGAGTATTTGTTGAAAAAGTTTGTAGAAATTGGAAATATTCCAACTGTTTTATTTAATACTTAGAATATAATATTTCAAACTTATATGTTTTGGCATAGAGATGACGATACGCGGTCCACGAGAAATAAATTTTATAAAACTCAATGCCCAGTTACATAAAACATCGAAGCATTGTATACATTTTTCCGAAAATCATCTCCAAACGTTTCGGCTCTCAATGCACAGTATTCAATATTAATTTGAATTAATTATTGAAACTCCAACGCGATTATTCTTTAACGTTTTGTAGTGGAGATATTTATTACGACGATTATACGAAGAAATAATGACGAAACTTTCACGAATTACTTGTAGCAATTTTGTCAGAAATTACGATTGCAAATATTCTATTAAACACGATAGTTTCATAGACATCGTCGTACTAATAATAATGTTTTTACTTTTGATTTTCTTAGTGCAAAATCGGCATTATGCCGGGACATATCCATCAGAAAGGAAAAGTCGGTATTGTCTCGAGGTCCGGAACTTTGACTTACGAAGCTGTGAATCAGACGACTCTGGTAAGTATGCGTAATGCTCGTTATGACGAGACTCAGTATGACACCATTATGGATCTTTAATAAAAAAAAAAAATGATCTCGATATATATGAAAATTTTCATTAAAATACAATTTCTTATCAATTTCACACGTTACAGAAATATTATTACAATTCTCTCGGTACATATTGCAGGGAATTTTTTTTTTTTTTTTTTCAAATCGATTTTTCCGTGAATGTCGAAGAAAAGCTCAACATACAATTCATGCTTCGTAATAAACTTGAATTACGTATTCTTTGATTTTACTTAATTATTCATCGATGTTTTATGCAGACTGGTCTCGGGCAGACGCTGTGCGTCGGCATCGGTGGGGATCCCTTCAACGGTACTGACTTCATCGACTGTCTGGAAGTGTTTCTCAAAGATCCCGAATGCGACGGAATCATCATGATCGGCGAGATCGGTGGCAGCGCTGAGGAGTCGGCTGCCGAATATCTCATCGAGCATAACACTGTTGGTTGCTGTTCCAAATTATTGGTACCTAAATCCTAATCCCATTCCCGTCACATTCCAGCGATCCTCCGTTGAACCGATACCCGCAGAAAAAAAAATAAAAAATGCGTTACGTAAGCGCGTTTGCGAAACAAGTCGATGATATTCATTAGTATCCACTGCAGTCACTTGTAAAGTAGTTTCTCAAGCAAAGCGCGTTAAGGAAAAAAAATCTTAACGACTGGAGTCTAATTTCGCGTGATATGCAATTTTTTCTCTCTGTTTTTCAGGGCGGAAAGGCAAAACCCGTAGTGTCGTTTATCGCCGGTATAACTGCCCCTCCCGGCCGTAGAATGGGTCACGCCGGAGCCATAATTTCCGGAGGAAAAGGTGGAGCACAAGATAAAATCCACGCCCTTGAAAAGGTGAGCTGCCGAGTTTATTTCTGTTCTTACGAAAATTTCGTCCAATTCGTTGTATAAGTATACGCTAATAATATTTTCGTCGTTCTTTCATCTCAGGCTGGTGTTATCGTAACGCGGAGCCCCGCACAAATGGGTCGCGAATTGTTGAAGGAAATGACCCGTCTTGGACTCGTTTGTAATTAAAAAGAGAAGAAAAACAAATCGAAACGAAAAAAAAAAAAAAAAAAAAAACCCTCACGCAAGAAATTGTAAAATGATGATGTAGTTTTTCTCCGTGTCTCCGTGTATCTTCAGATATGATTATTAAACGTATAATCTGTAAACAGCGATGAGAAAGCTACGATAAAACGACGTATGTTGAGATTTATGAAAAAAAAAAAAACATAAAAGTCATAATAAATTATTCTAATCGACATGAATTAACCACGACAAACTTTCGCAACGAATCATATTCTCCGAGAACATCGATTTTGTTTGATATAAATGTACAATCATTCGCGATTTATCAGTAAACAAATCTTCCACTGATACTGCTGAAATTTCTTCAGTTTTTGTAACACGAGTCTCATACATGCTGAAAACTTTTTAGCCGTACACCGTCCAGGACTTTCAGCTTTTCCTCAACATTTATTTTCAGACAAATTTTCTTTTCATACTCTCGGACAGAGCAATATTTCTATTTCACAGTTGTTTAACTACAATATATACGCTTATTGTAAATCATGTTAATTATTGAATAAAAGCCGTTATAGTGTAACTCAACAATCCTACTTTTGTTTTCATGAAAAGAAAAAAAAATATATGTAAACATATCAATATTTTGGAACGTAAAATATTTTTTTAATTTTTAACGAGATAACGAAGTAACGGATTTTTATTTTTTTTTTATCCAAATTCTATACTATTGACAAAGTAAAACTAAATGCTGTTGAGAAGAGAAAGTAAAAATACCAAAGTTCAGGTAATATTGAAACGCAAGGAGGAAATAATGTAAACATTTTAATTAACAGTTTAAACATTTTTTTTTATTTCACAGCCATATTCCAGTTCCCATTGTTAAAAAAACTATTAAATCAAAAACCCATTATGCAGTCGATTTTTTCGGCAATTATTTTGCTTTTGTCGGCAACAAGGGGTTTCAGTTTGGATAGATCCATCGTTGCTATAAGATTCAAAAGGGTTTCGCATGTGCAATAATACAGGTGACCATTCCGATACAACTGTTCCGCAAGTTCCAACTGATGATTGTCCATGAGAAGATCATTGGTCACCACTATCAATGGTTTTTTTGCCCCTAAAGCTTCCAAACAGCTACCGGCACCTGCGTGACTTATAACTAAATCCGCACCTTTGGTGTACTCTTGTATCGAAGGTTTCAAGCGAAAGGATTCGATTGTAGAGAAACCTTCGCGAGGAGTGCAATCGACTTCTAGCGATGTATTGCCAATTTGCAGAGTTAAATGATCGTAACCACGTTCACTTAACTCCTGAAAGAGAATAACAATGACTCATCATCATGCGCACAATATATATATATTTATTGATGAGAATTTAGAAAAATACAATAATAATCATAAAGAACTGTACAATCAGCGAAACATTAATTCTTCATTATAGTAATTTTTCTAGAATTTGTATATTTAACAAGCGCATTTTTCGAAATATTGGAGTAAACAAAACAGGAGAGTAAAGGTGAGTAAAAGAAAAATGAAGTCTATTGTTATTTTTATCGAAATTGGCATCTATAACTGGCAGAAAACCGGTTTACAGCCGTTCGTAAATAAAAAAAAACATCGATAAATGTGTATAAGGAAAAAAAAAGAATTTCTCGTTGTCTACGATATTTCGAACTGCCTTTGCCATTGAATGTTCTCAAATAACAATAAAACTGTTTGCAAAACGTAACAAAAATATTTTTTAAACGGAATAATCGTGAATCTTCGTCTAACCTTCAACACAGCTGCGTCCGTTATGGTAGTAATCAAATTGTCGAATTTCGTCGTTCCAACTGTGACGAATATCTTTTTCGGCATTGTTAATTTGTCAACGACAAAATACGATGAATTGATTAAAGAAATAAATTTGTCGCGTGTAAATAGCTCGTGTTTTGTTTGTGTTGTCAAAATAATTGTCGAGTGTCGATATCTCGCGGCGTTCTATACTGGTTATGCGACAATTTAGTTTCATTTGGTTGTGTGACTATGGTAACCCTGGACACTGACGATCTAACGAAAGGATTTCTATGTTATCAGCTGATAATCGAATTCCACGCGCGCAGTTATTTTAACGTTGTTTGCGTCAAAGATATATGTTCCGCGATAGCATTTCGGCGATTGTTTAAAAATGATGACGCTCGCTTAATAACTCGAATCTCGAGCAATCGCACACCCCATCGAACGGCACAGGAAAATCCTGCGAAATGTTGTTCCTACGGTGAAGTTAACAGCAACGCTGTTTAATGTATGCATTGACCGTGTCTGTGGGTAATGGGGCTCAAAGATGTTCATTAGTGCAACGTGGGAAATCACAACGGTGACTACGATGAGCGTACATTTTTTATTTACAAGTCTCGTCCCTCATCGCGCTCACCCATGTTTTCAAAACACTGCGGGAGACAAACTGCCACCAGCGTGCTGTCTGTGAGGCACGACGAATGGAATGTCCATTCCATTTGATTTAAACACATGGTCCGGGACACGTGGAGTTGTAACTTGACTCAATAGCTGCAAAGCACCGATCGAGAGCTGTGACAAGGTCGAGATGCACGTCAACGATAATGCGGCGAGTGCAGCTGAATATCGACAAGTTATACGTGTAAAAACTTAGCATTATGCGGAACTCTGTAACACATCCTCCCTTTTCAAATTACGCGCAGTGGTCATTGTTGAGACTATTAAAAATATTGACAAAATAAAAATTCGTTCAGATAAATTTTCTATAGGTATAGCGATTCATGAGATATCATGAAGCATCTCATGATGGCACTATGAGATATCATGGTATTCTAAAAAAAATGAATACAACCAGTTTCTTCGAAGAGATAGCAAACGATAGTACGTGATGATATATAGTAACGATTGCCCTTGAATTCTCAGCACCGGTTTATTCGATGTGTGGGATGACAATATTCCTTCCAAGAATCATGGTGTTTTTTTTACAATCCATGTTACAGTATTTCCCTACAGGAAAATATTTTCCATAATTCCCGAAATAATCACGAAACGCAGCAAAAAAATCGTCGTCAACAATTGTTTTTTTCGAACACTAATTTGCAATGAATTATATTCCATTGTTCTCTGAGTTCTATTCATCCAAATAATGGAGTCGCTTTTCTCATTGCTTCGTGATCGCCCTTCGTTGATACTATTATTACGATCTCCAGTCTGCAGTCATACGATAATATGGCGTGTCTGTTACGCAACTTCTGTAGGTAGTATTGTGAGATATACCGGAAGTTCTAACTATTGAACTTGCCGTTTCATCATCTCACGACTGAAGGAAAAATAAAGTATAAGACTGGGAATTTACCGAGTTAGATGCGACAATCTTAGATATTGACTTTGAAAGGATGACTGGAGTACGTTCGGATAATGTTGAGTCATCGCTCCTCATCAAATCGTCCCAACGGCGCGAGGAAAAGTTTTCGTTCTTGAATGCCTGAGAGTGGGGTCGGCGGACGCGGTATTTGCGGGAGAATGTCTGTATAAGCGTTTGCCGTCGTCGAGAGTCGGTTAATTTAAGAACGTCCGGCAAACGTCGACGTGTCGGTTTGTTGTCGGAATTCGCGAACAAATATGGAACAATGGTCGGGAAAAGTCGCTATTGTGACGGGTGCGAGTATCGGTATCGGTGTCAACATTGTGGAGGCTTTGGTTGCCGCGGGAATTAAAGTGGTCGGCGTTGGGAGACGAGTTGAGAATATTCGTCAACTCGCCGATAAATTGAAGGGTCAACCGGGCGTTCTTCACCCCATGCAATGCGATGTGACTAAGGAAGATGATATATTAAAGGTCTTCGAGTGGACCGAAAAGGAACTCGGCGGTGTCGATATTCTTGTGAACAATGCCGGCGTTCTTTTCGCCGAACCGATCATCGGTAAGCTTTTACGATCGATCAAATCAAAGATATTGTTCGTTCGAAAAAAAAAAAAAAAAAAAAAATGTATATATATATTGGATAAGAGAATCTTATCATGAATACAAACTTTAAAAAAATTAAAAAATTCTCAGACGGTTCCACGGAAAACTATCGTAAAATTATGGACGTAAACGTGATCGGTGTTGCTATATGCACGCGAGAAGCGGTGCGTTCGATGAAAAAGCGCAACAGTCGCGGACATATAATTAACATAAACAGGTAATTGCGAGTCCCCAACCGTTATTATCGTGAAACCGATAATGATTCCAAGAATGCGAAAAGTTGCTGAGAACGCTAGTTTTCCAGTGTTGCAGGACACAATGCAGAGTTGGTCAGTGTACCACTAAGTCTTTACTGCGCCAGCAAATATGCCGTCACTGCAATGTCGCAATCTGTTACGAACGAATTAGCCGCCGCTAAATTGAACGTCAAGGTGACGGTAAGTTTTGCGATGTAATAAAAACGCCATGATATATGGTACTTGTCGACAGCCAATTGTATAACAGCAGCCGCGGGCTATGCTTACGTTATTGACAGAGCATCAGTCCCGGAGCGGTGAAAACCGATATGATCGTTGAAGTTGGAATTCCGGCAAAAATCCTCCATAAAATTCCCATACTAACGGGCAAAGACGTCGCGGACGCTGTTGTCTACGCGTTGGCTACTCCACCGACCGTTCAGGTGAAATAAATAGATAAAAAATGATATAATATATTGGGATACGTCTTCTTTGTTTGTAGCTGTCGATGTATATTAAATTATTTTTAAGAAGATACGTAATTTCCATTGCATTACCTTGACACACATTTTTACTGGTCAACAGGTGAAGGAAATAACGGTGACGCCGCTTTTGCCGACATCGAGTATAATTGAACACATGTAAAAACAAAATCAATTAGCAAATGACCGGTGATTTCTACTTTTTATTATATTACGCATAGCAGATTCTTGTAGACACGGATAATTAATAAACGCCACAGTTTTGCATGTTTTGTATAGCAATTATCATTTCAAAACCGAAAACTTCCTTTCCATGATTCCTTATCGAGATCGTCGTTTTTAAATTACGAATAAATAGGATTGCGATGATTCGGTGTTATTTGATATTTTTTGTATTTCAGTTAAAATAAAAATATTTAATTTCTTAGCGAAGTTTTACGGCGAATATTGCCATTTTTATTCATCGAGGCACGAGGCTAATATCGGAGAAGCGTATACTTACCTATCTGCGAGTGGCTGCATACAGGAAATGACAATCAACTATCGATTATTCGATAGATAATTAATAATAGAATGATGAATCATCAAGATTAACGTTTATTCTTAACAAACTCATTTATTAAAATACTAATAAAAGGAGTTTTTTTTTCGTTTGTTTTCTTCAAATTAACAAAATATGGAAAAAATACACAAAAATATCGAGTAGCATTTAGTATCAGAGTGATTTTAGATACGAAGAAACGAGTCACTACAGCGCCAAGTTACTTGGCAGATAATCGGTAATTCATTTTATATACTATTTCATGAAAATAATATGGACGGGAGCTCGACGGGAGCTAATTAGCCGCAGACTGATGCAACGGAGGATCGGTCGCGAAATAAATAAATGATATTAAAAAATGAGAAAAAAAAAAAAATTTGAATTAAATAAATAAACGAATGTAATTCATTAAAGTCGGATTATTCTAGGGATCGGACGAAGCCGGTTATCCATCCAGTAAATAATTCCAATCTATTTTTATATCGTTTTCATTTCAAGAAAAAGGAAAAAATGTGACTTTTATAATTATAATAACAAACACGTTTCAATTACGAAGAAAGTTTCATTGTTTTTTTTTCATACACTCAACGCCGGTGCTTATACTTGTTAATGCGTCCGCAATTGATCGTCTACGTCCATTATTATCATATGCATTTTTTTTTTTTCTTTTTTTTTTCGACAAACACAGAATCACGAGTTTCGTCTATGTCCGCGGCCTCGCCATCTCGCTCTCGGTCGTCCTCCCATCCCTAGCGCACACCATTAATAATATACGTTCTCACCTCCGCACTCATTCCCGTTCTTTTTATTTGCAGCTCCTTCGTCTAATATATTTCGATTTTTTGTTTTCTCGTCATTTTTTAAATACAAAACATAAAAATCTTATACCCTCATTATCGCGAGAAATTAATGCTACATGGATCTAACAGGATGTACATAGGAAATAATCTCCCCCAGTTAAAAGAAGAAAAAACAGAAAAAAAAAAAAAAAATATCAACGCACACAGACGGACAAGAAAAATAAAGTTGTGTATATCAAATCGACTGACAATTGAATTAAATGGATCACCTTTGTTTCCGTCCATTTGTTTATCCTTTTTTTTTTTTTTTTCGTTTTTGTTTTCCATTATCCTGTGTCATTTTCGCTCGCTATCATCCTCGCCCGCTACATCGTTCGCAAATGCTTCATGCTTCCTTTACAATTCTCGTAACAGTTCGTTGACAAAAGTATGGCTTCTGCATCATCGATCTTTTCCGCTTGAAATACTTGGGGAGGAGGAGGCGCTCATAGACTGCTCCGTCATAAACACTTTCTGCTAGGGATTATTATACAAAATAATTAGAAAAATGTACAAAAATTCATAAAAATAGTAGTAGTTACATAGTACAAGTTACTTTTTAGGTAATTATAATAGTGAATGAGAAACGAGCACGTAATTACGACCCTATCATGTGTACGTGTGTGTGTATGTGTAAGATTTGGTTTTTTAAATAATTCGACCCTTTTGCCCATTGTAAATTCGTTGAAGAAATGGCATATAGGTAAATTAACATGCAAGGTCGACACTACGTACTCACCGGTTTATCCGGTGTCATTCAAGCCTTGCGAAAAAAAAAAAAAAACATTTTTTAAAAACGAATCAACGAGCGATCGCACATCGCTAAAAATCATTATCTATGCGAGATTTTCGAATGTAGGCTGCTAAAAAATTCCTATTTTCGCATATCTCCGCTAGCCTACCGTCTCTATTATCACCTCGCGCAATGTGTCTATTACAATGTGAGTCAATAAGAATCAATATGCTTAATTGAAACTTTGAAGCGCGAGAGCGCGTCGTGAGCTCTCGCGCCGAGGATTATACAACGAGTCTTAATTAAGCGTATTGATTCGAGGAGTTCGTTCGGTCGAACAGAAAGATCTATTGCCTATTAAAGACGGATAAGCTTCAAGCTTATAGCTCACTAATCTTTCGCGACAAAATTGCATTAGAAAAAACACGCTACTGCAAAATTCGACGCTACTTTTGACTCTGAAGCGTATAACGGATTCTTTTTTATTTTATTTCTTCATAGTTCGCAAGTTGGAAAGTATTTATTTGGAGATATTAGATTTATTTATTTAAAAAAAACATCGCGTACCAAATGGACAGAATTACGGGGGGCGGGGGGCTTCTTTAATCCAATTGGGAATCGAGACTCGTTTCGACGGTGTATTGATTTATACAAAAAGCCAATTTCACTCGACAGTTATATTCTACGTTTAGAAAAACTATTTTGCTTCTAATCACCTGATATTGCTATGGTTTTTCCCCGTTTTTAAACCGTCTCCTATTTCGGACTATTATTTTCCGAGGTTCCGTGGATACAGAGAGAAACGATTATTTTTCGTTAAAAGTATATTTGCTCATTTTACAAAGGAACGCGGGTCGATTTTTGGGAGGGAAGATATTAATATTATTACTATTATTTATTTATGTTCTTTTTTTTTATTACTTATCGCAGGATGCTCAAGGCATTTCACGTATCGAAATGTTTGTTTTTGTTTATTCTTTTATTATGTTTCGTGTATTTATTGTGTGAAAGTGATGAAAGGTACATTGCCCGCCACTCGTATCAAACACGCGACAATTGGTTTTTCTGTCGTTAAAATGGTTTTCAATGTTAATTAATACTCTTTGCGTTTGTATATCGAGGGAAAATATGGAGCGATCTTTCTGGCTTTCTGGGTTTTCATTTGGCTCGCTCTCAACGATAACGTTAAATCGATTTTTTATAAAAAAAAAAAAAAAAATGTATTTCATGAATATGCGATTTCGTTAGTTCGAAAGAGAGTCTATTTGGTGGCGGATAAAAGTATTACAATGGTATAATTATTATTATACCATTATTATCATTATTATTTAAGGAGGTTTCAAGTTGACTAAAGTAACGAATTTGGCAATGAAATTGCGCGACCGGTCGGTACATAGATAAACATCGAAGTTTTTTTTTTTTTTTTTTTTCTATCGAGAACCAACTGTCGATGGATTCACAATCTGTTGTCAATCTGTTACTCAACCGCATCTATCAATCCTTTGACGAATCCTCGTGATAAGATTTTTTTTTTTCCTTTCGTTTAGTCTTTGAAATTGAAGAAAAATATAACTACAGTTTAAACATGTCGTGCATATATTAGGTGTGTGAGATAAGGGCACAGATAATAAGTGGTATTCAAATAGAAACGAAATGATGACGGGGCTCTTTATTTTGTTGTTGTTTATTATACGTTATTATATGAAAAATACGAACGAACAAACACCTGACATTCCAGTACTCGGGTAATACTGTACGTTCAGCTAATTAATATTTATTATATCTAAGATTCGACTAACCGGCACGAGAACGAGCTGAGGACAGTGTCTAACGATCTCGTTTAATTACCATCGTGCCGGCAATTATTATTTCAAGGTTTCGTTATTTTTTTTTTTTTTCCTTTTTTTTTTTTTTTCTTTTTCTTTGTTTTTCTTTCAATATACAATTATAGTCTCGAGGAGACGCCGCGAGAGATCGCAGGATCGTTTCGCGAGTGCGGTGGCGCAACCAAGTTGCACAACGATATTGTTATTCCTCGATCGTTCGTCCCGCGCCCAAGACGATCGTTCGAAGAGTATCGCGCGAAATAATATTATTAGTTTTTAGAAATTACTCTAGAAAGGTATTTTGTCGATGCAGGTCCGGGGACTCGACCCTGTCGAGTGCCTTGTTGGCCAAAGATACCTCGGAAAAAGTCTTCTTGGTCTATTCTATCATTACTATTATCTTGGAGGCAATGAAAATCTTTATTTTAGGTAAATTATCATAACGAAAATCGGCGTGTAGCGTGAAAAACGGATCCTTGACCAACTAGTCCTCGTACCTTCGCGTTTCGCCGGATTTTACATCCAGCGAAATTCGAGGATATACTTATATCGAAAAACCAACGTCGTGTAACAATCTTGAGTTTACGCTAGTTTAGGGAGGCCGAACGATAAAAAGCTATCTTCAACTCGCAGTCCGTCGGAGTCACGAGATATGAAATTCACTCTACGAACAACTTACGGTCGATTGACAAAAATGTGTTTAAGTTTCGTTAGAAAAAGGTAAAAAATTGCCGCACGTCACGCGTTCACGCTCGCACGTTTGTTTGTTTTTTTTTTTTTTTTTTTTTATTTTCTCTCTCCTCTCCAGTCTCGCCGTTTCTCTTTTGCCGACCACATTTTTTCCCAAATACGCTCATACTCCAGACACAAAACCAAGTTGCAATTACACTAAATTTCTCGTTTCTCATCAATCGAAACTCTTCAAGTTACTTTCGTTCGGTTATTCCTTCTTTTTTTTTCATTTTTTTTTTTTTTTTTTTTTTTTTTTCAATTCCTCTAAACCATATTCACGAGATTGATACGAGTCGAAAAGGGAAATTTGCTTTTCTTATTTCGTTCCGTTATTGTTCTCGGGCACTCAATGAAACAAGCGAAGCTATTTTAATTCAACTTTTCGTCATTTTTGTAAACTTTTATTTAATCGACTTCGTTTCTCTATGCTCTGTTTCTTTATTATTTCCGAGGGACAAAAGATCCTTAGGATCTTTCTTCACTCGCAAAAAAGTTTCAACGAGAAAATTATTAAGAAGAACATACACGCGCACACATCCAGTATAAACAACGAGCGATCGACACGTTTTCTCACCCCAATGGAGAAAAAAGGGAGGATAGACTTACTCGAGCCGATGCTTCGAGGTACTCAACGAAGACGTGCGTGTAACGCGCGCACCTGTGTGGATATACAAAAATGTTTTCTAAGCGTATGAATAACTTCATTCCCTCTTTCGTCGCTCGAACTTTGTCAGTTTTTCTTTTCCCACGTTATATTTTTCTTTCTTTCGTTTAAACCATCACGTCATTACTACACGTATTCCTTTAACACTAGTCGATTATTTAGAAAAAAGAACGGTACAAAAGATTTTTTTTTAGGAGCAAATTGGCTAATACGCGACCGGCATGCATGTCGCTAAGATCCGGTCGCGTTTTGTTTTTTTTTTTTTTTGTTTTTTTTTTTTTTGTTTTTTACATATTCGATTATTTTTTTTCCATCGACATTTCAACGCCTTGCGTGTTATATATATCCCGTCATATCGATATATACGACATTATATTAACTATATCATGAGGGACAATTAATGAATCAGACTGAACCCAATTCGCGCCTTATCACCACTCTTCAGCCTAACGGTATAATTACAAAAAACGTATTTCATCACCAATTTTTTTTTTTTTTTTTTTTTTTTTTTTTTTTTTTTTTTCGTAGTTAACAACGACACACTCCGCCATGCATTTCACTAAACAATGTACACATTACAAAAATCATTTAGAGTCTCAATTTTATTAGAGCCCATTTTATCAGTTTTTTTCTCATTTAAATTTTTTTTTTTTTTTCTTCATTGTATCGTAATAATAAACACGCACGTTGAATTTATTCGGGCTGCTGCTGTTGCTATTTCGCGTTTCGTCGGTTGCGTCACGTCATAAAAGTCGTTTTAGTACACTTTCTTCTATTTTTTTTTTTAATTCAACTGTACGCTTGAATGTGAGTAATGCATGCGCGTTGCGCTTCACTGAGTGGTAACGTTTCGCAAAGTAAATAAAGAAATATTCTGGGATATATCTAAGAATTGAATAAATCGAGCGAAATAAGTTGACGACTCGTTCACTAGAAAACACACTCATTACTCGTTTGTTTCATATGATTCACGTACCCTAACGCATTTATGTATAGTGTTTTCGACTTTTCGCTTTATTTTTTTTTCTTCCTGACGAGTGATCTTGTGTAATTTTGGTTTTTTTTTTTTCTTTTTTTTTTTTTTTTAATCCTTTCCTAAATATTTCACACTTTATCCGATATAACAGATAGTATCTATCACTATCGCTCACTCGCACGCTTTCATCTATTGGTTAATTAATCGTGGGCTTCCGGCAGTCGTGAAGGGCCAATGCAGAATGAGAAAGATGATTATTCTTTTTTCTTGTTCTTTATTTTCGTTTTTTTTTTTTTTTTCTTTCGAACGAGTGAGCCAACACCGCTGATGAAAAGAAAGATTTAATCAATCCGCTAAATCTCGCCAAAGTCCCTTCCTCACCGGCCTGAGCCCTCGTTCCTTTATAACATTGCACTACTCCCAGCTTCTTCGTAAAACGTCCTTAGCTATGTATCAGAAATTCTATACGCTACATAGGGCGCTAGGGCGCACGCTCACAAAAGAGCCGACCTTATAAAAACCACAAGGTAGAATAATTACAGTTTTAAAGTACCTAAAGTGCGCGGTCAATTCACAAATCGACGACGTACACGCGGCCCTTTCTGTTTTTTTCTCCCTTTTCATTATAATTTGACTAAGAACAACACTCGCGCCCCATTCGCTAAATTCACACTACGGATCACACCCTCGGTACGTAACGCTAAAAAAGTCGATTATCGTAGAGTCGTTTCAAAGATTAAAAAAAAAAAAAAAAAAAAAAAAAAAAAAAAAATGAAAAAAAAAATCGCAAGAAGAAAACAAGGAACTCGAAAGAGACTCGTCGCCACTGTGGAACTTTGATGGAAAACTTATGATCCCGAATGCGGGACGAAATTACGCGGGATTGTTATGTTCTCTAATATTAGTAATCAATCTTCGTTATTAAGTATTCCATTGAACAGTCGTGTTTAACATTGCGTTACCGTCAAGTCAATCCGTTACCGTAGTTTACAAAATTCCGTTAATGGACCAGTTGTGTGGTATATAAAAGTTATTGCACTTCCCGATTTTTCAAAATTTCGTTCTGTATTAGCATTCTCGATTATTTTCGTTTCTACACATTCTGCGCGCCTGTTCCACTCACCCGTCGCCGCTCTGTCTGTGTAAATATATTTTCTGTCCTTCGGTGTCTATGTACGCGTGTGTGTTTTCTTTGGCATGTGGAGATCTCTACGATAGTGACGTAAAACAGTAGCAAAATAGCGCGAATAATAATAATTATAATAGTTTTTTTTTTTTCGTAATGACGATAAAAAATAAAAAAACATTTCGTTACAGTAGTAATAGTAGTTATTGGTATAGATAAATAGTAAATAAACTATTTAGGTATAACTATAAATCGTAATGCTTGCGTGAAAAATAAAAAATAAAAGAAAACAAAAATTGATCGTTATCGATCGATAAGTATATTAAATGTACTAAAATATAATAGTAGTAGTGACAGCGGTGGTAATTTCTTTGTAAAAAAATCAACTGCACATATCTGGTTGAAAGATTCGCAAACTTCGTGAATGTTCTCCAAAATTTTATGGAGAACATATATATGTATATATTAACAAAAAAAAAAGTGAAAAAAAAAACAATATTTTGACTCTCGCCAAGTGCTAAGTTTTTTTATCTACAATTGTAACGCAATAACTTGATATAAAAAAATAAAAATTCATTTCAATT
This sequence comes from Cryptus armator, assembly GCA_963971235.1. Taxonomy (NCBI): domain Eukaryota; kingdom Metazoa; phylum Arthropoda; class Insecta; order Hymenoptera; family Ichneumonidae; genus Cryptus; species Cryptus armator. The sequence continues at coordinate 8,286,841 of OZ020240.1, forward strand.
GTCGCAGCGATAAGAATAATATATGTATAGTAAGTCTAAGGGAGGAGCGGGTAGCAGCGGGCAACTCTATTATATATATAAGGTACACTATAGGTACTTGTAGTGTAGGTAATGTGTGTGTGTTTGCGTGCAATCATCGAGCCCCGCGTCTCAAATATTCGCAAGAATCATTCATATACGCATGTTGCTACTTTCTGTCTCATGAAATCGAGCGATTCGTTATGACGTTTTAATTTCAATTTTATTCGTAATATAAAAAACTGTTATCTCAGCCCCCCGAGGAGCTTTGGACGTCGAGAAAATGTGACGATTTCGTTTAGACGCAAATCAACTCGCCCTCTTTGTTTGTTCAATTCTGTTTAAATTAGCTAAGTCGCGATCATCTTTTCTCACTTTTTTTACTTCCCTTTCTTTTTTTTTTTTTTTTGGCTCTTTGCTCAATCCGAAACGCTTTACCGAACTCGATAATACAAAAATCCCATTCGTTTCCCGTATTACGCAACATTTTTTTTTTCCTACCGCGATTTTTCTTTTGTCATTGCTGATTTTTTTGTCCCCGAATTTCACACACAAACGACGATATCCATCACTCGAAAAAACACATATTCGAGCAAATCCCTTGCTTCTCGTTTCATCAACTCACAGACACACACAAACACGCAGAAATTTTCGCTCGTACTCTTTCGGTTGCTCTCATCATTCGCACTTACATACTGAACTAAGATATTTAGACAAGAATATAACAGCGGTATAAAAAACTTTTCAACACTGAAAAATACAAATCTATCATAAATGACTACCATTGTTACACCCCCTATTCCCCTCTTCTCATAATCTTCGCTAATCGCGCGTCATATTTACTTTTCCGTTAATCATATTTTTTATTTATATTTATAATATTTATATTCATTAATCGAACAACCGTTCGGTAGAGATGCGTTTGATAAAGTCGTTTTTTTTTTTTTTGCCATTTTTTTTGTTATTAAATATATGTTATTATTGTTTTACGAAATGCCGTTGTTATTTCCTTGCTAATATTCGAGTCGAGTTCTATTTAATGTTTTTTTTTGTTTTTTTCATTTTTTTTTTTTCCATTCCGTTGGGGTGTGTAATTCAACTATCATGCTTTTTTTTTTTTTTGCTTATTGGTTTTGTTTGTATTGTTGTTTTATGAAATTATTCTCGCCGCGAGCGTTTTTTTGCTTTTCGTATCGTGCAATTAGTACCTAATTTCAATTACATCCCGCAGAGGTCTGTAGGAATATATTAAATATTTCAATCAATATTATTATCATTATTTATATATATATATATGTGTGTTTACATATATATATATATACATATATATATATTAGTACTTTATGTGTATATATTATGCTTTATCACACATATTACAAAGGAGGTGAAGAATCACACCTAACATATTATTAATATTATTACTACTATTTTCTTATTTTTATATTTATTAATTTTTTTTTTTTTGTTTTTTTTTTTTCGTTCCAAACGATTATCCTTCATTACCCCCGACGATAAGTTGTATTTTATCGCGGGTATCGCGACCATGTTTCATGGATTTCGGTTCTTTAATGTTTTATGAGGGGGTAACGGTTGTTAATCTTTCTTATGTCGCACGCGTCAATTAAAAACGAAATATTCGTCTCACTTGGACTACGAGTGCCGTTTTACATGCGACAATGTAATTCCTGATTATAATGTGAGATCGCGGGGTTTTTGTTTAAATCGTTTCTTTTTTTTTCTTTCTTTTATCATTTAACCGAACCGATTTCAACGATGTCTCTAATCGTTATATCGATCAACGAATTGTTGTGTCTGTAATTCTCAGTGCAACGCCACACGCGGAATACACAGAAGAGCCATAGTTGTTGGTAATTGCCTAATCGTTGGACTGCTCATCGGCGGACACAGCGTCACGATTGTTTTATATCGAGGATACGAGGCAATTGTGCGCGTGGCTAAGAAACGCGATCGCTTCACTTTCGTTCGCTTCATTTGGATAAACGAGCATAAAAATATAAATGTTTCGCACATCGGATTGCATCGCGTCTGCAATATGATGAATTCGTTTTTGCATGTCTAAGCTACGCACACATGTTCGCGGCGGAGATGAAGGATTACGAAGTTAACAAAAGAAGTGCGAATCTCGTGGAACTTATGCTTCGCTGTCGTCGCGGGAAAACTTTCAAAGGACAAACCAATGGATTCTATATATCTTTGACAAAAATAATTGTAGGCTTGTAGACTTTAAAAAAGTGGAAATAGGACTGTAATTGCTGTGGTAGAAAAGTTCGTTTTCTACTGTAAGGACATTCCATCGTTTGTTTCACGCATTTTTTTTTTTTTTTTTTGTTAATTCGTCACTGTGTTTTCGCACGTAAGAAGACAAACATTAACTTTCCTCGGGACAACTGAATTCAAGATCCGCGAGATTCGTCATTCGAAACGCTCACTAAGGTTTATCGAGGGTATTCGGTGAGTCATATTAATTCGCGCGTTTCTGCAAACTTTGTAATTTTAAAGACTAGTATCGTTGTCCAATCGAGTTGCATTATAGTAGCAATTTATCTTGTCGTCTTTCAAAGTATTATTCAAAGTCATATTATCCAAAGAAAGATTACGAAACACGCGTGCGTGCCTTTCGTATTTATCGTATTCCCGATTTTTCGGATTTCTACATTTTTCGTTTCCTTCCAATTTCCTTCATTTCTCTATATTTCCGTATTTCTCTGTTTAGCTTATGCCTGTGAGCCCTATAACCGTCGCGTGTGCATGCGTGTACCGCGCGGTTCGCATCGGTGCAAACGTGTGTTGAAAAAAAAAAAAAAAAAAAAAAAAAAAAAAAAATGTAAAAAAAAAGAATACGAAACACTTGTCGAAGGATCGATCATCGCGCCCGTATGTTTCCCAAACTTCGTGACGCGTGCTTCGAGCCGCCTTCGAATTATAACTCACATCTAACGAATCGTATCGATATTTATATTACATATATCATATATGTATACATGAATTTATCACGAATATTGTTTACCGAAAAATTCGCATTCCTCGCGCGATTGTAGAATTGAAATTTTTTTATTTTTTTTTATTTATTTATTTTTTTAATGTTCCGATCGAAGAACCGAGGAGCGAAGATTTTTCATTTTATATGCTATCTGTTTTTTTTTCTTCAAAATTGCACTAACTAACGCTCGAACATTATTATTATAATTTTTTTTTTTTTATTTAAAAATTTTTTCCTTTTTTTTTTCGTCTCATTATGCACGTTTTCGAATCAGCTCTCCGATCCCGTCCCGATATCCGTTCGTTTTATGCTTTCGTATTTGGAAACGATTGAACTTGAGAATCAGCTAAAACGCTTATATTTCGTACCGCGGCAAATATTCAATATGCTATTCGGCAACGTTTTTTTGCTATTAAAAGATACCGAGACCGGGTCAGCGCGAAAGAACACGGACGATACCGCGTAGCTACGAAATTCAATCGACTATAAAGATCGAGAAATTCAGTTTTCCGGAACATGGTGTAATTTGCCTATTAAACGCCGGTGCGTTTCCGTTCTGCAGTTGGTTTATATACTTGAATATATGCATCGCGATCACTAATATGTTTTACACTTCAACTTTGACTATTAGATTAGCGCGAGCCGCGCGCAAAAAACCTTTGGCTCGTAGAATCGAGGGAAATTGGTACGTGATGAGGGAGATGAGGACGCGGGAGTAATTAGAGGTGAATTGTCAGGGGGTTGGGAGAGGTGAAGGGGGGAGGGGGGCTATTGATTCTCGCGGCCTCTTCGCGCCTCGAAAATATTTGCCGATAAGACGCACCCGCGCCTTCTTCTACCTATTACAATTAGCCGGCGTTTCTAGTCGGCAACGAGCGTTATATACAAAAAGGAGACCAAAAAAATAAATATATATATGTAGATATATATATATATGTATATGTGTTATGTGGAGATTATTTCTTTACCTCGTGGTACCCGAAAAGTCGTACTTGAGGCAAGCGTTTTTTTTTTTTTTGTTTTTCTGTTTTTTTTTTTCCATTGCGTCCGGCAACGGCCGTATTTCGTCAGCGGAAATTCACTTAAACGTTTTTTTTTTTTTTCTTTTTTTTTCTCGAACCGTTCACTGCGCGATTTGTCTTGGCTAGTGTCAGTTATATTATTTATCCTTCGTCTTTTAGCTCAGAAAATGTATAGGAAATTTATGTTTTAACTTTGCGCTTTTCATCGAATCGCTTTGATGAATTATCTGCTATTTAAATAAAAAAAAAAGTCGAAGCCAAAGGGCAGACGGTAAAACGGAGCTTCCAGTTTCCCACCGAAGAATTGATCGAAACGAATGAAAAAATGTTGGAAAAAAGCATATTGGTAAATAATTGGATAATGAAATTTTGTAATTGTTCGATATGATTTTGTACAAAACGTCGAAGCGTCTCTATCGATTCTTTCGAGTTGGGATAACGGCAACATGCATTCCGAGTCGATGATCCGCGATGTTTTACGGATCATACGACGACGGATGAGTAGTTTATTTTTTGTTAATTTCGCTTATCATCGCCGATATCGAATCTCACTGAATATAATTTATCTGCGCGATTTCGGATTCACTGTGTATCACAGTGTACATATATGTATACGTCTCACAATCTTAATGATTTTTATCTGTGTATCCTGTTGACGAATAATATTCGCATTGTTTACGTTATTGGAATAAATTTAATGCATCCGCGATCGCGACGCGGCCGATGCCCTCAATTTTTGAACTACGCGATTGCATCGTTTGATTATGTACACCGAGAATTAAATCGTGAAGGTAAAAATTGTGTGCTTATCTCGACCGCTGCTACTGCGGATTATTTTTTTAGGTACATTTGGGGACACAGGACAGGGAGGATTCTCGTAGTTTTGGAGTGGAGTTCATTGGGAAGGTATCTAAGTATTTACAAGGGGAGGTGCCATGCGTCACTAGAGGGTCGTTCGGCTTTAACACTATTGGCGCTATTCGTGAAGTTATTTCCTTTGCCGATACGTTTCCGACAAGATCGGCGCGATGCGACAGAACGGTGATTACAAAAGCGAGGGAAAGATACGAAAAAATTTAACCGATGCAACAACAGTGTCGTTGACTCATAGATTACTCGATTACTCGAAATATTGACTCGTCGACTGTACAATAAATTTCCATTACGTTATTGATAAAAATTTGCGTTTTTCTTATGTGTTGTTTGCATTCAAACGCAGTATATAAAAAGAATATAAAAAAAAATCATTTCGTATTCTTTGGCAATTTCAGCTTCCCTCTTTAAACTTTTTTTTCTCACCCTTTCAGCCACATAGCCACATCGTAGGTAGAGCCATATATTTTTTTTTTTTTCTAATCGTGGAATTTTCAGCGCAAAAACAGCTAAACCCGTACCCTATTTAATCTTATAAGAATCCTTAAGGCTATAGACTGTGTGATACAAAAAATGAAATTCTTCTAATACACAGCGGTGAAGCGTGGACTTTTCCATTATCGATGACATGAGAAAACAAAAAAAAAAAAAAAAAAGAAAAACGCGTACGTCGCGCACGGCTCTCCTCATAACATCACTTGTTTTTAAAGCTGTTATTATCGTGTGACATTTTAGCATTGCAGTTTTTGTTTTTCTTTTAAATCAATAATATAAATAATCACGAAAGCCCGCTATCGTCTCGGCGATTATTATAATTATGGTTTTTTTTTTTTTCTATTCGTTTCCAATAACGCTCTCCCCGCCCTCTAGAGCCCCTTTTTTGTTTTGTCTATCTTACTTGACGGTTCTTCCATGCATTTCCACCTCTGACTCTCGGCACACCAGAGACCAACATAGCTCTGCGCGACGTTGTGCCAAAAGCGTTGTTTTCAGCTCGACGAATTGTTGAAGATATCGTAGACGAAGAATGCTGATTGCCGGACGAATGTGGATGTTTCTCCGGACTTTTCCGTGACAATTCTCGTTGACGGACGATTTCGGACGTTCCCGCGGCAAACTGATTACTTTTTTTTATCGTTTCAGGTTGGATTTCGATTCTTGGCCGTTGCCAAGACATTGAAAAGTCTTGGGGAAGGGTGGGGTGGGGACTCGATCGTCCCTCGTCGTTGGTGTCGACGATCAAAGATTTCGTTTCGTTGGGTTTTTGATAGACTCGAAGGATGCTCGTGAGATGCCCGAGGGATGCCCGCAGATTTACCGCGGCATGACGATGGAAGTGCCTCGTTTCGGAAAAAAAAAAAAAAAAAAAAAAAAAAAAAACGAAGGAAAAAAAAAAGATTCGATTCTACAGCGGGGAGGATTCGGTTTGTGTAGCGGGTACGCGGTACAGTAGGAATAGTAGTGGAATAGTAAGTAATTAGAGTAGCGGTAGTAGTGACGATCGAGTAGTAGTAGGAATAGTAGGAATAGAGTTATCTTTAGTAGTATTGGTAATAGAAATTGGTGGGTAATAGTAGAGTTCCAGTAGTTGTTAGGATTTGTATTCGTTTGAGGTTTGAGGAACGAAGAATGTCCGAGGATTTGGGAGTTCGAGGGGGGGAAAGGATTCGGTTCGGGGACTCGTAGGAGTGGTAGTTAATTAGCTAGGGCCGCGAGATAATTAAGGTGGCAAACGCAGGCGTGGGCCGTTACACCCAAACACTTGGGGTTAACACCAACGAAACGGTACAGCGCGAGGCCTGTCCGCACCCTCCTTAACCAACGGCTTGTGAAATTCTCGACCTGGTCGCGAGTGAATCGTTGCCCAGCAGTGCTCGCAGTAGTACTGAAACAATATTGTGTCACCGGTTAAAAAAAAAAAATCATATTTTTCATTTCATTTTTTTTTTTTTTTTTTTCAAACATTGCAATACCGATAAAAAGCGTTAAATACCTGAAGACACGTGACGTTGGCGCAGAAGAAAGGTGCGAATTTGCCACCGCAGCGTTGACCTTGACACTCGTCACACATCTGATCGTCCAATACGTACGGCTTTACTTCGACCTGAACGATTGACGAAGAAGTAGCGATTGCGTTAATACCAATAGAATCTCTAATCGCGACAAGCGAAACATGATAATGAGAAGAATTTGTCGACTTACCCTCTTGTCGATGTCACCATGCTGAAGCTGGACGAAACGCGCGGATATTGCGCTGATGTAACTCTGCTGATTACTGAAAGCGACTCGACCGGCTCCCTTGGGATATTTGAGCTCCGGATCTGTGTCGATACCGGCGTAGCATACGCCCCCGTAGAGTCGATCCATTATCATAGCGAGTTCGACGGCTTTGAGGGGTCGTGGTACACCTCCGACGAAAACGGTTTTTCGTGGATCCAGTGGCATAGACGCGTCGAGAACGAAATCCGCATCGCTCAGACGCCACGGTCGTATCTGCACGGGTTTGTCTTTGATCGTTGGTGAACTTACGCATAGATAGAGCTTATCGTCGTCTTGAATACAAGCGTCTATCAGTTGCTGCACCGAACCCTCATCCTGAAAGAAGTATCTCATTTATTTCTGCATATCTACGGCGTATGGGGGAAAAAAATGGTTCAAAGTTGTGGTTTAGTCGCGTTACCTGAAAGAGCAGGAAAGCGTAACCCTTTGGCGGAAAGTACGACTTGCTCTCTGCTTTGTGTGGCCAATCAACGACCAACTGTCCAAAGCGACGAAAGCTCGCTGTGATCTCGTCTGGAAAACAATGTTTCGTTCTATCAACGCACTCGACGAATTTGCGAAAAATTCGCGCGTACGATGCGTGAGAGACGCGTACCTTCGTCGATATCCGGAGGTAAACCGCCGACAAAGACCTTCCTGGAAAATCGTTCGCCGGTTTCGCTGCCTTGGCTGTGAGGGCTGCTGCGGCTTGGCGATGACAACGGCGCGGCTTGGGGAGCGTTCATGCCTCCGCCGACGCCCACGCCAACGCCAACACCGTCCAACTGTCCAGACGCGTTCGGATCCTCCAAAAGAGTTCCTCCCTGTTCTTCCAGACCCGGGAAGAACGGTGATTTACCTGGAAAAATGCGATAACGATAACACGTTAAAGTATTTTTCGACACACGCGATCTATGAGTGATTATTCGTCGAGACAATGAATATGAAATATGAGTGACGATTTTTTTCCTCCAATTTTTCAACAGAGGATAAAGACTCACTGTAACGTTTTTTAATGGGAAACTTCACTCTCCTGATATAGGTGGCCATTTTTTTCCCGACGAATATTTACGCACGATTACTAATAATTAATTATTTTTTTTACGATTAAAAAGTAACTGAGCGACTCTCGCAAAAAAAGAAAAACGTCGCAGTCGGTCGATGTTTTTCGCAGTTGTCAGGGAGATCGACGAAGTGAGTCGTGAAATGAGCACAACAACAAAAACGCATCGCTGCTCTTCGAGTAAACATTCGAGAAAGAGATCGGCGGCAAATCAAGATATTTTCTCGATACAGCAAGAAAACAAATATTATTCGAAGAAAAGTATCACGTGGTGCGATTGCGTTATGTGGGGGGAATTAAACGATCCATACCTGTACAACCCGTCCAGATGCCGAAAATTCTTGTACAATTCGACATTTCGTCTTTAACACGAAAAATGTGGGATCTTCTCGATTCGATGATCTCGCGCGACGCGTGTATAGTTTACTACAACTGTCGGGACTTATCGGACAAAACGCTGAGACACCGATATTATCGATAATATTTTATAGATATCTGTTCACCGATAAAACAATTACGCGATCTTTTGTAATTAAAAGCAGAGCGATGCTTGTCCGATCGGATGAATGACGAGACGAAAAAAAAACAATCGAAGCTTGGCGCGTCACCGACGACCGAGACGGCGCGAGAGCTATATCGTCGTCGCAGTCTATTCTCCCTCGTCTCACAATTTCGTCTCTAGTCAAATCAAACGACTCTCTTCCCCTCCCGCCTACGCGCAGCAGCCCCTCCATAGGGACAGGTGCACTTCTCTCGCGTCTCGACGATGGCACTTCGTCGAAACGAAGCAAGAATCGTGACATGCAACAATGTTGTACGATTTCTTCTTAATACCGGAGTTTTTACCAAAATAATTATAGCTTCACGGGAACATCGACGGCGAATCAGAAGAATTGCACGTATTCGTAAAGAAGTATCGTTCGCTCTCTCGTAGTTTCTTAAAAAAAATAAAAAATAAGGAGAAAAAAAAATCAGAGACTGTAACGACGGGTGATAACTGTTATTGGTATTCTCGTAAATCTCATAAGAATAACAACGCCTGACATGATGAATCCTTGATTATTATTTTGTTCGTGTAGAAGAGGACTCGTTTCGTCGGTCTCGAGGGAGGAATCAGCTCCGTGCGGAGTAATAAGCATACATCGTTTTCTTTTTCATTCATTCCCGACCAGCCCCCTCGCCACGTTCTCTTTGTATCCTCGATCTTTTCACCCGAGAAATTTGCATGCTAAAAATCACTTCCGCGACTGGATTCTCTCCGTGGCTCTTGATACGCGAAAGGGAAGACGAGGGGGATGGCCACGTCTCGTCTCGCCGCTTGTTGTCTCGCTCGCCAACCCCCAGACGATACACCGGCGCGCCACTTTGCACAGTAGATAGGTACATAACCGTAGGTGTTCACGGAAATGATGAAAGGTTCCGTACATAGTCGTTACGCTCATAGGTGAATGTAAATAGAGATCAATGAATATATTGGATACATGTAACGAGATGAAGAAAAAAAAAAAAACTAAAATTGCCCCTTCGTAGGAAAGAGTGAAAAGCAACTTTCACCTCGGTACAACGGTAATTGCCGTGTCTAGGTAGACCCTGAGCTCTATAGACGCGGCTATTCGAGTGCGCGGTCTCGATGATTGCTTCGGCGTGGAAGACGAAGCGCGCGAGTAAGCGGCGTGAAGGAAAAAAAAAAAAAAATAAATAAAGTACAGAGGGATTGGGACGAAAAGTCCTAAGAAGAAAAGTGAGCGACGTAAAGAAACGAAGAAGGGTGGTGACAGAGGTGTACGTACCAAGGGCAAGGCGATTGAGGAGAAACGGGGAGGTTGTAGCCCGGAGGATTGGACGGACGATGATGATGACGCGCATTCAGGCTGATTGCCAGTCACCCGAGAGGGTTGGTATAACCGAGAGGGGGTGAGTGAGAGGATTTTACCGGGGGCTTCCACGAGGCAAGCCCATTTACTTCCTCGAGCGTTTCTTCCATTTAGTCGCTTGAGTCGAGACGACGAGCTTGGCTGAGCACGGATACTGCTCGAGCAAAGATACCACGCTTGCCCTCGCTTAGTGGTTGTATGCAAGCGTCGCTGCCGTCGTTGCTATCCACATCGTTCGTTCCATCCCCTTTCCCTTCCCTTCCCGGTTCGACTGCCTAAGCGTGGATGGAATCAAGTTTCTTACGCTGTACTCACACGTGTCTACCAAGATTAATACGAAGAATCTTTCCTTCGGCTCTTCTTAGCTACGACTCAGGAGAATCGTCAAATTCCGTAGCGAAATTGGATTATCCGATACCTATATACTACCAACGAAATTGTACTACTTTTCGAATCTCAACAATTTCTTTCGACTCTGTTAGATGTCGTTTTCTGGTATCGTTAATACGATTTATAGTTAAACAAGCGTTTATACGTCCGAAGGAATTTACATCAGTTTCATTGAGGATTCCCCGCTGTGTTCTCATCGAACGACACACGTTCGTTCCCTGAAACTTGGCGCCACTTGCGAAGCTTTCGCAAAACTCGTATAACTGTGCAACGAAGCGTAGCGCAAGCGAGTCGTATTACTCAATTGCCGTGCGATTCAAACGGGAGCGCGCATAGCGCATGGCGAGAATCCACGAGGACTTTTACTCTTGATATGTAATCTTTCAGCGCCGATCGTGCTTATTTTCTTGAAATCACGCGTACGATTTAACATTCGATCCCACGTTCTCAAACGCTCGCCGCGCAAACGACGGACGACTCCAAAAGTTTCGCAGTTTCGCATATTCGCACTTTCGTTATCTATCATCAAATGAATCTTATATATTCCGAATCTCAACTAATAAATTACGCTGTCGTTGCTACGAATTTAAGGACGTTTCGACCACTGGCTGCCGAAATTAACTCTTTGAAGGACCGGAAGGGCATTGAAATGTCGCAAAGGTCAAAGTAAAAAAGAAAAGGGTTATGCAGAGTTAAAATAGAGTGTGATGTGCCCCCACCCCAGCAGGTGTACCTAATGTGCCGTCTTGCGACTTTTTCAAGCTTCACCGGCTTCGAAAAATGTATCTATAATAATTGCAGTCTACAAGGCCAACGAAAGACAATGGAGAAATTGGTAAAATCGATCTTCTCTCATTCCATATTGCAGTATCGGGGACACGAAATATGATATGAAAAAAGAAAAAAAATCCACGTAACGATTTAATTACCCAATCTGCGATTAATCATCTATCCCGCGGCTCCCCCACAGTCGTCAACCTTGAAAGCCCGGAAGTGGCTTTATACTCTCATATGCATGGAAACCAAACGAGCGCTCGCACACACAGCGCCGAGCCACAGTTCTTTAGTATGTACGGTGGCTGGAATGGTGCGATAGATAGAGAGGGTGGGAGCGGCGTGGGTGTCAGGATACGTCAGCGCTGACGTCCGCACCGCAAGCATGACTATGAATAACAGCGTCGAAGCGAGGCTCGAACGGTGCGGTTATCGATTAACCCGTGCTGCGGCGATAGAGTTGGGTTTGGGGGGAGGGGGGTGGCGGCTCGATCAGAAACGCGGCACGAGATAGTCCTCCCGAACGGTACCCGTTTCTCGATACGCAATCAATCACTCTACGCCCCTTTCGAGCCTCCGCAACCCGGTAATCGTAACTTGTACCGTTTCCAGCACAGCATCGGGAGGACGGGAACGGAACGATGGATGGAAATCCCCTGGTTCCCCGAGAGTTCCCCGAGTTCCGCGAGCTATCGGTGGAGCTTTTACGCTATTCGTTCTTCCGGTTGATAAGATACGAGAGATACGGCTCCGATACGCGGGGGTATCTGAAAATCTGTTACCTACGTGTATTCTCGTGGACAACGGGATAACGCGGGTAAATTTTTTTTTTCTCTTTTATGCTAAATCAGCTCTTTTTATGCATCGAGAGAGTCGCTGTTTATCAACACTGAGGGGTTACGAAAATGATTATTCTTACAAAAATTCATATGTTTTATACGGAACACGAACCGGATAGGTACACTTGCCAAACGGAAGTTTGGTTATTTTTATAAAGCATTTTTTTATTAATTTCCTTCGGTTTATTCTCAAATTTCAGATAAACGTACATTTCCTCAGGATATAACCATTTCTACTTTATCACGCAACCGTTTTTTGCGCTATAATATCCATGGAAACGTACGATAAATAATACCTACTACGTGTCATTTAATAGTAACTATTATTAGTGATGGAGAGAGTTTTCGAGAACAAAAAATCGAACGGGAAGCATTGAATGGCGATAACGATTTGTCTAACCGAAGAAAAAATCTCGAAGTATAACGACGGCATGCGGGTTGGCTAATGTCGAAGCACTTGTCCGACAGAAACGCGTGTATTGTATGAGACACGACTGGACCAAACGGACCGATGTAATTTCTCCCTCTTCCATGAAATGACTTTGGGTTTCGCTTCGTCGATTTGTTTTCGTTCCAAGACATCGACTCGAAATTACGAGCATTCAATTTTACGAGCTAATCATTCCACACCACCGATGTTGACATCGTGAAACATGCGTTGTCGTTGCAATTTCGTTAGTTACGGTTCATTTTTATTTTTCTATTTTTTCTAAGATGATAAGATTTTCGTAAATGAATTCATAATAAAGTTGTCTTTTCGAAGGACGCGCAAAAAAATAAACTCGCCGATACGGGGTTTTCGCTCTGTTACGTTCGATTCGTGTTGAGCATTCGGTAATTCTGGGATTTTCTTCGGTGCCATTGCCGGCGTTCATTGACTCGAAGTAAAATGCGTACAATAGTTGAGGTGCCACGCGACGTCGAGCCCTAAAAATGCAAATTGTTCGTGCTTATGCGGATAATATTATTCCGTGAGACTCGGGAACGCGAACATCGATGCCGAGGGCGCAGCAATTCTTTCACTACATTCGTCGAGAATGCCTCCAACAATACTCTGCACCCTCGTGGCCCTTCGTAAAGCCTTATACGTTCTTGGGGATAGGGCTGAAGGATCGATTTTCTCGAACGGGCTGCGGGAGAATAGTCCCAAATTGTCCCCGCCAGTTATTGACGACCCCCACGAGCCGTGCGTGTCAGACCGACGGTATCCCATCGTAACTACGAGATACTAAAACTTGCAACGATGAAATATCTCGGATACGCATGACTCCTTTTTTGTAATCTATCGTCTATAATCTATCGTGTATCACGAAAAACAACGTAAAAAATTGCGAAGAACCACGAGATTTATTGCCATTTTGTTCTTGAAGGTACCTGAAGGTACGAAAAAACGAATCGCAAATACAGTGAACACTTCTCGGAATGTTCTGTTTACCATCAATTTTTGTGATAAAAGGAGAAAAAAATCACATCATTGCATTAACGGCACACTTCGACGGTACCGTCGGATGATAAGAAGAATCGTCCTTATCAACACTCCAAACCACTGTATATAATCCCATGAAATGACGAACCTCACTGCAAAAGGCACTGAATGGTCGATATTTATCGTCAAAGATGAAGAGAAGTCGAGAGATTCCAATTAATTTGGATTTTCAAAGAATCCCTGCGGTATCCCGAAAATACCGCGACCTGTATATTTATTTCAGCTAAATTGTCGATAGACCAATTTTCCGATTATTATGTATTTTGGGTTGAATTTCTTCGGAAATAGAGAGCCCACCGCTGTACCAGGGATCTTTTTAACTGTGTAAGTTGGGGTCGTGTTGCAGCGCTCCTATACACGTGATGATAAGCAATGAACGACGAACGACGGGCGATAGGTGGAAAGCGCGATGAACATCATCGCGTCCCATCGAATGGCTCTGCCAATCGAATTAGCGTTGTCCGAATGAGTTTGAAACTATATTAACTATGGCAAACGCCAATTCGTTCGATACGCTTCGATATGAGATTAGCAATAATTGTATTTCCCGGAAAAAAATTGCCGTAACTTTTAATTCATTCAATGTCAACGATTGAGTTACTGTATTATATTGTTATTGTATTACAAGCGTTTCGATCGCTCGAGAGACTCAAAGGCACGATGATAGTATCAGAAAACGATAGATCTATTGTACGTCGCATTATACGGGTTAAATTTCACAAACCCAGAAGTTGAACATACCGAGTATTGGCTTCATCTGCAATTAACAGCTTAAACTACGTATCGTAGTTGCATGAAATTCCAAACAGTGGACATACCGGAAGAATAATCTCCAGTCCAGCGTGCTTGGGGCTGAAAGCGTGCATGCCGTGGGATTGGAAGACCGGGTGAACGCTACAGTGGGGAAACAAAAGCAGGGCTAAGATTGCTCGTTAATAACTAATAATGGGCGTTGATCCTGAGAACCCGTCCTGCGCATACTCAGTGAACTTTCGCTTTTTGTTAATTCCAATATTTCTTTGTTGCTTGTCAATGGTACAAAAAATATAAAAACGAACATTGCGTGAAATATACAAATCCTTATCTAACTCGTTATTTACTATTTCCTGTTTCGTATTTGTAATTACGCCGAATTTAACCCCGAAGCTTGTTATCGCAGATCGAAAGCTCTTTTCCGATACATAAAGTGGGCGTAAGGAGAATCGACTGTCGTTCAAAGACGAATGTTGAAAATTCCCCACCAACCCTCATAGCCCATCCGTTCGATATCAAGGGGAGTTGAGATGTTGGCTTATAATTTGGAGAAACGAATTTGAAAAAGTCGCCTAACGTTATTTGACGAGTTGCCGAGCACGACGAGAAAACGATGTTTTCATTTTAGCTCCCACCCGACAGTTATGGAAGATTCCCGGCCCCCCCAACACGAGGTTGTCGTGAGGAGGGTAAGAGGACCAGGGGCTGTTGGCTGTTGGACTGGATCAATATTACAGGTAGCTGACTCGCCCGCGTTCTCGTCCACGAGCTCACCCCGAATCCCCTGCTCGCCAGACCCACGGACGCACCACAATCTACAACTGTTTGGGGCTTTTATCCTGTAGCATGGCACATAACACATGCCTAGTCTTCTATATATAGTCTAATCACTATATCCTCGATAACTCCAGTACCCTTCAGAAATACTTCAATATACTCAAACACGGGATTGCAACTTTGGGTGATAATCAAATCGTTGCGATTTCGAGTCATTACAGAATCAGCAGTAAACCACTTCAATTAGAAATGATATCAATGTATAGTGATGGGAAATGCATATAAGGGTATTTTTTAAAGGCGGAAATCACCTCCGTATTTCATAGAGAATATAAAAGACTACCTAAAGACTAATCCTAGGGGTATATACACCTAAACCTACCTATTTTATTCGACTTGGGTAACCGTGACAGACACGCGCCCATGTAAAAACGCTGAACACTAAGGGGATATCCGTGGTGTCGAGCATCTGTCGGGGTATCTTGTTGGCGTAAAAGTACGTAGTGAGTCTGGAGCACGTGCCCTCTCGTGCTCGTACGTGAGCAAATATAGAGCTTCTCATCTATTATGTAAGAGAGTCTACTGTGTAGAGAATGTACTTGTATAAGATAGGTATAAGTTTTACCTATGTAACATGAGCATAAGGATTCGTAGGTCTGAGCCGGAATTATTCACCCTTTAACTATGCGTCAACTCATAAATGTTCGTGACATGTGCGTAAACTTTGCAGACCTACCGAAACGCCATCTGGCATTAATTTAGACTCAGGCGAATCTTTTGTGTCTATATCAATGAATATGCCAATCTGTATTAATTGAATTTGTCAAATCGGCAACTCGATTCGATGCGAATCGAGTTAAACGAGTTTATTGGATCTCTGTCTTCGTTACGAGAGCGACGAGTTTCATTCGTGAACAATTCCACAAAGAGAAAGTAGATTTGACGGTCGTCGCTTGTCAGTGTCAGTTAATAATGTGAAAACGGGCCATTATCGGACAAGCGTGTTTACTCAATCGGTGAGCTCGGTACAGTGTGATAAAATTCTTGAATTATCTTCACGCAGAGGAAAAAACGGTCTGAAACTCCGATGATTATATCGCGTATATGAGAGAATCGAGAGAAGGCGTAAGACGTACGAATGAATGACAATTACGTTGTTCGCATTTGCGTTATTTGCATCTTGATAAAAAAATCGGGTGTGGCACCTCCGTGTGAAACAGTCCATGAAGGTACGGAGAGCTCGTGAATGTGTTCGACAATTTGTGACGGAAGCGAGATGCGATGCAATTAATTATATTGATAACGGTTTGCCACAAAACGGCGCGTAGAAAGACAAGCGTTCGTTCGATTGTTCGCTATCCCCGCGGTAGGATTACCAAAGAGACGTTTCCCCGTTTCCCCGTCATAGAGGCGTTTCTCCGGGACGGGAGAAACGCTCCGCAAGTTTTCTCGAGGAAATCGTGGTTCGCAACTCGTCAACGTCACAGCGCTCTTTTGCGCCTCGATTAATGATTCCGGTCGGAGGCGAGCAGGCGCATTGCGCGCGCTCGAGGCGGAAATAAATCGTTGCCGGGAGGGCCCCGAGGCGAGGTACGTGATTGGCCGAACAATAGGGCGATCGAACGGACCCGAATCGACAACTCCTCGACGAAAGAGCTCACGGTTATAGCTTATCGCCACTGGGACGGCACCCTTCTTTACTATTTTCTTTTTCCTTATCGGGTTACGAAGAAACGGGATACGTGAAATAAGAAGAAAAAAAAGGAAAACGAAAGAGGGCGAAAGAAGTATAAAAGAACTAACGTCTGTCTGCTTACAGCACGTGCTCTATCTCATCCTTGTAAAGTTCATTACTTTTCATTTTTCTACGAGGAATTGTAAATGATAGGTACACATTTCTACGTCAAGCGGCGGCAAACGGCAATTTATACATTATTGTTCTTAAAATGTGCTTTGCACAGAAAAACTGATGTTTTTTTCTTCATTTATACAAGTTTCGTATCAAATTTTTTACTACGAATAAAATATATGGCGGATTTGCCAATGAGTGATGACGAAAATATAACACATGTAGTCATGAAATAACGATCGATAAAGCAAAAGTGTCGCATTCTGCGAAAAAAAATATATAGAAGATAGAGTTCGTAAGATCCAAGAATTTAAAAAAAATTGCGGAAATTACACTGTTAGTTTCGTCCGGCGCGACTTAAGCCTAATAGAGCGCCAAAAATATTGGCCGATATCTTCGAATTTTGAGATCCACAATATTTTTTTAAATCAACGACAGTCAATGTAAACAATAACCGGGCAAATTGTTGGAATATTCTCAATATGTTCTGTGTCCTCCGCGACGTATCTAAATATCGCGTATGTACTTCGTTTCTGCGCGGCGAGCGTTTTTGCACATAAAAGAATGGAGGAGAATGTATACACAGTCGTGCAGGATACACGAAACGAAAGGGCGAGTAGAGGGTGATAGAGAATAGAGAAACGTGTGCCGAAGGTGTGCAATAACGTAGGGGTAGAGTGGGGCATTAGGGACAGGAGTTGCGCCGGAGACATAAGGGATCACGAAGATAGCCTGAGAGAAAGTAGGGAGGTAGGGGAGTAGAGAAGGGACTGAGAAATACGACAGGGCGGGTTGCATGACCTGCACGCGAGGGGAGGAAGAGTTTTTGACCAACTCCCCGAGAATATAATAGCAATAGCCCCGAATCCCGAGCGCCGTATTACGACAGAGGGATGCGTGCGCCCGGGGTGAATGCCCTTGCGCGTCCCTCGCCCCAACTATTACTTTTGGCTGCTTTCTCGCTTCTCTCTCGTTTTTTCAATGGTTATTCTTTCTAGCTGCGCACACTTTTCCAGAACGTTCGGAAAACTTCAATCAATATCCTTCGCAATGTTAAAGTTGGTATATAGTTAGGTTTGTACTTTCAAAGATTGGATGAACTCATAAACGGCAGTACTATCGTCTGTTGTCTCCGACGATTCCGAGTACGTAGTTTAACTTCGAGTCTAACCGAGACGAAGAAGGATGGCACGTGGTGTTAATTAACGAAATAAATGAGTGAAGTTTTGAAAATGATATTAGAGTACGAAGGAAATTAACGCGTAGCGTCTCTGTAGCTTTTTCAAAGTTCAATGAACTCGAGAATGTGTATACAGAGGGTATGATTACCACACAGGAGACTATGGCACGTACTTGCGTTCGAAAGTATCGAAATTCTCGACACGTATCTGAACAACGTCGTTCAGCAGGGTTTGCTTACTTCGTGTTCGAGTCAAGTAGAGCCTATCGTCGATAACGGACATGAGATATCGGGCATCGAGATCAGTTTCGCGTTCAAAAATCCACTGAAGCTTCTAATTCTAGACGTGTCTCAATCTTTGATCGACCGAATTTTCGTTCATCTTAATGGGCGCTAGTCGCGGCAGTCGGCGCTAGTCGTCAACAATACTAATTACAATTTTCGCCGGTACTGCGCTGTAAGCCGTTGCAGGATTAATGAAGTCCAAGTCCGTCCCTATGTAATGATAACCTCCGTAATCGAGTGATACGAGATCCGGTATCCGCGGTAATAAACATGATAATTATAGCGATGTATTGAGAGATAGTGTTTTGAGTTATGCGTTGATTACTATGCGTTGATGCAGATGAAAAAAAAATGTTATGAACGTTTGCAAATTAAGTATCTGAACAGTGCGTGATGCTTCATTTTCGACGGTCTGACGCTCATCGCTTGGTCACGCAACTTTTTATTACGGTAGCATGTAAATGTGTCTACGCGATAGGGACCGCCACCCTTGGCTTTCGGACCTTTCGTCTCGCCGCTATATCCGTTCTCCAGCACCCCTTTGCGACCGCGACGATATTAAACGCGACGCGCTTCGAGGCACGTCCGGGCAGAGGCAACGAGGCTAATATCTAAATAATTCTTTGTGTTAAATCTCCGAACACTAAACTCAAATGCCGCGTGTCCGGAAGTACAAGAAACAAGATAACAAACTACTTGGTTTCGTGGAAATAACAACCCGAAATTTTAAAAGCTTACAAGAGAATGACCTAAATACGTCAATGATAAAAATCGGAGGTGTACAAGGAAGTTACGTGAAAATACGTGTCAACAGTGACTCTTTCAAAACGAATTTCAGTTCCTCGAATCCTTGTTAAAAAAAATGATTACAAAGACAAAAATTACATTATATTATTATACCGGAAAAAATATGATAAAGGAAAATTTAAGTGCAAGAGATAGAGTTATTATTTCCGGTATGATAATAATGAGAATTATTATACCGAATGAGTTTAACGCGCGAACAGTTTTCGAAGGGTAGAACGGAGATGAAGAGGATTTGCAAAGCGAGTAATAAAGCAGACGCGAACAGCGTCTCAATACTCTCGCCTATACCTATATGCGCGTGAAACCTCGCCTGATCGAATTTTCGTCAGAGGGGTTGTTCGACAAAGAAAGGAGGGGACCCTATTGCATTCGCGGTGATGTCGATCACGATATAAAAAGTTGGAAGAAGAATCATGATGATACTGAGGAATTATCGGGGAAATATAATGAGTGTCGATCAATCCTGTCCCGTGTAATGCTTTCACACACTCGTACTACGGGATAACTATTAATGCTTGCAATCGTTTGTAGAATTTTTTTTTAATTTCTAGTTAAGGATATCATTACCAAAAGTCGTTTCTGTTCGATCGTGTTGAAATTTATACGGTCTACAGAAAGAAATACGCTTCATTTGTTGGAATTTTTTAAGATTTTTTCACGGTCTAATTTTTTTGTAACGTGAATTCAAAGTTACGTATTCTAACATGGGAAGGTGCGGACTTAACCTCAAAAACGGTACAATGTAGCGTTTTTTTTTTGCCAATTTCTGTTCGATTAAAATAAAAAACTGATAGACTGAAGAGTATACTTTAATACAGATTGTGTCCAAATTTGAAAAAGATTAAGGGTGTAGTTTTCAACTACCATCAAGAAAACGGAAGTTTCTATCTCTTTTAAGCGCACACTTGCTTCGTATCACCTTTCTTTCTCGCATAGTGACTACCGCGTTCAGCGGAGCCCCTTTCTCGTGCCCCCCTCATGATTCTGATAATAATATCCTTAATATTACAAATATGAAACGTGAGACAACTGAGGATTTTTCGTATATACTGGATTTTTGAATTTTTGCCTAACCTATCGTCGTATCTACGTCAAGGCACATCACCGGGCATCACCGAGGCGTCAAGAAGGAGAGCAGACTTGCGTTGGAATAAAAAACCCCAGTGGCAAACAACCCCCTTGAGCTTCGTATTCCCCCCGACTGATTTAATTTCAGATAAGCAACGGGACAGCCGGGTACGACTTAAGACCGGATTGAAGGATCCCCTGCGCGCGAGTAATCGACGCCAGTTCGCTTGCACAGAAGCTGGAAGACAAATTGATCTTTCGATGCCTCTTCACTTTGCTGCAGAGTCACTTTACGCTTTACAAATTGTATTTGGTCTATGATTTCGATACCTTCTCGATCTACTATAAGTCTCGAATCTGCTTACGGAGAATGGAAACTAACCGCAGACCCACCAGCCATTCGGATTCATTCATTGGTTCAGCATACAGTTGAACGTTCGATAATCAAATTTTTCGATGGATCTAAATTTAACTTATCGGTTACAAGTCAGCGCTGTTTAGATACATTTACCTTCAGCTTATGAATGATTAATTAATCGAGGCGAGCGATAAAAACGTTTGCAATGGCACACCTACCAATACGGTCATTTCAAGTTGGCGATTTTATGACTCCATCAGCTGTCGAGCTTTCCCTCTGAATAGGAATAATTATTGCGGAGAGGTATAATAAACCGCCGGTCGCGTGTCTATTATTTGCCTTTCGTCTGTATAATTATAGCGTCAGATTTGATCAACAGCATGGATACATTTTATTAATTGCAGGGGTGAGAAACCATCGGACATCAGAGTTTCTTGAAAAAATGTTAATAATCATTCATTTCGACAGCAAATACCTGTGATCTCGATTTGCTCGATCCCGACAATATTAGTTACTGTAACGCAATTTCTACAGATATGTATCTACCAGTTGGATTTGCTAATTCGCACATGGCCTGCGAATAAGTTGGTGCTTCATCTCTCCCGTTAATAATTTACGAAACATGCATCTGGCAGGCAGTTGCAGCAGTTTACGGAATAGCGATTGCGCTGAATTGCAGTGGGACGAGAGAGGGGAGGAAAGATGGTAGAAAACATGCATTTCCCTGTGACAGGCATGTAAACGAATGACTCCCCGGTGGTAAACCGGTCGATGTAGCAGAGCAACTAGCGGTATTGCAGGCCGACACGTCGGCACGTCGAGCAAACGAAAAACGCGAGCGATGAAGGTGAAAATAAAATGGGCGATAATATCGGTTGGAACATCGAGACGATAAAAAGGAGAGACGAAAGTGTTGGGTAAAGTTAGGCGCGAGGAAGATAACCCGCAGATGAAAGGAATTCTGTTAGCGCACACAAGTAGCGATGTCCGTGTCACACGGGTTTCTCGTTAATTAACGAGATCTATAACTTCGGATGTTGTAAAGTGGCGTCTCGGATACTTTGATCAATAACTTGATTTCTTTTCTTATGCGTCTCCTAATTTTTCGCTCCAAAGTCGAACGATAATTGAAGCGAGAAAAGCGACCCGAAAAACTGATTTTTAAGTCTTATTCCTAGTTAACGCTTTGCTTCGTTCCAAGTTTTGCTATTCTTTCGCATACTTGGTTTTCCACATTCATTTTTCGCAATCGTCTCATCGCATTTTTTTTCGTTACACTTTCCAAGTATTTCGAGACCAGACGATGATTTTTCCTTTTCCTTTCAGTGAAAAAAGGAATTGAGGGACGAGACGTAAGAGAAATAAAAGTGCATAATTATGGGGGCTTATTAACGGTATGAAAAAAAATTCTCACCGGAAAATTAACGAGGACGCGTCTCAAGGGTTTCCCCGTCTCCGACAGAGCCTGAAAAATGTTCGCGTCCGAAGAACCCCCTTCCCGCGTTACCCTGTGGCTGACGCTGACTCGTCGCAACCATTGCCCCCCTCGCCTACGACTCTTGTATGCTACGTCGCCTGTAAAATTGTACGAAACCACGCGAATTAGTTTGCGACGAATAATTATTATATAATTCCAAAGAGCCGCGTCTACGTTGCGATAGTTTTTTTCCCTTATGCTATTGATCCGAATGCGCGGTGGATGATAACATTTTGGCGAAAAAAAAAATTCTGACCCGACAAATACCCGCTATTGTAGAAACGAGTATTAATTTTGATTTAACGACGCCGGTACTCTCTTGAGTACCGCCGGCCCTGAGTTAAATATAATCACAATACCACACTATAGGATCTTATAATGGGCGTCACGGTTACATGTATCAATTTACGTTGCCCGTCACTTTGGTCAATAAGGTCTGTTTCGCATATAACGTTGTATACCATTGTATACGTATAAGTGCCATAGTATAGTATAGCATAGTTCAGCGGTCACCCACAATAACCTTCGGCTAAGATGTAACGTTGAGGTAGGTCTTGGGAGCAGGTATTCCTTGATCAGGTATTATATCAATGTTGTCTGCCCGGCTCCGGTTCGCGTGCTCAGGCTATTGAGGCCCCCGGTCCAATGAAGAAAGGGACCGAGGCACGTGTCCCCGATTATATAGTTCGGTCGTTTTTTCTTTAAGAGCTCCAATGATTGACGGCATGAATATACTACTACGATGACTAAGAACCCCCCTTTGGAAGAGGCATCCGTGGACCTTGACATTCGAACAACCGACTATACATTATCGAGCAATTGAAGCGGCAAGTGAAAACGAAAAATAGAAAAAAAAAAAAAAAACGTAGAAACGCAGCAATGAGAAATGTATAAACGGTGTAATGTTCCAAAACGAGTGAAAATGAGATATCGGAGTACAGAATTAAAAGGTTTAATAATTGAATATGCAAACGTAGGACACGTGCCCATGAACGAATGCATCAAAAATTGAAAGCCCGATGTATAGCGAATTGTATGAGTTAGGGGCGCCCTATTCCCATGTGGTAAAAGTAGTTCGCAGCAGCAGATCGTGTCACGTAATTCGCGACACGAATAGACGGTAATTATCGTTAATTGCAACGCGTCAGGCTCGCCCTGGATATATAATTGTTCATTTTAATTGCTGGTCAGTCGTCCGTCGTTCTGGACACTCGCGCCTGTATGCTACTCATCCGATTCTCGTTGTACTCTACCTATATACCTACCAATGACGGCCTTCGGTACCCTGCGGGAATATGCCGCTCGGTGACCTCGACTCGCTCTCATCTTTCAATTGATACTCGAGATAGTCTCGAAACCTCGAAATCGACTTTTTTGTTGTTGTTGTTTATCTCTTTTACTTTATTCGCTACAAATCGCCATTGTTGGGATAATCCGATATTACGCCTCAATTCGACGGGGAATATGTCTTAAGGGCGTACGATAAGAAGGGTCGGTGAATATACGAATGCGACTCTATTCCCTAGTCGACTTTTCGACGAGAGAGCCAACGTTCTTTTTATCACAAACTCGCGCATTCTCCCACGCTGTGATGTATGTAGCACTGCTTGCGCAAGAGTAATGGTTGACGCGGTCCCAGGTGCCGTTCGCGAGGCTGTGCAATTTGCGACGTTTCCGTCCCCAGCATTTGAATAATGTCTCCTGGGCCGTCCGTCGTCGTCGTACCTCTTCCGACTGACGCAGATAGCTAAAATAGCACGTGCATAGATAGTGCCTTTTTTTCCCTCTTCACTCGCTTTTCTCTCCGCTCTCCATGGTAGAGGCAACGATGAAAGGTCCGATAAGAAATAGAACGAAAGGAAAACTAAGGATTTGCGGAAGTTGACGATCAATCGCAGCGCAATGACACCAAAAGCGGTGCCATTCGGACCATCAATAACCAAAAGATGAAAATTGTGGATTGGGTGTCGACAACGAATTTGGTTGTTTACATGCATTGGGGACTTGCAAGATAAAATATATGCACGTCGCCCCGCCTCTCAATTCTTGTAGATACTTGTCTATAGAACATTTTGGTTCGGAACACATGCCAAGACTTGGCGGTGAAAAATATCGTCGAGGGTAAAAAAAAAAGGATAAGAGGCCAAAGGAGAGTGAATTTCCTCAAGCGAAAAGGTTTATCGTGTGAAATTTCGTGTTTGGCCCGACAATGGATCGAGCTTTTCCGTCAGTGGAGCCAACGAGGCGTCCTAAGCCAATATTCTTACTATTCTATGGTGTGGGTATTTCATACCCTGGACACACTCTCGAACCAACACTTTCGTCAGCACTGTTCGCGTATCACAAAACTTGTCTCATCGTCCGGATCTCTCACTATATCCATCCGTATACCCTATCCAATTTCGAGATCCCACATCGTGTGTCTGTCCGCAAATTCCTTTCTCCTCATCCGTCCATTATTTCTCTTGCTGCTCCGTAAGTCTCTTTTCTCAAAGCTATACGAAAAAGAACAATCTACAACGGAGGAAGAAATAAAGTACCTACATGTCCATCAAATTATATAAATTCGACTTTTTTCGATTTGATTTTGACTGCACCTACGCGACTCTTCGGACTTTTCGCCATTTTTTTTTCCACTCCATCATATCTGCTAAATTTTTCATTCCCTCGCGCAGACAGCTCGAGACCTGACCATCCGGATATTGCGTTTATTATTTGATCCCCGATGAATAAAGCCGAGAAGATGGCGCTGAACGATTCAGGGTTCCAAATATCACCGAATATTCAGACCCCAATCAATCGTTCATCCTCCCTTCGCAATGAAAAAATATATATATCACTACGATGAAAAAAGGTCCGCGGGATATATATCACGCCATCAAGAGACGATGAGAGGATAAAAAGGAAATCTGGTTTTTCATGCCATTTGCCTACACACGGCATTCGCGAGGTACATGATTTGATTTTTTTATTTGCTTCTATACCTGTACCTCACTGGAACTTTCTCAGTGACAAACGTACAAGTCGTTTTGAAGGAATCAACGTGGATAACAAGAAATTCAAGTATTATCCTGAAACGCAGGATAAACACCGGTTTTTCCCGAGTTATTATGATGGTTGCTATTATCGCTGCCGAGGAACTGATTATTGTGCAATGCACGTCTACCAGAGACTGTAGCAACACGTTCAGCAACTGTTAGATGATAAAGATGCCAGTCTCAGCGAATTAAATTCGAAGAATTCAATAAAGTATCGATAGAATTTCTATGATTGCGGAACGTCGTTTGCAATACGCTCGATGTTTTTATGCCGTGCTGAAGAGTGTAGTGAAAACGACATTTTTTTTTCAACCATTTTTAATCCGAATCGCGCACCTCGCGGGGATTCCCGATCTGCTTCTGCCACACCCTATGCTTGACAAAAAAAAATGTCACGGGAGTACGAGAATAGTAAATGGATGGAGATGGTTGAACCTTCCGTATAAAAATGAATACGAATATTGATCGCGAAGAAAATCGACCCACATATTATTAATAACGTACTCGGAGCATTAACCGCGCTGGTTAAGCTCGTTCCTGAAAAGTCAATCGTCACAAGCTAAAGTTGTCGATCTATCGATCCTCCGCGGCATTCGCGTCCGAGCGGCCGAGCGGTATTGAAGTAGGTAAGGTTCGAGTCGCTACGTCTACGGAATCTATGAATAATCAACCGCTGCCGCATTTAGATATATAGCCGGAGAAGAGTGAAGAAAACAGGAGGAAGTAAATGCAGTTGGAATAAATTCTAAAGAGGAAGGCCGACCGGTCGACAGTGTGTCGGTCGCGCTGTCGTATATCTATCCAGTAGGCAAAACGAACGATAGGATAACAAGGTATTAGCGAGTAACGAAGGTAAATATGGGAAGCAAAGGGCACGGGTCAGGCGCGTCCCGGAGAGAGAGTGCCCGAGATAGAAATAAGACCCGGTGAACCCAACGCCCAAAAGGGCACCTAATTAATGTATTGTTTCCCTGGCTGCGGTTGTTGCCGGGCATCAGCAAATCTGCATCAACATGAATATGCAAGGTATTTCGGCCCTTCTGTTGGCTCTCGCGGGTTTCGGCTATGAATAACCATTCGTTTTGCCTGCCTCTGCGCCTGCTGTCCTCGGTCATTCTGCATGACACCGCCTGTCGAAAGTAGCGCTTGTGCACGTATCCTTCTATACCGTACTATCCTCTAATTCTTCTTACTCTATGCGAGACCGCATCTAAAAAAAGATTTGTCTCGAAAAAAAAAAAAATGCTAATACTTGCAAATATCGATATGGTTGCTGATGTATTCACGCGCTTATTGGCTTCCGCCTGACATTGAAACTGCAAACTATACACGCAAAAGTTGTGGCAAAAAAAAAAATTTTTTTTTTTTTTTTTTTTTTCGCGAATACAAATGATTCGCGCGAACTCTAGCGAGTATTAACAATAAAACCGGTTGAAAAAAAAAAAATTAATTTCCGCAAAAAAAAAAAATCGCTTCGCACATACAACATTTTTCAATTTTTTTTTTCCGGTCTTTGTCGCGATCGTCATTTCCCATGTATATGTGTTTTCTCTGATGACGAATTAGCCAATTACTTTAATCCTATTTTATCGTTTGGATAGGAAACGAACGCTCGGTTCGAAACAGTGAGAGCAATTGGGGTTATTGTATGATATAATATATTGTCATGTAGATAGAAGTGTTTCACACATGTCAACGAGATGAACGAATGTGATGAGGATCGCTTGAAAGCTTTCGAACTATACGTGGGCGATTCTACGAGTAGTGGTTAAAACGATGCTGAGAATTTGCCAACGGTAGTTTGGTTCCTGTCGGACTCTCATTAGCGGCAACGTGTCAATTCGTTCGCACTGGTTAAGCCTTCTGAAGGAAAAAGGTCCGTAGACTACCTGTAAAGTAGACCCGTAGAACTCGCCTCGTCAAAACCGATCCGAATTACCGGTATATATCGGTTCGCTATGTTGTGAAAAGTCTTATGCAAAAAACAAATATGCAACTATGTAACTGTTAATTCACAATACTTGACCTTCGACAAAACTCGTACCGTTCAAAATAGTTTGAGTAGAAGGAATCGAAGGCACGAAGGACGAAGGAATCGACAGCTCGTTGTCGTTCCAAATTTGGCAACGAGAATAACGAGCTGAATGCGACTTTTCCGAATCGGGGATGAGCCGAAGGGGTAGTATATTGATTTTTAAAGATAGTGGTCAATAAAATAAAATTTCCCGGACTCGAAGAATCGTACAAAATTATTAATAAAACGCTATCAATAGTCTCGATGCCATTTTCGGCATTTCGAGATATCGATTTTTTATTTCTCGCGAGTTAATACACCAAAAGATAGTCATGTGTGCGGAATAGGTGAGACACTGGAGAATGTACGTGATAGTCATCGATTTGCTGGCAAAGTGAGGTGAATAATGATTTCTTGAAGCTAATATTCGCTAATTCAGTAAAAATCGCCATCAAGCAAAACCGTTAACGATTGACGAACCTTTAAATTCGTTAAGTATTAAAAGGTTAAAAAAAAATGTTGATAAAAATTCTGAGTCGTTGAATGCCGGTAACGCACGGTAGCTGATACTCCGGTTAATCTCGAGAGGACATATCCGGTTGCAACGAAAAATTAGATATGCAATCGCATGTCTGAGGCGCGACACTTGAACTGCTCAAAGAGATTCTAAGCGTAATAAGTACAGTTGTAGAACTTGAATTTGTTTAAGATTAAGATTCTCTTTACAGATAGAGTGGCTGTTAGGGTCAAGCGTACACGATAACAGTTAGAATAGATCGTATCACGCGAAAACTCAAACGGAAATACCGTTTGACTCGAGCACCCGAGCTCTCCAACAACAATGACCGCGCGGTAGTGCAGCCGAACATAATTACTCGGCATTTGTTACTCAATTGAATTTATCCAAAAGAATACCGATTCGCGAGAGGTTGTTAAACTCCATACCGACGATTCGGATGATAGGAAATCCGAAACTCGAACGTCGGAGGGAAAAATCGTCAGCACTTTGCCGCTTCGACGCCTTGAGTAATCCGAAACCCCAAAACCGGAAGATGAATCGAAAGCTTTTAGTCCCACAATACCGTGCTGACAGACTTTTTTCTTCAGACAAAATTCAACGCTCGCCATCGAGTTCGTAATAAAGAAAAAAAAAAAAAAAAAGTATAGAAGCCGAAGAAGGTAGTCGATGATTCGATACTTTTTTAATTGCGCTAGAAATTGATCGCAGTATTTGATTCATATAATATTCGATCAAGCGAGCCGCGCCGTTATTCGGTAACGAGTACCGCGGGGCCTAATTAAAATTCATCGAGAAAGTGAGAGCGGTCAATCCACCGACAACGTGTCCAGACTTCCCGACAGAAAACACAGTACCAGTGTGTAACAAAATAGGATGCAAATTAAGCAAAAACAGTTGTCGCGCAATTCTACTTCCGGTGGCGTACAAAAAAAATGAAATTTGCTCTTACGGTATGCTGCACGGATGCGTAAAAAAAATATATAATATCACCTCATACAAGCCGATTCTACATGTTTGCGGTGCATTGCGACGTGTTCTTCGAATCCGGACAATTAATAACAGCGCAGGGCGCCACCTGGGAAATCTTTGCCGTGCGGAAGACACCAACACAATCGCATTCTGCAATCAGTTATTCTTCATTCTGTACCAACAGTATATTCGTACAATCGGCGGATACAGCGATGAAATTAAAATAACGAGATGAATCCTGCGAGGGCGGGGAACCGACCGCGCGCGCGTATTAATGTCCCTAATGGAGTCGTAACTTTTCCAAAGAGAAATTATCAATAATAGTCTATAGAACGATTGACTCTCGACTACGCAAGAACCGTTGTCTGGAGAGAATCAAGTGCAACGCGTTACCACTGTTACAACAGAGGCGGGTAGACAAGGAAAAGAGAAGTTGGAGGAGGAGGAGGAGGACTACCGACAACTCTCGTTCGCGACTCGTTGCGCAGACAGTTTATTAGCGTTGGCAAGCACGTTATTCGAACCCCCATAGTGGCATAGAAAGTACGAGCCCAGCGATTTCGGTCGAGGTCGATTTTATTCCTTTTTTCCTTCTCTTTCTCGCTTTCTTTCGCCAACTCGTCGAAAACGTTGCGCCAACGCGAATGACACTGAGGCCGGTTCGCTGGCAAGCGCTACTGGGTAGATAATCCTTTCAGATGGTTCTCAACCGAGACTTCGATGAAAAATATGTCCCGTTCGCGCAATGGGAATGCGAATAAAATGAAAACTTTTAAATTAACAAATGTACTTCCTTCGTTTTCGTGACCAGTATTATTCCGCGGTAACGTAGGTAACTTATGCCGTCCGAGGATGAGCTCGGCATCTTGTGACGAGAAAAAAAAAAAAAAAAAAAAAATCTGCAATCACAGCTCGATTAATTAAAGCGGTTGCCAGTTGTTTCTTTAAATCCCAGTCTTTGACGCTTTTTACTCGCAAATGAGAATGGCGGCGACCTTTTGCGCGTGGAAAACTTTCGACTTGATCATTCCGTCCTATCCAAGGTTTGTGAAATGATGAAAGAACCCGGAGAGCGAAGAAACGAAAGATATCACAAGAAGGAGCGAACGAAGATGAAGGAAAGAATGAGCGAAGGTTGAAAATGGAAAGGTTCAAACAACAGAAGGCATTCTTCTCACTTTTCCCATTATAAATGCGAGGCGTCTATGAAGTTTTCATAAAGACCCGCAGGTTTTTCCGGTGCGACTGACTAACCGATTATTTCTTATGTATTCACTTTTTTTTTTTTTTTTTCTCGACTCTAATGATCGAAATATCTACACTTTACGAAATAGCGGTGTTGTATTTATAATGATAATTATGAATTCGCGAAAATGGGAATAAAAATGAGCGGTGAGATTTATTTATGGATTTGTCGATTGTGCGGTTTGACACCGATATCCTTAAACTCACCGTGTAGCTGAGCGAGCGACTGTAGTGTGCTGGCGTTGCAGTTTATGAATCCTGAAACAGAAATTATTTTCGTTTATCGAGAGAACAAACCTCGGGAACGAACGAAGTTAGACACAGCGACGATGTCGCCAGGTCGCTGGAATTCGTGAGCGATGTTTTTACTACAAAAATCTATGGATCTATGAAAATATCTATACAGATATTTACATCTCTCGGCGTATTATCTTTTATAATAGTCATTCATTAGTTCATTTTACTTTAATGATATTCCTCGACTATAGATCGGCAATTGGGTATAAACCCGCTTGTTAGTTATTAACCTCGCGTCGTTTACGATAATGAAGGTTAACAATAATTTTGCTGACGCGAACGAACAAACTCCTGGTACAGTGAAAACCCCGTTATCGTCACGACATGCTTTGCTGTAGGTATACCTAATATGTACTTAATTTATTTTGTACTCCGTCTGACGGCGTGCGAACCGAATGGCAGGTTATTCTCGCGGATCTCAATAGAAATCTGGAGGTCAGTCGAACAGAATGGAAGAAACTGTGGAGAAAAACTTGAGTAAATTACGGAGCGAGAATAGATGCGTTGCAATGCACTATATCGATAATCGATATCTTCGCGGCAGTCTTGGGCAACGATTGGCCATTTTTTTTATAACTCGCTCTCGACTCTGACCCGATTCTTTCGTCACTCGTCTGTTCGTCTCAGTGAATTTTTAAAATCTTCTCGCGTACGCGACGATATCTCAGATTTTTTTCAATAATTCACAATGCCTTCTGTACTTATCGTGTCTCATCGTCGAAATACACACTAAGTAAGTATTTGTTTGTTCGTACAAAAACGAGAAAGAATATTCGAAACATCGCGAGTGAGGCGATGAACGAGGCTCCAAGAAAGCGGACTACGTGCTACAGGCTTTCCCATGACACGAGGTAACCTCCGATCCCCGCACCCAGCGAGTCCGGAGTTGGGAAGAGTTCGCTGCCGGGTCTCGACTTCGCTGCTGCCTCTGCTAAACATTGCTATTTGTGACTTTGAATTAAGAGAGCGCCGCGAGAGCAACTGCGGTTGCCGGGTGTCTTTTGTTTTCCAAACAAAAGCAATACAGAAGGCTGTCTATCGAGACGAAAGCGAATATTGAGAGAATATCGTTTACGGGAAGCGAATTAAACGAGTTTTGAGTTTACGGCAGATTTCGCCGCGGCAAATTGTCGTAAGCCGATTGACATTGCGACATTGCTATTGCAATGATATCAAATATATATAACTGTGATTTCGCCGAGTTGAGTCTCCAACAGGTCGAGCCGAGTCTTCCGGCAAAACGAGTTCATGGCTACATATGCCGCGAGGAACCCGTTCGAAACTGTAGCGAGGTGTGTATGTATAATATAGATGGGACATCAAGTGTACGGGACGGTAGTCGTATCCTAATCTCTGTCGTTCGCCGAGCGGAGCGTCCGGTGCACGAAGCCGTAACGATTATACCGTCGTCTTAACGTCTCTTGTTGCTGCCGGTTGCCCACTGCCGGTTCTGTCTCTGACTCTTGCTGCTTCGATTGCTCCGAACGACTATACTAACTCTAGGTAGAGACAGCAGCGCTCCTTCGAATCTAAATCATCCGATTTGCTGGTGACCCCGCGCGTGCCACATTTGTACGTAACATTATTGCAAATTATCCACTCCAATTTTACCGACGAAAACAGAATCATCGCATATAGCGGAAATAAATGTTAAATATACCTGTGTTCGCATAAAAAAAAAAAAAAATGGTATTCTACTCGATCCGCAAGTACCGAGAATAACTGCCTTTGGAGTATTCCGTTTCTTTCATTTTTTTTTCTTTTTATTCTGCGAAAGCCACTCTTTAAAGGTTGTCCACGATAAACGGCACGTTAACGACGTCGCAAAATAATAAAAATGAAGCTCCGCCGATGGAACCGACGTGGTTAATGAGCCGCGATTGGCCACGCGTCAAATTGCGATGCGCGACAATAGAAAAACCTTCTTTTTATATGCCATTGAACGTTGTTCTCGAACTCCGAAACGAAATTAAGTTATCTATTGAATGACCCGTCGAGATGGTTTCGGTTAGCAAGTTATTCGAAGACACTTGAACGATCAACTTCCGACGAAGTCAGGGAGAATGTGTTGCATTCGGTTGAAAGGCCACCACCCGCGAGGCAACAGCTGTCGCGCGACACTTTCGCTTGTACTCCAACGCCACACGAGATACGGCGGTAGGTACAATTATAGTAAGTAGAAACGGGATAAGCAGCGTCGTATGTTCTGTCTCAGGCGACGTCGGTTGCTTCGATCGGGATTTTTTTAACAACCGTCGTGAGGTCTTTCACCGACGCGTTACGAACGTTATTTAGGGGACAACACGACACGAATACGCGTAGATATCTTTGGTTTAATCGTGTCTTCGCGGGGGGACAGCGCATATAATCTCGACAATTGATTGTTGTAATTTCATCGCCGGGCAGGGGATCAGACATTTTTTCGCAACTCTAAAACTTCATCGGGAATCGGTTATTTCCAGCTATTGCTCGTACGATATTTACAATATGTACAATAATTATTAAATTAATCAATAAATACAGCTTCGCTTTCGAATTATTAAACAGACGAAAAAGAAAAGGTTTAACCGTAAAAACGATGAATCTTTTTCTAAAAAAAATCGTTTTTCGCCCCGAAGTTTTGTCTATTAGGAGAAATCAACGAGAATTCTTTTTTTTTTTTTGGCACGCCGTTTTTGGATCAGGGAGACAATTGTATTTTTCGACCTCGAGTCAGTCAAAGAGTTACGGTAACGAGGCAAAACCGTGCAATGACCGCGCGCGAGCTCACGCGGTCGTGACTCACTTATTCCGTGTCGCCACAGTGAAAATACAACGGATATTCACGAAACCATGAC
The DNA here is from genome assembly GCA_963971235.1 of Cryptus armator. NCBI lineage: Eukaryota > Metazoa > Arthropoda > Insecta > Hymenoptera > Ichneumonidae > Cryptus > Cryptus armator. Next base: position 8,319,914 of record OZ020240.1, read on the forward strand.
GATTTGACTTTTTGCCAAAGCGCGTCCACGGTGGCGACGAGTTTCGCGAAAAAAAAAAAGAAACACAAAATTCCAAACGCTTTCTCCTTGACACCGCGGCCAGCCGATAATGGGTGGGAAAAACAAAATCGATCGATCGATCCGGATTTCCCTTGACTCCGTTGTCTCCCATAAAATGTCGATTTTACGTGGCCCCGATTTTTCTCCGCTGTGTTTTGTCTCGCGAATCGACACAGTAGTTTGGCGCCTGAAGAACGGATGCGGAAATTCAATAGCTCTTACCGATTGTTGCTTTGTTAAGAAGAAACTGAGAGATTTAAAAAAAAATCTTTTTTTTTTTTTTGGAGCTCATGCAGCACCGTATAATCGAGAGCAAGGATACAATTGAACCCGGTAGTGTGTTCGGTTCGAGTCGAAGCGACGAGCGGGATGAAAGGATGAGAGGCCGAGAGAGTTTGGATCGTCTCGAAACTTTCGCGATTTCGCTTTCCATGCGTGATTTACTAGATCTACGTATCGCGACGACTAACGAGTAGAGACTAATGCATGGGGGAGAAGGCATCCCGCGATCTCGCATCACGGATCTTCGATATTGCCACAGCTTCAAAACTGGCCCACTCGCTGTGGCTGCATGATGCCCGTGGCTGCAGGCTGCACGGCAGCTAGCAAGCGCGATACGTCCAGATGTCGAGAAACGGCCGACTAAGCGCCACCCGGTGTATCGCGATCGTGAGAGCCTCGAATGCGGAAGTCAGCAACGTAGACGAGTCCCAATCTTAGATGGATTGCGGCAGAAGAACATCGGCGCGCAAAAGCCAAACGAAAGGAAATCGGGTAAGCAAACAGAGAGATGTACTACCGTTCAAGCGGAGTTACCATAAAGCAAAACTTGCAATATGTCTGGAATCGTTAATTTGCCAAGAAATCAACAAGAAAGAAGGTTCGATAACATAAATAAATAAAACCGATAATCAATCAATCGACGCGCTTTTTCTCGCCTTGGATCGTGTATCACCGCTAGGGATTTGAAATCTATGTCTACATCGATATTGGATCGTTATAGCAATGTACTAATCGAATCAACAAGATTAATAATAGAACGCTACCATGGAGGGGCGGGTGGCCGTGATCTACTATAGTAAGTGAAAACAATTGTTGGGTAATTATAAAATGAAGTTAATGCCCTTGATACGGAGGACCTACTGCCCTTCAGCATAAATGTACGTGTAGCTCTGCGTAATTTACACACAGAAAAAAAATCGGTTGAACCGACTAAATCGGCGCTTGCGGTTGGCGAAACAAATAATCGGTTTTTTAAGGAAATAATTGTTATAGTAAGAAAAAAAAATAGTCAATTTAACTATCAGTTAGTATGATTAACTAAGTATTTCTTTCGGTGAATGACATATTTGTTTCGTCAGCCGCAAGCGCCGATTTTTTTTATTCAACCGATTTTTTTTCTCAGTGTACCGCGACTTATTTTTCGAGTTCCAATTGCGATCTCAAGGATTTTTTTTAATAAATAATTGGGACGCGTCTGTGTGTATTTATAGCTCAGGATGATTTGATTTCTACTATTCGATTCTATGGCAAAACTTGCATGTCTCCAATTTAGTACCATTACAGCACGATTACAGTATGATGTCTACTGAATAATACTATTAAGCGATATACCTACTTTCGTACAAATGGAAATTCATATCATCAAATTACCGATAAATCAACTCATTAATAATGTAAAAAATAACAGAACAACGAATAAAATGAAACGGCGAATTCTACAGTGAAACTTGCAAATTTAATAAATAGATCGAAAGGTTAAAAAAAGGTTTTAGCTTTACAGCTAAAACCGACGAGCAAAAAAAACAGAGCAGTTGTCGCAATAGACGTACACGTTTCGTTTTACGTCATTGAGTTCGATCTCGTGAACAAGTTATCATCACGAACTACGGAAGAGGCATACGGATCCAATTTTATCTCAATTACAAACTATACTCACAAAATTCGAAATATATAAGACGCAATATCGATCGCAATAGGCATTTCTATAGGGCAAATATCGCGTACGAAGTTACGCGGGCAAAAGTTGCCGATGTGACGAAAGACACAAGCGCTCGATGACACAGTTGCGCGTATTATAAAACCGCGCATATGTGTGGGTATATTATTGTTATGGAGAAATATCTTGCCAAATCGAGTGTAGCACTTGCTGACGATGGAATTCGTCTTGCGCAACCCGACGACTGCCAGAGATCACTGTGCGACGTTAAAAATATCTTTTGTAATGTTGGGTACAAGAGGCTCGTCCTTGATTGCGATCGGTTTTAAATACAACTCCGCGGGGTGGTTATTATCGTCGATACAATTGGGTATCCATATCGAGAGATCGAAAGACTAAGCGATCGGACATGAGAGAGCGACGCAGAACTATTCCGTGAGCATTCAAATGGGATAGTAGTTACAGTATACATACATATTCACTCCGGTCAACAGAGGTTGTGCGTATCCCAAAAGAAATCTCGGGCACGTCGATGACCCCCGGTTTATCGCCGTGGCGTCTTTTTGTATCTTAGTTTATATACGTAGATATTTGTAATGAAGTAAGAAAGAGGTTGGAAGCGCAAAAGGGGAACGAACTCGTACGATGGTATGAATAAAAAAAAAAAAAAAGAAAAAAAAATTAGACACTCTGAACGTTGAATTTCGCCTATAATACTTTATTCCTTTTTTGCTGTCTCGCGATAAGCTATGGATTGTTACAATCACTCGATATTTGTAATGAAGTAAGAAAGAAGTTGGAAGCGCCAAAGGGAAACGAACTCGTACGATGGTATGAATAAAAAAAAAAAATTAGACACTCCGAACGTTGAATTTCGCCTATAATACTTTATCCCTTTTTTGCTGTCTCGCGATAAGCTATGGATCGTTGCAATCATTCGATAATTGACTTACATAGAAGCCGCAAAGAGAATCTCATCAATAATGATTAATAATTCGCATTGCTGTGTCCAACAGAGTCTATCATTGCGACATAAGATCTTTTATGGCAAAAGATCGAATAGTTGATGATAATTCAAAGAAATGCGATAAAGTCGAATTTCGTTTTTTTTTTTTTTCTTCAATTACCGGACATAAACGTTTATTCCATTAATTCAAGTTCAATGTTAAGCGCATTTTGCACGATCGTATCGTTGGATTTTTAAATAATACGAGGAAACTTCGAGGATAGCGAGCGATTGACGATAAGCCGACAGAATTACGACCCGTATTAATCAAACAATAAAAATGTATATTTCGATCTATTAATCATGTTATCACGAGTACCGGAAATACTTTGTCGCCTCTGAAGAAGTTTTTATGGGATTACCATTTTTACATGTGAATAGTTAGTTTATTTATTCCAATTTATGGCTTCAATCGCCTTTACATTATTTCCCATAAAATTACCTTAAGCCTTTTCAGATGTGAATAATAAATGACATATTTACTGAGAAACGTCTCCAATGCCCCCATTTTAAGGTTGTTATAGGTGCATTTAGGCACTTTTTTTTAATATACATCGGTTACTCGTAAGATAGTATATACGCTGCTCATCGTTTACGCGCATTCGTATTATTGAATTTTTGCCTTTATTTCGAATACTCACGCGAATTCCTGTCCGGGTTCATGGTACATGATTGCAGCAAAAGTCCCTGGTCCCTCTGAGTCTTACCTGAAACAATAGAAATATAATTTAAACAAAAAACAAAAGCGTTTATATCACATTGCATGTGAAAATGAGAATAATGAGGTATGAATAGGAACGATTTTCTGCTAGTCATCCATGTATTATATCTGTTATTGATACAAAACGGATGTTCCCGACACCTCTACGCGTGCGCGAAAACAACAGTAGTAGTCGTAGCAACAGCAGCTAACGATCGAGGAGAGGAACGGAGCTATGGCTCCAAGATGCAGCGATTTAATCTAACGTTCTTTTCAGAAGCGGACATGTGTTTGAGGTGCTTGGGATCTCTAGGTACTGCAAGTATGTAACGTGTAACGAGTAACGACAGATGCTAGCCGAGGAAGCTAGCCGTCTGCTCCGATGATTTGCAATCCTGCAGCGCATTCGCCTCTGCGCGGTACTGCAATTGAAGGTGCGTAGGTATGTGTAGGTACGCGGCGGCCTGATGGTAATATTTTCGCATTCAAACCCTTTTGTTCCGGAGTTCAAGCCGTTTAACCCTTTGAATCCCAAGGAGGGGGGGGGGGAGGGATACACATGGCTTTTAAATCATTTTATCGAATTTCTTAGCATCATTTAAGATTCTGATTTCGAATTTTCTCGATTTCATAGGACAAACGGCAATCGTTTAACCCTTTAAATCCCGGGGGGGGGGGGGGGGGGGACATGGCTTTTAAATCATTTTAACAAATTTCTTAGCATCATTTAAGATTCCGATTTCGAATTTTCTCGATTTCATAGGACAAACGGCAATCTTGGACCCGTAAACCAGTAATTTCTCAATAATTCACCGAAAGGAGCGTATCTGGATTTCTCATCGAAAGCGTTCGGCAGCATTCTAACAGATTGTCGCGCCTCAATGAAAATCGGGCGATTGAATAGTTCCGCGCCACGGTCTATTTAACAAGGATTAGAAACCACGAAATTCTTGGATTCGATGAGAAAAAAAGAGGGAACGGGTAGAATATAAATTTACGAGACGACCAAAGGATTACAAATGTAATCATAATCAGTTTCCGAGTAGTAACCGAAAGAATTTAAAATTTTACGACGCTATAATATAGATATATAGCTGTGCGTTGTATGTTTACTGTTACTACGAATGAGCGCTGTAGGACAGAATAATAATAACAATGACAATAATAAAATAAAGTTTTCCTATCACACCGCCGAAAGTGGGAACCGCAAATATTAGGAAGGCATCCAGAGAACTTTTTTTCGTGGTAATTGCGATATTTCGCGATGCTACAGAGAAAACGATTTCCTACGTGGCGACCGACACCGGGAAACCAATAATTAAGAGATAACGGCTAATTAGGAACAATACCACAAGGATTATCATCATAGAAATTTTAATTAACGCGAAAAGAATTTCCGGCAATAACAAAGATCGTCAGGTATGACTGGACAGATGTTTGTAATCTCGATGTACCATTGCCATCCGTTTAATCGCGCGGTTGCAAGATCCCTTAAAATGATTAAGAGAAAGCAACGAGTAGCTGTGGATAGAACCATATATGGGGATATGCAGAATCGATTGAATGCACTCGATGAATGCACGTCTGCATGCATATGACAAATAAGAATTATATGTCGAATCCGAGAATAGTTGATCGAAAGAATCCGTAATGCCGCAGCGGGAGCCTTAAACAAATGACTTCGTGTCTTTTGTTTGGTTGTTTGTGTTTATTAACGAGCCGACATGATATACCGGAGTAAGATAAATGATACGCGATACTAAAATAAAGTCACCTGATCGGTGATCTCAACTGATATGAATCGCGATTTGTATAGCGTAAGCATAGATTCCATTCGTTGGATTAATGCGAATAGAACATTTAATTAAAGACATCGAAATCGAATAGTTTCAACAATTTATCATACAAAATGCTGCAAGCTATCGGTTTACCAATTGATGAGGCATGCAGTGCTTCCCATGACTTATAGTATGCAGACACATCATCACATCGGTTGAGATATTATAGCCACGTACAACGGAGGCGTCTAAAGTTACGAATATACGCGACTCTAACTACATTTCCACGTAGTAATAAAGATTAAAGTTGCGTTAATATGCGTATTTAATGAAGTTTACTCAAAGCTATGGCTGCGGTTGCGCGTACATAACGAGTCAAAGTTTGTTTTCACATTGAAAGCGTAATTAACGATTATCGAGATTGCAATGAGAGACGTGACGGATGTGCGAAACAAATCGCAGTCTCACCGCATTCTTCGTTATTTAATTATCAGTATTCGCATTAAAAAAAAAAATCCACGCGAAAAAAAGAGCGTCAAAAAATCTAATTTCGACTTCAATGAAAGGAACGATGAGTAATACGGCAGAGATGTGTTGTACGCCCGGGGAATTCCGGCGTTCTACGAATCAATGGAACAAACAACAATAGTAGCATAATATTTACGATGGTGGGATGCGACCTCGTCACTGTAATAAATCATTCGTTTCGATTACTCGCGGAGTAAGTAATGGCGAAAACGAACAGCGGCCATAGGTTACGCGATAATCAATAATTGATAATCGATTACGCGTAGCGTAATTTTTTTTTTAACCAAAGAGCCGCTGACGCGCACATCGCACTGTTGCTGCTTACGCAATGTATATAGTTGCCTTTTAAATTGTCAACAACAGTCCGGTAAGTCCAGAGATTTTATCATCGAAACTCGTGTTAACTAATCGTTAACTTGTGTTAACTTATCTCAACGTTTACAAACACAAATTTAACATTACGAGGTGAATGTCCTCCAAATGTATTTTGCTTTTCTGTTTCTCCGTTTTTCCGAAGCACCGTCTACATTGCGAATAATCCTGTATTCGTCACTTGCGCGTGAGTGTAAATGGTTATGCGCAATGGCAGTATGCGAACGACTGTTTACGTTTCTGGAGTACAAGCATAAGTGAGCGTTTCTGCTCGAAGGCCTCCTTTGAAGCCTTGTAATAGTTGCATCGAAATGCTTCGTGTTAGACGCGGAGCCGACGACGACGATGTCGTTAACGATAATTAACGCGTTTCCAGACGGTGAAACGTGCACACGGTGAGTTGAGAACATTCGTTTGGCGAAATGCTTCGAATTTGGATGAGAAAAGCGGCATCAACATATCGTGGATAATTGATAGATAATAATCGATGATAATTACAGTTCAATAACTGTTTGTTTATAAAAAAAAAATGCGTGTCTCATGACCTGGAAAAAGTGAAAAGGGCGTGTCGAACGTTGGAGACCGATACGCAACGTTAATGCGACGTCAATGCGACTTGTAACAATCAGATAGTCGAAGAAAAATAGTCGTCACGCGGATTATTGATATTTTATGGTATGAAATGGTGTGGATGCCGCCTGTATTGAGTATCGGTGTCAGGGATCGCTACAAAGTCTGAAATCGACAAGGCGGTTATATAGCCCCCGAGGCGTAAAGCAAATCGGGCGTTTACATCGGTCCCGGCACTGTGGTGAAAGTGTTAGATAACTACCAGCAGCACGAACGCACCTCCTCCGCCTCTGTGGGCTACTTAAAGCCATTGGCCAAAAGTGGTCACGGATTTTTTCGTTTCTTCTCGAGGATCGTATCGTGTGACACACGCGACAAAAATTAATCGCGCGGAACGTGTTCGATCGTTACGTTTTGTAACTCAATGGAAATTTGTAACTTTGCGTTTAAAAAGAATAATTCGTCGGAGAGGTCGCGGATTCTAGTGCCGAGACCGCGGAGCCCACGATACGGATGTGCATATTAACCCATTTAGCTGCGTTACGTATGACCGCGATGCGTGTCACGCGTTATGCGCGCTGGATGCTGCCATTGCCACTGCTCTATAGTTCCTACGGAGCGTGTGCACCCACGTCACTGTGAGAGACCCGACCCGAGGCGGAAGAGCATGCGAGACCCATTCGAGAGCGATTTGTTGCGGTCAGCGGTCCTTACACCGTTATTCCAACTCGTACCACCCGCACACACAAACATACAATCCTCTAAACTCTGTTTCAATTCAAGATTGACTGCGTATTGATACATCGACGAGTATAAAGACGCAATATCCGTTAATTTACTCGAGTGTCGTATTCATACGTAAACACATGCCGATACCGATTACCGTTTCTATCGGTTTATAGACAATGAGTGTTTCTTTTGTAATCGTATCAATATAAATGAATATCGATGTTTAGTGACTTATTGAGAAAAATAACATCGAAAATACTTAAATATCCGAGAGATTCGCTAGAAGCGATTTTAATCAACAGAAAGTGGGGTTATCGGGAATTGCGTAACACTTTTCTAGTCACCAATTTACAATTGTCGCGCGAATATACATCGAAAGAAGTTTCATAAACGGAGCGAAGGTGGATCGGGTGGTTGAGCGATTTCGAAGACCTTTAAAAGTGTCTCGAAACTGCGCAGTAATAACGCCTTGCGCTCGCGTTATCGCGTTTTAAATATTCGCTGATAAGGCGCGTACGCGCCGCGTCGCCGGAGCCTGTACCACCGTATGTTTGAAGCTTTGCTGAATAATAAACTCGTCTGTAATTGGCACGCGCTGTGTAACGAAACAAACGAAAACTGTACCGAAAGATCGCGGAGAAAAAAAAAACCCCCCATTGTTTTTACATATATCGAATTTCTCGGATAATCTTTTATGTTCAAAATTAATTCATATCGTTTACCGAAATTCAATATTTTTGTATTTTTTTCAACTCGCGTTTACGTGAGAAGCATAAAAAAAAATCGTATCAGCTTTCAAAAAAAAAAAAAAAAAAAAAATCCCCATGTCGTTTAAAGCATCAGAGTGAAATGATATTCGCGGCATTTGTTAATCGTAAAAAAAGAACCGGAAAAGAAGATACCCGTCTAACGTCGGGAAAATTGGGTAAACTATCGCGTTCGGGTAAAAGCGATATGAATCGCGATAGATAGAACGAGATTAATAGATAGAAGAACGGAAGCTAAACACGACAGACAGCCGGTTTGGCTTGAGCTATTCCCGGCCTTGTCGAGTGTGTTGCGAGCGTTGCGAGTCCGCGTCACGAGTTACGTACTATATAGCCACTATATATACTACGTGGTATACCTCGTGGAGGAAGGCAAGGCAGGCGGGCAGGCAGGCAGACACAGCGTTGCCACGGAAAGAGCGATGGTTGCGGTGGTGCGCTCGCGAGCGCCAAGACCGGCCGGTTCTCTGCTTCTTCTACCGCGGCATATCGCCGACGAGAAGCAAATTCGTATCGGGACAGTAGACCGACTCTACCTTACTACCCTCAGGTTATTCGCACTGTCCGTCACTCGTCCCTACTATTTTTCATACGTAACCCTGACACATAACCAAACAATAACGTATTCCTGCTGTTCTAATTTTAATCGACGTGCGAATGACTGGAAATTTGTTAAAACATGACGCAGGTACATTGTCGAGATGCGACGTCATCGTAGGCCTTCCAACGAGAGCGACAGCGACACGTATGAGTTTTCAGGCGCATTGTGCAAACGAACGATCGAATTTTTAGTCAGTGTGCGATATCTCGTCGATTGTTTATTTCATTAGAATTTCACGTTGTATTACTTTTCATGTCATTAAATTGCAATAATTTGAAAACATATCGAGCTAAAAATCGATCTTATTGCGCATGCGATGTTTTTCTTAAGGCCAACGAAGTGTAAACTAACCGATTTTAGCCGGTAAAAGATTATCACGTGCATGAAATCAGTCGCAAGCTGAATATTGTTTTTTAGTCATCGCAAGTGGACACACCAACGTCATCGATGAAAGAAACACAATGATTAACACTCGGTATTTATAGCAACAAAAACCAGATTCATACACGAGAATGGACTTCCGTCATATCGAGGTGCGTTCGATCGATGTAATTGGTTCGCCGAGAACACAGGGCAGCAGGACATTCTTACATAGCGATAGCGATCCAGCGGAGTATCAACTCGCTGTGCCGAGTTCCACACGCGTCAAAGTACCATTTGCTTGCAGAGAAAGGTGTGTCAAGCGGGCAACGATATTCATTGAAACTTTTGTAGAACCAATGATTGGATGTTGGCGAACTGTTTTTCAATCTCCAATGCGATGGAAAATAATTATTGGGGGTGAAATAATCGGTTGCACAGCTCGGTCTCTGTACCTCATAATTACGTAATAAATTGAAGCGTTCCACTGTATTACGGAAGTACGCACGCGTGCGCGCACGCGCATCCACGCCGAGACGCGATGGGATTATCCCGCAACGACTCTCTTGCTACGCGTTTCGTTTGATATACCTTCAGCGAGTTATTTCTACGCCGGGTATGCTGCCGATGCGACCTATCGGCGCGTATCTCCATACATAAATATACATGTTACTAGGATCGATGGAGAATAAGATCGGAGGGCCGAGTGCAAGGGTACCGATAAACGGAGCACGTGCGTTGCCTATCGTGCGTTGTGTTATTGTCAAGGTTTAGTAAACTGTTAACCTTCTTCGTTAACTTTAATGACCGTATAATACATATCTAAATATACACACTGAAAAAAAAAAAATCGGCGCCGACAAACCGACAAAATCGGCGCTAGCGGGCGGCGAAACAAACACTTCATACATTAAAAGAAATACTTAGTAGTTAATCCTACTATCTGTTAGTTAAAAGCACTGTTTCTTTCCTTATTATGACAATTTTTTTTTAAGTAACCGATTGATTGTTTCGCCACCAGTAAACGCCGATTTTTTCGATTCTACCGATTTTTTTTCTCAGTATACACCTCGTAACTAGCTATCGGGTGAATTTACTTTGAGCAGAAATTCCGAAAAAAAAAGAAAATTAACGAAATCTAAAAAAAATATAGCGATCTCCTAGACGATTTTCTTGATTAAAATCGCAAGTTAGCCACGAGTATATAAAGAGTTCCGATGAAGTATTAAACATTCGATAGAACGTTACATATAGGGGAGCGAATTTTTTTTTCTACGAAATTAATAAACGTATCGTAACAGCTTTGAAAGCCGTGAATCGGGTGGACGAGAACTATGCGCCGCGTGACACATGTGCGCTCGGGTATCCCCCCTGTGCATTAGACGATCAGCTGCTCGGCACACGCGCTCCGGACGTTTCGGAGTCACCCTGGCGCTCTGAACCATCATCTCCCTATGACGTAGGACCCTTCGATAAGCAATTCTCGTCCAGAGTTTTCCCTGACGCCGCCGTCGTCACCGCCGCGGCGACAAGGACACAACACTACAGGGGCAACACAACATCCCTAGTTTTGCAACGTGACGAAGGCTCAGCGTAGACAGTTTTAACAGTTGGGACGAAAACAGTGGTATTGTCTCGTATCTTTCGTCGTCTCTCTATAGGATTACTTAAAAAGAAAATAATAAGGAAAAAAAAACGTAAAACAACTCGGTATTGTCATTTTGTTATTTTTTTCATACCTCACCAAGGTCTTCAATGTTATGAGAATAATAAAAATCTGTGAGACACCGAAGTGTAGACAAAAGAACGCGAAGCTGAAAAGTACAGCGAGCCGAAAAAAAAAAAGTGATGAATATTACATAGGTGGCATGCGCCATAGTGGAGTATCATCTATAGTCTTGTGTGGGGGGGCTGTGTAGTATTTTAGAGAATAGAATACGTGATGCAAGCTTTCGGTGTGCCAACGTATACACAGTTGTAGGATGTAGAGTGGGAAAGAACGTGTGTACGAGACGACGAGGGCGAGACGGAAGTAGACGAGGGTGAAGTACCGTCGAGGGAGAGTGAGAGAGTTAGGGATCGGGGAAAATTGACCAACCAAAGGGAGCGAAGAAGAAGGAGAGCGCGTTGAGCTGTCCCCCGTCGTCGAGGGGTAGAGCTCTGAAACTACCCTGACGATCGATAGTTGAATGCCCTCCAGTTGACATGCGTATGGCCCCCACCCAACCTGCTTCAGCACGCCACCATCGTCATTCTGTATCATGTTTTTTTTTTTTTTTTTTTCGTCATTTTTGTTCATCATTTATCTACATCGTAATTTATTTTTCTCAGTAAAGCAACTCTATCTTAAGAAAACATTTTTTTAATGCTCAACGATCCCTTCGTTTGTCTCTTGTTTTCGATCGATTCGCGGTCGGGAGTTACTCTTCGGTTTTACTGGGGTACGGCACAATAATTTGTCTCGTTTTGCCGGCTAAAGAGAAAACTCGACACACTCGAGAGGCTATTTTCGCATTTACGCCCAACTATTTTTGGATTTGCATACCTTTGTCAAGTGCTAACGCGGCGATCTTCCTTTCATTGGGATGCGCGAGTTATTTATTCATTTCTGGCACATCGCGGAATTTTTACGATTGAACATTTCTAATGAATGACAAATGGCTTAATAAATGATTATTCGTTTGAATGAAATAGTAACACTGGCAAGCGGCTGCGGCTGCAGCATCGATGGGTTGCATAATCGTTATAATCGACGGTCGTTTTAACGACTGAATAGTACAGATATTGAAAATCCACTTTCTATGCGTAACTTTATTTAAAACACGCGAAGTATGATGCCATCGCCAGCGGAGATACGAGACGAAGGTCGATTGGTACAAGTAATAACGGTAAAGCGGTCTTCGATTGGCCACGTATCGCGTCTACTTTCGCGATAAATTTAATAAAAACGCCTATGAGATCAGTGATCGTGAAACGCTATGCTTAAGAGTATTTTTTTTCGATGGCGCTTAGTGATGTTGTTAATAGTAAAAAAAAAAAAAAAATACCAAAAAGATCGATAGATCCTTTCGAAATGGCAATAAATTTGAAACCATTAAACTAAAATAGCATCTACAGTTCTATTTTTACGACGGTAGAAGATAACGCCGATACATCGACGAAAAAGAATATTTTTGTAAATTTTTGTCGAATGGTAGATATTTTGGGCGGATGTTTTGAGATTCCTTAGTAACTCAGTTATGAATAACAAAAAATGACGCCACAAGAGTGTCGGCTGATGGGAGTAACAGAAACGTCCGATTACGACCCGATAACCTTCTCGCCTGTTTGACTGTCTCGGTTTTCCGGCCGAGTCGCACAAAAATTCTCGGTGAGTTTTTGCGGCTCGGATACGGAAGGAAACCCGACGTCACCCTCCTTTCCACCATTTCGACGATATCCGTTAATTTGTCTCGTGACTTTCCATCGTACTGTCGCTAATGTATTTCTACACGCGAAAATTCCAATTCGGCACAACGCATTCGAATGTATCCGACTGCAATCCGAAGTATCAAACGACGAGGGGATCTAAGGATCCGCCGATTGGTACAAAACTCGGCAAAAGGAAAAGGAATCACACGAGACTTCGTTTTGATATGAGAGAAGCGCGTGCGTGACTCGTGCGCAGAGGCCTCGTTACGTGTATTTCCAAATAGAGTTTCGAGACTGTACTCGAGACGACATACTTGCGCCACTGAAACGCTGGCCTTTTAATGTGACGGGAAAGATATGCAACGATGCAAAGACTTATCCCGACCTTTACTCAACCGCCATTAAAGATTATTACAAACAGATGAAAAAAAAAAAAAAAATTACGACGTTGATACAGATATTATCTTTCAGTATAATCTAATTGAATAATTTTACTTTTCAACAATATTTATCATTAGCGTGTAAAAAAAAAATTGATTTTCTTCAATATTAAAAACGGAGCCGTAACGCTGTACTCGCGAGAGAAGGATTACCAGTTGACTACTATAACCATATTTCACCGGGATAATTGTTCAATTTGACGAAGTGCACTCGCGAAAAGCCCTAACGTATCGTTGCCTCGTATTGTATATATGTATATATGTATATATATATTTCTTGCGTGTTATATACATCTAAAAGTGTATTTACAGCGAGTATACGACGCAAAAGCGATGAAAAACTGCATCGAGCTGCTGGAAAAATTTGGCCAACAGAACGAAAGCTTATAGGCGGTAAAGAGAGAAAATAAGACAGAGGCGAGGCAACTGCGACAGAAGAATATTGCGGGGGAGGGCTGAAGGTGCGGTGTGGTTTTTCCCGATCGATACGACCGAATCTCTGGCGTACATCCGACACCGATAAATCAACCAGACTGGCGTTGGCGTCTTCTCTCTTTTTCGCTATAACGTTCTCCCTCCTCGACTTCCTTCGCTATCCCGTGCGATTTTCCACTTTTTTTCCGCCCCATCATCATGACGCGGAGGTCTTCTTTAGTTTCTTAGTTTTCCAATTTACAGCAATAATTGTATCGAATATATTTGTATATCGAAGAGTTATTGTAGAAAAGTACAGACGAGTAAATCATTGGATAAATCATCCAAAAATAAAGATATATATATATATAAAAAAAAATGCTTATTGCAACTCCGATAACGACATCTTAACGGAGTTACGCGGCTCGAAGTTTCCTCGATAACAATACTCCTATCCAATACATTAATGTATAACAAAAAAAATCGATATAAATCGAAAGATAAAAAAAAAAAAAAAATTGTCGAATTTCGTGAGGGGTTTTTGCGTCGGAGAAAATCGATCGCCGTAGCTGCATGCTGCGCCGACGTGATCGAGATGATAGATCATTTATCGAAAGAACAATAGTACCGAAATAAAATAACTTTTATCGACGACGAAAGTTTTCATAAGACGCGTATCGTGGAAACGAGAGAAGGTTCCTTAATTTTTTTTATTAAACCGCATGTTGTTTTTAAGTGATTAATTTGAGTTGAAATTGATTAACGTTAATCCCTAAGGGAAGAGGGACTCAGCGTTATTTCATTTTCTTTCGACGGGATAAAAAGTGACAACTCGTAGAGAGATTGCGGGGGGGTGGGGGATCGAGGGGTCTGGAGGGGGTCGTGGGGGGGTGAAAAAGGGAAATGGGGTAAATCGACGTTGGTATTACGATGGCGGAACGAGCGCGGCGGTGAATCGGCGCATCGGCGCATCGAGGCAACTGGCGAGGGGGAGGGGATGAGAAAGGGGAGAGATGGGTAGTACCCAGGTACCGGGTAGGGTGCCAAGTTGCGCAGGTCAGGACAGGTCAAGGCACTCTCGCGTTCGCTCCGCACAATTGCGACAGAGACGAAAGGAGGCAAATAGAGATGGCAACATAGTAGTAGCAATAGCAGTAGTAGTAGTAGTAGTAGTAGTATCAGCAGCAGTATAGTATACCAACCGCGGCACATGCAACGGAGAAAGAAACTAAAAAAAAATAGCATGAAACTCGTTGAAAGGGTACAAAATGAACAAAAATTTGAGACCCTATTCCCCCGATTCCTGGAGTTTTAAAGACAAATGAAAAATGCACGACACTCAACAGGAACTGGAAGTTGCGTCAACGGCGAGTAACCTGAAGTCGACGACCTAACTGCGGCGGCAGGAAAGAAAAGACCCAACAGGTGCGCCAGGCGCGATCTTTCTTACGCGGAGCGAAGTTATATTCTCGCAGGAAAATTCGCAAAGGATGCTTCGGATTGCAGAATCTTTTAAGGATTCGAAGGGTTTCGTCAGACGATAAACAACGCTATTTTGCTGTTGTTTAAAATAAGAAAAAAATATCTTAGCCAATGTCAATGGCCGGAGATCGGCTAAACTGTTCATTTTCATTGTCTTTTAGTAATCGCGAATGAAATGGTAGGGCGTAAAAATTGCTATTGCACTATTCGAACGAATCACGGCGGCCTGTGACGCGTTTATCGAGAGGCGAATAATTGCGTCGACGATGTGGAAGACACGCGATTTTATTGCGCGACTTGGGACGGCAAAAGTTGACCCGGAAGTCGGAGGTCGAGTGAACAAACAAGTCGCACAGCTCAGGTGCAGACCTTTCTATAACTCCGAAGGAATTCACAATGCGCTCACGTTGCAACGCTAGTGGATTCATAAACGCTCGCGAAGCGTATATAACTCGTTTTTTTAAATCTATATATATACGAAGCATTTGTTTCGAGACGAAAAGAAATTATTAGTTTTACGAGTGAAACGACATTTAAGAGAAAATTAGTTAATTATCGATGCACGAGTATTGGCAGCGAGTGGATTGAGGATGGAATGAAAAAAAAAAGAGAAGTACAAACGTTAGTTGGTTGTCAAATAGAAAATAGTACGGTACGGTCATCGTAATTAACATCATTTGTCATTGTCCGATGCGGGACCACGTTGAAGAGAGGAAGAGAGCGCGACTCGATTGTTTCCACCGAGTCGCGTCGCATTGCTTATCTGTCTTGTCTCGTAACTCACGTAACTGGCAACACACTCGTTATACTCGTAAGCGATTCATTTTGTTTCTAAACCGACGCCGCAACGCTATTTGCTATCTGCTATTTACTATTTACGATTTCTAAAGCCTAACGATTCTTGAAAAAACATGTCTCGCATTTGTGTGAAATACGAAGAAAATGATACGAAATTAAATAATTTCGCTTTTTTTTTTTTTTTTTTTCCGTTTTTTTTCCGCTTTTTAATAGCAATTATTACGTGGGTTCTCATCGATAATTAACTAAAAATCGATTTTTATTTTAATAGATCGATACTTCGCGCTTAGCGCGCGAAAGGACAAACATTTTTTAAGACGCGTTTGTTCGGTCGGATATTTCCTCCTTTACTCGCGCATTTATCTCTTAACTTCGCTCCCTCTCTCTCTCTCTCTCTCTCTTTTGGACGCTCGCTTGCTCACTCGAGCGTCGTATAGTTATATATCATGAGGAGCCACGTCACGTGCTCGGGAACTCGGCGACGTAGTAATCGACGAAACGTATACACCGCGAACTCGTGTGTCGTCATAACTCGTGTAAAGGAAAAATACAAGAATAAAATATATAACAGTCCGATTCGAAGTGAGAAACGATTATTAACGCTCGATTTTTAGATAAAATGTGTCTGGGATAAAAGCACAGCGAAGACTTTTTCCTTGAGGAAACTAAAGCGAGCCAAGTCAATTGACCCATCTAACAATGCGATATACCGATAAGCGTTATCTTAAAAAAAATGAACCCGTAATATCCGACAACTAAGATAAGACACAATTTTTACAGTTCTTTGTTACTGTGTCGCATTCCAAACGCGTTGCATTATTTTGGAATGAATTTCCTTTTTTTTTACTTACGCGACTAAAATAATATAACGCGAAAACAAAAAACAAAAAAAAAATTTTTACAGCATTTTTTGAAGATAAATCGAGAAATTTTAAAAGACGATCGAGGAAATCCAGAGTATGACTTGAGGACATTACATAAATGCAACTCTCCGATTCTCGTGTTGTGCGATCGATACGTTAATGTCTCGTATTTCATGCCAAGTGCGGATATTATCGAGAAAAGGGTTAGAAAGGGACGAAGCGCCCGACAGCGTACGACGAATGGGGGCTATAGGTTGCCCGGGGCAACGGGCCAACGAGTCAACGAATCCTGGTGATTCCTTCGACAGGTTCTTATCGAGAAATACCGATCATAATAGTTTATCAAAGATAAGCGTAATGCAAGGGTCGTATCATGTTAGCAGTGCGTCAAATTTGATTTGATTTGACGACAGTTTCGAAATTCAATTCAATGGATATTCCATCGATTCGTAAAAAGCTAAGAATCGATTTAAAACACATTGTTTTCAAATTTTGTTTCGACCCGTAAGAATCACGTGGGTCTGGCGTAATCGAGAAAAATTGAATACTCAGAACCGCTCATCGAACGTTTCTGAGTACAAAACAAATAGAAATACGTAACAAAAAATATAAAAAGAGTATCGGGGTTGACGAATATTTAACTTCACCTTTGTTGAAGAAAGTCGGATTCCAGGGATAGATATCCGCACCGCCGTTCGGTGTTTCCGCCGGGGCAGTGCCGTAGGCCCGAAACATTTTACCCAACGGATGTCCTCTCGAGTTATTCGAGTATGTAAACCGGACGTGAATCCTCGGTGCTCCGAACGGAATCGTTTGGTGCGAGGCAGGCAGCGGGCGGGAGGGGGAGGGGGAAGGCGATACGGGTGGCGCTGCACGTTGCACTATGGTCTATGTTCGTCCTTCGTATATATATATGTGTATATATACATACATATGCACGAGAATGAGAGTATCACTGAGCACACACAAACACACACATGTACACACGCACGCGCGGGCGCGCTTGCACCACTCGGAAACGGCGCACCGGCAAACAACACCAGCAGCAGAAGCGTATACACGGGCTTAACGAGAGTCGCACGGGCGCCCGCTCGCGGCCTTCGTTTCTCGCGAGACAAGCTCTTGTGTTACCGAGTTACGACACACGACGCTCGTGTGTGACCGATCAAGCTGCTCTCGCACACGACTGTACACGACGACTGTACAACACACTGTTCAACCTTCGACTGTATTATATTTTCCTTCCGTATAAATCGCGCGAATCTTATTTCATTTATTCCACTACTATTCGTTTTTTCCTAATCTCACAGCAATAGTCACACAAATGTTTCCACCGAATTCTTGTTTTCGTATTCTCATTTACGTTTTTTTTTTTCTTTGTTTATTTCTTTTTCGCACTGTTCAAACTTCGATTGTCGTTGGTTGGTCCTTTTATTTTGTTTAGATGTTTCGTTTTGTCTTTGATAATGCCAAGAACCCCGAGAACGCTCGACGACAAACCGCAATCCCGCGCCGCTCGGTTCACACTGACAGAGTCATCGAAACAGTGGCGCGCCGCACTTCAACTTGGTCCGATCCCCCCCCTACTCTGCCCGTCGTCCGCCACGACTTGCCCCGCTCTCGATCGCTTCTCCCTCTCGGATATCAGTGCAACTACTCGCCGCAGGCACGACTCACCAAACTTTACCCCTCCGCACACCTTTGCTCCCACAAATTCCCTATTCGCTTTAATTATTACCTGCTCACCGCCGAGGCGTTAATTAACGCGTGTACTCCGTTTAATGTCGATTCATCCTTGTGTCTATCGCGAGCGGGGGCGCGCCACTGTTTTTTTTTGTTATTCTTTTTTTTTTTCAAACGAGATTTTAGCTATCGCACGCGCCTGTCGCTTTATTAAATAGCAAAAAAAAATTGAACATTATTTTTTATCAATTATTTTAGTGAATTCGCTCGTTATGTCTCTTATATATCTGTCTCGCGATTCTCCCGACGTCGCAACAAATGCGCGAGTGGGGATCAATCTCGTCCACGTGGTAAATGCTCTCGTAACAATATGTTAAATCGAGTCTCCTGTTTCGTATTTACTACGATCTATTACGTTGTTCGAGTTGCATCCGTTTATTATATTTTTGTTTGATTCTCGTTGAGGTCAGGGGGGACGTAAGAGTGAGAGGCGTGGTTGCGGTTTCGATTTTTGGCGTTCGGCGTGTGTTCGGGTGCGCGCTTCACGAAGCTCGGTAAAGGAATGGCCGCTCCGCGATGGTCTCACCCCCCTCTCGCCCGCGAAGCGTGGGAGGTAAGGCAGGGAGCGAGATGGACGAGTGGTGGGGAGAATAGCCGGCGCAGAGCTCGGTTACCATTACCAGTGCGCGCGCTACTCTTACGAGCCGGGGGACACTTGTACGCTTGGGAAAGCGAGTTAAAGAGTGCGACGAAGACAAGAGAGCATAATCTTCCAGTTTCTGACCCCGTACGCCCCAGTATTGACCGTGCAAACTTACAACCTATAGATTCGCGACAACTACAACGACGATAACAATAACAACAATAAAGAATCAAGTCGCGATGTAATTTTTTTCTAGCCTCAAATTTAATCATTCGCGTATGAATATTATAGTTAGAAACAGAGGTGAATAAACAAAAGCATGAATATGGAAAAGCTGACACGTTAGAAAAAGAACAGGTAAGGAATGCGGAAAATTGTTGTACACGAACTCGTGCTACTCGCGTGAGGTTAGTAAAATTGATCGCGATACCGGCAGAGTTTGCGCGAAACGAATAGGTTCGATAGCACGAGTAAGGAGGGTGTATTATTTCAAGGGGAAATTTTATCTGGCACGAGGAGAAGATCGTGCGAGAAGTGAAAAAAGGATTAGAGAGAGACGAATGAAAGGGATAGGCGCGCGAGTGAGAATGCGAGAGAGACCGTGATGCACCGGGAGTTGGGATGGATCGAGGGAGACTATTCGTTCGGGTGGGGATTGTTGAAGAACAAGAGGAGAAACACGCGCATAGCTATGCACAACAATGACACAGAGAGGATGACACGAGTGTGAGGAAGATAAGAGTAAGAGAATCTAGGGCCGTACGTACCGCCTAGCCGTCCCTGTTACTACACTCGATCCAAACTCGCTGGTGAGGCTTATCGACCCGGCGTACTACACCCGACGTAGTAGTAGGTATATCCGAACGGTAATTTGACGCAACTTTGATACCGGGGAAACAAATGAAATTTTGAGAAAAAAAAAAAAAAAAAAAATTGGCAACACCGTAATATACACGCGACTGTGCGAATCTTTGGCAAGAGACAGGGTTCGGAAAATTAGGGACACAGTTGTGAGTGAGCTGTGGACACGGCAGATAAAAACAAAAAAACATACGTCTCTCACGTGTCTGTTACGCGTGTGCGTCGTATCAACGCACGCACAGTCGTAGGACACGCGAGGGCGCGCGTGTGTTCTTCTTACGTATGCGGTTACTTGGATAGACGCGTGAATGTGTGAATACACCGCGCTGACGGGTCAGCTAAAACGGGGAAATCACGCGCGCGTACCTAAACTCTCCACGTCGCGGACACAGAAATCCGATGACTCAAAACGTGCGCGCAACCATAATACGCGCGCGTGAGTGCACCTCCGTGTCAGTCCACTTTGGCATCGGCGTCTACCTATGTGCCCATATCATTGCCCATTCTGTGGAGAATGTCAACAACTGTTCGTGACACGTACTGTCAACTGTGAGAGTTTGTAAGATAACAACTCGCTATAGATTTGACAGTGCTGATCGCTACGCCGTGCTAAATGATTATCTGTAGTAACGTTAGCGATAATCCGACATTTAAAATATCAGCAGAGATTGAAATTAATAATTATTGAAAAAAAAAAAAAAAAAAATCCAATGAGTTTTTTTTTGTAGTTGTTTTCGATTATTTTGAGTAATTTCACCGATATTTGAATATTCAAAATATCGGCGGAGTAATTTGTGAAAATACATTTTTTTAAATGTCAGAAAAGTTTTTTCTCATGTTTACTGCACTCATATTTTACAGTTAATTAGCCGCGCCGAGAGCAGCTACAGCGTTGTAATAATGAACTATTTCCCATTTTTTTTTTTTTATTATGTTGAACAATTTCACCGAGTATCGGATATTAGAATATCAGCAGAGATCGAAATGAGTAATTGGTGGAAATAAAGAAAAAAAAAAAAAATGCCAGAAAAGTTTTTTCTTATGATTATTGTAATCATATTTTACAGTTAATTAACCGCGGAGAGAATCGCTACAGCGTTGTCATACTACGCCATTTTATTTAATGATGATATTTTTTTCAAATTGATCCTATCAAGTCGAGTAGTTTGCCTCGTCTGCCAAAGTGGCTGAGCTATTTTTCCGTCGTTTGCGATTTAATGAAATTATTATATCCAACGCAACGCCGGTAAAATTTCAATTATTTCTGTGGTTCTTGACGAATTAGATTTTCTTTTTTTCAAGCGAATACTGTCATTCGTACGGCGTTACTTTGTCAGTAATTGGTACCGCATTGGTACGGTTTTACTTCTCCTTTAATCTCCTTCCAGCTGAAAGTTATACTTTTCTTACATTCGCATCGTTTATTTCACCGCATAGTTTCCAAGAATACCACTTATGAATCCATTCGTAACAAACGTTTCACAGCCTATCTGTTTAGAAATTTTTCGTTCATTAAGATAGTACTTTGTTCCGAATTTCGCAGAAGTACAATATAAGTTCCGAGTCTTTCCTCAAAAAATCTCACGATCGAAACTTGATATGGTGTAATAATAGTAAAGTCGACACTATTTATGTGGTTTTCGGATATCGACAATGGTGAATAAATGAGATTTCTTAACCTTTCGTTTTTCATTGGTATTCGTATCAAAGTACTTTCGATTATCCGCCTTATTGTTCAAATGACTAAAAGACCCGATTAATGAAATATTCATTATGTCTTTATAAAAATCCATATATAGCCTTTGATGGAAATTTCAAATTGATATCGCAATCTCTTGCGTGACGATCGAGTGCACAGTACGATGCTTTTTGATAATCTTGATGGGTTAAATTGTAGAATCGAGGATAGTAGCAATAGCGTAGATGAGCGAAACTGCGCTTATAGTCCTAAACACGTAAACGACCAACGGCGAGGAGGAACCTGATAATACCGCTCAAGGCTGTCTGCTTTGCCAGTACACTCGGCGTTTCTATGCGCGCAAGAAATTACGTTCGTAGCACCAGTAATCATCTCCGTCAACAGTCTGTGTCGCGGCCTTTCCTTAACGTTTCAAATCACGATAAATAGCCATAAAGATAATTTAATATAGTAATTCTTTGTGTGCCTTAAGGCGATCTGAGACATTGCAATTAACTATCTCGAAGAATTTCGTATTCGGTTTCTTGTCGCCGACCGCGGAGGATCACCTAAATAAGAAGCTTTGTTTTGACGAAATTTCCTGTAAATTGCTTTTTTTCCGAAAAAAAAAAAAAAAAAAAAAAAAAAAAAAAAAAAAATGTTTGATAAATTCTCAATATTAAAGTATTTTTTATTTAAATAAAGAGAAATGGTGAAGAGAGAACGCGAGTACAGTGCAGCGATAGATAGAATCACGTAAGTGCAATCGCGCTACGGATAGTTGGAGAAAGAAAACCAACCGTCCCTCTTCTATTGTCAAGTTAGCTTCAACATCATCAGAGTTCGAGGGGCCGACAGATTCGTTTTAGTAACAAAAGCGAATTCCATTGCGGAATAATTGGACAATAATTGGATGCGGTCCAATTAATCGCGTTATCTATCGAGTGCGTTTTGGTTTACCGTTCGGCATGATCGACAGCCACGTATACTAATTTTATATATAATAAAGCGAATAAAAGGTACTTCGGTAGTAATGGTAGTTAAATATCGTTCGGTTGCATTGTTGAAAAGATTTTAAATATTAAAAAAATAGTGAAGCCGTATTTACGAGTTTATCTATCGACGATCAAGACGATACCTTCCGACTGATTATTTACTTTAAAAATCATTTTTCTTGGAAGAAATTAAGATTATTACGACCCATAGGATTACTTGGTATGCATATTTATAGTATAATCTATAGGAGACGCTGAAATACGTCGCTTTTGGCGACTTGTAAGGGAAAAGCATGTAACACAGTTGTACTAACTGTACAGTTGTAGGAAAACTTTGGAATAGTCGATTTCATTGGTTTTTACGATATATTAATTTTGGGGATGAAATGCCGACATGACTGCTCATTTCTCCAAAATCACCCTGACCGTCATTAGCTTGCGCTTCCCGTCACGCACAGGCACACGCAGAGCACATAGCATGTATGCAGGAAAAGGAAAAGTCAGCAGCGATGTATTCGGCCAATGGGGGCTGGAATGAGCCTTAGACACGCGGAAATGACGTTGTTGTTGGATGATGGATCTCAAGGGGGTGATTGATGAATGTACTCGACGTTAAGCTTACTCCTGTCCGTAGCATCACCCTCGGTTTTCGCCATCGCATGATCGTACGAGAACCCTCGCTGACCCCGATTCTCTTGGTGAGAACCAATCGCGTGTCATAACGCGCCCCCTTTCTTCCGGCTGCTTCTACCGCTACCGCATTCCGCGTCTTATTATCGTTATAACGAAATTTTGTTTGTGCAATAAATCCGTCGATAAGCGTGAAGTGACGGCGATACAAGTGCTTCACCCTTGTGGTGGACGCTCGCGTCAGCTTCGAGTAGTTTAATAACGCGTTCTACTCTTATCGAGATTTCACCTCTGCTCACGATTCTGAGATCTGAGCTGATAAAACCCATTGATTGGAACTTATGGCAACTTCTTCTCAACTTTAATGCACAAAAAGTTCAAGACGCGCGATCTTTTTTTATTTGGTTAGATACGAATTTTCGTGGTCTTAGGAACTTTTTGATATTTGTATTCAATTCTACATGAAAAAAAAAGTATATGCAAAAAATATATGAAATTCGGTGTTTTTATCAAATTAATATATTAATCGTATAATTCGTTATATATTTGGTGACATATTTGCAGGAATATAATATAGTGACATATATTATATTCCTGCAAATACTATTTTTCACGGAAAATATATTGGGTATATGATAGATATATTTTGCGGTATACTTTTCTTCCGTGTGAGATAAATTGCCATTTTTTTATTCTGCTGCATGAAACTGGAGCGCCGACCCCCTTCCCGGTTAATACGTGATTACCATTCACCACCGACACGGTGCAAGATATCGACATTGTGTTCCAATACACGCGAAAGACTTGAAATGTGTCTCACCAATCTCTGTCCTCGTAGAATTTTACAACAAACACACCTTCGTTGAAATTGGACATTTTTTTTTTTACTTCTTCATCATTGTGACAAATCCATTACGGGGACTATGAAAAACAAAAAAAAAAAACTGGAAATAATGTACGATTGCCTCGGAGGGCAGATTCAATGGCTGGCACGAGGCCTGCTGTACCGTAGGTCACTGCAATGCGGCTGCAGCTGGTCGCAGTCGGTCAATAGGCAGCCAGCCAGCCGACCGTCCAAAATCTAAATAAGCCTCTCCTCGTGCCATTTAATGCAGCTACCTGAATACTAATACCTGCCGTATGATTATTCGTAAGAAGAATCCATTAAAAAACTTGATAACACCTTACGACGATCTTTGGATGTTATTTCATAAAGTCTTAACGTCGGTTAGCCGCGGAAATTGCGAATGCGTTGATGAAAAGTATCTTTCAATTTCGAAGTCTCATTTTTACGAGTTCTTGCAATTTTCATATCAATTGCAATGAAAAAGTCAAAGCTTTTTGGTTCAATTGACATCCGTTAAAACTTTGGAAAACCGCAATGCCGATAGTTTTAGTGTATTTTGTGATTTAGTCGCATAACAACGATAAAAGGAATACGAAATTCCGTTAGAGGGAAAATGTAATCGCGTTGCAATTCTTGACCCTTACATCGCCGGGAAAATTATCCTCTGAGAAACTTTTCGAAACTCATATTGATATCGATCGATAGAGTTCAGTAATTTTAGTATTTTATGATCCGCAGCAATATTGTTGTCTCGTCGTACGCGTAATGATGGACAACTGCATTTAAGTTATATGTCACTTTTAAGGATATCGAGAATCCTCAATACTGCAACATCCGCTAGTAAATTCTATAAGTATTTACCGACGATTGTATTGATCCTTCGGAGTATAATTTTTTTTTTATTCTCCTATTGCGGGAACAATATTTAACAAAAGTTTCGATATCCTTTAATTTTCAATTTTTGTTGCATTCCTCGGAAATTTGAATAATTGCCGAGGTAGTAGATATCTATCTCGCCGTCAGCGGGTTCTTCGTTACCCGGAGCAGTTCACGCGCGCGAGTAAACTCAGCGAGTAAACAATCGACCGAAAAGTTTGATTGCAAACTTATGCAATGTCGACTCCACTTTGTCGTTCGAAATGCGAAATTTTCAAGTTGTCGATCGGGCAAATTAAACGGGACTTTCAAATTCGGGAAAATTGATTGCGTTTACTGCTTGAAGTGAGCCATTTGCACGCTCTCGTCGAGTGCAACAGAATAATGCCGTAGACGGTACTGCAAGAGGGCAATGGTAGTAAATAGTTAATTAAAATCGGTTCGTCCATTAGTTAGTACCGTCAATTTTGTCTTTAACTTAAGACAACGCCATCGGTACAATATATATATGACAGACAGAAGAGCAAACGTAGTCGCACCAGAATTATTTCTCTGATGACTTGACCTACTGCTGTCAAGTATCGTCGTGGCGACACATCTCAAGATGGCGTCGTCACACTCAGCCAACCGGTCACAATGCTTCTAGTGAGCTTTTTGTTCTATAATAAAGACCCATCTTAGACCATCGATCTATCCCATCGTCGTTTTCTACTCTCCTTCGCCAAGCCAACCACCCTACGAATCATTCACCTGCAAGCTTTGCGTCCACCTGGTGGACGCTGGTGGTTTGTCAAATGTGAGGGAAAAATGATTCCCTTAAGCTGTGTAGCAGTAACAACCATTACAAGTAAACTAAATGGCAACCAAATGAGTAATAAATATATGTAATGGAAGGATATGAACGATGCGGAAAATATTCTCGAAACGGAAATTGATGATAACTTACTTCGATTTCCCAGTGGTTAACTTCCGGAAAGTAAATACTTCGAAAAGCATTTTAAAAAATGACCTTTTCAAAGCCGTAGCAAGAATGGCGATTGAATTATTGACTCTTTACAGTCTTTTCCACTTTTTAATCTCATCGTCTCGTAATACGGACGCGTAAAGCTCTAACCCCTGTTTTTGCACTGACAACCAGGAAGCGGGAAATGTAAGGACTTCGAATCAGAGAAAAATCATAGATAACGACAACCTGAATAGTTTAAAGCGCATTTGAATATAATTCAGCATAACGGTGGTCATATGCCGGATGATTTCAAAAGAGTATTGAGTTCTACTAGAGAATTCCCGCTGTGATAAACCAATGAAGATATTGCAACCCCGTCGCGGTTGCGTGGGTCGTGCTATTTAATTTTAGTTTAATTCACGGAGTGCTTTCAGGAAGCGATCAGGAAGCGTCCTGAAATGAACGTTCTATGATGAACGCGTAAAAAAAAATGTCGAGGCGTTCATGTCGGAGTTTTATCGATTAAAACGTGTGGGCGAAAGCTGGGCGCGTTAAAAGCCATCAAGTCACTGATTCATTTGCTCGTTGTTATTCTCAATAATGCGGTTATATCGCTCAAAACCAACGGTACACGAATATTCAGTATGTGTTTTTTTTTTTTTTTTCCTTTTTTGCCGCATATCGAAGAGTCTAATTTTATCGTTTATAGATACATAGTTATCAACTTTCCGTGACCTCGTCCGTGCCTTCCTTCTCCTCAACCCTCCCGCGGGCTCTCCGTTTCTTACTGCGCGCATACGTGACACGACAAGAGTATAGAATTACATAAACCGATACGTACGGGCCAACAGCTCGGGCACCGATTACCTTCGGCATTACCGCTTACGTATAGGAAACCCGTGGGTTCTACCATGTCGACGTTTCAGATATGAATATGGATACCCACGCTTCACTAATCTGTACGACGATACCGGGCGCATAGAATACGTCATTTGCGTAGTCAGGGGATGACAAAAAAATGGTGAGAACGTACGTAGCAAAAAAGTATGTAGTCGTGACTGACGCGCAAATTTGTTGACCACGCGGAAGATATGCCTTGAAAAGGCTGTACTGCATGAGATATTAGTCGGCATGTCCACTAACATGGGTCGAGGCTAACGGGATTCAGTGTGCCGTAAATACGAAAATAGTTCGTTTACCGTAGGGTTACGTATTGCGGGGTTGCGGCGTTATCCGCGAGGCGATAGCTGTTGTTCTAAACTAATTGTATTTCAAAGACGTCATACAGAGGTTGCGCATCGCCTATCGATGCTCGAAGAAATTGGTTTCTCGGTTTCATATTCTCATATTCTACTTAGCTGACCCTTATAAATGGGTCAGTGCTTAAATATCGCGACATTCGGAAGTATCAGGAAGGAAATAAATACGAAAAAAAAAAACCAAAAAAATCGATTTTGAAATCGTTTTCGCAATCATATTTACCTTTTAGATGCTCGGGGTTGTCAGCCGCGCCGGCTCTCATTATGTCACTCAGATAATGTTCCAAGGTGCGCATACTGTCCAGAGGCGAATTCCCGTTGGCTGTCATGCGCTCCTAAAAACAAAAAATAAAGTTTTTCTCAAATTTTTAATTCTAATTGAATTCGACGTTTGTACGGCTCAATATTATAATGTATTTGATATTCCACGTTGATTAAGTTGTCTGACATATTCGTCGATAAAAATTGATAAAGTTCTGAAAGGCGTATACTGGCAATTAATTTGGATTTCTTATCGTGACGTATTTTAAAGCGCTGATTACAAATAGCCTAATAGAATAATTTTGTAACTCAGCTATATAGGTCACACCATGTATTACGGCTTCAGCAACTTTCTCTTCTGACCATTTGCATATTTCTACGGGGGTATAATTTCCTGATTAATACTTGCATCGGGTCTGATGAAAATATTAATATTTTCAAGGTCAATCGTGACGAGAATAAGATTTAAATGGAACGGGAAAAAATAGAATATGAAGCCGACACGAAGGGGTTTTGTTCATCGCGGTTCCGATTGGTTCCGTATCTTACTACCGTAGTTTTGTACACATCGTAGAAAATCACCTATAAAATATATATGGAACAATAAGAGGAGGAAGTATAACTAATTATTGGCTGTGCCATTCAGGGTCAATTACTTGACTATTTAGAACACGAAAGCTGCGCGGCCGACGTGATTCTCATCCGTTTTCAGTACAACTCGCTTCCCTCTGCCGCATGCACTTGATTCTTCTCACTCTCGCTATTCATTCGCCGGTTTTTCCCTCACCTGCCGTAACTCTCACCCCTCCGCCTCTCTCTCTCTCTCCCACCCGCGCCACGCTGTGGAAAATCAATATAGGAAAACCAGGAACCCAGGAAGCGGTGGTAGGCAGGCCGTCGACAGCAACTCCTGTGCAGACTTCATCCCTCGCGCCCTCTTCCACATCACCGATTTGTATAATTTATGTGTACAAACATTTAAACACCTGTGTCACATATTCCGAAGGGTTTTTATATCCGTATTATATCCGTAATATTGAGATTCGGCAGAATTGATAAATTGTCTATATGTGTTAATTCATGTGTACTGTACTTGAAGAACTTGATATTGTCTCTGCTGCCGTTTCGCGCAAATTTTCGTGAACTCATTCTACTCGAATTTCTCGACTATCTTACAACGAATCTCTAATACCATCGTTGTAGTTGACAAACAACGTAATTCGAAATTCGTGAATTCTCTCTCACCAAATTGGTAGACTTTCCAATCACAAATATCGTGTTGCAAAGATGAATAACGAATCAAATAAAGTGCAAAAAATTAAAAAAAAACAGTAAAACAGGAGTCTTGTAAGGCTAATGATATAAATGTGGTGGAAAGAAGGAAAACATAGCTGAAAACGTGAGATGGTAATGAGAACGAGTGTCGGCTTTCTAATTGTAAATTCAGACTTTTCACCCACAGTGAAAAGTCTGAATTGGAGTGTCTGTTGCGAGAAGGGCGGTGAGGAGGGGGAGGAGAGGGAGTGCCAAGGGAGAGGCGAGAAAGCTATGTACAAGTATAGACTGCGACAGGGAAGAAACGAAGAGGAAGGAAGTAGTGGAGATGGAAGAATGCAAGAAAGAGATGGAGACTCGTCGGTGAAAGGGCGCCACGTACGACTATGCGTACTGTCGAACAAAAAGTCACTCTAATTTCGTCTCGGAGTGGCATTCAAAGAGTTGTCGAGGCGGCAGGCTCGATTGAATGCGACTTTAGAACGACTATAGTGAGTTCCTAGTCGTCGACGATGACGAATACATCTGGCGGCCGCTTTGTTTCCAGTTCCATCGACTTGATGTATCAAAAGAAAAAGCCTGTGTATCATGCTATATATACGTACCCTTTTAGGGTAATATTTGGCTAGATACGCATTTTCTTACCATTGTCATTTGTTTCAAGCTTAAGGGAGTAGTTTACGAAAGCTATGCGCACATGTACGCGATAGGTACGTCAATTTTGATACCCAACGCAGATACAGGACAGTTTTCCTGACAATGTGTTATGAAGACGAAAAACCGTCTGTTTCCTTTCCAGCTGAAAGAAAATACTGTCTCGAAAGGAAGATACATACGCGACGTACAGTGAAATCTCTCTAACCCTACCTTTCCGCATCTTAAAAAGGCAAGTGATGCGGACAATGTAAGTTAATGCGAACGAATGAGCAAAGGGGGAGACCTGCTTCATGCTCGTGATTGGCTTTCACGTAACTTACTTTTTTCCGCATAAACTAAGCTGTAAAAGATTCTACTGTGCCTATAAGTAGTGCCCGGGAATATAATTCTACTGCGCCTCGAGAGGCTTACAGATTTTATTTGATTAACCAGGTGTATACACACGATACTTGTAGGATATACGTAACTA
Organism: Cryptus armator; assembly: GCA_963971235.1. Taxonomy (NCBI): domain Eukaryota; kingdom Metazoa; phylum Arthropoda; class Insecta; order Hymenoptera; family Ichneumonidae; genus Cryptus; species Cryptus armator. The sequence continues at coordinate 8,349,812 of OZ020240.1, forward strand.
TGAATGCTGCAGTCGAAATACTAACAGAGCTATACGACAGTAATCAGTGAAATGTGCTGTACAGTTGGTATCTGCATCCAATAAAAACTCAACGAGTTTCAATTCTAACGGGCCACGTGGTTCTGTCCGCAATTCATTCACGTCTACACATTAATTTTCGTGCCGTGCCGCTATAAAAATATAGAAGGAAAAACGTGTTTCGTTGTGGATGGCATTTCGAGAGAGTAGTAGTAGTAGTAGTAGTAGTGGAGGTAGTAGTATCGAGAAGCGATGGCTTCAGTGCGGGGTGCCATAAGTAGGTCACCCCGTTGGCGCGAGCACAGTCGTGAGGGGTTTGGTCAAGGCAGCAGAGGGTTGGTGGTATCCAACCTGGTTGATTGAAGCGGTTCAGTCGGGAATATGCGAATGGAGCTGACGCTAGTAATATCAATATAATAATGGGCCAAAGTACTTGGCAAATCGGCAAGTTAACGCTGCTACTGGTATTACAGTATAAATATATCCGTGGCAAGGTGAAGAATCGATACGTAGTGGCAAGTCCCAGGCAAACCGTAGCGGTGGTGCAGCACAGCGCCGTGCGGTAGCTGCTTAATTCAATATCGACTTTTCAGAAGCCACGTTGCCGGCTTACGCTGGGAACGTATCTTTGCTGCTTTGTTCTTTATTTTATCTTAATAGCAACCAAGTTTCGATTTAGTGTGAAAATAAGATTAGGTAATAATAAAAACGAAAATAGGAGGTATATAGACTGCAGGGAATTAAACGTTTCGTAAAATAGACGCTTTTTCCAATCGAGTTGAAGACTCGTGACCTATATTCACCGACACGACCATCCGAGCGATAATCGCTCAGTTATTGTTTTATTGGTTATGTACAAATATATCGAGAACGCGGAGAATATAAAAGAAAGCGGTGGGTCGATAAAGCATCTTTAGATATTCGGATCTGACACATTTTCGTAACGAGAAGGAACACGACGGCAAGTCGGGAGTGGGACGGGCAAGGATCCCCTGGATGAGCGGTGCGCTGATTCGTGCGCTCGCGACTGGGATCTCCTATCCTGCTGGCCAGTGGACAAAAGGGTGGGTCGCGCTCTAAAAATCTATATCGCCCTCACCGGGTTGACCTATATAAACCCCCGGCACTGGGTCACGCCAATGCAGCCAGTCTCGCGCTACCTCGACAGCACTTGGTGGCTTGTTTGTTCAATACTCAGATAGGTGTTTAATGCAACAAACCTTACATTTTTATCTCAGTCTTTGCCATGTGCTTTGTCAATCAAACTCAACCCGACATTCACGTGAACCAAAAACTTTTAAAACTATTAAAATGTTAATTATTCCCGACCTCTATCGGGTTAGGATACTTATACTACTCTGTTACTTTTGCTCTGAATGGCAAGGCCTGTATTTACTATTGGAGTGGACGTTTTTGCTTACAAAATTCCGGTAAATGTGACATCTTATCAGCTATAAGTTTTAGGCGTTCATCGCCACGCTATAGCCACATAACACGTTATAGCTACAATTTTTTTTTATTGCCAGTTTAGCGCAAACGGAGCGTCTCTCTGTTCGTCAATTATCATAATGAACTATTCCGATATACTCTGCAACGTTTCTGTGAATTTTAGTTTGATAATCGTTCGTTCCGCATGTAAAAAGAAGCATTTTGAGATTTATCGAAATTATCGAAACTTCGATATTTGTAGTGCTGTCGATTTATTCATGCTGTGATTGGTTGACTTAGGGGGTTAAATCCCGATTTTGATAGAGGAAAGGTTACGGGGGCGCACAGCGCGCCGAAAGAAACATCGAGGACATTAAAAGAGCGCCTTAGCGCTAAAAGGCTTCAAGTCGCGAGTGAAGCGCTCTCCCTGAAGTCTGTACTATAAATCTGCTACCCATTTTTTAAATTTTAAATTTTCTTCATCCGCGCCCTATAATTCTTTTACTAGAACACCTCTATATCATTTGATTGATATGTGTGGCCAATTTATATTTCCAGCGTAAAACAATAAACAAAATGAGATTGTTGTTATTTCTTCTCTTCGAATAAACACTCAGAAATCAGTCTGACTTTTTTTTTTCTTCTGTATTTTGCTTGGATTGTTACGAATCCGATTATAAAATGTAAATAAATATAATCATTGACGTGAATAATCTACTAGATGATGGGGTGAAAGCAAAGAGGATTAGCCGAGGTGTTGTAGAGAGAGAGCGGGAGAGGGAGACAGAGAAAGAGAGGGAGAGAGAGCAAATGCGATAAATAGAAGAAGGAGGGGCCGAGTACGTCTACGAATAGAATTAGCCGGGCCGAGAACAAGTGTCCACGCGAGTCCTGACCGACGAACGTAAATGCTCGTTCATCTAAATTCAGAACGACCGGCCCACCGGGTCTTATGTTACCGAGTCAAGCTCGCGTATCCATGACTCATTAATCGGCGAGTCGTCGAGTCTAACGATGGAAGCGAAAGCGTACTTACGCGAGATAGTTTTCGAAAATCGCCCTGTACTTTGATCATAACATTTGGACAGTAACTTTTGTATTAATGTTACATTACGAATAATGATTGGGGATATATTACTATATTTAGGAAATATAGAGATACGCGAAGTAGACGAGTCGCGTCTGATTCGTTGCAATCTGTTGCCGGCGACCGAGTAGGGCGTATTCGATAATCCGATCAATCTCAAAGCGATCGAGTTTCACGCTTATCACGACAAGTCCTCCGGGAACATGTTACATTGGTAAACAATGATTAAAAAAATCACCGATATTAGCGCAATGCCACATATACGAAACATTTAATTGAACGAAAGTGTGGTGATTGAAAGCGACCCGCTGGATTGATGAACGCTCATTACATACGAAATGTATATTCAGGATATGCTAAATGTGTCTTTATTAACGGACTCGGAAATGCGAGGTCATGTCAATCGCATATAGATGTACATAATAGAGTACGCGACAAATCGAGTATTTCCGACCGACCAATCCAGTGACTGCGTAATGTAACTGACTCTGCCATTTGACGATTTTGGATACTCGAATATCGAGTACTCGTCACACCTTGATAATGCGACTTTAGCAGTCGTTGAGATAAACAAAGGAAACGAAGAAAGGGAAGTGGAACATAAAGTTTTTTTTGTCAGCCATTGGAAGAATCGTGAAGATATTTCGTTTTTGGATGATCCTGTTGTTGATCTTTAATGATTATAACAAGTCTTCAAAGCTCTAAGATCACCAATTGCATTTTTGGTAATCTACGATGGAGGAGATTTCTCTACATAAATTTCAAATAACTAAGAATTAATACAACGTTCGAACACAAGGTATAGCACAAGCGAAGAATTATCGAGCGCTCGTAAAAATCGTTATCTGAATGCACTTGCATACGTGCAATCGACGAGTCAAGCGCACGCTATATAGTCAGTTCATAGCTTAGCGCGATCGTACATGCAACTTGCAACGTATGCATTGCATCCACGCTGAGCTTGACTATTGTAGTAAATTGTGCGAATACAAAAACTATTATATTGTATTGGAAATGCTTTGAAGTTTCCTCGAGACTAATTGTCCCATTGGCAAAGTGTAAAAATGCGATGCAATTTGCCTCGCAAAACGGTTTTTATTTAACGGAACGTAAGGACAAGGCAACGTTGTCCCAATTCAGATTTTCCTAATTGCGTTCGCGGAGACACGGCAGAATGTCGATAAGACGTCAGACAGCTGCGAGTCCGTCCAACTGTAACTTCCTGTGTGCTATTTTTTTTCCAATCCTAAATTCGTTGTCTTTTCATTCATTTGTTTCTACATCGCGAATAATTTCGAAACAATGAAATCTCATAGGGTCCGTAATAGTGCTTTACAAATGGAATGAAATAATTTCACATTCTGATAACGGGGCGGTTGCAAAGTTGTCGGTAATAATCTACATGATTGTAGGAAGTATGTTGGTAACAGCTTCTTTTTTTTCGCAATCAACGATATGCAATCAGTACAAACAGCCTATTCATTCCGTTAAACATACTTTTCTACTTTTCGTCACTGTGCGTCAACCATTTGATGAGTTTTCATGATAAAAAATGACCTGGTAGTAGCGAAATTGCTGCGTGAACCTCATAAAGCCGCAGATCAAAGCTCAATGAGATTCGTCGAGATTCTCGAAGAAAGTTGATTCTTGAGCGCAACCGCGCGCGCCAGCGCGCTTGCTTGCCTGCCCGCCTGGCACCTCTCGCCATTTCTCTCGGCTATGGCATGCAAAGGACTATTTTCGGAACGGAGCGAAAATAGCTGAGCTTAAACTTCTGTTAGACACACAGATCTGCGTAGAGTAGAAGACGAAAGCGGCCTAGCGGGTCGCGAGGGAATTGGGTCAGAATTCGACGGCGGAAGATGTACCGATGAAAGTTTTCTACCCCTTTCCACAGGCATGAGTTGCCGTAGGGATTGGTGCAAACCTATTGGTACAGATGGGAAATGGACCAGATGTTCACGCATTTCATGGGATTGAAATAATTTTTGGTTTCGCGACAATGCGTTCAACAAAGAGATTGAGGATTATTCGCTCAACGATCGGATGCTACGAATACCCGCATTCGCGGATGGGCTAACTGATAACATAGAAATTGTATGTATCAATCCGCAGAAGGATAAAAATTTCAAACAGCCACAGGTGCTGTTTTTCCAACAGACTTTCGAATGATGATGACACGAGGGATGGTGCAACTCTTCCGTACAACTAGGGTCGCGTGTTCGTTGAGACAGTCGGCGCGAGCAATCTAAATTTAAATTCAAGATTCAGTAGAGTCGTTGCATAACCTGACATACAAAGTGCGCCCAGCCACGAAGAGTACCGACTCGACTGCGTTGCCGGGAGGTATTTCGACCTGCGTGAATTCGATGCGATTCGTTGATACGGAATTGAACGAACGAATACTCTTGAACGAACGTTTTGCTAGTATCGACGAATTCTATCATACTGTTGTGCTCTTTCCTGTATTGATAAATACAGTTCTATATATTCTATAATAGTGGTGAATTAAAGAAATAAATAAAAATCTAAAATACAACACAGAGAAATCATCATGACGGTGTACCTAACCTCTATGGTCCTTAAACTGTAAAACTAAAAGCAATAGCGGCAACACAAAGATCAAACTTTTTTTTTATGAACCTCACCTGCTGATAGGGTGGTAACTGAAGAAGATCACGTTCGTCAGCCGCAGTAACTTCGAACGTAGGTGCCGGCTGAGGCGGATAAAGATTGCCTTTGCCAGGATACGAAGTACTTCGGCGAAACTTTACTGGGCTAATATTTGACGAATGTCCCTGATTAGCACCGGGATGCCCGGGAAACGTGGGACTTGGTTTCCGACCTTGAAGTCCAGCCACGGCAGCCACTGCAGCGGCCGCGTGCAGAGATGAATGCAGTGGCGGTAAGTTCGGCACGGATCTACCCCGGCTCCACGGTGAAAGGGCAGGACTTGCTGTCGCGGCTGGTTGTGGACCTCCGCTCCATTGCTGTGCAGCTTGAGAGCCACCGGACCATGCAGCGTATCCTTTTCCTTGAAGATAAACTCCTGGATGAGCGGAAGTGGGCTGCTGTTGCTGTTGTTGTTGTTGTTGCTGCTGCTGTTGTTGCTGTTGCTGTTGTTGTTGCTGCTGTTGTTGTTGCTGCTGGCCGACTTGAAGTCCGTGTCTAGCTACAGTTGGAGCCCCGGCGTTCCCACTGTGTTGAGGAAAATTATGACTAGCGGTGATGGCACGTCGAGCTCCCGCACTGGATCCAGCAAATAATCCGGCTGGTCCGCCAGTCGGGAAATTCTGAAAGGTTGCGATGGACCCGTTTACCGGTAAGGCGTGAAGTCCTGTGTCATCAGGAGCTGCTGCCCATAGACTTGGAACTCTTACGGGTTCCGCAAATACTTGGAGACCCGATGTATTCATGCAACTGCCGATGTCCTTGTCGCCGGATGATGAAAGTGATTGCGGAGTCGCGGCAACCATCGCATTTGTCTCGGCTTCCGCTGATTCTTTCGATTTGTCCTGTGTGTTACCACCGTCCAATACTCCAGGCGACAAAGGTGCCTGCTTGCCGCTGCTTCCTTGCTTTTCTATCAGCAACTCGTCCTGCATTGTTGTGATCTGCTGATGATGGGGATGATGATGACGATGGTGATGATGGTGGTGGCGCTGCTGCTGTCCGATATCGTGTTGTTGCTGTTGGTTATTGCTTGTCAGTACTGAAGTTGACCCACTGCCACTACTGCCCGAGACAACTCCGCAAACTCCTATGGGTGTCTGCCTGCAGACTGACGATGCCGATGAGCTACCGCTACTGCTCGAGAAGAGGCTCGTGGCGACAAAGTCCCCCATATACCGTCGAGAAGAACAGTCTTTGCCGTTGCAGTCCTGGAAGGATTAGAACTCTGGACCACACGACAGTGAGCCACCGTCAGGCCGTAGGAGTTTTTGTTTAAAAAATTCTTTTTTGCGAAATCGAAAGAATATCCAAGTGTCGTTTAGATATATTCCTTATCTAATTGACAATGTTGCTGTGTTGGCTATCAGACTTTTGCAATGTTGAAAGATCCGTTGTACCAAGCTATTTCGAATTAATCCCTCCGGCCCGATAACCAGCGGGACGCGTTACTCGAGCGAGTCGAGACCGACCCGGACGTCGTCAACGTCCCCGAGCCGAGCACCCGAGCCGGCTATCGATCGTCTCGCTCATGAAGACTCCCACGGTACCCGGAAGACAGGACTCTACCGATCTGATGAATTTTCCCCGTTGACTTTATCCACACTATTTTCGTACAAATGATTATCTTGACGAATTATTTTTATAATTTTTCTCCCTATCCTGACGAGTTTCAGTTATAGAAGACTCGTCTCATATCTGGATGATATCCAGAATAATTGTGGAGCAGTTGGGAGCATCGTTGTCTCGTACTGGATATTTATTCGTTCTCTTGAATTCGCAGTCTTCGATAATTTAAGAAACTTATTAAATTGAAATCACAATTGAAACGACTCGCTCGGTATTATCTATTTTTACAAAAATCTTGAGTACGACGTTAAACTGTAAAATAAAAAGGAAATAAAGGTAACGGATTCACGTTCTCTCGATGGCACTGACGGATCCTTTGCACTTGATCAATTAACGCGACGATATTATATCCGCCACTTGCCGTGAGCGTTAACACATGTAATAAGAAGCACCACGGACTCACAACACTCGACGAGCGAACTGGGCTACCAAGATTATTGGCCTTCGGCAACAATCTGACACCCGCAAACACTGGATTCTTTATCAGAGCACATTCTTTCACGCCTCACACGCGGTTTACGTATTCAAACGGAACAGAAATAAAAAAACCGAAGTTTATATTTCAATTGTTTGGTGTCATCACCCCCCGCGGCAAGGGATGGGTTATCCAACTGAACGAATAGAGAATGATGCAAAACCAGCGATCAGCGAAGGTTCTATTCCTCCGTGCCGCAGGTTACAACGTCTGTCGTGTTTTTTTTTGTTCATCAGCTTCGGCTCTACTCAGCTTTCGATGCCGGTTACTCGCGTGTATTATCGTCGTGAGTCTACTGCGACCACCGCTGTACTATGCCCCTCCCCAGCTGCTTCTGGTGATACTCGCTGCCGCCACTACCTCGACTGCTGATATATTTCCGCCTCGTGGAGGTGGCAATTGGTCGTAGCTACTGGATGTGGTTGTGGGCACTTGTCGTCGTGTTCAACCTGATGCGATGCTCTGTTTTCACTTACGAAACAGTTTCGTCCCACTTAATTTGATGTTTTTTTTTAGTTACACTTTAAACGGGTCACAACGAATCCAAAGGATCGTCAATGATCGCTATTGGTTATTGACGATAATAAATAAATAAAAATGATTCCAAAACACCGATATCGTTCTTTTAGGATGTATTCCAATATTCGGTATTACTACGTGTGGTAGTACTTGCGTCCGCGGTGACAGTGGCGATGGCGGTGATTTGGCATTAGAATCGTCGAAGTCTATCGCGCTCGTTGTCGGTAATGTCAGTTGTTTCCGGTGATATTGACCCCGCTATGATTCTGCTTGATGGTCGTCTGCTTCGACTGCTTCAACTGTTTCGGGTTACACTGCTGCTGCTGCTTCTCAGCTTGTGTTGCTTTGGCTGCTGCTGCTGGCTCCTGGTCCGGCTGACGCTGGCGATGGTGCCCGTTGCTGTTGGTCGCTACTGAAGTTGGTGCTGCCGTGGCTCGTGCGCCGTCGCCGTTGGACTCCTTCTTCTATGTGTATGCATTAAAGGTATACGGAATATATGCTACTTGTCACAACTACGAACACGGCACGGAATGCACGGGGTACGCACGCGCCCTGATAATCGCAGCCCCGCGATTCTCCACCATCGCACAATCAACCCACGACGACGCAACCTACCGACATCCCCGCCGTCAGCACAACTCTCACCCGCTCACCGCGGCGCCGGCGTCGCTCGAAAACGGCGGAAACTTTTGCTGAGCACGTGCCGGGATCGATGACGGGGGACCTGGTACGCTAGCCTCACGCTATACCTAACTCCTCGCGCTTTTGTGGCTTGCGAAGAAACAAGCTTCGTTTCTACATTGTCTCTCTCTCTCTTGTTCTCGCCTACTCTTGTTCGCACTCACGCGAAAGAAATAAACATTTTTTTACTCTTCACGCACTCTGCTCGCGATCGTCACAAGCGAACTTGATTTTTCACGTCAGTCTTATCTGTAACTAATTTAGGGGTTATTTGACTACTAGCTGAAAATTTAAGAAGCAAATCTGCACCAATCTGTACCGATATTTGAAAGTAACTGATCTTCGAAAATTCTTAGAATTTGAGAACATTTGGTCGAATATTACTCAATATTGGGTACAGAAACGGTATCGGTACCGAGTGGTGGTTCCCGATATCGGGACCGTATTCTCCGCAACTTCCTGGTTCCGGGTCGTATTTGGCAGCTCTGTCGTTTTAACGACATTCGCACGTGAGCAGTTATGACGATGCAGTAACAGATCGTGTAGGAGAACGTCGCTGAACCGAGCCAACCACTTACGATCTTCGTCTCGCCGGAAATGTTTTACGGCTACTACCGAAACGACGGAAGAGAATCTCCAATACTGTTGAATCGCAAGTGGATTCGCCCACCTTGCAGGATGTCTATGCTAACCGCTGATAAACTTACGCACAGTGTCGACTCTCCGAGATTTGTTGGAGTTCCGTAATGTTTCAACGTACATTTTTGATCGTCGGGAATCTTATTTAATAGCCAGAAAATTTGTAAACAATGTCGAAACCCATGTCAATTGAATCTTTCAGTAACAGAATTATAGCTAAGATAATTGAGAATGAAATCAGAAATCTGATAGATCTGATGAGAGTGGAGTAAAAATATATTATAAATAATACTGTCATCTCATATGATGAATCGTTTCAAATAGTCGACGGAAAAATATTAAAAATTATTTTTTGGTCGGGAATATCGGTATATATTCTTTGTATTTAGTGTTTGATTTAAGTTTCAAGGAAAAACGAGATACTTGGCTGCCTTGGAATCACGTTAACGAAAACGATATTGTTTTTTTTTTTTTTTTTAACTATTAATGAGCTAACGACTTGAAATTTTTTTAGACGGATCATTGACATCGGAAATCTTCTATAATGAGCGATATTAATATTAATTCAGGAAGTCGTAAGCTCAGATTTCGTTATTGGTTCGGTAGACTCGATAATTGAAGGATCATTACATTTACGAACTTCCGATCACCGTGTAGATCTATTGATTTGACCCCAATCCCCAGGGCAGCATTTTTTCGCTTTGGAATACATTTATAAAAAGAACACAGTTAAGCAAATCTGAAAAGTCACTTTTCGTATTTGTTATACTTTTCATCTCGATACTGTTGGCCCTTTTTGTTCTTAAATTGTATATCTTTCTATCTGTTCGATTTATCTCTTTGTTTACATCAATCTATCCTTCAGTTTTCTATGTATTCTTTATACTCCATATCGTTTAAGTTATCGGCCGTTAAACATTTGTACGAATTCGTTGTCTCGCTTTACACTTTACTTTGCATTCAATTGCATCATGTAACACAATTGCGATACATGGAGCAATCTTGCGACTTGAACGAAAAGGAGTCGATGCGTTCTATTGTCATCCGGCAACTGACCGTCCGACGGAATATTGCGAAAACCACGTAGGTCTTGTTTCAGTCTCCGAACGTCGCGTGTGTGTTTTCTGGTGGTAACTTCGGGATTTTCATATTTTCTTCCTTCCGAACCTTGCGGGGGGCGGGGCGGGGAGGGGGGGGGGTGCTAGAGACTTCATGTAATGACTGCAACTACGCAATTTGTAGTTCTACCTGTGCAAATGGTCCGACATCTGCATTAAACATTTCGTTTACATGTATGCGAGGGAAATTAATGGACTTGGCGTTGCGATATCAATATGTCAAGAGTGGTAGAATTAAATAGGTCCCGGATTCTCGTTAATTGGGTCTCTCGGATCGTTTAAAGCGTCAGGGCGCGGACTTTCAGAATGATTCATTACTCATTTTCTTCAATTGTCTTTTCAATTCACTCTACGTGTTATGCAGCAGTGAATAAGTGCGGTCGTACTTACCGCAGGGTTAGTCGCAGAAGGCATCGGTCTCGCGCATGTGTTTCTGCATTTCGTCGTGTATTTCATTCGACCTCATAGTACGGTAACCCATATGACAGTAAGCAACCGTATTTGTTGCCGGAAAGGTCACAAAGTCGTCGGTGTCGTGCATGTGTTTCCGCATTTCGTCGTGTACTTGGTTCGCCCTCATAGTACGGTAACCCACATGACAGTATGCAACCGTACTTGTTGCCGGAAAGGTCGCAAAGTGATTGGTCTCGCGCATGTGTTTTCTCGTTTCGTTGTTTAATTGATTCTCCCATGTAGTACAATAGTTTACGAGGCAGTGAGCGACCGTACCCGTCGCTGGAAAGATCGCAGAGTCGGTTTCGCGTGTGTTTTTTCTTGGTTCGTCGTTGAATCGATGGTCGTTCTTAATACATCGGCCCATATGTGACACGTGACAGTTCGCGACTATACTTGCCGTTGGACACATCGCGTAGTCGTCGGTCTCGCGTGTGTCTTTTCGCGTTTTGTCGTTTTATCGATTTTCGTAGTATCGCAGTCAGCTGAGCGACTGTATGCGTCGCTGGAAAGGTCACAGAATCGTCGGTCTCGTGGGTACCTTCTCGTGTTTTGTCGTTTAATCGATTTTCGCTCGTAATACCACAGCCCATTGGGTAGTGCGCGATCATACTTGTCGCCGGATGCGCCGCGTAGTCGTCCGTCTCGCGTGTGCCTTCTCGCGTTACGTTTCCTCGTTTAATCGATTCTCCCTCAGAGTACGGCAGTTAGCGACTGTACTCGTCGTCGGAAAGGTCGTAGAGTCGTCGGTCGCGTGTGCGTGTGTTTTCGCGTATCGTTCGTTTGATTTTTCCTCGTAGAACAATGTCTTTCCTCGCGCCACAATATCAAAACACAAGTAATATACTGGTCATCGCGACCGGTAGTTACACAATTTCTTTTTAACCATGAGATACTTAACTTTACACCAAATCTCGAGCTGCCCGTTGGTGAGTGTGGGAATATCGGTGTCGCGTCGAAAAAATAAATACTTTTCATGCGGCACGACACGTTTTTCCGCGTTTTCGCGTTTATTAATTTCAACAGAGGTTATGTTTGCAACAATAAAAAACAATTTCTGCAATAACGCGCAAAACTTTGGCGATAACCTCTGAACGTTCCGTTTTCTTCATTATTATTGTTAAAATTATTATTCCTTTCATTTTGTTTTACAGAGATTTGGGACATCACACGAGAAGATTGGATATGAGTCGCTTCTGCTGAAGTGCGAGGCGCACTTTCTCCAGAGTTATGAATGTTGACGGAATCAGTATTATTGCAGCTTAAAAAGACTGTCGTCAATTTGCCATTACCAACATCACCATCGTTATGGTACATCAGCACAGAGCGTCGTTACTACGGAGCGCTATGACTCGTCTCTCGGTTTTGAAATCCCGGAATACCTTAAAATTACAATTTTTCAGGAAAAAAAAATTTATTTTGCAGATGGGAGAAATAAAGTCGACGCAATCTTCTTAGATGATTAGACACAGAATTGTGTCATTGTCCCACGGTTCTTTTTCGTAAAAGACGTAGAAACAAATGCCAATCTTCAATATGAATCGGATCAGAGAAAACCATCAGACGGTGGTCTCTTCGTGGTGATGGCGTATCATAGTAACAGGATATTGTGGCCGGTGAGACACTTACGATGATTTATTTTGGCGCTAGCGGACTGAAATTTTATGCTTAAATCCGAATATTTAATTATTCACCCAATGAAAAAAAAAATTGCATAAACAATAATCAAACGCGCGATTAAGAGATGGGAGGCTACAATTCAATTTGATGAATTTGTAAAAAAATTTCTCCACTGACAAATGAGGAAACTGTTGACCTTTTTAGGTTCACAAACACAACGCAAAAAAGACTTTTCAAATCATTCTAATGAGATATTCAATGAGATTATTTATAGTATCTATATGCAGTTGATAATTACCTTTATCCTGAAAATATCTATCGATGATAGTATCTCAATTAAGATTTTTCGTACAGTTGAGCGAAGTTTGAGATATTAATTCGTATATCTCGGTTGGCGTTGCGCAAAGTCATGCAGGACGTTTATTCAACGAGTGAAAATATTGAATATTATTGATTCATTTGAAAAATTTTTTATTAAACAATTATTTCGTTAATATATAACCAGTATGAAAATAGAAGTTTCAACGGAAACAATCGTTGAAAGTATTATGGTGGGAAGGGAAAAAAATCGGCTGCAGTCCATTGGAAATTCAAGCCGATTGTAGATTGTGAATGATATCGCGTATATATATATGTTTGTGCGACAATGATGGGATGAAATTAACTTAGAACAATCCCTCGATCTCGTCAGTTTCGCTGTTCCAATCCATGTCATAGATCGCGGGTCTGGTCGACAATCCCGGCATCATCATAATCTGTGAACGAGAATAATTTTCGGGATTACAATATTATCGACTACGAAACAGTAGAATTTCTGCAGAAACGCGAACGATAAATAAACCGGTGTTCCGCACCAAAATGCTCGCATGATAAATATTCCATAACTCCGATGATTACTTCAACATTTTGCTCATCAAGATTGTTAACATCGGTAGATTAGTATCAAAATTAGAAAAATACGAAATCAGAAAAACGATTTTCCGAGAACGATAATTCATTGTGGAAGTTGAACCAAACGAACTTATTTGACGACAACCGAAAAAACTTTTGGCTCTTCAATTTATATAGTAACGTTGCTAACAATTTTGTTATCGTTACTCCTAATATTCTTTTATAAGAAATTCGTAGCTTCCAAGATAGATTTTCTCTTTTCTCACTGCGAATATTTAACATGCGATAAAACGGAAGATGCGAATTTACCTCTCCAACCATAGGTACAACGAATCCGGCACCAGTAGAAGCAAAAATGTCGGTAATATTGAGAGTGAATCCGGTCGGTGCTCCTTTGATAGCAGGATCTCCGGTTAAGGAGTTCGAGGTCTTTGCCATGCAGAGCGGGTACTTGTCGTATCCGAATTTATTGTATCTTGCAATCTTCTCCTTGACCTACAAAATAACATAAATCCATTAAATACCAAAGAAATATCTCGCATAAAAAAGTTATCCGTTTTGCTGCAACTTGCAGACACCATAATGTTACTTAAACATAACGTTACCTTATCAGCGAGAATAACTTCGCCAGCGCCGTACATCTCTTTCGCAATAACGTTTATCTTATCCTCGATACTCATATTATCGTTGTAAAGAAGTTTAAAGTTGTTTGGCTTTTCCGTAGCCGCTACAACAGCGTCCGCCAGTTCGAGGGCTCCTTCGCCACCCTTAGTCCAGTGAGTGCAAACAACTGCGTCCGTTGCTCCGCCTTTCAGGGCTGCAGCTTTGACGAGTTGCAATTCTGCTGCGGTATCGGTTCTGTAGAAAATCCGAGAAAAAAAGTGAATAACTCATTCATTTTTCCTACTTATCAATCGTTATCGATTGATTATGGATTTTCTTTTTTTACTTACGTGTGAGAATTGATCGCAACAACAACGGGAACACCAAATTTGTTGCCGTTGCTGATGTGCTTCAAGAGATTCGGCAGTCCCTTCTCGACGAGATCGAGATGTTCCTCAACGTATTCTTTCTTCAACGGAGCACCGGGTGTCACGGTCGGGCCGCCGCCGTGCATCTTAAGTGCTCTTATCGTTGTTACCAATACGATAGCGTTCGGCACGTGACCCGATGTGCGACACTTTATGTTGAAGAATTTTTCCATACCGATGTCCGATCCAAAACCAGCCTCAGTCACGACAATACCATCGGGTCCGACGAGTTTCAGGGCTATAGAATCGGCTATAATCGAGGAACAACCGTGCGCTATGTTGGCGAAGGGTCCCGCGTGGACGAGAACCGGCGTACCCTCGATACTTTGCATTAGATTCGGCTCTATCGCGTCTTTCAACAATACTGCCATCGCTCCGGTCATTCCCTGGAAAAAAAAAAAAAAAAATTTGGAAAATTGATTGCGAACCCACCGATCGTTAATTTCGATAGATCGCATTTCAGGAGATCGATTTTCTTTCTCTTTCCATATATCGTTTTCTTTTTTTTCGATCGATTAAAAAAACGGCGTCGAAAACCATTCTGTTATACTTTCTCGCAGAAGTTTGTATGGGATTTCTCCTCGATAAGATTGTACTTACGAAATCTTCGGCAGTAAGAGGTTCACCGCTCTTGCTGAATCCAACGACAATTTCGCCGAGTCTTCTCTTCATATCTTCGACGTCGGTGGCGAGAGCGAGAATCGCCATAATCTCAGAACCAACGGATATCCGGAAGGACGACTCTCTGGTATATCCCTTCTCCGTGGGCGCCTGTCCGATCGTTATTTTCCGGAGGAACCGGTCGTTCAAGTCCACAACTGTGAGATAGATACAGATAGAGATACACGACGAACGGGGAGACGATTTTTCTCATTGCTAACGCAGCTTAGTTTTAGTTTTGTTAAGAGATATATGGCATTTCTTTTTATCTCACCTCGAGTCCACGTAATCCTTTCGGGATCGATGTCCAATCTCGCGAATTTTCCTTGTTCCTCTTCCGTTAGACTAGCGGGATCGGTTTTGTCGATTCCCAACTTCTTCAGACGCTTAAGTTGAATATTCGAGAATTTTCTCACCCCTTTGATCGACGGGACCAGCCTGTCGTATAGTGCTTTGTTCGTTTGCGTAGACTCGTGAAAGTATCTCGCATCGATCTGAGCAGCTAGTAGGTTGTTCGCCGCACCGACCGCATGAATGTCACCGGTCAAATGCAAGTTAAACTCTTCCATAGGGATTACCTGAGCAAAAAAAAATAAAAAATAGAAAAAAAAGGCTTTAAATTTTCAATGATACGAAAAAAAAAAATGCCGTAAATTAATTTTTTTTTTTTTTTTTTTAAAGAAACAATTTCAATTTTTGAATGCAAAAAAGAAAGAAAAAATGTTTTTTTACCTGCGAGTATCCACCTCCGGCGGCTCCTCCCTTCACCCCAAAAGTAGGTCCCATACTCGGTTGTCTCAGAGTCGCGAAAGAATTCTTTCCCCGGTGTGCCGATAGCGCTTGAACGAGTCCCAGAGTCGTGGTGCTCTTTCCTTCGCCCAACGGTGTCGGCGTTATGCCAACGACAACCACAAACTTTCCATTTTTCTGACCCTTAAGTCTCTTCAGTACGTTTAAACTAATTTTCGCCTTTTTCGAACCGTATGGACTCAACTCGTTCGTCGTAAGACCGATCTCTTCGGCTAATACGGTAATTGGCTTTGGTTCCTGAGCTCTCGATATCGCAATGTCGCTCGGCACGGGTTCTTGAAGATTCAAACGCAGAGGTCGAAGATTCCATCGATTGTTGAGCAGTTTTTCGACCGAACGTTGGGCTGATATTACGGTGTTTTTCATTAACATTGCAACGGTCATCGGACCAACGCCACCGGGAACGGGAGTTATGTACGAAGCTACTTTAGACGCTTCGTCGTACGCCACGTCTCCGACGAGACGCTGACCACTTTTCTTCGTCGCGTCTAGAAAAAAAAAAAAAAAAAAAAAAAAAAAAAAAAAATTCGGCGTTATTAATCGTTAATTAATTAAACTTCGATTATTTCGGACACAAAAATCGTATTTCGTTAATAAATTACCGGGAATCGAATTTATGCCGCAGTCGATTACGACGGCTCCCGGCTTTATCCACGAGCCCTTTACGAATTCCGGAGAGCCGATTCCAACTACGAGAATATCGGCTTCGGAAACCTAAAAATTATATAAAAATTAAGTTAATCTTCGATAGTATTTTTCCAATTCTTTGACACATTGAAATAAAGTTTTTCCCGAAACTCACGACGCTCGGAATATCCTTTGTTCGCGAGTGACAAACGGTCACCGTAGCGTTGTGCCATTTCAGTAATTCAGCAACAGGCGTACCGACAATTTTACTTCTGCCGAGAACGACGGCCTTAGCTCCGGCAATCGGTACTCCACTTCTGCAATCGACAAAACATCGCAATAAAATAAATTTGAAAAAAAAATCATTAAATTTCTCAAAAAGATAATAACAGATATCATTATTATTAATAAATATTTATTTTTTTTCTCGACGCACTTTTTTATTAATTCGATGCATCCGTTCGGAGTACACGGCAAAAATCCGGACATGTCACCAATAGCGACTCTACCCTCGTTAATCGTGTTTAGGCTGAAATAAAAATAATAAAAATTACAGAATGAACTTAAAAAAAATGTATTTATTATATTTTCTAGTCTTTTGCTCTGAATTAATATCATGCAACGAATTATTGTGGTATCGCGAATTGAGAACAATCTTCGATGAGAGTGTCAAAGGTCTTATCGTTGCTGTTTACGCGATGTGTTTATCAGTTTCTCAGCACCGTCACTGATTTCACTTTGACGTATCGAATTGCATAATTCGCGATTTCGATTGACGAATGTTGAATAAAAAAATAAAAAAAATTGATAAGACGATTAATGTTCATATATGACTGACCCATCGACATCTTTGTCCGGCGACACTGTATCGGTGATCAAATGCGAATTGATCTTGTTAACGCTGTCGAGTGGCATTTGAACGATAATTCCATGAACTATCGGATCATTGTTAAGCTTGTTTAGCTTACTCAGCAGCTCCATTTCCGTCGTTGTGTTCGGAAGCTTTACGTGATTAGCCACTATCCCAATTTCGGATGCGGCTTTGATCTTCATCCGTATATATACGTTCGAATCTTCGCGTCCGCCAACCTGGACGATCGCCAGACCCGGAGAATAATCCGGTATTTTCTCTCGAAGAGCAGCTACATCCTTCGCCAAAGATTCACGGATCTCTCTGCGAGAAAAAAATCAATAAAAAATTATTCAATAAACATATTTCCAAATCGGACGTTCAAAACTATCCATAAAGATCGATCGTAGATAAAGTAGGAAAGCATTGATTATTCTCCAAATAATTCGACGCACGTTGCTCGATTCTTGAAGGTCAAACAAATCATTTTCATACCAACAGAAAAATACTCCAAAATAGTTTCAAAGGTTTCCAATAAATAATGAGATAAAAATTCGTAATTCAAGATTGGAAATTCGTATGTTTAGAATTTTTTTTTTTTTTTTTTTGATCGATCGTTATTGATTGTTATTCGTGAATTTCCATTAAACTCACTTGGCGAGGTTCGTGCCGGACAGCACCACACCGCGTACGTCCGTCGCCATTCCTCTGTTGAATGATCTGAAAACAGATGAATACGAACTTTATGATTGTTTTATTACGGCAATTGTCAGTGGAATGAGCGACGGCCTTTGATTTTTTGGCAATGGGACTTTACGATCGTCGACGGTAAAATGAATTACCCACGTTGAGATGTTTTGTACGCGTAATATGTATTTACCAAGTTGACTGACGACGATAGAATGAGTTTAGCCGGTGTCGAGTTCGGGTTCACAAGTGGCTCTCTGTGTACTCGTTTCTCAACGTTTATCGCGCCTTCTCATCAAACTCGTGTGTGCGTAAGCCGGCGCGCGTGTATAATATACGAACTCAAGTTCGCACACCGGTTTCGAAATATTCGTGCGGACCTCGCGACTACCCCTTCCACTGCTCTCTCTTTCGGTTTCCCGAACCACATAATCAGCAGAGGTTCTCAAAATATTTTTATTATAGAATTCACGAGCAAACGATCTATCTAACTTCTAACTATCGATAATCGTCGCGCGAATTTAAACGGAGTTTTCTGCTTTTTTTTTTTTTTTTTCAACGAAAAATTACCTACCGATTATCTATTTGATTAATTATTTTTTTACTTTTTAATTCATCGTCAGAATTATATTAATTAATTCGATATAAAAATAATTACATTTTCGGGATAATACATTTTTTTTTTTGATTTTTCGAATTTCTTACATTTTAAAAATTATACTTCGAGATAAAAGTAATTTGAGTCTATTATCGAATGATTATTTAAATAATTGTTAAAATCCGAATAACTCACTGCTATAATTACAACGATTCACTATTAAACATATTTCACACGATTTTGATTTGCCAAACGAAAATTCATACAAATTTTGTTTGATTTTCATCGCACACGTTACCGGAATTTTTGATGGATGAAAATATTTTTACTGTTTTTTTATTGTTTTTCTTTGTGAAATTTAATAATTAACGAACGTTTTTTCTGTTCTTACTTAACGGCTTGCAGTATTCTACTCATAGATCTTTCGTTGCGACGATTAGAAGAAAACTGAAGACGAATTTAAATTTTCGTAGTCTTCACAGTTCCCCAATATTGCGCCATGGGGGGTAAAAAATAATCTAAGCTTAGAAATAACCGAGAACCTCTTATCGTCTTACGTGCTCTTGAGAAACTTCGTTAACCGATAAACTCTGACACTTCCATAAACGGCAACGAGACGGGCGTTTGAAAGCGACGAAACTATATTACGTCGTCGGATATATTTGTTTTTCCGCTCTGTCTATCGACGGTGACGATTGTAGTCGGAAAATTTATCATTATTGCCGCATTTGTATTCCAGTAATATTTCCATGAATCTTATTTATATATCGGCAATTAATGGAATGAGAGTATTTCGCATTAACGAAATTTATCAATGCGTCTTACGCGCAATGATCTTGCAAACTGTGCGAATTACAATTTTTTCCCGTTGAGAAACACTCTCGTTGTGTAACATTAATCTTATGACGACGATTTCGATTACTACGATAATCGAATAAATCGAACGAAAATAATATTTTATTGACGTTGCGCTGATTGAACAATATTTTCGTATCGCTTCGTATGCAGCACGAATCTCGAAATAATATCTTTGCGACTATCAAATAACATCCGATTCGTTATCCAAGGAAATGAGAAAAAAAAATTGAAGATACGATTGTTGCACACGTATTTCAAAACGCGTTTCGCAAACGCTCGTGTACCGCGAAACCATAACGGGACGGTTTTCAATTAACTAAATTTGCGGTATGTTACGAAGTTTCGTTGGTTCTACTGTGCAACGTTGTGCACTCGTGGCTTGGAAGGAAATTTGTACGAAATTCCGTCGAAAACTGACCGAGAGAATTCAACAAAAACGTTTTGGTATCCGAGACATTCTACTGTATTCCAGGCCTGCCGTCTCTCCCCTTCATCCGCAACGGCGTATTAAGTCTCTGCCCAATATACTTCGTTGTCACGTTAGAACAAACGCGCGTGCAATGCGGATAACAAAAAGATAACGATAGGAAGACAGTAAGTAGACAGACTCATCAAACGATTGGAAGGCAACAAATATCTAAATATTGATCACCAGAGTCGCAAAAGCTAAAGTTTTTATAGAACTTTTTTTTCTCATTCCCTCGAAATGGCGAAATTCGTAAGAAGGTTCCAAGCAATCAGTCCGAAGATCAGTAAGATTAACCGACACGAAAGCAGTGAGCGGTATAAGTACTCGTGTCTTCCCTCAATTGCAGAGGACGAAGAGAAATTCATCCCTTAAAGGGGTATATGAGGGTAACAAACGTTTTGCTCGTCGACTCACGACTCTCTTTACGGTTCCCTCGGGACATAATCCGGCGGTTGAGCGGTATGCATATTATTGTCTACCTATATAGATGAGTATAGAGCTCTCGAATCTCTCGAGAATTCGTAGGACCGCTCTAAGGAGGGTACAAGCGAATCACGTTTCCAACGTAAGACGATGAGCCTAGCAGCGAATTTTGGAGAATGCGCATCGTTAGCAAAAACGCTCATTCCCTCAGCCAGTAAACGTTCTCCTTAAAAAAAAAATGAGGTATCATTACCGTAAATCTTTGAAGATTTAAATACCGTTTCTCGATGATTGATTTCCTCGAGAATCCGCCCGGTTGGTCGATTCTTTCTTTGCTTTAACATCTATCAGAAGCTCGTGTTCTCCCGACGTTCTTCTATAGCCATTGGCTTCGCGAGTCTCCTCGCTGACCTCGATTAATTCCTATCGTCGATTCTAAACGTTCGACCGCAGTTCTCTCGATCGCGTTTCATTCGTGTATTAGCGAAGTCTACATCAGAGAAGAGAACAGAGAGTGAGCGAGAGATTGCGAAGGAAAGGGCCCTCTCCTCGTGGAAATTGGTGGCTCTCACGAGATTGGCGAGGATCGGGCGTAGCAATCAGTTCCACGACATAACTCCTCGAAGGTACGGGTGGACTTCATAAGCCCGCGGGTCCTCCGATAGCCGATCGTCCTTCGGTCATGTTCGACCTCCCCTTTCCCCGGTATCTACGTCGTCTCTTTTAGAGATCTCTCCACCTTACGACCAGCTTCGCTCAGCTTCTCTCTTCCATTTTCACCCTTTCCCTATTATTTCCGGTTAGCCCCCTCCGCTCGCTCTCTCGCGCCCATTCACTACTTTCATTCGTACGTATGTGTGTTCGTACGTCTCTGTCTTTTTGGATATACATTGTCGGATGTACGAGAATGTTACGTCGAACGCGGTCCTCGTAGCGTCTTGTTGAAATTACAAAGTCTAGAAATCTCCGTGCGATCTCTCGGCCATTACGATCCTTACTCGATGACCGGTGCTCTTGCTACTTCCATGTCAACTCAATCTCGATTCAAGCGATTCTCTTCGCTAGTACAGTACCCGCACGTTGAAGCCTGCGGCAATCTTATGTTATCCAATCGATAGCGAAAGAGGGGGCGGGGAAAGCTTGTTGAAATCCCTTTCGGTGGCATAGCCACTTCGCCGCTTCGATTTTATTCAATTTTTTCCTACAAATTCGCCACATTCATTGTTTAATAGTTGTTCGGATACTTAACTGGTATCTGAATGATGTTTACACAAAAATGACGCGAGATTTTTTTTTTTAGATCGATAAATATACCGACTCTATGCCGTTGAAAATTCATTTGTCGTATGGGTAGTAGAAACGAAAATTATAACGCGCAGTTACGAAAATGAGTCGATTATTTATCAATTACCACTTCTCTTTGTTCCATTTAATGTAAAAATATTTTTACATTTTTTTTTTGCTCAACTTTCGAACGAAATTGTCCTCGAGAATGATTAGATTTCAAATACTTTTGCTTTTCCGTTTTTGACGGATATATATGACCCGATGCATTTTTTTTTTTTTTTTTTTTTCAATATTGCGTCTCGTATTCATTGTACTAACCGTACGTGTAAAGTTTCGAACGATTTTATAAAAGAAAAAAAAAAGTTAACTACAATAAGCTTCACAATGCTCATTTGCCGGGATTTTCAGTCTCCGAACTGAAGGATATAGTTATAGATCCTGTCTTCGTAACTTCCTTCTAAAGTTAGCGGTTGAACATCTTCTTGCCGCCATCCGCCCAGCGAATAATACAAGCCATGATGCTGTACGTAGATGCTGATGCTTTGGCAAAGGAATGGGGTGCCCGCCAGTGGGTGAGAGGGTTGTACGACGCTATAGCGAGTTTGCGAGGGTTGCCAGTCGAGGAGAGAGGCCACGACGGGGCTCGGCCTTCATGGAGAAACGACGCGAGTTCTCTCTCTCTCTCCCTCTCTCTCTCTCACTCTCTCTCTCGTCTCGTAGAAGCAACCGAAGCCGATTCTAACTTCACCGGATAGTTAAGCTTTAAGGGGAGGGAAAGCAGTATTCGCGGCCCTACGGAGAAACTAGCGTTCGAGGGGGACGACCGGGGTCGCGGATGATCGGGGGCGGAGAAAAGCGGAGATTCGCGAGGGTCGGGCGCGGGGTTTCTCTCAATATAGCTTCTCCGATTTCCGCGAGGGCGACCAAGTTATATCGAAGGACCTTGAATTCCAGAGCTCCTTCTCAGCTTAAACTATATCTCAACGATAAATCGTATTTCCGTGGCTTGTCAAATCCTTTTGCTTTCTTTATTTTTCGACTCTCTACCTATAGTAGCATTTCATTTTATCCAGAAGCGGGTAAAACTCGGGACTTCGATTCAATTAATTGATTCGTTTATCCAGTCGTAACTCATACTTTCGCGGAATATCTCGCTGTTGAAGCGCACGTGTTTAGTAGTTTTTGGACGGCAAATATACCTATTACTCGAGCATTTCGTTGTATGCAATTGTTAGCGAGTGAATCTATTTTGCTTGAGAATATTTGAAGAAAAACTCATATTCACGATTTATTAAAGATTTTTCCTGATTTTTCTTTAAATACTACGACATGGATTAGCAATCCCCAAATATCGAGAACATTTTTTTTTTTTTTCATTATTTACTTTCATTCAATACTTCATTACGTTTTCTGGCGATCGTGGATCTGTTTTTTCATCGTCGAATATTATTAATATAAGGGTTAGTCTCGCTTTTCTTATTACGGAACGAGCAAAGATTTGAATCAGGGAAGGGTGTTCGATCGGAGAGGGTGAAGACGGCAAAGACCCGTCGAGATTGAGCCGCCAGCAATAAATAGATGATTGAAGGAGTCCCTCCTCCGTTAGACGACGGAAGGGATATGAAATTAATACAAGTCTATCGTCTACTTGGTGCTGAGTCGGCGCGGCCTCTTTGGTCGGCCCGGAAGGCATCTCTGGAATCCTTAGGCCGTTCGACCGGAAGGACCCCTTCGACGCGAATATCAAGGAAATTGGATGGGTACCGGTAGGAGAGTGCCGAATATCCCCCGTCTCCTCCCCCTTTTACGTGCAATACTGCTCTTGGTATTATCGATGCTCAACAATCTATGATTTGCACAACTTTCATGCCTCTCGTTAACGTTCCATACAATATCAAGTATTCAAGACACGAAACGATAACAACATAAAATATCCCTTTATCCCGCATTTTTCTCGAACACCGCATTTCACAGATTCACTTTGCAACAACTATTGTCGACTCAAATGTATCATATTTAGCGTACTGAATTCTGTATCTCAAAAAACATTTTTTTCCCTTCGCATAGCCGCCAATTTGATTATCGTATGCTATTCGCTTGAAAGTTCGGTTTCATCGCGTAAATTCTCCATTCGATCAACCGTATCACCTGAGACACTCTAGTTAAATGCCATCATCGCGATACGCGAGAGTACAAAATCTGCATTTTAAATGTTTCGCCGATTTGAGAGCCGCGCGTCCATCCGGCAGAGAGAGGACCCTTCCACTTTATTGGCAGAAAGTTCGACCCTTTTACGAAGATTGAACCTGAACTCTATGCGCGCGTTCGCTCGGGGACAGGTGAGCACTCGGGGCTTTTTTTTTTTTCTTTTTTTTTTGTGTGGGAAAACTCTCGAACGGCTCGTCGGATACGTTTATATTGGAATGCTTGAAACACGATTGGACTATGGGAGTTTCATGGGCTCCGGACTCGCGTACACGTACACCTAGTATTCTATAACGATCGTGAGTTTCTCCGATAGTTTTCGGAGTTTCTGTCGAGATGAGAGTACACGAGACTCGCCTTCAGGGCAGTAACAAGAAAGATAACTTCGCTGAGAGGGTAAGACGATGGCGTGCCAAGGGTTGATTGGGTGTCCACCCCATCCAACGCGTTCAGCTGCTGACGCTCCCCTCGCGAACCCCCGCGGTCCGACTCTCCTCAGCTTCACGAAATCTCCCACTTGCTCTTCTACGCCAACAGCTAAATCATCCCATGAAAAAAAAATATGGCCGACCGTTGCCGAAAATGGAATTTCAAAGGGACCCCCACCCGCTGACCCCCTTCTATCGCCCGCCCTCGAGCCTTAATGCGAACTGCCGCACGTAAAAGGGGTGAGTCGTCTTACGTTCTGCTCGATACATCGAAAGTTTCAAACGTCGATGGCAAAAATTATTAGACTCGCTATCTTCGGTGACTAATAAATCATTTGCTATTATATTAATATCATTATTATACGACTTGTATAGATCGTAATTATTTTATTATTATTTTTTTTTTTCGGAAAATTGGATTGATCAATCTTCGTGACTGATTGGAAATATTCGTATTTTTGATTAATAATAGCCGAATAGTTATAATAATTGAGGTCGTTAGTTATGAAGAGATTCGCGATTGCTTCAATCATCTTCAATCGTGAAGATTGCTTGTGTAATGATAGCATGAAAGTAGGATGATTAAATCGATTTTCCGTGAATCGGTGGAATTGTCGATGTAGGATTACACTTGATTGTTTACGAAATAAGTTAACCTTGGAGTGGTAGTGCGACCAAAGGTAAAGGTGAGTTTTATGAAAATTTGATGAAAAATTATCGATTAAATTCATTTGCTCGGTGATTGAAATCTTCTTAAAAGAAAATAAAAAATTATTTTTTAGCGTCACGTGTTGTTATCGTGTATATCTTCGTCTACAGAAACAGCAAAGTCAGAGTTAATTATTATTTTTAACGAGAACATATAAAAAAAAAACGCATATCTCGTCGATTATAAATGTTTGTGAAAAGATTTCTCGTCCTTTATGAAAAGCAAAAAAAAGCTAAATCCCATAGCGTTGCATTCTTGATGGGCGAAAAGCCTGTATCTCGCTGAACGGTTGAGACTCACAGTTCGCAAGTGGCTGGCAATTGATTTCCGAAGGGACTCTTATTCTTGGGTATTAATTTAATTTGCTCGTGTGCGGAGATACTCAGAACTGTGGGGCGAGATGTTAGGGGGGTAGAGGGTCGGAGGAGGAGGAGGAGGAGGGTCAGTAGTAGGACGCGACGAAGGAAGGTCCCGAGTTCCAGGGAAGTCCTCTCAATCACGACGATCTCTCTTCCCACGAGGGCGATCGTTCGACGAGAGTAACTTGGAAGTCGCTTGTGTCCGGCGACTGGAGTGCTGTTGCCGGTTTTCTCTCTCTCTCTCTCTCTCTTGACCCCTATCTCTCTTTCTCTCTCTCTCTCTCTCTCTCTCTCTCTCTCTCTCTCTCCCTTTCCCGCTCCATTCCTCGACATCATCCCTCGACTTTGCTCTCCTCTTCGACGAACGAGCCTCCCCCCAATGCACTCCTCAGCTGGCCGTCGCAAAGCAGCCGGAGTCTCGCGCGAACCTTCTCTTCCCTCCTCCGAATAACCTTAGTTACTTTGCCGGACTGTTAGGTTACCGAAGCCGGTATGGCCGAAGTATGAAACTCCTCGGCCCTCCTAGGAGAGTCCTAGGTAATCATCGAACTTCGCTGCTCCCTCTGGAACCCAACCTCACCTTCCACTCGCCATCTATTGCCCCCCTTTTTCCATACCCCCAGTTACCCCGCTGTACACCGAGAGCCGATATAACTTTGCTCCTGAGGGGGTAGTGCTGCTTTCCGTCGCGAAGCTATACCTCTCTCGATGGTTCACCCCTCTCCCTATACCCGATCGCTACTACGAGCCGTAGAAGCGGCTAGAAACGTTCTCTCATATCAGACTCGTCTCACAATCTACCGAGCTATATGCGTAATTGTCTATCGTCGGCAAAAAATTCATGAACCGAAATGTACCGACATAATCGAAAGTTCCAGTATCGATTTATTCATTCGTCAATTGACCATTGAACGAGCGATGAAACTGGAAGTTATTCGTGAGGAAATTCAGTCGCGTTGACAATGAAAACGAACAGGAAGACAATTTTTTTTTTTTTTTTTTTCAATTACGGATCTACGATTTGACTCGGAAGTAAAATAAATAAATTTACGCACTTTCCGCTTGTAAGGCAATTTCTGAATTCGCAAAGATCGCTCCGATGCCGCTGTTATGAATAAAGAACGACTTTTAAATCTCAAATTTTTAAATCTTCAGAGTCACAGACTGAAACAGCATATTTGTTAATAAAATTCGTCGAAGCTAAATCCTTCCTGTTTATAAATAAAACGAGCGCCAGTTTGCAAACACAATTATTCACGAATAAATGTATTTTGAAAAGCTCCGTTAGAAAGGTCGTTTGTATAATTTCCATGACAACATACGAAATTTCGAGACGTGACGTGGAATATTCGCGCTATTATCGTTCGCGTGTCGAATTCGCTTGAGCGAAACTGAAGCGACAAAGATTCCCGCGTTCGTTGGGTTGTAACGATAAGGTGCGTGTGCGTATATTAGAACAAGTAGATGCGGGAGGGTCACTGATTAGAATCCTCGGGTCCTTATCATCGTGATTTGGAGTCAGTGCTCCAGAGTTTGTGGGGTCCTGGAGACGTTCGTGGAACAATAAGGCGCTCGTCGGATGCGTGATCCGCTACCTATATCCCCAACAATGGTTGGCTTATTATCTCAGACAAAAGCACGTATCTGCGAAACCCGCGGGATTGTATAGAACGAATCACGACCCACAGCCTTCGTACGAAAGACGGTTTGCGTTTCTCTAAGCCTACTAATGGATTCCTTCAGCGGCAGATGTCCTCGACTTAAGATTGACCGACTTCGTTAGATATTAATACCGCATTTCCTTCCAACATAGCTATAGATAGATGTAGATATACATATATATCTCATCGTCCCTCTCCGAGGGGTTAAATGCGTTAAACTTATTGCTGAAGATTTATTGGCTGTCGCAAACAACGCCGTAAACTTGAACAAAATCCTAATCCGCGTCTGATCACCAACGGAAATGATCTACTAGGTTCCTAAATAATTTATCGTTCGGACACTGGCATAGCAAACAAATTTTTCCAAGTTACGGGACACTTTTGCTCGTCAATTAAAATTACAAAAAAGAAAATTATATTAAAAAACGGAATGTTACCGAAGTTATAAAATTAATGCAAAGCTGTAGCTGTTTGACTTTATACAAAAATCCGCTTGGAAATGAGGGGTTTAAACTTTCGTTATGCGAACGTAAGTATTAAAAGGATATTTAGCCAACTTCCGGAAAAGGATTTAAGAGGAATGGGTTTATATTCTGCTGTCAAGGGATAGTCGTTTCTGTTTCGTATAATTTATGTTTTTTTCACTGACGCGTATCCGTTATCCGAGGAAAATCAGAGAGATGGCGTAGGCTACCATTTTGCAGTCACCATCTCATGGGAATCGAGGGTGTAATGGGACGCGAGATGCTATTGATCCACCCTCTTGGTAGACTGTTTGCCAGAGCCACCTACGCTCTACCCTTTCAACCTTCTTGGAGTTTACAACGGCGATAAGTGTAGCTATTACGTTCCATCGGTCAATAAGATAACTTCGAAAATTTTCGAAAAAAATTAACTCCGCGATCAATGGTCACTCGTCAAATCTACTAAACACAATTATTAATCATTTTTTTATGATTTACTATCGATATCCTTACCCCTCACCATTTTATCTTATTGGAATTAAAAATAAATATTCGAAAATCACTGACCAACGTCCGCCACCGAATCGCGCACAGTGCAAACTGTTTCCTAAGTCCGCGTCTCATCGCGAGAACAAGTAGACAGTGAGAAGATGAAAAGAAAAGAGAAATAAAAAAAGCATCATAACGCACGCGAGTAACGCTCGTGGCGTCGAGAACCAGTCCGGTCCCCTATTCACGCTCGAGGGGTGGCGTTGATGGTCAGTATTCTCACCGAGCGAACTGGTCAGCAGCGGATAGAGTCACGCGGTATTATAGCGGGCTTCGTTTTCCAGCATCCCGGTTGATACAGGGCACTGGGACAATGATGGACCGGAGTCTCGCGGACAATGATCGTTGTATAATCGTTTATGAAACTGGACATCGCGCGAGATGACCGACGTGTACAACCGGTCGAGCAGATGTTCCGGCAAGACGACTCTCTGCCGGTCCAGCTGCTGTCCAGTATCTGGTCAATGAATTCGATTGCGTCGTTAAGAATAAATAATAAAAAAAAAGCAGAAGCATCACACATACTATAGCATTCAAAAATAGAATTTAACAAGAGAAAAGTCTATTTTTTCCCAAGAGAACAGCGCGCAAGTGGGTTTGGCGTTTTACGGAGGATTATCTTATTATCTATGAGGTGTTGCCACAAAAATTCTTCATTCGTGACACTAACGAGTCTGACGCCAGAAAATAATCCTCTGTTGCATATCCGCGTCAATTTAAAATTCGTCTCGTAATTGTCTTGAAACAAAAACACGAGTTTAGCGCGTGTGTATGTGTGTTTGTGGACAAAGGGTGCCGGGTAGCCTTCGTAAACAATTAGTCCGCCGCAAGCCCCAGAGGGGTCTTATGCACGAGTAGCGGAGATGCGATAAAAAATGAAAACTTGCCAAGGATATAATCCGACGAAAATAAACTCGGTAAATAAATAATTAAACAATTAGAGGCAACGCGATGTTCAGGCTCTGCGCTACTTGCGCGATATCCAACAGTGCGGAGTTGAGTCCGTTGATACCGAGCGTTGCTTTGCTACGAAAATTTGTGTGCAACTACCGAGTAATTTTTGACACCGGAAAGACCGCAAAAGCGCTCGGGCTTTTCGGCCAATGGACGTTAGTTGAACCGCGTGAATTTAAGGCAAAGGGTTCAAAACACTTGGCACTCATCGCCAATGACACTCAACCTTCGAAATATGAAAATATACTTTTTCGGGTTTTTGCTCCGTATTTTTAATTTATGCAAATAATTTCCATGATAAAGTAATTAATCATTTTCTACGATGGAAATCGCAAGATTTTTGTTATATTTCACTTTCGCTTTAGTTTTTTTTTTTTTTTTTTTTAATTTATATTTTATTTGGGTAACTTATCGCTCGAGTGGAACTTATTAATTTTCTTGCTCTGCGGACCTCTGAGAACCGCCAAAGGCTCCAGAAAAGGTTGATAGCCGTGCGGTCGCGGACGAGTTGCATATTATGAACTCTTCTTGGCTATGTTTTCCAGTCGTTTCTACTTTACCGCTTTCTGGCTCTGGACCGCGCGCACCGGACACCGCGAGATACGAGAACGAGAGTGAAAAATAAAACGACTATGTGTACATGAAAGAAGCGAGAAGGAGGCGAGAAAGCGGACCGACCCAAGTTGTTGTTGTTTTTTTTTTGTATTTTTTTTTTCCACATGTGTACATGTTTATACGTCTGTGTGAGCGCACGTCCGTTTTATCGCTCGTTTTATCTCCGGCGCTCGCGTATCGTTGTCCAGAAGCCAGAGACCCTCACGCCGACGCTACACCCGAGTAAGAATGCTAATTGGAAAGCTTGGTTTTCTTTTCTCGCTCTCTTATACCACAGCACTTTTTTTTTATTCGTCCTTTATATTATTATTATTATTATTTTTTTTACCGTGACTTTTTAAAATATTACGTAAACCTCGTAAGACAGAAGTCATTAGAGAATAGAACAATAGAAGTCTGGCTGCTCGCAAAAAAAGATATTTTTGAAAAAATTAAAAATTTTTTTTGAAAATTTCGAGTGAAATATCATGAAACGAAAAATCATCATCAAAATATTCAAATCATTTCGAAGGATTTAAATGATTTGACGAAATGGTTTATTTGCAATGATTATGGAAAAAATATTAAATTGAAGTCACGCGCGTCGTTTATTTCTTTCTGGATCAATGTGACATTGCGAGTTATCGAGTGGCGAGTGTGTGAAATTCTTTAAAGCGGATCGTCCGATCGAGCGGGTCAATGTACGAGGGGAGAATTTTTGTCGTCTCGTGTTAGTTTTGGACATCCCTGGTGGTTCGGGCCTCGCGGGCATGTATGAGGCGGCGCGCAAACGAGTAGCGCGAGGGGTGGAGAATTAAGGGTGCGCTATAGGTGGTTCCGTGAGCCGAGGATATTTCGGCGGGGCGTGGCGATGTCTTAGATGCTTCATTGATGTTTTAGCCAATAGCGAAGAGCCAAAAGTCGATTATAATTTACGAACTTTTAGTAACTTTTCTCAGAAATGATATCTTTCTTTTTTCTAATTTCGCGCGGGTCTCAGCCTCAAACGACTTGAGGATAATGCTTAATAAGTAATTGGCAATTTGATAATTTAGGGGTCGTGAATCTTCCAGCGATGATTTAACAAATATCTAAGAGCCAAAATTTAACCTTAAATTATGGTTCATCTTTCATATTTAACCCTTTTCAGAAGGAACTCTTTTCCTTTGTATCTAAGCGTCGCCGGTCTGCCCAGCGACGGCTTCAGAATTCTTGATCGCAGACAGGGACGACACCGAAGGTCGTTCTTGCAATTTCACCGGTGATTCCGCTTGCTTGTTTCTCTGGTTTACGAAAATGTGACCAAAGTGGTAAAACACAGAGCGAGATGGAGAGTTCGAGAGTATTATGGATATAGAGAGAGAGAGAGCACAGGAGCACTTTTACGTCGGGGTTTATGCCTTCCGGTTCCTCCCGCGACTATTATCCGGCCGCTCCACGTTGCTCCGGTCCTCGTGTTGTGCCTGAAACAATAAAACACGTTCATGAATGAAGCCCTACCGGGTTAAGCCACGTTGGGCCCTCTCTCCCTCTCCCTCAACCCTCAACTCGTGAATGCGAACGCCGCATCGTCCACTACCCGCCACATACCGACACACCACCCTCTTTTAACGCGCTTCATCATCCTCCGTCTCCATTCATTCGTGGGGCTTTCGTAATAAACTCGAAGGTGCCGCGGCTTTCTCTAGCTTTCTCTCTCGCAAAAGACAACGTTTCCTCTACAACCCCCTCCCCCCCCCCCCCGGTCAACCTATACCAAAATACAAATAAACGCTACCAAATGCTCGGGAAAAGTCAACATAAAATAATAATCCAACAAAATTGTTCTCGCTATCCCATAACATTAATTCATTCCTAATAGCTCGCCGCGTGTTAAACCTTCTCGCAATGTTAATTTTCGGCATTAACGGCGATAAAATAAAAACTTGACAAATTCGAAATTGGTGGCTAAGGGATTAAGAAATCGTATTCGAGATTCGATCTAAGAACGCTATTTCCTTCGGTTTCTTAGGAGGCGACTTATCTGATTATGCAATTCTTTATTTCTTTTCTTTTTTATCCTCCGGTTGCTCTCTGACGTTTCAATTTCCTCGGGAGTGCTTGCAAGATAAAGGTAGTGCACCAGAGAGTCTCGTGGTCGAAGAAGCGCGAGAGGGAAAGGGAGAAGAGCAAAACGACAGCGAGATAGCGTTGGGAAGTGAGAAAGCGTTCTCCACCGCTCACTCCTCTCTATTCGGTATACCAGCGTAGAGATCTAGAGATCGTAGGCTACCCGAGAG
Source organism: Cryptus armator (assembly GCA_963971235.1). Taxonomy (NCBI): domain Eukaryota; kingdom Metazoa; phylum Arthropoda; class Insecta; order Hymenoptera; family Ichneumonidae; genus Cryptus; species Cryptus armator. Next base: position 8,381,542 of record OZ020240.1, read on the forward strand.
CGGAGTTCAGCGGTGCGAAAGGGGGTTGCAGGAAGAGCTGGAATTCGCAGTACTACGGGTTTCTATCGGCTCCTTGGGGATGTTTCCACCCCTATTTCTACCAACTCTACCAACCTTACCCCTCCTTACCCCCCTATGCTTTTCCTCCCGTTTGCCGTGTACACCACCGCTACCGAATACACTTCTATAGTCATACAGACTCATTGCGTATAGTATAACGCCGTTGCTGGTGGGTTGTTGGGTATTGATCGTTTGGGGGGGAGGAGGAGAGGGACCACGGAACGCCGAGCACCGTTTCTCTCCCCACTTCTCCTTCACCTGCAAAGCAACGCATCCTTACACATCCTTGCATCTCGTCCTTTCCACCAACATATCGCGTCACCCCTCGCTAGATGCACGAATGCATCGAGGCTGCACACCAGCAACAGCACAGACTTTCATCCTCACCTAACCAATGTGTTATATATAGATCCCAAGAGCCTTGCGGTTCGATACCTTTTTACGTCTATGGCAGCGACATTTATACGATATAAATTACGTATCGTATAATAAACGTTATCAAACTTGTGCTGTTTATTCTCATTCCCACTTTTCGAGAATTTTTTATTTGTTTCGTTACAATTTCCTTCAATACGATTTTGGTTCGATGTCTGACGAATTTGACAAAAACCTCGCCGTTTTATCGACGAATTAACCATCAACTTTTTTATTAAGAATTTCTTGGAATGATTAATGGTTTTTTTTGGTAATAGATGATAGATGATCGTTTACTTGCACAGGCATATTTTTTTCGTAGGTTTGTCTTTTGATGATCAATGTAGAGATCTTTTTTTTAACCACGTCAAAGGTATTCTTATCTTTATTGCTACAAATACCGGGTGCGCTTCGGAGCGTAAAGGCCACACGCTGGAAATGAGGACATTCCGGTCGTCCTCCACACAGATCAGACTTCGGTCATTAAGGATCCCTTGATCCTGCCACTATCCATTCCCATTCCAGTCCCGGAGTGCCGAAATACTACCAGCTTCGCAATGGTAAAGTGCTTCCTCTTACTCCCGCTTCCATCTTCTCTCTATGCATGCTGTACCGGTCAATGTCTCTCTCGCGTGAACTACTCGAGCCTCTGATACGAGGCGAATAGTCCAGCAGAGACGTAACCAAAATAGTCGCTGATCGCGTCCAATTCAAAGTCTTTAGTTAAATGTCTATGCAATTGTCCTTTTCGTCATAAATTTCTCGAATTAATTATTAAAAAACTGAAAAACAATTTGAAAAATTTCTTTAAATATCGCCGAAAGTGAAAAATTATGATTTTGAGGTTTTCAAATTTATTTCGTATGTAGATTTCATTTTTTTTCTCAATCTTTACAAAATCTGCTATTATTTGTTGACGATGAAGATTATTCTCACTTGAAACTGGATACAATAAAGAAATTTTTTTAAAATGCGTGTACTTTCGCGCGCTTAGCAGTACCTTAAAAAAAATCGTATCTTTTTCCGAGAAAGTTCGCGAATCTTTTATATATAAAAATCTTCGCAAGTTACATTTCTTAAAATTTGAATATGATAATATTTCACGGTGGGGTTTCACCGAGTGCATTGGAAATCGTAAGAGTCTCCGTCAAGCATCGTTCACTTAACACGGGAGGGAGTAAGTCGTTGCCGGGATCTCTCGTCGGGAGTAGAGGGGGTGAATGGGGTACGGGGCCGCCGTTTTCCAGGGAGGGTAAGAAGCGGTTAGGGGTCGTGGCGAATCTAACGTTTCCACGACGAGGGGGAGAAAGGAAATACATCGCGCGGGTAGAAAGGAAAGGTGGGGTAACAAGATGGCCGCGAGTGCAGAGTTTCCTAGGCGAGAGCCAAAATAGGGGAAGTAAGACATTTCGCTGTGCCCAGATTCTCTCTATGTGCAATAATACTATATAGCCTCTCCAAAAATCTCTCTGTTTTCTACCCCACGCATCGCTTCTCAAATGTCTTTCGCGCATTCTTGCTTTTTTAATTACTTTAAAAGATTGTTTACGATGATTCCTCAATCTGCATTAGAATTTATTTCGGAAAAGCTGCTTAAACCTGTTGTTTTAATCTTCCCAAGAAATCATAAAAGCACCGAATTAAAAAAGCTAAATAATAAAAATGTCGTAAAAATTGTCGGACCGAAAGAATTTTATATCGTCGGTGTCGAAGAGTGTTATTTCTGAAAGCACCGGTACGTTAGACGTACCTATCTGAGGCATGCTTGCATCTCCCGTCCCAAACCGGCGTACTTCTGCGGTCTGACCCGGACACGCGCTTCCAAATTAACACCCGAGCCCTTTTCTCCGTTCCATTAATTAATCTCATTAGTTTAATATCTCCGTGGCGTGACGCAACACAGTACACAACGGCGAGGTTTTGACCTAATAAATCGTTCATAGATTAAGAACTGATCGACGAATAAAGAAATCCTGCAATTTCGGACCACATCTGTACGATTCCAATAGGATATAAAATATTTTCTGTTATTCCAAATGACTATGTCGGGATTTCATGTCCCAACATTTTCCTATGATATCGATCGATCAATCGACAGGCAATGGATCAAGAAGTTAATCCTACAATCTGATCAAATGCATTAAGCATTCCGTTTTACGCCAATAACTATGTCAGGCATTGATATTTCAAATGTTCGTCAAGATATCGATCGTTCATCAATTCCAACATCGTTTCCTCCAATCCTTCGTTCTCCGCTTCTCTTGACAGTGTGTTACATAGTTCAGGTGGAAAATACCGAGTTGGTGCGGGATATAGGCCTGGGTTTCCAGGCCTTTCTGCTCCTTTGCTTCGACAACTCGACAGCGTGTTGCCACCGTTGGTTGGATGTACACAGGCATCATACAGGAAGTAACTCTCCCTCTCTCTCTCGCTCCATGTCTGTGTGTGCGTGTGTGTTATGCCTGGAGTACAGAAACTAGAAGGCTGTTGCTGTTGATGGTATACAGTTTCCGGAATAATGGCGAGTGTGTAGAGTTGTAAGAGACGGCGAGACCGGTAGTGAACGAGAACGGCGTGTGCCGTTCGAGAGAAGCATCGTTCGGAGAACGCACACATCGCAAGATACGAAGCCTGGCTGACGTACATCCTTGGAACGTGGTGTGTTCCAAGCGGCGTTAGAATGTTTGCGCGTGTATGTACGAGGAAACGGGGCAACGTAGAACGGACGTACGAACCGAGAGTGAGTGAAGAGGCCGAGCCGGTTGGTGTACGGTATACGCGATTCGGGAAACTCTGCTGTGGAATGATGCAGAGAGAGATAGATAGACTAGGAGAGAAGAAGGGCGGATGGAACGGCGGTGGTAGTCGCCCGGACAGAGAAATGAGAATAGTGTCGGTCTACGAGCTGAGTGGAGTTGGTGAGCAAATTGCTCAAAGTAATTAATCGCTTTTGCCGGGTTGGCTTGCCACGCCGCCGGCTGAAGCTCATCCAAGGGGTGGCACCCAGGTACCTAACCATGCTGCTGCCGCTGCGGCGACAACCCGGTGGTGAAAGCATAGCCCGCACTACTTCGTGCGCTTCCAACACCGTACAGCAGAAGCAGCAGCAGCGGCAGTGGCAGCATCAGCAACGGCATAAACCAGTCAGGCAAAGCAACGAGAGAGGCGCAGCGACGTTGCTCAAACTCTATCAAAATGGGAAAGCCCCCCTCCCCTCGCGATGTGGCCAGCCGATTTTCAATGCGATTCAGGAAACTACCCCTGGATAGTATCCTGAATCGTATATACATCTCTCTCTCTCTCTCTCTCTCTCTCAGTCGGTCTACGATATTCGATTATAAATCCATTCTGCAGGCGTAATTGGCCGAGAAGTTGTATCGGTTTGGTCGATGCCACGGCGTAGAATCGAATGATCTTTCGATCAATCGTTCACAGCTAATTCGCCAAGTGAGATTGATTGAATTTTATCTTACGAGTCATTCCTTCGTTTCACTTTCGTTCGGATTTTTGAGAAAAATAAAAAAAAAAAGAAAAAATTGACGCTAATGCGTACGAAGATTTTTTTCTTCTTTTTTTGCGTCTCATTGGCGACGAGAAGAGGGGCCGAGAAGCCGGTAAAATAGATGTAAGGAGGACGGATTAATGGAGAGACGGAGAGGATGCTGCACGGGTTGAAAAGGTTTCCCAGCGTGAGAATAGTCGTGAAGGGGTAAAATAGCGTTGAAAACTATCCCCACCACTCGGTCGCGTTAAATCTCGATCGTTCTTGATCCCCCCCGCCGGTGGCACAACGCCCCGAGGTCGCGCTCGTAAAAGAGCACCGCGAAAGGCGAACGGATAAGAACGAGAAGCAGAAGAAGCTGTGTGTTCTATAGCGATTTTCTTGTTTCACCACGATTTTCGACCCTCTCCCTACAGAGTGCTCCGGACTCTCTGAGAAAGCCACCGGAGCGTGTACTCGAAAGAGGTGGGTTTGCCTCGGTGGTGCTTCATCCTCGAGTTCTGGGCGCGACTAACCTCTATCGATCGTAAGAAGGTTCGCACACCTACGATCCTCACACTTCTACGGTGAACTATATACTGGGTGGTCGAGATCGGCCGGAGCAAAGACATCGCAGCATCTTAAATATTAATATTCAGCTATAATTTCTAAAAAAACATCTCCCTCTCAGATCAATAAAGTTCATCGAAAATCAATGAGCACAAATTATTTCTTCAACGGAAAAACAACAAAAAAAAAAGGTTAGAAACGAAAAAAAAAAAAAATTCTTTCGATCTTTTTCTTAAAAGTATCTTAGTGAAAAAATGAAAAACAAACGCGCTGGAAATCGTCGTAGTATTATAATTTTTAATAAAACCACGAGTACGAAATAATAAATAGTTGTGGGTTGATATGTGTGTGAATCAAAGGAAGAGATGATTTTGAACGCGAGACACCCTTTGTACCGAGAGGGTACGACTCTCTCCCGTTTCACCTCCTCTCCGTCCGTGAGCCGTGGCTTTTGGAGCTTCCGGGGGTCGTAAGAAGCGCGGCTTTGGCGGACAGCCCCCGGGACATAAGAACACTCGCGTAGAGAGGGTGGTAGGCCGACGAGAACGGTCGGTATACGACGGCAACCGAGGCAACGAGCAGGGGCGGGGGAGGGTTGATGCTCGTGTGTTCTGTGCGAGGGTAGCTCTCTCCTGTCGGAGAACTAAGTTGTATTGATCCTAGGCTGCAGGGGTGGTAAAACCCGGCAGGGTTAGTACGTGTTCTTAATCGCCAAGTGACCGCCCTCTCTCTCCTCCTTTCGTTCTCCCACCTTCGCGCCTCTTTGCCCGCCACCCTCTCCCACCCTTACGTACCTACCCTTTTCGTTCTCGCTAGCACCACCGACCCAAGAGACGCACGAAGCTCGTACTCTCTTCTCACCCTCGTCCGGCAAAACCACCCTCCTCATACACCGAACTGAATCTACCCTATCTCATACCACCCCCTCCCCCCTCCTCACCCTCCGACGAGAACACCAACACGCCCACGATTTTCCAACACCGAGACGTCGTCCACGCAAGTAAGCGAGGTTTACCATTGTTTCTCGCCGTAAGAAGATCCAAGAATCACGACTCGCGTTTTTCTTTGCGTATTATGATTTCTTTTTTTCTTTATCTCGTCTACGGGTAGCGAGATATTTTTAATTTGTCCATTGATAAGTAGATCATTTTTCTTCGTTAAACTTTTCGATAGGAGATCATGAATTAGTCGAGGAATATATTAGAAGTTATTCGGAGAATGATTTAACACGAGCGAAATTGACCGAGAGGACAGCTGTCGGATGTGCAGAATTAACGAATATATTCAAAGTGGAAACGTTAAATCGAGTATCCCATATGTCTGGGTTTTAATTCAATTCGGACGAGCGAATATGCATCTTGAAATTCTATCCCGGTATAAGTACGAAAGTGGTAACAGAGTTAAGTTTACATCGTCATTTGAATACTTAATTGAATTGCAACGCGTTTTTCCCTGCGATACAGAAAGATGGCTACTAGTAGGCGCGCGGAAACTGAGACAAACAAAAATTTTACTCTCACGAGCTTTAACCCCCTGTTTTGTGTCTATACGACATATTCTCACCCTTCGGACCTCGCGAACCTGCTCTCCGAGATCCGGAAGCTGCGAGCTCTCGCAGAGACGCTGCGCTACTGGATGCTCGATGATTTTTTCGTGGGAAAGAAAAATGAGAACTGGTATTACCAGTTCGCATCATCCGCGGAATAGAACTTTTATTTATTTTAAAAAAATTCTTTAGTGTATAGAAGCGATATATTTTCACACTATTTACGGGTTATTGATTAATATCAATTGATGTGTCTAGACAAGTATCGTTAGAACGACAAAAAAAGTTCAACAATCCGTCCAATTGATCGCAAAACAGTGGCACAACCGTTTTTGCTCCGATACCGAAGTGGCCGGACAACTCGTCCCTTAAATTTACGGGATAACCACGTCCGACTATTTTTTCTCTCCCCATTCGTACGTTTCAACAGCTCGTCGTCTCGTTGTCTCGTTAATTATACGCTGATAAGTCTGCGAAGCGGTTCTTTCGCCAGAACGTTGTCCGTTACCGATTCTCGTGTACCCTTTTTTTTTTTTTTCGTAATTCTCTCGATTGAAAGGAACGGCGAAAGATTGTCTCGTATTCTCGAAACCGTTGTCGGGATTCTATCGACGTAACTTTACCCACAGATAACAGGAGAATGAACGAAGGTCTCCTCACGTCCATCGAGACTCGATTTGCCTTTATTCGTATCCGATCGAGTTGAGCGACCTTGTCGCCTCGAAACTGTTTGATATAGCTTTGCGTTTGGCAACCCTTTATTGTACAACGAGAGTAAAGTGTAACTTCGAGGGTGCGGTGTGATCTCCGCTTCAACGAATCGAGTACGAGAATCGGAGAATTCGAGAACACGACAAAGCGAATGCCAACGACAGCTACGAAACTCCTCGAACCTTCAATCCCGTGGTCCCGAAAGACTTAATTTATTTGTCCTCACTTCGGGGCTAAGCACGCTGCGATCATGGATCGCTGCCTCTCTGACGATTGTTGGAAAGAATCGAAGCTTTAACGAAGCGTCGAAATCTCGTGCAAGTACCGTTTAATTATTCGTACACTCGTTATAATAAGTTCTTCGTACTTTTGATCTTCTGCATTCCTTTTTTTTCATAAGATTACCTTTTGCAATTTCTCTGTGAATAAAAAGACTCGACCTCATCCGGATTAAAATAAAAAAAAAAAACATTGGTGATCTACTTTTTTTTTCAGCAGCTTCTACATTGGTTGGTGGAGACGGAAGACTAACTATTGATGCAGGATCTCGGTGAGTAATTAAACCATTCCGCTTGCATTTTTTTTTGCTCATCACTGATTACATCTCAGTCTGCGCGCAATCCGCAATCATAAATTACGAATCTCGCGAGCGTCATATATATATACCTATTGCGCTATTCGATATTTTTCGCCTCGAAGATTTGGCAAAACTTGCGAAGCCGCTGTCATTGCTTCACCGTGGACGATCGAGTCTTAATCGGTTCGGCGGAAATACATATCCAGATGTATAATCCTCTGTAGGAAATGACGTCATCACTCAGTACAATGTTACGTAGCGAGAAGGTTTGGAGTGAGAAATGCCCAGTGGGTGGTACAGTAAAGCCGGAGAGGGTTGGAGAACGTGACGGAGAGTGCGGGAAACTGTAGTATACACAGATGGGGCAATAGCTAGAAAGCTAGACAGAGAATGGGTGAGAGACGAGATTGGATACGTACGAGTACGAGAGTGAGAGCTCGGCGCGAAGCTAGACTAGAGGGAGGATTTTCACGAAATACCCGTAGTCTCGGTTGAGTTATGCTCGTATTTCCCGTCAGCACATCCGATGATGTCTACGGTAATGTAACTGAAATGTATGAACGTTTCGTGCCGTCGCGTTTCTACCGCGTTATATGTGACTCGGTACGGTCACTACCGATATATATCGAATTATTAGAAACAGAACGGCCCGCCTGACTTCATTTAACGTTTAAAACAATGTCGCATTCGCCCTTATGATACTCAGTATTCGATCTCTATATGTATTCACGTATCTATGGATATCTACGTACGATACATATAGGCTTAGTTTCGAATTCGCTTTTCGGCACAGTGTTCTCGATTTCCTATTTACGCATTCACTGAATCTCGTTGCGCAGTGTCCACTCTCTATACGGCCATTTATCCTGACTCCCCGTACGAATATTCATATAGGTACCTATTTATGCTAATATCGTTACAATAGATGAAAAATTTTGTATTCATCGAACATGCAATAACCGTTAGATCGATCGTACAGAACAATTATTGTGGCGCGTCGGTAGTACGCGAGTTACGAATCGTTGAAGCTGTCGACGGATAGCCAATGGATGGAACAAAAATTGAGGGATCAGAAATTGCGTTCAAGAAAAAAGATAAACGCGCGTGTATGTTCTCTTTTTATCGGTTGAAAAAAATCGGAGAATTTGAATATCAAAATTATGATATTTTCAATGCCGCCATTTTTTTTCGATGCTCCGCGTCGAAAATTGCAAGCCGTTGTGCTTTTTCAACATTTTTATTATTCTGTACTGATTTAAAATGATTTCAAAGTTAAAAATATTCGAAAATCGTAATCGTTCGCAAAATCGATCGGCTAAAAAAAATGTTCTCCGTCGATCATCAATCGGCGGTAAATTTTATAACGAGTGTTGTATTCATCCGAATACGCCGTAAAACGCGAATCGCAGTGACGTTGCTAGTTTTATATTTGTCAAACTTTCGCTCTCGTCCTCCGTTATTCTTTTAATCGAGCTTTCGATTTCAACATCCCGGCGATTTTTCCCCCACTCGTCGTGGTTTGACGTTTTACCGAAGCGCCGTAGAATTTTGCCGCATGCGCTGTGAAAAAAGTGAGCGAGTCACTGTATAACACAGGCGAAGCTCTCCACTCTCAAGCTTCTCGCGTGCGTCCTCCCCGTTCTCGCACACACACCGTCGATAAAAAAGCTTTCGACGGTGGCCGCCTTTCTCGTCGTCGTGCCGCCGTTAGTGACTCGCGGCTTTTTCGCCGGAGCTTTTACGCCGGGTGTTTGTTGCTTGTTCGTCGGTCTTCCTTGGTATCATCTATCGTCTCGTGCGCGAGCATGAAATGTTTTTATCATTGCTGAGAGAAAGGGAGAGAGAGAAAAAAAAGAGGGTGAGAAAGAGAAGAGCAACAGAGAGAGAGAGTCCTCGCAAAATTGTGTACGGGGTAAAGTAGCGCGGACACGAGAGGGTAAAACGACAGGGTCGAGGGTGAAAAATTATCTGCGGTGTAAACTGTCGAGTCGGAGAAAGGCGAGAAAAGAGGGCACGAGAGGGAGAAAACGGTGAGAGCTGTATAGGAGAAGACGAAGGATGAAGAATAAGAAGGATTCTACAGTGAGTGAGTGCCGTCGTCTTTCACGAAATAACCGTCTGAAACTAGCTTACTCGTGGTGGGGTTGTTTCTACTCGAGAAAGGGTTTTACTCGCGCCGTTCGCGCTAAGGGGATGATAACACGGGAGCGACAGAGTCAGTGAATATTGTACACCTATAGATAAGCAAATATATGTATATACACATATACATATGGATACGTATAGTATGGATGTACGTCGGCAAAGGCCACGCCTCTTGTCTAAGGTTGCCCCCACTCCGGCATCCACCCCATTGGAGAAGCTAGGATTGCACACGTTTCTCCCCACTCGAATTCTCCTCACGAGAACCTCAGAAGATTTTTCCCGTCTCCCTCGTTTCTGGACCCTCTTAGCCCCCTCCACGACATGGTAATTCTCGAGTGAGAGAACTCTCTCTCTCTCTACCCTTACTAGCGTATCAGCCCCTTCTTCTATTGATCCGGGACTAAGGGGTTCGTTTCTTGCAGCCCTGCAAGGGTCTAAACCCCATCCCCCCCTCCCCTTCTAGACACCGGGTTCTCCTCCGAGGATTCGAAAACCCACCCCCACAGACTTATCTACACGAATCTTTACTTAGCATACATGCTTTTTCTTGACTCCTGATTTATGAGACTTTCTTAGAGTAAAATTACAGTATTTCTCCGTGTTATTGGCTTATTAAAATTTTTCATCTTGCAAACAAATTTTTTAAATCGATTCCGTCGATTTCAGATGAATAAATGGTTTTTGTTTTCATAGTAATAAAAAAAAATCACATAAATCGGCCTCCTTTCTCATCGATTGCTCAGAAGGGTTTTTTTTTACCGTGTAAAAAAATCTCCAACTACGAACAAAAAAAAATCGTATACCATTTTTTTAAATACTTTATAAAAAAAAAAAAAATGCAGATTTTTTAATAATTAATAATGGAGGATTTTTTTACAGGAACTTATTTTACTGCATAAAAAAATGTTTTAGACTGCAATCGATAGCCTCCTCCATCCAATCGCATCAAACTTCAAACTCGTCGAATTTTCTTCGTATTATTATTGTTTATTGGACATTGGGATCAAATATTAATGGATTGATATTGTGTTATCAGAGACTCTCTGATTTTGTTGATTCATCAACGCAGAGAAACACTTTCTAATTACACCGGGGTGAATCCTACCCTTGGATACGGTTTGTTTCGCGCGCGTCTCACATTGAAAGTTGTTGCAGCATAGTCTCGCGGTCGACAAGAGGTTTAGGTGGATAGGTAGTAAACCCAGCACATCAGTTCTGGGCAGAGGTAGAAGAGAACGAGGTAAAGCTGAGAGGGTCGAAGGAGGCAATAGGGATAGGAGAGTGGTATAACCGTGTGCCCTGGTCGGTCGGTGCTTTAGCTAGGGGCTGTTGAACACGGTGGGTCTTATCGGTAAAACTGTTCTATACGGTATACACCCCGGCCATTGGACGCTCTCGAGAGTATATCTCCTCCGCCTTATACCTACTTCTCGGCATGGGATACATGGCAGTTCGCGTGAACGTGAGTTCGCCGGACGGCTGGTCGGTATCTACTTCTCTATCCTAGTCTCTCTCTCACTCTCTCTCTCTCTCTCTACTTCCACCATTGCTTCCTCGACTATATGCCGCGTTAGCTCGTAGAGTCCATACACGAGCAAATTCCAAAGTCGCACATAGATTCGTAACACGGACCACCGAGTTCTTGAATATCGGTCCCTCTCACTCCTTGCCTCCTCTCCGGCATCTATACGGAAGACTTCTCTTTCGTATTTGCATGGATATATGCTATAAAGTATACACACAAACGGAAACCTGTACGGACTCTAACTGTAGACGTAGGTGAGTTTGACGGAGCAACGCATACAAGATACTCGATATACGTTCGTGGTCGCTGTCTATCTATATCGTACGTCGTATAGATGGGTGGAAAGGAGAGAATCGGACGAGAAAAGCGGAAGGCGAAAGATAGCGCTCCCTTTCCTCTTCTCTCCCAAGCCAGTTCTCGAGAAATCGTTCCAGTTTACATTCCCATCCAGGACAGGCTCTATGCAGTTATAGTGGTACTGCTATGCGGGTCTGGTTGCAACGGACGAAACCATTGGGATAGCCTTGCTGGGAATGCCGAGCACTTCGCGTCTATTACTGTATATAATGAAACGCTTCTGGCTATATCGGACTCGATATCGTTTCGTATTCTACCTCGTGCGTTTCTCTATGCCTCACGAGATTCTGTGGTCAAACGCAATTGTTTAGTCTCATTGACATTGTAACCACTGCACGTTGTGTTACTGGTTGTTGTATCTTCGAAATAGAAGGTTTTTTTTTATTCGAAGTTTAACGAAAACTTCGATGTTAACTTCCGTTAATGATCTGGGAGTCAATAGCGTTACGAGACATCATACCGATGTTGTTAACCCATTAAATTAATTTCGACACTTTTCGAGGAATTTATCAAAGTTTTTCCAGAAAATAGATCATCCTGATTTTTCGCACGAAAGATTGTAGTAATAACAGGTTTCAGACAGAATTAAACTGTCGAGAGTTCTGGAGACCTTAATGCAATTTATATGTTTTTCTTTTTTTTTTTTTCAATTTTGCTGATTCTCTTAAGACAACATAAATTACAATTGAAACGGTCGACATTCTGACGTAAATTTGATTACACTGTTTCATACGCACCGCACTAATTTTCCGTGCTGTAATTCCAAGTTTTCGCCATCGTTCGAGATTTTTATTATTTCATAATCTCTACTTTTCCGATATATGTCAGAAATTGACTGTTTTGCAATTTTTTTCTGGCGTATATCTTCAAGCGATATAATTAGTGATACGGTTCACTACGATCTATTTCATTTTATTCTCGGGAGATAGTGACTAGATACATACAAGCAATAGATGTGTGTACGGGAGGCTTGGAGTAGAGTCTCCGGAGTATATCGAAAGTACGAAAGGGAATGGGTGGGTTGATGGGTGGTTCGGTGATGCTTGAGTCGGGTCTATCCGAGGCAAGCCTTTTCTGGGCATTATTCCAGGCGGACTAAGGCTTTCGCAAGGTCTCCTGGCAACCAAGCCTATCAAACTATCTTATATACATTGCGACCCCTTACCCGATCCTTCCGTTGGTCATTCCCTTCCACCTCGCTTCTCCACCGTCAACCCCGGGAATCTCACTTCGAGCCCTTAACGACCGACCCCACGGGAGAAACTGCGAAATTGAGAAAATTATCCTCGCACGCGTTAGGTATACTGCACTGTACTGTGTATATACATATTCCGTATATGTATGTACATAGAGAAATAGATAGAACTCGAGAGAGAAAAGCGAAGGAGGATCAACCCCTTCGGCAAAACGTAACAGTGATGCCAGCGTGCATTTGAGAAACGGAACGAACAAAATGGTATGAGAAGGGGATGAGGGAGAATTCTGTAGCCGACACCGCGGCCATCTTAGTTCTGAATTAAGGAGAGGGTGGAGAGGGCCCGACGACCCTTGCAGTTTAGCAGTTCTGAGGGGGTGGCTGAGCCAGCGCAGCCGGACGCCATACTTTAACCACTCAACCCTTTCCATTTCTAGTACACGTACAAACTCTGCGTATTGAAAAACAGCGAGAAAAGTTTTGTTGAAGAACAATAAAGAAAAAAAAATCGTATTATTTCTTTCTGGTTAGTTAAGTACATTTTTCAAAACGACCCTTCAGATTTTTTGCAAGTTTTCAAAGAAGTTTCGGTTTTCAAAAAATTGTAAAAAAAAATAAATATTTGTCAATTATTTCGTTAACTCTATTCCTTGTGAAAAAACAAAATATGTAAAACTAAAATAATCTCATCGTCCGATTCTCTAATACTCTATCTACTTCGTCCGAATATCCGTGCGTATTGTATGTAACGTTCTAACAAATAATCTACAATTTCGCGTCAATATCGCAATGTTTTTCGAATACTACGAAGCTGCATAGTAATTTTGCTGTGACAGCAGATCTCATAGTGCCTTATCTGCGAAAGTGACGTTTCGTACTGATGCATAGGTTACGTAAAACTGGTCTCTGTAGCGAAGGATATATGTAGAGTTCTGTATCTCAGAGAACGAATAGTCGTCGTGTGTCCAGTAGATGAGGTTCCGCAGTTTCTCCTGGCGGGTTGGTACGTCGTCGACGAACGGAGAGTTATAGGGGGCGAAAGGGGGGCTTCGTGGGCCCTCCCGACAGAAGTTGTAAACTTTATGGTAAACCGTGTGAGAGGCGCACGGGTACCATGCCGGTAAATGGATGCCGTCGTCCAGTCGGAGGGAGAAAGAGGCACAGAGGGTTAAAGTGGGTCCGCTGCTTCTGGCGGCTTCAGAGGTCCAGGAATGCACGCGGCACGAGGCTATCCAAGAGAGAACGACGACGACGACGATGACGACGACGACGACGAGCGTGAGAAGGGGTTTGGGGTGTTTAATCCAATCCGGAGTTTGTTCTTTCGACGATCGACGTAATCACCGGCTACACGTTAGTTTCCAACACAGCGCATATACTCGACAATGTATATATGCTTGTTACACACCGTACACTCGACCTCCAACGGAGCTCCAATGGTTTTGGTCGGTCGCACTTTCCGCTCGGTCGTGTATACTCCTGTACTAGCATACCGGACTTCTCGCCACACTGACTAGGGTTCGCTTGTGTTGCCTTTCGATTGTTGGAATTAACTACCGCCACGCCACTAACAAAATCAACACTCTGGCAATGAAATATTGCTGGAAACTCGTTTGCAAATGTCGGTTTCGAGTTCGTTATCATATATCTATATACATATACGTACGATGTTGTTTCCCATGATCAATTTTATAAGAATCGCGGAATGAACATTTCCGTTTATTTACCTCGCGATTGAGGCAACTCCACTGCATGCGATCTTAAGGGGATGTTTCAAAAAATTGAAAAAATAGTTAACCCCTTAAATTCCACGATGGTAAATACCATATTCCTTGCGTCTTTTATTAGCAGCGCGTTAATATACATGGTTTATACATCCCTGTAGGTAAAGATAGGCTAACTTCGATTTATAATGGATAGGGGGTATCACAGTGCTAGGCTAGCGGGAGGCGATTAATTATAGGGTGAGCTCATTTCGGTGAGAGTGTCCATACCGTTCGGGAAGGCTTTGAGCTCAACTTGGGGTATCTCTGTGTCGTCGCTCTACCAGCATCATCGGAGAGAGAACGCCTGGCAAGTATAAGATACGCGTCCTATGGCTTCGACGTAGAAACCCCAGCTTAGTATCCACGAATATTAGATCAATAATTCTAACCTCGGTCTCGCTTCTATGGTCATGAACCCCGCAGCGTATTAATACGTCGAAGGCGGTACGAAACACACTGGTGCACACCGTAACGCGATATTGTTTCACCGTAGCGCCTTGTATTATCTTCCTTGTGAGGTCGGTCCGATGCTTTCATCTCTAATGTAATATTAAATTTCACCCCGTGTCAGTCATCGTTCGTATCGTTCGAGGGATGAAGAAGCGACGGAAGTCTTTGATTAACAATATCAATCAATCTTCGCACATATAAATTACTGATAATTAGATTGCTTTTTAGTTACTCACGTTTGTAGAATTTTATCCTCGCGAAATGTGGTCAATTTTGTGTGAAATTTTTGCGAAACGATAGACGAAGAGACTTTGTAAGCACAAAAAAATTTAATAAAATGTCGAGTGAATTCGGGGGATGCTACCGTTGACGCAGCATCCCCGAGACTGGTCGACTGACTGTGATTTTTCACGATCTTTCGAAATATGCAAAACCAGTTTTTTTTTTTTTTTTCACATACATCGCGAGCGAGTATTCGCTCGTCTTCGAATCGTCTCCCTTGTACAGGTTTCTTAGCGCCATCGATCGACGGTGCTGCTGCGAGATGACCGGTGACTGGACCGTGAGAGCGGGCATCTCGTCCAGCAACATCCACGCGGACGTGGTCCAGAGACAGGTTTTATTTAAAATCCATATAACTCCGAAGATCTGTAGAGCCCTTCATAATCAAACATCTTTTATGAAAGTACGCAGCCCATTTATTTATCGTATATCTTGTAAACTTCGTATTTATTTATTTCGTTCATTCGTATTTATTTATTTAATAACAATTATTTTTGACAGTTTTTAAGTAATTGTATGAGATAAATCCTGAATAATCAAAAGTCTAAATTCGACAGGGAACATTAATGAAAAACGATTGCAATTTCGCAAAATAAAAAATAGCAAATGGGGGGAGGGGGTCAGTTGATTTGCAATAAGTCAGAGTAGTAAGATGCGACACCTGCGGGATCGTGAGATCTCCGCGATGATCCCATCTCGTGCGCACCGTACGTCCCGTTTGACCAGTTTTCATCCCCTTCCCGGCAGGTCGCCGAGAACTAGTGGCGGCTTCGACATCTCCCTAAATTCTTCGCGTATTCGTCTCTCTATCTCGAGAGATAACCAGTGGTCAGTGGCGTGAGAACTCCGAGTGGTCCAGAAGTTTCCATACCCCACGGAGACAGGTTTATTTCATCCCCTGTGCGAACATCCCTTCGTGACAAATAATATAACTGCGATGCTACGGAACATTTATACGAATCTTCATCTATGACGTTATCCCTTTAACGCAAAATAATATCTCGCACTCGAACGAATTTATGAATTAACGCCTCATAAGGCGCTCGAATCTCGTAACAGTAAATGACTATCAAAGTTTCGGAATTTTTGGGGTACATTAGACAGGTCGTTGAAAATAATGAAGTGAACATTCAAAAGCGTTTGCATTTTCCGAAAGGTTTCGCAATTAATTCGAGTCGTATTCCAACGAATACCGTTGCGGATTGTCTGCTAGCGAATACCACGCAAGGGTATATAAGTTGCAGAACATAGAAGGGTAGGAGGATTGGGGGTCGCAGGGGGGAGGGGGGTAAGGGTTGCATGGCTCAAGGGTATAGTAAGGCGCTTTCGACGCCATGTTTGCGTAGCTTGGCTCGTCGGCTTCTCGAGAGAGAACTACGGCGTCTCTGCTTTTCCGTGGGTTTCCGGGCCGCAGCAGCAGCAGCAGCAGCAGCAGCTGAAACGAAGAAGAGGGGTGGTACCAAATGGGGGATGGAAGCGAGCGGACGGAGGTACTGGAAAGCTGAGAAACTGCACGATGCTATGGGGGTGGGAGTTTCGAGGCTCCGGGCCCTGGCAGTCGACACTTGAAGACGTCGATACCGACGACGCCGACGCCGAAGACCCGACAGCCAAAATAATAATCGTACACATTCGTATTTCAAGAAATTCACGAAAATTAAATTTTCTTGAATTATTCCAGAAGTAAAAACAAACATAAAAGAAAAGACAAAGAAATAAAAATCGACTAAAAAAAAATGTAACGATAACACAGCAAAAACTTCAGGTCAAGAACACTTTTTTAATCGAATTTAAATAACACAAATTTAAACAAATCATAGAAATTACATCATATTAGATCTAAGGGGTGCCCAGCATAAAAAAAAATGTAAACTTTTGAACATTGATTTTTTTTTTGTAAAATACAATTTTTTCATTATAGTGGAATTTCTTTATTTTTAGTACCATTGCAGATCCGGAAGTTAGAAGGGTTTGAATGTTTTATATTGCTAAATCATATGAAAAAAAAAAAAAATCCGTTCCGTACTATGTTAACCAATTGGCGATCCGTGAATAATCTTTAAGCCCGTGTGAAGTCAAATCAATTCAGTATATCATATATCATTGAATTATTTTCGAAGAATTTGTTATCGATATTGTTGATTCCTTTGGTTGCAATTCGCAATAACTGGCGTAAGCTAGTTGTTCACGTGTGGCGTGTGATGGTAACGTCGTTGGCTGGTGCTAGTCGAGGGATCGGAGGGTGAGAATCATGGTTCGCTCAGGACGTTGGACGGCGGAGGGGATGGAGGAACGACCAGGGGGGGGCCAGTGGTGTTTGGAGGTTAGACCGCAGTTACAATATCGCTTGATTAGAAATGTACATAGGGTATATGCGCGGCGCGGAGCGCATATCCAGATGTGGGTGGACGGTGCTGGCTGACTCTCTCTGCGCTCCCTCTCTCTCTCTGTCTCTCTCGGTCTGTTCCGAGGCAACTCCATAGTTTAATACACGCTTTGTGGAACTTGCAATAAGGAAGGGCAACTGGGAGGTGATGGTAGCTGGGGTGTAGGTGGTAGAGAAGCTATGTGGGATGAGTTAGGCGAACGCGGGCCAGTAGATGCAGGAGGGTGTCTGTACGTACACCTAGCTGGTCTGTACCATAACGCGATCATACTACTTGCCGGACTAGCCCTGGGAGAGCTCCAGGCCCCCGCATCCTTCGACACTACCCTCCTGAGTATAGATGCGAGCTTACGGAATGACTTCTCCCAATACGTGTCGGCATATTCATACTGCAAAGTTTACTCTCACTACTATAAGTAATAACAACGCTTCATAACAAAGAGAAATAAAAGGTATTAAGACCAAATGCCTCAATTATTACACTTTCATCTCGTGAAAATCAAAATTGAAAATTCGTGTCGATCTACCGAATAATAAGTTGAATAACATCGTGTTTACCAAAGTTGGTAACAATAAAGATATTTAACATCATACAATTATTAAGGAAAACGATCACCTGTTTTATTTCCATCTTTAGCATCATCGATATTAATGGTTTCTATACGATCAAATACGAACTGAACGAATCGACTCGATGCAAACGGTAATTTTCCGAAACTGATTTTCCGTGTATTGAATAAAAATCGCAAAAATGGCGATACAATTTAAGATGTGTGGGCATATTTTGAACTCCCGACTGCCCGCCAAAGCAAAAAGACGGGAGTTATGCATTTCACGGAAACGAGCGATTTCGTTGTTCGGTATGTTCTCGGAAGCGGCTAAAAATGACTTAACAGAATTTGATACAGCGATTCTATGACGTACGGTCAATGCCGTTTGCAATGGAGAATTTAAATTAGTTGAATATTCTTAGAGAAAAAAAACATTTTACGGAATAGTCCTTTGATATATCGAAGATTGGGCGCCATTTTCTGCGATCTATTTTTTCGCCTCGCCATGCGTCGCAAGGCGCTCGATCTCCGTGCGGTATAACCTCAAATCCATGGAAGTCTAGATCTTAGTTACAATTTGTGTTCATTAAAAAGGATGAAATAAAAAAAAATGTACAAAAATTAAAAAACTCCTGACTGAAAAAAAAAGAGTGAAATACCAATTAATGATTTACATATTATAGTCGCGAGATTTCTATACTCAATGCCGAAGAAATCGCGCGAATATAACACGTTAATAATTCATTGTTATTTCACTCTTTTTTCAGTCGGGAGTTTCTAATTTTTGTAAAATGTTTTAATTCATTTTTAACTTGTCAACACTCCAATTAAATTCTGGTACATCGATATCCATTGGGTGAGATTTTTTCGTGGTTATTTGCGAAACTCAATCGTTGGTCAAATACGCGCGGAGACGAGATGGTTGCATCTGATAACTGACCAAGTTCGGAGTAAACGTGTAAGCAGCAGATGCACCAGGCATCCAGAAGCATAGCAGCAAAGTATCGATATTTGCCAGCGCCCTTTCGACCTCACTCTTGCTCACTGGTGCATACATATATCGCTATATACATATTTTAGACTATCCTCAAACTACCCTCTGGAGTCCGAGGCGGTATAGAGAGAAGGCAACGTATATTCCTTCGTGGAGTATGGGGGTGGGAGGGGGGCAAGTGTATGAGGGAAATAGTAACCAAGTAGATAGAGAGAGTGAGAGAGTGTGCCGTGTGTAGCATCGTCGGCTAGACGTATATGCGGTATCAAGATGGCTCTATATTAGCGCTATACCTTGGTTCTCCTAGACCGAGGTTTCCGGCTACGCCTAGACACACGACCACTAGACCAGCTTCAAACCTCTCGCAGGAATATTCAGCCATTCTGCTCTCTCAAATCCCCTTCACCCCTTTGCCTACCACCCTCGCGGACATAGTGGTCGTTCTCGATCTCACTCCGGCGCAACTCTCTACGAAGCTACCTCTCGGGTACACTATTATCTACGTCTGTCTGTCTGTTTGTATGTATTGTATGTGTGTTTTAGTGTGCAGTCTCCTTCTCTTTCTCTATACTATCCCCAATCGGGGCTCCGTCGAGCGCGAGAGTTGCGCTCTACACCCCCGTTCTCTCAAAGTTTCGAGAACATTGAGACCAGAGAGGGAGAGAGAGCGAAACCGTCGAATGCCAGTGTAATTGTACATTGTTCGGGAAGAACATGGCGCCTGTCACGAAAGTATCGTGGAAAACTGAGAATCTGCCAATAATCATAATAATAGTAATAATAGAAAAGCTATACAATGCCGGGTGAATAGGGGAAAAGTATGTTTCGAATGATTATTTTGCCCGGAAACGAATATTTTTAACTGATTAATGGAACATTAAAGATGTTTCGGGATAAACAAGGATCATTTTTTTATCCGGTTAGGGTTCGAGTTTTTTACAGCTTCCCATTGGATTCATATGTTGTAATAACAAATTGACTTCAAGTACTGATAGCTACAATTATGCGTAACTGTAAGATAGTTTAGACGGTGAGAGAATTGTTGCAGGTGTGTACGCGAAAATAGAGGCGAAGCATTTCGAGCAGTTAATTAGCTGAATAATGCAGCGTTAATCTAGTCAAAATTGCATGCACGTGAACCGCGCCGCGTACTTTCGTTCTCCGGCGAGCGCTATTGTAGAAACGCGCGAATTGCCGAAAACGGGATACATTTGTTCGCCGAGCTTGGAGGTCGGACTGTTTTTTGTATTTACTGTTTTTTTTTTTTGCGTTCACCGATATATACTATGGTCGCACTACGTAGATTTTCGTTAGCAGGCATGTGGAGAAAACACGTTAGCGTACTCATTTCTTTATCTCGTTTTACTTTTATTCCCTTTTACTTCTCACGGCCTCGTCGTTACACGCGTTCGCTCACACCCCCATTCTGGCGGACCTCCAATTCTCACACACTCCAAATCACGAGAGTGAGAGAGGGAAGTACGGCAGGAGGGAGAAGCGAGCGCGATCCGCGCACACACCGGGTAACACGTGTTGGGGTGAATTCGCGCGCTCCCGAGAATAAGGGTGCGAACAGCATCCTTCGGAGTGTTGAATATTTTAGAAAGACCATCTGCCCGGTTTCAGCACTGTATACCGTACCTACATATTTAAGGAGAACGCTATCTTACTACACCTGTCCAATGTAATGGCGTACTGAATTCTTAAGGGTAGTTTTCGTATTACTCGACGCTACGGTTACTATTGTAATAATAATAATGCATTACGCGATGCGTCAATATAAACAATGGTTCTTATTCATTGGTAAATTAAATTCGTAGAAAACCTTTTTTTCTGCAATCTGAAGTAATAAATTATCGACCCTAAAGTTGTACTGTTTGGTTATCGCAACGCAAATTTTATTGGATTTCAGTTAATTCCGTTTTTACGGATTTATTTGTGGAATAAAATTGTTCTCTTACAAAATGAATCGAACGATATCTGATTGTTTATTAATTTGACATCATATTGGCGTCGTTGTATTTCATTCGACGTATCGAATAAAAATGATCCAATTCTGATTTTTTTATCGTCGAATATACGATTTTTTAAACGATTTTCTTTAGTTACACCGAATTCTTCGATGTATTCTTAGTGATCGATTCGAACTGAATACATTACACACATTTCGAACGCTTCCGCAAAGCCGAAAAGTTATCGTCGTAACACCTCGTGCTCTATTATCCTACCACTCATCTAATCTAACCGGTAGATCTAGCGGGGTGGATGACTATAGAGAATCGGAGAATCGTCGAAATACCACGGAATTCAGCTGGGCACTATCTCATTCCGTCAAAGTTTAATCGAAAGTAATTATATTAATTGCACGGTCCACCCAACTCCCTTGTTCTGTTATTCGAGAAAGCTGAAGGATAAGGATAGGCATTGGCCGCGACTACTGTGCTATATCTACTTAATACGTGTGGGCCGTTAAGTCGCGGTGGTTCCACGTGCGAGTTGTAACTGTCAGAAGGAACCTAGTGCACAATTAAACCGTATAACGGGTTAACATCTGGGATAGACGTTTAGTCCTTCGAGTCTACCGATAGGGTTTACCACCCCTTCTCATTTTCTCTGCCGAAATGCTCGAACCTATAATAATAGTAACTTCTCTTGGGCTATACGAAAATTTTCGTCATCCCCGACCCACATCTTTGCCCCAACCGATATGAAACATTATTAAAATAACAATGAATTTTTCAAGATATCAATTGATATCTCGTATTTTGAGAATCAATGATATTCATATATCACGATGTTCATTATTACTTGGTAATATTGTTCAAGAAGCTCGAGGCCGATTCGTGTCGGTTGGAAACGAGGAAGTTTCCACGTCTGGTAGAGTCTCGATATTTCCCACCACCGGGTAACGCCCGTCATTTCCTTATAATTACTCCATTTCCTCTGTTCTCAATCCTCGACTTCCCCGCGCTGCGCACCTTCTGCCCCCTACTTCAACGGTTTGGCGGATATTCCGAGTGTTCGGCATGGCTACTGGTTCTGCGCGATAGTGCGAAATCGATGGTAGAAAAGCGGGCTTTCGAAGCCGAACACGCTTGAACACACGCCGTTAACTAACGTAGAGGCCGGGCGTGCAATTTCACGGCAGCCAATGGTCGGACCCCCCTTCCCCCCGTCCCGAACCTTACCAAGATATCAAGGAAATGAATGGGATTGCCCTCCGGCAAAATCGCAGCCCTGATAATTACCTATTAACTGCACTGTGTGTCTCGGTATGTACCTACCTATAGTCGTCACACCTCCGATTCTACTGCAGATTCAAAACGCTTGTAAAAAAAATAAAAAAAAAAAAAAAAAAACACATAGCTTCGACATTTTTTGCTGTCAAACATCATATTCTCCAGTCTAAATATTATATCGATGTGGAAATAAGTCGATGACCGTAAATCTTGACAATAAAGCTTTCACCGCCACAGATGCATATTTCGCCATTGCAATTATGCCCTTCTGATGGTCTATATTCACATCCCTAACAGTGAGTAGATATAGTCGGGGTAAATCTCCGACAAAACTTATAAGCCTTTCTGACAGTAGTCAACATTTTTAGCACAATTGATATGTCTATCGATATAATTTCCCGACCTTTTTGAAGGTTCCCCTTCCAATGAAACTCTTTCTTATCGACATGTAAAAAAAAATGAATTTCCAATAAAAATCGTTTTTTTTTACGTGGAAGGAAAAGTAAAAATTTGTTATTTTTTCTTTTGTATCTTTGCTTTGTATATATTGGTGAAAGACGAAAGTACAACGAGAGCAAGTGTATGTTCCCTTACGATTCGTCGCTTTCCCCGAACTGTTCGAAATGCCTGGGGGTTGATTGATTAGAGGGTACCTGGTACGCTGCTCTCGGAAGGAAAGCACTCGCAGCGTCGACTCGAGTCTGGAGCGAGAGTTCTAGAGGGTACGGGTTAGTTCGGCAGGCCCGTGGGTTATTTGAAAGGATGGGAAGGGCGAGAGGGGGGAGGGGGGTTGCTTGGGTGGATAACGGCAACGGCCGTCATGTGCTCGTGGTAGTAGCGGGCGCTCTGTACGCGCGGGGGGGTAGGAGGGTAGAAGTAGCGCGGTGTACGACGAGGAGTCTCGATGAGCGGGCGAGAAGGACAGCACTACCGTGCTTGCGGAGGCGGTAGTTCGAGGTGCTACAGTTTATAATAGTTGCCACACGCCCCCTTCTCTCCTTTGCTCCACAAGCAGAAGCAGTAGCCTCCCCTGCACCCGCCACCCACAACCGACCGAGCGGCCAACCCTGGCCGCAACTTCCACAGAGTTGCTTAAACCTAGCCTCGCCTCGTCCTCCTCCACCTGCCATATATATGTATAACCAAAGCTACGAACGCGATGGTCAAGTCTCGTCCATTCGTTAAGAAAAATATTTCATTCTCTCGCTCATTATAGTCGACCAATCAACATCTTAATTATCTTCCAGACAAGAATTTCACCTAATGTTCCAACGTATGTTAGCTTTCCTACGAAATTCTTCAACTTTGCGAGGTATTTTGCGGGAAACTCGCCAGCGTAATAGTGTCAATAGGAGTTCGGCCAGCTATGCTCCTGCTGCTGCTTTTCATAGTCAGGGAGGGAGGTCTCTCGTGTGCTTCGCAGATTAGTTCGTAGTTCGTAGTTTGGGTCAAAGAAAAAAGCGAGTTATTAGCCGCGGTTAAGGGTCGGGGAGGCGCTTGGAAGATGATGCCGAGAGAGTTGGAACACTACGTAGCTACGTAGCTTCGTCACGGCCACCTTACACCCTCGGGCCGCTACGGAGTTGCCGTGAACGCAATTTCGAGCCTCGTCTCTTCTCTTCTCTCCGCTCTCCATCTCTCGCTTTCGCTCTCTCTCTCTCTCTCTCTCTCTCTCTCTCTCTCTCTGTGGTTCTGAGCCAACGAGTTCTTGTCGATGGGAAGAATATCGTCTGCTACGTTGCTCGTCAAGATATGACGTTAAAATATACATGAGAAATATACAAAGACCGATCGGTTGTTAGGATAGAAAAACTTTTTTTTCTGTGTCATATATCAATTAACAAATCAATTAGTTAGCTAACCTTGTTGATTTGCCAAAGATAAGAAATCCCGATTAACGCCGTAATCAATCACTGATATAATTATTATTTCAATTTTACTTTTTTTTTCCCCCTTTCGGGAATCCGAGATGTAGCTATACTCGCGGGGAAGGATATAGAGATACAGAGAACATTTTGTACGAGGTCCATAGTGCATGAATAATATTCTCCTACGTACCGCAACGTTCCTAGGTACGGGTGGCATGGGCTGCCGTTATAATTCTCCGTTATCTATGGAAATTCTAAACCGTACTAAACAACAATATATACCTCAAAACTATGTAATTCTCTGAGCTCGGGGTATACAAGGTATGCAATACGTGCTGGCGAAGGTTCCCAGTTGTATGCGAATCATTGTTGTCGTCTTGTTTGCTTTTCCTTCTGGTAGCCTATTTCCATCATTTAAATTACACCATTTTTTTCCCCATCATCCACTTCTATTCTGATTTCGTCAATGTTTTTATTACGATTATAGTATCTCTTTGATTTCAACCCGATTAAATATACGTCGCGGCTTCCAAAAAAAGAAGTTCCCCAATCGAAAAATGTGATCCGGCATTTTTTCATAGATATGAGCTCCTTTTTCCAGGAAGCTCTTGCAATCATTCCATTTGGTTATTATACTTCCTATAACGTTATCTGCGCCGCGGGGAAACACCATTGCTTCGTCGTCATTTCTACGAACATATATATATATACATATATATATGAATATACCACATATATACGCGGTGGTACTAGGAACGCCGAGGATGATGAGATCTGCAGGCTTGCATCCTGATGAGACTATTAGGATGGCTTGATAAGTCCATAATATTCTGGTCGACGCCGGGACACTACCGTCGAGTCCACCCGGTGTCCTGACTGACCACCCCCTTTTCCCTTCCTTCTCATACCACACCCAAACACTATCTGCCTCACCGTGCTTATCTTCGTATAACATACCATACACACGCTCTCTCGTGTATTTCAACCTTCGGTCCAGATTGATAACGCGATACGGGTATGACGCTTTTGTCTATCGACTTTGTCAACCTTCCACCTTTGCTACTTATAATCATCTATCGGATATATATAAATCTCTTCTACGTCATTTTTCCACAACGTTTTAACAAAGTCTTGAGGCCCAAGTTGATGACATTCTCAAATCTGGATCTTAGGTTATCATAGTTCTGCCGATTAATAAGTTTTCCGATCCGTTACGAAGTTATGTAACTTTACATGTAGCGAGACTCATCCAGTTACACTAATTGGCAAAAAAAACAACGTAGAATTTTCAACCAAAGTGTCTCTTCAAGGTCTCGAAGACCAGTTTCGCCAATAGTTGGATTGGCGTCTCAAGCTATCTCCGGTCTTCCACCTACCGAGTTCAGTTCTCGAGGTACGAAATTAACTTTGAGTATTACAGATGTCGAGGTGGGCCACATACGAGAGGCTAACACCTTGTTAGCTTGACAAATTCGGCTCATCTTGAGAGGATCTGTCTTCCCTCAGTTGGTGCGCGAGACTATCCAACAGAGTCGCGAGAACTCTCGGACCTTTGCTATTTCCACCAGTAGCGTCAAGTAGCCAGCGACAACCTTCGTTCGTGTAACTGCCTCCCCCTTCATGGCTCTTCCGTCTCTTGCGCTACTCTGCAACCATCGCGTTCAACAAACCCCCCTTACGGGAAGAGAGAAGGTATTAACGTCACGGTATCAGAGAAACCCTTCGTGACTATCTCGGGGCGTGGATGCTCCCGCGCGCTTTCGCGGGAGCGCTATAATGCCGGTCTAACTCAATCTTCCTTTCATCTATGTCCGTAATAACGTCGTTCCTCTCGTCCAAATGCTGTATTCCACTATCTATACTATTCGCGTTATGAGTGTCGTCGAGCAGCCGACTCCTATAAACCCCCGTGTTTCGGTATACAACATGATTCGGAATACTGTGTATTCAATACCTGCCGGTGAAATCACGCAGCTTTCGCGAAACTTGGACGTATCGGTGTTAGGTCTGTTCACCTAGAAGCATAAAATAATAGGGTTTACGATTGTGGTGGAACACACGCACATACGTACGCGGATAGACATAGAATAGCGTGCACTTGACGAGGAAAAGCCGCGTACGATCGTCATGCGATGTGCTCTATCTCTCACTTCGACGAGGTTCAATCCCGCAAACCATTCCATACATGCACGGGCGCCTTGATTGATCAAGATAGAATTGAGTTGCGGCGATCACCGGATTCATAGCCTCTGCACAAGTTCATCTTTTTTCTTTTCTTCTTCAATCTTAGAAAAGTCTTCTGTTGCCTTCTGTTGGCAATACTGCCTTCAAATCGCAATTTTTTTCTTTAAAAAACACTAAAATGCTATAAAAATAAGAGTCCTAAGGTCCAAAATTAATTATTGTATTTGTGTTATGCGCGCGCAAAATAGGTGGCAATGCGTGATCGACTGGTTTTTGTTTCGAAGGACCTCTAAAAAATTTAAGAACAAACTGTGATAACAATAAAAATAAAAAAAGATGACGTTCATTATTAGGGTCACAATGAATTTTGTAGGGACATCTTTGTGTGTGATCTTTAGCGAACATCATTTGGACAAATTACTCGGCGAAGAGGCAATCAAATCAAATATCTGTTTACCTTCTGTACCGCTGTGTGATCTTTGTTTCACTCTTTAGTCGAGAAATGAAGCGAACCCGCAATGATCTCGATGGTTACGGCTCACGTACACACATTTGGGGAACGATATATGATGTGAAATTGGAGAGTAAATGGAATCCAGCGAATGCGCTTCATTCGGTTCTCGTCTATTGCGAACGTTGGGGTGAAACCGGTAGGGGGAGGGGCGGGGGGGGGGGGGGTGGTTTCGACCTTCTCGCCACGACACTAGCCTTCGCTTCCACTCGTAATCTTCTAGCGGCGAAGTCATTCCGACACGACTATCGGAAAGTGATATCGAGAATTCCAGCGTCCTTCGCGCTATGGGTGTTTCGAAGATTCCAAGGGGAGCGCGGAGGGATTGCAGCGGTTTGGTGAAGGTACTTGCTTTGTATCGCGAGACTGAGAGCGGCTTCGGGAATGGGATGGCTTCCTGGTTGTTCTCGTGGTCGTGACGATGGTCGAAGTGAGAAGGGAAAAGTGAGACGGAACGAGGGGGTAATAGAATTGGACGACCGAGAAGTGCCAATAACCAGGCGTGGGCTTGTCGGCGGCATTTAATTGCGTTAGTATTTCATCCCCGTTGCCGGTATCTCTCCGCGAAGCTGAGGGACTTTCGCACTTCGTTCGCCAGAAGAGGAGAGGTGCAGAGAGTATGAGAGGGATGAAAATTGGGAAAGAGACGAAATAATGGCGGCGTTCCTAATCACGTATCACGCTTCTATACACTTTTACGAATTGTACTTTGAGAACACGAGGGTGCAAGAACGGAGAACTTATTTCCGTTGTCCAGCTGTGATTGGATCACCCGTCTTCATATTTAACTAATTATCGCTTGTTAAGTTCCCTGTGACAGATTCGTTAATTCCTTGAATGTGGTAAATTTAACAAACCGGTGATGCGCTTAAACGAATCAACCGGTTTTTTTTTACTTTAACTCTATAGAAATTAAGTCAATTACGAACGGCAGGTAATTACTTTTTCACGATTGAACTTAATTAAATTTAAGTGAGTTATCCTGCGATGATCCTGTGAGCAGTTTCGTCAATGTTAGATACGTTTTTATTTCGATACACGGCGAAACCGGTTGTCCAGCAGCCAATTCTTCTTGGAGGGTCCTCGCGTCTTCAATAGCGCGATGTCATGGGAGAGGTCGCGACTAACTGAATCTCCGGCGCGGAGGATGCTGCGCTCTAAGAATCATGGGAGAGGACCTATTATTAGTTGAATAGGTAATCCAGATGTTCCGTATATCCTGTTCTCATTGTCCAGCCTCAGGGTCTCTTCCACTGTATCAAAGAAGAGTGAAGTTATTTTAAGAATAATAAACTCGATATTTCTAATGGCACAAACCATCGGCGACTCCATTGATGGACCAGACGGCAAGCGCTCTCTCCTTGGATCTGCGTCTTCGATGTAATTTTATTTTTACGGCAAATTGTGATATCTGTATTGGACATTGTAATAAATATGGTAAATATGATCAATGAATTGAAATGTTCCCTCAGTTACTCCTTGTAGTTAATCATTGTCATTCAGAAATTAGTGAAAAGGCGGCGATGAATAGATAATGTTGATTGAACAATTTAGTTGATTACATCTGCGAAATAAGTTTGAACCCTTCTATTCCTTCGGTGTGCTTCAAAGCATTAATCCTTTACGAATTTTTGTTTCATTTTAAGCACAGAATAATTTAAGACTGTTAATGGTAAAAAATAACTACTAATTTTTTTCTTCTGACGCGAACTTCCATCGGATAAGGAAAAAATTGTTAGTAAATTTTAATAACCAATTCGATTTATACCGGGCGTGCTGATTGCGTTCGCACGTTTTCTTCATTGTTTTCTGCAAATGAAGATTCGACCGAATTTGGTCCCATCGACTGTCTGAAGAACCAAAAATCATCGCAATTCAACTTTCTTTTTTATGACTCGATGTCCGTGACGGGAAGTACCTTTTTAAGCAAACTATTCATTGGTGTTCGAGTAAACTGAATCTTTTTTTTTTTTTTTTTTCGATTACCACCAACCGCCTCTTCACCAACTTCTGGTGCCTCCATTTCATCAGAAATGCAAAACGAAAACGCTGCATGAAATTGTGGTAAAGTTTCCATCGTGCATTTCAGATGAAATTGGGTTCGAACTCTATCCTTCGTGAATATGCTCGCGACTTCTTCCATGTTTGAGGAATAAAAAAAAGGTAAACATCTTCGACGGTGGTGTCGAGAGGTCTAATTCGGTTGACACGAGTGCAACGGTACCGAAGGGAGGAGAAGGACTATCGTAAATTGTAAAATCTATCAAGACCAACGCGGTCGACATAACTCAGGCTACGCTGCTATCCCGGTCGTATGAAGCATGGCGACCAGACTCGGCATAAATACCCGGTTGCAGAACAGTGCCGTGAACCGGCACTGAGCAAGCAGCCCAGACCGTTGTGGCGTGGCAACATCATCTATCTCGAATAATTTATTATCCCGCGGGTAACGCGCGGCAACGGCGTGCGGCGCCCGGGGTGTTCTCGAAATTCGGACAAGAACGTGCCAGAAACCGGCTAACGGGGAAACGAGTGTCGACCTGTACGAGGAGAAACACATCGTCGCACCGACTTGGATACGATACAGCCTTCTCCTGAATTTTCCCGATATCTGTCTGTCTCAGTTTGCCAAGTAAATGCCCCGGTAAATTTCCGTCCGAAGATAAGCGAGTTACAAAGATAAAAAGTACAAAAATTTCGTTTACAAATTGATTATTTATTCTTTGGATGAAATGAATAATTCATTGTAGCAGTTGATACTGTACCCGTCGACTCTACCTATGGCAGATCATTCGTGTAACGGCAAGTTAGGAAAAGAGGTGTAATCCTATACGCGGATGTCCGGCGGCACAGTCGAGTGCATATTGTGAAAGTTTGTTAAACGACTTTCTCATTAAAACTTTGTCAATTCCGCGAAACGCGAATCTAGTGTGCGAAAGCTTCAACCCCCGGTACGGATGAATATTGCGAATAAAAGTTTACTCTCGACTCTTTACGGACTTTACAAAGCTACTTTTCATTCGCGGACTCTTTTGCCGTTTGCACTTTTAACCACGGTGCTTGAATCGATGGGGATGAGAATAACTACATTTTTTCCGCGAAAACTGCACGTCCGATCGAGTGTGCGAGACGTTTGATAAAACACACCCGTATACCTACCCTTGCGGGTTTTTCAGCCGGCGCTAAGGGAAGAGGTTTCCTGGCGCCATCCAACGGCAATTCGCTGAACCCTGTGAGGAGTAGCTTTTTTTCAGATTGTCGTAAAAATGACGAGAGATGGCGCTAGAAGCGCGTTTCACCCCTTATCTACGGGGGTTGAAACACCTCCAACTCTAAAGATGCGAATCAATTTCTCAAGAACTACATCTAAGTTTGACGGAATTCTAAGAAATTAATAAGGAAACTTACGAAAAAAAAAAAAAAAAATTAAAAAAATTGAATGTAATCCAATTCATTTTTTTTATTTTTATTTTTTTTAAATGCCGGAAGGTCAATACTTTATGATTTTTTTTTGTCATTATGTCTCAGAGACACGTTCATTTTTTTTTTTTTTTTTTTCAAAACGAAAGATATGTGCCGTCATATTTTAGACCAAACACATTGTTATTTTACGTTTGCGCAATGCAGCACTGTGGGATTTTCGATTTCCATCTTGATGGGCGCTCGGGAGAAGGCCGCGGCGGCGACGAACGAAACGGCGGGGTAACAAGAGCCAAGCACCTCGTTGGCGGGCTAGATTTTCAAAAAATCGGAGAGCTGCGCGCGCCTCAACTTCATTGATCGGGAGAGTCGCCGAGTATGCCGGCTCTACCTACCCTCTCCGCTGCGCCGCGAACGAGCGCTACCCTCATCGTCGTCCGGGCTCCCGAAGAGGTACTCGTACGCCCTCGACTTTCAGGGCGGAGCCCCAGAAGTTGTGCGAGAATTGATGACATAAAAAAATATCTTTGAAAAAAAAAAAAAAAAAAAGTTTAAAAATATGTAAAAAATGTAAATAATGTAAAAAAAAAAAAAAAAAAATTCCCGAATTAAAAAAAGAACGTTTCTTAATTTCTTTGAAAAGAAACGTTGAAGAATGCATCCTAAATTTGCGAGGGTCGTTTTCAGAAACGCTTTGTTCAAGCAGTCATTGTCACTGACAAAAAGAGGTACTGTTTTCTCGAGCGTGCAGGTTATTGTCGGAATAAAAATCATCATTTGTAGTTTCTAACGCATAAAATATTTTTAAGATGAGTTTGAAGGCTTCAGGGTATCGACCACGATGATTTCCATCGTCTGAAGCATTTCATCCCTTTTGAATCCAAAGAAACGGCTTTAACCTTCCACAGAGGCTTACCTCTGTGGAAGGTTGCTTTTGCTGGTGGTACTCGTTACCGGTCCGGGGAAGGATTTCGAAAACGACCCCCGGGCCGGGTCCGGTTCACCGCAGCATTTTTCAGTCTAGGGTACGAACCCCCTCATCCGGTTCTCGGGTCCAGCGCAAGGGATAAATAGAGTTTGAGATAGAGAGGAACGGGGGAGGGGGCGCCTCGAGCCTCGGACAACACGGTGAGGGCAAGGGACGCACAGCCAAGCGCGGGAACGGAAAGAGCCATAGAAGCGAACGGAGAAGCGTCAGAGTAGGTGGTAGTTGAAAACTGAGAGAGTGCAAGAGAGAGACGAAACGAGTTAACCTAACCTCAAAATTCCAGCATCAATTCTGGAGCCCCCCCTCTAGTGTTCCACCCACCCGGGGTGCAATTAGGAACTACCCCTTCTATCCTATTCTGGCCTCTATCCTCACTTCCCTCCGACCTCCCACCCCCCAAATCGTGTCGGGACCACGTGATCCGGCAACTACACTCTTGTTTTTAGGGAGGGTGGAGGAGCTAGCCTGGCCGCACTAGTGGGGAGGGGAGAGAAGACGCGAGGGGAGGAATACCACCGTTCCCGTCGTCATGACTACCGTGGTGGTGGTTATACTTGAAGGGTTACCCGGGTACAGTCCTTGCAAAATCGTGAAAACTATTTTAACCTCTTCGCAATCTTCTCTTGTAAACGGGGGAAAAAAACTTTTTACCGACCGAAAGTATACTTTTTGACGTGATTTTACCGCGGAAGCTTTCCCTTTTCGCGACCTTCGCTGTTTACCATCGTTTAAGCGTCTAAGACAATTAATGGCTGGACTTTCGGACCTTTTTCCATTTTTCAACTTCTTCTCCATGCTTCATGTTGCGGTTCTTTTTTGTTCTTTTCAGATTTTTCTTATCTCATTATTTTTTATCCGCTGCCCGCCATTCTTTGGTATGCGAGCACGTGACTCGGCATCAATTGTCCGAATATAAATTTCTCGAGTATTAATGAAATTTTCCTAATTTCGGGATCCGAGATTTCGCCGATTACCATTCGGTGTACCGTGAAAATCGTTTCGCTTGTTATTCACCGAATTTCGATACTACTTTTCTCGTTTCGACAACCGAAATTTTCCGGCTCAAGTCATTTGATCCAACCGTACCGCGGTCATTTCACAGGGCCCACTCTCCCTCTCCACCGCGTACGTTCAAATGCACTCCGACGTGAAATCAAATAACCGCTTTAATCAATCCCAACGAGCGCGAACCTATCGAAGTTATAAATTCGTCTCTTGTAGCTCAATGGGTACCGTGAATTTCGTACACGAACGACTGAAGAATGGCGTTTGCATTGACGTTTGTTGGTTACCGGCATAACAATTACGTATGAAAAAAAAAAAAAAAATTCAACATGTGCAGACGTGTATTAATAATGCCGAATGAGACCGTATCCCGTTAATTCGCGATACTCAAAAATTCAATAGACTTCCGGCAGATTCAGCTGTGGGATTTTTTTTATTTTTCTTTAATTTTTTTAAATTCCCGTTGAACAGTCACCCCGACCGGGCTTACCTCGAGGCCCACCGCGTTGAAAATGCACTCCGACCGGCGCTCTAAGCTCGTTAGAATTACATGGCCGCGCTAAGGCACGGAGGATGCGGACTTGTCAACACTCAACGGACCGAATTCGCTAACGCGCTGAACCTAGTCGGACGCCTGGAGCACAAGCCACAATCTAATCATGGCACGCCGCATTCGCATCCCCCATTTTGCCTCGAACCATGGGTAGTCGTCTCTCTGCTGGTACAGCCACTGCAACGGAGAGTTGTTCAACGTGACAATTATTCCTCGACGTTTACTCGTTGTCGTAGTTAATTGAGGTCGAAAAAGAAAAAAAAAAAAAAATTAACGAAACGAGAAAACAAAACGTCTTTTGTATCTAATCGCATAGACAATGCGTAGACAATGAGAAAATCTTGCTGAACCCCGTGTTTGTCGGTGACTATTATAAATTATTCAGTAGACTGATAATCGATATATAACTAAGGACCTTCGTCATACAATATGATTTAATCACTTGAAAAATGTATTATAAAAGTTATAATACACGAAGAGTGCGAATGATTGGATTATCGAGGCACATTTTTCTCGCTATGCAAAATTGAATAAAAAGTGAAAAAAAAAAAAAAAAAAAAAAGAAATCGAAAAATATAAAACTTAATTGCGAAATAGAAATAAAAGGTATGGATAATCATATTAAGTGTGTATCGTATTACGTGAAGGGCATAATCGACAACGGGAATGACGCATTCCGGTAATTTCTCGCTGCGGCAGGGACAGTAGTAGGTATAAGCTTTAGCTGAAGAATCTAGATGATATTATCTCGAGGTTGGCACACACCGTAGTATCTATGCCGGCGATAAAGCGACCCCTTCTCCTTCGGCTAGCTAGTAGGCGAAGGCGGAGTCTACCCTCCCCGCGTGGCTAACATAGCATTAGGTAAGCTTTTCGTTTTATTGATTTTTCGAAAAAGCGCACGCGCGCCCGGAGCTGCCCTCCGCACTATCACCTACGAGCGAGTGTCGTCGCGAAAAGCAACCCCTAGCAGCAGCGGCATCCTTCTCTCTTCATGACCGGTGCGCTCCGCTATCCGATTTCCCAAAGCCCAGCCATCATTTTTATTTATTTTTTTTCTTTTTGTTTCAAATATGAATGACTCGCAGATCAAAGTATTCCACGCTTCGATTTCCGATCGCATCCGGTTACGGCACTATTTTTTTTTGCTCCAGCATTCCCTTTTGCAGAGATCAATCATTGAAGAAAAAACCAATTAAAAATTCATCAAGGAACCCACTATCAAATTAAAAAAAAAATCGCGGTATAAAAGAGCCGACTAATTCCATGCCCTGGTACTTCCTGATCACACGTTAAACGGTACACGAAGCTTACACCTGTATCGAGGGGGACAGTAACTACCCTTGATGGAGGGTCAATCGATTCTCGCTATTGGAATAAATTATTCGGGGTCATTCGACATACCGTGACACGAGTTAACAGAGGAAAAAAAGTTCTTGGATCTTCATTCAATAATGATAAACCAAAGTCGTGCGTTCATTTTTAATTATCGCCATTGATTAATTAAAACGCATGAATCATCAATTAAATCGTGTATATTTTTCCTCGAGAGAAAGTATCAAATACTCATATTTTTTTACCGTGTATCCTTTTGATACGAATAAAAAAATGTCATTGGTTTAGTGAGTAATGGAACTTAATAAAAATACAATAAAGCAGAAAACTCTAATAAAGTCATCAGAGTCTTTCCCGTTGTGTCGATACCGTCAGTAACGATCTGAAAACTAACAAAACCACAGGGATCATAAAGAACATTGGTTCAGGGACCGAGAGTGAAGGTTTACTCGTATCGTTAACAAACATTCATTATAACTCGGTACAGCTAGATACCGTGAAGCTATAGTCGTATGCGCGTTGTTCACGATGTTTCTCCGCCGTTCCCCTCTATAATCATCCCATCGGGTTACCACCGCCGCCACTGGTACACGCAGATCCTTCTCTCGTTCATCCCCATTCCACCCTCCGATAGCCCGCGGCGTCTCATTTCGTCATCGGGCTTTAGTCGTTCGCCCGGATGATTCCTACCTACTACGTACCATGCAGAACAATCCTCCCGCGCGCACTCCCTCCGTGGTCACGATTGGTTCCAGGACCGAGCAGCGGCTGGGCTGATGTTTTCCGAAATCATCTGGTCACAGCGATCTGGTGGAAAGCTTTCGCGAACAAACCGCACACAATCGTACGCATTTCGTGTACAATACCTTCCCCCTATCCTGTACTCTGCCAACCCTTCAGGGTATATACGATGGAGACGCTTGTCGTACACTCATGGAGTTCCGCTATACAATGTACGCGGTAATATGCACGTTCACGAGGTGTATAGAAAAGACCGAGGGAGCAAGAGCGAATAAGCAGAGTGTAAAAAATGGAAACGTTAATAGTTAGCCAGACCCGTCTCCAAGGGAAAACTGAATGACCCTTCGACATATCCTCTGGAAACTCTTCGGCACAAATGGTAGCAATAGTGTCATCTTCACCATGCAGATAACTTCATACACGTATATAGGTCTATCATAGTAGTCCATGCTTCCGTATCCCGAGGGAGAGGAATGGAAGGACTAGCGTTCCCGCGACATGCATCCCTACGAAGTACCGGCAGTCTCTATGCCTCGTCGTGAATTTTCAACAACTCGCATACGCATACGAGATCAGCATACTCATATCCGAACAGACAGATACAAGGAAAAGCGTCAGCAGCGTGTTTACGAATCAACGCTCTGGGATCAACGAACGGCGGGGGTGCGAGGGGGGCGGGGAGGGAGGAGGTGGGGGATCGAAAGGGAAGAAGCGTAGCTGTGTTGAGCAGAGTGCATGGCCTCGGAGAATTCGGATGAATACGCACTGACGCACATACATGCATACTTGCATACATTCATTGTTCGTGTATACGACGAGAGGATGGTCGCCGAGGGGAAAGTGGGTTGAGGGACGATGAGCGCAGCATCCTCGTCGTCATCAATCATCGAATGCCAACGGCAGGGCAGGACATTTTCGCACAAAAACACACAGTGAGGCAAAGCGGGCGGATACCAGGAAGCCCTACAGTACGATGGTCCAAGCTTTCGCGGGAAAGCATCGCAGCAAGCGCGTACACGAACGTTGGCAATCCCCCCGCCGCCTCCACCCCCCCCCTCCTCCCCCTCACCCCTCGTTTTCCTCCTGCTCTCACGTAGCGTTCACGTACGGATCGACTCCTCCCTGACGGCTACCGCTACCCCGTCCCGCGTCTATCCTCCCGGACATCCTCCCCGGTTACCACCAACGTCCATCAGTAAAATCACCATACCCCTCGATGACGTCGATGCAGAACGAACGCACGTTTTGTCACTCGCAGCGAATTTTCATCCGGCTCCGTCGATAAACCGACATTTTAGGTTTTTTTTTTTTTAACACCTTTTGATTTTTTCACCGTCATTACCCGTGGTATTTCTTTTCTTCCTCTTCTTCATGATTCTCGAACTTACGATAATAGGAGATAACGACGTCAATAATTCGATGTTTCGTGTGAACGATATGTACCGTAGAACTTGTGAGAAACGAAGGAGCAGAGAAACGTTGCTGCGGCAAGAGTGACGAGTCGCGGGTTGTCGGGTCGCGTAAAAACGCAGAACTGAATCCGCGGTGCTGGGTTGCTCGCGGACAGAGAGGCACACCGCGCGGCAACGTATGATTGGCAACAATCGGCACTCTGATCGAACGTTTGTTTCAGTACACACATGTCTGTATGTGTACGTGTATAAATGTATACGTTCTTTCTCTCGCTTTCTCCCGTTCGGGGGGTCGTTGGCTAACGGGGGGGCTTTCATGCATACATTCGATCCGCTTTGGTGCGCCTGTCGTTCGATCCCTCTTGCATATATGGCGTACATTTCTTTCTCACTCGTTTGCAGCTTCGTTATATCCTCTTCTCTTCGTCGTTATACCTATGACGAGAGGAGGACGAGCTATGCGCCGCGTCCCCCTCTCGTGCTGCAATTCGTTTTCCACTCGTTCGTTCATTCTCTTGTAGTTTTTTTCTCTGTCTCACTCGCTGTTCAGTCCTCTCTCGTTTGTGACTGTGTGAGAGCGTTACTCTTTCCGCTTTTTCTGTCTTTCTTCCTATCGGATCTTGCCGCTCGCAGCTTTCTCACTTTTCCACCAAATCCCCACATACGAGCGCAGTTTTTCTGCTTTTTTTTTTTTTTTCTTATTTTTCATTTTCTTTTTTACCGTACGCGGATATACGTGCATCGCACACGCTTCTATTGGTTTCCATCTCTCTGTGCACTCCTCACATCTGAATTTTCTATCCTCTTCGTGAAAGTATCTCACTCGTACGTCGAGAGAACAAAGTATGGTTCTCTTTCTCTATCCCATCGTCCCTTTCTCTTTTAACATCGAACATTCACCAGTGGTCTGACATATCTCATAGCCGGAGGCAAACTGTATATGTATACGGGGGCTTACGTTATGCGTAAATGACGAGCCAGGTGTATCGCGCTCGCGGGGGCGAGTCCTATGTATTCCCGTTTCCGTTTGGATCAAACACATCCCCTCCTTTATCTACCGAATCGAAAATTCGCAGGTGTTTACGGTTTGTCGTCTCGATATCGAACACTCTGTTTTGGGTTATTTTAGATGACGCATGGTGGATTTACGCTTTCATCGATATCACTGAATTTATCGATGTTCACTCCAAAGTCGCTGGACAATTTTTAAAACAAAGAATACTCGGAGTAAAAAAAAAATTTGCTAACTTTCAAAAAAATGTATACAACCAAAAAAATTGAGAGAAAGAAATATATGAAAGTTTTCAGTGCTGCTGTATTCTTGAAAAAAAAAAAGACCAATTTAATGTTAAAACCGTAATGAATTGGAGTCATTTTTTTTTTTTTTTTTTTTTTCAAAACGACGTATTTTTTATTATATTTATAAATATTTTTTATTTTTTAAATAATTTTTCGTGGCTACAGCATATTGAGATATTTTTTTTATCGCCTGACAGTGGCGACCTCGCCGTAGGGAAGTTGAATTTCTGAAAGCATTGCGAATCTTTCGTCGTCGGTAAAGATCGTTTCTGTTTCGTTTGTGCGCCGTTCGTGAAAGCGTCGGTAAGAGTGGACCTGACAAGTCGTTCCTGCAAAGTCCGCTGTACACATGAGAGAGTAATATACAGATATCCGGAAATTGTATAGCGAAACAAATATGTTCGTGCATCGAGAGCCCGACTCTCGCGGTCACTCCCGCGCGTGAATGGAAATACGTTGGGAGGATCAATTTATTGGATTTTAAACGTTTAATTGCCAATCGATTTCTCTTTCCCCATCTTTCTCCTCTCTTTCACGCAAATTGTTGTTGGCCGTTATAATTTCTTGGTCGCACGGGGTGCGAGACGGGAGTGTTTGGAATATAACTGGCACGAGAAATATATTGGTTGAAAACTCTCCGATAGAAATTTTAGTCGCGTGTACAGAATATAACAAAATCTAACCGGTGCTTTCTGGTGAATGTATACATCGAACGAACGAGTTTGCGGTTACTCGTTCACGGCTCAACGATTTCGAAGTTCGGCTGACCGAACGTTTAAGCTCTTCCCGTTGAATCGATTGGACCGCGCAACCGATCCATCTCCCACGATTGAAGTGGTCTACGTTTTTGCGGGTTATAACGGAGTTATAACGGAAATCCACCGGAGCGTTACCATCGTGTCCTATCTCGCGTGCGAGTTATTTGCAATACTTCTACTACCATAACCACTAAGGATCCTTGATCATCATTTTTAATGCGTGCACGATGAGTAGTAAACCCACCGTGTTGAGAGCCAAAGCTGTGCGCGACCATTGAGTCAGCTATCCACCCGGCAGCATCAAACCGCAACCTCTTCTCGTAATTCTGCTTATCGGCATTTTCGTTGCAAGCCTCGTTGATTCTAATGCTACCGCAACCCAATCTTCTCTCTATACTTGCGCGGATGGTACACAGAGGAATCGACAATTTTCGTTTACATGGCTCTCGCGGACAGAAACGCCAAGATACTCAAAAAGCCCACACCTGCCTTGTCGGCAGTGAAAAGAAAATAAAAAAATGCAGTAAATACACATATAGAAGAGTTTTTTAGACGAAGAAAATATAATCTCGGGATGAAAGAGTTTATTCTCACTATGCGTGTTCTTTGACTCCACTCGTTCTGTGACGTTATAGAAGATTAATGGCAACCGTGAGCTGGCAGACGATGACGTTGTAATGAGTTTAATTATTCTCTTCCATCGTGAGTCGTTTAGTCTTGTCGAAATGTTTGAAAATTTTCTCTTTATCGTCTATGAGTTTCGTTCCCCAACGTCCTACTAGGAACGTTTTAATTTCTCAACGCACAGGAATTTTTTTACCGAGCGCACACCACTCTCCCTTCTTTCAGCAACTGCAACAACCTGTGTGGATATATGTAATGATTATTTTCTGTGCCGTCAAAGAAACTGCACTTCAAAGTTGCTCTGCAAATGAAAAAAAATTATTCCTTCTTTACATCGTATTACTATTTGACGTTATACGGCGTATTATTTGCGGTTGCGACGTATCAAACGCCAATTTTTTATGGGATATCCGGTACACGGAATGTTCAAAACCTTCTATGTACATAAGAATTTTTAACATTATTTACACATTTCTAGTAACATTTTTTCATCCGTTCCAAAAATCCATTTTCCTCTTCTAAGGCTGTAACTTTCAATGCGTTCGAGAGCTTAGCCACCACGTCCATTCTAATTATTATTCCCTTCGTATTTATTATAGTTATCTGCGGCCAGTGCGATTGTCGATCAAAAGGAAAAACACGTATTTCCAAGCGTCAGAGGGGTGTATAATCCTTCGAGATCGCTACAGCAAAGTAATTGGGGGAGGAGGGGGAGGGGGAGGGGGTTAGCAAGGTGGGTTGGGGGTTGAGTCTTGGCGGACTTCGATCTCCATTCCTCGGCCACCGCTCTCTCGCGCTCATCCCGAAAGGTTCGCGATACAACACTCTCCGACAAATGTATCAGTGCGGAGTTTTTCGGTTCGTCGCAACCCCAAGTTTGAAAGCTCTCGCGTTCAGTTTGGGGGAATGCGATCTGACATAGGTAGGCTCAGCGATTGAAAGCGAGGGTTCGAAAACTCCCTCGTTTCGATCAAATTCACTCTCATCTTTGTATGAACTCTCGTTTCGCGAGATTAGAAGGTCCCAATATTTCAATGGGTCAAGATTTCCGATTAAAAATGAGTCGTATGCAAAAAAAAAATTAACTACTTTTGCATTAAATGTATCTTAAAAATCGTATCATGAAAGCTCTTTCGTCCTAATTTCGGTTGATCGTATTCGAGAAGAGTATACGACTCTCACTTGCCATGTGCAAGGTATGTTATATATATTCGCGTAACACCGAATTGCACTCTCTTGATCGGAAAACAGATCGCGCCACCACCAGCATAAACTCGCCGAATCTACGTTTTTTTTTGGTTTCTTTCTCGCTAATCGCACCATTCCGCACCGATAAACAAATGCGTGAGATTAAACGCAGCGCAGCAAGATCCCTCTCTCGTTTGTTTTTTTCTTTTTTTATTACAGACTTAAGCTGTTTCATTCTTGAGCCCCTTATCGGAGGCTTAAAAGTACAAAAAACCAAATTTTCGAAATCATTAAACCAGATCATTGCCATCGGGCGTTTTAAAATTTTGCATAATAATTTTTATTCAGCATATAATATCCTATCTAAAGAAGAATGCGTAAAGAAAAGTGCGTCGCTAATGCCGGATCACGAATGGCTGTATCTACTTTCGTGTAAACGCGTATATCTACGGCTATGTAACGGTAACACCGGTATAGGAGCAGCAGGATAGGTTCGCACGAGGTCTAGAAACGCGTTTGTACATACATAACCGTCCCTGCTGCCGCTACATCCCTAACATCATGCGTAGTAGTAGCGGTGGTCGTAGTAGTAGTGGTAGTGTTAGTAGCAGAAGTACAGAGGGCTGCAGAGAGAGTCGCAGAGAATCCCGAAGCTCTCGGGGGTAAACGAGAGCGAAGAGAGCGTCACGATATAGGGAAAGTAGAGTGAGAAAGCGAGAGAGCGAGAAGCGTGGACTACGCGGCGGGAAGTTCCGTGAGCAGCGTCGGTTGCAACTGCTCTGCGTCGCGACGAGTTTCAACCTCGGGAGGGTTGGGGGTAGGGGGGGAGGGTTTCTCTCTCATTGATTACGCGAGAAAGAGGGAAAATTCCGGACCCAGAGGTTTGTCCGTACTCTCGCGGAAACCCCAACGCCGTGAAGCCCACGTAGAGTCCCCCGCCAGCCTTATACACACTGCACACAACCATTTGATTCAGCTTGGTAAAGGTGCGCGTAGGCGTGGCAACGGTTCGTCGTGTCGGCTCCTTATTCGTTGAAAACTTCGCGCAAAATCCCGCCCATCGTAAACGTTGCACCTCGTTGAGCCTGTCGTCCCTCGTCACCCCCGCAGACACAAACCTCGTACGTACGGAATAACGTAAACCATCGCAACCCCTTCCTTCGTGTGTGCCTCGCGTTTATCCTCGATACTGAATATGCGATAGTGTGCTTCATTCTCCAACCGAGATGCGTTACACACACCTCTTTCTACGTGTGTCCCACCATTACACTTCTCTTCTTCCTATACAGTATTTATAGTTGTGTATGAGATTTTCACGTACGAGAACGACGTGGTCTGCACGGCCAGTGGCTGTTTCTACTACCAACCGATATGCGTACCTTCTTTCCCTGTGTGTACGCGTTATGCGCCTTTCTCCTATACACCATTTGTCGATGTGTATGAGGATTGTACCTACGCGAATCTCCCTTTTTGTCTGAGTATTGGATATTTCTATTACCAAGGCCCTGGCTAGTTTTATACACACTTGGTGGGAAAGCGCAAAGCTTCGACACAGGCGATGTACCAATACTACGCAATCTCGCACGCACTGCTCGGCGTATCTTTCTCACTTTAACCGTACCCCGCGTCTCGGGAAGGGGATCGAGAGAGAAATCTGCGCGAAAGAACGTGCGCGCGCTAAACTCTAACAGGAGCGATATGCAAAGTCCGACACACGCGGCTCTCACACATGCCGGTGGCCGCCATCATTTCCGAATCATTTTTTTTACCGTCTCAACGTCTCCCTCTTTCCTCTTTGTAACATCGGCTTATGCGTATTCGTATCCGCGTGCGTTGCGCGCGTGTTTCGGACGAGAGCTTCTTTTTTTGATCGCTATGCGTGCATTCCTTCTCTTTAACGCCAGCAGCTCCATCTGAACGGAAGAGGCGAGAAGTTACCGGCTGCTCGAAGGACGAGAGTTTCTGGCGAAACGATAGCTTTAACCCTTTGGTTATGGGGGGATTTTTTTCCGGCGGGTAAAAGAGAGCGAGACGGGAAAGGAGGTGGGAGATCTTTTGAGAGAAAAGTGTGAGGGAAACAGAGGGTTGACGCGATGATGGGCATTTACAACGCACCGGCTATACGCTGTAAACTACATAGGTATACTAAGGGTGGGAGACGATTGAGACAGCCCCCGAGAATGAAAGAGAGGAATTGATTCGTGGATCGCTATAGGGTTCACGAATTCCGCCATCTGTGCGAATACTTCGATGAGACGCCGGTCGATTTCCGGCTGGAAGGGACCTTTCCGCGAAAGAAAAAAAAAAAAGAAAAATAATACGCTTCGCGCTTCACTCCCGTACACTCCACTCTCTAGCAATAATCCGCTTTTTTTCTGACTAGCGATCTCCTTTTTCGATCTCTGCATTCTTTTCACTGCTTCCCCGACGTTTTTTTGTTTACACTCTACACTATTGCTATATTCGATTTTCTTTATTTGTTTGCAGGTGTTTCTATGCTATGTGCTCAGGAAAACGGTTTATCGCGGCGAATGAATCGGACGAACCCGATGGAAACACTTGGGACTTCCGGCTTGGGGAGCCCGAGCCAAGCTGATCGGAAGTTACGAGGTTTGTGATCCATACCTCACACTCATTATTCAGCGCGATAGGTGGATATTTCCCAAGGGCTTTATCGTTTATTTTATCTTGTCTTCTAATCCGCTTAAGAAAAAAAATGCCGCGTAAAATTGAGACCCAATTGAGGTCTTAATAATTTTTTTTTATTACGTGATCAGAAAATCAGAGCGTTTGACAAATGATTTTTAAAAAATTTATTTACAATCTTTGTGGTACTTAATCTACATTGTCCAGAAATCCTTACATTTTTTTCATTGCCTAATTAGGAGATTCAGCGTTCGACAAATCCTTCGTTTCAAATTTATTTCTAATCTTCGCAGTACATGATTTACATCATCCGGAGATCCGTTGACTTTTTTGATGGCGTATTTACGAAAATGTTGCTTTTAAAAATTTTTTTCTTTTTTTTTTTTTTTAACAAT
The DNA here is from genome assembly GCA_963971235.1 of Cryptus armator. Lineage (NCBI taxonomy): Eukaryota > Metazoa > Arthropoda > Insecta > Hymenoptera > Ichneumonidae > Cryptus > Cryptus armator. Next base: position 8,424,718 of record OZ020240.1, read on the forward strand.
AATTAAAGAAAATTTGCATGGTCCGGCGACGTAATCATATTGTATCTATTTTGAAGTTGTCCGTGGAATGGATCTTTCAATTTCGTACGGCACTCGGTGAAATTATTTTTTTGTCGATCGAACTAATTATATAATTTCAATAAGTCGTGGAGCATTCTCGCGAAAGCTCTGAGAAGGGAGAAATAGAGAAGGATCGGGAGACCAGAGCGATCGGAGGGGGTTGAGGAGAGGGCTGTTTCGCTCCGATTAACACACATCGATATTTCACTACCGGGACCCACATGTATACATAGCCAACCTATGAAATCCCCGTTCCCGACTGCCCCCCCCCCTCCTCCCTCCCCTTCTCTCGTCGGACCATCGATATCGCGATGCGCACGGACACTTTATCGCAACAGGTGTCGATGCCCAATACCCGATTCCAGAATTGTCGCTATAGCGAAGGGGAGTGATGAACTAAACTATCTGGAGCAACGTGTTACTTACCACGGGTGTAAATATTCTTATTCACTTCGAATGATTTTTCCTTCATTTCAAAAATGTACATACAAAATTAAGAAACTATTTAAAAACCAAATTATCGCCGGACAGAGACAAGTTTCCTGAGGAACTCTTTTTTTTTTTTTTTTTGGTTCCTGCAGCTCTGCAACTTCTCATTACGTCTCTCGTGAAATTCCTTTCTCTCTCGAGTTTTCAACCGATTCAGGTAGAATTTGCAATGCTAAAAATCTTCCGTCCTCTTCCTTTACGGGCTTTGTGCTTTTTTTTTTAATTCATTTTTTCTTGTTTCATCGTATGTTTTATTTTTGTAACTTGGTCTCTTTTGGCACCTGCCACGCTGCGGAAGAGAGCTTTCGCAAGCTTCGTGAACGACGAGAGACGTTCACTTCTGTCACCGTCGACAAAAGGTACCCCGCGAGTCCGCCAACCACCGACACACCCCTTCTCGGGTGGGACGTTGAAAAATTAGCCCTCCTTTGAGGGAAAAAAACGTAGTGAAAAAAGATTAAAAAAAAAAACGTGCGGACGACGAGGGAGAAGATGGAAAAATAGAGAAATGAGAGAGCGGGTGGATGAGCGAGAAGACCGGAGAGAGTAAGAGAGAAAAAAATAAAAACAAATTCCAACGAGGGTTGGTGGACATAGTCCACGGGTTAGCCAGTCTCGAGGCTCGTTCGAAGAGGCTGCCACGCCAACAGGGGGATGAAACACCCTCCCGGTCCGAGGGGGGTTGCGCACAGCAAAGCAGCAGCCGGGCCGACAGACCAGAGGGAGAGAAGGACGGACCAGCAGCCGGAAAACCGGCGTGGAACGTAAATACGGCACGTTGCTATACTCACTACCGTTCCACGGGTAAGCATTCGCCGACGTCGCTTTTTACAAAGGGTGTACCGAAAAGTACGTCAGGGATGAGATGAGAGGAAGAGAGAGAGCCGGAGAAAAACGGATAATGGTGACAGAGACAAAGCGAAAAAGGGTACAGCCCCGTACGTGATGCCCTCGTGTAAAAAGGATCGAATGAATAAATTAGCCTCTCTCGCTAGGCGGGCGAGATTGTGAGAGAGAGAGGAAGATAGATAAAACGAAAGATAGAAAGTACATAAGCGTGGGGTTCTGCGTGGCGAGTACTGTGTGCCCGAGGGGGTGGACGCCAAGGACTGAGAGAAAAAGGTCGACACGGGATTGGCCAGCTCGCCATTTTGGTGAACCTTATACACACAGCGTATATACGTCTCGCTTCGTCTTTTACGAACATTTTTTTTTCTTCCTCCATTGTATTTATCCAAAGTAGCAACGCCGACTCGTTCTTTGTGTATTTTGCACAATTGCGCGATTATAATAACGATTGTTGATATCGTCAACTTTTTGTATTTCTTGAGAAGTACTCTTGCTGCTGGTGCACGAAAGTTCGATGCTTAAAATTTTATTTTTAACTCGGAAATATTTGCGTATTTTGTTTCTTTTTCACCTGGAAACGACTTTACCGTAAATATTTTTTTTCTAAGCGATTTATGCAGTATAAATAAGCATCGGTAACACAGTAGGATTTTTTTTTTCCTTCCGCCTTTAAATGAATGATTTAGGACACGAAATAGTCAAATATTGGTATAAATAGGTAGATGCAGCTACTAGATTGCTAGATGGAGAGCCCATTATTTCGAGTTTCCCACTTCCGTGTTCCGCAGTGAAATCGATCAATTGATAAATACTATTCTAATTAAAATCAGATCTGTCAGAGTACACGAGAGACACGGGGGTAGTGTGAGAAATTGGAAGGTACACGAGGTGAGGCGAGTTAACGAATGATATCACATTTTGCAATAATAATTGTTGTTCACGGATTACCGATCGCCGAAACGCTAATAATCGTTTGTCAATTCGCGAAACACTCCGATCATCGCGTGTTCCGACTATCCTTCATAATTGCTGGTGTATCGAATCGATGTCCTCGTCTCCTCGATGTACGTGTCTTTCGCGTCTCGAAATCGATTGATCGGAAAAACGACAGGTTGTTTTTCTTTGTTATTCGTTACCCTGTCGTGTTTATACGTCAGCGGTCATCTTCGTTACACATATTGTGAAATCGTCTCTGCACTCAAACGAATAATTAATTCTTCGGCTTCTCGGTATTCCGCTGAATTGCAGATTGTGTGTTAATCGCATCATGTTGACTTAACAGAAGAAAGAAGTAAATTTCCATATGTACATATATGCGGCGATCAACGGAAACGAATGTGTCGTCGAGTCCGAAAATAAATGAAATGGAACACAGGAGAGACGCAGAGAGTTCGTTTAATAACCAATTCCGTTAACGTCAATTTCTTGGCGTATTACCGTTGGGACCACTTTGTCCTGAGCGCCCAATCAACTCAATTCCCATCCAGCAGATATTTCCTCGCATTACCAACAATTGTATCCTTAGTTACCATTGAAATATCCCGCATGCACCAAGCATACAATTAAATGAAGTCGACAATATTAAAAAAAAAAAAATCGACTTCAAAATTTTGAAGTTTAAGACTCGATAATTTTCAACCGACGAAAGATCGCTTAATCATAATGAGAAACATGATTTTCCCTACTTTTCGTGACATTTGCAGATTTGAAAAATTTTTTATTTCGCCAAAACGTTCTACGAGAACTTACGATAAATTTAAGGTCTCGAAAGACTGACATGCGCAGTACATCGCATCATTACACAATGCCCATTACATTAATGAATCCGAAGCTCGTTTGGTAATTATAAGTGAGAGCTTTTATCCATTCTTGTTCGGAGAATCTCGTTGTACTCCGTAATACGTAGACATATATGAAGTTTTGCTGCGTAAATTGTTTTTTAAGTTAATGGGTAACATCGGGAACATGAAAAAAAAAAAAAAACCTGTGAGCTTTTAACGAAACAACGACGTTTGTAAATGATGTAGATCAGTTGGTCTGTGGAGCCGGTGCCATAGTTAAAATACGGGGGTTTCATTCGCTGTTCAATATAAGAGAAACTGAGCGAGCGAAGCCTCGGCTGTTTGCGCTCGATGCCAATAATATAGAAGCGGTAGCATGAGCAGCAACAGCAGCAGCAGCAGCAGCATCCGGACATTTCGCACGCGATCGAAATGGCGTAGAGATCCGACAGAGATAGAATCGAGGATAAAGCTTTATTGCACGTTTAAAGATTCGGACGGGACGAGCCAGCCATTAAAACCTGATGGAGAGGAGTGCGGATGGGCCTCTGCGACGAGGCACGGGGGGACGGCAGGGAATTCGGTTGGGTTGGATTAATCAAGGGTGTTGCACGGCTGATGGCGATGGACCGCGTTTCTCTCCGAGTACGCTTGATAACGAATCATCGACATTTTTCAAAATCGTTCGGTGATGTAACTCTACTCTAAAGCGCGAAGCGAGTACCGCGAGTTATTCGAAATCGAAACAGTCATTCGTGCTATAGCCGGCGCGTTGAAATGAAATAACCAAAAATTCGACTACCTTATAAAGAGTATTTTCTTTTTAATGCGATACGTAAAGCGCAGATGGAAAAAATCATGTCAATTTTGATGCATTCGGCTTTTGATGATGAATAATTCATTCGGTCGAATCTCATTTACGGCGGTTGTCCGCGGACGTTCTTTGAAAAGAGCGAAGCACGCGACAACGAGAAATCCTCCGCTTTGCTCTTTTTCTCTCCTACACACTCTCCGATGCTTCGTGACATCTCACCCCCTCCCCCACCCCCTTCGCGCTTGTGTAGAAAGAGCCCCGGCGCCGATGTCGCTACGAGATACCGGCCTCATTTATACTTGCTACGTATACATGCGTGACTGCGAAGTATAAAACTTTTGAAAAATGATACGTAAATGTTACGAGATAGAAGGCTTTGCCGTGTCTCCGGTTTTTTTTTTTTTTTTTTTTTTTTTTTTTCGTTTCTCTTTTACGCCGTTGCTTCCGCGAATTCCTCGATTCATCCCGCTCGCGAGAGCGCGCGGTGATACACACTACAGTAGACCGAGTCGGGTTGTAGCTCGCGGTACCAACTCGCGCACGAGTTCCAAGGTAATATTACCAATCTTACAAAGTCAAAATATTTTTCGATATTAAAAAAAAATATTCGATATTATCGATCAATTTTTATGGATATTCTGACATCCATTTTACGATTTATCAATTTGGTCTTATAACCAATATAGTAATAACAATTAAGTATATCTAATTATAAATTATAGTCGTTATCATCGTATGTCTATTTTAGTTCATTTCAACGATCAGACATAGGGAATCTAATTTGACTTTTGTAAAATTGTACTTTTGATATCATTTTTTTTTAAATACAAAAGGCAATCTTCCTTTTTGTGCAAAATTGGAAGTTCCGTCGTTGGATCAATGACACTGCGAAAATTCGCAAAGAAAGGCAATATTGCGAGAATTATCTGACCGAATGTGCCCTCCGTGAAAATTATCGTTCAATCTTCCTCCGGCTACGTCCGTCCTTCGGGATGATCGCGGCACATGGATTTGAAATGACGGGAGTTTTGTTCGTAGAATTCTCCGGTCGCCTCGTACTCGGCTACGGTGTAACCACGTTGGTAGCCTCCAGGCTCGCTGGCCAGTGCTGTCTGCGAATATTCGGTAAAAAAAAAAAAAGAAGAGGTGGACGAAGGTTAGATTAATGGTTGAGAAATGCAAATTGTCGGCACAAGCCCGCCGGGAGCAGGAAAAGCAGGGGGTGGTTGGAGGCTCGTCGCGTTACTACGAAGGGTCGCCCATTGCCACTGTTGCTCTCGTCGTTCTCCTCTCGTTGTGATGGTGGTCCAACGTTGTAACGGTGTACCAAGCGAGCGTCGTCGTCGTCGTCGTCTCTGCATTCACCCAGGACTCCGGCAAAAACCCCTTAGAAATATATCGTAGGTCATTTCCCTTGCTAAACTCGAGGCGTAACAAAAAAAAAAGAAAAAACAGAAACAAAAAGAAAAAAGATATTACAGCCAGCTAGCGTGAGTTCCATAGGAGATGAAGAAAAAAAAATGTCTCGTTGGAGAGAACGGGGCACGTAACGGAACCTGCATCCCTATCGGTATCCACCTACCGCGACAGAGAGAAACCCCACTCCACACTAGCAGCCCATGCTCTCTTTTCCTCTGTGCCACTCGAACATGGAGCACTCGGCTATGTTCCTCTTTTCTCTCTCCGCGCCTGCCGTTCTCTCTGGCGTAGCAATGTGGGCAGAATATATACTCACGAGTATAAAAATGGTAGGGAAATTTGTTTCACCGACAGAGTGAGAGAAACTGACAAAAAAACAAAAAGAGAAGAAGAAGCAAAGGGTTGAAGCGAGAGACGAGAGAACCGAAACGGTGAGCATATAGGGATCTGAGGGAAAGCTTCGGTCTAGAGGATAGTTTATTTTTCCGAGGATGGATTAAGCCCGCTCGATTTATCCGCTGTGTGTAGTCGATTGATTATCTCCAATTCTCTCTCCCCCTTCCCCACGCCGACCCCGAGTTCCGTTCTCATTCTCCGCTTCGCTCGGCCTTTCCCTTTCATCTCGTTGCCTGTTTCGAACTCGCGTTCTCTCTGTATTCCACCTCTCGCTTTCTATCTTTATCCCCGCGTGCCACCCTTCACTTTCTGTATCCTCGCGCCCTTGGCGAATATGTCGAATCGGCGCCCTGTTCGCACTCCATTCGTGTCAAGACAAAACAGGGAGGGGGAGGGAAGACATCGCGAGAAGAGGGATGGATGGTTGCCTCGTCGAGGAATCCCGTGATCGAGCTGTGACTACTGGCCCGTGTAACCTCGATATCTGTGCTGAATTTCGATTGTCCGACTACCGCGACAAAGGGGACCACATATGGGCGCGCATACACACGGAGATATACATAGGTGTACAAAATGTACGTTTATACGCACGGGCTATAATATTCAACAGAGTTGATTCTATCTATAGTAACGATACAATTAGCCCGGAACAGGATAAAGGGTCATTGTTGAATCTTTCAGAATTACATATTCTTCAATCAATACTATTATAATGATAATTATATGAGAGAAAATAAATGTCACTATTCAATGCAACTGATCAGCGAAGAAACAAAAAGCGAATAAATATATATGTATGTATATTTTGATTAAAAAAATATCTATTCAGATGAAAACCAGACGGGTTTGTCATCGGGTTCAGAGATGTTTCAGAGTATATCATTTTATAGGTATACATTCGTCTGGAGTTTATGCCACTAATTATCAATCTAGTTCTCTTTCATCGGAGCATCTCGGCCGCGGGCGCTCTGCACTGCCATCCTTTACATCCATCCGCAACAGCGGTATCACCGTATCATTATATACAGGACAATAATAACACGCATCCGGTGGGCTAAATTTTCGCGTATAATAACGGTGGATGGAAAATGAGAGGACCAAATGCACCGGCGGCGGTAGTATTTTGCAATTAGCGCATTCCTTAATCCCGCTGGCGTAACGGAACTACTGGCATTTTTTTTTCGGAGGCTTTCGGACCTTTACAACAAAAGCGAAGCATGTAATGAGCTCTTGTTTCAGTTACCGCTGTGCATCAAAAAGTGAAACATGAGGTGTTTTGGGTTTTTTTTCTTTAATTCTCTCCAAATGCATTATAGTGTCTATAGGATCAGAAAAATCTGATCGATGCAGAGCGCAAGCTATGCGTTTATGCTTTTTGAAAATTAAAAAAAATATGCGATGATCGTGTTTTACTGGTACAGCCATCAAAGGATCGGTACGAAATTCACATCAGTTAATATGTGTAAAGAGAGATTTTACCGTCCGGATGTTTCGGCAATAGTGACATGGGTACAACGTTTGACGTGCAAAAAAAGAAGATGGTGTAGATGAGGATGCGTGGAATTCAGGTGAGATGTTTACACAGGTACAGCTTGGACTTTCACGCGAACAGCTCGTAAACGTAAATCTGACCTGCCAACTCTCAACTTCCCTTCGCGGCTCCCTCTCACCCTCTTCATTCCTCTAAAGGATTCTACGGGCCGGCGAGGCCGGCAGTACGTACAGGACACGAGAGAATTCTCGACGGAGTTAACGGTGTGAGTATAACGGAGAAAGAGTGGAACGCGCGGGAGCGGAAAAAGGAAGAAGAAAGGAATAAAAAAAAAAAAAAGAAAAAGAGTCGGAAGGTAGAATTGGAGGTAGAGGAGGCGAGAGGAAGGTCGTTACTAGCGTGCTACGAAGTAAAAAAGAGAAGGGAAAAGCCCCGGGTCCGGGTTACACTTATTTTCATTCGCGGTACCTCAGTCGGAAGAGAGTCCTGCGGGAGGATCTCGCAGTCTCATTTGTTACCCTTAATGTCCTCGGAGCCATCCTCAACCCCACCGACCACCCTCGACGCGGTAGATCTTACCGAGGATATATGGGCCCCTTCGCACGGGGTCTCTACTCGACTTTGCTCTCTATTCTACCCTCTTTTACCCTCTTCTATTATACTCGATATCCTCGTGGTTCTTTTCCTCTCAGGAATATAATCCAGGAATTATGGTGAATTCCTATCGAGCACAACGTCAGAGAACGCCGTTATAGGAAGACTCATTTTTCTCAACCGGTGCAGAAGAAAGTTTAACACAGCGGCACGCTGCGTTATTACTACCGGTGTCAACTTGAGAACGTTGAATCCGATTATGACGGATAATTTTCTTGTTTTTTTTGTTTTTCCATTCATATTAGTCCTTTTACTGTCGACTTTGATTAAAAATCTCTATCGCCGTGTATTATCCCTGTTTAATCTAAAAATATGCTGAATATGTAGATTTTACTTCTGTAAGTCACAGCTAACCGCTTGTGTTATTAATAATTTACAATGAAAAAAAAAAAAAAAAATAACAAAACGAATTCAATGGACATAATTCAATCAACCAGCGCTCAACGCTTTATTGCAAAGTTGGTTGGTGGTAAAAAAAAAATATCTTTACTTTGTTGAATAACTCCGATCTATTCGTAGCGTTTGTAGAGATGTGAATTTTGAAATTACGTTGTATTACTGAATAAATTGTTTCTCCGATAATGAAATCACATCAGTTCATCTCCCGGGAGAGACATAGGTTGCGCTCAAAGTATTCCTGACGGAGGTAGAGGGGAAATGGTCACCGAACTATTCCGCATTTAGCTGAAATCTCTAAATAAATTAGCGCTGGATATCTATCTCTGCGATTGCTAGAGCGAGCGCTCGTGCAGAACGGGTAAGAGAAGAGAGAATGTACCGATGCTGTCAAGTGGTAGCGGTTCCGCGCGCCTCGCATCGCCCACACGAAGCGAAGTAGAAGTTGGAGGAGTTCGCCTGGGAGTTTCGTCGACGTGGAGTGTGCGGTTCGTGGTTATCGTTGACGAGGGATGAGAGGGAACGAGAAGGCGTACGCCTGTGTTCGGGACGGAAATATGGTATCGAAAGTTCGGACGGTCGATTTACGATCGCTAATCAAAAACTTGCGCTTGCCAGGAGCAGCAACAGCAGAATTTTCGTATGCAGCGTCCGGATGGTATATACCATAGTGAGAGCTTCGGAGTTGGAATTGCATTTGGGGGGAGGTTTCGTTTCGTTTAGTTCCGAAGCACGACGACGGCCGCGATTTACCAACACACATACACAACGAAATACACAACCAAAGTATATTACAACGATGGTAAATGGCAAAGAACGAATGCTCTGCACATATTGTAGAGAATATATACACGATGTATATATGCCTGCCTGGTATAAGCTCGAGTTTGAGAGTGAGTCTCATCGGGCGGCAACAGAAAGAAAGGAATATGTATAGGAGTGAGGCGCGATAGCGAGAAGTGAAGAGAGCGAGAGAGGGATTATAAAATGAAAGGAGAACGAAAAGCAGCAGGAGCAAGAGTGGTAGACCGGTAGGTGGGCTATGGGCTTTCTCGTCGAATATACCGTTGCTGCTGCTGGTGGTAGCTGCTAATATGAATGTCCTGTCAGTAGCAGCGGCTCCTTGCCAAGAACGTACCGCTTGCTAATATGCCCGGTTGAAGGGAATATTTACGAGGGTGCGGGGGCGTTGAAAAGATAAAAAAAATCCACATAGACCCACAGAGAGAGACCTGAGAGAAACCGTGGAAAAATATTGTCGAAATCCCTTGGTTGTGACCGGCCGACTCTCGTTTCGAGTGGCCGATTTTTTTCTCTCTCAGAAACTGTCGGGTATGTATGGTTTTGAGTTTCTCCCGGTTTTATGGTGATGCCGTTTCGTGGTCCCCCTCGATCTCCGGGCTTCGACGCCGCAACGGAGGTGGTAATTGATTTTCTCCACCCTTCTCGTAATTGGGATCTGTCTCACGCTCCCGATCCGTGACAACCATCTTCCTTTCGGCTTCTCCATTGTTACTCATTGTCTTCTTTTACCTCGTGCCACAGTTCCCTCGGTCCAACGCGCACGATGGCGTTGTCGACTTCTCGGGACGGGGAAACTCAATTACAATGACGAAGAGTATTCCCGCGTCTCCTCCGAATGGCCGGAGACCGGTCGTTTGGGTACCAGACTTCTTGGTCCCCTTTTCGAATAATTGACAAGGGATCGCCATCAGAAACCGAGAATGTTTCCAGCGCTTTAGCGTCTATTGCCGGAATTGGACGAGGGGACAATTGATTTTGATCCCGGCTAGCGAACCCTTAATTGCTGATTGTCTAACGTTTAAACATTCTTTGATTCATCCCATTTCTCCTATCAGGACTATAGAATTATTAAGGTTATTTAAATATGGATGCGGCTCTTCAACACGGATCAATAAATTAGGGTGATCCCTGCAGTTAGACATTTAGAAAAAAATATAATCAATGCAGACAGTGATGATTTGTCTACAGGGTTTGATAACACGTATACAATGAAAAATTGGCATCGATTAGACGACAATTCGGTTACGATTAAACGGTTATCGTTAAACGAGTTATTGGGTGTTGAACAATTCAAGGGGATCCATCAGATGGACTCGTTTATTTTCATGGTACCAAAATATTAAACGAGCACAGATTTTTTTCGATACAAACACCATGAGTAAAAGCGATCCTATTGACTCGAAGTGAAGCGAGATGAAGGATATTGCGATTGTTGATTACGTTGAGCAGCCATCTTTAATCGAATATGCCTGGGTGCTCGGGTGAATATGTCTCCCTTTGTCTCGACAGGCTTTTAATGAGCATTCACTTGTTTTCTTTGCTTCTGATTCGCATATCGTTATCGAGGGTGTGATGAGAATAAAATATTTCTCCTGTAAGTAATGCGTCCTCGTTAAATTAACCTTGGTAGATGATTATCGACGATTTGTTGCTAACGAGAGATAATGATAAAGTAAAATAAATGCGAAGGCATTGTATAAGGCTTCTGGACATTGCCGGCCCCGCGCAGTCGCTCGCTGTGTTTTAATTCTACGGGGTGAGCGCGCGAGAGAGACGGATATAGAACGCTGTGCTGGAGCCGAAAGGAACGGACCAGGCCTCGTTTTTCGTAAGGGCGGTTCCCAGCCGCCATTTTGCGCGCTCGGAAGGGTTGCGCGCACCACGGCAACCCCTGAATTTACTCTAATTACTTTTCCCCGGCATTACGCGTTGCGAAAATGTTATTGGTAACAAAGAGCTGCCCCGGGAGTCTACCGCGCTGCCCGTCCGAGATATAGTATATAGCATGGAGGGCAAAAAAAGAAAATAACAAAAAATTTAAATTCGTCGGAAATCAACGAGGCTTTTTCACTCTTTCACTGTGTCGTTTATTCTCACAAGCACGATAAATTAATAGGAATTTGAAAATCCATAAAATTACGTTTTTTCGCGATGCAATGCACAGTAACATTAAACATTGTTTTTATTTGTTCCTTCCGATAGATTTTTTTTATCAATAATAGCAGATGTATCGATTGACCACCACGTATTTTTTCTCGCGCTTATTCAATCGAATGTGCTTCCACTTGAATTCTCGAGCTGCCGATTTCTCTGACACGGTCAATCCTAATGGGACTTTGAATGTCAAAACGCCATAACATGGATCTCAGAAAACTCGATTAGCTTTTCCCGCGTTGAGGAAAAAGAATTTTATTTTTGAGGTTAAACGACGTCTACGATTACTCGATTTGTGCCGCCATTTTTAGTAGGCAATAAAAAATGTTTAAAATACAATTTAATAATCGAAATATGAATGGAAAAAACTCGAAACTTCCATGCATCCACTTGAAACTGCGGAACGTTTCACTCCCTCGGAATCTTCGCTATTCATGTTGTTTCGTAATTTTTGCAACATTTTTTCATCAAAAACGATCGTTTAAATAGTATATTCAATTCTTCACAAGGTCTTATTTTTTTTTTTTTTTTTGCATTTGTACGGTAGCACGAGTCACAAGAGCTCCAAATCTGTGAAAGCGCGCGAGGACAGCTCGCCGTCGGATGTCCGCCATCGACGGACGCGATATTTTTAGAATTTTTTAGCAATCGTCGTCGCCTATCGGGTACACGAACCTTGGAATATTAACGACGAAGCGATAAAGTCGTTGTTACCACTTCGCAAATCAGTGCGAAATTAATTATTCGCATTATTCGATTATCGGTAATTATTCGATGTTTTCATTTCAATTCATCGTTGTTCCATAAAATTGGGAATATTATATCAATGGCCGCTAAAGTGATGTGCGGACCAAAAAGACGATTAAAACCAGAAGGGCGTAACTGATAATCTGATTAAATTCATGAATTTATTGTAACTCAATAGATTTTTTTTTCACTCCTTACGCGAGATCACACATTAAGCTTAAAGTAGTGCCGAATATCTTCGCCGAATTTGCCAATTTTTTTTTCTCGTTTTTGACATTAATGCAAAAAAAATTCTTCATCAATAGTATCTTCAATCTCGTGATTCCGCATTCACTGCCACAAGGAGTTAGCTATAATGGCCTTTACGCCTTTATAGCTGTATTCCGGCTGACGATTTTAAGGTCGCTGCCCGTTGTCACAACGGGAATTCGTTACTCACGTAGGTTCTCCGATACCCGGTACGTATGGCGCTTATGTCTCTTTGGCATCCATCGATCCATCAATATTATTGGCGATCGACAAATAAAGTTCCGATAGTCTGTTCTTCTATCGAACTAGCTATCGAAATAAAGGACGTGCGAATGCTCACAAGAGAATGCTCATCCATAATGGAACGTGGCGTACCCTGTACGGTGTTCAAGTGAAAGTAACTTCGGCGTGGACACAGAATAATGGAAATACACACGCCGACAAAGACACAAAGGGTAGTATATAGTGATCTATGCAAAAATCTCTATTCACAAAGGAAATCAAAATCTTGCTTTAACTAATCCCCGACACTGGTACCGCATATCCGATCACCGAAGAATGCAAACAAAAAGCAAAAGAAGGCAACTAAACGGGATTAAAAAAACCCTCAAAGAACGTATGGTTGTGAAGACCTCATACAGAACAATATAGATCGTTTGAGTAGAGCGCAAGAGAGCAAAGGAAGAGGTACTACAAGTACTCCAAAAGCTTCGAAGGGTTACTATCAAGCTTTTACGAGTTGGTCCCCAGCAAAGGGGAGTTGCTTTCGGTCCCTCTCGATGTCTCCCAAGCTAATTCGAAAAATGCGAAATGCGAAAGGGGTCGAACCTTCGTAATCCTTAGTGGAGATGGTGAGCACGTGTTACCGGGGCTCGTTCTGCGGCTAAAATATCTACGTGGTAACCGATGTTTTTTATTCTTTTTTCTTCATTCATTTTTCATTTTTCTCGTACCGGTTACCACAGTTGGAAATAGCCAGCAGGTCGAAGAATACCGCTGATGTTGAGAAAAAAACGTTTAGACTCACGGTTCTCGGAATAATAAGTATTATACCGTCCGAGGGAGGATTTCTCCATAATCCCGATCAGGATTTCGCGAAACGCTTTTATGGATACGCAAATATTCCTTTGTTTACTGAAACGCTTTTGCCTTTACCCCCTGGAATTGGGAAGGGTTTGGTTTTTTTTTTATTTCTTTGCCGAGACAGAGAAAGAATGAAGATGAAGTCGATGGTTGGAAGAATGGTCTATGTGGTGTACGTAACAGCGCGGGAGACAGTACCGGACCCGGGCAAAAGTCCCTAGCTAGCGTCAAACGCTTAAAATGCTAAATGATCTCGGGGGTTCGTTAACGTTAACGGGTATGAGACAGAGAATGAGGAAAAAGAGGGTATATGTATAACCCACACTTTTGCTCCTGCTGCTGCTGCTGATAGGCCAACGCTTTTTTGGTAGAAGCCTCTACCCGCGAGAAGATGGCCGACCCCTTTTCCGCGCCCGTTTTCCGACGCGAATCTCACTCTCACCACGAGTCTCAACGGCATGCATGGCAAGCAACCCTCACCCTCATTGTCCTCTGCCGCGGGCGACTCTCCCTCGCCCTCGCCTCGGACGTACGTACGACTCCTCCTGGGCGCGCTTGTATCGTCGAGTGTATACGATCCCAGAACCCCAAGCGTGTTCCCCAACAGGGCGAACGCGAACGCGAAGCCACTTTGAAATATTATACCGAGGACCTACGGTGCCGTATCGCACGGACCGAGTCTACGTCCGGCCAACAATGAGATATCATCCCCGAGTACAAACCACCTCCACCCTCCCACCCGCCCCCTAATTCGGTGCCGAGAACGCCTCGTCGACCCCCGAGCCACCCTCAACCCCCATCGCAAACTGGAGGAGCCTTTGTCGGCCGAGAATTTTTCGGATAATTTTTAATTAATTTGTTCTTCGTGACTGGACGGGTCGCGTCGACGAAACGGCCCTTTCGTCGGTCTCATCCGTTTCTGCTGTCTTCGCTCGTATCTCGTTGAAGGACGTGTACCCATATTCCCAACTTCACCGCGTCAAGAACATACGCAGATTGCTTCGCTGTCAGGGTAAACCGAAAACCTGGCGGATACCAGGTATACCAGCCGTTATCATAGTTAATATAATATTAAACTTGGATTTTTAAAATGACGGAACGTGTATTTTAATAACTCGTTATGGACCTTGAGACGAGATGAGATTTTGGAGCGGACAGTAGAATTGTAGGTATGCTATCTATGGGGGAAGATTTATATTATCTACTGCGTCATATTTGATGACAGAAGGGGCTTTTGACTCGTTTTATCAAAAAGAAAGAGATGTTCGTGATATTGTCTCGTTTTCCGAAAACATAATAAAATCGAGCCTTGCGGGAGATATCGATGATTATTTATCGATACTCCGAACAATGCCAGTAGAGTGGACTATCACGCCACGCAATGACCGACAATGCATCGATTTTTCTCTTCGTATGGTCGATAGGAAATTTTCGAAATTTCTAAACGAGCGCAGTGAAATCGACGATCGATGCTCTGTGCTCAACCGACTGTATGAGCAAATTAATCAAGCTGTAGAAAAAAAAAAAAAAAAAAACAATTGGAAGAGGAAGTTATTGACAGCTGCAGCAAGCGGAAGCGGGGAGGCGTGGTATAAAAAATAAATGAAATTCAATACGCCGGTCTCGCACGACGTGGGTAGTTAATAAGCAAAAATCTGTCAACCTGCTGGCTGCTGCGACTATACGGTATACGTGAACGAACCAATCGACGAACCAGACTACGCGTTCCTCACCGGTAACAATTTTTATATTCTGGCGAACATACACGGGGGAGATTCGCATAGTGTTCTACTCGTGCAAATTGTCGACGAAACTCTTTGCAGACATCTGTATGAAATATCAGCTGAATTCAGAAAAAAAAAAAAAAAATACATCCCCATGAAGTTTATGTAAACAGTACCAATATCGGCGGACTTCGGAACCTCCAGAACGTTCTGTAAGTCATAAAACCCGGAAATAATGTTGATATCTGCTTTTGACAGGGACTTTCACACTAAATGTTGAATTAGCAGAAGTTAATACCAAGTCAGGGATTTGTCATCAGCGAAAAGAATCCATCGCATGTAGGCACATAAAAAATTAAATTCTTAGTAGGTAAAAATGTATTCTTATCCACGAGAATTCATTTTTACAAATGACACTCCGAGTGACAAATTGATTCCACGAGCGAATTTTGGAACAATTGAGATTTTGAGTTTCATTAAAAATCTGCATTTGCGCTTCTTGATGGGATGGGGTGGGAAAACACGCGGCATTTATCGCGTTTCGTGGAAAATAAATGTTTGAATTAGGATACTTGAAAGGGTTGAAAATTCGTTTTTTTTTTCTTTTTTTTTTTAATGAAAAATATGAAAAAGTGCAGCACGATCAAAAGAGGTCCTTCACATTTTTAACGTCAATTCGACAAGTCCGAAAAAAATATTTTCTACCACATAATTCGATGTATTTTTTTTTCACGCTTGAAGCTGGAGCTGCGGCCATATAACCGGAAAATAAAAATATTTGTTCCGTCGATTATAGTAGCGCAATAACGGTCGCTCCAGGGTGTTTAAAGTCCAAAATATTAATAATTTGCTCGGGTGTAATTATGATCGCGGGGTGACGCGGTTCATTCATGCTCTCGGATTTTACCGCGGATACGGGTCATAATTTTTTACCCGATTAACACCGATTTTCCATGCTCATTTCGCGCTTTATCGACAATGCAATGAAGCTACATCGAAGTTCCGATGCAATTTGTCATCACACGGATATATTTGATATCAATATTTGGTTGTTTTAATCGTTACAAAGTTATTTCGAATAATCACTTTTTCGATTTAATTAACCACGCGCTATATTACTGAAATTCGATTGTTGAGACGTTGAATGACATTTTTCAGAAAGAATTATCATTCGATTTGATGGTCCATAAAACAAAACATATTCCCAAAACTAAAAAACATTGAAAAAATCTCGAATACAAGCGGTTTCGCCACGGTGAACTCGACCGACGGCACGAAAATTCAGTTCGCGACACGCACTTTCGCGGAGAAACCTCCTTTTCATATGGGTACCGTGTTGGTAACATATTGATTTTTACTAACAGCACTTCCGTTACATGTAGCTGAATGACTTTTTAACTCTTTGGCGATTATTAATAAAGTGACATTTATGTAATCGTCGAAATATTAGTCGTGAAAGCGGTAATAGAGTTTTTTCCGTCGGCCACTCAATTTCAATTTTTATCCAATACAATTAGCGGATCAAATACTTTTCCATTCTCGCACATCAAGTCAGTATCAAGGATCATTATTTAACGTTAAAAGTCCAAATTAATCGCTTACCAGTAATTTTTTATTGTCAAAAATGGAAATATATAATCTCTTACGTTAGCATTGCACCACTTTTTCCAACGAATAAATGTCATTTTTATGACGAAAAAATAGTAGTCACGATTTTTTACATTAGGTAAAGATTGCATTGATTGTCGTGAGTTAAAAACATTTTATTAATTTTGACAACACTGAGTATCATTGCTTAGATTCTCGTTTGCAGGCGCATGTCTCGTAAACAGATTTCGTAAGCCATTGATAAGACGCGTAAAATTTTTGTTTTTCGTGAAAAATTTGGCAAGCAATATTTTTGGAAGAAAACGGTATTTGCACCGACGAATTTCGGAGACGAATGTCATGATTTTCTGTACAAAATCGAGCGAGAAACGAGCCTCGGGCGGTACACGACGCGTAGGAAAAAATTGGTGATTTCAACCGACGGTAGGCGTACCGTTGAATCACCCTCGCGTACAGCATGGCCGCCATCGAGTCTTGCCCCGAGCTATCTCCATTTTATCGTTCGTACTCACTTAATTTTTGGAATTCTATCAACCTGTTGTGCAAAAATATTTCTGTTTTATATATTATAATATTGTGGTTCTGATGAAAATTCTATGATCCAACATAAAATTGATCTCCAAATGAGTGAAAATATCGTACGACTTGTACCAAATGTTTGCATTATCGTGTAATAAATAATCACTATAAAACAGCCTTCATTGGTACAAATGTACAGCAACTGTTTTTTCGAGCGTAATTACCGATAAACGTGTACGATAATGGGTGTCACCTTCGATAAAACACATCTCTAACTATGACTCGAAAATGTATCGGAATAAATGGTCCGAAATGCTTTTTTTTTTTTTTTTTCTTTTTGCGTTTTATTTTTTTTCGTCGAAATGGTGATCGAATCAAACACGATAGTGGACAGCGGACAGTGAATCGAGGAACACGCGACCGCCAGAACATCACGGTCGTTTTTGTTATCTGCGAATTTTTTTTTTTTATCTCCGTCATTTGACCGTGGTGATGTAAAAGATCGATAAATGGCGGGGGACTGAAAAAAATCTCAGTTTCATTTCTCGCGCTGTTCACTCCAGTAGCAGCTCGTGCCGGGCTTGCGTTTTTTTTTTGTTTGTTCTTTTAATTCCGACACACGGTTTTGTGTCCTGAACAGTAACCGAGAGTGAAACTGAGTAACACTTTCGTTTTTTTTCCTCGATGGAGGGGGCCGGGGAACAATAAAAAATAAAAGGTGAAAAAAAAAGCGACAACGAACGACAGATTGTTTTGGTTTTTTCGGCAACTCTGTAGGCAACGAGTACACATTGTGTACACGTGTCGACGGAATCGGCATGTGTGCAATGTGTTACCCTCGAAACGAAAATATTTGGATTTTTTTCACCGGCTTTTATGAGTCATAGGTACCTGTTTTAATCGAGTTATCCGACGAACGTGACAAAGGTACATAACAAAAATAAGACACGCCGATGGCGCTCTTGTCACATCGATCGCGAGTACTTTCACTCACGGCACTATTTGCTTTCACGCACCTTTACTTCTAACTGATATCCGGCTTCGGATGACGCGAAACTCTCGTTCCTTCTTTTTTTTCCACGGATGCCCCATTTTTTTTGCCATTTTATCGAGTTTAAAGACCATTTTTCTAGGTCAATCGTACGAAGATACGATAACATTTGGATATCACATATCCTACAAGAATTATATATAAAAAAACAGTCTCCTAAAAATATTCGCTTATTTCTTATTGTCGGTACCTCTACATTTTTATATGTCACTCGTTGTTGTCGGCACTCCACTATTTTTTTTCTTACTATTGATTATATTTAATATCGTTCGATTTGATGTACAAAATGAGAAAAGATTTTGGACAACCGACGGCGAACCTGCAAGGTTTCGAGAAGACTGACCGAAAGAAGGTAGAGCTTCGCGATGTCAAAAGACCCGTTCGGGTCAACTGGGGTCTTGCAGGTTGGGAGGTCGAAACGTGGGACCTAAAAAGGCGACCTGCAGTCCCAACCAATGGAATAGCTCCTACCCGTACCTCGGAACAGGTCTGCATGCACGGGAATACCTGGCTGAAGTCCCCGCAGCGCCGAGGCTCTCTCTCTCTCTCTTTCTGTATCTCGTCGCGTCCTCTATTCTCCTCTGCCCCGCGGCTGGTATGAATATCGAAATCGATGAACACCAATATTCGCGCACTGACACAATGCCCTTCCGAGGATCAGCTGTGCGATTTGCGACCTCTGTAGTTTATATTTGTTCGACGATCAAATCCATTGGAAAAAAAGAACTGAAAAAAAAAAGTTTTTATTTGCCCGTCTTTTTTTGTCTTTATCGATTATTAGTCGAATCCTTTATCAAAGCTAATCTCATCTTTTTTGTTTGGTTTTTCACCGACATTGATAAGACCAATGCAGGAAAAATTAATTAATACTCTTTTAACAAGCTTCCGTGAGATTAATAAAAATATTTTATTGCATTGACAATTGTAAAGATTTTATCGATATAAATGAGCGGTGACGGATATGTTATACCATGAAACGATTGAATCAGCAACCAATACCAATCGAATTTTCGATTAGAGACGAAAGCGAAGCATGTTAACGGTACGTGAGAGTAGTAACTTTATTAACGCCACGCAAAATTGGTCCTCTTTGAGCAACGCGTCGTTTCACTAGCGACGCAACTCAGTTACCGCATGACTCCGGTAAAAGACTTTTTACTGAAGGTTTTTCGGACACTATAGGTACATAGCATGGTTATCGATACTGTAGATACAGATATAAATTCAACCAATCGACTTCGCACCTGTTCCGTCAGATTGGTAGGGAGAAGATCGTATAGAGAGGGAGAATTTTTTCCAACCCCATCGAGCCCTCAATTCCCTTTCTATAATAGTTCAATCTCCCTTTTTCCTCATCTCCCGCCAGATCTCGAATCTTGTCAATTACTTCGCGCGAATAAACTTTTGATTGAACTTATTTGTGTTATTCCAAAGTTCGACAAAAATAATTAAGGCATCTTCAGGTTTAGTTTTTTCCATAACTTATTGATTACTCGTCAAGTTTTATCAACATTTCGATATTAACGAAAAAAAAAAACAGTTTATATCAGCGAAATTAGTAGTCTCAATCTGAAGTCTCCAAGAAATACGGTTGACTAAGTTTCCGGGTTAGTGAGGGTTATGGAACGAATATTGTATTATATTGTTTCAATCGACTACCTTGTTGCATATATCTGTGCCGTGTCGCGGGAAACGAGTTACGATATTTACATCCCCGGAATGCAAATTCATCGAGCATCGAGAGAAACCCTACGTTACGATCAACACTCCGCGCTCGCGCTTGTTGCATCGAGGATAACCTGAGTACATATGTCGTTCCGATTTCCCTTAATCGAGGACCGAGACATTGCTCGTCAATTCATCGGTATCCTGTGACATATTCATCGATGAACGTTTGAACAGCTGTACGAAGGATCGCGCAGCCAGAGACCAACAGTACCACTTCCAGTTAAGGTTGCATTGGCCGTCGGAATTGTACGGTCACCTCGTGCCACGTCGAAGAGTATCGCTGTCAACCCCTCGTGCAAGTGGTATATGGCCTACAAAAATACAGATTTCCAATAACCGATAGGTTCACTCCACTCTCGACGCTTACGGAGGACACAGAAACAATGCAGCATGCAAACTGCTGCTCGCCGCGAGTGAAAAACCCTTTTGCTCGCTCTCTCACACTTGGTATCAGCACAGATACTTTTTTTTTAATTTTTTCATTTGTTTTTTATTATCCATTCTTTATACCGTTCATTCCCTTTCCCTGTCGGTCAATCACCCGTCCCCCGTGGTTTGCTTCTTTTCTTTCTCTCGCTCGGTTTATTTTCCTCTTCCGATGTGGTGGGCTACTCTTTCTCTATTCATCTTTTTAGCTACTAGTCACGCGATTCCATTCCCCTCTCCCGTGATTATATTTCTACATCGTGCAGCGCGTGCATCTATATTTTTATGTATTTCTTTTTTTTTTTTTTTCTCTCACCCGACGGACCAGTATCACGGGCTGTGTACCACGTGTTTAAGGTTCATCTCGGGCCAAAAAACAAACCTCACGAACAATGCCGTTTTCTGTCGATTTTTTTCCTATATCTTTCTTGGTTTTTTTTCCTCATGATACTCTATAGCCCACCCGCGGTCTCGATTATACTCCGTCGTTCGATCGTCGTTACTTCACTCTTTTTCGATTTTCCTATCAGTCTACCCTTCGTTTTCTATCCCATTCGCTCTCGTTTCTTCGTTATATCGGCAAACTCGCGTCGGACTGACGCCGCACGTCTCTGTCAATTCTCTCACATTCACAACCATGCAGTCTCGCTTCGGTTCGGCACAGAGCACAGAGTACCCGACCACCACAATCGCCACCCTCTTGCCGTCTCGCTCGGTCTCTCATCGGTTCTCTCGTTCACACGTCGGTTAATAAACCATTGATTGGATTGACACCGATATAGGGAAGCCGGTCGACCTGAATGAGCATCTCTTTTTCTGTGCTCCCCCGCCGACATGCTATGGAGTGACTGATCGAGCCAAGTCCCCGTATACGTGTTTGTATGTGTATCTCTTGTGGCTTCTTTTATTTTTAATCGTTTACATCGATAACTTCAGTAACGAGCGATCGTTTGAGTCTCTTCGACTTTGAAGGGAATCCGGGGATTTCTCTTTGGTCTCTTGCTTCGTCAGATTCCTTTGATCGTTTTGCACCTTCGCGTTCGCCGCAATATTTCGGATTTAATCGGGTTATCTTGCTACGATAAATTCTATCGATGTTTTTATAAAGCGAAATTATATTTTAACACATTTCTCTAACTTTGTACGAATTTATCTGAAACAACTCACGTTGTCGTTTATTCTAACTTTTTTTAGCGTTTCATCATACGCTGCTTCCGTTGATATCTATATTTGGTACTTCTGTTTTTCTTTTGCTGTATCTCGGATCGATTTCATTCTTCTTTGCTTTTCATCAGTGATCGGAATATACGAGATACGCCATTTTTTTAAATTCATTTGGTATTCCAATGATTTATCATTGTCGTAAAAATATTTATTTAATTCGTCGTCTTCATTTGTGCGGTTCGAACTAATTCCCGATTGTCCGGTGGCAACGGTTCATCAGGTGGTCGGTAAAGCCTAAACGTTATCGTGCTTCTGCCGATTTCACAGATACACGAGTAGTTGTGCACGAAATGGTTCACATACACAGACGTGGTTACCATAGAGGGATCCGGATAGTAGCTAACCGGACGTATACATACTCTCTATAGTAGGGTCGTGCGTAATATCGGTCATTGACAGCGATAGTGTGCCGCAATGTTCCGGGAGAATGTGCGTTCATAGCGACGCACGTACCGGGTGGCCACGGTGTCCAATTTCGAGAGATCGTAGAGATACTTATCGTCCTCTGATCGCGACTTCGATCGCAAAACATAATTTAGTATTGGAATCCGCTTGGAAACCATATTTTTCCGCGTAACTTCCACAACCAATCATCTTAATCCCGAATTATAGCTCAGAATCTCAGAAAATCCCAGACATTCGTTACGAACAGAAAAAAACTTTGTGCAGCTTTTTTCAGCTTCGATATTTATCGATCTAAAAAAAAAATAATAATCAGTCGCCAACAAACTTCTTATGACTGTTTAACTCAAATGAAGATTAGGTTTCGTATCTGTATCAAGTTGA
Source organism: Cryptus armator (assembly GCA_963971235.1). Taxonomy (NCBI): domain Eukaryota; kingdom Metazoa; phylum Arthropoda; class Insecta; order Hymenoptera; family Ichneumonidae; genus Cryptus; species Cryptus armator. The sequence goes on from OZ020240.1 coordinate 8,447,171, forward strand.
TATCCTGATATCCGGTTGATAATTGCGTCGGTATATAGGGTAACGATATAGCTATGAGGATTCCGGACACAGGGTATTGATATAGTTATCGCCTGGATATTCAGGGTCGAACTCCGTCGAACGCTCCCCGTGACCGAATTCCTATTGGAACTCCCAGTATGTACTGTGTTCACCGGGATGTGAGCCTTTCGCGTATACGCGCCGGTTGCCGGCGACACGTATAGTCTGCATGTGCACAGAGAGTAGGAGAGAGATAGAGCCGGTTAGTCCGTGCACAGTGTGTGTTGCATTGGCCCCACGGATTGGGGGTCGACGCGCGTTAATTGGTCCAATGTCAAGGTCAAAGCTCTCTCACTCTCTCTCCCTCTGTCTCACTGAATCGTCATCGCATTATCATCGACGATCAAGCGTATACTAGGACGAGACCCAAGCATCTCTGTCCCAACGCTCTCTTTGTCTCATCGGTAATCGCATTTTTATTTATTCGCCGCATTTTGTTATAACGTCAATGACCCCATTGGAACGATACTCATACGATCCACTTGTTTGCGTGATATTTAATTATGCCGGATCAACGGATTCGTTTGATATACAATTAATTAACTGCATTACCGTAAGTGGACATTGCCGATCGAACGAAAAGAAAAGGTCAAATATGTGTGAAGGTATATCCAATGAGAGAGGAGCCTCCCATCCTCCTATGTATGCATTGAAAACGAAAGTGCTACCGGGAGTCCATATAAGCACTATCAGACAGACAATAACCAATCATGTGCAATTAACCTGTGACACCATGACGCCTAAATACTCGGTCCTATACATACGGGCGGGTTATGTTTCCATTATGTGACCATATCGACATGTGTTTCGAGCGCCACGCTGGCTCCACATATTCCCCGCATTGTGATACCTCCAGCTCTCTCGAATATCTCCTATAGTACGTATGTACGATGCGTATGTACCCACACTAAAGGGGGGAGTGGTAAAGCGGGGGGGATACATTGATACCTCGTCTGATACACGAGTACCTAATAGGCCTATCGACCTACTAGCAAAACCCCCATCTATCGTATGCATGTATACTGTGACCAGATCGGCTTTAACAAGATCCCACCGAGATGATATATGTATCGAGAACGGTCAGTCATTGATCGCTTTGCAAGAATTCAATGCTTTAACGGACTTCGATAGATCGCATGCACGTTTCTATGTATTAATGCCACACGAGTAAATGGCTAATGGAAACCGGACCTTTAGGCCAATGTCAATCAACACAAACCTTCAATTACAACCTTTAGTTATGACTTTTTAGATTTTGGTGCAATTTTTTCCTGTGCCTCGAAAAAAACGCCTTAGATGGCGCTTGTGATTTATTTCAGGTCTTTTTTTTCACAATTCGTTACGATAAGAACTTTTCTACAGCTGGGGGCTGACAAAATTCGGGGTTTTGCGATACGAGAAATTCAATATCTATGTGCGGGGATTTTAATATCGAATATCGGTGGAATCATTCGATAGTATCGGTTTCGACAGAGTGCCGGAGCTCATGATCGTATTATGCGGTACCTGCGCAGGGTCATAGGTGAGGTCAGGACCCCTGGACCTTTGCGGGTCTCGAAGGGAACAACCTGCCGGGTTCTGCCTTCCCGCGGGCTCGTTTCCCCCCAAACGAGTTACGGAGCAACCCGTCGGCGAGCTCCCCACTACGCACATTTTTTGAAGCTCCACTAGGTGGGGATTGCAGAACTCTGCAGGAACTGGTTTCTTTGCTGGGGGTCTCGATCGTTCGCTGCAGAAAACTTCCCGGACGATAACGCTCCTCATTCTTCGCATCTGCAAAATTCCACACGGAAATTTAAGCATTAGTCATTGGACCATATTATTCTCATGCGTGAGACTGGATCAAGAAATCTTTGAGGATCGCATCGGCTTGCTTTGTCGAATAAAGACTTTTGAAGTCTGCGCAAGGCAGCCAATACGCAACGCAGGCGAATCGAGGTATCTTGCAGTTTTTTTTTCCATCGAATTTCGATTCTCACGGTGAAATGCGTCATCTGCAAGATCTCGTTTGCTGGCCAGTCAGCGTCGCCTTACTGCAAATTTCACCCGACAACCTGCTAGAAGGTTGCATAATGAATTTTGCAGAAGTCGAATGATTGCAAATCTCGTCTGGATTTTTAGGCAATCGTAGCTTTATTCATTAGCTTGCGTTTCCCACGTTAAACTATCGCGTTCAGCATTTCGTCTCTTGCAAATCTAAACTCTCAGCAGTTGCTGCAACGCGATTTTTTGTTGGTCTCGTTAAAAAACAAGTAGTGTAAATGGGAAGCGCGTATTCACGTTGCTGCGCTCGACCAAGCGACGGTTTTACGATGTAACCGTTAATTCGTTACAATGGGAAACCATCTACTCTATTATACGCACATTTGCATGACTTTTGCTTTTTTTTTAATTCTACTTATTATCCCAAGAACATTACTGATTCCCATGAAATATTGATTCGACATAACGTGTTACAACATGTCTTTGCATCATTTTTCTTCGATCCGTAAATGACTGAACGCCTCTTCATTATATTACGCAACTTTAAATACAAAATTGTTTATGTAACATTCCTTATACGTCGTTCAAGAGCATTCATTTGTATTCGAAAAAAAGGTGTAATTCTTTCGATTTATCGTCCATAATGTCACTTGCCAGTGATTTTGTTTGTATTCAATGGTAAGCAAAAATACTCTCATTCTATTAATTCGATTAATATATCGCGCATTCCACGATGAACTTTACGCCGCGCGATTAATAAAGGCTACGGGCTCGTGGTTGAACAATATTTTCCGATCAAAAATTCATTTATACACGAGTACAGTTTAATTGACCTATGACTGGCCAATATAACTCATTATAACTCAACTGTAATATTGATGAAGCTTGAACGGCTTTAGCGCTCTAGTTCGTGAATATTATCGATAAATGATGTTTATAGAATAAATAACCGAACGTTTGCTCCCAGCTTCGCTCGCCTACGTGTAGTTCGCAACGTAAGCTTGAAACATTTTGTCTGCTGTCGACAAATGGTAATTCGGCGAAAGCGTCGAAAATTTTATTCCAACAGCTTAGACGGAGAGAAAATTTCGCAACGGATTAATGTTAATTCTTTGCTGGGGGTAAAGTGGTGGGGTTTGCAGGATTCTGCAGCGTTACACGATTCGAAGGACGCGCTTGCTAAGGGTTGAAGAGAACGGGTGGGGTCTCACGTAGCTGGGCAGCTACTCTGCTGGGGGTTCGACAATGGAAGCAGCTCTTCACTATAATAGAATCTACTTTTTCGTCCAATCTGCCCTTGCTAGCTGCCTCAGCTAGCTCTATGCAAATTTGATCAAACTAGTAGAACCGGCGTTTCGCAAAGAAGAGTTCGGCATAGCGGTTACATCCTCAGTTTTCGTCGTCTATACGCCAGTAATCGTACAGTCGCGAGAACGATCAGTAGTCGCGGCGGAAAAATTCTCACCGTTCGAGAAGCAACGTGAAAGAATTTCGAGGAATTGTTCGACGATAGCGATAGTACATCGAGGAGACGCTACATAAAGAGGCTGAAGCTACAGCGGCAGCACCGAACGTACCGCGTCCACCCACCCCCGTTCGTTGGACTACTCGGCAACGTGGAGGGTAGCGAGAAAAAAAATGGCGGGAAAAGCGTGGAGGGTGCGTGGGCGCAGGATCGATGAAGTTCGCAAAATGGCGACGTGCCACAACGACGCGGGGAGAAAGAGAAAACGAGATCGGGCGAATGGAAAATTGCGCGAGTGAGATGGAGCGTTGAGGGAAAACGCAAGCGCGGGAAGAGTATAAATTCAACAGAGATACGATAGCAGAAAGAGAGACAGGTGAGTGTCGGTGAAAAAATAAAGAGACAGCGACGGAGGGGGAGCGGGTGAACGGAAAAAAAAAATATAAAAAAGCGGAAAAAAATCGAATTCCCTCGCATTTCTGGTATATAGCTTTTGTGGGTCAAGGGTGAATCGGGGGGTTGCTGCACCCGATATTTGTATTTATCGAGATCGTATATACACAGTAAAATATTCGAATATTCATATATTCTTTGAAATAATAATTTCATCTCTTTTCAATGGATTTCATTCATTGATATCTCGTAACGTATACATATTTATCTGGTGTATATTATACGATCGGCTGTTGGCTCATTATCGCAAAATTCACTATAATTTTATTCAAATTTATCGAAGAGAGAAAAAAATTCTCCGGGTTGATTCATTTGACCCGGCGACTGAAAAATTGACGAAAAATTCTTTCGGCAATATACACGCGCGATACGTTTGAATTCCCTTTTGCTCGTGACGCTTTTTCTCTCTCTCTGTCTCGACACTAGATTCATTAACTCCCACGTATGCGTGTTACATTTGCAAGTGTGCAAAATTCGCATATAACTACGACCAGTAGCAGCTGCACATCGACGACGTCAAACTTCAAGTTTTATATATACATATATACATAGTCTATGTAGAAGTACATAATTTCTGTGTGGCGAAAATGGCCGTGAGCGAGAGATGCTGCGAGGAGAGGTCCAGGAGAAAAGAGGGGCTGCGACTGAGACGCAAGACGAAAGTGGAACGAGGTGTATTCGACCGAGGGAGCCCCAGAGTTCTATGGAGGACGGAAAAGTGTAATCGACAAACTTTATCGGGTGGCAGAAATGGTCGGCGAACGGTCGACGCCGGCAGCGAGAGACGAGGGTGGCTATGGGGGCGGGGAGGGGTGGACGGTGGGTAAACCATCCTGCGTCGGGCCTCGGGATTTTCCCGCCTCATTTCTCCGGAGACCCTCTCAGCCTTGCGGACAGAGTGAGTGTCGCCTCCTCGAAATGTCCCTTCGCCCTTGGCGACAGATCGTAAAATGGAAACAGCTTCTCTCCTATGTAGCTACACATACAGACAAACTTCGTATATAAACGTATACATTTAGAAATATACGGATCTATTATTATCCCAAGAGAGACTATAAACTCGCGAGAATTCTCACACAACGAACTTCCGTCATCGGGCTTAATTAGTTATTGAATTCGCTTTCTGTACCTCCCCCCCTCCCGTTTGGTGTATTCCCGAGTTCCGCGGGGATATTATTGTCGCGATCGGAAGTTATCCTTCTCAATATAGTCAACAGTCGTGTTATTCTCATGATTTCACTGGGTTTCTGTTAATATTTCATCGATATATCTCGGGGCCATGCTATTCAAGTATAAATTATTAGATTTCCATATTGATGTCTCAGCTCGTGTTTTATATCGATGCTGAGGGTTGAATATATGCGCTTCTGTGCCCACACGGTTTGTTTGCGCGTCTGTATACGCGGTAACACTCGGAGGCGTGATGCTTGATCGAATAAACGCTTCCATGCATCAACGAGGGTCTTCGCCTTCCACTTCTCTCCTTCCTATATTCCTATTTTCTCTCGTGTATCCGCACCTCGCATCCTCCGCGAGACTTAATTTACTCGATACGAAAATTGCCTTTCACCCTTCATCGGCCTCGTCTCGTTGGCTCCGCACCTCGGGATCGCACATAGTCATTTACACACACATACGCACAGCCTCTCTTCTGTTCATCGTCGTAGCACTCAAGAACTTCCTTTCCTCTTTTTTTCCCTCTTTGGCACAAGAGCCACGAGGCGAGAGAGTATATCTCACCTATCTCGAGGTCTCGTTGTGCACAACACGGCCTCTCGAAGGCCGTTCTCTCGCTTCGTACACGAGCTTTTTAATTAATCTCATCCTTCCTCTACCTTGATCGATTATCATGCCGCGAACGCCTCTAAATAATTTTAATTAAAACAAGATAGGGACACGGGTGCCGCGTTGATCCTTTTGTCTCGCCCATTCTTTTACGGATCAAGCATCGTACATCCAACCTTTGCTTAACGATGATTACTAGCCAATCTAATTAATCAGCCAGTAATTGACCTTCTCGATATACATAACTCGAAGAATACCACTAATGAGAATCTGTCATCAGATCAAACGAACAATTATGCGATGACACCCGTCCAATTCCATTTAATTTTCTCATGACGCACAATCACGCGAATAGTCCTTGATATTTTCATAATAATAACAATAATAATGTCGGAGCATCTGAGGCTATGGTTGATGTCTCGAGGAACGTATACGTCAACGGCCCCTTTGTCTCGACTCAACGGCGTATAAATACTGCGCATCCAAAAGTTTTGTCTCTGCTCCCGACTGTCCGACTCTAATCTAAAGTTTTCTCTGGTTATATCTTGTTCTCGTTCACGAAACAATCACGATGTCGAGAGTTTTCTCACCGTGTAAAATTCAAGAATTTACCATATATATACTTTTGAGGAAAATTTTGCACGGATGCATTTTCCGCGAAACGCCCGAACTCCGTTATCTCGTTGCATGTTTGAAGCTGCTTATCAAAATAATTATCAAGCTCTGTTGATTACATTCATGTTGCCTTTTCCCGCATCACTCGGGGCATCCGCACACGCCACCGGCGCAATCACTCTCCGCGTGAGTCAGAAGTTCCACAGGAGTTCTGGGAGGATACCCATGGCCTTTGCCGATGGTCGGAGGGTTTTGCTCATGTCACCGCGGTAACCGTGCCAAAATGGCGCCCGGGGGCAGTGAACCAGAGTTGAGCGAGGAGAACGACGACGAGGAGGTAGGTTTGAGGATTGGTGGTAGTGCAGTGGTGCACGAACTTTCCTAGACACCCAAGCCCACTAGGATAGGAACCGAGAGTCCGCAGCCACGGGCACGTAATGGCGAAGTTTACTTTGGCCATTTGTATCGTCGAGAGAAGAGCGAGGGAGGAGGGTTGGAGGTCGAAGAGGCGACGGGGGAAGGTGCTTCACGAAAGTACACGAAGGTTCTACTCCGTCGAGAGATAGAGAGTGTAGAGGTTGGCCCCCGGACTCAATGACTCTTCTCAGTCTGAAACGACGAGGAACAACGATCCCATGTCCGCTAACTATCGCATGTGAAACTACGAAAATGTTCACATATTTAATGAAGAAAGAGAACGAACGAGGGAAATGAAAAGCGTTGATAGAACAAAAAAAAATGAAGAAAAAGTTGCATGACACTGCTGATATAATTTACGATATAAAGTTCATGCGCGCCCTTAATGACAAAAGTTTCGCTGGTTGGCGTGAACGATCGTATAGCGTGGCAGAGCTCTATAGTCCGACGATAACCGCGAAGCTCTTACCCCAGGGTCCCTAATACGGGACTATCCCATCGTACTATCTCGTTGATACCCCCCCGAGTTTTGCCCTTTCGCAGCGGTAGTCGATAAATTAGCTTAAATTTTTACAAGGCTGCTTCCCACCTCCGGCTCCGAACTTCTCTTCGTTCCACAGGGCGTAGACTCGGAGCTTTTCTTGGCCCTTCTGCAAATATCCTTCGCAAGCTCGAGAGGCCTCGGATTAGTAACTATAGGAAAGTATACATACATATATATGCTTTAAGCGTATATAATTTGAAGAACGTAGGCGGCATATACATGCACGCATGTAGTGCGTTCAGCCTATATGCAGAGTAGGAAATGTATGTACTGGAGGGAATAACTGAACACGGCAAAAGGTACGTGTGGTACCTACGTACATTTATCCTATCAAGCCTCCGCCTCGCCCGTCTCCATCCTTGCCTCCCCCCTAACTTTCCTCGGGTCAAATTAATTCTGGTATTAAAATTTGGCTTGCAAATATCTCGACCCGTGGCCGGACCGGCAAATACCAGCATAGTCACGTGCGTATTGCCCGAGAGCCTGGCAATGCCCAGTGTGGGATTCGTGCAAAGTACGACGCCGCACACGGCCGTGCCGTGCACATAGAGGGAGAGAGCAGAGCAGAGCAGAGAAGTTCACTCCGGTGGGGCCGGAGCTTTCGCGTTTCGCCGGTGTACAACCGGACCTTGTTCCTCTCTTGCATCTCCTCACTTCCTCTCGCTATTGCTGCGCAAATATTCTGGGCTTCGCGTGCAGGTTCCACGGCGTCCTATTCACCTTCCCGCCTCTCGCAACGCGCGCGGACGATGGCAGAAATGCGTCGGTGCGTGTACGTGTACAGGCACGCACGTAATTTACATCTGTTATTACGAAAGACCAGCGAGGATAGCTAGAGAGGGCTTCTGACGCAAAGCACCATCAGCATCGGAGAGAAAAGCCCGAGAACCGACTAGAGCCACACAATCCAGAGTTCTGTTGCTGCTTTAGTTCTCCTCGGGTTTTCCAACGTTTCGACGTACTCTCATTTTCGCAAAAACCAACCTTCCCTCCCCCCCCCGCCATCTCTCCAAACCCCTTCCCTGCCCTGTCTTTGTCGCAGTCGCAGTTCTAACGATTCCTACAACTGTATCCCTGAGCACGAGAGTCCGTGAAAATTAGGAAAAACGTGAATGAGACAGAAAAAGAGAAGGGGACAGAAAGGAGACATACTCGACTTCTGTCGAAATTCATTTTCAACCTCCGCCCCAGCTTCTCCCCGCCCAGGTGTCTTTCTCGTTTGCGCTCTCTTTTCACTCATTTTATCTCATTCCCATTGCTGTCTAATTCTCCCTTTGACTCCTTCGCGGGGGAGAATACGAGGCGATGCCGACGACCCTACCCGTCAAGAAATCTCCGAAGGGCTGACACCCCCGGGTTTTTGTTCGTGTGTATGTATTCTCGAAATTAAACGAGTAGACGGTACATCGGGGAGATTCGAAATCGTCGCGATTCAATTAGTCCGCTGAGAGGATCAAAGAAACTTGAAGTTCTATCGACACAGTAAAACACAGTATTTTCTGAATATAGTTTGGATTCAAGTAGAATATCCGTAGAGTAAAATCTCAAGCTGTTGCAAGGTAGAGTGTTGGAGGCCGTTTTGTCTCGGCGGATGGGTAAAACAAAGACGTAATATACAGATATATTGCCATATATATATCCATATATATACAAGTCCATAGAAGCTGCAAGTGGAGTGGGAACAACAATGCGTCAAGAACAACAGGGAAACGAAGGTACACAAGGGAAAGGACAGCGAGAGGGTTGCACGCGTCCAACGCCAAGTAAACGAGTTTGTTAGAGGAAAAAAAAGGAGACCGCAGGATCTAATTTGAGTCCCCAGTCCCTCTTCAGTGTCGTGATCAGAACGATTGCGTGCATGAATCGCTCGTATACACGAATGGCGCCCACGTGTAAACCGTAGATTCAAATAGGATCTTGTTATCACGAGTATTGCTGGATTTCGCCGGAGACACGATGAAAGCTACGAGCGTAATTGAACTAATGCGGTGGGGTCATTTCTGCGAGAACGTAATGAGAATTTGCGGTTTCGCCACGGAGGCTGTACAGGTTTGAGAGCGTATGAGATCCTCTATGAATCCGTGTCGTTAACAGTTTAGGGGAAACCGTTGTAGAATTTTCGATGTTATCGTAGTTCAGTTAGAAATTAGAATCATTCTTAATTCGGCGGCCTTATACACACTCGGATCTTGTGAATTATGAGATGAAGTAATACTTTGTGGTAAACATTGTGTTCTACATATGGCGCGTCTACGGCAAATTGTCAGCCATACTGTAAATGCATACATAAGACTGATCTGGCATTGTTATCTTCGCCTACGGAAAAGTGTTTGTCGTGAAAGCTGTACGGATCGAAGGCATTATGAATCATTGAGATCTACTTCTCGACACATTTATCCCTAATCTCGGCGAGATTATTCTCGGAGTGCATGTTCGAGCCCCAGAAAGGCATTCATCACGCGCGTAGATACCGGCGGTGGAAGGAAGAAAAGAGAAAAAAGGGGGGAGAGGAATGAGAACGCTGACACGAGGAGACGAGAGAAAAATCGCGTTTGCACAATCGGAAGGACGTGAAGAACTCGAGGAGTCCAACGACGGGGATGCGGAGGGTGGTCAGACGGAGAGTGAGGAAGAAAAATGATGTGGCTGCTTGTGCGATGGGCGGAGTGAGGTTGAGTATTGCCAGGCAGGAATTCTACCCTTATATACGACCAAACGGACTGTAGCCTAATGTTCATCTACATTTTGCGCTTAATACGGGCGAGCGTTTTCGTTGGGGGAAAGGAGAGAAATGAGAGCTGCGAGGGTGGTAAAAAATAAAAAAAAAAGATAAAAAAAAAACGAGAAATGGATAGAGATAGAGAGAGAAGACATTGGTAGAGAGCGTGAGGGAGGGTAGGTGGTTGTTGTGAAAGGGGTCCGTCGGCAGTGTACACCCCTTCGAGGCCCCCCCGAAAATGCTAGGCAGAGTTTCTACCGACGTACACAAGCAGAGCCTGTATCATACTCTTTCTCCGCTACTATTCGCCATACACCTCTCTTTATCCCTCTTCTATCCTTTCCCCCGACAACCCCTCGAGCACATATCCTTTCTCTGTCGCTTTCTCTCCCTCGCTCTTCGTTTATCTCGGGGCGTGTGTTTTTCGTTGCTCGCAAAATGGCCGCCACCCCCCACTACATCCGTTGAAACCCTAGACGTGTGAGCCCCGGCGCTGGGTATATTCCATGCTGTGCCGGGGCTATGCGGAGTCGCGTTTAGAATTGCCGGCTAGGCCAGTGTGTACAACGCGGGGGTAGAGAGGCACGAATTTTCTCTGTCCCGCTCTCTTTAAACGCCCCCCTTTCATTCGTTCATTCGTTCGTTAGTACGAGAGGGTAGTTTTCCACCCCTACGCTCTATGCCCTCTCTCCCTTCTTCTTTCTGTCTTTCTCCCACTTTACAACTGTACCATGAGCTTGAAGGCGCGAGCTAAATTCTTCTCACCCCCTTGCATTCGCGCTACCCCCTTCGCCGTCTCTTTCTCTATCTATAGCTATACTCCTCAAAGCTCTACCGACTTCCGCCCCTTAACCAGCTGAAACTGCGTCCACCTCTACCACACGTAACCATAGCCGTAGCCTGCCGCTCTCGCATGCTGTCTCTCTTTCTCAACAACCCCTTCGCCAGCATCCCCTTTTCCCTTGTCGCCCCGGCCCCCCTGTAACTCCCGCGTCCTCACACTGTTTCACACCCGCCGTTGGCGTCGCTCGTATCATACGAGCCTAGCTTTCCATACTCTGCTATGCACTGCTTTTCTCCACTATTCTGTATCATCTGAACGCTACGGAACGGCTGAAACACGGCACGGTGTAACCATCCCCCTTCCCTCACTCCCCCCTCGACATTGCCTCACGCACACCGTTTCCCCTGTTCGTATCTCATATCCCTATGGTTTTATCAACCTATACTTGTACGCGGAATATTGTTACGTGGAAACGCGAATGAAATTTATAACTAATTACGGGAAAAGTTTAGATGACCGTCGGGGATGTTCGTCGAGCGGAAAATGGTGGTTGGCGGTATATGCATATATAGATCTATGTGTATATAAGTATATAGGTATATGGATGAAGGTGGACTTGACGCTCTGGTGATTTTAGCGGGATCCAGCGCTCCCTCTGAATCTCGTAATAGGTTCGTTCTCTCGGTGTTGCCTCAACCAAGAGACAAAACTCTCTGCCCACGCGAAAATTCCTCTCTCTCTCTCTCTCTCTGGTCGTGCAGAGGAGTTCCGGGTACCTTGTGAAACCGTCTATTGGCAGAATGGTTCTAAATTATTTATAAAACTTCAATAAATTAGAAAAAATTGCCCGAGGGAGCATTATTAAAAAAGTTCTATGAATTATTAAAAATATGATGACGCAATTCAAAAGAAACCTTGTTAAGGTTCTATTTAGTTTGTTGTATTATATAATAAAAGGCTATCGAAGAAGTAATTGCGTTACTAAAGAATTCTTATAAATATCATCGTTTGACATCGCCGACGGTGACTCGATAATATTTATTGATCAATAACGCAATGATGTTTACAATCGTGTATAGAAAAAAAAGAGTATTGGAAAAGCCGCACGAATATTGCAACAATTTTTTTTCTACCTCTCCAGGGGTATAAACATTGTAATCAATATTGAATTTGTTGAAAGCAAATCAATATTTAATGGGTTGAAATTAATATTTTAGAAACGTACCTAATAAATTTGTTTCGCAACTTTGTCAAAATTTAATAGCGAGATATCGAATATAATTACCGTGGACGGTAATGATATTGTAGTTATGATCACAACAGGCGAAGTAGATGGCGCAGTTATGTACAGACGCCAAAATACAAAGATCTTCGAATAGCGCGCAGTGATAATTAACATTGTTATTTGCAATTGGCTCGCCGAATCGGATAGTTTCGGAAGTTTAATTGTGCCTACTTTACTAACGTACATCTGTACAAAGCGGGAGAATGAATTAGAGAGTTGCCTACGAAGTCACGGAGGAAAGATACGGCAACCGCAACGAAATTTACACAACACCGATTTCGGCGTACGAGCAGCAATGGCAGTTGAAACGCTCGCGAAAACGAGATTTCGAGACGCAATTTGTACGCTCAAGTGCCAGACGAAAGTTCGAAATGCTAATTCAGTGATCCTCCGGAAATCGTCGGCGTAAAACCGATTACACTTTATTTCTTTAGAGCGTTACAACGTGTGAGGAAAAAGTCAATACTTTCTACTTTACATATTCCTGACGGGAGAAAAAAAGATAATGGCTGTCGAATGCATAATAATTAATCATATATCGAAGGAAGAATGAACGATAAAATAAGATATTCTGTTCAGAAAAATGTGTAATCGTCCATTGATTATTGAAAAATGCAAATGACTCATCGGCGTGGAAAATGTCTGACTCCGCGCTTTCTCTACTACTTAAAATCCGATGCGGTGTGGCGCCCGTCGGATCAGCATCGCTCATTCCAGAAGAAAAAAAGAATAAAGATATACCATTGAATGTTCGATGAAAGCGAGAACTCGTTGAGCATATTGCTGGTTTTTTTTTCTTTTTCTCTTTTGTTGTTTTCCGACTATTACGCCGATAGTATATACACGTGTACGTGTCCACATCGCTATCGCGTAACAGAGGATGAATGCATTTGTATTGCTCGACTTATTTATCCGTTTCGGATTTAACGCGCAGGTGCGATGAAGCGTTCGAGTGTGTTAATAAAACAGTCCGATATTTCCGTCAGTAAAGACGCGCGTATCTATATTATATACGAGAAGTTTCTCTGAAACAGCCTGTAAGTTTCTCCTCGGGCGCTTTCCGATCGTCCACCTCGAACGATTCAACGATAGATTTTTTTCCCTCCCATTTCCATCCCTACCATCGATCTACTTCGTGTTCTTTTTTTGTTTCATTTTATTTTATTTTTTCCGCGAAATGAGCTCTGCCCTTCCACCTCTGCTCTTCCCTCGTTCCGTCGTTCGTACCCCTCCGACATTTTTTTCTTTACTTTTTTGACTCAACCCTTCCCGTACTCTCTTGCCGTTAGTCTTTGTCGCGAACACACGAATCCCGATCGTCTAGCCCACTCCATCTAATTTTTATTTTCCCGCAAGCGGCGTTTAAAAAATTTACCCCCGCTTCGTCTACCCCAACGCATCCCCCTCTCTCCGTTTTGCGACTTCGCTTGTCCCGCGTGTGTGTGGCCTCTCGTTCTCGACCGACGTATACACGCAAGAGTGCCCCCCACCCGAATGTTAGGTACGAGACGAAAAATGGAGGGATAAAAAACCTAGAGGTAGAGGAAAAGCTGGTGGGGAAATGATATGTGGCTTTCTCTCTCTCGAAGAGCGAGGCAAGCGGCGGTGGTGAGTTCGGAGAGGTTGAAAAACTCGAAGAGAGGGAGACTAGCCATAACCCCACACTTCTCTTCGACCTTCTACGTGGGCCTTGACGCTACGTTTCTTTTTCCACCCGCATCCTATGCTTTTCTGCTATCGTTTACTTTTTCTTATTTTTTCCCCCCTCAAAGCACCCATAGGAACAACGTGATGTATCGCGTCGCGTGTGTCCCTTGCCGGCGTGTTTGGTTTCAGTTTTTCCCGCCAAATTCCCTCGTCGCACAACGCAGACCCTCACCGTATACGTGCATTTCGAGACCTATCACTGTCTGGATTTATTCCAACCCTTTCCATTCTACTTTTGACTCGTCTACGAGGGTTTCATTACGCAGTCAACCACAGTCGCGAAGCTTTTCTTACTTCGATTAATTATCGCCGGCTGACGTCCCTTTCTAATGCGAAATTCGTTGAGGCGTTTTTATACGTTTATTTTTTACGGCTTCGCAACTACGTTACATAAGTCCAGTGAAATACCGCAATGTCCCTCATTAGTTACGATGATTTAACTATCGCGAAAAAAAATCATGATTTTTTGATGTTGAAGATGAATAAATATGTGAGATATGTGGTATTTCAATTAATTCGACCTCTCGATAAAATGTTGAGTAGGAAAAGGTGAACGCATGAGAAACGAGCAATGGACGATGTATTTAAACATGCATCGCTCATATAGTTTTTTTTTTTTAGGCTGACATTTGTAATCATCAATAATTTGCACCATTTACCTGCCACCTTGAATTCTTAATATCACCGAATGGCAGCATACCTGTTTTATTAAATAACAAACCGTACCATCGGGTTCGCAAACAGCGTAATCCCATCCATTCCTTTTTTTTACGCTGAGCCGAAAGTTAATGCCAACCTTTTTCTTTTTCGACGAAAAAAAAAAAATGTTCCGAAACCACGAGATCGCGCATTTATTGAAATTAATGGGCGTACTCCCTGTACTCATTTTTCACTGCTGGTCACGCTAAGAAACGCTCTTATTTCTGGTCTACTATTTTCTTTGGATATTTGCATTTAAAAAAAAAGCCAACCAACGAAACTCGACGCCCCATCGTATATTTCACTAGTATACTCATTCATATTTAATTCGGTCTTGTCGTTTTTTTTTTTTCTTTTTTTTTTTTTTTTTTTCTTGTCTCTGCGGCTTACACCGCAACGCACTTTTGCAAAAGAGAAAACTGCATGCGATATCGTTGCAGCCGAGAGCCAGTTTATTTTGGCGTATCTCGCGAACGGTTTTACGCAGGATGAAGAATAAACATGTCGGACGGAGGGTATTTCGTCTGATGGGTTAAATTCGAGCGGGTGCTATGCTCGCCGCATCGCCCGTTAGAAACAATTGTGAGTTTATTTTAGGTAAAAATGGTGACTTTTCGTTTCCGTAAACGCAGAATTGAGAGAAATCCGCGAAAAAAGAAATTTGTGAAAGTCTCGTGCACAATTAATTATAGTTTCGTTCACCGGCTATGTCTCGAGAAAAAAACGGCATTTTTTTTTTCCATATGGATAACTTTGCAAGTAGTACTGCGTTTCAGCCTTCATAATTAAAACATGCTTCGCTGATGCTGATGGTACCTGCAACTGCAGCGGAGAGATGTTCCGTCATGCGTGATGTGCTTGATAGGCAACGGGTGCCTTTCGTCTCTAACGCTTACAGCGCCGAGCTGTGGAACGAAATTATTCTATGAATGTTGATCGTACGGTTAGACATTATGCAAAGAGAGCGTCGCGACGGCGACTACGTCGGTAAGCGTGCTGGCTAGCGATGGCTGAAACTGACAATTTTTACGTTTCTGATGGGTATATATATCGTTGTATAATATACATATATATAGTCTCCTTCAGCTTTAGCGAGCCATCAAGTGCACGAGCACAGTACGTGCAGCGCGAGAGCTCGTCGACGAGAACGTGGAATTTCCATTAGGCTTGCAACCGCCCTCCCTCTTCCCTCCCCCCAGAAGATTTTTTCTTCGAATCGAGAAAAACGAGAGAGAAAGGATTGCGTTACCTACGTGAAAAAATCAATTTTTTTTCAGCAGACGAAAAAAAAATAATGCACTGTATGGTCTATCGATTTTGTGGAGTCGAACGATCATTAATTGTCAATCGCAGACCGTGGGCATTCCAATTTCAATAATAAATATCATCGGTCGGTAAATATCATACTGTTGAAGTAACTCATTATGATCGAAAGTATATTAAAAACGTTCGTGAAATAGTGACCATTAAGGAGAAGAGTTTATCTCCTCAACCAATTCAAAATCTCTGACGATCGTTTAACTATCAGGAAAAATCTGGCGAAGCGCTCACCGAATATTATAATCACCCTCTGAATCACCGCGAATTCAAGCTGAACGACCCTCCGATATATTTTCCCTCTCAAACGTCGAAACGACTGAAAAACAAAGGAAAGAAAAAGAAAAAAAAGGAATCAACCCTCGGCTGATCGGGCGTCAGAATTTCCTACTTTATTCATGCTTCTCTTCTTCTTTCTCGCGTCTCGTACTTTTTTTTGTTCCTCATTCTCAGCTTCCTCCCTTCATAAAGGGTATATTTAAGGTCCCCGGGTGGAGACGCGGTTCGCTCTGGATAATTTTCGGCGAGTTGAACGAGCGAGAACGAGCTATAGAAACGTCGAAGGAGTTGAAGAAGGTAAAAAAATATGATGAGAGAAACGCCGAGAGAGAAAGAGAAAATTTCGGAGAGGGGTAGATTTTCCCGACGATGGCCGGTCGTTCTAGCTGGCCCGTCAAAGGGGAGCTCGGAGGGATCAAGCCCAGCGTATGAGGGTGGCTCGCCGACGTTGCGACGTTGGTAGGGGGTTGGGATGAGTGAGAGAAGTCGCCGGGCACCGGTGTGTTCCGTTCTGCTCTCCCACCCTACGTTGAGCTCCCGCCAATCCGAACTCGGGAGGGACTTTTTCCTGTCCCCTTTACTACGCTTTAGCTCCCGGTGGCGCGTCGCCCCGGCCTGTGTGCTCGCCGACGTATATTTTTTCCCCTCTGAGGTCGCGAGGGTGGCTGGTGTAGCACAACCCCCGCGGCGGCAACGGCCCCGGAACGCACAACGGTGGGTTGAAAACGCCGACCGTTGGGAACATGCGGGATTCTCTGCCTTCAGCCCTCGTTCGTTCGTTCGTTCGTTCGTTCGTTCGTTCGCGTTCAAAGGGAGGAGAGGAAAATATATATACCCGTATATGTGCATATGGGATGGCTATGTGTGCTGGAGGGATGAAACCAGTCACCTAACAGCAGTAGGAGCAAAAGCCCGACGTGCGCAGTACGCAACTTTTACGCGAACGATGGCGCCGAGTGGCCGAGCGTTAGGGATCAATTTCGGAATAACATACCCCCTTATACTTTCAAGGCTTCTCTACTATGCGAATATCCTTCTCTCGCTTTATCGTCGCTGATGCTGATGTTGCGATGCTCTCCTCATACCGATGGGGCCGAAGAGGGGGGAGGGCAAAGATCGATATTTACGTAAACCGCGAGCAGACTACAATAACACCTTTCACTTTTTATTCTTGATTTTCTTTTCACTTTCACGATAGATATTATGTATAGCTTGAAGTTCTGAATAACCGATATACCGGCTTAGAAGCATCTTTTTCTCAGGGAAGACAAAGTTGATTTTTTCGGAGGAAGAAAATTTGTTTTAACTCGGAATGTTGAAGAAGCGATTCATATATGTTAAGAGTCGTATCATATAATCGAATTTAATGAAAAAAATGATAAAACCAGTTTATTTAAAAAAATTGCATAAGGAAAAATAATAAATTGATATTATCAATTTCCCTTTGAATAAATGGACGTTAGAAAAATATTGAATGTCTTAAGAACGGGACGCCGCTTTATGCGGGAGGGACTGATCTGAGAAAATCTCGAATTGCATATGAAATAAAACGAATTTGTTTTTCTTAACGGTTATCGATGTTCTGCTTGAGTTTGGATAAAAAACACCGCTGGATTCATTTTCAGCGCTAAAAAGTACGTCAACGTATTTTTACTTGAATATTTTTTACGATCTTCGGTTTAACAGCAAAAAATGCGAAGGAACGTTACACCGTTAAATATTTTTCATATTTTTTCGTAGCCACGGAGCTACCCAAAATAAACCATTCTGACACCTCAGCGAATATCAATGTGCATTTTATTCCGTAGCCCTCAATAGGTTTCTGAGTTTTCGTGATATTCCGCTGCAAAACGTATATATATGACTATTCAAAAATACGCGATATTGAATTTTTTTAAAAATTTGCCTATAAAAATTCGCTAAAATAAATTCTTGTCATTCGCGGTTTCAGGGTTCTGTTTGTATTTTTTTTCCGATGACTATGAATGGACCATTCATCTTACGGGTAGCTGAACATTCGATACGGAAATTTGAGTCCGAAAAAAAAAAATTATTTCTGGTCATTTATTATTCTTAGATTATTATTGAGCAAACGTCGCGTTGATAGAGCTAAAAGAAGGTGTTTTGATCAGCCACTTTGTTTTTTTAGCGATCGTACACGTGATACACCCTTCCTCCTCGTTATATCAATGTTTCGATCGGCGGCGTTGCGGAAACCCCGTCATCCCCTCTACAGCGGCTAGCGATGCTATGGAAACGAGTATGCGGTTCTCTCCAGTTTGTTCGTTCGTTCGTTCGTTCGTTCGTTCGCCTCACTCACTCCCTCCCCCGCTTATCGAGTCGAGTCCACCGATTTCTAGCCCTTTGAGGGATTGAGTTACGTTCGACGGGAACGGAAATCAATGATCGCGGAACGCGGTTACGAGGCTGCCTCTCGCATCAACAGCATATCGCCTCGTCCTCGTGGCTACACGTATAACACCCAATTCCTGACACCTCTCGCTCATCTTTCTCGCACATCGAGCCACAATATTCGTATCGAATACCGAGCATTTTTCATAAATTTTCAACACGCCACTGGTGTATATAAAAATGAAAAGAAAATTACTATAGACATTGTCTTATTCATGAAAAATGGCAAAAGAAAATAATTACACTCGATAATGGGTTTTAAGCTGTGTTCATTAACATTTCTTCATGTCAACATTCGATAGGTTCGCTTTACTTCGTGACTTGTAAGAACAAAAAAAAAAGTATATCCTCTCATTAACCGGTCTCTCTACGCGCTGTAAAGCATAACATATAGCTAAATATAGAGTCGCGTTCCTGCAGCAAAGCCAAACATTTTTATTGTACCGGGATAGTAATTATACTATTTTTAGTCTCAAATAAAAAAGGAAAAAAAAAGTGCGTCGTATACATTTTGCAAAGGAATTAACTCGTATAGCCGTTAACTATTTTCGTAATAACTTGTGTTAAATAATAATTGCTTCTGCATGTGAAATAGTTTATCTGAAGTAAATAGACTCTTTTTCCCTTTATTTGTCATAAGGCTTTGTTAAATTCTCTTTGGTCGTTGTGTTAGTTTCACTATTAGCGAACACGTACGAACGCACACCTGTGTCTACCAGGCTATGCTCCTGGGGCATCGAGGGAGGGAAAGAGGTTGGAAAATTGTGCTTTCGCAGTGAAAATTTGGGCGTTCGGTCCGGGGTTCTGTACGTCGGTAGTTTCGTATTAGCCCCCTTCGTTCTGCTCGCGAGATTCTCTCCAACCTTCTCCCTTTCACCCTCCTTTGCGCGTATAACTTCCCATCCCGCCTCCGCCGTCTCTTCCTCCTGCTTCTTCGTCCTCCTTGCCCCGCGCGTATATCCCGTTCGTTCGTCCGGCCTCTAGCCCCCAAGCGAAGGCAGAGCGCGCATACAACGTCGACTAACGCTGCAACTCTCGTTCCTTTCTCGCTCTCCGTCTCTGCCTCTCACACGCATTCTCCATCCACCCTCTCTTCTTCTTTCTCTCCCTCGCTCTCTCGTACTCTCTCTCTCCGCATTCATCCCCTTTGCGCTCGGCTATCGTCCGGCGTTCGTTCGCTCACGGTGGTCCTGCTGCCGCTGCTGCTGCGTGCTTTCGCGAAAATCCTCGCGATAAATTATGCCGGGCGCGCTCGCTCGCTAGCACAGCGAGGAGGGTCGGAAATAAATGACCCACCCGCTCTCCGGTGGGTCCACCGCCGGCCGACTACCCCTGCCGCTTCCTCCGCGTCCGTTCTCTTCCTCTTCTTGCGCTCCTCGCATCGCTACCCTGGCCCTTCCGCGGCCCCCACGGGCCGTAGAGCAAACCTCAACCCCTTCCCCTCGTGAACCGAGAGAGTCCGCTCTATGCCCTCTGTACCTAGCATCAGCATCACCGTCGTCCAGTGCCCGCTTCTCTATATCCACCGTCGTTCGCTCTTCCACCTCGTTTTCCCTCTTCGTCCTTCTCTTTACCTCTTCTTCTCGTTCTATAACTCCGCAGTTTCATCCCTTTCTCTCTCTCTCACACATTTGCAACGATGAAACCCTCCGGCGAGAGCTGACCGGCAACGACGACGGCGGCGTTGCCGTGTCGTTTCGTGCAATTCGTGAGATGCGAGGAAAGCCGGCTTTAAAATTATAATGGTACGCGCAATTTTGATAACCGTCGTCCCGGGGTGCTCCACCCCCACCCCCGCCCCTCTTTGATATTTCACTCCGACGAATCTCCCAGCCCGACCCACTCACCTGCTACTACCCGCTCCCTTGGCAACCAGGCAACGCTCGTAGAGGTGCACGGGTACGTGCAACCAGCCGACCCTTCCGGCGAGTGCAGAAGTCACGCTCTCGTCGAGAATTACGTGATGACGCTCGCTACTCTTCCACCCCCTCCCCCTTGCGCCATCGCGCTTCTCTACTGCCTATGTACGCGTTAAATATACCGTTACGTTGTAGTTATATATTTATAGCGGTATTATGTATAGCTATATCTAAATTGCTGGTTGGCGCACAACGGCACTGGCATGGATTACAACTCGCTGTGTGCACTTGTACTTTACAAATCGCAGCTCATCACCGCTCTTCGATGAAAGCCTTTGCAGCTACTGTTCTTTTGTCCGACAGCTTTTGATGGATTTTTCTGTTCTGGTAAATTCGGGATGTAGATGATTTTTTCAAGATCTTCGATCTCGTCGATGTCGGAAATTAAAAAAAAAATGTTAAATTAATGTTTTTTTCGACAATCACCATGAGAAAATATATGGTGGAACAATTGTTTTTACATAGTTTCATTTGAAGCAAATATTCGTACGGGAGTACACTTTTACAGCGTATCTTTTTTTAATATTTTCAGCGACCTATAACGGCTAGAAAAAGCAATTTTGAATCTCTGGAGAGTACCCTGTCTTGTGTATTTCCCCCACAAAGCACGATGGACACTTCGGATTTGCCGATATTTTATCGGAAAACGAAGATATCGTATCGTTCGAAAATTTCTGTAAATCGCAATTTTTCGAAAAATAGTTCGCGTCTAATAATTTTATCGTTCCTGAATTCAAGGTTATATCTTATGTATTTTTTCTTGCGATATCCATCGATATATGTCTGTTGTTAAATGGTCAATCACTATTGACCAAAAAAAAAAATATTATGGTGTATCGTGCACGTTAGATGGCGTTAAAAGTAAAAACGCATAGAAAATACATTTTTTTTGCATAATAAATCTATATTTTTGTATAAAGCGTTAAGTGTAATTAAAATCGATTTCTTTCGTAAAAAAACCAAGAAAATTTCGTAACAAATGACGAGAGGCAAAAGTACCAGACTTTCTAAAAGCCAAATTCAAACGCTTTTAGATAAGAAAATGAATAGTCATAACATCGTTCATGTTCCACGTATATACACGAGGGGAACAAAGCCCAAGCAGAATTTAACGTTTTACTATACGCGTGTCTTCCTTTGCATCTTCATTACGAATTTTGTCGTCAAGTCACGAGTAGAGGTTTAACTCTCCACCGGAGTAAAGTCTCACTCGACCGTTAAAAAGATATTGCGCAGACGGTGATATTAACGCGGCTGGTGTAGTATGTCCCTAGGATGCTGGCAGTAGTTAGATATATACATGTATTTGTACACATACAGAGCAACACACGAATATGGGGGCGGGTTATTCTTTCTCATTCTATCTTGCCTTCGTTCGCTCGCGAAACAAACAATGGCGCGGGGGCCGGTCGAGCTAGCGGTGCCGCGACACGACACGACAGGAGAGAATACCGTAAGCGCGGGGACACCGAGGGCTTTGTGGCCGGAAATTGTTTGAGCTTTTGTATTTTGCGGCTTCTAAATCTCGAGACGTCTCTCGTCGTCGTCGTAGCTTCTCAACGTGTACTATATTATAAGCTATGCGCCGTTGGGCACTCTTGCCACGGCAATGAAATGCGAGGACGACGTGTGTGCTGATTCCACGACATACGAGTATGTAGTCGACCAAGTAGATACGTCGTGTCGTGTGGCTAGACGTATACCGTAAATGTATATACATATATACCGATATATCTTTCTCGAAAGCCCAACACGTATACTCTCGAGAAACACTTGCAAAGTCGTTCAAGCCTCTCTGAATCCTCTGTGTCGCCGGTGAAATTAACTGAGATTTCACTTTATTCGTAGCTGAAGCGTCGAAAACGAGAGGCTACCGGAGCATTACGAAAGATAGTAATACGATATTTATATTTAAAGTTTCATCGTAGCGTAAATGATTACGGTTTTCGTCCTTCGGGTAAACATACGATTTTCATCTTGACGTTTCGCAAATATGAGTGAAAAAATGGTAACTTAAGTAAATAAGGGTTTCAACGTAATATGTACGAACGTTATTTGCGGTACTCACGAGGCATGATGAAGTCCGATTATGTATGGATCGAAGACGAACATCGTCGCATGGCTACGGATCGTTTCGTTTTCCGGTCCAAACGCTTGCGTTTCTGTTTCTGCATTTCTTTTCTTTTGTTCTTTCATGTCCTTTTTTTTTTTGTTTTTTTTCATTATAAAACTGTTTAACATTCGCTGGCTGAATATATTTAAACAGCGCTCATTGCCACCCCTTCAGGTCGAGCGCGAGGCTTCGGGGGTGATAGTGGGTGGGATAGGGAACGTTCGCACTGTCCACCTATCGACCCTCTCTTCTCTCTGGTATCCACCGAACCCCTGGGGTTATTCCTGGACATTTTCCTCGTTCCTTTTCCTTCTCCTCGTATTCGCTATTCCATCTTTCTCGGTGGCAACCGACCTTCGCACGGTGTCTGCCTGTACGACCAAAGCGCAGAGAAAAAAAAAAAAGATAATAAAAGTAAATAAAAATAAAACGTAGTCACATACAGACGCATTTTAATGTCAATGAGTATTCGACGCAGCTGGTGCGCCAACCTCCGCGTTCAACCTAACATGCCGTGGATGCTAATGCTAACATGCTCGTCGTAACAAATTTGCGATTGAATGAGTCGATGCTGAGTATCGAAAAATGTTTCAGATTTTTACTACGCGGCTTCTGAATAAAGTCGGATACAACATTTTTTTTCAAATGCAATCCAAAATAGCAAATAGGTTTATTAAGAGACAAAACTTAACCTTCGTCTCGGTAGAATACTTTAAGGTACAATGAGTGGCTAAATGAAAGGAAACATGAGTGGCGAATTTACCAGACTTAACGTTCTTTTGTATATCCAAAGCAACTGTGGCATAGAAGAATGTAATCACAAGGGAAGTAATACCAGTAGTATACGACTTTGCTGAAATTCCCTTATACTCAGCCGTGCCGCTGTCGACAAGGCCCGAGAATATTACATTGGAATATAAATGCGAATATTCATGCATTTGATTCTATGTCGCGTCCATATATACATTTATATTGAATATTTATGGAAGCGCCTTTCACCCGTCTCGAGTTATTCGCGAAAACCGCAATTGGCACAATCTTTCATTACCATCTTCTCGTATAATAAAGTTAATATTGATAATAATGGTAATAATCATAATAAAATTAATCGAAATAATGAGGGAATAAATAACATCTATTAACTCGTTGATAACAGGACGAAGTAGGTACCGAGTAAGGTTCGCAAAAAATAAGGGTTCGCAAAAAAATATCGGTTAACACAATCGTATTCATTGCCATATATATATATACACACACCTGCATATATTTCTCAACGCGGAGAAAGTACCGTAAGGGAAGATTGAATCACTTCGGTAGACATGTCTCAAGCGAGATACACAACATATTATACTACTGTAGTGAAGTTTCCGTTGGGAACGTATGGAACAACGATAAAAAATAGGATATTCGACGTGAGTGAGAGAAAGCGAAGAAGAGTGAGATTGGTGTGGGTGAAACCGGGGGGGAGGGGAGAGGAAAAAAAAACTATATCTGCCGGACGATCGGACGCAGCGAGGGGTTTGATGGCTCGGAAGGGTGGGAGAGTGTGCAGTTTACCTACAACCCATAAATCGACCCCACTTTTCTATTAAGAGACGCACGATTGACTTGCGTTGTTCGGTTTCCTTCACCCTCTCTCATCCCCCTGACCGATCGGCATACACGCCAGTCCACCTGCCTATCTTTTTTTTCAACCCGCTCCCATCGGGCGTCCGCGATCTTTCTCTTTTTCATCGCATGCAGCAACCTCTCCCTTCGACTCATTTTTTTCCCCACCCCCGTATCTCTCTCGGCTATATATGACTGCTCCAAGTTTTTTTTATTTCGTTCATCCCCTAGCGATTCAAACTTTCCGGCAGGGGTGGGAGAGCCGCACTGTCGTTGCATATAACGCTGCTGATGCTGCGCGCTGGGACTCATTCTCCCTCATGCGTTCAACCCCCCCGTCGACGGAGAAACGCCCGATGCTTTTTCACGGAAAAAGCGAGAAAATTCCCCCTCTCGCCGAACAGGTGCGTAGCGAGCGAAGGTGAAGCCTAGGCGATGCAAAAAAGAAAGTATATACCGGTCTTGCTGGTGGATAAATACGAGAAATTAAGGATTTCATATAATCGTTAGACGATTTCTACCCTTTCCAATGCGATTCTTATGGCAATTTTTTATAACCGTTCAAGGAAATGACGCCGTTCGTTGCATTTTCGTGACAAGAGCATAATGTTAGTGAAATATATACATATATATTGATTTTAACTATGAGGTAATAGGTATGACATATGATAATTCTTTACCAAGATTTATTTTCTCTGCGCATAGAATAAATTCGAAATGCCGTCTGCCTCTCGCGAAATTGCACAGAATTTAACTGTATTTATTCGTGAATTCGCGAGAGAATAAAGTACCCCCCTACATATTCAGCTGTTTACCGGAAACAGAGAGAAGTCCGGAAGAGAGAAGTCCAACCAAAAATAATGGTGGAATGGGTTAACGCTTGAGAGAACGAGGGAGAATATAACGTCGATGGGCTCGGAGGTATACGACGAGTGTTGAAACATGCCCGACGTTAATACAACGATATCGCATCCCTCTCGTCTCTCTCGCTTCAGCAAATGCACTACGTAAGCACCACCCGCGTACCTACATTGTTTGCGCGAACATTTCGAACGTCATTAATGATTGATTCGTTAGCCTGGAAACACGGGGTACCTACAGCTTGTTGCCTATTACTGTCCGGATGCATCAATATTTAAAGGAAGCATAGCGATGCTGCGGTGTGGCGGTCGTTGCTAACGCTTCTGCGTAAAACTATATACCCCAATATCATCAGATCATTCACCGCGCAACCGCTTTTCCTTCCCTTCCCTCCCGCGTTTATCCCACCTACAGCTCGGTCATCGTAAACTCTAGAAATTCTTGCTAACCCGAAGGCTTATTCCGTCCGAGAAGCGGTTAAACATTGTTCAGGGTCGTGTTGCGTCAAATTTCAACCATATCGTAAAAAAAAAAAAGTGATCATTGGGTATCTCAAGCATCATCCGTAAGAAAAAGAAGGTTCTGCTTCAATCTATTTGGTGTTGTTTTTTACCAAATTATTCGTAGTTTTGAACATGAAATTCTATTCCCACTGGAAGGTTACTGGAGACTCAATATTTTGTCTATTTTCCCGGTTGTTAGGTTGATCGATAATGGAGATTTTGATATTCGATGCTCTGATAGATGAGACATTCTTCGACTACCCGCGTCTCGTGTTTTTTCCGTACGCGTATCATCGTAAATTTCATCGCAAAAAACATCACCTCGAGTTTGGATACGAAAAAAAAAAAACCTTCAGATAATATTAACTAACGATCCATGGCGTGCAGCAACTGTCAGGTTCTCACGGGACCACATTGTTCCCAGTGTTGTTCTTTATTTATATGCTCTATTCGTCCTCGTGATTTTACGTTTTTCTGTACTTCGGGACATTTCAGGACAGGTAAACACACATTCCGTGAAAAAAAAAAAAAGAGCTAAGAGATCCAAGTTCGAATTTTCGTTCTCGTTGAATATCGTTTCTATCTCACAACAGTCTGCTCGTTTTATTCGAGTTGTCGAGCAGAGTACCATATAATACTATAGTGGCGCGTATTACTCGCGGTACTTAAACACGACTACGTGAACGTACGAGGCGACGGGGCTACCAAAGATGCGATACATTGAAACGTGGATGGGCAATATCCGCGCTGCGCCAGAACGTTTCATATTTACGTCCTAGTATAACCGCACTCCGGTGTATCCATAATAATATAAGGTACATGCGTAACGTTCGTGCGTATATATCGTTCACGGTACCAGCAGTGTAGCACTTCGAACGCTGTAGTGGACCCAGATACAGAGGGGGGTGGGTATGAGCATTATAAGAGGATATAGCCCCGGGGCGACACGGAGTGGGCCCTCTTAAAATACACCCCTGGGAAAGTGTGCTGGCTGAAGGGACAAAGACAGAGAGAACGGAAGAGGCCTCGAAATGAGGAACAAAAAGAAGAAAAAAGAAAAAACGAATCTCACTCACCGGCGGCGGAGAGTAGAGAGAGCGACGGACCGTACGGACGCATAGGGTTGTTAGGCTAGCGGGGAGGGAATGAGAGGTGCTTGGGGGATAGAGGTGCACCAGCCGCAGCGCGGGAGGCAGTCTCATAGTCAGTACCAGTGAGAAAAAGTGAGACAGAGTTTCTAGCAAGGGACTGACGAGGAAGGGTTGGAAAAAAATGCTCGGATGCGGGGAATGGTGTATCGCCGTCGGACGAAAGCCCCATGGGGAAACGAGAGAAAAAGACGCAGAGGTCCACGAGCTGTTAAAAGGTTGCCGCCCCCCGACAAAGATAGATACGAATTTCCGTGTGGCGCCATTGCGAGCGTGGGCGTGGCTGCGCCGACGCTTGAAAAGAAAAATTCAGGGGGTAGTCGGCATTCGTCTCTGTTCCTTTCTCTCTCTCTTCGTACGTGGCGCGGCGAACGAACGAGGCTGAGAGTACATGAAAAGAGGTAGAGAGACAAATAGTTATATGCGTGCGCCGAGGATATGAGCTCTCTCGGTAGGAATGAGAGACGCCGAAGAGGAGCTCCAAAAGCTGATGAGAAACATGGCGGAGAGGGGTGAAAGAGAAAAGAAAAAAAAAAAAAAGAACGCGCCCGCGCCGTAAGGCTTGGCGAGATTTGGAGAGAGGAAAATGCGCGAAAAGGGGCAAAGAGTTGAATACTCGCGCATCTATAGGGACGGCAAAGTTCGGGCTCTAGGCTACCACTGTTACGTTTTCCCCACTATTCTACTCTTCTCGCGCTCTTTAATTTCGCCTCATTCCCCGTCGCGCTTTACCGGCGTCGCTCGCGCATCGCGACCACTACCAGAGAACCCATCACGATTACTACCTCACCGTCTATATAGAATGGTTATACGAAATGTATATATCTATGTTCATAGGTCTGTACCAAAAACCACCCCTCGGAGAGCTCGCCGAGCGGCGAGTCCGTACGGCCGTACGGTACGTAGTGACCAGTGAGAAAGAGAGGAAAAGGCGAGCTCTCGGGGCTCTCGAAAGCTTATATATAACCCGTTCCATATATACGCAAAAACCGTCCGAGTATTCGAGTACGCGAAGCGCAAGGGAGAGTGGAAAAATTATTTTCCACCGTCCAACGCCGACTGTTCCACCGTGCATCCAACGAAATTATCCTCCTTCGTACCGTTCCCCTGGTACCCTCGCCCGCCCTCCCTCCTCCCGCAACGACTCCAACGAAAATTTCAACCCTTTAATTTCGAATGGTATGATAATTCGCGGCAATATTTTAGACCCGGAGTCGGGAACCCGGCTCAACGAGGTTTTTATTGCGAAAGGCGGTTTTGCCTCCCACGTCCGTTAGCTATCTTTCTCCATTCTCTTCTATCTCTAACCCACCTATCCCTCCGAACGATTTTTATCATCATTAGGAAGGAAACATTCTGAAGCCAAACATTGGAAGGATTTCGATTAAAAGAACTCGTTCCCCAAAAATAATGCCGTTTGGTATTTTCGTGGAGCTCAATGAATGGAGATTGTCGCGTTTTATAATTTTTTCGTCTGCGTTTTACGTTGAGTACGCAAGTATTTGTTTGAATCCAGGATTTCTACAGGAATTTGGGAAAAACTTCAAAAGTTTTTGAACCTTTCTTGTTACTAGTAGTTAGTTTTGCAATCGTCTGATCGAAAAAAATATATCACTTTCGCGCAATTTTTGGCAACGATGACACTAAAGAACTCAAAATTGCGTCATTCAAGTCACTCTTGACTTCAAACAATTGACAATTTCATCTCTTCATACCTCAATTATTCGCGATGCCAAATATTTTGAGTTATACAATGATTTCCTTGAGTGATTTCAACATCGAAGCTTTTTTTCCAAGTTTATAAAACTTGTTAAGCTGCGGTGTCGGTTTCGAAAATTCGTATATTTACAGAGAATGTTAAAACTGCACGAACTTTCGTAATGAGAAAGTGGCTTATACGTTCGTTCAGCGAGCAAATGGGGTGACGACAGGCGACGAAGGCATGGGAATTATTCGTTCGCGTGTAAGTTGGAAAATCGTGATTCGCCTTGCAGACCGGAAGCAAGCGGCACTGCAGTCGCATGTACGGGGTAACGGGTCGTAGTCAAAGTTTACGTCGAAAGGGATGAGATAAGCGGGGAATAGGAAAGGAAGGGGGGAAGGCGACGAGCTTAAATTTCGATTTGGCAAGAGAGAGACGAAGCGAGAATTAGTCGAAAGTTTGCGGCGAACATCCACTTCTGCTACGACGATTTCGACAGCAACAGCCAAACTTTGGAACACCAGTGTGTTATAAATTTTCAAATTCTCTCGTACGCCACACGTCTGGGGGGTGAAAAAATATGGTTCTTTTAATTTTAAGAACAGATTGACAGTGGAACGGTTGAATTTATCTACAGCGATACAGCGTATCGCCGTATCGCTGCGTGCATCGATCGGTATGAGGAAGGACCGCACGAGAGCATAAATGAACCAAAAAAGTAAATAAAATGCCCCGTCACAGTCATTGTTTTCTTGTTGATTTTCCCTCCGTGGCGTTATCCCTTCAACTGGCGCATGGCAAACCCGTGGTTACGTCAGCAAGCCGTGGAGAACGATCAGCCACCGTGATATTTGTTGCCATTCAAAAAACCACGAACAATAAAAACTGATGATCAGACTTGTGTGCGTGTTTGTTTTTCCACTCTTCCTGTGGAGACCATCCTCCTTCATCCATTTGACTCGTGATCTCGTCACTCATATCCTTAACCATCTCTGTGAATTTATTGGCAGTCATTTTTTTCGGAGGGTACCAATTTGTTCAAAATTCTTGAAGAATTCAATAATCAGATAAAAAAATTATAAAAAGATTTTTTTTCAGTTATGAAAAAGTGAGCATTTTTTTGTTGCTTTTTTTTTTTATTATTCTTTGCAGTTTTTTATATCCTAGCAGAAAAGAAGCAGAAGCGTCGTGGAGCGCCGCATAGTGGCTGAATTGAAGGGAGAATTTTATCGGAGTCGAAAGTCGGCAGGGTAGGTAACTCTTAGTCCTCTCCTGAGAATAGTTACCGACGCGACGACGAATAGCGGCCATCTTGGAAAAAGGAAAGCATCGAGGGGGGTGCCCCCATTTGACGCGGGGAGGTAGGAAAAACAAAATGAAGGCGCTTGCGCCGCCACGCCGTTATTGAGCGAGGCCCCCGGCGCCTTTTTGCATTAACCCACCCACCTGCACACCTGCCTCGTCGTTCAACCCCCCCTTGCAGTGTCGCGTCGCTCGCGCAACCCCCGAACGAATCGCCACTCTCGCCGGGCTGCGTTGGTCCTATACTTCTTTACCTCCGTCCGTCCTCTTCCTTCGATAGAAACCACCTTCCCCTTTTTCGTCTCTGCGCGCTACCCTGAGCAACAGCGACGCGTTGCTTCGCTTCTTTTTTTTTCCCCCATTTTAACACGTTTTTAAGTGAACGTCGAGGAGAAAAAAGAAGAAGCAGGAAGAGGCTATAAATAATGCTTCCTGATTCGATTTTATTCCGAGGATAAACGTCGCTGATACAATTCTGGCCTTTGGCGGATCGACGAACCGCGGCTAATTGAATACTTTTCTTATTTTTTCGTTATTCGATGGGATACCGTTAGACCCACATTCCACGATCTTATCGAATATATACAACCAACGTTTCTATTGACTAAGACAGATGGGGAATGCATCTTACTGAATCTTACGGAAAAAATTTAATATCTACATCTGTAATACGCAATATGTATGGATATATTGAGCGTTTTATATATCTTCATACAAAGCGGCAAAAAGCCGCTATAACCGCCACTTCTGTATCTCATTTATATTTTCTAGCGGATATACCATAGAAAATCATATAAGGGTATAAGGAATATATGTGTTAAAAAATAATATTAATTGTATGTTTTGCGACACAAAGTTCTATATCTTATATATATCTCAGTATTTACTCCATTTACATGGGGGTACGGTACCGATATCAAAAGTAAACGTAAAAATAATTAACCTCCATTCGATATATTATATGAAAAAGCTGAAAAAAAAATTCTGAGTTTTTTTTTAAATAAGTTACTTTTGGAATATTAAATATCACGGCACGATATATTTTCGCTATATCGTCCGAATTCTACTGAAAATTAAAAAAAAATAGCTGCGATGTATTTTCGTAATTAGAAGAAACTGTCAACATCGTGAAATTACTCAATAACGGAATTACTGGTTGGATACTTTCATAGCTAAATGTAGATTCTCATAATTGTGACATGAATTGCATTTTTGAAACTGATTGCGAGACTGAAACGTCTGCGCAGAGGGATGATAGTAATATGTTGAGGGATAAAGAAAGGGTTCTTGAGCGAAAAATTCTGAGAAGGAATTAACCCGCAGGAGGGTGCTGCCAACCGTACGACGACGTCGGGTTCAACACAATCTCACATTCTTAAGCACCCCGACTTCATTTACATTTTAACAGGCTTTCATTTAAAAAAAAAAAAAAAAAAAAAACCCGCGATTCTTCGCATAGTCGAGTGGTATAAGTATAAAACGGCATCCGAGAATCATCTCTTGGGTATTTTCTTTTATTACAGAACGACTGCTCGAACCGGCTGCTGCATCTTTGTACGAGTAACGGTGTGGAAAGGGGATGCAAATTTTTTGGGGTAAGTCAGCTACTGGTCCATCTTTAATCGCTCGGGTCAAGAATATCAAGTTTTACCACATTCGGTGACTCATTTATACGAGACCCCGAAGAAAAAAAAAACGATCCGAAGCTCGTGCCAGTAAAGAGAGGACGATATGTATAGTTTATTCAAGTTTCATTCAACTGGTGGCTGTCGGAAATACTGTCGGTTAAAAAAAAAAAGAATTAAGGAAAAACAAATTAATGCATCTTATTTTACTTCTATCGTTCTCTTCTTTTTCTCTCGAGACACCGTAGTCTGCGCGAGTTTCGATATCTCGCGCAGTTATTAAGGGGTTGCACTACCCGCGCAACCCTCCGCGCGAAGCAGGGCGGAGGTTCTCGTTCGTCGACTCGTTTGTGCGCGGATAACCCCCTCTACCAACTGCGTCTCCCACTTCCGACGCGCCTTCTAGTCCTTTCATAGAAAATAGTGGGGGAACGATAGGGGTAAGAACGATTAGATGAATAGGGGAGGTTAGATGAAAGTTTAGATGAAATCGAGGGTGAGCCAACCCGGTCAGATATATTTCTGGACCGTAATCTTCCTATGCAACGTACCAGGACTACTATTCGCCTTTCTTAGCCCCGTTTGAACTCTCGCGCTTGGATCGCGTATGCTCTTTTGAGTTCTCGAAATAATAACCACAATATTATCGCAGCGAGTTGCCATGACGATAAAATAAAATACGAATGACTTAAAAATATCACTGAGAAAATTTATTAATTTTCTACTGTTTGATCAAAGACTCTTCTCACATTGTGTAGATTCTAATTTCATATTTTCTTTATCAACTATTGCTTAACTCCATTCAATCATCTTTTTTCGGCTCGTTTCGTTTGTTTTAGTACTTTACTCTTATGCGCATATCATATAAAAA
Source organism: Cryptus armator (assembly GCA_963971235.1). Lineage (NCBI taxonomy): Eukaryota > Metazoa > Arthropoda > Insecta > Hymenoptera > Ichneumonidae > Cryptus > Cryptus armator. The sequence continues at coordinate 8,479,347 of OZ020240.1, forward strand.
ACTTAAGCGATTCGAAGTCGAGCGCACAGCGGGGCTGCGAAACGCAAAAAAAAGAAGAAAAAAAAAAAAAAAAAAGAAACGAAATGAATAGAGGAGTATGGATATAGAAAGAGCAGAGACCGGGATTTTTTCAAAATTTCAAATTTTTTTCTGTTTTGTTTTTTCCATCTCACTCTCCGACCACCTCACATTATCTATCTGTCCGTCTCGCTTCCTTCTCGCGTCACTGCGCTACCGGCGTTGCATTACGCATTATTTAATGGACGTTTTTCGCTTTGTTCGCCGGACTCATTAACCAGGGCTCCGATTGTACTTTGCGCCGGTTCTCCGTACAGTGGAAAACCAACGGACCGGGTGCAGTGGCGTCGCTGCATAATGAACAGGACACCCTCCGCGTCTACCATTGCCGCCGCCAGTCTCATACTCCTGTTCATGTACTCCTGTGCGCCCTCCCGATGCAGCAGTAGCAGCAGCAGCGGCGGTACTACCACCCTCAACCCTCTCATCAACCTATTATTTTTCAGTGTTACGTTACGTCGCGTTATGTTACGCTCTCGAGCTCCCACGTTCAGATCCTCTCGTTGAAAATCTAGATGAAACGAAAAAAAAAAAAAATTGTTTTTTTTTAGTATTAAAAAAAATACAAAACTATGACGAGCTGCCTAAGAGTTACCGCAATCTCGTGGAAGTTTGACTCAAGTATAGCGTACGGTGAGGAACAGCGTTTTCGTTAATTTTGCAGCTGGGACCATTAAACGAGCAACCGGTAACGAAAATCCTTTGCAGTATCAAAAGCCCTCATTGGATTATACATTGTGTAAAATGCATGCGCCGCGGCACAAGACTTTCGTTGGCTTAATGATTAGAAAATAGAGCTTTTCCTTGTAGCTGAACCACGCATTTACGTTACTTGATATTTCTCCGTCATAGAACAAGCGAGTTTATTAGCCGGCATAATTTAAATAGGCTACCGCGCAGACTTTCGCTCCGTAGATGGTATAAGCCAAAAGTGTACAGAGTCTGGCATCAGAGTCTCTCTCTGTAGGTAACAAGAGTGAGGTGGAGAGGCTGAACGAGAGACTCCAATGCTACGTGAGTGCGAGAAAGGGGCTTCGAACGATAGTACGAAGTGTATAGTGGAGTTTGAGGCTGAAAACGATGAAAATTGAACTCGGACTGTACACACGGACGGACACGTACAATCCTGACAGGGTGCTGCTGCCCCTGCGCGCTCGCAAAATTAGAGGATGCTGTCCGAACTTCTCCGCGCCCGGCTATACAGCCGTTTGCATTTCCTATGCACTATTTCTCCGCGCGTGTGTTGGTGAACGAGACTGTACAGTCCAACATAGAATTCGAATGACCGATGATACACTCGTTTCCCAAATGTATTATCGTTCATCAATCTATCGACTATCAACCAGACTATCGGTAATCGAATGCCGTTCGTTAAAAAAAAATCGCCAGAGAAGCCCGATTGCACCGTTGAGTTACAAAGAGTGCATTAGCGTGTCGAGTAATCATCCAAATTACGCGGATTCGGCGATAAGTGAGACACGAAACATACCATAACGGTGGATTCGCGTACACTCGGTTAATTTTTTTTGTTTTTATCGTTCCGACGTTATAGCCGCCAGCACACTCTTTCGACGATGCATTATCATAATGATAATAAATTACTTTAATATATGCAGATTTCTGTTTAGTAAATAAAAAGGCGAAAAAAAAAAGCGGTAATGAAATTTTTTCTGTTGTCAAATAATCTCAAGCCACGATCCTGCTGGTTGCGGTACATACTGTACTAATCTGTAATGTACCATATTTTTAAAAAATTCCGAATGTTTTACATATCGCGCGTTCAAAAAATAAAACATACCTCATTAAACGAATGTTGCTCGGTATTGTAGGTATGGAAAGTAAAAAAAAAAAGGGGGTCGTCAAATTTTTGTTTAGGTCTGTACAGAGGTACAGACCTATATATGCTTGTAGCCTCAACGTCCACCTTCGTGTTCTCCTTCTCTCGAGAGAGCATTAGACGCGAGTTGGAGTCCCGTGGTGTATCGGCAGCCATGCTAGCCCATCCGCGAGAGTATTAGACACACCATACCCGCAGCTCATTTGCCAACTCCGGCAAATTTACCAAATTTAAATGCAAAATCGGCCGGAGCCTCTGTACGCTCTGTTGGTCCACCGCGAGAGAGAACGAGACAGAGCGGGAAGAGCTGCCGTCCCCCATCCCCCCAAACGCCCGTTGGTGCAGTCTATACAGTAATGGAAACGCTAGAAAGTGTGAGCGAGTAAACGACATGCTAGTAGTGGGCTGACGAGGAAGAGCAAACGAGGATGGAAAGAGATATATCGAACGGTAAGAAACAGAAGAGCGTAACTCACATCGTTTTGCGAGTTACATTATACGAGATACGCCCGTATGTGTCCCAGCAGTGGATATATGTGCGTGCATATAGAGGGAGGAATGGCGAGAAGGTATATACGTGCCAAAAGCTCCAGCAAGAGTACGACAGGGTGCGGGATCGACGAAACGGTGGTAATGCGAGGGTGGCGACGGGAGAACGGTCGGGTTCCGACGCCAGCAGCATCGGTCGGTGGAAATGAGAGGGTTGCAGGAAACTCGAATGGTCGCAGCGGTGCAGTATAGTAGTTGCACGGTTGTCAGGCGCAGCGTGCCGATTGGTTCGCCGACCGTGTGTTCCTCCGCTCTCTTCGCTCTCTAACTCTCGTAGTTTCTCTTCGCGTTTTCTCTGTCTCTATATATGTATATTCTCCACCCTCTTTCTCTTCTGACGCTTCTTCGTTCACCGCGTGTCTATCCCTTTCTGTCTGTGCTTTTGCTCTCCGTTTCGTACACCCTTACGTCATCCACATATACCCATAGTTACCCGCTTTCCCCAATCGCATCTCATGCACTTTCGGTATCCTCGGTCGTTTTCCTATTCTCGTTCTCATTCCCCACAGTAACTCGCTATCCGGCTTATGTAGTATACAAAGCAGTACATTCTTTTCGATCGAAAAGCATGTACCGCAATGTACAAAAAAAAAAACATTCCCAAAAATTCTTTCATTCGGTATTTAAAAAAAAAAAAAGTGCGAAGAAAAAATCTTTACTCCATTTTTATCTACTTAAAACAAAATCGAATTGATAATGAATTATCGAACTCACTTAATATCGAAAAAATACACTTCGATCTACCTGATTCGGAACATGTTTTGGAAGCACTTCGATCCGCGGTCATTAAACGTTTTTCATGAATAATTTAAAAAATGATGATAATCGCAATTGTATTTCCATCGCCGTAAACGCAAGAAAAGAAGATTTTGTAACTCCCGATACCCTGCATTGTTTTTTTATCTCATATGACTTTACAGAAGGTCGGGATATCATGAAATTCTATGTAAAAACAGTAGATACGCCTGTTTGAAAACAAAAAATCGCAACATTTCGCAATTTTTGATTTTTAAACCTGTGTCCGCTGTATTTTTTTAATCCCTGTGCACAAATCCGACCCCTTCTACTACTTCAATATTCCATGTGAAAATCAAACGCACGAAGGGCGCTGATTTCGCGACTTTTTACCAACGGTTGATGGATAAATAAAAACTTTTTGAAAAAGACCATTGCCTCGACACCCAAAAGTGTCTCATCCTTTTTTCCAGTTTTTACAAAGCTACGCCCGTTACATCAATGCCAACATCCCCCCCGTGGACCCGGCGGGGGTTGAGGATCGAGCTGAGGGCGGACGGAAATGCGACCGCGCTTCGGTCGGTCAGTTCTCGTCACACATCTACACGCATCCGTCTAGTACCGCGGGAACGTGTCGATTATTATTCTCGCATTGCACTTCATCGGCGCTTCATCGTTGTTTACCGATGTCGTTTATTATTCATCGTTCATAGTGGGCGATATGCCCGCAATCGAAGCGTTCGGCGGCAGCAGGGATGAGCAGGGATACCCGGGGAAAGGATGACGATGCTAGTTACACGTTGTACGAGTTCCGTATTACAACGACAGAGCAAAAGAGGTATATATAGATATACATTACTCGTCGAACCTTTATACCCATCAGAGCGGATGTTTACCCGCTCTCTGTATATACTAGTGCGAACGCGAATGCTTTAACCGGATATACACGACGAGAAACACCTCAAATCGCATCTATATCGCACACACGTGTGTGTGCGTGTATATATATATATCGTATCGTATATGTTGCGACCGTACGTGCTTGTCTCTCGGTTTAACGAGTGTCGGATGCCAGCTCAACCGAGAAGAACTCTCGGAAGTTGTTTGCAATAGAGAAAATGCGGTTATATCGAGTGAAATAAAGTGAAAAAGCTTTGCCTCTCTCGTTTCCCAAAAGACGAGATAACAATACTATAACAGCTCTCACTAATATCAGGACATTAGATATTTTTATGTTTTGTTTATCCAATCTTTTATCGTTCTTGGGAAATGGTGAAAAACTTTTTTTCTTTTTTCTTTTTATTACTATAACGACTTTGGGAGCTTCAGCGGGGGCGCAAGGGAAAGGGGTTGCGTAGGCTTTTCATTCCGCCATTTATTCTCGAAGCCGAGTCGAGCGCGCATCCCGCGGGGAAAATGAAACAGCTCCATGCGGGCATCATTAACGGCAACCTTATGTAAGTAAACCCCCATGTGTGTCTTATGCTCGAAAATGCCCGAAAATACTCGTCAACTCTTCCATCCCAGTCAGACTCTTTATCAAACATTCGTAGCTGCTGGCAGTATCAACGCTTTCGCAACCGGGAAATTGCTTATCATTAAACGGTCGCTGAACAATTTTTTTTTACATTTTGCCATTCATCGAAGCATTTGTTTAAGGTATGTCACAGAGCCGAAAAATCACATTTCGAATAAAATGTATGGATGCGCGGGTGTTGCACCCGACAAATTTAACAAATGTTAACCGTATCGAAAAATTATCGGTAGACATTTTTTAAAAATTCACTTTCATTATTAATTGATTTCGTCTGTTTAACATGAGATTGCAAGTTGGTTTAATTTTTTTTTTTTTTTTTTTTTTTTCAACAATACGAACCCATAATTTTGAATGAACAAACGAAGAAGAAAATAACGAAGAATAAGGCTTTTGATGAGATGCGAAGACGGTTAATGGTCTACCGTCGTAAAATGATATTCTGAATTCGCGAACAAAGAGCCCTCCAGCAGAGATTCGGACAGTTGTCCGGAGATAGATACAAACCAGTTTCATAGCTCTTTTTTTTTCTTCACATTTTGAATATCAAGACTCGACCACCCGGGGGGGTTGTTCACTGCGTGCTGCACGGAACATGCAAATATCAGAAGCCTCGTGGACCCCTCGCGCGTAAGCGCTTTGCCTGTTATATGTCCACAGCATCCGTTTGCGTTTGATCCAGTTTTCGGGAGACCAGATCTACCGGTGATGCAAGGCTGCCGTTGGACCCCACCTGGACAGAGAAGACTGACCGAGGGGGGGCACACGCCGCTTAGCCACAGACCCCCAGTCGTCATTCAGGTTTTTCTTCGTTCCAACTTTAGAAATCCCTTTGATATTCAGATACTACAGAGAGAAAGAGATATACGTATAAACTGCGTTAGCTTCGCAATTGTGCTCTTCGTTGAGCGTTCAGTTTCTCGATCGACGCTGGCGTCTCCGCACGCTTCCGTAAATATAGTGTTATTGCGGCTTATCAGTAAAGATAACGTATAACAAATTGGAACTATGGCTACAACGAAGGAAAATCATGACGCTTATCGACGTCATTATTCACATTCACGCAGGTAAATTCTAACATCTCTATCGAATCGGGGATTACGTAAAAATGTGATTTTTTCGGCACTTACGCATGAACATTCCGATAAAAATAATATTAACTCGCTAAACCAGTGTCAACAATGTATACAAAATATGTTTCAAACTAATTCTGGATACATACTTTCGCTCGCGGGGAGATCAAAATTTGATTAACTTTGATTGGAATATGGTGTGGGGGCTCGGAATAAATCGCGATTTCAGTGTCGTTTTGGCTCACTGTTAAAACATCCGCTAATAAATAAATTGGTAAATCGCGAGTTAATTCCATTACGTTCGGTCGATGGCTCGAACGGGCGATTAATCCGAGGCGAAAGGGGGGGGGGGGGCAACAGGGAGGGATGAGAGTGAGCGTGGGTCGGGCGAAGAGAGAAGCGCCGATGGGACGGATAAAAAACAAACAAAAAAAAGAAGTGTGAAAATGAAGAGGAGAGAACTCTCGAGAACGACGCTATGTACAGACTTTAAAGCCGTCGAGAGAGCTCCGCGCGCGAAACTCTGGAGAGAGATTCTAGTGGCCTGGAAATACAAAGAAAAACCGATCCGAAAGGAGAACGATAAAAAAAAAAAGAGAAAAATAAGAAAGAAAGATAGTGAACTCAATGAGAATAAAAGAGAATGTGCGATAGAAAGAGATGGAGAATCGTGATAAAGGCCTCCGGGGATTGCGTATAAAAGAATTCGATAAACTTACGAACACAGATAAACTTCGAAAACATAGGATTCGAGAAAGAGTTTTGACTCACTGGGATATAGATTTCAGTCTCCCCTGTGGTTTTCTTGTCGCTTTCGATTTCTGTTAACGAACTAATCGCACCAATAGTCGTTCGAATGCGCATTTAAACCGTTTTTATTCCTCTTCTGCCACTTCTTTCGTTCGAGTTTCAGGCTCATTCCTTGTCTATCAGTCGTTCGATATAACACATGGCGCCTCTATGTCAGAAACACAAAAAAAAGTTTTGTCCGCAATTTTTATTTTATTTATTTTTATTTAAATATCTGCAAGCGCCACTTCTAAATAATTTTCTTTTCCCCGATCTTTTTCATTTTCCCAGTCAATTAAATGATCTTTGTTAGATCAACACGAAAAATATAATATATCGAAAAAAAGTTTTGTAAACAAAAAAAAACTTTGTCAGTGTAGCACATTTCAAGTCAAAAAAGTTGACCGATAAATCCTTGTGAGAAGCCACATTGTAATTCTGAGGATGCGATGTGTCGTGTGCCGTTCTTAATCGACGTGTTCGCCGATAACTAATAACGAAACGTGAATTTGAATAGTGTATGAATATGTATGAGGGACCGAGAGAGAGCAGTTTCTCTTGAAATGCTATGTCGAGTTAATTCTCGTCGTCGAATAGACATTTTACGATGACGTAATCTATCAACGAGAAAGAGTTGGTCGAAAAAAAAAAAAAAAACACACTCGACGATGTAATAAGATAAGCAATCTCGCATTCTTCGCACTGTATCGGAAAAATGTAGCGGTTTAAACGACTTCGTGGAATCTCGAGTATACACCCTCACACCCTGGTTCGCGTCACGTAATCCTTTGAATATCGATGGGACACGTATGTTCGAGGGGTGTGCCTTCTCCGTTCCTTCCCGCGTTGAGCTCAATCGAGTTGTCCAAGCGCGAGAGGACTTTTACTCACCGTTTGTCTATTCAGATGAAAATAAAACGAATTGTGCTCGACAGATCAATCCGACAAGATCTATCGCTCACCCATTTATACCACCTAACATAGGTGATCGTGTTCTCGTCGGTTTTTTCAAGCGATAGCAAAAAAAAGTTTTCTTAATTGCCACACACCTTTTTTTTACGTTTTACTAACTTACCGCGATTGACGCTGAAAAAATGGTTAGAACCTGAATTTTTTTTCTCATAACGTATGCGTGTATATATGTATCAGGTATACTTGTGTAAAAAAAATTATACGAGAAAGAAGGCTTGTACCGTGGCTGGGACATCGGACGAAATCGCTTGTGTTACTATCCTCTTGCCCCGCTGCCATTCCAACGGTAGTTCGCAGAGGTACAAGCGAAACGCGTCCAAAAGCATCAGCAGCATACAGTCCGGCAAACCCTCTGGCTCTCTACGGCCGAGTGGTGGAAGAGCGGTTAAAACAAATGAGCGGCGAGCTCCGGCCTTAAATTAGCGCCAGCAGGGGTGGTTTTCATTTCCACCCTTAAATTAGGACTAAGCCTGCTACGCGCGCTCGTGCTTCCCAAGTTTCACGGTTTGATCGGATGAGTTACCGCAGCTAAAAGTTACGCCGACGCTGATTAACGTCCACCGGACTCGCGCGCTTGCCGACTCTTCTTATTCGTCTTCGTCTTCTTTTCCGACGTAACGCAAACTCGACTCTCGAGGGCATTTCTCGAATATAATGCTCGGTAAACGAACATTAGATTCCTGAAGCAATTTTGCTGACGACGCTTTACCTCTGACCCTCTCACCCTCTTATCGTCTTTCTTTCTCTTACGAACCGAAGGATACGAAGAATCTGAATGATTTAGGATATGAACGGAAGATGACAAAATGGAAATTTTGCTTTGCATAGACGCGATGCATAATTTGGTGGTCCAACAAAGCTGGATGAGCGGGTCTATGAAGGCCTCTCCGACGACCAATCAGAATTTCCTCGCTGGGTGTCGGTGAACTGTCGCGGATCAGTTTGGACTTTCGGCGAAGCGAAATCGCTTTTAATCCAATAAAGGTCCTTAATAATCCAATAACCCGTGACGCTTGGAGCTCTCACACTCCGACCTCCGGTTGCTTGCTTCGGTGAGTCGTTCTCGGCGTCTAAGCAAAAAGGGGTTGAGAGGCGGCTGTTGACGATGGCGAGAGGGTGGACGCGAAGGGGTGGGCGGGAGGGTGGCTCATTTTGTTCGTAGTGGTAGTAGAAAATTCACGAACGTTTCTCGGAGAGTATTCTCGTACACCCTACAGTCCTTTTCGTATCCGTCGCCGTCATCGTCGTTGACGTCGCCGTCGTTGCTGCTGCCTCGCGTCGCGGCCATGTTGTCAGAATTGCCACCGCCTGACGACCCCCTTTCTCCTCTTAATATCCCCCCTGGAGTCTCCCTCTAGTCATCTAGTTCTGTGCGAGGGGGGTCCGTTATGTAAATGTGAACCAACCCCACAAGCACGCGGATCCTCCACTGTCTCATTCTACAGCTATTCGCCTCTCGCCTCGCTCACGCTCTCAAGCTTTCGCGATCACCGAAACACCCGTACTGCCGAACACACATATCACATATAAGGACCAACACTCGTGAAAAGGCCGTTACTCGAAACCCTCCTCGGTCGTCCGAGCCACGAGAAACTCCCCTTGAAACCCCGGGCCGCCAACCCCACCCCCCGCGAACTACCGCCAACTAGCAGCCCCTAAATCTAAGTCCAACGGAGCTGGTACAGGCAGCTCGAAAAGTTCGAGAAAGCGTATTAGCGTACGATTTCGAGTTAAAGTTTTCCATATTATATCGTTAATCGAATGATAAAAAAAAAAAAAATGATCTTTCTCGTCGCTATGCGATACATTTTTTTTTGTATCTCCGATACGAATTATTGAATGTTTTTCCAGAATTTATCAAGCTGCTTAAAAATAATATTTAAAAACTACCAAAGGACAATCAATCGATTGAATGTACAAATTTTCAATTTCGCAGTTGTGAGATGAAATTAATTCGAAAAATTTTATCTTCGGCATTTTTTTGCTTCCATGCGTAACGCACAATCTCGGGAGAATTCTGTGCGCGCGGTCATTACTGATAATTTTATCCGCTTAATAATCCGAGATCATTGGGGTTATAAAAACTTTCCGTCGTTAGCGCGGAGGATCGGAAACTTTTCATTCAAAAGCTACTGTTGGAAAATTGTCAACGACGAGGAGCGAGAGCGTTATCCTTCGCGGTAACCCGTGCGTATATGCGACTTCTACAAATTTGCCTAATTCCCTTCAAAACCCAGGGGCACCGTTCGCATCAAGACAAGTGCCTATTATGCTCTAGGTCTCAGGGACATTGGGTTCCTCCTCTCCCGTAATTTCGACTGAGTGCCATTCCGCTTGTCCTTCATTTCTATCGTCCTCTCTGTATCGTAACGATACCGGGTGCGGGGGAAGAGGGCAACAGAGGGCGGACACTCTGAATACACACGTTAGTAAATTCTCTTGACAGTCCTATTCGTCCAAAGAACCGAGATGAAACCAGAAATTTCCAGATTGCGTGAATCCCTTCTGGCAACCCAACCTCATCTCGTCATTGACGTTATATGCGAGTTCGCCCATGTCGACCAGGCAAGTTCTAAGCTAGCTAAATAATGGCCGGTAGAGAATTCTCATGTAGGGGGGTTGGGTCATCCCACGAAAGGGGAATCTCCCAGGCGGGTATAGAGAGCGAGTAGGAAAATGGAAGTATAGCCCATCGCCCCCCAACGTCCCCGAGTCGCAGCGAAGGGGGGTCGAGAGTTGGCGGATGGATGAAAATAGTATAAGGGTGGCGTAAGTGTAAGCAGAGAAGGGCCAACCCAGTACTTCGACGATTGCCACGCTCTCTCAGCGTGCATCCTCCATCCATGTATTAATTGTACGACCCAGTCGGTGTATGTATATATGTGATACCTGTATATATGTGACCGAACTTCCTTGCAAGCCTTCGTAACGACCCGGACGCGGGTGATCTTTTTGTCTGTGTGAATTTCTGCGAAGCATATCAGCCTTTATAGTTGTATGTTCTCCCTGCATGCATATCTGTGTGTTTATCGGCACACGCTCGGGGCAGGGTACACTGCGAATGTGTGAGTATTAATTTAGGGACGTGCGACTGGGTATAGTCCCTTGCCAACGACGGTCGCGAGCTAAGAAAAATGCCTGGGCGAGTTGGGGAATCCACTCGCCCGCTCCGTTAGAATTTAATCTCGAGGCGAGCGCCGAGAGCAGAACCAGAGATGCTTGAGTGTTTTTGTGTTTGAGTGTATGCATGTGTGTATGTGTGTGTGTATGTGTGCCGGGCGAGGTCTCACGCAGTGTCCATGCTGTATAACTTTTCTCGTTTACAACATGGGAGAGTTTGATATGAACAAATACACACACATCCATACACATAGTAGTTATATAGAGGAATAGGAAATGTGCAGATGTGCGCATGGTAAAGACATCGGTGGGGCGAAGAGCGAGACACGAACGCACGATAGGAGTCTTACTATAGATTGTATCCCGTAATGTATATATAGACTCGTACGAGGTTGCCGGGACTGAGAGGGTAGAATGGTGTCGTGCACTTCGACGTACGAATAGGAGGAGGTGACCGGGTGTTTCTGTACGTGTGGTGGTGTAAGCGCGAGTGTTTGTCCTTACCAGGCAGATAGCATATATCTGCGCGATATGTATACGTGTTACCCCCGAAGCGAGAAAGCAATGGGCGAGTGGACCGGGTTATATTCTAGCTGTGCTGTCAGAAGAGTGGGAGTTTCCACCACCGTGGAATTGGAGGTGGTGCGTCGGAGCCTTGGTCGCTAGGTATGTACGACCCGAGAGGAAGCTACGGGGAGAAATTGCCGAGGAGCAGAAGGAGCAAAGGGGGGACGTAAGAAAAATGCTGAAGCGAGATAGTCATAGCAATGAAAGAGGATAGAATAGAAGAAGACGACAATATTCGTGCAACGAAGCGGGGGTGAGTCCCGAGGGCGGAATGAAGGAATGGACCACTGGGAAGAGAGAAACGTGCTTTCAAAATCGGGTATACCTTCCTCGTGGTAACTCTGGGTAAAGATTGTATGATACTAACTCCATGCTTATTTTTCATTTTTAATTGATTATTCTCATGTATAAATAAAGATCTATAGAACAATTACTATATAAAACGCGTAAAGAGCTTATTAGGACAACATGTTGTAAAAAGAAGAATTAACGAAATAATGAGATGCATTTGTAGAATTTCCAGACACGAAAAAAAAAAATTGTTCCTAACTTGATTAAAACTGAAACCTGAAAAACTTCTGAAAACTTTGGTCAACAAAGATGATGCCGCTCTTTGGGAAAATTCCTGAAATAAATGGCGGTCGAGTGGAGAGGAGCTATGTAACAAAGAGTTACCGCTAACATAATGCAGGTAGGGTATTCGAGCGTTACACAAACACAATGAGACTATGTTCAGCCAGGATGTGTGAGGAGGGAGGAGGTGGTAGCGAGAAGGTGGTTGAGAAAGAGAATGAGGATGAGGGTTTAAGGGACTTGTGTGTTGGTTAGGCGATCGTGGATCTGGAAACTGTAGCGGGGTACGTTGTCCGGGGGTTGTCCTTTACTAAGCCAGCGTTAAGGGTGGCCGGAGAAGTAAGCGAAGCCGAGCAGCGTTGGTCGTGCAGGGGTTGGCGGTAACGGGACGGTGGAACCGAGGGGGGAGGGGGTTGCAAGCCCAAGGGAGGTATGGGACGAACGGACAGCGTGAGGCGAGCGACGGAGAAGGCGATTGCGGAGACGTAGGCAGCTTGGCAGGACGGGTTGAAGGTGCGGGTAAGCAAGAGTGGTTGTATTAGTAGTAGTGGTAGTAGTAGAAGCGCGGCAGAAGCAGCGGCGAGTGAGAGAGTCGTGCAGGTTGGTAGTCTTACAGATCAATAAAGCTAACCACCCTCTTCGTCCACCCAACCACCCTCGAGAGGACCACCCACCGTGAGCGGCTCGTTCGCGCCTCAAGAACAAACCCCCGATATGTCTGACAACAATGCCCGACCGATGGATTAGACACTTCCGTCGCCATTCCAATGCACGCATCCTCGTTTCTCGTCACGTCTCGACGGGACAAGTACTTTTACCATTCTTCAGAATGAAAAGAAAAAGAAGGACATTCAGAAAATTATTCGACTTGCGATCAGAGACCCTAACTTTACCAAATGGACGAATCTGTGAAATAAATATTAGAATAAACGAATACTTTGCGGCAACGTTCATACGCCACGAAATTTACCAAGTCCGTAATTTCTTCGACTCTAAGGGTTCAGCGACTGTAGTTGTAATAGTGGGTGTTACATGGCGCTGGGTAATTAAGATAAAGAGAGCGAGCGCGCGAAGGCCTTTTCCGGCTGACCTTGGGGCTGGTCGCGTGGCTATCCTTTTTACCACGTTGTGGTTTTTCCGCTCGCTTCAATTCTTATACGAGTAGATGCGTCCGTACATGCATGCATACACGAAAAGAGAGTACGTGTACGTTAGCGGCGATGCGATCTCGTGCGCTCGGATTCACGAAGGCAAGCGAGCATCGGAGAAGTGTGCGGCAAAGACAGAACCAGTGGAAGAGTGTGTTAGTTGTACGGCTTTTGCATCGGAGGAGGGTCTAGAACACTCCCTCTCTCGTAGGAGTCTGTGCCGCTGAGAGGGGTGCAACATTCGCACACTTCAACCCTTGGCTCGCAGATGAGGGTTGCGGAGAGAAGCTTCGGCGCACAGACGCCGGTAGAGAGCGCAGCCGGACGTGTTTCCACCCCTTTCAGATTATTTTCTCGGTTCTTTCTTGAGTCACCCTCAAGCAAGCGTTGGACGTGGCAAAGGCGGGCGAGGAAGGGTGGTAAAAGGATGGTTGTTCGGGCTGCTCGAGGCACTGGTAAGACCCCCACTACCCTCTATGCTTCCTTATTGATCGTCCTCAGCAACAGCAGCAGCTCCGGAGTTGTTCCTCTCTACACTATCGTCTACCGCACGCGGGCTTTCATCCTTTCTCCTTCTCCTTTATCCTGCGCTCGCTTAGGTCCAACCTTTCCTCCACTTTCACCCTCATTGTAAACCCTCCCCCCCAAGCGCGCACGTACACACATACGAAAACGCTTTTGGCCAGAGGAAAACGTTGGCTATATCCATGTATACTGTACATACGATGAGAAACGAGATGCTGAAAATCGTCGACCAGCAGGACTAGCATATATGATAATAGCAAGAGAAGCCCACCCCTTCGTGGATCTCGTGTTTCTATGTACCTACGTATACCTTCCCTGGACCGACCAAAAACCACCCACCTTCCGTCAGCAGCAATGGCCCGCTTGTAACCTCGAGCACAAAGCATCGCATGATCCGTGCTTCTACGTTCAGCTTGCGTTCTATCTATCTCAACATACATACATTGCAACCCCCTCCCCTTTAGTACTCTACGATCCTCATCTATCCACAGCCAGTATGCATACGTATTAGTATAGCGGATGGGTAACTCCTAGTGGATATCCATGTACGAGAGAAGAGAACGTATCCAACGTTAGAACCGCACGGATTTCTCATTCCGGAAGTCGTTCATCGGGAAAATTACATATCCAAATCAGTTGGCGCATAGTTCCATTCGAATGATGTAGCTGATGTATGAAAGTATTTCAGAATAATAATTAATACATTCCCTATTGTATACATGACATCCAAGAGATTTCGATGATTTTTCGATAGTCGCAAGCGTCTTCAGCGAAACATATTGGATGTATCGTTGACGTTTAAACTTGGGTAATAATTACATATTGTATTGAAATGCAATTAATTTTTTTTATTTCTCATTATCGTTAATGATAAATAGATTTATTGCAAAAATTCAATATCAATACATATTGTTACACCGACATATGCCTGATGGCTTTCGTATTAATTAAATAAAAAATTTTAAACCATTGTCTTCTTAAAACGATTAATTTCTTTGAACTCTTGCGATCTAATGAAGAAGGATCGACGGAGATGAAGTGGCCGATAACGTTGTTATCGTTGATACTGAGCGAAAGTCGAACAGGTGCCGAGCACGTGGTGTTCGATCGATTTCTCGCAACGAGTATTCCCGCGGCTTTGTTTCCACACTCCACCCCCGCCTCCTTCCGCTTCCATCGGGCTTTCGTCCGGGTTTTTTTTCCTCCTCCCCGAGTGCGTTCTTTTTTTTTTTAATTGTGTGTGCTTTTTTTCCATCCCGAGGAACCGCTCGCCTCGCCGTTTTTCATTCATATTTCCACGGTCCCGCGTCCGTTCATCGAAGTAACGCGGCGTGTTGCAGAATCGATTTTGAATGGCGAGCAGAGTTCCACAGCACGCGACCCTCGCTATGCTAGTCTCGCTCACACAACCACCAATTCCCATAGGTCGGGGTTACATTTATATGAACTCGACTTTCGTCACACACGCGCGCGCGCGCGCTACCGTGTCAGAACGATTCGACATTTTTTTTTTCCCTCTTTCCAAACGCGGTTTTTTTTGGGCATTTTACAATCCAACGGCTCCGCTACTACGTATCCGCTACAGTTGTGAGGAATCCCCGACGAGAAAATAAAAATACAAGAGGGATGTTTACGTGTACTGTGTACTCTATCCCGCGAGGATGTCACTCGGTCGACTTCCGGTCTGTTCGGATAAATGGTTTCGATTCCATCTAAGCGTCAAAGTTCACTGTCACTTGATCCTATAACAGTTACGCGACCGGTCTTATGTATTTGACTGTAATTATCAATTGTTTACAATAATAAATTCACACAATAAAAAAATGAAATATTTTGTGACGAATAAAATTCAATCGATATCCGGAGTATTTTTATTATCATAACCGAAAAAAATGCAATTTTTGTTCGTCAGCTGTAATTGCACTGACCAACAGATTATTTAAAAAATATTTCAACATAACTGACTATAACAGTACATTACGATCAATTTATCGACATTATCACAGGCATTTTAGTAACAATTTCGGGAAACTATTTTTTTCGTAAGTTTTTTTTTTTTTTGCTTTCAACGGTTCCAGAACGAGATTAGTCTGGAGTTAAAGGATGAGAGGGAAAGTTAAGTGATGAAACTGTCGCCGCTTGGCGCAGACGTACATGTATATAAGCGAACGGTGTGACGTAGTGTCGTTCGGTATATACGTGAAGCTCGCAATCCTGTTCACCGATACAGTGCCCAATGCGATCGATCTGCGGAACGCGAGCGTTCGCGGGCATCGGCTCGCTTCGCTACAGTCTATAGTTCATACTACGATATCCGATTGGGACAACAGCTGGCGGTGTTATACGCAAGCGAAGCCGTTCATCGACCCATCGATATTGTAATAGTTTGCTAATAGGACTTCGATTGTTGAACGGGTAGAGCGTCGCCGACGCCTCGTCCTCGCTATACATAGTGCATTTACTACTGTATACGACGGTGAACGATGAAGCTGAACATCGCGTAACATACGTACGGGCGCGATCGTCGTTTCAGACTGACTTTTATATTGTCCTGGACATACATTGTAAGCTCCATCATTTACGCTTGTAGATTCGTAAATGAATTTATTTCCTGTTTCAATGTGTCCCATACGTAAACGATTATACGTCGTGATTCATCAATTTAATTCAAAGAGATACGTACGAAGCGTGTTAACAAGGATTTTTCGATGTTTTGCCGAAAAATAGTTTACTTTTTTTTTTTAAACCGCATTCGGTAATTTTCTTAGAAGCCCTTTGACGACGATCAGCTCCGACTCGAATCTTGGGAGGGTCGGGCGACGAGGTTTGTCGTAAAAAAAAAAAAAAAAAAAAAAAAACGAAGGCCGTACCGAGAACAGAGAGGCGGTGTGCAAACACTTTTTTACCACCGCCATTAGCGATGGCCACACTCGCACGCACCCGGGACTCCGTTGTACTCTTTACCCGCGGTCATTGCAACGAATGGGCCAACGTGGCGACCGCGGTCGACTCACAATGCGGATCGTGTGTCCTCAAACAATCGACAGAGCTAACCTCCTCGCCCCCTTTTTTTCGTTATTTCCCTAGACTGCTTTCTAATTATGTTTGCCCGGCTGAGTGCCGCACCGCTTTTTTTTTTTTACTAATTAGTCACTCGTTTAATCAGTCCCCATCCGCTTTGTCTTCTCTTTTACTGCTGGCGATTCTTCGTTGTGTCGCGATCTTTAAAATTATGATGTAAGTATGTAATCATTTTTCGGATTCATTTCGAGCCGTTTAAAACCACGTAGAAATTAATTAAAAGATTTACCACAATGTTAGAATCTTTAAAACACGAGAATAACAGCGCTAAAAAATAAATTTTCCGCCGGACATCAATGCGAAGCGTAGCTTTATCTCCGAGTTTGTTAAAAGCACGTGGTCTTGAAGAACGATTCAGGGGTCGTTGTGTACTACTATGTGAGTGAACTAGACGCGGGCACTGTGGAAGCGAACGGGAGGAGAAAAAAACACGTGCGCATCTCTGGTCGGAAAAAAGTGAAGAAACCACTTCGAATACAAAGCTTGCGGTTATCCCTCCCAAGAAATAAAACAGCTGTTGTGTTGTAATTAAGTGTGTGCCGCACCGTCCCACATGGAAAAAAAATATCCCAAAATATATCTATGATATATGTAATATATTTTCCACTAAAAATTGAATAGCACGTCTATATTTTGGAATATCTTTTTCCAAATATATGTTAACAAATCGATAAAAAATTATATGATTGATATATTAATTATATAAAAACGCGTGTTATTATACTTTTTCCGTATGGGATCGACGAGAAAATTAAAAAAACGATATATACGATCAGATCGGAGACCGATGAACGGTTTTATTCCAATGCACAATGCATCTCGCAGTTACAATGTTCATAACGAGTATTGAAAAATTACCGGAGTCATTGATTTATAAAATCCACAAAAGTATGAAAATGTTTATTATAAACATTGGAAATCAATCGTACTGTAACAGCAGTGAATTCTTCATTGAATATTAATGAAAATGTTGGAAAAAAACAACTATTTTTAGCGCTCGGTAATCGGCGATTCACCCACCGATGAAACTTGTATATGAAAACAGAGGAAAAGCTTTGCGGTCGCCATTTGTCTAGGAATATGAGCTTCCGAGTATATTGAATATCGTTGCTAGGGGTAGGGTCGTTCATTTTCGCGGATTTTCTGTCTCGCAACGAAGTCATAGGTGTCCGATAGCTTGAACGCTCGGTGGACATGGAAGCTACGCTTCGAGCGGGAAGATATATTCGCGTAACGAGTACACAACTGAGAGGGAACATGAGAGGTGGTGCATGAGAGCGGCATAGTCGAGATTGGGGTATAGGGGTTGCGCGAGAGATGCCCGGGACCAAGGCGTTGGGTCGCGGGGAGAGCGATGGGGCAAACCGTGACTCGTAGTAGTAGTTATAGTAGTACAAGTAGTAGTAGTAGTAGTAGTAATAGTAGTGATATGGACGAGGAGTGCGAAGGAGACGAAGCGCAAGGAGCGAAAGCGTGCGGGGGATAGAGAATATAGCCCAAGCGTTAGAGGGCTCGAGTATAGTAGGAGCGCGGAGATGGTGGACGAACGCGAAGAGAAGGATGAAACAGGAGAGTGTGGGTTAAGCCACACCCGCAAAAACAGCCCCCTGCAGCTCGGCGGCCGACCGAGCGCATCGACCGACCAACCCCGCCATCCACCACCACACACGACAAGTTCGTCTCAGCTTGCAAAAGCTTCGTAGGATGCTAACGCGCTATCCGAGAAACGGCAGTGGCAATTCCTCCCTCCTATCTACGATAGAAGTTGTCCTGGTGGTAGTAGTAGATGCAGTAATAGTAATTACAGTAGTATTAGTCGTCGTAGAAATAGTATAGTAGTACCTGGAGCTTTGCTATATTATATTCTCCTACCGAATGCAATAGAGGGTCGACCGAAATAGAAGAGGATATATATGTAAGAGGCGGGGAAAAGGGGAGGCAAAGGACAAAGCGATATGGTCGGAGTGTAATGAGGAAAATATACAAGTGCCCTAGAGCTAGATATCCAAAGTCCAAAGCTACGAAAACGAGAAAAATCGAAGCCCCAAATGCTTGAGCATACAGGGTCTCCTTCTACTTTTCCGTCCTCTGTGCGGTCCTCCGCCTCTACGTGGTTCGCATCTCTCTGAGAATTCGTCTCCCTCGCGCTTCGTTACCTCGGCATCGGTTGCACCACCCCTTCGACCTTCTCTTCGTCCTTCTTCCGTGTTTACCCCTATGTTCTCTCGCATCATTTCTATTTCTACCACCCACAGCGCCATCTCGCTTCCTAATATCCTTCCTGTGCGCGAGCGGATCGTACGGCGCGAGAGGGAGGGTTGTTAGAATATATAGTTATCTATACTAGACCCTCTCACGTGTCGAGCTTCTCCTTCGCTTTTGCCCCCTTCCACTTTTGGTCCCTGGAACTTGTACTGCTTTCTCACTTTGCAAACGTCGACCACCCACTTGCACTCTCGATGTCCAACGCTGCCGATGGCAAACTCGCATAATATCCCCTTCCTTTCCGCCGTCACACCCTCCTTCAACGCCGCGCTCCTATCGCTCGTTGGAGCGCGCAAATGCTGAAGAAAAGTGCGAAAAGCTTCCTTTTGGCGCGGAAAACTTTCGAAACTCTCCAGGGGGAGGCGAGCGGAGAATTCGGACAACGAAGCAGGGGAGTTGGGCGATGAAGAGATGGGAGGGGTGAAACAGAGTTTCGGAAGCTCCCGTTGTGGCGACCGGGGCCGATCAGCCACGCTCGTGAGTATGAAAGTTTTGGGCGAAAACGGGGGAAAATGCAGATAGAGAGAGGACGGGGGATGAAATGGGACGAACGAGGTATCGGAGCTTACGGAAGCAATGAACTATATATACAGATCCAAAACTCTATCCTATAGCCTATATACCTATGTGTATACCCGTGATGCTGTATCGTAGAACATCCGGGCATCGAGGCCAGGAGCTTTCCCGGAAGGTACACGCCAGCAAGGAAATATCTCGTTTATTATAAATTATAATTGAACGAACGCTGGGGGAAGGGAGGGGCAATATAGAATTATACCGATAACTGGAACGTAGAATGTTATATTATTAGTTGGAAAGTTATTTTATTATTAGTTGCACAATTATTTCGAGTTTAACAGCGTAATGTCGCGTGTTCAACGTAATAAACAGCATAAAAAAAATACCATTTTCAATAACTGCAAGAATATTTTATACTGAACGATGTCTCTAATTCTTCGTTTTCTAATTCCTTTCGACTTATAAGTCGAGTCGTTCAAACTCGATGTCACCCGTTTCATGACGGCTTTGTAGTCCAATGAAAAGAAATATAGAAATTACAGGCTTATGGCATTATAATGCGGAAATGCCCCGACGTACGGTCTATGACGACGAAAGTTTAGTGTTGAAAAAAAAATATATATGAATGAACGAACAAAGCTGTTATGAGACGACGAATGAATGGTTTTCCGTCTCCGCGAAGCTTACCGCCGTGGGTCCCCGTTCTAGACTTTGATACATTTTTTTTTTCGCTTCTTCTTCCTGTTTTCCGCATATAATCCCATTATATTCACGCAAGCGCGTTCCACTTCTTTTTTCCCTGAACGTTTGCCCTTTCGGGAATAGGTCAGTTGGATGGATCATAAAGAACGGCTACGACAGTGACGACTTTGTAGCATATCGGAGAGTTTGTGTGATTTTCTAGCGCAACGGCGCGCTCTATAAACGCGTGTCTATACGCGGAATGGGTGAGACCTCTGAGAGAAAAGCTGAGGGTGGTCGAACAGAAAGGGTGGACGGCGTAGTGGCAGTGTCGTAAGGGTAGTAAGGGACGGCTTTAATTAAGGCAAGTGGAGGAAAGAAAAATCCCGAGGGAATTTATAGAGGTCCCGAGTACAGTCGTAGCAGTCCGGTTCTTCTATGTGTAAGCGAGACCCGAACGTCGAGGGACTAAAGGGAGAAAATGGTACCGTGGTATGGCCCGCCGGCGAACGAAGTCACTCGGCGGATGTTCAGAACGTTGGGACGAATCGCCCGGGCATGGAGAGCACGAAAGAGCTCAGGGGTTCGGCGAACCTCCTAAACTCTAAGGGCTCGGAATTCTCCATCGCCCTCGTGGCCATTTCGGACCTTCGGAACGACTGTGTCTTTGTGTGCGTCTGTTCTTGTGTATATGACCATCTCCCCCTCATAAAGGTCTAAATGCAAAGTAGAGTTTACTGCGTTAATTTCCTTTCGCAATTAAACCAAGAATTAAGGTACATCAAGGGCACTTGGCGGTCACCCCGAAGTTTTCTTATGTTATTGTTGATAAGAAAAATAATAGTACGGTTCTTATGTATATGAATAGCATGTAAGAGTTTTTAGAGGCAGAGAGAGAGAGAGAGAGAGAGAGAGAGATGAGCTTAGCGGTACAAAGTTTGAAGCGATGAAAAATCGATATTTTTAACTACAATTTAGTTTGCGTTTAATCAACGTTTAATCACCTCGTCAAGCGACGAGGTGCTTAATCCGTAGTACCTGCCTTTCGCATCGTGCAGCATCACTCGAAACACGGAGCGCTGTGCTTTCACGGCGCCATGTTTGAACTCATTATTATTCTGATAGGAGTAAATCTAACGCCAATGGAAAGGCCATAGGGAAATTTCTTCGCTGATTGCTATACACGCTAAAATTTACGTCGAAACAATGCTATACGATTATCGTAATAAAATATGCCATCTTACTATAAAAGAATACGAGAGGTTCATACATGCAAGACGAGGATTCTCGTACAAGCAAATTAATAATTTTTTTTATTATTACACTTTTTTTTTCCTCGTGTGATCTATGATCCGGTATTGATGGCGTATCAAAGTGACTAACGGTGACTTCCACGTTTTCGCGGCTGCGTTCGTTAGGGATTAACAAAGCCACGTAATAGCGACAAGGTTTTTGTCTCGCTATCGCGCTGTATTGTAAAGTTGAACGCTCTCGTTGCGACTCGAAGAACTATCGCGCTATCCGAGAGCGTTGCACACGTACGTACACGCGGAAGCGGCTATTTTATATACCTGTATAGAATGTGCATACGTAGACAATGCTACTTATGCACGCGTGCCAGAGCATATATATCGTCCAGCACGTTGGCGTGAGAATTTGTGTACCAGGAATCCTCCGGATCTACGTATTATCGGTGATGTACAGAAGGGAAGAGAGAAGGTGGCTGATAGGTGATTGAAAGGGGGTGGTTGGGTACCTATATCGGGTATAGCTTCAGGATGAAAAGGGTTCCTCGATCGCGTTCGAACACGAGAGTTCGATCGCGCGTTCGCTCGGAAAGTCGATATATGAGAATAGAAGAGACTCCACGAAGGGTGGTGTGTGTCCGCCGGGAGGGTGCATATGATGGTTGTGCCGCTTTCGAGTCCGCGTACCCTGTGCACTACGGGCTACAGGCTCACCAGAAGCCCGTTGTGGCGGTGACTTTTAATCAATCCGATTATTGTCAGGAGAATTGGACTTGGCACCGTTCCTTCGCCAACTCCGATGCCATTCTCTGTCTCTGTTCCATGTGTACGAGTACCACTATCGACCCCGACGATTATTGTTCTCATCTCGCTCGGGTCTTACTTACTCCCTCTCGGTTTCTCTCCCTTCTTCTTTCTTTCAATTTCTCATTCATTCGCATACGTACGCTCGCTCGTTCGTTTTCTATCGGATTTTATATTCTCCGCGTCTGGAATTTCCATGAATCGCCTCTGTCTGGATATAGAGTCCGTTTCTCACTCTTTTATACACTTCAGATTCTTTCGGTGAGATGTACGCGAGAGTCCGTGAGAGTTATGCTCCGCAGCGACTACTACTCGCTCACCCTTAATTGGTTCGTTTTCCAACTAACGCTCTTCACCTCTCATTTACATTTTCACGCTTCACTGTTGCCACCCGTGTGCCTTATTCTTCGTTTTATTTATATTTACCGATTTTCATATATTGTTTTTTCCGTTACAACTCCCTGCGATCCATTTATTCCATTTGTGGAATTGCCCAGTTTATGCGGGGATTTAACGATTTTTATTAGATTACCTGCTTACATCGCGAGAGCCATTGAATGCCGAATGATGATACCGACCAGAGGTGGTGTATATAACTCGATTATTTTCACGCCTCGTTTAATCGCTATCAACTGAACGACGATTATTCATTGATCATCACTTCAGTATCAATCATCATAACTACATAATGAAAAACATTGTTCGGAAAAATTGGAGGTAGAAAGTAAAACTAAGTCAACTCCAATAAAATTCGTAACAAAGTTAACATTTATTAATAAAAAAAAAAAAATGATAGAAAAAAATGAATGTCTGAATTAATTTAAAAAAAAGGAATAATTCCAGAACATTTTGTAAGCAACAAATTGTTGTCGAGTGCCCAACAATTTAATTGTCGTGCAGATGTACATAAGAAGAAGTCACGCATTTTTTTTTCCGCGGACTCTCGTAGGAATACTGTCCCGATGCATCTCCGATGCAGAGAGTTGCAGACGCGGAGGGCGAGAGCTTTTTCCTCGTTGTGCAAGTGCAACGGGAGAGAGAAAGCTTCGGCGATATCGCCCTCTCGTCGCGGCGCGGCTGCCACCCCAGTTTGCTGCACCCTGTCTCCGCTCTCCTCCCCCTATTGCACCCTCAGTCGCGAATCGTTCGGCCTCTACGGCCTCTCTACGGCTTTGCCGGTTAACACACGCGTGACTCGTGTCGCACGTGTGAACGACTGACTATACAGACGTAGACTACATGTATATGTACATCAGGGTACATATACACAAATGTGAGCGTTCGAGACGCGAATATCGGTGAGGACCGACGACTGGATCGAGTTCGCATCGTGAATATCTGCACCCTATACGTGTAAATGGTATACATTCGCGTATATGCACTCCCGCTTTACCTATACGTTGGCTTTTGCTTCTGCATCTGTATAAGTGAGTATTACCCGAATCAACGTTGGTAATGTATAGATAGGAGGCTAACGCTTCTTCCCTCGGTGTGTTATAACGGAGGCCAAGCCACACGAGGTCCGCACATGGATGCAAAGAAGTGGACAGCCTGGCCCTGACACTCAGAAGCACCATCAGTTATATAGAGATCGGCTACGACCCCTCGGGGGTTGGCTCGGACGGTTGCGCGGCGTGCAGAGAGAGAGAGAGAGAGAGTCAAGAGCGGCAATGCTGCCATCGGGAAGAGCGAGAGAACTGTCAGGGAGAAGCGGCTCTCGCAAGAGGAAGGGAGGACGGATGCTTTTTTAAATCTAGCCATCAAGGATCCATCCCGGCATGCTGGCTGAATGCCCGCGCGTATATCTCTTGTCTCTTCTTGCCTGCATACGTATAGATCTACCTACTTCGGTTTCTACACCCGTACTCTCTTGCTTCATAGACGTATCAGGTCGCGTGTATAAAGGTTGCCACGTGAGATTGAAGGAAACGCGTTTCCATCGTCAACACTCAACTACGCATTCTGTTATTCCGTCCGCACTCCGTTTGCAATTAAGGATTAATCAATATATTGAACAATTTTTTTTTTATTTTTTTTTTTAAGTCAATCGCTCATCAGATATCCTGTGAGAGTATTATCCGCATATTTATGCTGCACCTTGTAGTTATTGTCCATTCGAGTCGAATGCGGATAATTTTTATCCGACGATAGACTGGATTGAATCTTCGGTATTATTGTGCTGTACTTGCGAATTCGACAGATGAAAGCACCGCGATTTTTTCGAGCTAATAATGAACAAAATTGTTCACACAGCAACCGGCTTCGGAATTTCTGTTGCGTTTAAACGCACCTTTGACGGTTGAGTGTAATACTCATTTCCATTTTTTAATCTGCTTGACTCGAATACTCCTGATCTTTCTTTTTGATATTCTTTTTTTTTTTTTATCGGTGATTCTTTTTTCATTATCGTAAGTGGACAAGAAAAATTTGACGAATTTTTCACGAGATACAAAAAAAAAAAACGAAAAAAAAATAAAAGGGAATGAAAAAAAAAAAAAATCCTCCCGTCGAGAGTGTAAAGTACGATGACTTGCGAAATCATTTTTCAAAATGTCTGACGCGGCGGGTAGTAGGCGGGGTGGTCAACCCCAAGCGTAGGGTGGCAAGATGGCGGCTCACGGCAAATCGATGGAGGCTAGTCACTGCAGGCGCCCTCACTTCCACCAGCAGCAGCAGCAGCAGCCCCAAACTCTCCCGTTACCCTCCGCGACCACCGACGCCGCCGACGCCGCCGACCCGTTCTACACCCCTAGCTAGCGAAGCGATTGCCCCCTTCGCCACCTCCCGGCGCGCAACGCCCTTCGTCGACTCTACGGACCTCGACGATCACCTCATTTTCGAGTACACGCAAGCGCCCCTATACCCATCGGAATCTGCTTGCTTCCTTACTCCTTGTCGCTTCGCTCACCTGTATATCCTGCGTTCCGCTGTATCAAACCGTAATCGATTTTTTATATGTTACCCTTACAGAAGATAAATAAAAAAGCTTACATAAAAAAAAATAAAAAAAATGTATTTCTTTGATAAAAAATTGTCGACGATATTATTTTACAATCACTGAAACGTCGTTCAAGCGATAATTATACGAGATAAAAAAATCATCGTGCGTATGCTGCCACAGGCCAAGTTAATGTATTCATTCTTAACAGGGATCATTAATTTCTAATAGAGAAAAATTATTAAAAAAAACACAGTTCTCGGACTACGCAATACGGAAAATCGAATACATATTTACGATATTTGCTAACGATACATTTTTTTATGACGTAAGAGAGTCTCATGTATGTTGCAAAGGTGAAAACAGCGTACTAAAAAAAAGTGAATTAAACACGGATATTGGATATTGATTTTGTTAAAATTCATAAGTGCATCATAACGAATTTTGTAATTAAAATTTGAACATTGATAAAGCGAATTAATGTTTTGTCACAATTGCAGAAAAAGGGATAATTATGTTTTAGGGATGCTGGAGATACGGAATGGCTTATCCCTGCATCAGCCCACGAATTGCAACGGGGATGAGATTATTATAGAACGACAAGCAATCACCGATGAGGAGAGACATTGTATTCAACGACCCTCTCGATTCGTGATTAATACACGAGAGTTGCCGTCTAATTGACCGCGTTGGACAGTCATCATCGAGAAAACGCGTCAACTACTTGCGATCGAAAATCCACGGTAAAACCCGATACGTTTATCTTAGTTTGCAGGAATCAATCCGAGCCGTAGATGATTAGTAATTGAAGTATAAAAATTGTTGATAAGATACGAATCCGACAATGTATTGTACTACTTATGTCTCCGACTATAATCGACGATTGTTCTGATAAGCAATTAATATCAAAATGCTCTCTATGCGGTTGATCTCATTAACCCTAATGATGGTAATTCCCTGCAGCGCATCCATCAAATCAAAACAATTGCTTATTTCAAAATACTTTTCACTCAATCAAATGGCCTTTTAACGATTCTTTCGATAAAAATATTCAAGTATCTCGGATACGAGAGATTCGGCAATAAAAATATCTCGCCGGGTTCTCAACGTGGAATCGACGACCGGCGTCGTGGTATTCCCGATTATCTACTTCGTCGCTGTAAAACAGTGTGGAGCTCGCCTATCCGGTAGAAAAAACGAGAAAAAAACAACAACAAAAAGAGAACGGAACAGCGAAGAAGAGTCAGAGAAAAAAAGAAGTAGACGAACGGTGAAGCGCTCGTGCTTGAATCTCGTAAAACTCTCGCGTATAGCCTCGACGTGTATATCCCTGTGAGTCTGACACGCGACCCGGTTTATTCTCGGTCCGAAGCTCGAAGCACCGGGTGGCGCAACTCTCGGCCTCGGAGTGCAGCTCTAGGAAAATGTATATAGAAAGAAAAACAACAAAAAAAAAAAAAAAAAGAAAAGAAGGGGATCAGAGTGAGGGTGATAGGGGCAAAGGGTGTACAGAAGGGGATGGTAGTCGCGCTGCACGGTCAAGATTAAAATCCCGAAATTGACGCCGAGGGAAAAATTAAAGTTGTAAAGTTTCCGGTATCTATCAACGTTGGACGGGTCCATACGTCAGGCAACGGTTCTGGCCGCTGTGGTACCCGTTTGCCGCGAGGGTTGGGATGCCTGTCGGGAGGCCGGAAAAATTATTGGCGGTGGTACTCCGAACCACCGTCCCGGTCGAAAATACCGCGGGATATGCGCGTATCCCTCTACTCTCTGCCACCTCGTGCCATTCCGATCGTTCGAGCAGCTAGCGATTTATTTTTCTGAGAGAAGGACCGATGTCGCGGGTCATAGGACTCAGATACAGCCTCTGGTATCTCTCTGGCAGAGTTCGCGCGCTAACCCGTTCGCTCTGCCGTTGTTGCGGGTTATGTTTCAAAAAGGCGCTTGAAATAAGTCGAGAAAAAAAAAAATTGTTCTCGCTTTCGTGTTCGTACGCCAAACCTGTTTCTCCACTTGAACGTTTCGCATCTATATAGTTATAATACAATTCCGTAGATTAATATTGTCGATTGGAAATGGCTACGGTCCAAAAAAAATCTTTACCCACCGCCGATAGGCCGACACAACTTCGCAGACCGAAATGACCAACGAAAAAAAAAAAAAAAAAGAAAATCGATGAAAAAAAAAAAAAAAAAGAAATAACTGCGGTTGTCGCACGTACGTCGATAACGGAATAAATAATATGTCTGCAGATACACGTTCAAATATGAGATAAAATGATATATAATTGGCTGCAAAGACGTATGAGTTCATATTTAATACATCCTATAAGAATTGCAAGTAAAAAAGCCGTAATTTAACATCGTAAATAAGTAACGCGAGTCTGCAGTATACGATCGCCACTTTACAGCGTAATTGCTTCTTACAACGGGGCGCTTCCTGATTGATCGTACGATTATCATTGGATCGTATTGCCATATGTTTACACGCTGCCTTATCGGACCTTCGCACACTCAGACGCAGGGGGTTGGCTCTTGGCATGAGGGGTGCAGAAGACAGCCGTTTTTTTTTTAATATGAAAAGTGTTTTACCCCGCGGGCTCTCGGAACGTTCGCAAGTGCATTAAAAAAATCTCAAGTACGACATTTGTTCAGAAATGTCCCTCGTGTAATTTGAACCTTTTATAATCGACGCCTCCGCCTCCCGGTTTTCTTTAATTTTTTATATTACAGTTTGAACAAAAATTAGACCGATCGTCCCTCGTAGTTGCGAAAGGGATTATACAAGATTTATATCATAACTCGACGTCAGATTTTCTCAGAACGCTGAGCTTCGGAGTAAAAAAATGCTTGCCGCGGTAGCCGCAAGCCGAGTGTAGGGTGGCGCGAGATGAAGAATCGCGACTCAGGGGGGTTTCGTCGCGACCGTCATGAAAGACACGAGGATAACTCCGGTGGACAGTCGGGTGTGTCGTTAATAAACCTTGAAGAAGGGCCATTAATCATCGCGGTGGCTATCTGCCACTGTGTTCGCAGCCTCACCCGTGTAAATAGTACCGAGATATTTACCTAAACACGGGAGTGTACGCCGAAACGAGCGTTTCGTACGTATAGTTTTCAAACCCACGTTCGTAACGTATCTGCGCCAAGCAAAGGAGAATGAGACGCGGGTGAGCGAGCAGAGAAAAAAAAACGCGCGGACACATCCTTAATTCAAATATTGACCATTCATTTATCAAGCGTCCAGAGGTCTTCGATCCGCCTGCGAAGGCTGATTAGCTTTCTCTCTCTATCTCGGTCAACATCTTTTTTTCTTTTAACTTTTTTTTTTTTTTTTTTTTTTTAAGTTATCAGCTTACATTCCGTTCCGTACCGTTCATATGCCATTCGATCCTCTCTCACTCGCTCGGCAAATATTTACCCTGTCGCTCTACTTATCACTCGCTTTGCCGCCTCTAACGAATTTGCATACGTAAACCGTTTAAAGACAAAATAAATGCTGTAGAATGGTAAATGTTGGGTATCAGCAGCGATTACGTTGTTGTAAATAAATCGGGGCAAATACTTGATAAAAGTGAATAAAAAAGATTGGTATCTTTATGAATAATTATGTGCCCACGTACCTACCCATAGCTCTGGTTTTCGTCGCGTTTTCGTTACCCCGTGTCATCTCAGCGTATCTTCGTATCTGCTCACCCGCGTTCTCCAAAATGGCTGCCGGAGGATCGTGTAACAATGTACATAGTCACTGTACCTCGCGTCTACGTCGCAGTTACGATCCATTAACGTTATTCTACCGTAACAAACTGCGGGAATATGGCCCGCGGAATTTTTTTTACTCCGTGTAGACACAAGTGGGCTGATCGATAGTAGAAATAGAAAAAAAAAAAAAAAACGGAGGATTTTTGAAAACGAATTGAAAAAAAAAGACAAATTACTGCAGAACGACGAGTTATCGTTTCGTCGTCGCAACGTTCTTCGTACGACTGGCTGGTGATGCAACATAAATTAAACTGCATAGCTGGACTGCAACCCCAATCAGCCCATGTCCCATGATCGTCGTTGCACAGTGCGTATTATTGAATGATTGTATGTATACACGTGTATACAGATATACACAGCTCACGATTGCTAATGGAGTGCGAGGGAGAGCGGAGGGCGCCCGCGCTTTGGCCCGGGCACACGATGCCACGTGCAAAAATTGTCATGCCGATATCCGCTGAGCCAGGCGTGGTTGGGAACACAACCCGCTGGCGAGCGCGAAACAGCAGGATGCCCCGTTTGCGAAAAGGCACAGCCAAAAATTTGTCAACCTTTATCGAACGCCGATGTAACGGGAACGACAAAATTCCGCGTGTAACGTAGGTACATACCGCGCGCACGCCCTTCGATTCTCGAATGTATGCCAATCATCGAGATTGAACGGTGTCAGTCTTGACGGCAAAGATTTTTTTTTAGAACGTTACATGTTTTTTTTTTTGCTTCACTAATTTTTGTTTTATCGCTTTTATTAATTTCTTCATCCATATGTTTGTAACTGGTGATGTTATAGTTGGAAATTAAAATCGAACTTCAAATACTACGGAATTTTTATCGCATCCGATGTTGTAGGTACTGTTAGATTTGCAATCAAATGGTTAGCGAGGAAACTCGTGGTAAACAGGAAACCAGTAAAATTTCGTTTCTCTGACAAACCAGCGTTTGTCAGAGAACCAGATAGAGGAAATCTCGAATAAGTGGCGAAGAGGTGAAAGATTGAGAACATTCGAAGCGAAAGTGAAGTACCCGACTCGCCTCGGTTCGTTGCTCGTAAAGAAAATTTTTACGCTTCGGGTACATTTCAATTGCGAACAACTCGATCAATTATCGTGTGGAACTGATAAAAAAAACTGTGCAATATATTTTCAACATCGTTTGACGTTGCACTCGCGAAATTCAAGTTAACGATTTATATCACCAAACTGCAATAGTCTGGAACAAGGGATGACAGAGAATACGACGAAATCTCGGGAGATGAAGAGCACTTCTATGCGCTCCGATCGAGAAAATCAATCCTCGAACCGAGGTATCGGAAACGCGATTGACGCAGTTTGCAATTATATCAAGCAAAAGTGGTGACAAGTACGAGAGAATTCGTCGAGAGGACACAATATTGCGTATTTACATCGAAAAGCGGAAACACAGTACAGAAAGGGTGAATTCTTTTTCATCGAATGGTGAGTGTCCGCTTGACCAATCTTAATCAAGGGTTCGAACATTGTTCATCTCGTTTGTCGCATGTGGATACGAGCACTCGGGCCAAAAGGAGCGCTTTTTTCCGCTTTATCGCGTTCCAGACTCGTGCGATACTTCATATACGGGGGTCTCGGTACTCGATCTACAACGCTCGAAAGAATTCAACCAGTCGACGGTTGCTCTCGCTGTTCGTTATATCCTCCTTGTATCGTTGCGGTACGTTCTCGTTAATATTGCCTTTCTCTCCATAGCGAACAATCCGTCGCTCGTTGAAAAAGTAATACAATTCCTATTTCATTAGCATACGATATATATTGGATTTTCATTAAAAAAAAAAAAAAAAAAAATTCTAAATCAGCCGAGAGCCTGATGCATGACAACCCGACGTGCATGGAGGAAAATCTTGCAATCATGCAGTAGGAATATAAATGTATAATTTTTCGTTATTATATTGATTTTTTTTTTATAATGCAATTGACGAAACACGATTTTTGAATGCATGCAATTGATGCGCGAACTGGAAGACATGTATTGTCGCGGTTTCACGATAGTGTCACACACAGCAGAATCCATCCTTGCCGACAATCCCTTGACTCTTCGAAACCTTCAATTCTTTGAGGGTCTCCGTAACACACAGCTATCCCTTCGCCAGTTTATCAGAAAGCGAAGAGATGGCACCACGGGCTTGCATAATGCACCGAGTAATTATTGTCCGCCTCGACGCGAGAATTTATGATAGCGGAGAAATTCTGTCCACGATTCAGATAAAATTATAAATTTTCGTTTCTTTTTTTTTTTTTTTCACTTTTAATTGATTTGATGAAAAAAAATTATAATTATGTTATGAATAAGTACGAGAGATGACGGGATGGTTATTTGAAATATATTTTCAGAGTGCAATTGTGAACGATGCGAACGGTGGAAATTTTGCATTTAAGGCAGACGTCTGTACACGTATACATTTAGCTCTGAGAATAATTCTTGTGAACCGGAAACCGAACATCTCTCGAGGTCGGTGGTACGAATGTACGGAGAGTCCAGTGCTCGCTGACAGTGACCAGTGTCCCGAGTGTCCGGGAGGCATATTAAGGACCCATCTGGACACAAAGCGTTGACGGTATTCGCGTGTGGCCATTTATAACTCGGTCTGCATACCCTCTCCCCCATTGCTACTCCCGCGCGTAGCTACTTAGCAGATATTCTACAGTACTACGAGACTCGACGCGTCCACGCAATCCACCGGGACCGAGGAACCGCCACCCCATCAGGTTCAAAAGTTCACGTGAAAAACAACGTCAGGAAATTGCTAGGAAATGGCCAGTGAACGATGCTCGCACCCTTTTCACGTCGGCCGTTAGTCTCTTTCCCTCGTTTTCTTTCCACGAGATATACGGCGTCTTGTCAAAAATACAAAGAGCAACGGCAAAGCAGTCCGCAGTTAATGGTATATAAAGTATATAAGATTGGATTGGATTGGTATGTAAGATTGAAAAAAAAAAAAAAACAGACATAAATCATCAAAAATTTAAAAAACCGAAAAATATATCGAAAAATTAAATTAGAAAAAACATAATAAAAATTGAACCATATCACGTATTATGATAGAGGCGTCTGTATGATATCATCACCACAAACCGCGAGACTTTTAGAATAACAAATGATTTTTCTATTTTTGTACATCACTTGCTTAGCCAATCTTTCACGTGGCAAACGATAAGCGCTATCTTTGGTACACAATTCATCGCGTGCAGGAACGCTTTCTATCGATTTCTGATAACATCTAATCCGAATGCAGTGTACCGGCTTACTGCGTTGCCGTTTATTCGCGTCATGGCGTTGCCGCGAGTAGTAACGGAAATCATGAGCAGACCGAGAATCGTATAGTAACTCTGCGGTCTTTCGTAGCATAAAAATACGGTAGAGTAAGCTGTGCTTACGTTTCACAAGTCGTACCCGAGGCTTGGCGCTTCAGTTTACGCACAAAGCATTAAAGACCCCGTGGTACATGGCGGCAGAACGACTTGCGTTGAAAAAAGTTATTGGTACCCGAAGCTTCCTGCCCTTTCGCTCCTCTCTTCAGAGTCTACTTTCGTTGTAAGGTCGATTTCTTTTATCGCAAATAAAAAAAAAACCGCCTCAGTTATTACCGCGAAAGTCACACCGTCAAGATTTTCCTTCTCGTTCTTTATCCGTCTCGCAGTGCTATTTTTCAACGCATTTTATTCTCTCGACACTTAATTCGAGATATTTTCCATTCTTCGAAACGAAGCATGGATTTTTCCATACGAGCGCGTCAAGAGTTTGTCGTTATTCGAGAAACACAAAGGCGAACGAGAAAGAATTAAATGGGAAAGGTGAGCAAACGATAGCTTGAGAAACTGAGCGTTCACGCGAACACTACCAATTTACAGTAAAAGAAAACTGTAAAACCGCGAGAGGGAAACACACAGCGTTTTAAAACAGTAGAAAAGTGTACGAGAACGTGGAAAGGGTATGTGTGAAACATAAAGAAAACGTTCGAGAATACGAAAGTGTCTATAGCTTTACAGCGACTCCAGTGCGTAACACAAGCGGCGAAATAATCCGCGGTAGAGGAAAACTTTATCCTCTCAGCTCTCGCAACCCCTATTCTCGTACCTCTCATTCTTCTTCTTTCGCACCCTTTATCTTTTATCTGCTCTGCGTATTACGAGAGCACACGCGAAGAGGCCAGCGCGAGAAAACTCGTGGGAAAAAAAAAAATAAAAATAAAAAAGAAACAGGGAAAAGGAAAAATCGTAGCATCGTGTGAGTTAGTGGTGAAAGTACAAGAATGTAAAGCTACGCCGGAGAAACCGTCCGGCTCGGGGTCGTCTCGCGCAATTTCAACTTTTATCAAGCTTGAAACTGCAAGCTAAGCTGTTGCCGCGTGTGTATATGGAAGGTAAACGAGAGATGAGAATGAAGTGTGAGAGAACGGATGCTGCTAGCACGCGGGGGTGTATACCGCCGAGTTTTCTAGGTGGCAGAATAAAAGAGCGTCTGCGGCGTGTACGAATATCACCAACGGTAGGGTAAAGAAAGAGGATTAAAAAGAAGGAGTTCATATACGTATGGGATCCTATAACCCTTCTTAACGCAATCTCTCACACCTCGCAACAAAAGTCACTAACCGCTGCACTTGGCCCCGCGGCTAATTACTCACAGGACGGACAACGTGAGATAACACCATAGTGGATTTTTTACAAATAGAAATTTTTCAATTAAAATATATACGACTAATGCTCCCGGTGAATTAATCTATCAACTTATCTTGCCGCTAATCGCGATAGAGATACCCTACACCATTACTTACTTGTGTAATCATAAAGCAGTCTGACTCTACGTGCTCACGGTAGACGGATCGTAGTTCTCGATGAATTGACCTACAATTTGAGAAGGGAAAAGGGAGAGGAAGGATTTCCGTTGAAAATAGATGTATGAAACGATATTGAAACTTCGAGTACAAAATAGAAGAATATGTAGCTTTTTTTCTATCAAAACAAGATAAGAGTACTTGAGCGTATTAACAAAGTTTCTTTAATCGTTAACTTACGTCAATGTATGCTTTTCACTTCATTTACCGCAATAAACAAGTCAATTTGTGAGCTAATGAATGGTACTAAGTATCATAGTGTATATATACTTACTTCCTCCGCGAATGAAACATGTATCGATAATTCTACACGTGAATGGAATAATTTTGCGCATCAATAGATATATGTGTTCAGTGTCAACACTGAACAGCTGTACGTGAACATAACTCGATTGATTAACTCTAAACGACCAACGATAACATCCGATCTTCAGAAGAGTTAAACATGTCTACACTAATGAGAACACACAATAGATTACAGACGACCAGTTGTATAAATACTTGAGTTTCAGTACCTGAAGAGTTAGTCGTCAACGAAGTACCAAGACAATCGTTTCACCACAGAAAATCTGTTATCACTTATCACATAGCCGAGTGAGTATACAATGCCATATATGTGGGTCAGTTATATTGAAAGAACAACAATATATTTTGAATTTCGGACGATGATTCACTATTTCAATATAAAATGAATGCAGTGAAAACCACGCCACTGAATCGCCGCTGAACACTTACTGCAACGGCGCCTCTGTAGCTGCTATATTTGTTGCTTATTATTATTATTTTTTTTAGACTATCAGCTGAAAAACCTCATCAAAATGACGAAAATACTGATGTTTGTTCTTGTTGTCTTGATGGCTATATCTCTTATCATGGCTGTACCTGCTGACAGCGAAACCAAAGCCTGCGGACAAATTGGAGCTCCCGTGAGTATTCATTGAATTTTTATAAATGACCTTAAAATTTTGGATTTTCGATAAAAATTTGTTATTTTAAAAATTTTTTTTTAAAGTGCATCACCAGCGCCGAGTGTTGCAAACCCTTGAACTGCCTCTTCTACGGACACAGATGTGTCACGTAAATGGACCGGATATATCATTATTAGATGTTATTTCCAACAATATCTCTAACAATAATCGATTTGTAACTTATTAATTTTCATGGCATAAATAACGAATAACATTTTCCACAATAGTTTAAAAGTTGTAACATAAATCAATGGCGCAAAAATTACTAACTGTATAAAGAAATATACATTTTTTAAATTATTTAAGTTATTTGTGTTGATTACTGTTTTTATAGCACCTCTCGATCCTTATTCCTTTTTCTTAATGACAAATAGATTGATTGAGGGTAATTGAAGACCAATCTTAGGAAATTTCAGACACCTGTCATGTTAACTACACTAATAAGAATAAATACTCGACGAGCCACTAACAGATGTATCAAGAGAAGCGGCAGCGTCTCGACACCAAATACTTAACAAAAAGTTTTTTTTACGCGGCGTAACGCTACCGTGTATACATACGCCAATATACCGGAAGTGGAACTTTTATATTATAATTTGGGGTCAATCTTTCGAAAGCGCCTCGCTACAACTAAATTGGTTCAGCCGATTCTGAGATATGGAGACCGAACATTTCATGGAGTCAAATCAACGATCAAAGTGTCCTGTAACAGAATTGTCTACATCATCATTCATCGAAAAATTTGCGTGGTGACGCGCTCGTCGTCACAGTCGGCTTAGCTGTCGGCTGCTATCTTTCGTCGTTTTGAACGACGTTCTGAAAAATATTGTCGTTTTAATGCAAAAAAATTGGTGTAAAAAATTGGCGCTCCAGTACTTGCAAGTGTCGCGATAAACCGCTAGCAGTAGAGCGCCAATGTTTTACAGTAATTTTTTTGCATCAAAACGATAATATTTTCTACTATATAGAAATATATTTTTTCTCTTACACTTCGCCCATATCATTCAATTGATTTTTTGAAATAATTTTTGTAAATAGAATTTTTAAGTACTTGACGTACCTTTTTTTTAATCATTTAATCGATTTTTTGAAATAATTTTTGTAAACAGAATTTTTAAGTACTTGGCGTACCTTTTTTTTAATCATTTAATCGATTTTTTTAAATAATTTTTGTAAACAGAATTTTTAAGTACTTGGCGTACCTTTTTTTCTCTAGAAAAAATGTTTGAATCAAATAATCACCTGAATAGACACGGTACTGATAATATTGTTTCCTTTCCAAAACCCGGTTAATTGAACGATATCTTTTATTCGATTATGTAAATAGATAAAATTCTCAAATTCAAACGTATAAGTTGAATCGATTAACAGGGGGTCTGTCGTTATCAGACAAAAAAAATACGACTATTATTCGGGAAAATAAACTCATATAAGAAACTCCCATCGTTTGATTATTTCTAAAAGTGTTCTCGACATGTAAAAAAAATTTCGCATATAACAATTTGCAGGGGTTCCATATTTATTATTTTGGAAATATAAAACCAAAAATGATGTTTATTACAATGAAAGTTCCTTTACGATTCGCTATATTTGGATCTATAACTTATTTATTAAGCTTAACTAATCTACGTGTGCCTCTGGAAAATCAATATTTTGCAAAATAACATAATTCGCAGTAACAAACATTTTTTCCCGTAATATAATTTGAATTTTCTGTACATTTTTTTGAAAGTCTGAATTCTCAATGATAATACCCGATTAGCCATTTTACGATATCAAGGAAAAAGTCACTAAATAGCCTGACTGAGATCTATAAACTATCGTACTTTGAAAAGTGTATTTTCGGATGCAAATGCTTTCGAAGCGATGTGGAGGATTAGACTATCCTGATAAATTTTCGGTATCCGTTCTCATGGCGAAGATTTTTCTCTTGATCTCTAGATCCGTATTCGGCTTTAACTGTTAAAAATGTCTGTTATTCCTTATATTGATAACTCATTTGTTTGAAGGGTTTGTATAAGTTTTTATAAGCGACAACAACACAACAATCGAAAACGCGCGATATTTTACGCGCCGATTTTTTGAAGGCCGATTTAGTAGAAATATAATCAATATGTCAAATCTCCTGATGTCCTTTTCTTTTTTTTCTTAGCGAACTTTTTTTCTTGAAAGTACAATCCATTTTTTTTTATTTTTCTTCCCGAATTAGAAGAAATCAACAGTATAAATTAAATTATGGAATGCGGTTTCATTGCGTAGTAAACAACAGTCTGTCGCCAACACGAATTTGGTTGGCGAAACGGGTGAATGTCCTTTATTCGTAAGGTCGAGCCGACAAGTCGAATTGTAGAAGAAGAAGAAGAAGATCAGTCTGTCAGCAAGTAATAAAAATAAATATATCGATTTGAATACCTGTTGGGAATGTACAGTGAGCTAAAAAAAATAATAAATATAATCCAAAGGTATGTGATATTTATATACCAAAGCGGATGTTAAAGTAGTTTAACACGATAACTAATTAAACAATTACGAATTTCACAGTTTGCATAAATTTACCTTCTTCTTGTTATTTGTTACACCATCGCGCATCTGTGCTCAGCAAATGAACATTAATATATAAGACAATCTATCTACAAAACTTTCGCACGAATGATGAAACAGACAACGACCGTTTCATCGGTAGATGGAATAATTTTGCATATTAATAGATACGTGTATACAGTGTCAACGGCATTCAGCTGTACGTACTGAATTCGATTGCCTTCCGTTGGACAAACAAAGATCGCATTTGATATCTGCAAGTTTGAGACGTGACTATACTCAGGAGATCAAACAATAGACGGTGAACGATCGGTTGTATAAATACTTGTTTTCAGCGCCCGAAGAGTCAGTTGTAGACGAACCGTTACATTGTCGAGTGAGTATACCAGCAATATGTGCGGATGAGTAATATTATCAGAAGCCTTATTATCAGATACTTTGTCGTATTCTTGACATATTCTTGACGAAATTAATTAAATTTCGATAAACTCTGTTTTACTCGATTAGAATTCTTCTAAAGTGTTACTGCGACGTAATCTCATAGTGCCTTATAGGTTTGTTATTGTGTTTTATTTTCTTTTAGATCATTAGCTGAAAAAAATCTCTTCAAAATGATGAAAATACTGATGTTTGTTCTCGTTGCCTTAATGGCTATATCTCTTGTCATGGCGGCACCTGCTGACGGTGATTCTAAACCCGGCACCTGCGGACAACTTGGTTCCCCCGTTAGTATTTATTGAATCTTTATGAATCACCTTGTGGTATCCGTTTTTTTTTTTTTTTTTTTTAAATCGTTATTTATTTATTTATTTATTTACAGTGCGTCTCCGTTACTACCCCATGCTGCCGCCCCTACAAATGTTTGTTTTACGCAGACAAGTGTGTCACATAATCGAATCGAACGTAACGCTGATAGACATGGAGAATCGATAAGTCCAACAACATCCTTAAGGAGTATTATCGAAAAAATAATCTAATTGTAATTTATTAATATTTATGGCATAGTCCGCAGATACAATTGTTCATAAAAATCATTAATTTTATAAATATTTGGATAATATAAAAACCTATTTTTAGAAAATAATCTGATAATTGGATTTTTTTGCCATTGCAATACTTTCCTTCCTTATATCCTTCGAAAGCGATAAGAAAGTAAAAAAAAACTCTCCGTCGTAAAAGATGAAAACGTTTTTTAATAAAGAAAACGGCGTCGTATTTGATGATTCATTCGCTAGATTTCCGCTGTTGCATTGGGTTTCTCGTTTGTTGATAAAATAAAATAAACGATTCGACGCTGAGAAAAGGTTGGGTCGTTGAAAATATTGACGATTTGTTCTTTTAGTATCCTATCGTTTCAGAATAAATAATTGATTACAAACGATCCGTTGTATAAATACGTGAGCCTCAGCGCCCGAAGAGTCAGTTGTAAGCTGACCACTGAACTAACTACTGCAGCGTGAAAAATCTTTTATCATTTATCACATTACCGAGTGAGTATACAGGCAATACTTGTGGGGTTAGTTAAATTATCAGAACATAAATATATTCTCTGCGTGCGTAATTCGATTAAATAAATTAGCATTTCGGTGAACTCTCGTTTGCCGGAGCGGATCTCCTCTCAACTGTTGCCGCAACCTCACAGTAGCGGCTGATATTGTCATTGTTCAGCAATTGTTTTTTTTTTTTTTTTTTTCAGATCATTTTCTCAAAAATACGAAAATATGAAAATTCTTATGTTTGTCCTCGTGGCCTTTATGGTTATATCTCTTATTACAACGGCACCCCCTGGCAACAATAATGAAATATCGTCTGCTGCTCCCTGCGGCCAAATTGGTGCTCCGGTTAGTACTCGTTGAATTTTTATAAATTTTTGTATCATTTAAATAATTTCCCTATGTATTTTACAGTGCGATACTACCGACCAATGTTGCCGGCCTTTAGCATGTCTCTTCTACGCTCACAAATGTACCACATGAGTGAGCGGCATATCGCTCCCATCGCTGTCAGCTATGGTGTCCAGATGAGTCCAATAAAATCTCAAACAATAATTACCGAAATAACAATCAATTCGTAACTTAGCAATCTACAATTACTAAAAATGTCTGAAATGAATCGATTTGTATGCATAAAATCATACGTTGTATAAAGAAATTGAATTTTTCAATAACTTAATTTATTTGCATTGATGATTTTTTTTCCAAGCACTTTTCCCCTTCTTTCGTTTTTTTTTGTGTTGTTTTGTTTTTTTTATATTATTAGTATTTCGTGTATATATGTATAACATCCTTTCTATGCGGTGCTCTTGCGTAACAGAAGTGTGCCGATTGTTGGTGAAGAGTCGATAAAACGCCGTGACAATCAATCCACTTTCCACATTCAATCTCTTTGCCCGCGCGACTCTCGGAACACCACATTTTTTCCACTAGTTGCTTGCGTACGAAATTCACAGTTCATAGTGAGGCCACTGTCACAGTTACTGCACTCTAAATGAGAGAGGAAATAAAACGCTATGCAGAATCATTCTTTACTTATATACTGAATCCGAATAAAGCAGACGAAATTATAACAATTAAAATTTAGTAGTTTCACGCAAAAAAAATGCACTCACCAATCGCTTGTGTTAGAGTTTCTTATTTGTATACGCCAATAAAATCCTTAAGCAATACGCCGTTGAAATAACGTAAACCATCGCATTCAGTACCTACTTACCTCCGGTTCTTTCATCCCCTATAGAACGGAATGCCCGCGTCGTTCAAACGGCTACTTTACGACGTTCTTATTTGCTGCGACGTTACGCTCTATCTCGACTTTTATTTTACGACATCGTCGACTCTTTCTTTGACGCAGATTTGATTCAACTTGAGAGGCTATCGTGGCAGACGACGGGATATGGTAAAAAAACGTTTGCAATCTTTCTGCGTGCCGACTGTATGTACTCCTATATACCCTTAGTATCCGTTTTTTATGCTCACGTTCGAGGTTATAACTTCCGCGCGAAAGTACAACGTCGCATCATCTCGAAAGTCCGAACCTCGACAATTTTTTCCTTCACCCGTTGTTTATTTTACCTGAACTTCTATAAAAGTTGATAATAGTACGCGCTACTAACGAAATTCTCCGAAGGCGACTATAAAAAAGGATCTTTTTTATTAAACTAAATTTATTTAAATCGTATCCACTAACATCACAAAAAAAAAAAAAAAATTCGTCTTCCAGCCTCCCACTTGGGTGACCGCAAAACATCTGTTAAATCAATATTCGGCACAATAAATTAAATAAAAATACTCTGGATAGAGAATTTTTCCGTGAAACCTTTAATTTGATTAAAAAAATGTGGAAAAACTTAAACGTTTTTTTTTTTTTACATATTTCCACGTTTTCACCTTATATTATATATTTCTTTTTCATAATGTAAAAAATGTTTGTTGGCCGAAGAAATTCACCATGAAGATCTTCCGGCTTCCGCAGTCTTGAGCACTGAGACAGTGGCGATTAGTTTGACTCGTAAAACAATGTCTAGCCAAGTTCTGTTGAGACAGTATTAGCTAATTCGTAGCCCATGTAGTGAAGCAAGTTAAACAATGTCGTTCGTAGTAGTACCAGAATCGTTTCAACGTTGCTGGTCATCTCGTACCCTCCGCGTTGTAAATCAGTCCGTTGCCAAGGATCCAATTATCAAATTGTCCAGCCTAGGAGAAGCGACTTCGAGGGGGCAGAGGAATATATTCCTCTACCGCGGGAAGAACGTAGTTGCATCGGAATGGGAACACCGAGCAATAGATTCTGTGCACGAAAGGGCAAAACCACCCTTGGAAGACAGCAAACGAGGACGGAGGCTACAAAGATTTATTACTTCGTTGGAGTGAATTCGTAAGAGTCCTACCCGATGCAATGTGTTTCTAGTGTCTTTGAAAGCAACACTTACACCGACGATTTGCGCTCCCCGCAGTTATATTGCGACAACACGAAGAAAAAGGAAAGCCACAAACAAACAATTAATCTTTCACTAATCTAAGCCTTTAGCTTTTTTTATACGCGGTAAAAGCGTAAGGTTCGCAATCTGAGAAGGGTTGCCCCTTTGAACGTTTATGATAATTCAACGCGGTGCGCCACTCAACTCTATTAGGGGTTCGCGTGAACCGGAACAGAACGTTTGCGTGGCAAGCCTGTGAAACGGAAGTTCGTGCGGAAGTTTTTAGCTACTTATGTCGAGAATGGTTAAAGCACCATATCCAAGACGTTTCCTAACAACCTTTTCGATACTATCGAGACGCTCAGCATTGCGACAGATTTCGATCGATTCTATCAATTAAATTGTTTTTCTATTTTATGTATTTCAACACGATCGTGGGAGAGATTAGCGATATTCAACGTTAATCTTAACTATGTCAATAAGGCTGAACGGTTAGCTGCGGTCAACAACGTTAACAATGTCGTGATTCGTATTTATTACAGATAAAACTCGATGTCCACGACGCGTCTCGCATAACATAAATGCTCGTGACTCAATGTCTGCGTTTAAGAAACGGCCGTGACTAATCTTCACCTGCTATACGCAATGTGCGTCCTGCCAATGTCTCGATTTATTGATCGAAAGCTATATAATAATGTACGCTGCAATTTTTTTTTCTTTGATCGATTGAAGCGAATAACACACGTACATCCGCATCTGTTGGGAAAACCAACGGGACACTGATAATAATTATACTCTAACGATACACTCTTTCGAAGTCAAGCTAAATTCTGAGCAATCATGACGAGCCGAAACGGACTGCGAAAACGCATTAATACGAGAATTGGTCAATGTTCAGTTGTCGACATATTTTTATATTTTTTTGGTCAATACGATTTGTTCAAACGTCCGAATGGCCAAACACAAGGCGACTAACCACTGTCGGGACTTTTGACGACTACGTATGCTCACGCGGAGTATACGATATCACGCGCGGGAACTGATAACCCTCGTGAGCTTCTGTCAACTCTCACAATCATTCGGTTCTCTGTATACGCGGCGCCATCGTGAGAATGAAAAAAAAAAAAAAAATCTCGACTTCAGCGAATCCAACGATGGAAATTCCGTCTTATCAACCGCGTTTTCTTGGCACTTGAGTTCAAGAGTCTCAAAAAAAACGGGAAAAAAATAACGTAAACATTGGTGCAATCGTTTTTATAACTTCACACGCGTGTAAACATCGTTTTCAGTGTTATCCGAATGACATTCTTCGCTAACATTATTATTAAACGGTTTAAAATTCGGTATGATGTGTGAAGAGCTCCGTTGCCCCTGTTAACGCATCTTTTTGACGATAACAAACTAACCGGACAATTTGTCTTCCCGACAGTTATCGCTTCGTAGAATAATTATTGAATTTGTCAATAGAGTCGATTGTTCGACTGACGAGTACGACTTACCAAAAAAATATCGGATCGACAATGGTTTTGGCAAACGCGCGAAGGTTGGCATCGGAAAATATCAATCGAAGCCAATTTGGCGAGCGGTTTTCGAACGTGCAGAGCGATACTCGGACACATGCATGTATACGGATATATATATATACAATATACACCATATGATATCTCTGGTACACGGAGCACTGAATTACACCGCGGGTGTTTCCGGGCATTACTCCGATCTCGACTCGATTACGTTCGCGGCGATGGCAATTATTGTTTTCCGACGAGCGGACAATCAGTTCTCGCACCGGACGATCTTCGCGACGATTTTAGTACTTCATTTTTTTTTTAACTTCTAAACTTCGAAAATGGTCAACGAAAGTGAAAAAAAAAATCGATTTATCCTCATTTCCAACGAATCATGCATTTTCAAGAGCCCGATAACGTTGAACGTGTGTCAGCTATGTGACATCATCGTATATATGTTTAATTAAAAATTGTGCAAATTCACCGTCATCGCCGGTAATTTTTTGCACATTTTTGGGAGGACTTACATTCGGTTCTTTTCGTTATTTGACAGATGTTTATTCAAAATTTCTCGCACGGAAAGAACTCTACGTACGGCGCCGGTGTTCGTTGAGGAAACATATCCGATCTCATTTTTCGCAGACGCTCCAGTAGCCGGTAATCCTGTAATTTTTTCAAGGTCTCGACCGTGGATACGCAGAATGTCCGAGAAACCTTCGCGGTCTTTTCAGTTTCGTAGAAATCACGAGAAATAACAACGATATTTTCTTGCAAGTTTACGTTTTTTTATATCGAAACATTTATCATTAATGACGATGTTATCGTTTTTATTTTTCGTTCGAATAAAGTCAGTTCTTTGTATCGTCGTATGTATCTGGATGAAAGAGGTGGAATAGATTAAGTCTTGACTCGAATCAACATATACGTATTCGCAGCCTCTCGGTCACGTACTCTGACTATGTTATATATGTGTATAAACGTCTCGATCCAATCCTGAGAAGTTTGTAGTCATGTGTGTTTCACACGCATGAGAATAAACGTTCGACAATAGAGAACCGGTTGTATAAATGCTTGAGGGACACTGTTGAGAATTCAGTTGTGGTCGACCTACCGAGGAGATCGAGACAGAGCACGAAGTGTGTCACGCTTATCACGGAGACTGTAAGTATATATACGTTATACGTCTATCCCAACGTGACATCGAGATTTTCACTTTTTTAAACGTATATTTTAACCATTTAATAATATTCGTTTCTCCATCGACGGTTCTGTGAACGCGAGTTGCGCAAATAAAATCGTATGTGAAAGCAATATCGAAAGTGTTAATCGTTGCGATAACGATTCGTCGGCAGTCAAAACGCGTTCAGAAAATAAGCTATCAACGATCGTGCATAAGTGGTTCATTGCAGATATTCGTCTTGTCACCGCAAATCGACTTGCTGCGTTATTCCGTGAATTAGTACCGCGAATAATAAGCCTTAAGAGAGCATCGCCAGTGCGCAGTCAAATAACTGCTCGCGATCGTTGGTGACCGCAGCCTTCGAACGTTCTCGTGGTTTTAGTTCGCGTGACCTCGACGATGACTCAATGCCAGTTGCGCGTATCGCGGAATTAATAAGCCGCAAATACATACCGTTTTTTGTCCTTCGATGCTCATCGAAGGAACGATTACATTCGATCGCAGAATACTGTTTTACCAGTGCAACTTGTAGGCCCGAGACGATAATTGTATTGATAAAGAGTCGGTTTAGCGCGATTGTACGCTGGAAATAGCAAAATTTTGACGGAGAGATACCAGACATTGGAAAAAAAGTATATCGCCAAATATATCTATCATATATCCTAAACGTCTACTTCCCACGAAAAATCGTATTTTACGGATATATTTCACAAGATATGTCATCAAATACATATAAAATTATATGATTAACATATTAATTATATAAAAA
Organism: Cryptus armator; assembly: GCA_963971235.1. Classification (NCBI taxonomy): domain Eukaryota; kingdom Metazoa; phylum Arthropoda; class Insecta; order Hymenoptera; family Ichneumonidae; genus Cryptus; species Cryptus armator. Next base: position 8,523,892 of record OZ020240.1, read on the forward strand.
CGCCGAATTTCTTATATTTCTTATTTATTGTTTTGCATATATTTTTTTTCCATGTGTGGTAATATTCTCTTTCTTCGTAGTATACAGATACTTCTCGTAAATAACACAGATCTTTTATTCGTTTTCAGATTCTTTGAAAAAAAAAAAACGCACAGCTTCAACATGACGAAGGTTTTGCTATTCGTTCTCGTCGCTTTAATGAGCGTTTCTCTTATCATCGCTGCCACCGATAACTGCGGTCGACATGGCGATCCTGTCAGTATACTTTTATTATTTCAGATTACCTCCTAACTCATCAAACTGACAAAATACATCGCATGAAAAAATCAATGACTAAAAAACTTTGCCATCATTTCTGATTTTCCTGTAAACAGAAGAAAAAGAAAATCTGTATGCAGTGGAATGTTTATTTGCTTTCATTTACAAAATTTTCTTCATCTATGCGATTCCGATAATTGGCTATCTGTGTATAAACAACAATTTTTTTCGCTATTCCAGTGCGTATCAGACAGTCAATGCTGCGGTACGATCAAGTGCCACAGATACGCTAATCGGTGTCAGGTTCAGATTACCGCGGAAGAGCTAATGGCACAGCGAGAGAAGATTTTAGGCCGCAGAGGAAAGGATTACAAGTAAACCAACATATAGCGTAACAACATATAAAATAACGAATCAAGAGGATAAAAATCTCATAAAAGTTTCAAAGCAATACTTCGAAATAATTCGAAAAATATGCATTTTTTTTTTTTTTAATAAATTTATGTAAAATATTTTCGATACTTGTGAATTTACTTGTCATTAAAGTGATTTATATAAATTATTAATTCGCTACATATTGCGTGTTATTGAAAAATCTTTATCGATATTTATAAAACACCTTGGCGTTTACCACCTCTCAATAAGATTATTCGAACCAATTCTGTTCGCTAAAGGGTATTACAGTAAACTCGTGTTGGTCTGCTTATCGGTCACTCGTTAAAATGCGCCTCTTCGTCGACGAATCGATAACGTGATTTGGTTGTCGACGAATGAGACGCGCGAACGAGAAGCGCGATAGAGCTTTCCCAATACTCATCGAAGAACTCGTGTAGGTCAGATCGCGTTGAAAACTCGACGTGAGTGTGCGACATGCCACGCGTATACGCGATCGAAGGGCAGGTGCGGAGGCGGCTTAATTGCCTCGACTTATCTGCGATAAAGCACCGCGTGTGACCGTACCTCGCCATATGGCAGGTCTCAAAAAAGTCCCTAAGCTCAGTCACTTTCATCGGCCCGATTTTATGATATCGTCGAATCCAAGACCCGTTCGTTCTGATGTCGTCGATTGATTATTCATTTTTTTTCGTTGTGAAAAAAAACTAATAGTCATAAATTACAAATCATTTCTATCGAACGCACATGTACATTTTTTTTGTGAAAAAAAAAAAAAAAAAAAAAAAAAAAAACCATTAAAAGATGTGCCGCATTCATTGGCACTGGGAATTTAATTACAAGAGTCTGAAGCAAAGTTTGTTAAAATACGCATAAAGTATATTCAATCCTCGGAATCGGACAAACAGGTAGAATTATGTCCAAGCGTCGTCAGGACTCGAGGCATTAGTTAATTAAGAGTCTCATCTGAAGTACTGACAAAAGTGACCGGGACTTTGACTTCGAAAGACCGAAAGCTACTTGGGTTCGTTATACCTTTTTCCGTCTCATCAGAAGCGGCTTAGGACCTTAAGCGTCTCAAGGATTTTTTAAATTTCTATCTAACATTCGTCTCTGTTAAAAAAAAATCCTTTGCATTCCTCTTTGGTGTTTACAGTAAGATTACAGTAACACAGACCGCAATTTTTTTTTTTTTTTTTTTCATAAAAAAAAAAAGTTCTTATAATAATCTCGCGGCGATTGACGATTCGATTAGCACGGTTTTACCAGGAATTCCCGGTCGAGCAGCGAGGGGGCCTCGGATCTCGATAAGGGATAAACGAAAAAAATCGTATTCGACGCGTTGACGAAGAAAGGTTCGGAGGGGGTGGCGGGGGAGTGGGATAAAGTATTAGAACAAACGCGAAGGCGTCAGCTTGCCGCAAATATTTGTCCGGTATCCTCTTATCTTAGCAAAGCTTAACGGCCCATATGTCGGTCTCTCACCCGTTCTCTTTTATTTTCTCTCCACGGCGTAGAGGTATACCGACCATTCGTACGTGTCCCCCTCAGTCGTCTCATCCTGAGCTACCTGACCAATCATCCCCTCCACGCTCTCCGGCTCGCGTGTCTCACTTTGAACCCACATGCATACCATGAACATTGCCCACCGCGGCCACCTAAGCCTCTTTAATAATTCATCGATATTTTTCGTGAGCTTCGAGGTTGTTTCTCCACGGCAAGCTCGCGTACACGAACGATTATTCCTTCGTGTCGATGGGATCAGCAGAGAAAACGTTGAAGCGTGATTGCCTTGTGTCGAGAAATAGACACAGAAACCGTGTCCAGGAAAAGAAAAGACAGCGTTGAATTCTTTTTTTTTTTTTTTCCCAACAATTTATCGACGTTTTGCGCCGACAAAACAAGTAATACAGAGAGTAACGTTAAAAGTCTCCGTTAAACGATAGAAAGACACCTTCGACGAAGGAGATCCTTGGGATACAGATGAGGTTTCGGTGAGTCGCACAGGGTCGTGTCGTTTACAGAGACAACGCCGCGGCAACGAAGCTCTTTAATCCGACGAAAGCTCTCGGGAACTCTCGGCTCTTAAGTGTCTCAGAACTCTCTCGCGGCGCCATTCCTTTCAAGTCTTTGCTTTCTCGGTAGCTTTTCGCGGTAGGAAGCTGGATGACTGAGTGAAAGAGGCTTTCCGATGCTTCGCCAGAGCGATGACGTTGAAGAGCTCAAAGTCTCGTTGGGAAGCGAAGAGTTTTAACGTATCTCATACCCCTCTTTTACTCCGATACATGCATCCGTGGAAGCTTCGCGTGCGTGTTTGTCGTGTTCTAGCTATGTCGAGTCTCGAGTCGCACGCGACGACTACGAGGAGGACAATGAAAGCTACCGAGGCCAACACGCCGGAAAGAGGGGTTTGGACACAGAGACTTTTCCGCGATAGTAAAACGAGATGGGAAGGAAGGAAAGAAGGAGAAAAAATACACGGGGGGGCCGAGCAAACTGGGCGAGAGCTGACACAATATGAAAACATTATCGCAGCCTTAAGCCGTTAAACAAACAGCAATAGTGCGAGCTTTGGGAAGCTCGGCGTCGAAGCTACCGACGAGTCGGTCGACTGCCTGCCACGTCAGGACACCGTCAGGATTCGGGATCTCTGTAGATTTCACAATGCTGCAGCCTCGTCGTGTTTTTGTTTTGTTTCCGTTTTGCTTTGTTTCTTTCTATGTCGTTCCTACCGAAAGAGGCGAAAACTCGAGTTTCTAGCATGCGTAGCGTATTGCGGGCCGATTACGCCCGAGGCCCGCCAAAATAGGTAGCCGAAGAGGCCAAAAAAGGGGACTCGAGGAGACTCTCGCAGAGATAGAGGCCAAGCTGAGAGAGGGAAGTTTGAACTCGGAAAAAAGTGCGCATATCAGTACAGACAGAAACGATATCAGTATTAACCGGGAGAGGGGGGGAGGGCGGCGGAGAAGAGATACGTCGAAAATTCAAACTTAAATGTGGCGTTGAGCGGCGCTAAAAAAAATTCCGTTGGGCTTTCGTCAGCAAGCTAGATCCCCCTTCGAGTTTTTCCAGCCGCGGACTCTTCTCGTCAACATTTCGTTTTTTCTTCGCTATTCGCTCGGCTACCGGGGAAAAATGTTACGAGTAAATTCGTTCGCTAATCTCCACTCAGTCGGCGAAATCCCTTTCAGCGAATCGATAAACTGATAAAGCAGAGCGTAATGGGCACGGCTGCAGTTATAGTACGCTTATAAAAAAAAAAAAACGTAAATTATAATATAATAGAATCGGCTTCGTACACTTCAGTCTTAGTGACACGGGCCAATGCATTTTTTCCTGATAATTGGAACTCATTATTCATATCGTTCATAAAATGAGATTCTTCGTAATTGGTCTCAGTGGTATTTTTTTTTTTTGGTCGTTATCGCAACGATAGAATGGACGACAACGGACATGAGCAGGAAAGCTTGCCAGCCATGTGATTATGTCGATCGTGAAGATACCTCTCTGTCGAGATACAGAAGTGTACGTGTCGAGACGATACGAATAATGTATAAACGCGAAGCTACTTGGTGAATATAGAATTGAGAGCAGCCATTTGGAGCAAACTGCTGCGACTCCCCTCGAGGCTATTCTATACGAAGGAGAACTCACGCCACTGATCTTATCGCTTCGCGTGGCCCTTGTCACTGGGCTGACTAGTAAAGTGTTCCTCGCGTGCGTTTCTCCGCCTCGGCCACGCAATTGATTCTTTTCATTACTTATTTATCGCTGAAATTTGCTTCTCTTCGGGCGACGAATCGATTGGAAAATAACGAATGGCTTGGCGCTATTTGATGACGAAGATAACGCCCTTCGAGAATTTTCGGGTTCGCTGGCAAGTTAAAGAATACTTTGCTTCGTTAAAGATCTTTATACTTTTCTTTTTTTCTCGTACATGTAAAGAAAAGATTGGTAACGCGTTTGGCTCCAAGCTCTCTGTGGGTCTCGAGGAAACTCGGGAGAGACTTAACGCTCGGTTAGGTAGCAACCCTCGAGAAGCCAAAGCGAGGGTAGTTTCAGTGGCGATTCTCCGCACGGATATATGTACTACGAATTGTAGGGGCTACAGGGGGCGAATGAGGCCTCTACCGACCTTCGTACACGGGGGTCGCGAGAGACCAGAGTGAGAGCTTGCCTCGGAGATGCGCCCGTAGTCTTATCGCGATTTGCATAAATTCATAGTTTGGAGATTAGGCCGTAGGAGGACCTAAGGACACCCTGAGAAGCACAGCTAATGTTGCTACAACTACACAAACGCGTCCCTCTTTAGACTGTCTCTAGTAGAACTTAGAAAGTTTCACGTGATGGCGATTACCGACACTCTTGGGATTACGCTGGTCAGACGTGCACACAAATGCGTTTATAAAAATGCTGTATACAGAGAACATTTAGTAAAGTAATACGAAGATCTTTTGAATTTCGATATTTTTTTTTAATTGATTTCTACTCATTCGATTTATTATGCTGTTCCCAGATTAGTCGTACAATGGACCCTTAAAATTACATCTAAAATATTTGTTCAAAGCCCTCGGATTTCTAGAATATTATGAATTTTTCCGCGTTACAAGAGAGTTCGCTGCGTGGCTTAAGCTATGAATATTGCACGTCCCCCATAGGTGTTATCACGCATTCGAGTACGTAACTCGTACATGCACTTCTGCGATGCAAACACAACCATGAGAGTTGCATCAGTTCTCAATTAATGATATTTATAAAACATTCATCCACGCAGGCGTATGGTAAAGTAAGCCATGTAATAATTTTCCGACACGCCACCTTCATCCAGCTCCGTGCGGGAAGGGAACAAAACCTGCACCTACGAAGGCAGACTCGCTACCGCGTATACGTGACCACCAATCGTGGCAGGAATCAGATTGCTGGCGACATACGCGCAAAGCTAAAAGTCTGTATATAGTATACATAAGATAAATATTGCATTACTTTTCTGAGCTGTCGATTTCCAGCTTAACGGTAAACATGAAACCATCGCGTCTAAAGGCAAGAAAGTTCGATTCTGCGATTAATAAGCAGCAACAATCGTTGAAAATTCTGAATATTTGGCACCATCGAAAAAATTATCACGCAGTAAAACAATTAAAAAAAAAAGTTGAAAAAAATAAGAAAAATTGTTAAAGGTCCAAATATTTTCGAGTAAAAGACGACGACTAGGCAGCGTCCAGTATGCAAGAGACCAGGTGCTTCGTAGACCGTGCGAAATTCCCATAATTATTAGACGTCGAGACGCAGGGGTGACTGGGCAAGCCGCCTACCACCCGCAGGCTCGCTCGCCCTCTCGTTCAACCCCCTCAAACCCTTCTCGCCTCTCTCGCTCCACAGTAGCAGCAGCAGCAGCACGGTTGGTCGGTGCTACTGGCGGCGCGCACTTATCCGACGAAATTCGGGGGAGGGTTGCCCCGGCACAGGATGCAGCCTCGCAGCTCGCAAACTCGAACTGCAGCCATGGGGGATGCACGGGAGGGTGGCAGGCGGCGAGGTGGTGCAGTCGGTTGCCATGGAAACTCACCGTCACTGGACAACCTTCCCTTTCCAACAACGTTTCGGGCTCATTCCAGGCTCTTCGTACCGGTGATCCGACTGCTGGACAACACATACTATCGTCTCCCATGCATCCCACACCCCCGGGGCCCCTCAGCGAGCATAGCCAAAAACACCAGTCTCTTATTACGCGGCTGAGCTGCTGAATTGTCTTTACCGCGCCGTTTTCCCATCTCGCATCACTTCATATCACTCCTCGGCTATCCAACCAGACGGCCCCCCCGATTCGCGATCATGACAGCGTAGAGTTATAGCTAAAAAGCAACGAGTCGTTCGGCGTTTAATCATAAATCCTTAAGTTTTTCTGCTGATAGATCTCTTCCCAAAGACCTATCAACAGTAATCCTCTTAAAATGCAGAGATTTCCAAGACCTTTATTTATCGAAGTACCGTGATATCTGCTGACATTGTCTCTCAACGAATTCATCAATTGGGAAACAACGAACTAGAAATTTACGTAGCGGAGTAGGTATTTATATGTAAATTGATTGTTCCTTGAGATCAGACAAGACTCCTTCCGTTTTTCTTCGTTCATTGCCTTGTCCTGTTCACCTCGATTTATTACCACCGCGCCTACGATAGGCGTGGACAACCGTCGAGAATGCGTGAGATCCGTTGAAGGCACAGACGATACTACGCGGTAACGATTATACACCCAGATCCGCTTTACTTAACAAATTAAGGCGCGAGTCGTACGTATGTACGTCGCCAACCGCGAAGCAGTAGCGACCAGTTGAAGTCTTCTAATGTGTATTCAGCCAGAGGTCGGATGACAGAGCGGCGCACCCTCTATCGCTCCCTGGTCACGCGACAGACGACTCCAAGTCAACGCACCCTATTTTATTTTTTTTTTTAATCAAGAGTCTTGATGTTCGTGGGTATCGAAATTTTATCGTTGAGATTACGTGTCCAAGAAGCCCTAAGTCAGCCCATTATTTCCTTTCCAAACTCTCATTTATACCGTGACGACTGTAGACTAATGAACATGATCCTCTTCATCTGTTTCATGAATTTTATCGGTCCATAGATCTTTCGCGTGTAACAAAGGGGTGAAAATGTATCGACGCAATATCAATGGTAGACCTGGTAACTAGAATCGATTCCATATTTGGATATTCATAATCGTACGAATAAAATGATTCTTGAAGCCATAGATCGTATGTGATTACGGGATTTCCACCGATAGATTAATTTAAAAAAAAATGTATACATTTTATTATCGAGGGGTACTATCTACCATTCTTTCGTCAGGGGAGTTTCAATCGAAGCAGTTTTCATAACGTCCGGACGATAGACATTCAATCGAGTGATAATGGCATTTATCGGTATGAGAGAGGGTTAAACACACCCCAAACATAATATAGCCAGATAGCTATGTGGCACAGTGACCCCGTTATCCGGTAACTCACACAAGTGTGTGAATTGCATCTGAACGGTGTCAACACGCGCGTAAAGGTCCCATAAACACGTACACGTGCATAAGCCATCTATATATGTGGTGTATATATGTATACATATACAATGTACACTCACGCATACCCACCCCCTCCGTCAGGGTCGTCGTCGGGATGCAGAGAGCGAGAGTGCCAGAGCGCGGGGTGTGTTGGCGCGGTTTGTGTACAGCCTGACGCCGTGAGCGAACAGAGAGAGTTCTGTTGGTGGTGGATGAGGGAGGGCCTTCGTGTGTATCGGTTCCCATCGATACCGATCAAATACCGAAGATTCTGAGGCGTCCCGACGCCGGGCGTTTCACCACCGGCAACAGTAGCATCGAGGTGCCTGTTGCTCCACTCCTACCTATCATCCCCTATCATCGCAACAACGTATCTTCGCCACTGCCCGGTACTCTCTGTTCACGATCGACGTTCCGGCTATTCGTGGAATCCTCCGCGCTATTGCCACAAATTTGCTCGCGCGTCGCGTCAGCCGAGACTTCGGCCTTGTGGACCGATGGCAAATATGATTCTCGGAATTTCAAAGGTATGACGGAATTCCCCCGCTTCCAAGATGTATCCAAGTCGCGCTTTGACAAAAGTCTCAATATCTTACGTAAATTCGTCAATGTTTCCGGTTTGCGTGGATTTTCTATCTATATGAATATATCCATCGATATGTACACCATATATATTCAATTGCAATAGAATTCATGCTGATGTCGAACGATTAACGGGTTATTAGGTAACGCCAGAAATCCTCCCTCTATTTTACGCATAATTTTCTACGCGAATAGTTGCAGCGGCTACATGTGTTATGCCAGAGGATAATATAATAATCGATATGTGCACCGAGCAAGGATTACAACGTAGGGAAGCCAGTAGCCCCAGAAAGCTATACGCCTGTTGCGTACAGTCATATAGTATATATATATACGTTATAGTATAGTATACGGAATGTAGACGTGTGTATGTTGTGTTGAATGCACGTCAGCTCACGCTCCCGTGGCTCTGGTCCAGAATTTCATCTCGAGCCCGAGACTTGCTTTTATAAATTTTCATCACGAGACTTCATATATCATGTTCCCGTTGAATATCGTGTGTTAATTAATTATTCGATTCAAGCTGCCGCTCTCGTGTATTTGCCGTTTATGTAGAATATTTTAGCCAAAAATTTATCAAAACAAATTTTATTCGGGAAAAGTAAGAAATTTAATCATCAAAAAAAAAAAAAAAAAAATATCATTCAATCGTCATTAAATATCCAAAAATCATTATTTCCTGAATTATCTGTCATTTGAAGTCAAAACGAAACATCGTTACATTTTACGATCGAATAAAAAATATATGTCGAAGTGCATTTCGCTGACCTATTGACTATTGAACAAGTGCGCGTGACTGAGCGATACAGAGAAAGCGACAGTCCGCGTACATAATCTTGCGTATGTATAAACATATATATTCATATATATATATACACATGTACACAGACGACGCGTAAACAGTTAATAATTTCAATGGATGAAGGCTTTGTCGTCGATGGTATTGTGTACTAGCTGTTGGTGAATGGATCCACAGAATCGATCGATTTGCGAGCAATTATCCCGTGGATGCGCGTTTAACCGGCTTAATGAACCGGCTTGGCTGGTCGACGCCCGCTCACAAACGCGTCGCGACACCTCGCAGTACCGTTATAGTGTATACACGCATTGCCGGTGTTATACCGATGCTTGTTGCCGCTTGTGCGTTCCCCCTCGCCGCAAACTCATCGACCGATCGTGTGTTTATTTCCACAATCAGGCGAGTCATAATACTATTATCAGAGGGTGGAGAGAACTGTGGGGTTGTACGAGGAACGTGTGAGAGAGGAAACACCCCCGCTAACGCATCCCCTCCCATCCCTCGTACCCTTTAGTTGACCCTGACACAGTGAAACGGTGACCCTGTTAATCCTGCGGAGACAGAGAGGCACGGGACATCAACTAGTGCGTGTATCAATCGACAAATGCTTGCGCCCCGTAAACGCTTTGGGGAATGCTGAAGCGCTTCATAGTTTCACATGGGACTCATTAGCTTCGAGTAGAACAAGAAAAACTGTTTCGGAGCGTAGAGTAAAGAAAAAGATGTTGCGTGTTAAAAAATTGATTATATAAAATCGATGGGGACATACAATGGACATACAACGGCCACCTGATGGCCTCTAACATTCGAGTTACTGTGTGAAGCCTTTCAATAAAACATTCTTCGAATGAGAAATAGGATCATTAAATTCTATGGAGCTATCAGCACAGTCCGTTAATCGTTTTACTTGAACCGAATGCGTAAAAAAACTAAAGCAATCCATTGTCATATCAATACTCGACTGTTTGTAAACGCAGCCTATCTGGATTAACCATTCGCTAGGCTTACTCTGTGCGATCCTTTGCGCCGTGTACACGATACAGGTCTGCACACCGATCAACAACCGTTTGCGTGATTTATTACGACGTTTCACTGATGTTGACAGTAATTTTATCTCTGACAGAACGGTTTTTGCCAGGAAATCGAAACCGAATTGAGGCATTAATATCTCACTGTTTTGTGGTACACGGACACGAGAGCCGCTCGTTGACATTCGTTTCACTTGGACAACGTAACATTTTCCATCGATCTGCGAACAGTCCGCTGACTTTCGGCCTTTTCGGAGTGTAGTATGCGAATCCGCATACTACACTCTCTGCTCCTGTAACAATCTCGTCATTTCGCCATCTCTTTTCCCTTGAAATGTTGAAATGTATATAAACAGTGAGATACTAGTGTAGAGTTGACTTAATCGTAGCAGTGAGATATTTCGATACGGAGAGACGAAAAGGAAAACATTATTTTTGAAAACAAGATATGTGTGATTTAAGATAGAGGCGATTCGCGCACAATGCCGAGGCACAATTTTTGTGATTATTAAAAGCAATAAAAAATTACGATTTTTCAGTTTTAAGCAACTGATGCAACTGATGTAATTGATGTCTATGATAAATGGATTGATCTTTTTAAAATATTGTTCATAATCGCTATACTTTGGTACAATTTTACGAAACCCGAAACCAGCGACAGGAAACAAAATATTTCGAATAAGTTAGAAGCTCACGAGTATTCGTCTGGTCGGTCATCAATATAAGCGTCTCGGCAGTGTCTATTCTATGTTTCATGCCATTGTTTGTTTTCTTCGGAGAATTCACCGAATCGTTTGGTACAATACGTCTGCGTAAGATAGGTGGTACGCCACAGAATCGTGAAGGTTATTGGAGGATAAAGATGGTCCTCGTTTGATAAGACGCCACTGGCAAGATATCGTTGTTCCGATGCTATAGTTTCGTATCTTGATTGGGATCTCGGACCCTCTCTATTATACACAGCGTACCGAGGGGAGAGAATAAGAGAGAGTTAAGCAATACACCCTCGAAACCGTAGGTACATGGTATCCCGAGATTGCACGTAAGACTCGATTGGTCTCTCTATACGGGTCCTTGCAGAGCTTAGACCGGGATCAACTCTCTTGTCGGGTAAACTGCAAGGGTAGTTAATGCTCACGTAGTCAACCGACTCCGTCTCTCATCTCCGCTTGTTGCAGCTCCCCCCGTCGCGAAGTAACGCAATCACTTATATAAAACTTTGAATATTCTTCACAATTTTCACTGTAACCATAGTAGACGAAATTTTTTTCTTTCTATATAACATCAGTAATTTCAGATTGAAAAGCGTATTTTAGTTTTTCTTAAAAGTTCATTTTTTGAAAAATATGATTTAAAAAAAAATAAAAAAAGACACTACAAAATAATTGCATGGAATAGTGATACGATTTTTACACATAAAGAAAAAGTTTTCTTGGATAATATCGCCGAACGACCCCCTTAAATAAAATTCAATACAAAACATAAGACTACGAAGGATTTAGAATGACGGTGTAGAATGAGTAGGAAGACTGTTTCGACAGCTGGCGCGTGGGTGCTATCGACGCGTGTTCCCGCTACGAATTTAATAGCTTCTTCTCGACTCATTGTATCCACTAGACGATGAAGCACTGTGCCAATGGCAGATCCTCTCGCTTCTAAAGAGGAGGATATGGAAAAGAAAAAAATAAGTGTTCGCCACGTGGGATGCGTGCCGAGGGGTTTGATGCCTTCCGGGATCCTTCCGAGTGAAGAGGGTTCTCCCGTTAGATAGATGAATTCTGAATTCAATCATTCGGTCAAACTATTGTTCTTTGGCCACGTGCTGCTACCTTCGAGTAGATTAACGGTTCTTTTTCTTTTACTCTTTCCCTTATTATATATTATATCTTAACAGCGGACACTACTCCGCAGATGACACTTCAAAAACTCTATTTCGAGAAGAATGCATCTGAATATTTATTATTAAAAAATATCGAACGTTAATCCCCTTCATTAAACTTAACGGTACGAAGAAAGTTGGAAACATTGTCGCGCCGTTTCATCCGGTGTCCCATAGAGCCGTTAAAAACTCAGAATAAAAAGACGGTTGACGCCGGTGGCTTGTCTCGCGAGATAAGAAATACATCAACGGAAATCGTTGGCACGTGCGTGCCACGGGTCGAGCCTACATGTTAAGTCTGAGCCGTGCATGCGAGCGGAAAGCTATCGTTAAGAAAGTACGTCGAGCGTTAAAGAAACGAAGGTCCGTCGTCCCGAGGAAAGGACCCCGCAGATAACCGGTTGAACGGGGGGTGCACCTGCAGGGGGGCCTCTGCTAGTACCTCCACGAACGACCGGAACTCGGCAACGACCATCGGTGTTCGCGCACCGTAACGAAGACGTTGCTCGAGTTCGGATTGTTTAAAGGTCCGGAAGTATTATATATACTTATAGCTGCAGGTAACATCGGCGGGTCGTCTACTTTCTTTACCTTTGGGTCCTTTAAAGCATTAACAGAGCGCGCAACGGACACCAGCGGTTTGCGAAGCGTGTCGACATCACAACCGTTATTAGCCGAGACGCGAGAGGTTCGAAAAGCAATGAAAAACACAGAGAATGCTTTGTATAATATTGTCAAATAACTCGATCTATTTTTTTGTTCATCACATGTAAAGTACCTATGTGCGAATATCGATGAAAATCACAATGACAATACATGGATGCTTACTATGTGTCACATCGTGTGCACCGGTATATATCGAGTCAAAGTTCTCCACGGTACCGTTTCGCGAATATGCGTTTCCCGCGAGCAATTCGCAGAATGTGATAGAAGCAATGGGAGTGGTGCCAGTTCTCGGAAACTCGCCGGCGGTACACGGGACTACAAGGGAAATTCGGAAGGATTTCGAGCCGCTATTACGACGGACGGGTCATTGTTCACCGGAAATCATTAAACTAAAATCTATAACTACGATTGGGAAATACGGGGACCTAATGTAGTATAATACTGTCGATACACTATAGTACGACGTTGGTACGTATACACTATAGTACGGCTTTGGTATGTATACACTAAAACCTTCGAACTCCTGTAACGATTCCGAGGAAAGCTTTCATGCCAGTAGCAAATTCGTCTCGATTAACAGAGTAGCCGGAGAGAGGTAACCCATGGCGTAATTTCTCGCGTAGTTGTGACCAAAGCATTCCGCACTTGTATAAACTTTGTCGCAAAGAGCCAATCCCCACAGGATACATTATTATATATATATGTGCGTGTATGGAACGATGGGCTTCCACGACTAGTCATACGCAGAAGGTGAGAGACTGGAAAGCTTGGTATTTCAACGAGTTTCCGGAACGAAGTCTACCCGCTTTCGACTTTGTATACGTATTATAAACGTAACGTAACGAATGCGACAAAGACGAAGAATGAATTTATATGACAATTTCACATCCGAGAGAAAATGAGCCATCAGAAACAATGCGACAGTTAAAGGGTTTAATTCGAACGGTCACAGAGAGAGAGAGAGAGAGAGAGAGAGAGAGAGAGAAGGGGGAGTTCGTTTGACTACAGTTCACCTACATACCTCGACAAGAGACTCTCTGTGGTATATGTATTAAAACGATGAGGGAAGGGTGAACTCAATGACGGAAAAGAGAGCGAAAGAGAGCAAAGCCGGGGACACCGTGTATCTCCGCTATATCCGCACACTTGTCTACATTATTCTGCTAGCTATACTGTACGGCGCGATAATTACGCGCGCGCCTATATACCATATAGATGGCGCAAAGAAAAAATTTTTTCTTGATTTTTTTTTTTTCTGATATCAGATATTAACAGAATTGTTATTTTATAAAAAGAAAAGCAAAATGTAAACCTTGCGAAATCCCTCGATTAAAAAGTGGTTAATTTAGAAAAAGTTATAAATCATTTTGTAGATTCGGAAAAAGTCTCCGAAGCAGTTGTGGAACCTGAATAAAAGAATTTAGCAGGCGTTTCCTCGTCTGCATCGGAGATTTTTTCCTAATCTGTTCTGTGTGTTTCTAATTTTATTTTGCTTTTTTTCATTTTTTTTTTGTATATTTGATATTTATCTTCCTTCGACGCGATTTTTTTTTGATCGAATAATTTCAAAATGGATCGGGCAAAAAAAGGGCTACTCTTCGCTCCTGCGTCTTAGCCAAGCATTGCAAAATAGTTAAAAAAAAAAAAAATTTGTACTCATCTTTTCAATGCTATGTCCAATGTCCGTTTTTTCCCGTGGAATTACGTTTCTTAACAAAACCAAAACAAAATATCGCCTCTGATGATTATAATTTGAATGTGCGATTACAGAGCTCCTTGAGACGATGAAACTTGCTGAGATTATATCGAAGCAACTATGAATATCGAGTGCCCAGAGAAGATCAGATAGTAACACACCCAAGGGTCGTACTTATTGTCGGAAATCGTGGCCGAGATAAGATTAAGGTCTATAGTAGTATGTGTAGCAGATCGCCAATTAACGTTAGACAATTGAACGGAACAAATAATCGACGTGTACATCTGAGATATCTATCGATTACTACAACTTTTGGACGATAATTATTCATCACGCGCGTTCGTTCGTACGCCAATGTACCAATAAATTTGCGTCACGCATTGTTCACAATGAAACACACAGCGAGCGGATACCGACATAGTCTTCGTTCGCTTCAACGACGAATTATGATAAAAGCGACCAACGGATTATATGAAGGGTGACCACTGTATTTCCTTCAGTTCCGCATATATGCTTCTACTTATACGAAATATTTATTCGCTCGAGTGAATCTCCCTTCAAGCTATTATGAACCAGTTATGTTTCCGGAGCGTGGAAACCCCCGAAGGGTTTGTTAAAAAAAAAATCCATATTCACTTACATCGCACGTGTCTCCCTCGCATATGGCGTTCGAAGACGCTCCGGGGTCATCCATATGCCTCTCGACTCTTCGTTAGACCTATTAATTATAGACTTTTTTTTTCTCGGAAGGAGTGGTCAACGAACTAGGCAATTATAGTTCCAGCATTTTTCATAATAACGCGACTAAACATCGAAAATATATTTACGAAACCCTTATCAACTTGATAGTCTTTTTTTTTCTTTTATCTATAATTGTTAAAGAAGTCGCGATGTTGAAACACATAATTTTTATTCGACATATTGTAAGAGTTCATTTTATTTCGCCGCTATCAGAGAAGATCTCGAATGCGAAAAGTGGGCGATCGGTGGAGCTACGAAGAAATGGATTATTTTCGTAATGTCTCGGACTCGGTTAGCGATCAGACGTGGAGTAGGAGGATACTGCGAGGATCGGGAATTGGGTTACACGCTTATCGGGTACTCGTCTCTCGGTGACTTGGCGTTCGTAGGGTACGTGAACCAAGCGAATATACATCGTAGGGAGATAGTGAGGCAGAGAGACGTGAGGCTGATGGGGTAGCGAAGGCAGAAAGGACTGACTCTGGGGAGTCGATACGATCGAGCGACGGGGTTCTCTCGGCATCGGCAGCGGGGCCTTAGTCGATCTATGGAAGCTGGACGCTCGCAAATCAACCACACCCACACGCACCCGTGGCTCGCCGCGCGTACGTCCGGTTTGGACAGACTATTTCGCTCTACCTATCGTTCTTCCTCTCTCACACAGAACAATTCTGTTCCATTGCTTCGCCGGTAGTGAGATCGCGCTATGCCCTACAAGTAACCATCATCAGCTCGAGAGACTCGAACCGACCCTTTCGTAATTCCGCTCCGTCCATCCACGGATCCGGTCTCCGGACACACTTCCGACTCTCGCGACTAGTGTGAGTAACACTTGGTATACGATTAAATCTCACATACGACCATTAAAAAAAAAAAAAAAAAAAAAAAAAAAAATGCGATTTCCGCGTCCAGAGACAAATTGACGAATAAAGTCGAAAGCAAAATATCGCTAACAAATATAAGTTTACATATGGTCGATTCGAAAAAAAAGAAAAACCAAACGTGTAATTCCTTTTTCGACTATTAGTCAATTACGATCAAACACTGATTTCGGCATTCGGCGACCTAATACGATACTAGATGGATAGCGATCACTAATTAGGTAAATTTGCGTAGCAACGTCGGGAGCCACCAGTGCACCGACCTGAGTGTGTATCCATAGTAGTGTTGGTTATAGTAGAGAGGAGTTGATTCACAATTATAAACAAGCGTGCTCGCTGGCTGCTGTGACGCGAAGACCGAGCACAGGATCGGCGTGCTTTTGTCGTCAACGTGTGTGACAAAGAAAGCTATATTGAGTAACAGCGAAAGCTCGTGCGAAAAAAGCCGCAACGCGAAACCCCCGCTCGCGTTACCGCAGAAAAAAAAACAACGAGTATTGAGTATAGGAAAAGGAACAAAAAGCATCGGGTAGGTAAAAGAGACGGGGCGGGCGGGGGTAGTGAAGAGCGGTACAGAGCGTGGGTGGCCGTGACGGCGGCATGGATGGTTGGGAGGGTTTGGAATGAAATCGACAGGGCATCCACCTATCGGCCCATAACACAACGCGTCCACGTTCCACTATGTGCGTTCGTGTTAGTTCAGCGAGCATCGAGGCACGCACACCTATAGACTTCTCCACCCCGTAGCTGAGTACGGAGCACAGCAATTCTGCACATCGACGCTTGTTGGTGGAACGAGCGAGCATGTATCTCGCGCTTCTCTCTCACCACCCCCCCCCTCCCTCTCCCCCTCGACACATAACTAAACAAGCAACAAGTGACCTTAAAATCTGGGGATAAAAATGCCCGACCGCTGATCGAGTATCGGGGGCAAACTCGACGCCGGCCGGCTTGCTAGTGCGTTCTATCGCTATAGGTGATGCCGAGAGTTTACTATGATCTCAACAATACTTCGTGCCAAGAAAATTTGATGCACGGAAATTCATATTTCGTTGGAAAGACATGAGGCGCGTATTGTGCTTTTTTTTTTACATATATCGATGGACTGCCAAACGAGCGTAAGCGATGTACCTCCGGGCCTTAGAAATCCTCATGGAAATGAAGTATAGATCGATATGTAGTGATATATACAAGATATCGAATTTTTTGTTGCCACATATATAATTTATATATAATTCTTTCTACATATACATTATATACATCCAAAATATGTATGCTATGTAACTGACATATCACAGACATATATGAGATGTGAAACTTTTTGTCGTGTTATATAAATATATATCTTTTATATACTCTGACATACTGCGATTCGATTAAATCGAACTGCAAAATATATGGTATCGACGTATTCGTAAGTATTTTCCATTTATTCTTTCGTTGATTGGTCGTTACACGACTCTGAAGCTAGCAGTTGCTCTTGAGAAACTTTAGCCGCGTCGACGTTGAAAACGACAAAAAAATTGTTTTTATGTAAGTAAATTATGTAAGTAATATGTGAGGCAAAATATTTTTGCGATTATTCGATGAGACGCTAAAAATAACAAATTTGCAGTTTGTATCCCTTTATTACGTATTTAAAAAGTTTCATACGTTGTAACGACGTGCGAAAAAAAATGTTGGATTTGCCGCTCTTCCATTGAAAAGCAAAAATGTCGCAAACCGAAAATACCCAAAATCGTAAATTTTTTAAAAGGAGTTCTCGGATTAAAATGTTCAATGCTCTTCGTTCTGAAGCTATATGTTCCATATATATTTCACTGATTCCGAATCTGATATCAGTTTTGACATAAAGTTAATCTGCAACTTCTACCGAAAAAACACCTTTAAAAATTAATTTTCGGCGCAACTAAATTTCTCATAAATCACCGATCGAAACAAATCAACGAAAAAAAATTTCAATGATTTTTCGGTTACCGCGTTTGTTCTAAATAAAGCAATAAATAATTATACATTCAACTAATTTATCGTTGGATCGTTGAGTCTAATTAATAAAACCGTTTAAAAACGTTGAAAGTCCGGTTAAAAGACGAGGAGGTAGAATGAATCATCCATTCTCTTTTCACGTATTCATCGTGCAACACGGTACATATATTTCAATCAGAAACAATATTGGAACATACAAATAAAGAAAAGAAAAAAAAAAAGCTCCGTCGAGTGTGAGAGTGGAGATATCAGATGTCTTTTCCTGCCTCTCGAATTTCGATGGGGAGCATCGGCGATCTTTCCAACCGCGACTGCGGCCGGATTAAAAAGCAACAAGTGACCCTAAAAAGTGCGCGTGGATAAAAATACCGACGGCTGATCGAGAGCTTCGCGCCGAGCTGTGCCGCCTCTCCGGCCGCTCGAACGAGAATATATGAGGCGGGAGGGAAGGAGGGGTGATTGGGTAAGCGAGCTTCGGGGTGAGAGCGAACCGGTAGGCACGAGGAATTGATGGAGCGAGGGTGTGATTCCCGCCTCGATCGAGGAGACGACAGTCTGTAAGTCATACACCTCTTCATTGACCAACGCGGGCGTCATTGTCGACTCAGACTCGATCATAGGTTAGGCTTTGTTCGAATCGGTACGCTCGAATTTTATTTCATCCTTTAGTAAACGAAAAAAAAAAAAAAAAAAAAAAAAAAATCTCAATAAAAAAAAAACATTAAAAAATAGCTAAATGAAACTATGCTATGCGAAGGAAAAGAATAATCGACAAAACAGGTGGTAAAACTTTCGCTTTCATTCATGCGCTTTCGTTATTTTTTTATTCGTTTCATTTATTTCTCTCTGGTCGTTCGTCCCACACGTGAGAAATGTTGGGCAGCGAAAGGGGTTTTGCCTCGGACACGGTTGGTCGAAGGAGAAGGAGAAGGCAGTTTGCTCGAGGGACGCAAGAGGATGAAAGGGGGGGGTGCCTTTCACGGAGAAGGCAAAATCGGGTTGGGGTCACCCCATCTCGGGTCTAGTTCTCATATCGGCCGCCTAAGCAAGAGCTCGCCACTGTCCGGCAACCCTTTCATCCCAACACATTCTCAGAGCAACCCCTTAGCCCACACGTACGATCGCACACGCAGCCAAGGTGATTTTTCTTTGGGACACCAATACTGAGATCGCCGGGGCCACCAATACAACGACGCGAGAACGGATTGTCTCTCGCACTCGGTAACCAACACAACCGCATCGATACTACTACCACCACCCGGTTTCGCTCAGTTGCGTTCATCCCTGTTTTGCATTGGCGAAGGGTGGATCGCTCTCTCTTTTCAACTTACCCTCGTGCTATTAGAAATTCTCCTCATCCGGTACGAGTTTCATGTATCCCCCCTTTCCCTGCTGACCCCTCTTTTCCGTCCTTCTGGGAAAATTCTGGAAGATCAACTACTACACACAATCCAAAAAACAAAAACCAAACCTCTGTCTTTTTTTTCCTTGATCGATTGACAAATCAAATTTTTTAAAATTGCTGTAGTAAAAAGTGAAAAACGTCTCCGAACAGCCAACGGATATCGATTAAATTGTACATCTGTATATTTCACGGTTTGGTGTAGATACACGTGGTACGGCTCGCAGAGAAATATCGGAAAAATCGTCGGCAAAGCCAAGAGGGAATCCAAGGCCACATAGCGCTTCGTCACGTGCTGAAAGAATTTTAAGTGGCGCGCCCACGGCTTCACGGTCATAAAAAGTAAATGTGAAAAACGTATCAGCCAAGCGTGCTGGATCTTAATACCGCAAGCTCACACGTATACATAAGGGTATCACAACCCCCTCTACCGCCTTACTTTGCCAAGCGCGCTACCAAACACTTCCCTTCTCCAAGCTCTATATCTCTCTCGCAGCTCTGCCTCGTGTATACTGCCCCCCGAAAGCTCACACCGATACGATGTTTTGACCACCACCGCTGACCAACAACTCGACGCCGTCCTTGTCCAGCTGTACGTATACGCTTTCCCTCGTGTACCCACGAGAAAAGCCTCGCGCACGTGGTAGTGTCCAAAGTTAAAGGAGAAAGATGAAGAGAGATGGTTGGTATCGTAGAAGCTACGCGTGTATACAATCTATCCTGCTTTCTCATCGGACGTCAGCACTGGCAAGACTCTGTCTTCGTCTTCCTCTTCGGTTAGCGCTTGTTCCTCTATTCTAAGGTAACGCGCGGCAATCGCCTTCCACCGCGCTTCGACCGTCTCTCTTGTCACCGTTTGCGACCCGAAAGCTCGTTCTCGTTTCCACTCGTTAACGGGTCTACGGCATCGAGAGGGGAACAGACACGAGAGAGTCCGGTCGGGACGACCGTCTACTCTCGTCCCTTTTCCACCCGTGACGAAAGCTACTTCACCGGAAAGCTCGCGTTCTCCCTTCATCGTCGATCTTTTCTCCCTCGCTCTCTCTCGAGCTTTTTATACGAATTTCATCTCACTCATGCTTACTCTATTCGTCCAGCACTCCACGGTTCTATCTCCCCACCGTCGGTTGCTGCGCGCGGCAGGCATTGCCGTCCGTTCTGTGTGCTACCCTCCCTCCCTTCCTCCCCCTTCCCCCGAACGCAATAGTCAGCGTCGTCGCAAGCTTTCACAGTGCTCAGCCTCTGCTTTGCTTGCCCGCTGGCCTGTCTTTCTCGCACTTTCCCAAAGCTCGATCGGCTTCTTGCGCTCTCATCCACTTTGGTACGAGCTCAACAGAGCGAGAAACTCGTCAGTTATCTCGGTCGCTCTCGCACGTCGGGTGGCCTCTTGCGACTTGTGAGCTTGCGACTGGATGCTACAGGGGCGCCACTGTACGGGCCAGAGGGGCCACCGGCTGCTGGCTGGCGCGTGGTCTGGCTACAGCATCCGCGATCTTCTCCGCCTACGCGACCGGCCACCACCGCCAGTGCGCCCGCAAGCCCGCAAGTTCGCGCGACTCGACGCGCACCGTGTGCAACGGCGCACGAGGCTTAAACGAGAGAGAGAAACCGTATAACGAGCGCGCTTTTCATCCCGAGTTAACGCGCGAGGGTGAAGATAAAGAAAAAAAATTAAAAACGGGAATACGCCTCAGACAAAAATTAAAAAAAAATAAAAAAAAAAACAAAAAAAAAACAAAATAAAAATAAATAAAAACAAAAAAAAAACAAATCTTAAAGTAAAAACGGAAAAAAAATAACGAAAAACTAAGCAAGGAAAAGTAAGAAAAAAACAGCGATCAGGAAAATCTAAGAAAAAGTAAAAACAGTGCTTTTTTTTATCGAGACCGGCTCAGCAAGGAGCCACTACAAGGACGGAACGGATCGTCCTCGCCGTCATCGTCCTCGTCCTCATTCTCGTCTCTACGCTAACAACGCACGCTGAAAGGTAAGTAAAGCGCGATAAGAGAGATTTAAAAAAAACAACACGAGTTAAAGTAAACCCTCGCGATTATTTTACACTTTTTTTTTTAGTTCTTTCCGATAATCAGTACTTTTGATTATTATACTATCCGACACAACACTTCTGACAACTAATGTCTCGAAGGGCAAACTTTTTCATAGATATATGGAGTTTCGGGATTATTGTTCCTTGCGTAATTAACGGTGCAACGTTGTTAAATGAAAAATAAAAAAAATAGTGCGGAAGACTTGTGAAATTGTGTGTGACGGTGATTGGTGCCGGCATTTGGATATACTACTGCTGTAAACACGAGAGTCTACGTCTCGCCGGCGAGTCGAGGTACTTTGGATATTTCGGTGATCAAGACGACAAATAAACGGCAGTTTAATCTATTTGTGTGAACCTTCGCGTTTCAAAATTAAGACAATTGAAATATGCATATTCGAAATAAGCATAAATAAACATAATCGTTCGCGAGCGTACGAAGATAAACTTTGTGACAAATGGAATATCCGATGACACCGACGAAGCTGATAAATATTCAAAAGAATGATGTATAATCACGAAGTCGACTAACCGAGTGCAAAAATAAACAAATTTCGTGGAATATCGTTGAAAAAAATTGTTTCTCATTACAAAAAATTATCATTAACTACTTAACGACGTAATTGAAAATAATTGTTATCGGTTAGACGTCAACATTCACTAATTATCAACTTAATTTGACACGCGTTAACAACACCGAACATGAATATTCGATGTCGTAGTACGGTAAACAATGTTCGTATTGTTGGTGATTCGGATTTTTCGCCTAAATAAATGAAAAAAACGCGATGAAATAATAAAGACGAAATTTCAACAAAACGTAAACATAAAATTGGATGTTCGACTGATAAACAAAAAATTAAAAAATTAATGTTCGTGTAATCGAAACTTGAATTCTCACCGTCGGGCAATAAACAGAACGCTTCAAATTTTTTATTGTTTCGTGATTCCGATATTTGTCAACAATAACGCAAATAATCGCAAACAAAGCAATCTATACTACTTATTATTGTTTACAAATATACAATAAATTATAAAGCACAATCAAAACATCAGACGAATTATTTATACAATTATTTTTACGAAGATTAAGCTGTCAGTAGTGAGTTCTCGTAGCGGTCAGACGTAAAAAGTACACGAGTACCGGACGTTCGGCCGTCGGCAAGCGTTGCACTCACCGACACCCGTCCGAATATTTTCTCAACCGTTCGGGTACAACGCTCTAACAACAATAGTGACCCAAGTTTGTAAAATGTTGTGCACGTTCGTGGTATGAAAAGAACGAAAGAGACGAGACCGGTTTTCCATGGGGTCTTCTGTGGGGTTTATATCGCGCGTGAAATATAATACAGCGCCTTTACAAATGCAATCTTTACATCATTCGCGTTTCGGAGCAAAATTTTCAAAGAAACATGCGACATATTCTGTAAAAAACTGTCACGAAGTTAAAATAAAAAATTATTATGAAAGTGATTGTACGAAAAAGAACTCAGTACAGTAAACTCGTCCGGAGAGCGGTTGTTCGATACTTCGTCTTCCATTTTTTTTTTTTTTTATATACTATGCTAATAAAATTTATGCACCACGTTATATCTTATGAAATTAGTTTTTATGAATTAAGTGCGAGTTTGTATCACAAATAAGACACTAACAGTCAACAATATCGGTGAATCAAAAATTGCTAAACTCGACCGAGCGAAGTGTTGAAACGAACTAACGAGTAACACAAGGGATGCCGTCGATATACAACGGATTCTTATACCGGTAAAACTTGTCGAACGGGATGTTAAACGAGAGATTGAAAACTAGTAGTAACTCGACCGGCCTGGATAACGGTGTGAGAATGCGGTGGAATCGGGCCTCTATGTCGCGTCGCGGTCGTTGCCGCCACGTACAAACGTGCGTGGTCAACAGAGTGGTCGATCGATGCTCTCGTGTATAAACAGCTAATAATGAAACGAATTGTGTCATAAACATTCGTTGTGGTGGGGATATAGCCGGGACGCGGGAGATCGTGTGGTAAAAGTATAAATGAGAGCCGATCGTCGATGAGGGGGGGAGGGCCAGGGGGAGGGATTCGGGCGATGCATGGTGGGTGGGAGATCGTGTGACGATGCAACGAAAAACATAGCCAGCATCGAAAAGTACATGAAAAATGTTCGTTCCAATAATCTTTTCATAATAGATCGTTCAAACGATGCGTCAATCATCTCAATACGTCTGATCGTTGTTCGGATATTCTTCGAGTCCTCAGTTTTTTGTTTGACTGAAACTTCGTATCTTTATGTCCGTTAAATGATTCCATTTATTAACGTTGCATTGATCTATTTTCCAATTCTTTCGGTTTCGATTTTCAATAATTAATATTTCTCTCCATCGATTCGCCGTTAATAATATATATTCTGGTATATTTGATGAGAAAAGATTTGCTTTGCCGCGGAGTATATCCAATGTGGGATCCATCGTGAAAATCGAAGTAGCACAGCTTCGGAGAATTTATTGAACAATCGTACCGAGCTGTCAGGTCGATCAGTCAGGATTGGAAAATAGGTTTGGATGATACTTTATAAGTGTCATGGCTGATTGGGGCTTCGTTGGAAATGATCTCGTCAACGACTCTCGTCAGCGGAATAAGTAACGACTGCCTCGAGCTTTCCTTTCGATATGCACTGATTATGAAGGGTCGCGAACTAAAGTTATTTTCTCATTTCAATGATTAATCGTAAGATTTTCTTGGGATGAATCATTTTTCGTTAAAGTTCCGTAAAAGAAAGAGAATCAAAGAAAATGAAAAAAAAAAAAAAAAAAAACACGAAAAAAATCGAGTTCGAGAGTATCGAGAAAATGAAGTTTCAATCGCACTGTATCTATCCCACGGAATCCTAAAAATATTCTTCTTCACGATGTCGTAATCTCCGTAAAACAAAAACAAAGAATCCTCAAAACCTGTCTATTAGAGTGTCTCGACCCCCGCAGAAATACTCAAAAATCTATCTATCACCACTGGAGACAAAATTCCGTTCGGCAAAAAAAATCCCGAGACGCTAAACACCCCGATCTTTGTGCGAAATGCCGAAAATCCCGCAGAACAAAGTCCAAAAACCTCCAAGTCCATCGTGATACGTCAGAAGGAAAACCGCGTAAAAAACTATTAAAGTCCCTGAGAGATCCGGTATATCTCGATGTGCCGATCCGCGTGACGCTCGTATAGTTGTGATACACTGGTCGCGATATCAGCAGGAGTGTCGAACATGCCGGTGTTGAGGCGGGAGAAGTCGATGTATCGATGAAAGATAAATTAAAAAAAAACCCGACTCGGCTATACAACGGAGAGACGGGTAAAAAAAAACAGCACAAACAGTGAAAAAAAGAAATTGAAGGTTGCCCCCGAAAGAATCGAGGTTTCGGTGTGAAGGTGGGAAGGGGGTGGGGTGGATGGGGGGTTTGGTCGACGTTATATCGTACACACATTCTCGGGAGGTAACGACGAGATGGAGAGAGGAGAGGGGTTGACGATATTTGCGCCGATCGGCAAAGAGGAAAAAGGTAGTAGGGGGTCGGTAGAGTTGTGGAGGCTCCACTCCCGCCATCGAAGGGATGAAGAAGAAGTCCGAGGGCGAGTGGGTTAACTGTAAAACTCGATTGTCCGTGTTTTTATCTTAAGACGAGGGATGTCAGAGAGAGAGAGAGGTAGAGAGAGAAAGCGACAGAGAGGGAGAGGAAGAGAAAGAGAGAGATTGGTATATGCGAATAGGTACAGAAGAGGGGAGAATAAAGACAAGAGGGTGAGCAAAGCAAAGGGGGCGAATAAGGTATATCGGGAGGGAGAAGAGCAAAGTATGTACTACTATAGAGAACGTGCGGGGGTATGGTGTAGGAGAAGTAAAGGATACCGCGAGAAGGGGTTGAATACTCCCCTAACGCGGGCATTTTCGCGATATACCCATCGGAGGGGTTGTATTTCTCGTAGTCGTCGACGTCGTTGACGGCGGGGCGTCGGAGGGGCGGTTTGTCGAAAGAGAGGTGGCGGCGGTTCGGTGGAGTCGATGGAGTAAGAGAGAAAGAGAGCAGGTTTGTGAGTTCACGTAGAGAGAGGGGTTGACTACTGGCTACTGCCGTGAGTTGCATGCTGGCTAGCTGTGCACGACGGTTACTACTGCTACTCCTGGGAGGCTGTTTTCAACTGGAGGGGATAAGACTACCCTTTGGAGTAATCGGAGTGCGTTTGCGCCGTACGCCGTGGAGGTGGCATCCGTCGCTGCTATCCTAAGGGTTGCTTCGCGGAACGGCGGGGTTAGAACGAAGTAAAAGAGATAGATATAGAGACGTAGGAGCGAGATGGAGTTTTCGCGGTTCGGGCGGGGTGGGGACCGTCGCGTCGTCCACCCGTACGTGTACAGGGTTAGGGTGGTCTTTGGGTCTGTCAGTAGCAAAGCGGCGGCCTCATCATACGGAGCTGCTGGCTGACCAGCGAGGCCGAAATCACTTAAGACGCGTTCCTTGTAATATAACCACTGCTACACGCGCTAACCCATCCCTCCGAAACCCCCTCACACTACTCCCACCCACACACACATACACACACACACGTACATACACACACGCGCACACACACATGGGCATACATATGTACACGAGGATGCATAGACACATACACTGACGCGTAAACACATGTACAGGTACACGTAAACATCGGACCGCTCTCGTGAATGGTATACCCTACAAGCGTACGCATACGAGTGAGGACACTAAGAGACACTCTGTCGGGAGAATCATCCGCGACAAGTGCACAAATGTACGAAGTGTTGGCCAGTACACGTGTCGACACCAAGAGGATAATAAACGGTGACACGAAGAACCGACAAGTCATCATTGATATTCGACGTTTAAATAATAACGAGCCAGCAGCACGTGACAGTTATTCGTAAACCTCGCGCGACGAGAAAAATAAGATTTTTGTTAACTCGTGAGTCGACGTCAAGAAGGGTGGCCCGACGGGGGGAGGGGGTGAGAGACCGAAAGCACAGAGCAGCTATATAGACAAAGTGTTGAAGAGAAGGGGTTGAAAGGAGCGAGACGGAGATAGAGAGAGAGAGTGAGGGTGAGCTAAGACTACTGCATCGGGGGTGTCTCTGTTTTAATCGTGACGTGACGCTGGCCAAGGGAGGATCGCGCACCGCGATGACGGGCCGGCGACTACGTGAACTCTGACCGACCCCTAGTGTTTTATTATTGTAATAATATAACAACGCTTTTGAGGATTTTCGTGAGTGTTGGGTGAATTATAAAAAACAAAACAAAAACAAAGTTAAATAAATAAAAACCGTGTTTCCGTTTTACTAAGCGGTGACTGATGTCTTTCACGTTTTTATGACGATTTATTTTATTTTTTCTTCAACTAAGAATATCACTTCTCGGCACAAGAACAGTTGCGCGATGTGATTGACTCGGTTTATGTGCGAAGTGTGCTGTTTTCGTATTGCGATTTTAAACACCTTTGACGAATCGGAATTTGATTTCTTTTTTTTTTCATTTTAATTTTTTTCGAGAGTGCAAATAATTAAAAAAGACTCAATCTGGTGCTGGACTTAGTGAAAAAGATAACGAAAAATCTCGACGACATTTATTATTACATAAGCAATTTAATGGAATTGAAGGAACTGAACATTTTTCCTACGTGGTCGTTTGTCGAGATCTTTGTGAGTCGAACTCTCAATTTTCATTGAACACTGCTGCTGCTGCTGCTGTTAATATTTGTACGCGCGACACGCGAGAACGAACCGGCACGAGATTCAGTGTCCACGTGTTGTACATATCTACCTCTCTCGTTTCCTTACTATCACGGATAAAATACGGACAGTGCGTCGAGGATAAGGTAAAACACCGATCCTCCTCAAGCTCGTGATCGAACATCTCGTGAAATCCGCGTGCGATAAAAAAAATAAAAAATTATTAACCTTCGCGATGCTGCGTTCGAAAACTTTCATCCGAAGCGCGAAAGATTTTTATTTTTCTACCACTCAGTTTTTAATTATCGAATTTCTTTATTCTTCAGTCGTTTGTGTCTTCGCGACAGTGAAATAAAAAAATTGCGCGCGCGATACTCGAAGTATTTGTCGGAAAGGTGAGAGTGGCACTCGATAAATCGACACTCGTCGATGAAACAGCAGAAATACCACGGAAATCCGATGATTCGATCACGAGCCAACCGAGGTTACACGAACCGAGAACGATAACGTAAAAGTACCAGAGAACGGGTGGGAAGGGAAGGGGAATGGGTGCTCCCGTCATTTCCTGTTATATCCGATAGAGTTTAATCGAAATTTAATTTTGCCACCTCATTATTCATCACGAGTGTGTCGATTCGCGGCGTACGCTAGCGGTGAGCTTTCACCTCTATGCATCATATACTCCCCCCCCAAAACATGCCGTACCCACAGTTCGTTTCGCACTCATTAATTATCCTATCAATGTGTATATCGTGTTGTTATATTTTTTATATTTTATCGTGAAATATAATTTCTGCTTTTTGTCTGTTTTGCGGTGTATCGTTTTATTTTTCTCATTCAATACCTATATTATTTATTCCCAATCCGTTTCCAATACCTACATATCAATAGTCATTAATTACAAATCAGCGCGACAGTAGTAGAAAAGTGACTATATTTTTATCATTATTACGAATAGATAATACATTTTTTTTAATACATTTGAACATTTTTTTTTTTTTCGTGATAATTACTCTTTGCGATGATATGAACGTATTTTAGGAGCTAATTAAGTGTCGAACGATAAAACAACCTTCGGTCAAAATTCGCATTATCAACGAATCCGGTGGAAAAAACTATCAAAGACAAACAGTGATTTAATTTTTTTTATTTTTTTTTTCCAAGCGAGAGACAGGGAACAGTCTTGGTGTGTTTTCTCCGTCGGAAACCCGAGCGTCGTAGCCCACGCATCTGATTTCCGACTTATCTCTCCCTCGGCTCCGCTTCTACTGTTGCCGTTCAGTCTACGTTGTCGTTCACTTAATTGACCGGAAGTACATTACTGGCCATAGCGTATATAAACTAACAAGACATCTCGCGGTCTGCACAGTGTCTCGTCTCGGGGGCAGTTCAATCGTCGATGAAACTATTCAAAGCCAATTCGCAGCTATAACAACTGCGGGCAATTACGGAAAATCGTCCGTAGATTGCTCATAAAGTACGAATAGCCTCTTATGCACCATCAGTAGAAACTTCTGTAACCGGTATTACGCGCAACGAACAAGTTACTTCTTCCCCTGTTTCACGACAATGCCTCGACAATTATCTTAGACCGCACTATAATATAGTCTACTTTATTATTTTTTTCTGTTTTCCCGACTTTTAACTTGTTATTGAAATTATTTTTTTTTTCAATCTCGTAAACGTAAAACTTCGATTTTTTTTTTTTTTTGTTTTTTTTCTCGATTGGATTATGGAATCATATTGATACCCGGAGGCCTTTGACCCTTCAGTGAAAGCCGAGGTAACAAGCGATTCGAACAATATAATGCGCGATCCGAAGGGCGGGGGACAGATGCTCTGTCACAATCCCGGGCACTCGTCGTCGCTTCACTGTCTCGCTGTCTCGCGTTATCAACATCTGCCCTCGTAAAGCAGATCGGCGGTCAACGGTTTACACGGACGGTTGAACAGGGCACGCGTACACGCGTACTATATGCACATAGTAACGACGGTACCGCGACTGATTATCGCGGTTCAAGCCGCGTTCACGGCAAGAATAGTAGTTTCGCCGCTTCTCACGGTGGGTGGTGCAGGACTTCGGCGAGCTTATCTATTCGAACCTTTCAATATTTGTTCCGATTCCCCTCATCGATGGAGAAAGCGGAAACGAAAGGGGGATTTGGTTGACTTTTATCGAAACGAGAGTAGGCATTACTGTCGAGGAACGAATGGAGAGAACGCGATCCTCTTTCTCGCGACGAAAAGTCACCCACCTGCGTTATATATTCCTTCCGGCGCGTAACAAGAATTTTTCGTGCAATGCACAAACAGAACTTCACGGTATCGCGTCAAGGGGTACTCGCGTACGCTTCGTTACTTATGGGGGTTTATTTTACTCGTGGGAAAGTTAGATATCTAGAGATTGTTTTTCATTACCCGAATTTTCTTTTCTTTGATTTTCAAAAATTTCCATAGGACTTCAACCGAAAAGCGAATTTATCTGATATTATTAACGGGTGTAATTACATAGGGTGTTAAATGATAAAAATATTAAATGCTGCAATTAGATATTATTTCATTTCTAACGTTCGATACTCGAACATTAAGAGTGTTAAAGTGACAGAAAACAAGTATATTTTATTATAGGCTTTTTGTTGTTGTTGTTGTACTTCGAACGAAAAACAAAAGAACAACGACGCAGAAAGAAATAGTTTGAAACTTTAGTTCGTTCGCTTCGTTACACCGATCGGTGGTGACGTGTATCTTTGCAACGGGGCAAAGCGTTCTCTCGGCTCTTAAATCGGTTTTCGCCGGCGCGTGTCCTCGAGTACCTCAGTTTCGTAATTAATTTCTCTCAACCAATTAGAGATCTCGGCAAAGTGAATGCCCGTCGAAACCAAATTGTGAGCTAACGACGAACCTCTCTTTATCTCAATCTCTTCTAGAATTAGAAAACTCACGAGAGAACGTCGCGGAGATTTACATCTCGGAAAACGTAAGTGTTTGTTATACTTGAGTTTCAACGTTGCTCCGTTAGATTTGTATATATCGTCGGAAAATGGAGATGTTGTCTCGTTGCTCGTCAGTATCACGCTCTCTCGTCCTCCATTCACCATTACGAAATTCCTTCGGGATTTCAAAGTTTTCATCTCTTACGCGATATTCGCGGGCCTCGGCGTTACTCGTAAGTTAGCGAGATACGGATAGCGTTGACGCACGATATTTCCCGGTGTTACTAAGCCCGTCGTTGTAAGTTTCTAATTTATCGTGAGACACGTCCACGATTGTCATACCGCCCCACGACGAAACTCGAAGTTATACCGAAACTTTTGCAAAGGTTATTAGAAGTGAACTCGAATTAGTTTATTTTTACACTCAGCTAATTTTATAAACTTTCCAAGAAAGAAAAAAAAAAAAAATTTCGTTTGTTAATGATCGTCATTTTTTAAATTGCCACTAAACAACGAAATTTTTATATTCAATTATCTTCACCTGACTCGAGTCAATTGAATTAACGTTGACACTGACCGCGTCGTTACAACACTATTTACGATCTTTCATGTTATAGCAAGCGTTGGATTGCTTCTGTTTTTTTCGAAGTATATAAAACTACGTGGTATACCACAGATCGAGATTAACTGCTACCGATTCTTCATCTCTTTATTTTTATCTGCTTTTTTTTTTTCTTACTTTTTATGACGGTGTACAATTGCCCAAGTCGTTGAATTTATTTCGGGGTCACATAGAAGCTGAGTATTCTGAGCGTCGAGGGTTGAATAAGCGCGAGGGAGCGAGTCCTCATCCGCGGCAGTTACGCGTATTGCACGCGGGCGACGTTCCAAACGACTGTATTTTCCGCCACCGAGCATATACTCTTGCCGCTATGATGTCATTACAGAATGACTCCAAACAACCGTTCTCTCGAGATTATTAAGATTGTTATGTCTTGGCAAGTGCTCGACTCGTCTGCCAATCCTGTGAATAACCCTCAAGATCTTCTCGCAGACGTTTTTATCTATCGTCCAAGTTTTTTTTTTTTTTTTTTTTCGCAGCCTTCGTTACGTGTAGTTACAAAAACGCTTCGTACACTTCCAAATGACTCGAATGTAATAGCAAGTTTCGCGAAAATCTCGTCGACCTTAATTCTTTAGTGTCTGTTTTCTTCGTTTGCGCGGTAATCGATATGAAGGAAAAATATATATATACAAGCAGAAAGCTTCTACCACCCTCGTTGAACTCCTTCACCCTCGGAGATGCTCCGGATGCTGTAGAATTTTTACGAGTTACCAACCCCTCCTTATTCGAATTCACCTAATTTGCATACTTCTCGGAGTACGAAGATATAAACTCAACTGCGCGGAGATATATCGATAGTCGAGAGTCGCATTGACGCTTCTCGTGAGCGAGCAAGAATTAACAATGAAATGAATTTATAACGTTGAACCAATTATATCGTGATTGTAGCCGCGATGAAAATACCACCGATAAATTGAATTTAAACCCGATATTACCCGTGTACGAGTGTTACGAGTGTAGTAAATTAATCAGCTGATCATTGAAATGCGAGTGGATCGGAATGAATAACCGAAAGGTCAACGTGCTTATTTCCGGTGATTTACGCACGAACCCCCGACCCCGGGATAGTCGCCAATTAAAACGTGTTTGAATGAAAATATTTCGAGCGGCGGTGCAACGTAGCCACTGCTTTTTCACGTACACAGTAGTATATCGAGGGTGTGAAAGTGAACATATGCAATGGGGCATTCGCATGCACCCTCGCGCGACACATACGCCCACACTCGCTCGTAGTACACATATAGCGCACAATATAGTCCACAAACGCGTACATAACATGCTTTCTGGTTAAACGCTCGAGCTCATTATGCGAGCGAGAGCGAGTTCGTTGCGCCCACAATTTCAATATTCGTTCGATCCTCACTCTCTCTCTTCTACCCCCCGGTCGGCAGAGAGCTAAACAGAGGTAGAAAACATACGACCTCGAATCGACGCGACATTGACCCATATTGTTCGCGGAATATCGAGAACTCGATATGTTTCGAGTTTCGATTTTCATGTCATCGAACTTTCTGGCACTCGCACGATTTTTTGTTGTTACTTTTTTCTAAGTCTCTAACAACCCTCTGTCAGTGATAGTTATAGTTATTAGAGATACGATCGCACGCGAAATTTAGTGACGCGAATGCGAAGAGGTGATTCTACAGATAGATAGACTATCGTGACATAGTTGGTATTTCAATCAGCTTTGGTTATAGAATCCTCGATAGAGGTGTAGGAAGTTTAGGCGAAGAGAGACTATTGCCGATTCAAGGATATTAAAAAAGTAGCTTACTGTACTGTACTGTATATCGACGTTTACGAGTCGCCCCTTCGTTCGTCTTACAGCATTAGTTGGGAGTATCGATGGACGTTTATACAGTAAATATACATACGATTAGGTAGGTGTATTACAGCCTGTGAGAATAGTCCGAGTATCGAGTTCCTGTGACCCCTTAACGCGGTCTGTAAACTACTCACACAACGAATAAACGTTCTATGGCTCGCACGGCAATTGCAATTCGTTGGTAACGAGGAACGCTCATCGCGTTCTACACACAAGCTTCGCGATAGACACGAGCGGCACACTATCGTAAGGCGAAAGCTTGTTGCTGCGGATCGTCGAGTCCGTGTGTTTCACGAGTGTGCGTGTGTGTGTGCACCGATGTGGGCGCAGCGGAGTACAGTTATTCGCGTGGCTATGCCGATCGTGTATACGTGGTGTCGTACGAGGTACGGCCAAGTGTCAGTATAGCCGACAAGTGCTATATGCGTATAGAGAAAGAGCTACGAAAAGTCAAACGGAGGTTCTATGGCTGAAATATACACATCAAAGTTTCCTCTACCCATCGAAATAGTATTTCGAAACTTTCGCGTTTCCACGTACTACGTAACTAATTCCGCAAGATTGCTGGGTAAAGTTGGTAATTGAAAGGGTGTTTTTCCTGGCTTTATTATTATTATTTTACGTAACATTTATCCTACAACCGATTGTTCCGTGATTACTCAGAGCAAATAACGGTTTCAATGAATTTTTCAAACTACGCATTTTCGTTTGTCTTTATAAATTCATTGCATTCAAATACGGCAATTGATCAATATAAAAATACTGGGATATAAGCCGTAAATGTATACGAAAGTGTTGCTGAAAAAAAAAAATGTAAATTCGTAGATTATAAAGTATCTTACGTGAGAAACGTGAGATTCACGACATGAAACTGAATAATCGAGTGGGATGATGAAAGTATTGACGGAGTTGGGTGGTATCGTCGAGTATCGAGAAATTCGCGCGTATGTGGCTTCGGGTTTTACGGTTGCACGACGCGTGAACGCTTCGTTAGAGTATGAGGGCGAGAGAAAGGAAAGAAAGAGCGGGATAGACGAGATTTATCCGTCGGTGGGAAAGACGTCGCGAAGGGTTGCCACAGCGGTGACTCGGTGGGGTTGTCCGTTGAGGAAAAGTCGCGGGGGTATATAACCCGCCGATGTGGTGAACACACAGCCAACGCGCGTTGCCCGTAGCAAGCACCATCATCGTCACCTCAAACCCCTAACCGTTAGAGAGTATAGATGCATACTAATTATACGCCACGGCATTGTTTCACCCTGTTGTGTAAAGACGTGCTAATTACATCTCGAAGAAGAACTTTTAAGCTCGCCCCGTCATGCTTTCTCCGGGCTATATATACCAGTTCTCCTTCACCGTTTCCCAGCAGTTCCCTTTGCCCCTCGCGCTCTCTGTCTCTGTATTCGCCTTCGGTGGAGTAAATGAAACGCCGTTATATACGCAACTGAGCAGCCTGCAGTTGCCTCGTTTCACGAGAGCCTTAATACCCCCCGCGTGTGGGATTCATACAAGCGAGCTTTAGTCGTGCACGTGTCTCTCGTACTTTTCTTTTCTTATATATACATTTTTTTTTTTCATTAGCGTACTCGGTTTTTCTCCGCGCAACCCCTTTATCCACAGACGCTCTTCGGCTCGAATCCTCTGCGACTAACACGCTTTTCTTCGGTTCCCTTGTATATACGTGTAGTAGTAGGGCCTTCTTCTCTCGACGCGAATTGCCTTGTTCAACCGTTTCCATTCACACGACAGAAATAGCACTTACTTGCGAGCACGAGGCGTTTTATGTCTTTACTCTTAAATAAATTACGTCCGAACGTGCGCCACTCAGACGGTTAGAGAAGAAAATTTTTTTTACGTGCATCAAAATATATATTTTCGTAAATCGAGAGAAATTTATAAGGGTGTGAAAAAAAAATTTGTTTTCTTCAACGATCTTCAATTTTTTGCATTACAGATTGAATTATGAGACCCTAACGGAGAGAGCCGGCTAGTGCGCACATACCGGTTACAAACGAGGTAAGTCAAATTTCGAAGATATTAAAAAATTGTAAAAAAAAAAATCATTTCATTATCTCGATCGTATATCGCGTGATTTCGATGTAATCATGAAACTGCTTATGAGAAACTAAAGATAAATTATTAATCGGCAAAGTCCGGCCGGTCACTGAATTATCGAAGGACGAGACTGTCCGGCTCGCCGGGTGGACGAGTGGTCCTTCGCAGTTCTCACGCTCTCCGCGAGATAGCGCTCAACCTCGAGGGGTAGTTCACCCCTCTCGGATCAGCGGAGAGAGTACCCGAAGACAGAGCACGACGCGCCGGCGGTAGCGTCGGCGACCGTGGCAACTGACGGGGGGGCGCATAGCCGTAGAGGTGACGCGAGGAAAAGTGTCCGAGCGTTTTCCTCCTTTTACCTATCTATCCTTCAAACCTCCGCTGTTCGCTGTCGATCAATCGACGAACTCCCAAATAACATTGATCAAAAATTGACGAGTGTGTTTCACCGTCGAAAAGTCTTGAAATTGATACCGAAATAGATGCAGACAGGTGACCAAAGGGCACTGACATTTTCAGATTTTTCGCGTATTCCTTTAGCTATACAAGTAGTGTATCGTGCATTTTAATTGTTCCCAATTCTGCTTAATTTTGGGAAATTTATTATCATGATAATTCGTATCAAGAAATTAAAGTCAAATCAGACATTGATAATTGCTAAAGAAGAAACAATTCTTTTTATTTATTTCTCGCCTCTGAAGTTCCTCAGCTTCCAGTTTCAAGGAGTTCAAGTTCAGTTCAAGGAAGAAGTAAATCAACAATAATAATTTCGATAAATTTTGATTCGCGGTTTTTTTTATTCGAAAAGAAGATAACTCAGTTTCACTCTTCATTTAACTATAAATATCTCTGCGTCTCGGTATAACATAAAGCTTTCAACATCGTAGTCGAGGATACTTTTACCTCTGTAGGTAGTCTCCGTTTCTCTTTCTTCTTTTCTTCACCCTTATCTTTCATGATTTTCCGGGCCCTCTGTCACTGTCTCGTGTCACGAGATTCTCTACCGGTCGGTCTCGTATTCCACCGTGCAAACGGCCTGCGTAAGCGCGGGACTACGCCGGCTAGCCGAGGGGGAGAGGGAGGAGGGATGGTGAGTTGTGTGCAATTCAGCCCTCGCGACTTCTTTCGCTCTCTCGCGCAAGCGAGGCCCGATTTTTCCTCTATCTCGTCGTGTGCAGAGCTGGCAGGGGGCTTACTCTTCTGCCCACTCGCTTCGACAGAGTTGCGACCGTTCGCGAGGGGGGCGGGAGGGCATATATGTCTTTATGAACGCATCTGGAGTAGACAAGTGCATTAAAACCTCGGGCGTTAGTTCAAGCTTCAAGAGTTGGATGGAAAAATGAGGGAAAGGGGGGAAACAAGTATATATGGAATACCTATATTCGTCGGTTGGTAAGCGAGTTGGTCTCTCCGGTAGTCGCGAAGGGTACAGAAGAGATGACTGAGAACCGAGGAGTTGAATCTACACACAAAGGAATGCAAAGTAAGAATCCTCTGACTCAAACCCTCGGCTATATACCGCGGCAACCCCTGACGCGGCAAACCCCCGGGCCTCTCTTATTCCTTTACTGTATCATTCTACCGCGGCGGAGGTTACAACGCATTATCATGCAAGGCGACTACATCTCACTCTCCCGTTACTCGGGATTCTCTTCGTCTTTCACAACCAGACTCTTCCTCTGTCTCGTTTAATTGTTTTTCAACCTCCCCGTCCCTTCTTACCCTTCTTCCCGCTTGTGCCACCCTCGAACGTCCCTGACACGATCGCGACCTGAATCGAGAGAGGAAGCGAGCCAAAGAGTGAAACGAAGACTGAGATAACTCGAGAAATTCATAGCGCAATACAGACGTCGAATCTCAAAGCTTCTTCGCGGTTAAACAAGTAGCGCATATTTCGATATTCTTGATAATTTTTTACTGACTATACGGGCGGTAGTGGACGTTATAACAGTTTCGTTTCGTGGATAGAACGATTTTATCGGACGCGAGAAACACTCGAAGATCCGTCGGAGATTCTGAATAAGTTTGCGAAGAGTAAAAAAGAAAACCAATTACCGGGCGACGGAATGTTTAATTGCAAAGGGTTGATTATCGGCTCGAAGTTGAACGAAATTCACAATTTTTTTTTGTTTCGTCGGTGAACGTGCAGGGTGCTGGAATCAAATTTGAAAGCCCCTACAAAAGAATCTGACGTATGATGGCCCGACGATGGCTTGATATACTAAATTTCTCAAACTCTCGTTAACGCTAATTTCATATATATATATACATATATATGTTTTTTATTCTCGCTCGGTAATTTGTTCGCTTTCTCTGTCGCCTGCAGCGACACCCGATGGCGCGATACGAAAATGGGGACATTAATTTTCTGGCGTGGCCGTGCGGTATATAGCCGTATAGAGTCCTCGTTATCGAATTTCCATCAGTGAGCCGACCAGCCGACACGCGCCGGACCGTCCAACGAGTGGCTCGCTCTCCATAACGGACATTTTTTTTTTTCTTTTTTTTTTTTCAAAACTTTTCTCTCACCCTTTCCCTCCGAGTCTCAATATACATGTATATGTATATATATATATATATTCCTTTTTTTTTTAACCTCCCCATTTTTCCATAATTCCTAGCAGATTATCAAGCTCGCTCGGCGAATCGATAAAAGCTGTGGCGATAGAATGCAACGGGAATATTTGGCGTGGAGAACGCGCGATATGCAGAGCTATGCGAGAACGGCAAAAGTACAGGAACGCAGTATTCTGTAGTAAAATTATATACATACATATATATGTATGTATATAATACGCTGGGAGGCTATCTCTGCGAAGCGCTATCGACGTGCGCAAGCTCTCCTTTCGATTCGCAAAGTTAATACACGTTAATTTTAAATATCGCATACCGTGTATGCATTAATGTTAGCTACGTATATCCGTACCACAAGTGTGGCGATACCCTCGTATGTACTCACGGCTTTCCGGATAATTTGAGTTAATTCGACGGTAGAGGCTATTCTGTACTTCGTGTACACGCGCGGGCATTCGTGAAATTCAACGACGCTCCCATCCTTTCTGGTATACGCGATTCTCTCGGCAGCATATATAATTGTCCGGAATTAATGCAGACTCCGAGTACCGCGTGTATATGGCTTATAATAATTTTTTTTTTTTTTTTTTTTCGCAATATCATCGCAATTAAGTGTTCACGAAGAAAGAATGGGATTCGCGTACGAATGACCGCGAGATCTCAGCCGTGACGAGGAGCAGCTTTTTACTCGCCCTTCGACAATCGTGTCGCGGAGACACGAATGCTGGTTCGTTGGTTACACGCGCTAATGCCGCGAGATTGAGTCCCGCGAGCGGATAATAGAGTGATTACACTTTCAGAAAATTGTGTACAGTTCGAGAAAAACGTGTTGTGATATATTTTTACTTCGATTTACCTTGTTGAAGCAATGAATTTGAAAGTTTTCAAATATCGTATTCTCAAGAGTCGAATTGTAAATTGGTATCTTATTTTTCTGCAATTACTCTGACGGAACATTTTTTAAAAAGTGTGACCAACGACCGTATCGCTCAATTCATCTCAGAAAAACACGTTCTCGTGGGTAATACTCGACAATGAGGGGATCGGCAACCGGTTCTTCCGGAACGATTCTCGATCGTTCCTCCTGTCGGAGTTCCGGTGTGTCCCATTGAATGCAACGCCGGATCTTCGCTCTCCGAGTTTTTCTCTCTGTCTCTTTGTCGCCACGATGATTGGATCCTCCGCGCCGCTTAACTCGCGGTGGGGAACGCTCATTGCGTTATGTTGTTAAAACGAGAATAGTAAAGAATAAGCGCAAAATAGCGTGATGAAATAAACGGAGAAGGAGAAGGAAGACCGGAACTATATTCGCCAAAGAGGAGGAATAGAACAAACACAATTCTTTCCTTTCATGCTGTTTTTTTTTCCACTCGCAATCTCGGCCGATCCCATCGCTCTTTTATTCCAACGTATTCCTATACATCTTGTTTACAACCTCCGGTCATTATCATACCGATTGCGCCCACTAATATAATTCCTCCGTCCGACGAAAAAGAAACGACTCAATCAATCTGTAACGTCATAAGCACCGAAGAGTAGCGAGCATCGTGGGAATTCCGGATGACAAAAAAAAAAGATTCGCCAAGCGTTGTACGTATATTGAAACACATGCATGTGTGACCGACTGTTCAACATACTCGCGGAGGTAAATTCATTGGGGACTTCGAGGCCGCGAACGATTACGTGATACTTGCGTGTCATGTGGGTGGGTATGCCACGAGGCTTGCGAGACATCGGAAGTGGACACGTGAGGATTACTTCGTGTACCGCCTTCGTTGTGTTGTAGGTAGGTGGGCTACGTATCTCGGATGCTTCGACGCATCAACCGCGGAGTGGTTGCGGACTACACGTAGGTATACGCCTCTACCGAGAATTGTTAATGGCCACGAAGCCGTACTACTCTCGCGCTTGACTTCGTCGCCATCGTTGCCTATGCATTATTGTAACTATATACCCAGATATATACATATATATGTTGGTAGATATAAATGCCGCATTACGATGTAGA
This sequence comes from Cryptus armator, assembly GCA_963971235.1. Lineage (NCBI taxonomy): Eukaryota > Metazoa > Arthropoda > Insecta > Hymenoptera > Ichneumonidae > Cryptus > Cryptus armator. The sequence goes on from OZ020240.1 coordinate 8,563,050, forward strand.
CGCTCACGTAACGCGAGAGATTCGTTTCGCGTTCGTCCGGGAACAATTACGCGCAAATATTAGTGCCCCCTTGACTCTCCTTCGTCTCTTGACCATCGTCGTCATTGCTTTCAACGAACCAACCGATTTCCGCACCCTCCTTACCTCTCGACTGATTACTACGCAGACCCCCGATGCAGAGATGTTATTTATTCTTTTTTCCTGTTACCGCGACGATCATCAGAGAATTAAGTAACGGAAAAAAAATACAGTGATTCAATCTCGCAAATCCCGTGTCGGTAATCAGTTAAAATCGAAGTCTTTCGAAGTTTCCGGAAGTGTTCTTTAATTTTATCGTATTATCCTTGCAATTTTTTACGTCTCATTCAAGACTCCCAAAATAGTTTCTGGAGCACGTAATTCGATGTTATTTTTTTGTCTTGCTGATCACGAATCCGATATGAATTTTTGCGCAAAGTCTAGCCGGTCAGGTGACCAACATTTTTTGTATCGCTCGGGTTCGAGAGTAAAGTTTCCCACAAATAGCTGAAAGTGTTAGATTCGCGCGACAAACAATCGGCAAACAAATGAATCGACGACGATACTTTTCGGTTATTTCGATACATTTTTGGTTTGTGGATTTTTTTTTTTTTTTCGGTAGGATGAGAATTTCTGGAAAATTTTGTCCTCATCTCTTATCGCGGTTGTGTCGAAAGAAAAGTTTCGAGACCGCGAGGCGCGCGCGATGCCCCGTACAGATTCGAGAAATTCCTGAAACCTCCAGAGGAATCGGGTTATTCTATGCGAGAACAAAGTATAATAAACACAGAGTCCGTTCGAGAGACCAAGGCGGTTCTTGAGTGCGATATCGTTATCGTAAATGCGATTTCCGGTTCCTGTTAAAGGAGCGTGGCTCGCGAAGATAAATCGTTATCAAGCGAGAGGGCGGCCTACCGCCGACGCCGGCAGCTTGAATCTCTCTCTTCGTTATTGTTTTCTCCGGGACCGTTTGATTCTCCAACTCGAGACGGAGAGGAAGTGTCGAGTGAAGATGACGCTTCGCATGGGCACAACGCGTGTTTGCGACGAATAAAAAAAAATCGCAATTAAGTTATCTGTCGAGTCGTCGTGTTAGATATTATACGAGGACAGCATCCAGTCAATTATATACTTCCGGAAAGTACTGCACAACGAGTCAATTTGTGACTACAACATTTTTTTGGTTTTTTAGCTCTTAGCTTCAAATTTGTCATTAGCAACGAAAAAATAAAGTAATTCGAAAATACTTTTTTTTATATAAAAAAAAATAACAGCCCCGATAATTTTTATTTCGACTGTTCGTTAGCTCAAGATTCGTGGCAAAAAAAAGGGATAATTTTTTGCAAAAGACACTGCGCAAATGGATGTTTGATAATAATAACCATAGAAAGCGAAAGAGCCGCATTGGTGATGATGACGGGGACCACCGTTCGGTCACGACCAGAGAGTCTCGTCTCGGCGACTCGCGGTATAAAACAATATTGATTGGTCGTACAATGCGGGTGGATTATGGGGTGGTTGGCCGGTAGGGTGGACGGGTGGGATCCGCGATGCATTGTGCCCGTTGCGTCCGGTCAAACTTTTCATCGTCCCTCGGTTGCGCTGGGCTCTCTGACGCGGCCTCTCTCCCTGCGCTCGAACCTCGCCTCGCCAGCATGCTTTTACTTCACCAGTGTATGGTAGAAGCAGCATGCCACGAGCAGTAGGAGCAGCAGGAGCAGCAGCAGCAGCAGCATCGGCATAGAGAGCCACCCTCGAGAATCGCGGGTGTGCGAGAGATCGTCGAGCCCTCAATCCTCCCCTGTAACCTGCCCTCCTGCTGCCCGTTGCTCTCTGTGTCCATCTTTCCTCCTTCAGCCATCCACGCTTTCGTCGACTCTATTCGCGCTTACTTACTCTCGCTCTCCTCCCTGTCGCTCTCCCTCGTTCATAGTCGAGGCCTGCAACTCTCTTCGGCAATCGCCTCATCGGCCTCCTCTTCGTCATCTCTTCACCGTCGTTCGACCGCTGCTGGCAAACTATACGTCGGTTGCTTCTCTTCCTCGTAGTCGAGGATCGGTGGAAAACCGCTTGCTTGCGCTCGCTCTCCTCACATCGTTCGTTTCTCTTCGCCCGATAATTATTGAAGTTCGTCTCTCGCTCGGTTATATACAACCCTCGCGTTTCCTTTACCGACTCGTATACTTCCCAATAGCCCCGGTTGCGCGTCTGCCGAGTCAAAAGCTGAAAGCATCCGCTCGCTCTTTCGCAGAGAGAGGGAAAGCATCTGGCGCGTACTTGTCTACTTATTTCTCTGAAGCTTTCAGCTATTGACCTGTGTATGTAAGTCATACAACGGTGTATAGGATGTATACGAATGAACGAAACGCCCGACAGTCTTAACGGAAGTACGTTAGTACTTGCGATTTATGTAATGAACAATACACAGACACGAGTCAATCTGCGACATGTCCGGTAGTTCATCGATTCTGCGGCTCACGGAACTCGAACAACGAGTAACCGCGTACCGGAGTATACTTTGCATACTGTGTGACTTGTGCGTGGATTCAACGATGCGTTATGTGAAACAATCTCGTATGGAGCTTGATGTACGACGTAACCAAGAGACGAGAGTTACATGTACGTTACGTGAGTCTCCGGTCTTCACGTCTTGTGTAACGTACCGCGACCCAAGCCTTTATTGAAGGACTCGATATCTCGATCCATAATATGCATACATATTATACCATGTACAGCGCGATATGTGTGTACGCGGGGGTGCAGCGATGTGCGTGCACGAGTGTGGGCAATGAGAGGACAACGAAGAGGGTGCAGAGTGAAGCGATCGGTCAGAAGCTCGGTCGGTCGGACAGGACGTCCGAAGGAGGAGAGATAGAATGGTGCATGGACCACGCAAATGTAGTGGCCTTATAGTACCTATGTAGGAATATGTAGGATACGTGAAAGGACCATAGGGAGTAGAAGGAGACGGATATATACAAGTGCACGGTCGAGCCTCTGTAGGCGATCACGGTACAGGATGAGTGGGCGGCGAGGCGCGTCACTTTGAAAAGCGTCGCGACGCCCGACGACTACCCTCGCCCAGGGACGCTCGAACTCTCGCGTTCTCTCGGCCAAGTACCATACCCGCGGGTTCTCCAGAACGGACGACTATAGTATAGATACCTATATATGACATATCTATGCAAGTATGGTACACGATGCATACTATATATCGGGGTAACTCACGAAAGAGAGAGAGAGAAACCAAGAGCAGCATCAGCCAACATACATGCCTAATGCCTCTGTATTCCTTCGCCTACCCTCGCGTTTCTCTCTGTCGAAACCCTTGCTTACGCCGTGTTCCCCGTATTCCTCGGACTCCCGAGAGATAACGGCGTACGTGAATGACGGTAAATGCTTAAAGTGAGAGAGTAACCGAGAAGCCGAGAACGAATGTTGCCGAGAGACGGAGAGAACGAACGACCATAGGTAGGGTAGAATAGCGAACGCACTCGAGGTAGACTCGAGAAACTGACCACAAGAGAACAAAATCGGTTGGTATGTGAAGTGGAAAATTATGCCTAGAATTGTCACAAGTGCGTGAACAATGGAGGCAATTTTTTTTTTTTTTTTTTTTTTCGACTCGTAACTCGAGAAATTATGTATTCCACGTGATCCGAAGAAGCAAAGATACTTGAGAAACTTTGCTGTAGAACAAAAAAAATCACTGTAGAGAGTTTTTAAGTGGAAAAAAAGTTGCCTAGAAGTATCACAATTGGATGAATAATGGAAGTAATTTTTTTTTTTTTTTTTTTCTTTCACATTGTAGAAGCTGCACATTTTGTTTTGTACGAGAAAAGAAAGCTGGTTAAAAGTGGTGCTATTATAATATGTTCACTCGAGAAATTCAGTAGTATACACACTGGGAAAGTAGGTATATGTGCGCAGAATGAGTCTGTAAAAATACGTCTTTGTGGAGCGGATTAATTAGATCGTAAAATTATAGGCATCATCCTGAGAGTAGAGGGAGAAATGATGTGAAGGGTTGTAGGATGCGCGCGAGGCCACCAGAGTAGCCCCCCTCCCCCCTCTCTCCCCATGCTACCCCCGTCTATCAGAAACTCTCGTCGAGGAGTTCGAAGAAGATAAAGAATGAAAACGTCGGTTGGGCAGCAGGGGTTGTCCAGTTTGAATCGCTAGTCGAAAACTCACTTTGAAAAGCTTCCATGGTACCGCGGGTTATAACCGTAGTACCAGTAGATTCTGCACTTTTGAAGCTGAACTCTCGGAACCACGGGATGGGCTGCCAACCCCGCGCTATAACGACCTACCCTTCGCCGGGCGAAGCAGTTCACGATGCAGACTCGAACAGCGTCCAAGTATCGTGTTCCTACAGGATACTTTAGTTCTATGATGCCTCGAGTCTCCGGCATCGTGAAAAAAAATTTTCGAGTACCCGCGGGAGAATCAACCCCACGGATCCCTCGAGCTCAACGGACATTCGGACTCTCGCTTCGGCTAGTTGAAGCTCTCTAACGTTTGCCGGTAAAATATCCGTCCGCGATCTCTCCATACTCGCTTCTGTACTTTAGGTGAGGTTGCGAGGAGGCGTAGACTCGGATAGTCCGACACACAATTCACTCTGACGACCGTAGTTTTCTCCTGTTCTCACATACGATACGGTATACCGCCGACCGAGACTTTGCCCGTACGTTTTCTCGAGAGATCGTAAACTCGAGAGAACGCTCACCGAGAGTTGTGCCATTACAGCCTCTTTTTTTCAACGCTGAAGGACACACAGTCGGTTGTACCTACAGAGATTGTGCAAAAGCAATTTTGGATTTTCCGAGCGGTGTTTCGTTCCACCTGTCTACGAGAGAAGTTGCACTTTCTTACGAAGCAATTAATCCCTTTCTGTATTGCATTCGAGTGGTTGATTACACGTGGAAGAATGGATGTAACAATAGATATACCGAAGTACGTCGCTACCACGGGTAAAGCCGAAGCGGAACGATGAGGAGGTTGAGAATTCCACAAACCAAAGAGCTGCCGGCGACTATTCTCGGTCGATTCGCTTTTGAAATAGTTTAAGCGTAGCTTCGCGTTCCCCTCCGCGGCCTCTTGGTGTGTTTGTCACGAAAGCTGTTCTATCCGCCACGTAGGAAGAGTGTCCTGGACATTCTTGACGCTCTCTCTGTCTCTCCGCGTTCGGGTAATTTATTTCTTGCTCGATAACTCCATGCCTGACCACGGAAACACCAACGAAGGACTGCTACAGCCCCTGTATCTCGCTCCCTCGGAGTTAATTTTCACACAGACACGAGAATGGGGAGGACTCTTCACTATCCAAGAATACTCGGTACAGCTAACTATTTCAAAATCAATTAAACTATCGAAGCTCTGACCTCGCACATGCTCCGCGTACGTGTATGTGGGCGAGTGTGCGATTGAATCGTTAATTAATAGCTAGAGGGCGTCGAGAACCTCACTCACCAATCTTTTATGGACAATCTGTCTCGCTTTTACCCGTTTCCACCCCGATTGGTGGAAGCCCTTCGCAATAACGAAGAAAAAAAAAACGAAAGAAACTTTCGGACCCTCGCGGCAAAGGTCATGAATATGGGATGAACGAAATGGGGAAACACAGAGACCCACGGGTGTTCGGACGTCTCCGCTACTTCAGTCTATACATATACCCTACACGCCGATAAATTCAATCGCAAATATCGAAGGAACGTGAGGCTTTAGCAGGCGACCGATTGTGGTCCGTTAAACGAATAAATGTGCAAATTTGACGAGGCCCGTCCTATGTGCCGCTAGCTCGTCGGGACATTTTCCCCAAAATGTACGATGCGAAGGTATATAAAGTTTTTTTTTTTTTTTTTTTTCCATACATTCGTATACATATGTATGTATAAACGAGGACACGCGTTAAAGCGTGTTTTTCTCGCACACCTACACACAGCTGTGCGCGTGCAAAGCGCACTCGAAAAAAATCCCAGAGTTCACAGGGAGAGTTCCAACGCTGTGCGTACGTGTGTGTATGTACGTACGTACAAGAGCGCCAAAACGCAAAAGCGTTCCTATACGCGCCGTACCGTGAATAAAAATAATTAACGGAACCTACGAACGTCGAAGCGTCCCCCCCCCTCCTCCCCCCGCGCCCTCATCCCCATGCCACGATTGATTTACGAGTGAGCGCAAAGTTCGGAGGCAGCGCGGGACTGCCACTGGTCATTTTGCGAAACCGCGTGTCCGTGGGGCTCGATTGATTTTTCTGGCTCTCCTCCTCTCGATTCAACCCTCTCGTTCCACCCACCGCCACTCTCCATCCCGTTTCATTCGAGGGTTTTTTTTTTTTTTTTTTTCTACTTTTTTTTTTATTCTCGTTTGTCTTTCAATCGCACCACGAGAATCAAGCATATCCACTGGTATTGGACATTTTTTTAATTTTTAATTTTTTCATTTCATTTTCATGTCCATTCGATATGCTAACACTCCGTCCTCTCACCGGCACTTGTAACGGTAATATAGGAGGGGGTGCGAGACGTTGCGATATCATTCGAAGCAAGCGAGTTTGCGAGTCAATCTTCAGTCAGAGAAAATTTGACGCAAAAATAACTAAATACACAAAATACTCATTTTGAGTGACAACTATCACGTCCTATGTTATTTTAGAGGCGCCCATAACGAAACATACGTTCGATTGGCAAAAAAGGAAAAAGATCGATGACGGACGCGATAAAAAAATTGATATCCACAATATTGTGTTTGCAGTTGCACTTGAAAGAGTTTGTTTCTCAGAAACTGAAATAAAGAATGCATCAACGTGAAAGGGGAATTCTGAATAATACCATCATATGTACAATCGCAGGGATGTTCGATCGTGTTTGGCCGGTGTTCTTATTTTGTATTATTTTCCCTATTCACTACAATCTTATGTGTTGTGTTATACTTGTACGCGATCTCGCGAATTCTCATGATCGAGCATAGTGTATGTGTAATTTTCTTTGAACGAATATGTTCGCTTCAGTTACTGCGAAAAAAAAAAGTGGTGAAGTACGCGTTCGTGCGCCCCCTGCGTATACTAATCTACTGTATACCATTTCGCTCCATGTCCAGGTGCAACTCGCATTTACTCGTGCGCTTCTTGGCCAAGTTTGCAGGTAGACGATGGGGCAGATGGTAGACGTCCCTCGGTAATAACCAGCGCGCGGTTTTACTTGGGGTAGCGAAGTATCCCTTCTTCTCTTTTCTGGGCCCTTTCCACCCTTAGTAAAGAAGTACCACAAGCCCCTATATTTCCCAATGTGTGTATGTGGAGCTGTCTCCTGGTTCCTCCCTTAAAAACGGAAGCTACCCTAATACTTCCAGTGATATCCACGAGAGGGAGAGAAATAGATAGATCGGAAGCATCGAGATATCGAGAAACGTGATGGGCACTGCCAGCACCTGGTCCATTCGCTTAATCTCGATGATGTAAGATGCTGTGCCAAAAGTCGACTGCATAGAGCACGGATTTCAGTCAATAAAACTTTATGTACCCCGAGGCAATATAAAGCACGAAGCATTAAAAAGGAAAAAAAGTAAGTAAGAGCTGAAGCTAACGAGACAAAGTGCAATTTGCACTATCCAAGAACGAAGCGTAATAGAGTACCATACACGGTTAGAGGAGAAAAAAAAGTCAAGAACGACCAAGAGGAAAAAAAAAAGAGAAGGTGGGGACAACACGGTACTCGTGGTAAACTTGCGCCCTCGGTGCGAGAAAAGCCGAGAAAAGCGCAAGGGACGGAGTCGAGTTGTGTTCTTACTGTCTCACTTCTTCTTTTTTTTTCTCACATACCTACGCACGTCTGTACGAAGCGAAGTAAGTGGCTACATCGTAGGTGATACGTAAGTCCACAGGTGTCCGCGGACAATGACTTCGACACTCAAACGCATCTTGTGTCCGTACTTTAACTTCACGTGCGGGTGAACGAGGAGCTTTCGCGGCGGGATGAGATAGTGTGAGAGTTCGGTTAGCGAAAGGAGCAAAGTACGCGTGTCACGAGATATTCGCTTATGTATGCGTGTGTGTGTGTGTGTGTCGGTCCTCAGAGTGGGATGACGGACGCCGACGATGACGACGACGACGACGACGACGAAGCGGACGAAGCCGACGACCCTACTGAGGGAAGTCTCTTAATTTCCGTGAGCGGAGACAAAGGAACGACGAGTGACGGGAGGGCTCGGCAGCGCGGAGGAAAAAAAAGGAAAAAAAAAAAAAAAGAAAAAAAGAAGCGAGGGCTCGAGAAAAGTGACGGGATAGAATGGAAGGGCCTCCTCTCACTTTTCTCGAGCTCACTTTCCGCGTTCCTGAGGCACGAGCCCCTGTGCAGTCCCTCGCTCGAGTTAAAAAGAAAAACGCAAACAGCAGAGATGACAACAAATGCCACACGATGGGGGCTTCGAGTTATAAGAGCCTCACGAGACACACGACGCATCATCGTTATTTTCCCGTTTTGACTCCGCGCCCATCACCCACGTATCTTCAATATCCAAGATGGTTATCTCTCAATTATCCTATAGAATTTCTCAATAGAGAGACTACACGCGTTTGGGACAGATTTATAAATTCTTTTAGAGGGATCGCGATTGAAAAATACCGAGCAATTATCTGTTTACCTCAGTTAGATGATTTCACTTGAACCGATCGGGCTGCGGAGATATAGAAATAGGAGCGATAGAAGAGTCCCCGCACGCACGGTTCTCGTGTTCCACGAATTAAATCCATTATCTAGGTGCCATTGTCTCGGGTGTCCCGACGAAACCGACATCTGGTTAAAAGAAAAAAAAAAAAAAGAACATACACACAGACACAAACAGAAAAAGATCAGAGAGAGCGGAGAGTACCGGAGGAGACATAGAGATACGGACAGACAGACAGCGAGGGGCCAGCTGTCCGAGAAAGAAGCATCGAGATAGATCTCGAGTTACTATCCCCATGGGATGACGAGCCGGTTCCACCTCCCGTTGCGGGTGGGTGTGCGTATCTTCGCTATGTTCTGTTTCTCGTCTTCCGTTTCGTCTTTTCTTCTCGCTTTCTCTCATACGCTTCGTCTTTACTTGTCGATCTCTCTTCCACCTTCGCAGATTATCGGCCAAAGACGATCATCTGCTCGAGGGTGGTCTTCGGTTCTTTGCCTCTGTGTTATAGTTATACCCATAACTTTGATCCTATATATTAGACCATTCGTAACAAGCACCGGAGAGCGTGTCGGTGGCGCAAACTCGTGTTTTTGAGTAAACATCAGCCGCTATCTAGATCTGCACCATTATACTTCTTCCCTTTCTCGTTCGCGTGGTAGAGCCATTCGATCTCCAACATGCTTTCGCGGTCAGACACTACCATTTTCTGCCAAAAGAAGCGAGCAGCGGCAGAAGCGGCGTGCCACAATTCACCGAGAAAAATCGGTGTTCGGGGTCATTGTCGGTTGGGCACTCGAGCGAATCGTTTTTACCCGCCGGCACGTTCCCTCTTTTGCATACACATTTCCTCCACAATATATCTCAGAAACAAAATTCTAAAGCTTCTTTTGTCGAAAATTGCGATCGAAGAACGATAGTTAAGAGGCAGAATATCATGGTTAGGAAATGATTGAGGGTCTGCGCGAGGAACTTGAGAATGATACCGGAAAGGTTGGACGTGTCGATCCTTTCAGGATGTTGACGCAACGGGAGCCACTCGTGTCTAATATTTATCCGGCTTCGCGAGTGAGGGGCCTGACTGAGGTACGCAGAGAAAGAGTGGTGACGATGAGGGGTTCGTCACAATAGTACGGATGCAGGAAATGTGCCCGAGTCATCTTTGACTTCCAACCGAGAAATGTTACGCGTTTTAATATTGATCCTCGAAAAGTTTAACTTCAAAACCGCAAACGAAAGAAAAGGTTATGCGTGTGGGCGATTCGTGCGCATTCATCGCGAGCCCCGTATACAACGTATCTTGTTATTTCCGGAATATATTTTCTAGCAGGTTTCACCCTTTACGAAGTCTTCCGAGGGGTCGTGGACAGAGCTGAATTTCTTCTTCACCTTGACGCAAATAATAGGTGTAACTTGGGTATCGGGTATACAGGAGAAAACACTTTTGCTACGTTTACGCAATGGCATCGTTTTGACAAACATAGACTTTGTAAGGCGAGCGAATATAATGTTGCACTTAAGGCGTAATAGCGATAAGCACGCAACGACGATTTTACAAATAGGTATTCTAGTCTTCTCGGCAATTTACTCCTCTGAGGGAAAATTTTCCGTCGAGAAACTCCGCGTATTTCTTTCTCTTCCCGTCATTCCTTCGCCGACACCTAGCGATTATCTCTTCACGAACCTCGAGAGTTTGAACAAAGGTGTCACTTCTTCGCTCGGAGAACCCTTCGTGGCTCGGGCCCTCTTCTTTGCCTCTCGTCTCGACACTGCAACGTACTACACTATACTTATCCGCAACCGTACCCCGTGTCGCATCCCATCACCCGATATCACACGGCTTCCCCGTTTTTCTAGTCTTTTCGTCCGGAAACATCTTGAAAACTCTCTCACTCCGTTTAATCCTCATTCTTTATACAGCCATTCTCCTTCTTGCAACTCACACTCCAGTTCTCTCTCTCTCTCTTTCTCTCTCCAGACTTTTCAACCCTTAAGAAAGCGAAACCTCTCCCCAACCCCTTGCGAGATGTTTACCGAGGGAGAAGAGCCCACGGGCGTTGTCTCCGCTAAGAAAGTGCCTACTTTATCTTCGGCCCTCAGTAGAATCACCGCGAAACTTTCTTCCCTCGTCTCGAGGGTTGACTCCAACAGGTCACAAGACAGCGTCGTTCAACGCCGGTACCCATTCCAAAGCTTCGAAGAGTTTGCACTATGCTCATCCGTCAGCGGAAAGAGTGCGAAGGATATAAACACGCCGATAGGAGAAAAGAACGAAGATAGAAACAAGTGCCGTTTGTGGATTCACCGAAGGAGTTTTCTCAACCCCTCTCGGTTCTAAGATTTTCTTCAAGATTTTCCGGTCCGCGGGCCATGGGGCACAAGGGCGCGATGATAGGCGATACCGATATAGAAGCCGTTGTACGACGTCGCACCCTCTCGCCACGAACGGAAAGGAAGAACGAGGGGTGGACCTGTTGAGCTAAGAAACGCGGAAAGGAGAATAATCCGGTGGTAGGGGGGCTGTTTTCTTAGGTGAAACAGATCTGAGAAAGTGCTTTCCCGGGACCCTTGCGAAACTCATACCCAAGCCACTTTCTACCTCGGGAATAAGATATCAACTTGTTGCTTGGCCGCTCTCGTGATATTGAGTCTCAGCCAAGCATTTACGAGCCACCGATGCTTTTATTTCATTTTTTTTTCCTTCCTTTCTTTTACCGCGCACTGCAAGTCGCTACTGCGGCACGCGAGGTCTACTTTCTCGTTGAACTATGTTTGTTTGCTTGGCTTGTTTCGTTTTTTTTTTTTTTTTTTTCGGTCTTCCATACTTGTTGTGTTCTTCGGTATTCTTTTATTATTTTGGATTTTATGTGGCGACACTTAATCGTCAGACAGAACCAGTAGAGCTGTGCATAGTGTGTGAGAAAAAAAGAAGAAAAAGGGATAAACGAAACAGCTTACCTCGAATGAAAGTGCGGCAATTAAAAGCATTCAGAGTCGTAAATCGCAGCCCGTTGACTTTACGTCGTCGGAGCCGCGCCAGCGTGCTTGTGATTAACGAGAAATATAAAAAGTGCGTTAAAAGCTCCGAGCCCTTTTTACCAGTCCCCGAAGGATTTGTTGCGTCTTTTTTTTTTCTTCTTCTTTCTTTCCTTCTCGGAAGCTCGTTGACTCCGACGACGAGATACACAGTTCCCTCTGTCATTTACTGCTTCGCGAGTCCTACCTCGAGACAGTGGCCACTCGGCTACGCAGCAACTTGTTGAACACTCCGTGTAAGATTGTCCGAGCTAAGAAGCCACTTGTTGCACATTTGAGGGCTTCTCGCCGTCGTCGTCGACGACGTCTTTTCCCCCATTCCACGTTCGTGTTGAAGGCACCCTCGGGGGTCCCGTCTGAGGATACTCAAGACACGAATAAACCCCAAAGGACTTCCTTCTGTCTATTTTGCTTTTTCCTTAGACCCTTTTCTTCGCAACCCCCATGAATTATCTTCCAGTGAAGTTGGAAAGCTTCTTTTGAATCGAGCAATCGAGGGAAACTCGCGCAAAGAAAACGACTCGAGGGCAATTAGTTTTGTTGAAAGTTCTTCGCGAAACGTTTAAACCAACATCAACGCTCGACGGAGTGGAATTAATTAAACGAATTGAAATAAACAAAAGAAATGAGAACAACAGTATACCAAGCGGTGAATCTGCTTCATATCGGAGTATGAGACGGTGACACCGAGAACGAAAGGGGCGTTCGTTGATGGGCCACGTGCCTGCTGCCCGAGCTATTTGGTTTCATTCTACGACGCCCACGTCCGATAGCGTCGTGCGTAATGGAACATTTAATGAGCTATCGAGTGGCAACTCCAGACGTAAATGCGCTGTCGACCCTCGGCCTACTCGCTCTGTGAATCCCTCGATCTATTTAACGTCACCCGATGCGCGTCGATTTGCCGAACGGAGATTAATTCATTACGTTGTTCGATCATTTATTCGCTATTTATCGTTTCGTCTTATAGGAGAAAAAAAGTCAAAAGATAGAAAAACAGATTTTTTCTTAAATATTAATATTTATTTTCTAACTTCAATTTTGGTCAAACTTTGCATCGTCTTCAAAATTGCTTCGTTGGCTCACTGATATTGTTCTAAATTAGCGGAATTCCGATTCTAGCTCTGCATATCTCGATCAATCATCTCCGAACTCCTCATAATCGAGAAACCCCTTTTAGGGTTGAACGAATCGAATTATTCGGCTGGAAGATTGAGTCATTCGTTAGCGAGTGATTCCGCAGCGAGTGAGAGAAGAAAGTTAACTCGCCTCGAGATTGAATCTTGCGCCATAGAGAATAAGACTTTCGATAGATGAAGGAAAGGAAGGGGAAGGGGGAGAGATATTCAATTTTATCAACCCCCGCGATAAAGTGCAAAACTCCTACAAGGGTTACGTACTCGCAAACCTAAGGACGCACCACTTTCGTTCTGTCTTTCGATCAACAACCGAAGATCATCCGTTTTGCTTTTATCGAGTTAAACGAGTGAAACGGAGGTCTTCGTCGTACGATATTGGAAATACATGGTGCGTAAATGTATTCCTAGCTATGCCGTTACACATAGACGTGTCTCCTTTGTCTACGGGGCCATCTGTCACCCTCGAGAGCGCGCGATACGAGAGCAGTCTACAGTCGCAATCCGCGTGTCTGCTTTCAGGGTGTTATACTCCGTGAGGGTGCGCAAGCGAGCAACAACGACGACGACGTCGACGTCGTCGTGCACCCGTTCGTTTTTCCGTTTCGTTTCTAGCGGCCCGAAGTTTCACACATAACCAAAAGAACGTTAGCGGGAGTATGGCAAAGGTAACCTCTGTAGTGGCAAAGCGTGAGAGAGAAACGAACCTGATACGATAGGCGCGATACACGTTAGAAATATGTGTGTATACGAAAGCGCGAGCGATCGAGATAAAAGAGAGATAGCGGGCCGACAAGTAAGCGGCAAGCGAGCCTCCGGGATGTATCGGACGGTATTGATTTTACTTCGTGTCTATATATATACATATACGTACTCGTATTTGCGGGATGTAGGTATATAGACGCATGCGGAACATAGTGTAAGACACAAGACGTTGAGACATTTTATTAAATTCACGCTACTCGACTCGAGGATACGATCCTGACGTCGTCGATGTTGAGAGAGAATGCAAAAAGAAATTCAATCATTTGATAGACTGTCAAGGAAAAGTAAATGATTTCATTAGAAATAACATACAAGTTATAGCTCTGTTGATACATGCATCATGTATCGTCGATGATTAAGTTCCATTACGTCAGAATTAATTGACTAATTAATAACAAACAATAATGTTTAGGGTATATATATTAAACGAATATTACCGAATATTAACCAGACGTGGACGTTGATATTCATTATAATATCAAAGCCTTACGAGGATGAGAGAGCTACTTTACTTTTCTCCGAGCGGAGTTATCTCGCCATAGTTACAGTGCACCAGAGTTTCAAGGTATTTCCGGAAGTTTGTGTGTGTGTTTACGAGAGATTCTCGAGTACACCGGTCAACTTGGCAGTAGTCCCGCGCGCACGAAGAGGTACCACACTTGTCTCGGTACAGTAGTAGAGCTTAGGAGGGGAAACCAAAAGGGAAGAAGAGATCGGAGCGCGGAGAGACCAAGAGAGAATAGCTAATACATCACAAACTTGGGAACAAAGAGGAGGATGTCGTGGTTGGGAACCGTTGAATCAACGGGGGCGCAGGCGAGCGAGCGATCTCTCCACGCTAAAACTTTACCTATTTGTTAAGTCTCCTGGAACCCCCGGAGACTGTCTCAGATACTCCCGGTGGGTCTCGCGAGCGCGCTCTCGTTTTGCGAAGCGAAAATGACTGTGTTGCCGGCACGTTGGCAACGCTGAATTTAGAACAAGCGTGTTCACTGACGACGAAAGTCTTCAATGCTTTATTCTACAACCACCGGCTCGCACACCGTACCCCGGCTCTGTCACACGCTCGCGCGATAACACGATCGTCAAACTAAACTTTCTAAAGCTCCTTTGGACACAATGTATCGTCGAGTAAACTTGAACAGGCAGGTAAAGGGAACGTAAGAGAAATACGTTTCTCGATGATCAGACAAGAATTACTGGCGGATAAATTCGTTGACGAAAAAAAAAAAAAAAAAAAAGCAAACGAAGTCGAAACAAAATCGATGCAATTTCAAACGCGAATAAAAAAAATACGAGAATCGTATCGAGTGCGACGAAACACTGTGAGCTTTTATTCTTTTTCTTCCTGTATCACGTTTTCTCTTATACTTCATGCGAGACGGCGTTGAGAGAAGGAGGCGAATACAGTGAGGGGGGGGTGGGGAGGTCTAGGGGAGTTTCATTGTTACGACAATATCGCCTTAGGCGACATTGGCGAAGGCAACCCTTGCGAATTCGTCGCTGCCACCCCTTCCCTTTTTCGTGTGGACGTCGATGGATCAGAGACAGAAATCGATTTGTCTAACGCTATAACAGAAGTCTCGATCACGCGATCGATAGTCGCATCATATATTAAAAAAAAAAAAACAAAATTCTATATATTAATTGATCGATAATTTTTTTCTGTTTCAGGGTACAGCATCTTCCGCATCGCCCACGATAACGTTCATCGTAAGTACATAAAAACTATTCTATATACATATATATGTATCTGAGAGTCTTACGCCAATGTGTGTTCGCGAACGGCGGGGAGTTTAGTTGAGGGGGTGGAGAAGGTTTGACAATGGCAGCGTGCCTGCAGGAGGGCATAGAACTGGGGTATGGGGAATTTCTCGTCGTCGTCATCGTAGTCGTAGTCGTCGTCAGTCATCCGCGGGAAGGTGGGGAAAGGGATGTGCGGGGATGGAGTTGGTGGTTTTTTACCGAACGGAGGTGGAGACGCTCTAAGGTACATAATCATGCTTGCTGATTCCTTCCCTAATAAAAGTCGCACTGTCACCGATGAGGCTCTCCCGTCGTGTCGTTGCAATGTGGGGGTGCACAATCCCCGGTACTCACCCGTCGTTGCAACGTCGCTATCCCTACGCCCCCTCCGCCCCTTCTCCCTGTTCGCCTCTCTCGCTCTCTCGGTACATAGCCCGCGCAACGGTGAGCCTCCCGCAAAGCCGAAGCTTCACGGGTGACGAAGACAAAAAGTGCATGGCCTGCAGCAAGCGTGATGCACAACCCTTGCGATCAGTCTAAAGAAAGAAAGAACGCAGTAGGTATAAATGAAGTTGGAGCGAGAAACCGAGAGTCGTACAGAGAAAATCGGTATGATAACCACGTGCTCGTTCGTGATTTCGCTATATCGTCGAGGCGGACAAAATACAAAGACAGGATAGAGAAGCCTTGCGCACAGGAATTACACGAGGGAATGCACAACGGCGCCCGGGTCAGAAATGCTTCGCGTTGCACCATCTGAAGTTGCAGTTTTTTTTCTCATTTCTCGATATATATGCACGGTACGCAGGGGCCATGTATATATACGAGAGTTACTGTACTCGAAGAAAACCATTCGTTGTACAATCGTGCGTGGGTTATTATCGTATATAATACCACGCGGGTTACTCAAGGAGCGAATGCATGCGAATCGTTCGAATTGTGGGGTTGGTACTCCCCTGCATGAGAATTCGGGGAGTCGCAAAAAAGGAGCGGATAAAAGTTGGGGGAGTTTCGGATATTCGCGATACGGATAGCATGCAATGGCAAATAAATACTTCGCTTGCAAAAAGACCATCCGTAGTTGTAAGCGCTCGTAAGTACTGACAAATAACACGATCGTGAAGCAATCTAATTGTCTCCACGTATTAGATAGTTCTCGGTGCTACAGTCTCTTTTTCTTTTTTTTTTGAGAAATTAAAGACTGAACTGAGATTTAAATAAACAACAAAAAGAAAAAGGTCTATTGGTTCCTGCTGCTGTTTCGAAGGCGGGATAAGGGATTAGGGGAAGTTTCTCGGTTTCTCAGTGGGACCCCAGTCGGAGATCTCTTTAAAGGGCCCGTTCGGTAGAGTGCGGGCGCGTGTAAGGGTCCTTCGCGTAGACAGGTCTCAAGGTGCGTGCCTTCTCCGAGGCGCTCGGTGGTTTAAAGACCCCGTGGGTATCTTACACACTATACTATACTTTTGTATAGTGTTCCCTGTATTACCAACATAAGTTCCTCCGACGTTCTTCCATGCTGCTCGTGCGGACGAGAGAACGCCTTGCCAGATGTTGCGACCTACCTTACGAACTCACACACCGTCTCGAGTCGTCTGTGTTTCTCTACCGACTCTCACACGCAAACACATTAAATAGATTTCTCGTAGAAAGCGTTAGCCGCGACCGGCCCAACTTAATCTGGTATTCGAAACTCGGTCACGAGACTTGGCGCTAATCTTACGACGATGCCTAACCATCGGTATGCATGCTTCCAATGGGCGCACGCCCCCATAACTCGATAATAACGCTTCTTGATGCGCGGTCCCGAAGCCGAAAGGTAAAAGAAAAAAAGGTGAGAGCAACAGACATACGTAGGATTCGGTCGATCGACATATGTTACCGAGTCATTGTAATGGGCCATCCTCTTCATCTACGCACGCGTGAACCCGACGAAGAGGAGGCGATACGCTTGAATTTCGTGCCTCGAGAACGCTCAACGGAGTCCCGGCAAACCATTCATTATTTCTCTAATCTTCCGTTAGAGAGATAGGAAACGCAATCGAGAGAAAAACGAAGAAAAGCGAACGAAGGAAGAAGGAGAAAAGAAAGAAAGAAGAAAAAAGACGGAGAAACAGGCCGTGAAAAATTGGGCCGGATATCGAGAAGAGGGCGAAGTGGAGGTACCGCAATATGTTGCATACCGTTCCAGAGGGAGTTAACACGCCGAGAGCAGAGACGAAGAAAAAAATATATAAATGGGGGTGGAGGCGAAGAAAAACGCTTTAGTTTGCCCACTTCGAAGTCTGCCTCGTGTCGATTCGCCCCGATGGATCGTTAGTTACAGTATACGATGTCGAGTCTCTGTTTTCGATCTCTCTCTCCTTTTTTTCCATCTTTTTTTGTGAATTTCTTCTTTCTCTTTCGCCTTTCCATCGTTTAAACTTGAGCACAGCACGCATCGGAGAATTTATAAGTATTCAGAGTTTAATGCAAAAGCTGTTCCGTATCTCGTTGAGCTTCTGATACAGAACTAATCCAAACAGAGGCCAGTGCAACGAGTCCTTTTGGCTCGGTGAAGTGTTGGAAATGAAGCCGTTAGGCGGTTGGCCAGCTGCGCACGCTTCTGCACCCGGAAAAGTCCTTCGCTCTATCGCACCTCCGAGTGGATCCTCCTCGCGCGCCGCTTTACCGAACTGTATATTTCCTATTGCTGTTAACTGTACTACCGCCAACTACGACCAACGCAAAGAGGCTTTAATGCGATTGTGTTACGTCGGTTTCACGGGTACCAGCATTGTGTTTGTGCCACACAAACCGCCCACGCACGCCCCCATTCGGCGCCTCCAGGGCGCACGACCGGAAGTCTCGTGCTGCGAATTAGCTGGAACTACGAAGGCAGGATTTACAAGCACTGACCATTGCTCGTGCTCCGGACCAATGCTGCACAGTGGTCAACTCTACGTCTTGGCTATGGAACTTCTACGAGCGACAAATCGTTGGGTTTTCTCTTTGCGACCTCTCGCTAGCACCCGGACGTTTAAAGTCTCTTGCGCAGCAAGGAAGTATCCCTCGTTATCTTCCAAAACGAGAAACCTATTGAGTCGTATAGACCGAAAGTTTTGGCTTTCTCGATGCCCACTTTGCACTCTGTCAGCGCCCGAAAGGACAATGCTGGACAAGTTCCGCTCTGTATAGCATTCAAGCTATGAGCAACAGTGCGGGGGTTGTAAATCGCGCGCTGTTCATTCCTTCTTCCTAACCAGGTTCGTTCTCGATTATTCGGATACCGGTCTTCGGTAGTTTTGGTTTTTGTATATAACGATCTCGTAGAAATAGAGACGAGACCTTGAAGACCAGTAGTCACCAGGGGGGATCTCTGCTCTTCTCAATCTCACTCTTACTTCTGGAAAGGAAATTTTTTTACCTCGTCTTTACGACAACCTATTAAGACCTTAGAAGCCCCTTATTACCGAGCACTGACAAATTGGTCAATTGTGCGCCATCGAAATACGAAGGTTAACCGTTAAATTGCAGTGACCGCACTGGACGCAAAGACGACTTTGTAGAAACGCGAACAAATGTTTTTTTTTTCTCCGAGCTAAAAGTATCCGAGAAATCGGTATGAAAAGAAATCGTTGACTAAAATTTCGGACACAAATATAATAAAAATGTAATAACGAGAATAAAATTCGGAAAAAAAAGAATACTGAAATTCACTTGGAGGTAACGTTTTAAAAATAGTGAAATTATTTTTATATTTTAGGCGCTAAATTTGTTCAATCACCAATAAAAAAATGTCAACGCGATATAAATTTATTACTGTAGCTAAAAGAAAAAAAGAATCCATGTGTAGCTAATGAGGGGAACCCTTCGCGAACAATGATTTTTTTTCTTCAGACGATGAACTTTAGTGATATATCTACCGCATAAGCAAAGCGGAGGGGGGCAATCTTTCGGGGGGTATCGAGGAATTTCAATGGGGCGGGTCTCTCTCGGCGTCTCGTGTATTGCACCCTTCGCCAAGTCTATACTGTAGTTTAGACTCTAATGTCGAAGCAGTAGCTCGTGCGAGCTACCTGAGCAGCTGCGCCGATCAACGCAGCACCTATATATATATACAGTCACACGTGCACACATATATGGGGCTACCGCTTCCCTTTGCCGAAGTTTTATTTTTATTTTAGCTCGCCTTATGGGTCGTATGGAACGATGGCGCGAGCGTAAGGGGCAAATGGTGAGGAGGTGGTGAGGGGGAGAAAGAGAACTTGAACAGAGGGGAAAAGATGATGGGGAGACCCCATCAGGATTGCTAGACACCGCCAGGTACCCCGTGCAGGGCTCGACGTCACGCTCGAGAGGGGGTGCCCATCTGCCCCCCTAACGAGTGCGTGACGTCAGGTGTGACGACGCGTACACCCCGGTTAAGAAGCGTCTGTCTTACACAGAGCTGAGCCAACAAAATTCCATGCAAAACGTCAACTTTCTCGACGGCAAAACTATCAAAAATACTGATTTACTCGTTCTTTCGAAAATTTCACTAAAAAAAAAGTACCATTTTATTTTTATTTTTTTCCACCAAATTTTCGAGAAATTCTTAAAGTAAAACTTTTTAATTCAGCAATTTATTTTTTATTCATAACGGCAACGTAGCAGCCGTCAGCACGTGCGCCTTATGGCAGAATTTAACGCTTCGTCGTTCACGCAACAAAGTTCTTTGGTAGTTCGTAAAACCGGTGGACGGTACGCTCAACAAGTATGTATTGTAAGTTCGAATATACTACGATATCGTGTACTAAACTAAAAATACGATTGCGCTTATTTTTATTTTTTTGTTATTCTCTCGAGTTGCCAACGATGAAAAATAATATTTAAGTGGACTCTTCAACAGAAGTGTAGAGACGCAGAGATATATCTCGACGACTGGTAACTCCTCTTCTGCACTCTAACATTTATCGCAGTAGGCGTTTTTCCGTATCGTCGCCGAGCAAGTCCGTTGAATTATTTCACTCTATCTCGGCGCTACTGGGGATATACGAGTTATCAGAAACTCGAACGTTCCGTTTCTCATCTCTCGCGGCTCTTCGCTGATAATATCGTGTGCGCATATACACGAACCGGCTGCGTCACACGAACAGCTCTTTTTCTCATTCTTCGAAACATTTGTTTTTAACATAGCAGAGAATAGAAAGCAATTCTCAATCACTAGAGCATACAGGACTTTGCAGGGACTCGTCATGAGGACCGCGTGAAAAATCGATTGACGCAATCATCGAGTACTCATAATTGTTTTCCGTCAGTCTAACACCCTTGCAGTCGATTACTATTTTTTTTTTCTTTTCCTTTATCATTTTTCCATTGAGGTGATTAAGTGGATCGTAGTTGTCGGTATTGTTAATTTTCTTTTTTTCGTTCGTTTTTTTTTTTTTTTTTTTTTTTTTTTTTCCTTTAAGCAGTTCGAATATAAAAAGAGTGAGAGGAAATACTTGCGGGTCTATGGACTCGGCTCGGTCGGGTGGCGTCGAACCCGGGACGGGGCACACGTCACGTAAACATCTGCCGGGTCGCGGCGCGTGGCTCTTCTCGATCGAAGGTACGATGCCCGAGCCGAACACCAAAGAGAGCCAAAGCCATCTACCTCGGCAAAGGGGCTCCCCGAACTGAGACAAAGAAAAAGTGACGTACCGGCGCAGCTGCGAATGTGACGTAGAGAGACCAATGCGTGGCCCCACGGCAACTTGGCCATCGCGTACGACACCGCGAGACACCCTCTTTCAATTTTTCCGACTACCTTGGCGAACATATATCGTCATTAATATTCCTCACCAGAATTCTAGATTTTGGTGAGCCAAAAATTCTGGCAGAAAATTTTTAATTCTTGCAGTCAAAAATTCTAAATTTACCTCTAAATTCTAAACCTCATATTCGAGCACACAATTCGGATTTTTTTTTTTTTTTTGTAAATTACCGAGCGCCTTTCAAGTTTCGTCCTCAAAGTACGAAAAAAATGAAAAATTTCTTTTTCGTTTTTTAGAGGGCCTTAAGTCTTTTCAACCTCTCGTTTTCGAGTCGAGTCTGAGAAGAAAATTTCTCAGTATTTTCAGTGTTGAATAGCTTGATGCTCGCCAGACACGCCAAGTTTCTCGAGGATTCGGGGCATATCTTGGGGTACATCCAGAGACTTTAATTCGTCGGAGGGTGCAGTCTCTTCGCCCCTCGAATGTCCGACGTCCTGTGAAATGACTCTCGTCTACCGTCTCGACTATACTTTAGTACTATATACGTTAGGTGCACTGTGTAGAGTCGGTACCCTTGATTCTCTCTAGTTAACAGCCCTCACCTCTCTCTCTCCTCTCGCACCCTGAAACGTTCGTCTCGTCGTTATCTCACTCGCTCTCGCCGTCCCCGTCTCTCGGAAGAAAAGAAGCGAAAGCCGCGAGTCCATCTTCAAAGCTGCAGTCCGTTTGCTAGATGCAGCCAAGTTACGCTTTGCTCTATATATATTTTTATGTATATATCTATACTTTGCATCTCTCCCATCGCCCTCGTTTGCTCGCTGTTTCGCTCAGTCACTCCTCGTAGCATTGGATAGAAATAGGGGGCCAAAGTGAGATAGAATAGAAGCGAGAGACACGCCAAAGCGCTAATCTTCCGAGTAGAGATGCTAATGAAAGCCGCTGGAACGTTCTGTCTTTACAGTGATTTCTTTTTCTTTTTTGTTTTAATCTTTCTTCGTTCTGTAATCCTCCGTTCGTCTCGTTTCTTCTCGGCTATTCTAAATAACGATTATTATTCTTTACCCGGTGAGACGTCGCGTACTAATTAATGACAATAGAGTTAATCCTGTAACTCTTTGAAGCCCGTTAATGCCATTCTGCAACGTCTCTTTCGAATGAAAAAAAAAAATACCAATAATAACAAAAGTTCTCAATTATCTCAAAAATGTCACGAAAATGTTGTCAAGAATTCAGTAGTCTTATGAAATAATAGTAACTTTAAAAAAAAATTTATAAACATTTTTTTTTTTTTTATAATTTAAGGTAAAAATTAAATATATTTCAAGTTTCGCACGAAAGTCTTAAACTCCAAATCGAAATAAAATCGATCATATTTTTTTTTTCTCTTTCACCCTTTCGGCTTGTTGACATTGTCGGGATTATTGTTGCGCTGTTAAAGCTGCGCGTGCCGACAGTCGAACAGCTGAGTGCAAATCAGCGTGATCCGAGTAGTTGGAGCGAAACGCGTACGCTCAGTTGAAATACAGTAGGAGACGTCCGTATCCTATAGTTATTACAAGTACCACAATGCAAGTATGCTGCGCGCGCCGATTTGGCACATAGAAAATTTCAATAAGTCGCAATCAGAGACAAAGTCTCGCGTGCCTGAAGGGAATAATACAAGTTCCCTTTCGGGCTTCTCATTATTTACCTGATGGTCCTCCACCCTTGAGGGGTTTACAGCGCCCCTCATACCTATTCGCCTTCCACGACTACTCTCCCGATAATGCACCAGCGCGCTTTTCTCGACTCGCATCTGCCGAAGCACGCGACGCCTCGTCGTATAAGGCCATCGTCAGCCCCCCTTCTGCGCAGAGGCATAACACCACGATGAAGAAAACAACGCGAGGGTTCTCGCTCGTTTAGTTACGATTTGTCAGACTCTATGCCACACAGAGCTGCATCACGAAGTATAATAATTCAATTTTCCTATTCTTCTTCCTCACCACGATGAATTCCATTGCAATTCGCGTTTTACGTACTTGGAATTGCAAAAAAAAGCAAAGCGTTGTAAACAATGTTTACGAAAGTGTGTTGAAACGAGAATAATCTCGAAAGGGAGTAGGGCTAAGGGTACGCGAAGAAGGAAAGAGTTGAACAGAGAGTAATCGTTGAACTATAGTGGACAGATGCAGAGTAGGTATAGGTATGTAGGTACAGAAGATATTCTTTCCCGAGAGGGCATTCGTAGGATTTTGGGTGAAAAGAACGCGTAGCGAAAAGATTGAGGGTGGGTATGGCATATAGACGCATAAAATTGTGGTGCGGCGGCCGTGTCCCTTTGAGAGCGAGAGAAGAGCATCGTCGATGGTCGTACCGGGAACTTCTTTGCATCCTGTATCGTACGGTGAACAAGCAACGAATCTATTTCGTTCACCGTACGACGAAGCTGGACGCGGAGCATCAACCCTTTCGCATCTGTCCCTTCGCGTGGCAGAGATGCAAAAAGGGGTTGTTGGCGATTCTCATTCGGCCATTATATCCATATACACACAGACATCGAAAGGGATAGAGAAAGAGAGACGGTCGGGTTTTGTATACGAGATACAGATGTTGAGTCGTGAAAAACCAACATGCCGCAAATAGTGGGTGCGGACCGTGACCGTTCGAGTGGAAACTAGAAAATCGAAGGAACCCTTAGGCTCGGGTTTCTTAAAGATACTTCTTCAGACGAAAACCGCGCGCTGACGCGGTGTTATCCTCGAATTCGTTCGATTTGACACAAGTGAGAACCCGCAACGAGAAGGAGAGTGAGAAAACTTCGCACAGCCTGTGAACCATAATAGTACGAGAAGAAGAGAAAAAGAATGAAAAAAAAGAGAACGCGAAGGAGAACGACTCCACCGGTCCACCGGCAGCAGCCATCACCAGGTGTATCTTCATACGCCTGTCACCTGCTTCCTTCGAAAAAATCTTCTCTTTTCCCTACTCCAGAAAATAACAAAAATTCCATAGAAAAATCATTGCGGCCGATACTTTAGCAGATATTTCTTTTAAGCCTTTCGTCTATCGCCACAATGTATCGTGTTTAGATTCATCGTTTATGAACTTAGATAAAATAACACAAAATAAGAGCAACGAATCGTAAGAAGATCATTGCACTCTGATAAGTTTTCCATTAAATTGTTATTTCGTGGATATTATTGATAACCGAAGATTGTTTTCTTTTCAAGATCTTGAGACTTTCTAATCGCGCAGTTTTGTAGTTCACAAATAATTTTTAGGCATCCAACTCTCCGTCGCTCGTTCACAGACTCGCGATATTTTTTTTTGTATATTTTTTTTTTATTTTTTATTTCATCCGCGTCGCTGCTCGGACCGCTCAGCGATCAATGAATTGAAGCGTCCGTCCGTTTTTTTTTTTATTTTCTTTTTGGTCAGCCTCGGCTCTTTTTCTCTCTCTCTCTCTCTCTTTCGTCCTCGTCGGATGCACCGGCGCGATACCGAGCTCCATCTCCTTTCCACCCCCTTCGGTCCTCGTTCTCCTCTTCGTCCACCTCTTTTCAGAACCCAGCCGCGGCTCCCCGACTCCCTCTCTATCCCACTTGGCGGACTTTCTCCCGCTATTTCTTTCTCTCTCGGTCACACATCGACTCGGTTTTTCGTGTATAATCTCTCCCCTCTCTCTACGATTTCACTCTTTCGTTAGCTCTCTTTCTATATCGTTTCGTTCCCTCGCGGCGCTGCTTCATCAGCCATACCGCCCTCCTCGTCGAGTTTCTCTTTTCCCCCCTCGGACCTCTCTATCGACCAATCTATTTGTCTATCCGTTTCTTCCGCTCTCGCTTCTCCGTTCACGTTTCTTCCTTCTCACCGGTGCCCACTGCTCGATCCCACACGGCTTTTTTTCTAAAAATTCTTCTTCTCGCTCGCGCTCATCCGTTGGACTTTTGCTGTACCAGGAAAACGGATTGAAGTCTCCACCCTCTTTCTCTTCGTCGTTTCGCGCCCACCCCCTCCTCCTCCGCCCCTCTCACATGCTCGCCGGACACGCGGCCCTGCTTCGCCACCATCCATCCCCACGGCGCCAACCCTCTGCTCGGACTCGGACTCTGCCCCACGTGCCCACACCGTCGACTCTATCGGGATGTTCATGTGCATGTGCAATGTGCATGTGCACGTAAAACCTCCCCCGCCCCCCATTCCCCTCCTCTCCGCGCTCGCTTCCCGATCTCCCGTGTGCATCGCCAGATAAATCTCTCTGTCCGGGGCTAACGTACCTCTATACGATATATACGAACGTGGCGGAGAGCGAGATAAACGAGAGAAGAGGGCCGGAGGAAAAACTGCAGCGCATGCGCTATCGACCAATGGCGCTTCCTACCTACCCGAGACTTCGCTGACCGGGGCTTATCTCTTTTATTTTATTTTTTACATTTTTTTTTCCGTACTGCATATTTCGCCTTCTATTCGAGAATATTTTGATGCTCTCTCGGCGATTCTGTTCCGTACTCTCGCGACTCTTTCGCTATGGAACATTATTATTATTTTATTTATTATTATTGTTATTAATACTATATTTCACATTAGCGCAGAGTTTTGAGTAGAGTGACGAATCGAATGGGCGAAACTTTCGTCTGGTATATGTTTTGGCGGAGTCTGCCGATTAAATAATAATTCGTCAAAAATAACGTAGCGCGATCGAATCGAGCTTCGACGTTAATGTCTTGTTGATATTTTATTATCTATAATGGAAGCTAAGGAGATAGAAGTAACCATGCGTAATTAATTGTTTTCTTGATTTATCGATAAATCGCATCGTCGTCCGAAGGCTAAGTAGCAAGTCGATATTATAGGGTGGGTTCAGTTGACCGTAGCGTATTGTACGAAGAATCTCCCTCGGACAGTGAGATAAATTCCTCGTTGCAGTATCCTCCATGTCCAGGGGTTCTCTCGTACCTCCAGGACCCCTTCGAGCTCCGTGAGCCAGAGCAGTGGTGGCAAATAAAATCGTATTTTATCCCCTTGCCGGCGAAAATGTTGTCTCCCTATCTCGCCGTCTGCTCGGCTCGGCTCTTTCCCGCTCTTTCTCACTCTCCCGACTCTTTCGAATCCCTCGCATAGCCGCCTCTCTGTTACTCTTTCCATTCTCGTCGTAAACCTCGTACATCAAAGCTCGTCCGTGTCTGTCTTCCTACGCGAATAGCGGACCCCGCGCGTATTTCCAGAACCGGCAAGCGGTTCAACAACGTCCACCTCCCTCCCCCTTCCCCCGACTGACTCCGCGTTGCAATCCCGCTGCTGCAACCCCCTGAAACCCCTTCGTCCAAACTGACCAACCCTCTCGACGAGCCGGGCACCAGGCAGTAGGCATCCTCCGATCTCTGTTTCCTTCCCTCTTTCCCTCTCTCTCTCTCCTTCTCTCTCTCTCTCTCTCTCTCTCTCTCTCTCTCTCTCGCTTCTCCATCTTTCTCACACTCTTTCTCTGTGGTCCCTCACGATATATAGCGTGTATCTCTTCCTCGATCCGTTCATTCGCCACCCACCGCCCGGTCCAACTCCCCTTCCGCCCGTTCACCGTTGTACAACTCCATAAACTTTTATACGAAGCTTTAGTATGTACGAGCTAACTTCCAGTTTCCCTGTATGCATTTATATTTTTTCCCTCGTCGTATTTCGACTGACGACCAACTCGCCCTTTACCCACCTTCTCGTCTCTCGCCTCTGTCGCTACTTGATCCCCCATCCCTTCTGTACCAAGCTAACTCTCTTCCCGATTCACCCGTTCGTCCTCGCGAGACCCATTCCTATATATACATGCCCGGTGCACAGGTAATCGTCTCTCGCGGATGTACCGCTTCGATAGCTTCCGTCGCTCTCGAGTCTTTAATCACCTGAGCAAATTTACGCCGTCTACCTGTGACTGCTTCCATTTTTTTTTTAATCCCCTATGGCACGTTACTGCGACGAGGAGTATTACATGTGATGTATGGACTCGCGACGAATTGACTATTCGTAACTCATCCCGCGTTCCATTTATTTTATTTCATAAATTACTTTGCAACTCGGATAGCATAAAATCCGTATATACGGATAGTATAAAATGCGTATGTTGATATCAATCAAGTTATTTCGTTAACGACAGCGCGAAGGCAAGAGCTTCCGTTTTTGTTGTGGTTTTAGAAGGGAGAAAAAAATCTGTATGTTCAATTGAGGTCTTCACGCGGCAAAAGGTCGTGTCAAGCTGTAGGAATTTTCTTTTTTTTAGAACATAATAATCGACAAATGACGGTATTTCAAACGTGTCAATCGCATTGTCTATTACAACTTTGACATGCATTCTATATCGTACTATAAATGTTGTTCGTTGGAGATTTTTTCTTCTATTTCTATTGCAAAATCCACATCTACGATGTGATCGATCCGTCAAACATTCTTGTCACGTTTGACACAAACGTCTAATATACTTCGTTCGCAAACCGCTCGCGAGTTTCAACTGTCGATATCGTTGTTTAAATTTTTTTTTGCGGTTACCAATGAAACTCTCACGTAGAAACGAAGATGCGCGTTAGACGAATCGAATGATGGAAACGACGACGAAGAGTTATTTCGATCGTAGTATGTGGAGAGGTTTGTTCCATAACCCTTTTTCGCGAGCGACCGGTCCGCTGTATGGATGCGGCAGATAGGAGGGAGGGGCCAACAGCCGCGCGGATCCCGGATGCAGAATGCAAACGCCGCGGTAAGCTAGCTGACCGACCGCGGTTTTCATCGCGTAACTCGATTAGTCGACTCGGAACTCTTCCCGATCTTTCTCGCACTGTTCCCAGCCCCCAATCCGTATACCCAAAAACTCTTTATATTCTATCTCACTCTTTCCGTGTAATTCATCGGAAATGCAATTTTCAGTAATTACAAGCGGATGAAGGGTAGTAACGGGGGCTGGGGAGGGACGTAGATGGGATATCGAGGGAGAAATACATCCCCGAGCCGCGAGCTCGCACCGCTGAGTCTTTACGAGTGTGGACCAAAATTTAATTTGCAACTTTCGGTAATTTCGGCGTATAACAGTCGACGCTGGTCGACGATTTTTCATCCTCCATATCTCCGTCACTTTTTTTTCTTTCCCTTCCACTTCGATTCTCTGATTCTTCGTGTGGCATAATCGCCAGTCAAAAAATTGAAATTTGTAAAATTTTATGAGTGTAAAAAAAACAAAAAAAAAAAGGAAAACAGAAAATTTAGTTTCGACGAAAGAATTTTTACGTGACGCCCAGTCATGGAATCCGCGAAACGAACAAGGGTTCGAAGTCTGTAACGCTGTTTTTTAATTCTTTAACTTCTGGAAAAATATCAATTAGCGAGTTTTCACGCAGTCATGCGGTACCAATTAAAGAATCCATCTGGCGTTCTAACGCGCGTGCCCGGTGTGCCGCTTCTGTTCGTACTAACGCCCGATGTTACCTTTCGCTCGTCATATACAATATGTATTTTATATATGGATACATATACACATATATATATTTATATGCACCTAACGGCAGTCGGTATGCGTTCTGCGCGTTTAAAAAAAAAAAAAATTATCGGAAGCTTAATAGTTTACGCAATTGTTGAGACCGAGAAAAAAAAGAAACAAAATAAAATTTTTTTCTTTCGTCCTCCAATAATTGATATAGTAATGACTGACGACAAATGTGATATTTGAATAATGCCATTATGCCGTGAGACTGAAAATGTCTCGAAGGTAAAATCCGAATTTTTTTTTTTCCGCCACCGATCGCAAAACCACTCGGCCGTCAACTGCAAAAGCTTTTGCGATGTTGAAACAGCCATTTGAACGCCAACGCTGTCACGATAACGTAATACGTTCGACGTATCTTCACGCCCGATGAACAAACGCACACGCGACTCGCACGAGTGCGCTATTTATATTACGGGATATTCACTAATAGGTTGTCGAACCGTAATATCTATATGTATACGGCGATGGATTA
This sequence comes from Cryptus armator, assembly GCA_963971235.1. Taxonomy (NCBI): domain Eukaryota; kingdom Metazoa; phylum Arthropoda; class Insecta; order Hymenoptera; family Ichneumonidae; genus Cryptus; species Cryptus armator. Next base: position 8,592,105 of record OZ020240.1, read on the forward strand.
CCGCGAAAAGGGACGAAAGCGCCGGAAAGTCAATCGTCGGTGCAACTCGAGTAATAACTCCATCGACAACAAATCTTAATAATTTTTTTTTCTTTTTCCGTGTCAAATATTAGGATTGTAAGTTAATTAAATAGCCCTATAAGACATTTTTTAAATTATTTCGAGACGCAAAAATATTTCGAACGTAATATATTCAAGTATTCCGTCTATCATTCTACTTATATATTTTATATCAATTTTATACGTATGCGTAACGATACCTTCGTTGTCCGATTACAAATACCAGTACACAAATCCGACGTGTCTTAATTGAATTGATCTCCCGCAATGCTTGCAGCTTATTAATTTCTCGGAGCGTTCAGTGATATTGTTAGTCGACGTATGTGTATTGCCTTGACGCGCGATTCGCGTTGACAGGAATGCTAAATAGCTGCGAACGTATACGATTTTGTTCATAGGGCGATCTCATAGTGCAACGACAGAAATATAAAGTGAAGTGGGAAGAGTTTGAGCGGTATAAACGATTTTTGTCGGTTTTGTATAATGCGTTTTCCGGATGACCACCTGATTTTCCGCTAATTTTTCGCCGTCAGTCGCCGTCGACGTGCGTGCGGAGAAGAGTATGCCGTGCGAGAACTAAATTCGCGTGTCAGTGGTAGAGAATTCCAGTATAGTATCCCCAGCGAGAAACCGGACATTTCTGACGGGTCACTTCCGCCTCTGGGTGAGTTCGGCCGACGACCGTACCGTGTTCTACGTTTCGACGTAGGATCGTCTCACTAATACTAAAAAAAGAAATACCGTTTCTCAACCCAACCATTAGAACGCACGTATATACGCGGAATACGCGAAATATGAATATCCCTGTGACAGCGGATCCTCGGCGAACGTACACATTTGAATAAAAGAGATGCCACTGGTTACGAGTTTCTGCACTTTAATACGCATTCAAAACCTACACATTTTCGTCATCCTTAGACCGCGGAGTCGGCTCGCTGGTTCTTGTACACATGGACAATAGAATTACACATATGCATAGGCAGAGAGAGAGAGTTCACGGTACGATATCTCCGGCGATGGTAGGTCGGAGGTTGGCATGACGTAGAGAGCGACGATGGACTTCTCTCGCGGACCTACCAACGCCGTCGACTATCCGAGTTTCGTCGAATATATATTCCCACCCGCGAGTCTGTATTCTGCATAATGCAGAAACACGCCCGGCCGGGCATTCTGCATAAAATAATCTCTTTCCGCGATCTGCGATTCCCCGATGCTCTCCCTCTCTCTCCCTCTATCTGCCCTCGCGATAGCAGCGTCGCGCTCTATGCCTATATACTCGTTGATCGGCCAACTGGAAGAGTGGCAGATGACTTTTTTTTTATTCTCCAGAAAACGCGAACGCGAGAGGGGGTGCGTAGCGATGTGATTTAAAGGGTAGTTTGAAGGTAAAACGAGAATGAAGAGAGAGACGAGGGCTGCGGGAAACGAAACTTCGGCGAGTACGTGAACGCGAGAGGCAGGTTAGCGATGCCGAGTATTTAGTAGTCCGTAGATGCTACGGAAAAAGAGACAGTTTTTATATACTCGCTTTCGTGTGTCTGTCGAACTGCTGTACTCGGCAAACTGTTTAACGCGCCAGAAGCCTGTAGGCATACAGAGTTGCACATAAATGTACGTAACGTTTGAAGTTGAAGCTTCTGACGAAGTGTGCCAAACTGTGGGAGCCGAAATGAGAAGTATCGTGGCGAACGACGGAGGGAAAAAAACAAAAAAAAAACAAAAACTTAAAGTACTTTTAACTTTCCAAGTTGAATAATATCAACAGTTGATGAGGCAATAAATTGCTCGTTACGACATACAACGAGGTGTGGCAGTCGTACTGCGGATCGCTGGCCTTGATCTTCGTCATACTTTGAGATTGTTATATCGCACAATGAAAAAGCCGGAAAAAAAAAAATACGGCATATACGTCAATGAACACGAGAAGATAGATCAAGGATACGCTGGCAAAAATGAGGGATTCATAGGTAGACGCAGATGATAATAAAAAGAAAATAAAAACTTATAATATGTTTACACATATGTATTCGCGATATGCCCCGGGAGTATTACTGTTAATCCCTCGTTTTATGGTATTACGGAGAGAAATTCGAAAAAAGCGAAACGTTGAAAAGCACCTAAAGAGGAAATTGAGTGAAGAAAAGAGAGCGCATGCTCTCGATACAGAGAGACAGCAAGGTAGAGAACAACAGAGACACGATGCACAAAGAGCGAATAATAGGATGGGGGGTGGGAGGGGTGGATTCACAGGGAGCGGAGGGATTGCAGTGACTTTTAGCCGAACGAATGCAACCCGCCACACTCCTATCGATGTCACAAGAATAAAGAGAATTTGGTAACGAGCGTTGGATTTCACGAAATTGTGAAATCGCCTCGAGGGCGACAAGGAAAAAATATAAAGATACGTTAGGTTCGTGAAAGCACAATATGCCAAATATCACTGTAGGGATGGTTTTGCCTCGTGAATATCGCATAGCGATACTACCGCTTTGGAAAAAAAAATCAAAGGCAAAATTAATAATAAGTATTCTTGAAAGAAAAATACGATTTATCGGGTGTAAACCAATTAACGATAGTACATTCATCGAAACATCGAAGATGAGGTTATATTCTGTATCTACGCATGGAATGAGTCGTAGATGCCACTGGCGGGAAAGTTTTGCGACGCTATCAATCGCAATGGTCATTAGTGGGTAAATGGACTTTTCGCCTCGAGCGTAAACGAAGAGAGACGAACGGATGATAGAGGTTGGACCGAGGTGAAAATACTGGTATGTCGAGTTAGAAAAAAAAAAAAGAGGAAAAAAGAAAAAATAAATAAAGTGCTATCCCGACTCTCTCGTGAACTACTGTAACGGAGAGGGAAAAGTATAAACCATGACGCATCAGAGTTGCATCAGCGCATCATTCTTGATAAGGGTTGAATTCTCCCAGGAGCCATCATGACCGTGGATTGTGGCAATCCGGCGTATAAGGGGAATGATGAAGGGAAGGTGGCATGTACCGGAGCTACGATGATACGGTATTACGGGGAGAACGCCGTATTACGTTGAGGTGGGTGGGGAGAGTAAAGGATGAGAACCGAAGGCCAGAGTCGGGTGGGCATCAGGAGAAAGAAACAGGGGGCAAAAGCTGGCGCAGGCGAATTAGCTCGCGGATTAGCCTCTGCATATTTTTGCAAAAACGAGATAATGTAAAAAGCTCACTCGGCCGCCCGAACGTTTTTTTTTCTCTCACTCACTCTCTCTCTCTCTCATTTTCTCTGTCTCCCTCTGTCTCTCACTCTTCCTCGGGGCGCTTCAACTCCGCGGCTGTGTGCACTATGCTGCTGTTGTCAGCATGCAGGGGTGGCTCCTGCTGGATAGTGGACGTACTCACGAGTGGAAGGTACCAAGCGATGGTCAAGGGAAAGCGAGAAAGAACGATAGCCAGAGGGAAACGAGAAAAAGAGGATGGCAAACGGGACGAAACACGAGAGGATTGCTGGAGGGTGAACGGGTGGAGTGGGCGTGGCTAGTGTACGGCCAGCGGGTGGTTTTGCGAACGGTAGCAGGTATAGAAAGTGAGATAGAGTAAGGGAAGATGAACCTCGCGTATTTCTGCAATGTTCGCGAAGGGGTTCGGCCTCTCTTGCGGAACCGTGGACGCGAGCGAGAGATGAAGGAGAGAGATGGACACATTTAAAGAGACGCAGAGCGCTGATGAGCATATGACGAAGTGAGACAGAGAACTGGAGACACAACCGTAACGACAGAAGAAAGAAAAAGAAAGTAAATTGGAAAAAGAGACAGATAGAGATAACGATATAGAACAGCAGAGAAAGAATTGCAGGCGAGACAGAGACAAATATATATGAAAAAAAATTATACATAAATCTATGTACGCCGAAATTAGTTAAATAGAAACTCGCAAGTGAAGCATATACGTGCACGTAAGCAAGTTGGAAGATGCCCCCTGACTCTGTATACTATATACTTTTGCGTACATGTATAGGTACTGTCGAGTGCGTTTTACTACCCGAGCCTATTCGCGGGTCTCTTGCTCTCTCTACCTCTCTCTTTTTATTCTACGATCTGAACATTTTATGTATGCGTGTGCTGCGTCCGAACTGTGGAGCTGTGTATATATAGTATGTGTGTACAGGGACGAGGTTGGCCCGTGGGGCAAGCGGGTGGTCGCGAGTGGGTGGTACAAAGGGATAAAAATCATTGCGCGGTCCAGCCTCGAGGCTGATCGATGGTTACTACTGCTGCTGCTGCTGCTGGTAGTGCACTCGCATCCTCCGCAACCACCCACGATCCCCTCGGCGGCCCAGAGGTTCGCGTTCGTCCGTCCAATACCTCCGCCATCCCCCTTGACTCGGCTCCCCTGGTAACTGGCGTACCAGTTCGTCCATCCCCCTCGCATCTCGTTACCCCCGCGTACATTCACTGATCCCTGGGACTCTCTCTCACTGACTGGACAGACAAAAAAATGGCCGGTTCGCCGGCTGAAGCGCGAAGCTCGTTCGCCTGCCAGGCTGACGTCGGTGTTTGATGACCTCGCGGAGGGGATGATGGCAGAGGTGGAGGCCGCGGCAGTTGCCCCCTCGCAACGAGGAAGTGGGCATAGGCCGAACAGTCGCTCCTCTATACTGCACTCACGCTCGGCTTTATATATGTATCTATCTATCTATCCATCTATCCATCTCTCTTATTCTCTGGCACCAGAGGACCAGAACAGCACAGCAGCACCGGAAAAGCCCCGGAGGGGCTGCGTTACGACACGGCTGCCGAGAGGGATCGATGACGGCAATGATTTTGCGGAACCCGATGCCATAGCGGCCTGCAGCAGCCTCGCCGGTCCGCGAACGGCCATTGACGAGAAAGCGCCGATTTTTTTTTTCTCTCTATTTCGGTTTTATATTCCGTCAGCCTCCAGCTCGTTCGGTGTATGTCGGTACGTGTGCGAATCAGGATGTGTCATGCGCGTGTGCAATTTTTTTTTTTCCAACCGGACAGGCAAACCATTTTTTTTCCAACTAGAAACTTAAGACCCGTCAAACACGCGATGACCAAAGGAAATCGGCAATTTCAGAAACTGGATTAATAATGTATCTATGAGGCATACTAATATAAACTGAAAGTGTGACGTTCGATGATTACCGAAAAAATCCATATTATCGATACTCATGTGGTAATGACGCATTTACGCGAAACACAGAGGATCCTACGCGATCTATACTCAACACCCCCGTAGCTAGAGACAAATTCCAAACGATGCCTGTGCTCGTATTATAGATGAGGCCGATCGAGCGATGGTCAAGCTCGAGAACAATATAGTTTAGTTGACGAGCCGAGAAGAGGATGACCGCGGGAACGAACGCGGAGAGCGCAGTAGTACCGAAAGCCGCAGGGGCTTTTGCGAAAAGCGATTTTGAGTTCAATGGGGGATGTGTCGCACGCACTCGTGGTCACACGGCATGATCCTCCCCGCCCCGCTCCCGCGTACAAAACCGGTGCATATAGCTACCTATTATACTACACACGCCCAACGAACCACGTATACATCCATCTACTGGCCTCTGTGCTATATAGTACTCGTACGGTGTATGGAAGGCGCGCATGTCGTTGTGGGTATAGTCATTGACGTGTCAGCGTCGAAGTGAGATCCGCGAACGCGAAACAATATGTTCTATCGGCGAGAGATGCAAGAGCGTTTTAGAGTATAACCTCCTCGCTGACATAAATTATCGATAAAAACAAGCGATAACGTCAATCTCATCGGCCCAACGCTCCGGGAAACCCAACCTCGCCCCGGACACTTTGACAATTATTCGGCAATCGTTCGAACGTAAATCGCAGTATTCACTAACCCGGCATTATGACCAACGACGAATCCGAATGAAGTCAGTCAACCGTTAACATTAGCAAGAGAGGTTTATTGTGCCCTTGGTGATGGCCATATTAACGTATTACAAATAGATTGTAGCTATCCCTGACCGCTACCGATAACGTTGTAATCGCATGAACACGCGGAATCATTGGTCGCCCTTGTGATTCCGCGTTATGATCTTCATAGTTGGATTGATTACATCGGTCGACGATGAAATCCTGGATGACAGTGAGAATCCTCTTTCTCATCGCTGTAACTTCGGTATCATAGGCCTCACATTGCTAGGAAAGAGTTCAACGTCAATGACACTGACTGAGTCGTTTTGAGAGTTGCATCGTGACACCCGGAGAGCACGTTAATGATCCCCAGTCGAGCCATACGAGATCCATATAGTCTTAACAGCGATTCGCGGGGCAGAAGGGAAGAGGTAGAGGGGGGTTTCACGGACACGAACCTCGCTCTCGCGTCAACCCCCCGAAGCCTCTATCAGACCCCTGAGACAAAACGCTTCCAGCAACCTCCGGGATTGCAACGCGATGTGCTCTCCTAAACGGATGCGTATATGATAGAATTTCTTCCGTCATTAAGAAAGCCTTACAATGTGTGCACGCGGATAGAAGGAAAGAGCGCGGTGGAACGGGGACGGATTCCAGTTTTCTAAGCGTTTGCCACGGAGAGCAAAACTATTGACGCGACCAAGATGTGAATTACATAACGACGAAGCGACAAGAGACGAAACTTTATCCGGGGAAAGCGTTGACAACCAAAAGCATATCGTATCTACCCAAGAGTTTCTGTCGGCTGCTTTTGCTTCGGCATTCGTCGTGCCTATTGAAGGAATGTTTAACGCGCGAGGTTGCCCCTGTGCGCCTCGCGCGAAAAAAAAAAGAAGAAAGGAAATTCTTTATTTCTATCTCACCCGTTGCCACAGCTCGCTTCAGATCCGACGAGATTTCTTGTCACTTTCATCAAGAAAAAAAGAGATCAGTGCACTCACGTTCCAGATCTACACGTCTTTTGTTTTTTTATTCTTCGCGCCATCGTCTCCAATGCTTTTCCCTCGAAGTATGAATATTTTTGTCCTCCACAACCAACCAACGACCAACTACTTTTTTTTGTGCTTTTAATGTTTGGATACTTGCTGTTTCGGACTGTAGTTGATGAGAATGATGCTGATTCCCCCCCCTTGAGTTTGGATAGCAACAGGGCAACCCGCGGTTACTGTATGCAGCAATGATCCCTATACCATGCATGGAATGCAGCATCAGGGCAACGCTAAACATCGAGTTCAGGAAGCAGAAAACCACCCCGCCTAACCTACCCCAATCGTGGGGATTCACGTACCTACGTAGAAAGCTTTTCCAGCGGCATAACCGAAGGCAGGAGAGAGGGAGGGGAGAATCATCGAAAAGCCAGAAAAGGGATGGATGGTTGGATAGACATTGAGGAAGATAGAATACGACAGAAGTGCAGAGGATGAGCAACCCAACGGCAATGCTCGCCCCGATGCCCGACGGTCATTCAATGGACAGAAAAAGGAGTAAAAAAATCATTGAAAAGCGATGACTACCGCGCCGCTGCGGGCCGACATGGCCAGGCAACCGGTACACCGGTACACAACCAGAGAGGATCATCGAATGACCGGAACCCCCTGATAGACCCTCCTGCTGATCCAACCTGCTGCGGGCTTTCATGATTTCTACTGGAAATTAGCCAACTGGCTAACGACCAAATAGATACTCTTTCTCCCTCTGGCATGTACACTCTTTTGCCCAGGTCCCCTCCTCAATCGTTTGTCTCTCGCTGTGTGTTTGAGTCTTTCTCTCGTCTCCCCTTTTCTCTCTTACTCCATCTCTGTCCTCACCCTTTCGACTGTACATTTGCCTTTTTCCTATCGGTTCACCAACACTCCGGCGGGTTCTTTGCTTCATCTATATCCGTCCCTTTCTATCTGTGTCCACACACGCCCTTTCGACATCGTCTCGTTGTTCGTTTCGCGAAATTCTCATCAAGGACCTATGGCAATTCTCTTCACTCCTGATACGAACTACGAGTCATCGAGTTATTTGGCTCATTCGTAGTCATCCGTAGTACGTACACGAACGTCATGAAAATTGAATTCAAAGAATACAAAATACCATTGAATTGGTATTTGAAAAGTGGTGCAATTAACCTTTATGATGTTCTTCTATGAATACCATGATATCGATCGTATTCAACTTTACCGATGTTCTTTGAATTAGGATCTATGATAAAAATCGATGAATGTATTACAAAAAAAAAATACGGAATATATAAATCGATCGTCGAATGAAGTAGGCTTTGAACTCAGTTCGATGCCCGATCATCTTCGTCGCTGAGGTTTGACAAGAAAAACGAGAATGAGAATAGGCACAAGCGAAAGATGAGCTTTGAAGCGGTTCGATCGTCCGCACAACCCTCCATTCGTCGTCGCGATATCACATCGACCGTGAAACGCGATTGTTCTTCTCCTTCGTTTCGCGTTTTGATCACTTCTCCCTGCTACCCTTCTGCGCTTTGCTTTGCCTCAATTCTGAAAGGGAAGAAGGATAGTGAAGGATTGTACGAATGAAGTTGAGAGAGGAACAAAGTGATGCCGATGTTTTTTCGATGCGACAGAAGGAGAAAGGCAGAGAGGCCAGAGGGCGATAACGATCCTTGAAAGGAGAATCCCAATGCGACGAGACTTAATTAATTCGTCGGATGATTAATTCGCGCGGACGCGAACTGACTCGCGCGGCTCGACCTCTGATCGAAGAGAAAAAACAACAAAAAAAAAACAAAAAACGGGAGGCGGTAGCAGGCTGTAAAATCACTGTCACTTCTGGCACAAGACAGATTCGTCAAAGAATTCATTTTCATGATAATTTCAACTTGTTTCCGATGCGCGTCAAAAATATTTAATCGTATCGTAGTTTTCGGGTAAAGGTAACAATCCAAGGAGTGCAAGGAGGCCTCCGAGCTCCTCGTACAGAAGTGAACGACTCGAGGGGAAGGAGGCGCAGCAACAGAGAGCCCGCATGGAAACCGAAAAGTTATACTACCGTTTCGTGATAGAATGATAGACGTTTGTTCGCGAAAGAAAAATGCAAGATTCGCTGCAGTCACGAAATGGCAAATTGGAGTTGGAACTTCGGCCTTTCGAACATGTATATTCCTATATTTGTACTACAAACACAAACGAAGTTGAATAGTGTGCCATAGATCGCGAAGAGTTTGAAATACGTTGAGTTTAGCTTTGCAGTATGCGACATACACACACATACATATGCAGCCAAATATTTCCTTCCGGAAATATCTCTGCATTCCTGAGTCGATAGCCAACTCTTCGTAATCGTCGATAAACGACACGAAAATAATCGTAAGCTCGTATTTCAAGTCGATTCGAAACAAGAAACCTCTCTGTTAAGATAATAATCGTACAAAAGTCTTTATTTTTCGCCGTTTCAACAAACCGATTAATTCAACTTCGTGGCAACTAAAACTCGGGATCATTGTAAATTTATTTGCCTCCAGGGGTTTTGCGGGTACGAAGCGGGTTGAATCAAAACTTGACGAATCATCAGGATAGGGCCAGGCGGAAACGAGGCACGGATATCACGTGTTTCACTGGGCGAGGGTGCAAATGTACGATGAAGAGAGTGAGATATATAGTATAGAGAGGAGAGAATATATATATATCTCCATCTATATATATATGTAGACCACAAGCAGCAGACTGCCGCTGCTGACTATCGATTTTTGCGTAACTTTAAAAAATCTTAATGCGGCTTTCGGTGGGCAGGTGGGGCAAAGTTTAAATTGAACCGAGTCGAGGGATGCGAGGCAAGAGTGCATAGTGTGAGACAGAGAGAAAACGAGAGAGGCACACATCGAAGGCGCACATGGGGATAGTTGTAGATGGTTTTGTGTGTCGGAGAGAGAGGGAAGAGTATAGTGAAGGAGAAAGAGGAACGAAAGGAAGGTGGTATAGGAGGAGGCGGACGGGTTCGGAAAGATATACGGAAGCGTGGGGGCTCACGTGGTCGGCGAGGATGAGCCGTGCGTGCGAAACCCCGAACGGAACACATGCAAGCTTTGATAAGCCTTTGGTAGGTGAAAACACATACGTAGTCTATATATGGGTTGGGATCCGGTACACTGGAACCATTCGAACATCGCGGCTTCACGGTTCGCATAATATTACGTAACGCGAGCGATTCAACGGTTTTTCTTTTCATAAGCCCGTGGCATCGTGGAATCGGACGAGCTATATGGAACTCTATCTCGTGTTATGGCAAAAAATAATCGAGATGAGAAAGAGGGCAATAGCGAAAAAAAAAAAAAAACACATCAAAAAATAAAAGAAAAAACAAAAATGTATGTAGATGTAAATATATCGTGATCCGTCGACGGATCGCGTATCGAGGCGTACGGGAATTCATATAAGTGATGCGCGCACGTGTATTTACTTTTTTTTTTGTTTATATTCGCAACAGCAATCATCATACCATTTTCATATATATATATATGCCTATGTAAGCAACGTACGAACTTCATGCAAATTTTAATGATTCTCATGTCGTGCGATAGCGATACTCCGCCTTGGGAATTCTTCGCAAAAGCCCGAGACGAGAGGAATCTCCGATGTTCCGGTGAGAGAAGCCAAGCTTTTTCCTACGTCTGTACTTCTTATAGCCACCCCATTCCTCACTCTTCAATGCTCACTGTCGTTTTTTCTCTCTTTCTCTGTCTCTTCGATTCCACCCTTGATCTCGCTTCTTCATTCCCTCTTAGGAATGCCCTGACGAGCGAGCCAGAGCAAGGCTTGCCTCTTTTCACTCCCTTGCCCCCGTCTCGTTCGACCCATTCGGAATATAAGGGTTGCAGTGCGCACGGTGTACTCGGCAAGTAAGGCAGGCGCCAAGCTTTGTATACCTCCTCTACACTGCGCTCGATTTTCTCGTGTACATACAGCGAGCCGTTAGAAGCATCGAGGAATCGGTGAGTCTCCCTCGCGCGAGCGCCGGCACGATCGGCAACCCCCGAACTCTCTTCCATCGAGGAGGGGGCGAAAGACGATCTATTCCAGGGACCTTGAGACTTCGGCTCCCTCGATCTTTCCCTCTTATTATTTATTTCATCATTTCAATTTTATTATCTCCTCCCGTAAGCATATAACCGCGAACTTTTTTTTTTATTCGTACTCTTCTCCGAAGTTTCTTTGCTCATAGAAAACTCGCACTTGCGTCGGAGCGCTAGTTTCTCTAGTCGCGATTTTCCGCTACGGCCAGATGTTACAATATATATAGGGCTTTTTTAGGCCATCGTTTTAGCCATTAACTCACGATAAGTTTTTTAACATGCACATATTACATTTTATGCTGGCATCAACTCGCTCTCCGTCTACATGTACCGTGAGAGACCGAGTGTATACCAGGCTTTGCCTGGTCGTACACCACTTCTCGAACAGCTCTCGCGTCTACGAGGCGGTAAGTTTCGAAGGTCCTTCAAACTGGCGTTTACATAGGTTTGCCAAATTGCCGTGTAGAAAAAGTTCTCCGAGCTCTCGCGACCTACGCTCTCCTATACGCTCACCATTCGACACAGCACGCGAACTACAAGGACTTTAGTCCCTCATGCATTCGAGTTTCATTTTATTCTTCTTCCTTTTTTTTAGCCTTCCGATCCGTTGACGTTTTCGCGAAATTTGCTTTCATTTGATTTTTCACGATTAAATTTTTTTCATATTTTTTTTTTTTTTTTTTTTTTAACGAACCGAAAATTTATGTGATTTCGAGGGTCGCTTCAGAGGATATACTCGTAGTATGGCAAAAGCACGAGGGAATATTGCATTTCGTATTATTTTTCGAGACTCCCGGAGACTTCTCCACCGTCTTATTTACCCCGACTGCCTTGCTAGCAGCTACCCTTTGGACCCTCGGCGCAAGAGGGTTTCTCCCTCGCCGCGCGTTAGCTTTACTCTTTCTTTCTCGTTATTCCCTTTCTCGAGAGTCGGGCGCGACGCTCTCCTTTCGCGAACACGAGTTAAAGCTCACCTTACCTCTCGTTGCTCTTCAGCTTTCTCCATCTCGTCGGGACTTAACCCCCGCAGGGGTTCGCGTTCTTGCTTTTAAGGAAGCCACGAGGTCGGACATCCGAGCGGAGGTATAGATTCTATGTATTCGTTTCCGTCCAATGGTGTTATTACGCGATATCGAGAAATTGTAAATATTTCGAATAATTTAATTTCGTTATTTTTATCGATGCGACGAAACGAGAGTACACAATGCTAACGAGTTTCAACGTTACTGAAAGAGAGCGAATAAAAAATCGCAACGATGAAGCGCTAATAGTACCGAGAGAAATAGAGTGAAAGAGCGCGGTCGTGGATCTATAGTTGGTTAAGGTGCAGTGTTGAAAGTGGAGTTGGTGAAAAAAGTAGAAGGAGTACTGTACCTTCTCGGATTCCCGGTGGACTCGACGACCTAGGAATCTACAAGCCCCACCGCGTCTCGCATCGTCGATTTTACAATTCTGCTTGGCAGCAAAGCACGGCACGGCAACTGTTAACGGAGAAGGAAAGAGTTAAGAGAGTCGGCTCGGTGACGGCGAGGGGAGGATTTTAGTCTCGGTAACCGGTGGCAAGGGGAGTATCGGTGGGCAAAAGAGGACGCGGACGATGTGCGGACGGGGAGAGGTTTGCCGGGCGAGTCGAAGAGCACCCATCCCCTCATCGGCCTCCGAAGCTTGTTCGACGAAGTCGGAGAAGGTGCAGGAGGTGGAGCCGCTCGGCTCCCCAACAGAGAGACTACTACCGCTGATGCGGAGAAGCCCACCGTTGCAATGATATCGATTCCAATGCTTCTTACTAGACGCGGTTGGTTAGGGTGGGCAGCAAGCAAACCCCTTACTTTTTATCCCTTTTCCTCCATCTCCGCCGACGTCTCCCCCCCTTGCCTCATACAACCCCCCCGCATACACTCCGACGGTCCTCCCTCTCCGTTCTTTCTTATTCTCTCTTCACGATAGTCTCCCGCAACCCTTCGATCCTTTCGCGATATTTCACTCGGTTATTTCGTGCTATATATTTCCTCTGGTGAGATCAGTGAACCGGGATTTTCGTACACTTTACGATTCTATCTTCAAAATATATTTATCGAATTATCAAATGATGTGGTTTATGTGAGTTCTTTAATGGATCTATGGAGGATTTGTTTTCACGAATATGACTCTTGTTTTGATTTTAAAAAAAGTACATAATTCAAGACATATCAAAAGCATAGCTCGCTGCTTTGGGAATCGCACGATACTTAATCTGCAATTTATTCCCGAGGAACTTTAGCACCGATAAAAAAAATCGAAAAAAAATTCGACAAGCATAAACTTCAGACGTCCTTTCATTGGATATATATATATATTCCTTTCAAATACTTCGAATAATATAATCTGAAATGTTTTTTGAGACTGGAGTCATCAATACTACTTTATTATGTTTTTTTTTAACAAACTTCTTTCGCTCACGAGTCTGTCACTTATTTTTACTTTTATCTCAATGTTTCGTATGTAAATTCGCATCGGTAAAAAAATAGTTACTATTCTTGTCACCAAAATCGAGAAATATCTACGTAAATTTTTTGGATGATGGCCAGTAACAGGAACATTTAATTCGTCGGGACAGCATCGATTAACTACGAGTAAAAAAAAAAATTTGTTCTTTTTCTCCCTTTTGTTTTTCTGAAATAAGCTTCTCCTTCGTTTCCATAGAAGAGAACATGAAAAAAAAGTAGAAATGAAAACAATAATAATAACGGGGTAAGTCGAGGGCCCGTGGAGAAACCGATGAAAATAGTCGATGATGAAGAATGGTACCGTTGGATGCTTCTGATCGGCTCGAAATTCTCTTCGAAAAGTTGGAGAGAACCCGAGAGGGACGACGACGTCGACGACGCTGTGTCGCGAGGCAAGGGAATCTGGCGGGCGGGAAGATGGGGGAGGGGGGAGGGGGGGATATAAGCCGAGTAATGGAAGAATCGCTAGCGAGACCGAGGAGTTCGATAGATATAGGGAAGTATACAAAACGAGGGAAAGAGTGAAAGAGCGAGAAATAGTTCGGTCGCAGCGAAATTGCAGCGGGGGCTTGGGGAAGGAGAAGGTAAAAAGAAGGGATTGGAGTATGAGGTAACAAGAGGCGAGAGGTAGAGAGAGATTGAGGGAGAAGAAGAGAGAAACTCGGGAGATCCCCTGATTACGGAGCCGGGTTCCGTCTTTCGCCGTCTGTCTTTCCGTCTTTCCCCACTTCATCCACTTGACAGTGTGCTGCGCCGTTCTCGTTTCCAACCTCCTCGTTCTCATTCTACTGTCGCTACTCTTCCGTCCTCCTCCGCGATGCAAACCTCCGCCTCGGCAGTCACCCCTCTTCGTTTAATTGATTTCTTAAGACCCGAAGGGGTTCGCGGACTCGCCGAGAGTCGATGTGACTCCTCTCCCGCAGCATCGCTGCGAGATGCAGTTTTCTCGGTACTGTGTTTTTTCCACCGGCCTTACACCAGAAATCCCAGGGCTCTCACCGAGCTTCCCTCACCATATTTTCTTTTCGTTTCCCTCTATCCGTGGTCTCGAGCATCTCCGATATCTCTCCCCCCGCGTCTCCCTTCCCACAATCTTTCACTCTCGCTCGTTTCACTCATCCAACACCGATCACTCGGTCTCTGTCCAGTTCTTCCGCTTATTCTATCTCGAGCGCACCGAGCATGCAGCATGTCTCGCGAGAACGAGGTGGCAGAGGAACAGTTCTGCGACTGTCACGAGGAAAGGGAAGACGGAAAGAAAGGGGTGGAGAAGCTGGAACGTACGTATGCATGACGTCGACGAAAGTCTGCGATAGAATCTCTACTACTACTTGCAGTCGTATGCTCTACCACTACCGGTACAGGCATTGTCGCGATGTTAGGGGAGGGCGGCAGGGGGATGCAAGATATTGCAGCCCCGCGGGACCGCAACGGGGACGTAATCTCCACGACGTAGAATTCTTGTGCGATGTGGACGAGCGAAACGAGAGACGTATTACAATCCTCTCGGTCCTGTGACGGTGTGCATCAACCATCAGCGAGTAACCCGGGATTTTTTACTTCCTTTCTTCTTTTTTTTTTTTATTCTTCCGTCTTCTACATCTCTCGTTTGCATGAATGGCCCATTCTCCTTGGCCTGTCTCTGGGAAAAGTCTATCTATTCCGATTACGAGTCTCGCTTCGTTCTTTCTTCTCTCATTTTCCTTCTTTCCGCTCTTCACTTCTGCGGTATCTTCTTTTTCTCTCTCCCTCTGTCTCTCGCGCTTTATCTCGTCGACTGTCGACGTTAGAGATGTGCTCTGCAGAGAATTTTTATCCGGAGCAACGTCAGAAGTGGCGGATGGGAACATAGTCTTTAGCCTTTCTTTGCCAACAGCAGATGTCCTCGGGCCTCGAGGACAGTGAGGGACGGCAACGATATCATTTTTTACATAAAGTTCGTTCGTGTTTGCCAAGATGTCGAATACTTTCTTGCTTATTATTTTGCATACTCGTTTCTCGTTTGCGAGACTTCATTGTATCATTGTATTTTTTTATTTTTATTTTTTTTCTCTCAACGAACAAGGGTGAGCGACGCGAAAATTCTCGGTTATTATTGCGAGAAGTGCGAAATTGCTGACGAAAACTGAGAAAAGAAAGGAGAAAAAAACAAAATAATTATTCGTTGGCTCGTCAGGGGGAAACGGGGGAAGGTGGGGGGGTGGCGAAGAGTTTCTTAAAATATCCTTGCACCCGCAAAGTGCGTCGGGGAACGGATGAGTGAACGAGGGGTAGGTACAGAGACGAGAAAAGGAGAAGAGCTGCGAGGGGGTGGCAAGTAAGGGAAAAGGGTGGCAGCCCTTTCGTCGAGGATCCTGAGCTGCATACTCGCTCGACGCCGTCGCCTGCCAAGGCTCGTAGACGTCGAGACGGTATATCAGGGGTGCGAAATCTTAACGGAGTGCGGTAGAGCTTCAACAGAATATACAATATCTATACACGTAGAGAATGAACGAGCATACGGTTTCCGAAAGCGCCGACAATTCGGGTCACTTAACAAACAACTCCGTGTTCCAAAAAAAAAAAAAAATCCAAATTTTTATTTACACTACGTGATGAATTTCTCTCACCCCGTCAAAATCAACATTTAGCCGATATTTGTCCGCTTTGATTATTCCTGGAATCATCATGTTACGCAACAGTTTGATAGTATTAGCAATTATTGCAGGTAATACAAGCTATTTGTTGCTTGTAATACATCTTTTGAATAACATTAAAAAGATCGAATAATGATTCATTCATATCAGCGTAAGTGCAGAAGGACTAAATTCGTCTTGATATTACTTCAAGATCTTTACAGTAAGAAGGGTGACCATCGTTGCCCATAGGCCTGCATGTTCTCATCGCCCTTACGCGTAGTACGTAGTACGTAGACGTTTCAGGACGTTAGTTGGAGACTGGTGCGAGAAGAATCCCCGGAGAAGGACGAAAATGCTTGAAGGGGGGAAAAGGCTTCTCCGGGTGAAGAACAAAGAAGTGCAAGTATAAGGTGCGGGACTTGGCGTGCTCAGTGGGTCTGGACCCCAAGCAGCGAAATCAGAGGCACACGGCTTTAGCCGCAGGAGGACAGGGTGCTGGCTGCTTTCTGTTGGGTGAGTGCATACATATAAGATGGGAGAGCGAAGCTACGTACAATGCAAGCGCACCCTCGACGCACTCGAGGCACTACTCCTCAAGCAATGCTCCGTGCGGTGCTTGCGCTTGGGGGAAGATTCCGAAAACTCGGCCGGCTTCGCTCAATACGTACATCGTATATATATCGCAAACTGTGGTACACTGGTAAGAGTAAATGAGCGCGTGAAAGGAAGAAGGAAATAGAGACAGAGGAAGAAAGCGGCTGGTGTTCCCGCTGCACCCTCATCCGTATTTTTCTTTTTTTTTCGTTCGACTCGCGAAACCAACGTTGCGCGTCTCCGCTTCTCTTATTCATCCGTTTCTTTTCTCATCGGGCTTAGTCACAGGATGATGGCATCGATTTTTAACTAAGAGTTGGCGAAGGAAGATAAATTTGATGCGATCAAATGGAATAAGCAAGGATAATCATAAAAAAAAAAATAAATAATAATTTGCATATTGGAAATTGCATTGTGAAAGGGAGTTGCAACGGGACGAAGACAGAGTAGTTTCTTTAAGGGGTCGATGAGCATCCCTTTCGTTAAGTTGGAAGATGGTTACCTAGGCAGAGGCAGCCGGTTGGTATAAGATCCGCAACGATGACACTCCGATTATTCCTTGCACGTTCTCGTGGCCGAAGCCTGGATGGTTGGATCTCGAGTGCAGTCATTGCAGCGGAGAGTGCTTGGCGGGCCAACGTCATCATCCTCACGGCGCCCTCCGTGGGGCTCTGTCTCATCCCTCCTTCACGGAGGGTGAGTGAGCGAGCGAAAAAGAACCCGAAGAAGAGTTAGAAAGCGGTGATGAGATAGCGAGTACGCGGGGTGCACACCGGCTTCCTCTTCCTCAGCTATCCCTCAACCCTCCCTCATCCCTCATACTCCTCCACGACCACCGTCGTCGTCGTCGTCGACGTCGACGTCTCGCTTCTCCGCACGCAGGAAGAGCTCAAGATCCGCAAGCTGATCCTCGAGCGAACGAACCGCATGCTGAAGTCTCGTCTACGACGAGCCACGCAAACCTTATTCTTACGCCACTTTACCACAAGATGCAGTATACCCCTACCGTTGAAAGCGAGCTGCTGAGGGGATAAAAAAAAAGAAGGAAAACCCTCTCGTTGTGTGTGCATCCTGCGATAATCCCTACTCGACTCGGTTATAACGTCGACGACGACGGTGGATTTTTTTTCGAGTGATAACTCTTACGCTTGCCTCTTCTCTCGCTTCTTCTTCTTCTTCGTCTTTATTATTGGCGTTTCCGTGTCTCTTGTACCCTCGATTATCGAAGTCTCTTTTATCGGCCTCCCCATCGTCTTTCGCTTGTGAAGTTGCAGTGGGGAAGACATACTTTGTTTTTTCGCGGATACTTCATCGTAAGATTCTTCGTACATAAGATATCGTATCCTTCACCCACCCTCCGCAATAATCCTTTCAACGAACGACGATAATAAAAATTTTGAGAGTCAACTGTTCTCACCCCACCGAGCGCAAAGTTTTTCTTCTCCTTACTACCGTCTTTCCGGCTAAGTCGCTATCGTCTTATCCAAACACTCGAGACAGAGCAAAGGAGATACTTCTTGATCTTACGACGCTCGGCTTTTGAATATTTTCTCCCCCTCGTTGTCTTCGCGGTAACAAGTGTCTAAGAGACTACTTCTGTTATTCTTAAGAACAAAAGAAAAAAACCGCTCTGAACGAAGTTAAGAAAACTAAAAGATAAAATGAAAACAATTCAACACACCACCAGCGCCTACAAACGCGATCGTCAAATGCTTAAATATAACGAAAAATGCGACATATGAAAAAAAAAAAAAAAAAAAAAAAATTAACTGAGTGCGATTTTACTGGTCAGGTTGAGACGTGCAAAATAACCGTGTCGCTTTATACCCGCCGGATATAAACACCACTTCCATTCGCGGAGTGCTACTTAAAAAAATATCAACGGAGTGCCTCACATTACTTACGTGGTAAATACGGAAAGCGAAAGAAGAATCTGAAGAAGAACGCTGAAGAGGATATGTTGGTGTATTAACGTGTGTTAGGCATGGAAAGAAAGAGCCGTTTCTTGGTACGAAGCAAAGCTTGAAACTTTTACTCTCGCATAGATAGGAGCCACTGGGACGATGTCGTCGTCGTCGTCGTCGAGGACGTGCCCATTCGCCCGCTCGCGCTCATCAGAAGAGCTTTTCTTGTTCTTGATGCGCGTTGGACAATGGCGAGAAAACACTCGTCACCCTCGCGTCTTCTCACCCTCCTCTACCTTTCTGTCTTCGTGCACTCCTCGAGTCTCGCCCACGTAATGCCTGCGTTATGCTATACCACCTATCTACCTTCGTCTCACCCTACAGCCTTCTCAACTGGTGGGCCGACGGGCTGGCGGCATGAGCCTAACAGCCGGCAACGTAGCGCTAAAAAAAAAAATATAAAAAGCTGTGTGTGTGCGCGAGAGCAGCGTCGCCACGTCTTCCGAAGGTTTTTCTTCTTCTTCTTCTTCTTCGTTTTGTTTTTTGTAACATGAAAAGCGGACAAAAGTAGCACGAGAGCCGCACGTAGAGACAGTAGCGGGCACGCGACGCAAAGTTTTTCTCTCGTACGCCTCGGTAGCAAAGAAGGTGCGTCTGTGTTTGTATGTGTGTATGCGAAACAGAGTGCAATATGCTATACCTTACTGTAGAAAATGTAAAAAAAAAAAAAAAAAAAAAACTGTACGAGTGGTGGTTGTTCGCGAGTAGCAAGCCATCAAGACAACTGTGCAAGAGCTCAGAGTTATACCTCGATACGCACTCATACATTTTAGCATCGTACCGGTTTATAACTCTACGTAAAACGCCTTCCAGAGATTCAAGACAAGCCATCTGAATGCGAAGGAGTTTCTTTATCTCGTGCATGCACCGAGCTTTTTCTTTTTCTCTTATTCTTTCTTTTCATAAAGCATTCTTTGGGAACGATTATACGCGAGGAAAGAGGCCGGATATGAGGGAAAGAGGGAAGGAATAAAGATAAACGGGAACGTCGGGATGCTCCTCGAGGTGTCAAGTAATTTGTGCGAATAAATTGTCCTCGTGTCGCGCCGTTTTTTCTTTTATTTTTTAATCTATTTTCCGAGTTCACAGAATAATTTTTCTTCTTCGGTCTCTTTGTCGCTTGCGATGAAATAAAAAAAATTAAAAAAAAAAACCACAAATCGACAAGCTGTGGTGTTACGTCATTATTCATCTGCGTATATTAACTCGAAGAGAGCTCGAGGCTAATTGACATACTCCGTGACTACGCGGAGAATAACAGAGAGGCTCGTAGGTACGCGAATAATGAACGAGCAAACCATACATAACGAATATACTAATTTACTCGCCGATTGCGACAGTCACGAGCAGAGAGGGGAGTCACTTCGTCGTGGCAGCGATCGTGCTGTAGGAAGTCACTCTCGAGAGAGAGAGTTATTAATACGTGTAATGTTATGAGGACGCGTATTAAAGTGCACGCATATAATAGCTGACCATAGGAAGCTTTCACGGTGCCACGAGGAAAGGTGGCCACCATACAGATAATTGTCTACCAGGTTAAATAGGGTGACGGTGAAATGAGGTACCGGAAGACCGTGTCCACTGGACCAAGTATCCTCTCGACGGAAGGCATCCACTTTTCCAGAGGAAATTGCCACTGTACATTAAGCTCGGTTCCGTTCTCGTAGACCTGCACAGTCCCGAGCACGAGATTCGATCGAATAAAAAAAAAAAAAAGAAAAAAACATCAAGTACCGCAGAGCGAGATAGGAAGATTGTGCGTGAGGGAATGGCCTCGAGAGAGGGATCGATGGGTATAGAGGCGAGCAGAAGAAAAAAAAACAATACACTCGTGTATGCGTATGACAAAGCCAAAAGAACGGGGCAAGAGGATAGTTCATAAATGTGTTGGTGAGAGAGGCGCGGGCGTCCTGCTTCTAAGGGGACGAACGCGGAACGATACCTGTGCGACTGTTCGCCTCGTTCCGGACGTCCGTTGTTTTGTTACAATCACGCGTGTTATAGCCCCGGTGAGGTACACGCCGAGAGGCTACTGATCGATTCGCGTACACCACAGTAGCACGGTGAGTACGTATTTATCGGTGTTGAACCTCTAGCTAGGCGCCGAACCAGGATGTGAAACCGTCGAGCCGGTGTGGGCCAACCCTCCTCTGGGAGAACAGACAGGACAGAACGACTCGAAAAGGTGCGGAACGCGTTCCGGCGTACCTTCACACTCAATGTCCAATTCTCTCGTTCGCAATATTGTATTCATGGCACGTGAGCGTAAATACCCCCTTCGGTATATTGTTCCTCCACCGGAAATCATTTCTTAATTAACTCGTTCACGAAACTTTTTTTATTTACGAGATATTCCTCCGCGCAAAGGTTATTTCTGGCAAAGGAAATGTTTTTTTTTATTGTCGTAGTGATGTCGAAATAATTCTTTCTAAAATGCTGAATTCGTCGAGTAGATGTAACATTTTTTTAATTGAATACAGTAGTTTAATTATACTGGTATTTTTTTTTTTTTTTTTTTTGAGATTTCGTATTATCGAGAAGCGCACCTCGTTCTCGACACGTTGCAAGTGTTAATTATGCAAGTTCCAGCAAATGCACGAGGGGCAAAGAAAACAATGGTCTTGACGAGCGGAAGGTGCGAAAAAGTTTTACTAGAAAAAAAAAAAAATTCTATGGATTGCTTGAAGGTTAATAGACGAAGGGTCCGGTAGAAAATGAAGTCGCTGATGTGAAATATTAAAGTTTTCCTCCTCAACACCTTGGTAAATCTCATTGAATCGATCGCTTTTTTTCCCTCATCGTGCACACGATGTCGCGTACGAACAGTCGCTAGCAGGTTGAAAAAGAGGACAGCTGCGAAGCAATTATGAACCGTATACGTGTATATATTGCTTGATGAGATATTTTTACAATCGATATGACTACTCGGTACCGAGAGCTCATAGATGTTACGGCGGAAAATTTTTTTACTTGGATGCACCGAACTAAGCATCATCCCATCGTGCGTATAACACGTTTGTTATCTCCACAGCCAGACGACGGCGACAACAACAACGAAAAAAAAAAGAATCAAATGAAAGACCCGTTGAGGTTTCCATATATTTTATTCGCCATCTCTCTAAATTCGATACGATAGATCTATATGTATATATGTATTGATTTTTTTATTATTCGCCAAGTTTTATCGTTCCTCTCGCGTCGTACACTCGGTAGAACATTGTACCGCCGGATACGGGACAACGTTGTAAAGTAACGCCAATAACTGGAAAAAGGACTGAGACAGTAAATCCGTAGCGAATGCGTATACGATACTTGCGGGTATATCGACACTTTTCTCGCTTCTCCTTTATCCTATATGTTCGTCACGGAGTTTCTCGTTTTTTTTTTTTTTTTTTTCCTTCTTTTTTTTTGCGTCGGTAAGCTCGTGAACGAGTTGTAAACTGGCCATGACAAACTTGAAGCTGTAAAGAATGGAGTCGTAATACAACGGTAGAACGCGAACTAGCGACGTAACGAGACGAGCCCGCGGCTTGGCTCTGTGTCGACTCTTCGTGCCGTTATAAAAACATTTTATCGCGTTTTCGGTAGAGAAAAAACAAAAAAAAACTTCATCCAGACTCTCGCTACCAAGAGAGATAGATTTGGCTGAGAAGCGAACGATTGTTACCCAACATTGTCGAGAGATGTACGAGAAGTCGTCGGACGAGTTGCGACGGTACTACAACACCCCGCCACCCCCCTCCCACGATACTTCTTCGCGACGCGACATCGCCGGCACCTTTGCCAACACGATTCTCACATTTCACAGAAACTCCGCGAGAAAGGAAGGCAAATATACGATCCATACAACGTACAGATGAAAGAGTACTTCCGAGAGAGCTTTATCGCTCTCTGCTATTCGACTGTTTTTCTTTGACAAATGAAATCAAAGAAATAACGGAACGAAAACATTTTTTTTTTTTTACAAATTCTTCCAATTTAACCGATTTCTCGACTTGGATAATTGAAACGAACGGAAGATATCCGGGTTTTTAGCAGAACGATTTTTTTTTTAATTGAACTAATTGTACCGATAACTCGACGCGGCGTGGTTACCGCCACAATAAACATTGCGAAACCCTTTCATGATTACCGTCAGCTTTGAGCGAAAAATCGACTAACCCTTAATTTATCGTGGCATGATTCTCGAAAAGCGCGAGATATTCGCGCTCACTAAGGGGTAAAAGGAGTCGTATCCGGAACGGAAATGTACAATGGGTTTACGCACACCCACGATACCCGCCCGTCCGCCCATGCAATTGCGGAGTGTGCACACAGTAGGATCGCTTGTCGGGAGCACGCATGGCATGCGTGCACGCGAGGCTCCTCGCGGCGTGTGCTGCAACAAGTTCGCACGAGGCGTGTTGGACTCACCGGGTACACACGCATACGCATTATACTACGATAAACGATACCTAGGTTGACGGTCAACTACCGTGCTTTACCAGCCTAAACCAATCGTTAGCGCGGTACACACACATACGAGGACACATGCACTGGTCATGATCATAGTCGAGAATCAATTAAGGTCTGTGTGTACTTTGTGGTCGATATAATCGCAAAGGAATTTGCTCAGCATCGCGTGTAAACCTATTAACTGCATAGTGTAATGCATTAAGAAATCCGGATCTATCGGTCCCCGTCGACGTCGTTCGTGACGATCAAATCCTCCATGTGGGAAGAACGGAAGTGTATCCGAGTGTCCGGAAAGTACACAAGAGGGTTGCGGTGAAAAGGGTGACAATAAAAAAAAAAGAATCTTCTTGTAAGAGATACCGTGACGTCCGCGTAGCTGTCCGGTACCCACGAGCAAGTGTCTTAGAGAATGAGTTCGAAAGGCCAAGGAGCCTCGTGCGACAAGTGGACAGCGACGAGTCCCTCGAGGAAACGTCTTTTCGTCTCTCTTGTTCTTACGCTACCGTGAAAGAAGGAACGAAAGATCCACATCGAGGCGAGTTTGTAGGTCGTGATGGGGAGGTACGGGTGCAAGAGCGCGAAGCGCATTCGGGAGGGGCTAACATACAGCGCAGCAGCAGCATCGGGGAGGGGTAACTCAAGACGGGTCTAAGTGAGTCTTCCGGCCGACGAGGCAGTGATAGCCCTGAGAACTGACCCGACCCCCGGATATGTGTTACGCGCGCGCCCGCTTATATTGTATAGTATACACACTTTGGTGCTGCAACGATCAACTACTTGCAACGATACTATACGACAGTCACACTTGCACACTCGGGATGTCACAACATCGTCATCCAGTGGGATTTTCAGTCCGCGACACCGATGGCTTTATTAACCGACGTGACCCGCGAGTTTTTCCACTCACGGCGAGATATCCCGGTGAAAAAGTAGAACGGAGTCTCGGTAACAGATATTCATCAGCGACCAGTAATGGTAATAATTTTATCGACTATTCGCGAATACCATCGCGATCTGTTCGGAACTATCGGTCTTTCAATTTTGATTATTCTATTTTCTTTTCTACCAGCGGCAAGAAATTTCATGTATCAATTATTTTTTTTTATTTACTCACAGTCGAGTTGTCTCGATATATTCGAATGGCAATGTTTTTTCGATTGGCAGCACGATAGCCGTGAATCGTCGTGTAGCGCTTTGGAAAATAAGTTTCGATGGAAGATCAATAAAACGAAATTTATCAAGATTATTAACTGGTGTATGGCGGGTTGAAATATTTTTATTCAAATGAAAAAGAGCAGATAGGGGAAATGATAGGGATAGATTTGGGTTCATAGATCCGTAGGAGTCGTTAGTGCGAGAAAAACGAAGGGACAAGTACTTAACGCAAAACATCGTTCTCAAAGGGCGAAGCCTAAGTTTCCTTTAATCATTCGTTCATAGCAGCCGCGCGATTAATATACTGCAGGAATTTGAATTCATCGGGTGGAGAATGTTGACTTGTATCATTAGGAAAAGACGACTCGAGGTACACTCGAGTCAACTCGCTGCGGCGTCTTGCGGGAAGGTAGCTTTATTCCCTTTATACATATATATAGTGTATAGGTACTTCCGGGGAAGATCTTCGCACGAGCGTCTCAACCCTTAGGGTGCTTAATGAGAGAGCGGGATCGCGTGCTGAGTCTGTGGTCGGGTGGTGATTTAATGACGCCCTACGTGTCGAGACCTCGAGAACGTATCGAGCACAAGAGTGAAGAGATTACAGAACCTTTGGCAGCCTGTACGACGATACTGAAGACAACAAATTGTTTGTTTTCGGAGAAACTACATTTCTTTTCTTTAATTCAATAAGTCGAAAAAATAAATAAAAAAAAAACACGCAAAACTCTCATCATTATTTCGTTATTAATTTTTTTGATGCTATAACTATCAATAAAAATTCGAAACATGTAACGTGATTTTCTTAATCAACCTTAATGAAAAATTAGCCATTAATTACCCGCGCGTCAATTAATACAGCGCTGCGAAACGAGGCATTGCGTGACACGTGTTCGCGAATATTAGCAATTGCCGCGGACGGAATCGGAACTATTTGCAGTTTAGCAATTCGGAAGCAACGTGAAATCGTGGCACAGTAGCCTCTGCAAACGTTAATGACTGCACGCTATATGAATGTCTCACTTTTTCTTTTTTTTTTTTTTTCCCCGTCACTCTTCTTCCTCTATCGACCTCTCACTCTCCGGAGACGAGGTCCACTAACCACCGTTCAGAGAAAGTATTGTCCCGTTTGCGGTAGTTAAAAATCCACGCAGAGACATTGTCAACACTTGGCCGATCCTCGGGGTCGCTCGGGTGTATCGCCTTCCGTAGCTTTGTCAGCAAATTCCGGATCTGAGATCCCCGCTAGCACCGCCTCGCCTATATAGAACACCGCGCCTATCTATTTGTTTTTCCAATATTTCCTCATTTTTTCATTCTTCAATTGTTTTTACTTATTCAGCTGTATTACTCGCGTGTATACCAATTTCCTTATTTCGATTGATTGTAATCGCAAATCTTCGATCATTTACCGTGTGCCGACAAAATAAGAATAATACGAAACTACAAAAATTCGCAAAATTTTCTGAAGTTCATCAGGGACTTTAATATATATCAGCGAACTAATCTTTCTATTTAATCTTATTGCGACAAGCTTCACATCTGGAAAAGCAGAAAAAGTATAAAAGATAAAATGAAACTTTCTTTTTTATGATACCACAGCTCGTTGACTGCAATCGGCTTGCATCGCAATGATATCCCGCGACGAAGGCGGCCGGTGCGTGAAAGGGTGAGACGAGTAGGTACGTTGCACACGCGGGGAGGAGGGCGCACCTCCCCTGCCTCCGCGAGTTGCAATGCTCAACGGTGACTCCTGTGTATAGGGTGGAAGCGGTAGTCTACAGGCGTTGGGGGTATAGTCCGTAGGCCTTCTGCCTCTCGCTGGGCCACTTGAGAGAGCTCGCCGTTTCCCTTATTCCTTCAATCAACGTCAGCTGGGGAGGCGAGTCTAGTGTGTACACTGAGCAAATACTCGCGTTCTCCGTACTAGAGCAGCATAGAGACCAATGACTACATCATCCACCCACATATACGCATATTTATATGTACATATGGACTGTGTTATAGGTTGATGATCGCGGTGGCGAGTTATCGTAGTGGTGGGAGATGGCTAGACGCTTTCTTTCTCGCTTACTCTTTCGCTCTGACCTCTTGCTTTTCGCTCCCCGCTCCGGGACAGTCATCGTATCGATTCTTTTCTCGTTCCCGCTAAACGTCAGTTAAATGAGAATTTTCGTCGGTATCGCTTGCACTGAACTCATATCCGCCAATGCTTATGAAATTCATCGAGTTTCCAAAACTGAAGAGGTTTTGTTGTGTTGCAATGCTTGCAAACGATGACGATGATGACTAATGACGAATCTTGGGGGATCGGAACTTCTGTTACAGCGTACTACTTGTAAACCATCTTTGGTGCATTAATTAATTGAGTCACTTTGGTATGACGAGATCTTCCTGAGAACTCGAGAATCTCCCGACTCCGCGGAGTACCCGATATATCTGTACAACGCTACAATATGATGATATTTATATTTGTGTATATACACGTACACATCTATAGTGAAGCGTGAAAGAGTCAGAGGAGAGATCCCGTTTTAAAATAGGAAGGAAGAGGACCGGATACCGGTGCGTTACCCATGCATCATAGGTCGTCTAAACGAGCTGTTTAGACGACTTCAAGTTAACCCAAATTGACTCAATTGGATTAACCGCGTCGAGGCTCATCCGACACTTGGGAACCGGCCCCGGGTGCTGCTCCGCGTCACGTAGTATACGCTACGGAGCTACCAAGCCACGAGCATCATCCAACAGCGCTCAGTAGTAACGGAGTACATAACGGAGAACCCGTATAACATCATACATATACGTGTATACATACTTTTGCTTCTCATGCAAATTGTCGTCTATATTAGTCTGTTATATATTTTTCCGCAGCATCGCGGAGCGTTCCCTCGCGCAACAGCCTCTTTCTCACTGCCAAACCTCGTGGCTAAAGTCGCACACTCACTTTTTGCCTTCTTCTCACATCGCCTATCTCCGCGAATTCAGACCAGTTAAGAGAATTGTAATGTAGCGCGCGCGTATTAAGCTTCGCGTTCGGGAAATTGAACGAGGCGCCTCGCGATTCATTTCTCCCATATGATATTGTATTCCGGTCTCACGTTCTTGAAAGTTCGAAAGCGTTAGTCTCTGGACTTTAACGTTAGTCACAGGGACAACCGCGAAAGAGGGACTCTACGATTGTCTCACGACTCTTGCACGACGCGCGAACAGGATCTGAATAAACTTGGCATTAATGCTGCCTCTCGGTCGACGAAACTCTACGCAGAAGGGCAGTTCGACGAGTAGATTATGATTCCTCTATTAACGATAATGCGTCAACCGCTCAATTTGTCGATCGTAGCCCAGTGTTCCGAGCAACGACGATGGAAGGAAAGGAAAGTGGAAGGGGGGGAGGGGGAGAAGTGGATTGAGAGAAGCGCAGAGACGCGAGGGTTTCAAGCTTACGTGGAAGCAACACCGGAGGATATCGGAGGGTGTCGAGATTGGAGTGTCCGCTTCTTGGATGACCGCTACTATCCGGAGTACGAGTGCCGCACGCACAAGCACCCTCTTTTCCCTTCCTATCGTCTTCCTACTCTTCCTGTTCTCGCGCTATGCTCTGTCTCATTCGTACGTTTTTCGCGCTCTCGCTTGGTCTCTCTTTGACCGGGATCTCCGGTACGTGCGTCACTCATGAAGAGTACTGGACATCGTCGACGGGGGTGTCGGGATTGGAGTGTCCGCTTCTTGGATGACCGGGGAGGCCAACATATTATAAAGCAGCAGTCCGAGAGGTCCTCTCTTCTGTAACTCGTCATCTCGTCCATCGCACATACACACGCGTACCTTTTACCATTTACCATATACTTGCGCTTATCTCTCGCTATACGCACACGATTAGACCACAGACTCGTCGCTTGTACTCTCCTCTGATCCGCAATGTGTCGTGTGTACCCAATGCTTTACAACAGTTGAGGTAGTATACATCGGCATACGGATCGTCGGAAGTCACCTTCCTCATTATCATACCAACCGGCCAACTCGCCTCACTCGGGCACAGCCTTCATCCTGTGCCCTAGTCACTTACGGCGCGGTATAACGTAGGTGGTCAACCCAAGTGTTAACTTGTCGACAAGGCCGCGACTGAGTTGGACAGCACAGGGAACATGGCTTTCGCGCGAGAACCCCTGACATGGGGGACAAGACGCAAGTCCATTACACTCAATCACTGCATGATTGGCTCAAACGATCGGACCACCGCTTGCCGGCTCGCGTCGTCACTGCGATCCCGAGGCTTCGTCGTCGTTCGCCTCGGTATGCCTACTCTCGCCTCCGGTTCCTCTGTTCTCTACTCTTGAATTCTCATATAATTTCCATCGTCTATCGCGAGAATAATATAAATCGCGACAATTCTCCTTCTCACAAATTATACACACAAGCTTTTGGTTTAACTTTAACCGATTTAGAGAAACAAATGAAATTGGATGTTTTTTCAAAGTAGAGAAATCATTGCGATGCATTTTCGCATTAGTTTTTCATCGATATTGTTTGTCAATGCGGATATTGGAAAAACAATACGAAGTGCATTTTGTTACGGAAAAAGCATTAAAACTCTTAAGTACTTTCATGCGAGTGGAGAACTGGGTCCTTGCGAATGGTTTGGTGCTGTTTTTTTTTTTTTTTTTTTTTTCGTCATTCAGTTTCTGGCGCACCTCCGTGGAGATTGCGCGAGTCGAAACAGATACGAGACTCAGGTCCGTTGCCCGAACACGAGCCGATTCGCGGCTTGGTACAACTTTGGCAATTGAATATAATTAAGTAATCCCGGAGGCGCCTGACTGGTTGAACGCGACTCGAACATATATATGTAAACCACAGAAATATCATAGTCGCAAAAAGTCTGTGGTTCTCGGGTTCCTCTGCTCGAGAGAACAACTTTGGCCAGCTGCCACGAAGAATCTGTCCCGTTGTACGTATAGTCACCCGGAGGAACACACGGACACAGCTAACTAACCCCCCCAACGATAATAACGTCGTAATCCTGAGGATACTACCGGCTGGCAATATGCTTCCGCCGCCTCTCCATCTACATAACTGTCCGCAAGTGCAACGGGATATGCTTGGGACCAATAAAAGAGTTTTTCGCGAATTGTATAGTTTTTTTTGTTTTTTTTTGTTTTTTTTCCTACGAATGCACCAAAAGTACCGAGAAATTCTCGAACTCTGGCAGTGCTTCGTGTTCATCTCTATACGTATCTCTCGTTCTTGCTGTCCAACCTAAAGACACATGCCCATTGCTGTTGAATGATAACAGTAATAATCTCGAGAATACACGATAAACAGAGACATTCCGTGGAAGCAAACGCGGCTGAGATTGCCCTGGAGAATCGAGACTATTTTTTTTTTTTTCGCCCTTCGATGATAATCTGTAGAAAAACTACGAACGACTGTACGAGACAAGCGTGTTTTATGTATTATCCGTTGGACAATCGGGTGGCTCGTGCGACTCGAAAAACCGTTGCTCCACCCATACACAAGCCAACTGGTTTTCTTGAAGTCTTTGACGCGCGACTCTTAAGACGCTAGAAGGGCCCCTGACGAGGGGGGCCGCCGCTCCAAGACGTTAAAGGGGGGCGACCCACCTTGGCGAAGAAGAAGAACGTGGCGTACAACAATAACCAAACGAGAAGCCGAAACGTCGGTTACGCCTCGACACGGCAGCTGGCACGCGCTCCTCACAGTCGTGTCGCGCTACGAAAGTCGTAAGAAGCGCCCGGGGGAACTCTGTCTCGTTTCAACTCACCTCAACGCCACTGACTCTACTTCTTCCGATTATTCTTTCGCCGTTTTCTTCGACTCGCTTACGGCGTCTACCTTTCCTTCCTTATACCGACTCACCCTATACACACCAAGGGAAATTACCTTGTGCCGGCGTCCGCACACGGTGCATACATAGATGAACCTCGACGGAGGAATACCTGGACATTTAAATCGAAGGGGGGACAAAACGCCACCCGGTAGAACCACCTGAATGCCACCAAGGGGTCCTACTCGATCTTACATTGTCGTCGAATCTCGGGGATTCGAACTTCTCAAGACAACGATCCTTTCGGAGCAACGAGATTTTTTTCATTTTATTCTATCGTATTTCGAAGTATTAACATTTTTAGAACTGTAGAGACTCCATTATCTGCAGTTGCCGTAAGACAAATAAATTTTTTAATTTTCGTCTTTATATCGAAAAAATATATTTTTTTTTATACCCTAAGGAAATTGCACCGGACAAAAACTATTTTGTAGGCACCAAAGATTTTTAAATTCTCGTCTCTATACTGATTTTTTTTTTTTTTTTTTTTTTTTTTCATTAAGAAAATTTTATCAGCGAAAATGTATTTTGTACGAATCGACGAATTTATCCGATAAAAATCTATTCGTTTTACGTGAGAAAAGCCGTGCCGAGTGGGGTGTAGATGTGGAAAATTTGAAAAGGTCGACATCCTGCGCCATTGAGGGCAAAGACCGTTGTTCCTACTTCCTTTCCGTCCGCGCCAAGCAGCGGAGGGCTCAGGGCGCCGTGCACGATTTTTTGCACCTTTCAATATCAGACGTTAGAATTTCCCACAGTGAGAAGTCATGGGAACTATGACCTTAGAATAGGACGAATCTCGCTTACCTTTCTCGAAGGCTGCGTCTCCTCGTCTCATTGGAAAATTCTCTTCCTCCGGAGATTTGCGACGGGGGTTCCCCCCGTGCAACTGTGCACCTTGGGAATTTTCTCCGTCTGTATCGTCGAGGCATATCGAGTCGCGTCTTCCGTTGCAACTTTTTTCTGAGACTCAAAATTTTCGTCCCCTCTTTCCTTCGCTCATCTCCACCCGGCCGATTTTCCTAAAGATCCATAAAGATCGTGGATTCGTTAGAAAAAAAAAAGTAAAGCGAACCGTTCAACGAAGAAATATATCTCCCCTATAGATTTTCATATTCCATATCTCAAATCTCAACCGTGCAATAATAATCAATATTGTCCCGTGAGAATAAAATCCGAACGTTTGACCGAACAAATGTTTGTATAATAAATTATACATTTTGTCGAGAGCCGCGCGACATGAGCTTTTGTTTTGCAATAATATTTTTTTTTTTTTTTTACATAGAACGCCGCGGGACCCGCGCGTTCGAGAGAATCGACGAGGTGTCGATTTAATTTCCGCGTCGAACAAACCGCAGAGGTGCGATTAACGGGACATTTTAACTATCGCGCAGTGTACACACAAGTGTCCATACTATACGCGTAATACACATAGAAATATTCGAGATCGGTGTGGTAACCACACGAGCCCATTGCCGTACTAAACAAATTAAACGAGCCGTAAATTATGAAAATCGTGTCGTTATACGTGTGTGACACGTACTCGAAACACTTTTACGTCATATGTATGAGTATAATAACGTGTCCACAATACGCGTACTATAATACGTATGTACGATGCATACACGGGTTCCGGAGTAGCCGAACATCCGTAGTCCCGTGCCTCTATCCCATCGCGGAGGTGCGCATGTATATATACACGAGTGCGATTGCGTGGGCTGGTGAACGATTGAACAGGCTGGGCGCGTGCCAGTGAATCGAAACGATTTCGTACGCGAAATAACAGTGATAAAATCCCGCGAGAGAGAGAGACCGAGAGATTAAGGGTGGAGAGAGGGGGGGTATGGGGGGTGGGAGAGAGTCGAGGGTGCGATCACAGTGCTCTCGTCGACGCGGACGGCGCATTAACGCGATTAACCGACAATTAATAACGCATCAATTGACACCGATGTATGTAGGTACAGTATATACTTGTTGCGCGCTCAGCGATACCCGGTGTGGTATGGGTAGAGCGAGAGTACCCCGATTGAGTTTTATACAACATCGGTCGGCGTTGTGCGACAACTGTTAAACTAAGCAGTCGCGGTATACTTCTCGACGTCGGTAATAATTCATTGCACGTGTCCTATTCCAATGCAACATTGTCATTGCGTTATAGGATATAAGAAAAACAAAGAAACATGTAAATAATTTAATTTCGATCGATCGCGGAATAAAAAGAAGTGTTGGGAAGGGGTTCAGGGTGTCGGATGCATGACGAGGTTGAGGAAACTGTACGATGGGTTGATGGCCGAGGACACGAACTTTGAACGTTACGTGGGCTCTTTGTTCTATGGCGATATACATAAATGCATATATAGGAGACAGTGCGCTTAAGAGTCGTTCGAGTTCGCCGCGGATGGACATGGGCCGTTGCTCGCAACTGGTTTCCCATGATGTACAAACCCCCTGCGAACTGCCCTTCCAATGTCGGCGAGCACCCACGTATCCCCCACGTATCTCCGACCGACCACATGACACCTACGGGGGGTGAAATTCCTACGCACATGCCGTTTGCGCCGTCTCAACAGGCTACAACTGCTGCGACTTCGCCGCAATGCTGGTCTCGAATGTAGGCGTCATGAGGGGCGATATAAGGAAAGGTGGTACAATACTATATACTGTATGCATTGCCGGTTACGAATACCGATACTGAAAATACTTCCACATAGATCCATCGTCTGAAAAATTTATCAGGCTTTCTTTTTGCAATGACAATGACACGAATGGTATTCAAGAATGAAAGAGAAAGATAATAGAAACAAAGTTATTCGAATAACACGAAGCTTTGTTGCAAAATGTAGAAAACAAACGTTACGGCGAACGATTTTCTCTTGTAAACTGTAGTTGTATGGAAATGCCCTCGAGTCCAGTGCACTTAATTCACTTCATTAATTACCCAACTTGACGATTGTAACGTTAGTGGATAGTAGAGAAAGGGAGAAGGAGAAGATTATCGGATCTGCGTACAGCCGATAGTTCGAAACAATAGACCTGATGAAGCGTGGATCTGAGAGCCGAGGGCGCTGGGCGCGTTAACGATGCAAGTTTTCCCGAGGTGTCCGGCCGTAGCTAGTCGCTCAGGATTCTCTCGAGCCTCGGGGCTCTTCGCAGATTCGCCGACGCTCTGCATCACGTACTTCCGTTCTATCGGCTGATTGTCGTATTTACTTTCCAAACGAAAGTGAACGAAGAGTTACGTAGCGTCACGTAAATCACCCTTTCGAAATGAGAGGAAAAAAAAAAAAGAAAAAACCACGCAGGCATGGACTTACTTCAACGCACGAAGTGTAGTCACCTGCCTAAACGGTGAATATCGCATGACGCACACCCCGGAAATGCCGGTCGATGGTTGCGCAGGGGGCCCACATTCAACTACTACATATATGTATAGTATGTACTATTGTACGTTTTTTTTTTTTTTTTATTATGATGCAAAATTGACCACTTATTCTAAAAGCATGAAGTCTTTCACAGAAAAAAAAAAGTGACTAAAATATTCCAAGTTTTTGACCATTGAGGTTTCGATGAATAAAAATTATTCTATTACGATGGAAAAGTATATTGCGACACTTGAGTACGAAGAATAATGATATATCGAATATTATCGGCGCATAGACGCGAAAGTAAAGAAGATAAAAAAAAAAATGGAAGCGGGAATCGGGGAAAGTCTTGGGGTCCACCGCGTGTCACGGTTCACCCGTGACCGGAAGTCGATGAAGCTTCCTACCGGATGACGCGAATCTACATCCTCTCTTTCTCTCTTTTAACCTCTTCTCTTTTAGCTTTGGATTCCTATCTCCATTCTGTGACAATACAAGGTCTGTCATGTGTACAGAGTATAAAATTCTCGTGTCGATCAACATAGTAGAATACGTACGGTATAGAACCCGTAGTGACTGCATCCGAGTTTACAGTTCCAGTGCTGTGAACAGACTTTGGCGTCTCTGTCGCTCTCAGTCCCTAACTACGACCCTCAAGTAATTACCTCTTCCCCGCTTACTTCCGACTCTCGAGGCGAAGGCCCCATTTCCGGTGAGAGCATACAGGGCACCTTTTATTTTTTTATTTATTTTTTTTTTTCTCTCGTGCATCCTCTCTCTCCCCCGCGTTGGTAATCGTGTCCCACGCACGAAGGAACCCGCGGCGTCCGAAAGAGCACCCCCCTCGAACTTTATGTACTTCCCTATTCACAGGTAAAGTGGTTCGAGCAGTCTGCTTATCGCAACCGATGCGACTACGATCAAGGCTCGCACCATATGTTTCGGCCGAAACGACGCCATCGTACGTTTCCTTTCGCCCTTCTTTCTATCCTACTGTCTCTTTCGCATTCTCGTCAGATCGCTGCCGTACAATTTTATTCACCAACAAGTTTCCAATATCGAGCTATTCGTTAGAGAAATTACTAAGTTGTTTTGCGGTCAAATTTTTGGTGGTTACACTTTATCGTTGCTATATAAATATACTGGCAACGTTTTTAATTTTTTTTTTTCAAATTGTCAATTTTACGATAAAATGTATCCTATCGAGAGCAGGTGGTTTACGTTGCTCAGCTGTTGCTTCAAACGTACGTATATGCACTCCGTTTACATCGATATCATCCGTTTGATTCTGCGACAATTTGATATTAAAGAAAAAAACATCATCATCCTCCGACAGTGCAATAAGATAATTGCTGAATGGAGCGTTCCATTATATATGATAACCTAATGCCAATAGTACTTTTCCCACTTTTACCCTACATAAGTATAAGGCTATTATAGAAAATCGGACAAGATAGGTACAATGTATACTTGGCGCGATATCGACCGCAGAAACTACGGTTATGGGTGGAATAAATTTTTCAAGCTATCGCTACTCCTATGTAACTGAGCCTCGAACTTGTCTCTCGTTGCATGAGAGTGATACCAGAATAAATACATATGCGACGACGAGTTCGGAGAACAAGACAACCCCTTCGTCACGACTTCGCGGTCTCGAGACACTTCACGCCGCGGCGCGGTGCAATAATAAGAACGCGAAGGGACGCCATGGGGTCTCGAGGTAGCGGCTGAGAGACTGCATGAGAAGCTTTCGGGCTGTCGACAAGGGTGAAACGTGTGGGGTATCTCTCACGGATCGTTCCTACATCTAAGAGGGGTGCATCATACGAGGGGCGAAAAAGTAGTTTTGTCTGTAAAGCGGAGAAAAGAAGAAAGATATTCCAAATGGGAGGAGCGGACGAAAGTTTGGCTTAACGTTCATGGGTACACAAGATGCTGGTGGATTGGTAAATTCATAGGGACATTCATTCAAATGCGCTTCGTGTATTACACGATTCTGTGAGAACAGACTACAGATTCTCAATTCTTCGGTCAGCGTATTGCTATCGACGAGGGTGCCGAATGTTTAATGAAAAAAGATGCGATAAAGAAAGGAAAACTCTCGCAAAGTAACGTCGAGCTATTGATTATTTTTCTTTTTCTTCGTCAAGTATTGACCCCTGTAGCCTATAGTCTCCGACTAAATATGAAAAAAAAAAAAAAAAAAAAAAATAATACAAGTCGAAGGAAAAGACATCGTAAAAAGAAGAGGAGACACGAAGCAAACGAAGCGTTGTACTATATAGAAAGGGCACGACTTGACCGGGAACTGCTTACAAAATAAGATATTCAGTGGAAGTAATTTTCTTATGGTCCGCGCTAAGCTCGCGTGCGACCCTCGTCTTTCTCGCCGCCTCTATATGTCAGACGCTTCCCGTATGCCTTCGCTGCCAACCTTATCGTTCGATAGAGCAAGTTGTGACCAGCCGAAGACGAGACGAGGGGCTTTAGTTGACGAAGTCGCAATAGAAATCGTGAGCACAATCACAATCGTAGTTATCGTCGTAATCGCTAATATTCACTTGTTATACGATATACCGAACACGCGCAACCGGCGACTCCAGAAACCGCGTACAGGTCATAAAAAACTGGTATCGTACTTATTTACTTGTGAAAAATGAGGAAAAAAAATCAAATTTTTTCCGAATTACATGAAATAATCACGAGCTCATCGGGGCTCCTCCACAATTGGCACGTTATATATTTGACAAACCTTATTGACGTTCGTACTACTGGGCGATTGAACTCCGACGAATCGACGTACTTATCGGTGCGGAAGGGGCTCGGGGTTTGCTTCCACTGTGCAGCATGAGCCGTTAGACCTCTCCGCGAACAGTGAGCCTCGTGCTCGAGCACGAGTGAGCGATTACAAACACCATAACCCCATTAATTGTTACATATACATAGAGTGCTCACTGTCTGACCGATGAGCGTGTGGCCGAAGTCGTCGTGGAAATGTCATCGATATCAAACTATCGCGATGATTACCTCACCAACATTACTGCGTTCACATTACAGATCGCAATCTCTAGTTTCATCTAATAGTTCTGCGCCTCCCTGATCGTTTTTCAAGCGTTCATGACTATAATTTACATCTCATTTCAATGAGTTTCGCACACTCTAACACACACACACATCGTGAATAGAATTTGCAAAGAAATTCTCGGTAAACGATAAAAATATAAAACATTATATGTTAAAGTATGTGGGATCGCGTATCTACATACTACATGGACACATTAAAGTTTAATAAAGGATACTCGTCCGAATGAATGAACGCGACGACGAAGAATCACGTGGTCATCCGATATATCGATACGTGTTGCACGTGTGCACCGTGTGCGAGAGCACTGTGTGCAGAAAATGTGAGCTCTGCGCTCGAAAATAAAAATAAGAGTCGAGCGAAAGCATGTTCACGGCTCTGCAACAACGGGGTAAAATCGATCTATGTGTGCGTGTATGCATGCGAGGGCGCGCACGCCACGAGAGGCAGAAGAGAGCCATCGGTCTCTTTCTCTACAGCCTTATGCCGCGCTTCGACTAGTCTATATCTTTACTTTTTTGATCGGCGGCTTTCCTTTGCGCATCGAAAGAAGCGTTTTTTCTTAACATAATAGATTTTAAGAATAATGATATTTGGTCGAATGTTTAAAATATAAATTTTGGTTTGTTTATGTTTGATTGCAGACGGATAGAGTCGCCGAAACGGAAATCGCGACGAGGTGGCGAGGGGCAGCTAGCCCTTTGGCGAGCGCGAAGGATGCAGCTCCCAGGCGGGGGCACGAGAAGACCGCCAGCGCGAGCTTCGGCGAGCACACTCGCAATAATAAACGGAAGTAACATCAAAAGTCAACAGAAACATCGTAGAGAGCAGTGTACGAAGAGCGGGAGAAGCGGGGGTCGTGGCAGAAACGTCACAGGGTCCGAGTGCAGCGGTAGCAGCAACTCAGGTAGTTCAACAGGATCTGGAACAGGCCCCGAAAACGATAAAATTCCATTGAAAAATCGTAAACGGGACTCGAGTGCGTATCGACGAGACCGTATCACCGCCAAGAAGCAGCATCTACAACAGGATCTCAAGACGTTGGTGTCGTATCCGCGGCGGAAGCGGTGGGCCAAGGAATAGTGAAGAATAAATTAGACGAGGGAGAGGAGGAGAAAGAAGGCGGCGAGTGACGATTATTAATAAAGACGGAGAAGCGGTAGAAAAAAAAAAAAACAAAAGAAAAAACAAAAAAAATCTCGTAAGTAATAAACATAAGCGAAACTAAAGAGAAGGGAGAAGAAAGTGTTTCGAAGACGTGTAAAAGGCGAGCAGTAGAGATAAGCGGGATAACGAGAAAACGAGGTAAGAAGAAGAAGAAGAAGCCGGGGTTTACGAAGGCGAAAACGCCGAAACTTCGGAAAAAGCGAACGAAAAGAACGCGAAAAAAAAGGTAGAGAAGGTGCAAGTTTGGTTTGGTGCAGTGGCGAGATCGAGAGACGGTCGGGGTGGCGGTGGCGGCGGAGTCGGCGGCGGCTCCTGCGGGAAGTCCGAGAGGAAGAGCGTCATCGGCGGTGATTGCGTCGGCCGCTGGTGAGAGTCTCGCCGGCGTCAAGTTCGTCGTCGTCGTCGGGAGCAGCAGCGGCATAGGCTGCGGCTGCCAAGGAGAAGGCTGTAGGCGCGCGCGCGTGGGGGGAGCCGAGAAAGAGAAATAGTAGGAGTCAGAGTAGACGACGAAGCAGCGGAG
Source organism: Cryptus armator (assembly GCA_963971235.1). NCBI lineage: Eukaryota > Metazoa > Arthropoda > Insecta > Hymenoptera > Ichneumonidae > Cryptus > Cryptus armator. The sequence continues at coordinate 8,630,375 of OZ020240.1, forward strand.
GAGGTGCAGCGTCGTATAAGAGTGGGGATCGTCGTGCGAGAGCGAGAAGTGGGGTACAATAGGGCAAAGGAGTAAGCGAGAGAGTGAGCCGCTGCTGCTAGAAGGCGAACTGGTGCTGGGTCAGGAGTAGGGTAGCGGAGTCGCGAGGGTTCCAAGGGAGAGAAACACACGAGAGAAGCACGACGACGAGAACAAGCCGAGCCACGAGGCAAGCTATTCGAGCGAGAAGGGGAGGGGTGACAAGGAGCCCTGGCGGGGAGGGGACGCGGAGGCCTTCGGGGGGCCGACCAACCAGACGGCCGATGATGTCATCGGAGGAGGAGACCGACTGTTTCGCCCTCTACGGAGCAACCACGGATAGCAAGCAACAGCAACTCCTGAAGAAGCAGAAGCGCACCAGACAGCGCGTGGACGCCGGCGAGCCACGCAACAGCTACTCGAGCATACCGAACTTTAGTTCCCGGCCATCATTTCTTGGCGGTGGTTTATACGGCGCTATATTTAGTGGCTCCGGTCCACCATCGAGTCATCCGGGCTCGCAGCAGCAGCAGCAGCAACAACAACAACAACAGCAACAACAACAACAACAACAACAACAACAGTCCCAACATCAGCAATCGCGCCAGCAACAGTCTGGAGCAGCTGGTGGGACTCAAGGTCACATCGGAGCAACGACGGGGCCAACAACTCAGCATTCCGCTCACGCGGCTTTCGGCTTCTTCGGGGCTCCGGGCTTTGGCCCCGCCAAGATGCTGAACGAGCTTCTCGGACGACAAGTCAAGCAGGCGAGTGACGCGGGAGGTTCGCCCCCCGAGGGTAGCCAAGGAATGACAGGAGCGGGGATGGATCAAGCGGCAAATCTACAGCCGGGTGCTGTTATAAATTGTGACGACCCGGCTACCGCTGCTGAACTCACGCAGCACATGCTCCGCGACATCCTTCAAGGACGGAAGATGTCAGCTCTGTCGGGACAGGAACAACCGAATAACAACAACAGTATACACAGTAATAACAACAATAACAATAATAATACGACAACGGAATTGCTGAAATCGCAGCAACATCAACAGCAGAGCCCTCAGCAGCAGCATCAAAATAGTGATAGTGCGCGAGCGATAAGTGGGACTGTGCAGAGTGGAGGGGAGGAGAGTGTCGATGGGAATAACGTTAATGCGAATCACAGTGAGCGTGATACGGTGATGCCCGGTGACGCGGAAGACAGTGCCGAAGACGCAGCATCGGCTGCACGCGCGATGGAGGAAGCTTTTGCAGAAGCCGGCATGGAGCCCGGTGCGAATCTCGATGGTTCCGATTGCGAACAAAGTTTACCACCGAGCCCGTCGGCGCCACGATCCGGATCGGTTTCTGTTAAGGAAGAACTCGAGGACTCTATGAATATCAAGAGGAGTCCGAGTCACTCTCCTTGTCCGATAATGCCGAAAGCCGAAACGAGTTCGCCGACGTCCGATGTCAAACGCGCCCGAGTTGAAAACATCGTGAGCACGATGCGTAGTGTTAGCAGTCCCGCCTTCAATCCCCCCGCTGTGAATGGTTGCAAAAAACGTAAGCTCTATCATCCTCAGCAACAGACCGTTCATCACGTGCTTCAGCACGGCGTTAGCGACGTGCTGCTCGACGACGAGGAAGAGAGCGAGGAGGAGGATGATCCAGCGACAATAAGAAGAAAACGCGAACAGAAGGACAATCTTCAGAGTCAATTGAAGTTGTTGCAGGGCGAACTTGCGGCGATGAAACAAAAATACGACGAGTTGACGACAAGAGGTTGGATGTTGCCGGAAAGTAGCGATAGTGGCGATGCTCCCACGAGTCCACAGCATCATCCCCATCCACAACCACCGCCCCGACCGCCGAGGCCTCATCCGCCACCCTATAACGGCCTTCCAGCACTGCCACCCGATCATCCACACGCGGCCGCTGCGGCTATGTACCAAATGGGACAGAAGCTCTATCTGGAGCAAGCCCACGCGGAACGCATGAAACAGCATCAGGAGGCTGCGGTTAGGCAACAACAAGCCGCGGCGCAGCAACAAGCCGCGGCACAACAACAGCAACAGCAACAGGCAGCCGCGCAACAGCAACAAAAACAACAGCAAGCGCAACAGGCTGCTGCGCAACAGCAACAGCACCAGCAACGTCAACAGTCACCTCAGCCACCGAGTCAACCATCGAGTCAGATAAATACTGGACCACCCACGCCACAAACACCGGTTATGCCACCCAGTGGTATAGTGCATTCGCAAAAAGATTTCCAGGAGAGGTTAAGCGTGTTCAGAAGTTCGACAGCTGGTGCAGCGACAAGTTCGTCAGGACCTCATATAACGGGTGCTGATCTCGAAGGTTTCGCCGACATTCTCAAATCGGAAATAACTACGTCACTGACCAATCTGATCGACGGCGTAGTCTCGAGGTACGTGCAACCGAGGAGGTTTCTTGGTAAACAAAACGCCGATGCGGCACAAGCAGCCGCTGAACAGCTCAACAAGGATCTTTTACTCGCGAGTCAATTACTCGAGAGAAAATCACCAAGAACGAAAGTTGTAGACAGGGGAGCACCACAACCTACCGGTGGCCCAAACGGGCCACGGGGGCCCCTCAACGGTGGGCCCCCGGTTCAAGCCGCGGGTTTCCCGCAAATCGGTACCATGGGTGGTCCACATGGCCCCCTATCTGGCCCAACGGAAAATAATTTAAATCAGATCAATCAACTACCGCAACACGCGAGGAGTGGTGCAATGTTTCAAACACCTAAACCGCCAACGATATACGGAATGTCGTCAATGCAAGCGCAGCAACAACAGCAACAAGCTCAACAGCGAGAACATCATCAACGGGAACAACAACAACGAGAGCAATACTGCAATGTCAGGGGCGACGATAGAGAGGCAAGAGAAGCGGAACAGAATGAGGCTCTCTCGCTCGTGATGGCACCGAAGAAGAGGCGACATAAGGTAAGTTTATTCAATCGATACACTTTTTTTTTGTTATCAAAAGAAAATAGAATAAATAGGAAAAACGGTAGAGAATACAATAAAATGAGAATGAGAAAAAGTTGGAAATAATATAAAGTAAAAATGCAAAAAAGTTGAAAATAATATGAAGTAAAAATAAGAAGTTGAAAATAATATAAAGTAAAAATAAAAAGAAGTAAAGAATTGGAAAATCAAAAATGAGAATAAATTAAAAATTTTAAAACGAGAAAATGAAATTAAATAAATGATTTTCAAAAAATTTTGAAAAAGCAAATAATTTAAAAAATTAAGAATGAGAAAAAGTAAGGAATTTTAGAGAAGAAAAAAACCGAAATAATAGAGAATAAATAAATAGTTAGAGTAAAGTCCCCGAAAAAAAAAAAATCCTACGATCCTCGCGGTAACCGAACGGTTTTAACGTCAGGTTACCGACACGAGGATAACACCCAGAACTGTCTCGAGAATCTTGGCGCAAGAGGGCAATGGTTCACAGGGTGGTAGCGACAGTCCGCCGCCCCTACCGCCACCGAGACCGTATCACGCGCCACCCCCGATGCTACCAGTTTCGTTGCCAACGAGTGTGGCGATACCGAATCCCAGCCTCCACGAGAGTCAAGTATTCTCGCCGTACTCGCCGTTCTTCAATCATCATGCGGGTCATCCGGGTCAGGTACCACCTCCGGGGCCTCATCACCTGCCGGCAAGTCCACCCGGTGGAGGCGTCGAGCTGCGTGACTCGCCGCCGCTTCCCCATCCGCCCTCGATGCTTCATCCGGCGTTACTCGCGGCGGCAGCTCACCGAGGGAGCCCCGATTACGGACACCTAAGGATGGACAGCAACGACAGAGGTAGCGATTGCAATTCCGGCGACATCAGCTACGATGGAATTCAGCCTACAATATCCTTTGCTAATACTAATTTAACGATATCGTTACTCATTATTATAATTTAAAACAATAACGCGAGAGTTCTGCAAAATGTTCGTTCCTCGGTGAAAGTGGCGAACAGTCGAAGAATGCTTGAGTAATGTTAGCCGATTCGTAGAACCGGAAGTTGCCCTGCTTTCGTGCAAAAGTACTCGAGGGATTTCGTATACATACAACTACTTTCCGTTCCTCGAGTCTTGATAACGTCAAGTTAGGGGAGGTGGGCAGATAGCAACGAAGAGAAAAGGCTAACGAGTAAGCAGAAGACGAGACAACCGTCGAGATTGGTCCGTTGAGCAAACAAAAAAGACAATGTTACCGAGAGTTGGAAAATCGCGAGAATCCAGAGAATCTCCCCGGGAAACGAAGAGAGGCGGAAGTCGAGCGCGAGCACCGGAGAAACTTTGAACGGTAAATTTTTCCGCGGAAGAGAAACTCGATAGCAGAGAACGAAGAGATGTATAGCGCGGTAGGATAGAGAATCGCGGGGAGAAGTCAGAGAAGCAGAGTTACGGACGGTATATCCTCGGACCAATGTTAGATTAGTTTGCCACGGGAGTTAGGCTAATGTTGGCTGTTGCATCTACGAGTAGAGTTTGTTCGGCAACTAGGCGGTGAGAGAAGCCCAACGAAAGTTCTTTGACCCGCGCGAGCGCGGCTACCGGCCAGCTTCTGCCAGGACTTTCAGCGAAACCAATAATCTGTCTCGCAATTTCGCGAATCCAGTCTCGGCAAAGAACAATTGAAGTATTCGCGAAAACTTGCCCCCTTCGGTTCACGAAATATTCGACTCTCTTCGCGTTTATCTTAACTCTTCGTTACTCGCGAAAAAACAGAACGGGCAAACGTTATTGATGTTACCGAAAAATAATTATGGATCTCTAGAAATTGCACGGGAATGAAAAAAAAAAAAAAAAAAATGCATTGTCGTCTGGTAGATTGTGCGAGAAGCCGGTGTAGCACAGCTCGGCCGATCGCTAAAGTCAGATCGAGCGAGAAAGAATATATACGGGAACGAGAAGAGTGAGAATATGGAAGAGGAGAAGAGAGCAACGAAGAGAGGCCACGACGGGTCGTGTATGAGGGCACACGCTGCAACGGAACTGCATCGTGGGCGTTCGATCGGTGCACGACGTTCTTTGCCGCCTTTTTAGTTCGGCCTTTGATGTAAAATCAATGCCGCCGTTTTTTTTTTTCTCTCTCTCTCTCTCCGTCCTCCATTATCTCACTCTCTCGGCTCTCCTTCCCTCGCTTTCTCTCGCTAACTCTCGTCGTCGACGGTGGGGTAGGTCGAGCGCGCGACACTACGTGCTGCAGCGGAACCTCCGGAGTCTCTCTATCTTTCGCCCCGTGTACCCTTTGCCCGTAGCCGTCACGTGTGATCTTTCTGCGGTGCAGTGGCTGTATCCAAGCGCCGATAGTATCCCAAATATTTTCTCCGTGAAGAGTTATTCTCGTAATAGCATAGTCGAGGGTCTTGGGGGGTTTTTTTTTTTTTTTTTTTCTCTTCTTTTTCTTTTTCGTATGTGGTACAAAAGACTCGATTCAAGGGTCGAAGTTTCGCGATATCGAGATAGGTAAAAAAAAATGAGGTCTAAAAATGCATGGTATATATAGAGACGTTGAAGCGAAACCACTGAGCGAGGGGCGGGAATTTCACAGATTCGCGGAGGGGTGAGATCGACGTTGTCGAAGTTTGGTAAGGCCATAGGGCCACAGGGGAGATCGAACACGAGGGATTAACCGAATAAGAATGCGATGAAACCACAGAGGGAGATCCTATTACCGGTAAGGAGTCGGTAAGGCTTCAGCTGAGGATGCGGCCAATCGTAGGTCAACCTGAGCGAACGTTAGACGACCCCTATATATCGTTCTCTGTTTCACTCTCAGTCAACATACACGACTCGTCTATCCCTCGACGGGAGTCCCACAGCTTGTACGATTTCTAATCCAATTTGATACGAAGGAAAACACGATTAAGTTTGAGATATCCGAGTGTTGAGGTGAGACAGAATAAAATTACGACGTTCACAATATATAAAAAGACGTAGATAAAGAGACATTCTCTCTCGACATCGTACTTTCGCCAGGTTCACCATTAACGTCATCGTTCAGCCTTCGCACACTCATAGTACATTATAATTAAATGAAATGCAATTTTTTACAAGTATTCCCTTAACCACAGTGAACTCGTCGACGTTGACGCCGATGCATTTAAGGAAAGCAAAGCTGATGTTCTTCTGGGTGAGGTATCCGTCCTCGTCAGTCCTCAAGATGTACTTCCCCGACATCAAGTTCAACAAGAACAACACGGCGCAACTCGTCAAGTGGTTTTCCAACTTCCGGTGAGTCAAAGAAACCATTTAATTACATATGTTATATGTTAAATTCGCAACCGATCGTTGGTCCCTCAAGAATCATCGTAAACTCGTTACTTCGTCGAGAATTTTTTCAAACATCGAGAGAAAAAAAAAAATTTCTTCGGAATAATTCCAACCGATAAATCTATACATGTATACAAATACCTACGGGAATAATACGTAACTTCGTAACTGTATGCGATCGAAAGAGTAGGAGAAAGAAATTTCCAGTGAATCGACCACTCCCAGCTGCGTTGTAGAATGTACGTAGGAGGTAGATATCAGCCAAAGAGAAAAGTTTTGCCCGGTCAGAACCCAGGAGACGAGAGTCACGGTGGGTGTGTCAGAATCTTAATTACCACTCGGCCACGAGCTCTATCTAGCTGCTGCTGATTCTGCTACTGCTGCTGGGTTAGCTTCTGCCGCTGGATAAGTAACGTCGAAACGTCCCTCGCGCGGACGTATAGAGGCCAACCTCCGCAAGCAAGCAGGTGTACAGTGGTGTTGGGCTGTACTCAGCCCATTCGCGAGCCACCGGACTGGCACACTGGGCATTAGCCTGATTATAATTAGGCTGAGTACGAGCCAAGAGATCGCAGATACACGAAGGCGAACTATAAGTCCGGAGAACAGGCCTGCGCCCACTTGGCCTCGACCTCCTCTTTCTCCACCTCCTCGTGCGTGTAAACGTATACGCATATAAATATATATCTTCTTTTTCTCTCCTCTTTGTCGGTTATCGTCGTCGACGCCTCTTTTTCCGTTTCTTATCATATCGTGCGAGAAAACGCGAGTTTCATGTTCCTACCTATTCGGGACTTCAATGCATATATATTCGTTCGGAATTCATTAAAAAATGATGATTGGAAAGACTCTGAAAATTCGTCCTCTTTGCAACAAATTTTGCTGTCAATCTTGTACATCAGTCGTATGTAAGATAAAAAAAAAAAGATCGTACTTTCGGCCCATGAGATATTTGCACACACGGGGTTGAAAGAAAAAATTGCAGCTCATCCCCGTTACTCACAAAGCTAATTATGACGAGGATATGAACTCGTCAAAATTTCGTCGTCGTGTCGGCCTCGGGGCTACTTGTCATTTCTACCCTCCTCCACTCCCCCACAGGTTACCCTTTTTATTTTAACTCTCGCCGGGAGTGCAACCCTCGGCTATACGAGTACACATATTCGCTGCTCTCTTGCAACTCTTTTACAACTCCTGTGCCCACTAATAAGACTTATTATCTCTTTTTTCAGGACGATTAGTAAAAAAAAAAAAAAAAAGAAAAAAATTAATAAAATAGAATCGATAGACTAAGCGTAGATGGGAGAAGCATAAACTGCGGCTAAAGCACTTCCGAGTAACACGGACGGTCGTGTGTACTGTGTATTACAAACCCGACGATATAAAGCATTAAGTTCTTTCCTTCCTTCCGATGTATGTAGGAGTGAGAAGAACCCCTCTTACCACCCTTGCAGCCCCCCACGACTAATCACGTAAGGGTTTACCGGGCTTTTTCCTCCTCGTTTTCTGCCAGGCGGTCGGCCGTCTAGCGTGCTCGATCTGATAGCCTAATGCACGGCTTCCTATGCGGAAATGCCTCGCTACATTATTCTACGCTTTCTACGTGTGTTGTACTGTGTCCTATATAACTATCCTACGTGTGGCAACCTCTACTTCTCGGTCTCCGTCGTGCTGGTACCCCACCGGCCAGTAGTCGATCCGAGTCACCTTTTCTATCGGCAAACCTTCTCGTTGCTTCTCTATTTCTCTCTTTGCACCCCTTCTCCTCCCTTTCTCTATATCACCACCACCCTTCCCCCCCTCCATTGCCCTCGACGGCGTTGTACTTTTGTCACGAGAACTGCTCGTCCCCCGGCATCGAGTTTCCGATATTAAATATCGAGCTCTCTGAGCAACAACTCCCGTTAGTTCATTCGCGTTCATACATACACTATAGAGAACGAAGAAGAGTCTGCCGCGATCGGGCGCAGCCCCCGTCGCCGGTTTTCTCCACCCGCACTATACACATCGCCAACGTTACTATTGCGGTTATACAGTACGCCACCGGTGGGCGAGTAAAACTTTTCCTTATACTTGGTGCAACTGCCACGCGCGCGTACAAGTCTTTTTATCGTCTTTTATTTCTCTCGGTCTATCTTTATCTCTCTTGCATATTCTACGAAACGAGGGAGGGAGGGGGAGCGAGCGGCGTGCACGCATGGGACGGACGTATGTTACCGCCGAAGAGGCAGATAATATTCGATATGACCAACGAGAAAATTGCTCTCGACTTAGCGATGACGAAACTTCGATAGAACGCAATTGCCGGAGTTATTGAAATGTTCACTCGATCATATTAAATGTAAAACTCGAAGTTTCAACACCAAGACTATCCAAGATTGGCACACTGCAAGGTTCTTATCACGCTTAATAGGCTTAGCGCGACCCTTCGCGAGGGATCGAAATAAACATCTCTCAAGCGATCCATCATAACGATCTTCGAGTTCTTTCGAATCGATTTAAATTGCAGAATACGGATAATTCATTTTTTTTATCTTTGATTCGGAAAACAAACTTCGCAACTTATTTTTGAAAAGCTTTTAGTATCAAAAGAAAACCAACGTTATTGTCAAAAATACGGAATAAAACGAAATTTAATATAAATATTTCGACGGTTTCGAAATATTGAATTATTTAAAAGTGACGTAGTTATGAAATAAACAAAAAACAAATTGGCGAGTTCGTTATCACCGACAGTCCTTGCGCGATAAACGAACGAAGGATTCGTCGCCAATGGTCACAATTGGGGCCGCGAGGATGGTATCCGTTGCTGAACGCTAGACGACGTGCGGGGGGAGTGAGAAGGATGTGGGTGGGCGAGCGCGAGGAACGACGACGCTTGGAAAAGTGAGATAGAAGTGTCCGTACCGGGGGGGTGGTTAGCTTGGGCCGCTATCAGATCCCGCGGTGGGACACGCGACTGAGCCCAGCGCTCTGTTAGATCCTATCTTCCCGATGGAAGGAATTTTATGTCGTATAATGGACAACGGACGTACACGACATGGGTCGCTACGGAAGCGCGAGCGCGTCACGAAACCTCTTTTCCCTCTGTCTCTATTCGCGCTTGTGGCTTTTTCGTCTCTTAGTACAAAACCACCCCCGCCCTCCACGACACGAGCTACCAAGCCTCGGACTAGTCGCGTTCTCGAGCATAAAAAAAATCATATCATCCAACACATTTCCATCGAGAAAACGAGAAAGAAGAAGGACAACGGAATAACGCTCGCTGGTGGCAATAAAATATGCATAAAACTCTCCGTATATGCGTGTTTATTGCAAATCGTTTGATGTATAAAGAGTAATGTCCGATCCATTACGATCTTTATTATACGTTCTTATATCGATGTATGCGTATCTCGTGTATCTCTGAACGTCGCCGTCTCTTCTAAGAAATGTTGTTTCTCGTTAATAATTTCACAAGGACGACGAGTTTGTTGAATAATTTATCAAGTAGGCAGACAAATTGAGCGCAAAGTCTGCCTTTTCGCGAAAGAATAACGAACGTGTGAGTGGGCGTACAAGGGTTAGAGGACAATTCGTGTACGAGCTTTGTGCCCCGGGGATGCCTCGACGCGTTGAGTGTCCGCGCTGACGTCTTTCACCGCGTCGTAATTTCTTAGTCGATTCCTTATCGCGAGGGTAAAATCTTTTTGCGACGCACACATTTCTATTCATATTGCTGTGTTCGGTGTCTATCCCGAGCTTTTTATTCAGCTTCGTGTAATTCCTCGCCTCTGTTACGACGAAGTGAGAGCTCGATACACGACACAACTCTCGCGAGGGTAGACCCGCGTGAGGTAATGACAAGGTAATTTTCTAAACACAAATTTCCTTTACTCGGCCCCCTCTGTCTTATCTGTCTTGTCAGGCACGTGACACCGGTCGTTAGCGAGATCGTTGCTCGACGAGCGCGTCACCCCTCTTTTCTTCTTTCTTCGCGAACACCTTCGTGTCTCCAATGTCTTTTTTTTTTTTTCTGTTATACCCGTCACACGCATCCGTAGCTTTAGCCTTATTTTTACTCACAATTCAATTCCCAACCAAACTCCGAGAGTAACGGCGCTTGCAATGTGAAAAATAAATGAATAGCGACCCCCGAGATTATGTAGAATTTTCTGATATACAGAATGCTACCCTCTGACAAAAGGCCGAGAAAAAAACGCGTTAAAATGAAACATTGCTTTCGTTAATATTTCGCTCGACTCCCCGACGACGTTGTACGATAGAAACCGAAGAAAAAAAAAAAAAAAAGAAATAGTACTGGTAACGCAATTTAATTTCGCGTTACCTGAACGGTAAAGAAGCTTGTGCTGAAAGAAGGCATCCAATTAAAACGCGGAGGCAGTAGTTTACCGAGAATCTTGACTAAACGATGTGGGAAACCGGGAGAGGTAGAGAAGGGGCCGGATACCGGGGGCGAGAGGCAATTTTCTCCACGCACGGCGGCTCTAAGCCGTTCTCGCTCGTGTGTGTTTCTCCTTCATCCGTCTTTTCTCTCTTCTGCGCCATCTCGGCGGGTGTGTTTTTAATCCCACAAGATTGTGTGTACTCGGTGAGCCGCGAGGGTAGTTAGGGAGGAGAGGGAGATGGGGACTATTGCCGAGGTTGTGTGCTCACGGTCGTCGCTGTTGTAGGTAAAAGTTGTGCGTTTCAGGTTTCTCTCTTCGCGAAGGCCCGTGGCAGGCGATGCAAAATTCACTGCGAGGGTCATTTAGCGACAAAAAAAAAGCTCCCCGGCAAGTAAGCGCGCGTGGATAAGCGTGAGTGATACACAAGCCTCACGTATGCGCGTAGGAAAAAATAGTGTTCATCGCCCACTGACACATACAGATACAAATGATAAAGTGTAGCAGCTCATCGTACGAAAAGAAAAGCCTCCCCTAGTGCTATGTATTTCTGAACGCGAGTGACGGAGATGCCGGAGTGTAGGTAGCAGGCAGCGCTTCGGGTTTTCTCTTATTGTGAGGAATAAGCTGTGCTGCTTGCCTGCCTGCCTCAGCCTTTACTCTCTCTCTGTATGCTTGCTTGCTTGCATACTTACTGCTGGTACCGCCTCTGTCGACCTGGACCTCGACTGGGAGGGATCGTGCCAGTTGTCGAGAAAATTCGAGCCTTGAGGTAGGCAGAGCAGAGTCGTACGTTAGTTACTCTCCTCTCCTCATTCCTCCTTTCAGCTATACCTCGTTCCAAGAGTACGACACATTACCTATACCATGACACTATACGCGCACGAAGTCGAGTTACGTAGTACGAGCCCTCGCGTGCAAACAGAGAAATTCATACCAAGTTTCTGCCTCGTACATTTGGGGGAGAGGGAGAGGGAGAGGGGTATGTGTGCAAGTCAAAGTATATATGCAAACGCGGGGACTGCGCCGAGCAGAGACGTACGTACTTACTACCAGCTGAGTTATAGGTACTCGGCGCGCGAGTGCGAGCATGTGAGCTTCCGGCATGAAGCCGGAAGGACTTAGTAAGTGGGAGGCCTTGTAATTATTATGCTCTCGCTTCTCGTAATCTGTCCCTCGCGCTCGGCACCGCGACGTCGTCTCGCTCTTCTCGCTACTTCTCTCACTCCCTCCGCTATCCGCGAGCTTTCTTTCTTTCTTTTACTTCTTTCTTTCATTATTTCTTTCTCCTCGGTACAGAGACGCATTACCTACGTATGCTTCTCTGCTTTTTTTTTTTCTCTCTCTTCTCTTACTCTCGCTAACTAGAGAGCGGCTCTATACGAGCGCTTGCACACACACGCCGGATCGAGAAGCTCTGCTTACTCTCCCCGCGCCCCGTTGCTTATTACGCTCGGTAGAGAAAGCTGCGGGATGCCTGGCAAAAGGTAATTCGCTTGTCCCCGTTGCTAAGTCGCGCAATCTATTTTCTGGTACGCACGTATACACGCGCATAGACGAGCCAAGGGTCTTTATTATCTGAATACGAGGAGGGAGATACGAGGCCAATCTTTTATCTCACGACGGAAGACTCGAGACTAAAGCGCAACCGTGTATCGTAACTAAAAAAAAAAAAATGCTCTCGCGAATTGTATTAAAATAATAGAAAATATCATTGATTTATTCCTTCAACGAGGCTAAAACTGATAACAATTCACGAGAAAATTTAGGCTGAATGATATCTAAGTAAAAAAATTATCACCAAATACCAATTTTCATTAATTCAATTTTAATCTAAACCAAAACTGTTTTTCAATATATCGTACGTAGGCGAAAGCGTAATGGATTTTTTTCGGTCATTAAAACATAGTTTGCCTTTCGGAAAAATTTATAAAACGGATAAAAAAATTTGGCATATCTCTTAATCGTGTCTTTCTTTGTTTACACCGTTCTCCGGATGTACCCTCGAAAAAAAAAAAAAAGCGAAAGGGCGCGGATATTTCTGCGGTGAAATGAGCAAGTATTACCCGGCGTGTCCTTTGAGACAAAAGCTTTGAGAGTTGAACAACGGTCGTAGAAGGCCTCCGGAGGGAGTGTCGGGTGGGTAGAGGATATATAGGCGCGCGCAGGGGAGGGAGGTGAAATTCGGTGGTTCGGGACAGCCTTCTCTGGGACTTGGCGGGTGCGAAAGAGGAAAAGAAAGTTAAGATAGAAAGCTTTGGATCCCGAGTGCAGTAGAGGCGGCGGTTTCTGTGATAAAAGCGCGGTAGATGACTTAAGATTGAAAGACGAGACGATGTATCGTTCGCGTTGCTTGTATTTGCTCGAGATGGACTCGTGCACTTATTCGTCGCAACTCCTTTCGCTCTTTCTTCTACTTTACGACTCCACCGCGTTTTCCTCTCGTTAATGAGAGGAAGAAGAAGGAGAAGAAAAACTTTGGTCTTTGAGTTTACGCCACGAAGGCTGCAGTGCGCCTTCGGTATGTAAGTAGAGCGACACAGCGAGCGGCGAAGGACGAAAGGAAAGTCGCTCTGCTAAAAGCATAGGCATAATATCAGTAGATACCAGAAGGTTGAAGGTGTGTGTGTGTGTATATATATATATATATACATGAAGTAAGATAGAACATTTCCATGAGCAATTTCGACACACGTAACTCCACATCGAGACCGATGATATTGCGCGTATTCCGTGTCTTTCCTCACGTACACGAGCTTAGGTACGGATAGAAACGGTGTTAGTGTTTACGAATGTGTGAAGAACAGAGAACTGGGTGGATGCGCCCGAGTGAGGGCATAAGATCTCGAGGAATTCACGCCCAACTCCTTAATTAAAAACTCAGTGCACGGCACAATGGAGTGGCAACTCTTTGGGTGCCCGCTATGAGCTGACATCGCGAAGCTTTCTCTCTCCGTCTCTTACTCTGTGTACAGTATTCATATGTATGTATGTATGTCTAGGTTATGTAGGGTATGCATAAATGAGAAGGTATAGCCCTACCTACAACGCCGACCTACCCCTAGCAGTAAGCAGACTTGTACTTCCTTTACCGGGGCCGACCGATCGGGCTATGTTCGCCTCATTTTCAGAACAACCCCGCAGTCACAGCAAGTAGTCTTATTAACGAGATACGAAAATCGACACTTTTTCTTACAACGTTTTTTTTTTTTTCTTTTTTTTCTAATGTTTATTCCAATGTAAGAGCCAAATTCGTTTTGTATTCTTGGTTATGGCGTATCATTTCGTAAGCTTTGCACGCCGAGTCACCGCATACAAAGTCGTATCTCTGCGTTTATCGAGGTGCTCGACATCGAGACATCGCGAAATGACCAAGTATCCAATTACATCGTTGGTAAGAAGGCGGTTCGGTACGCTTCCCGCTAGCGCTGAACAAGATCATTATTTCCAAAGCTCTCTCGCGCTACGTGTTCCCGGGCGCACACGTGCACACCATAGACTTGCTTATCAAATCGTGTCTGTACACATTATAGTTATACAAGTGTGCGTACAGAGACATAATATTGTGCAAGCGGTGGAAAATTCACTTTGAGATCGGAGTCGAATGACGCACCCTGCCAATGAGCCACAAGCCATATGCCTACTGGCCTCAGCTGTATTTTTTCATCTCTTTCTCACTCGCATACCCTCTTTACTCGCGTTTTCTTTTTCACTGCCCTCTCTACCCCTTGCTCTCGCTCTCTCTCTCTTTCTCTCTCTCCACCAACGCTGGCAACGGTCGTGATGGTGTTTGTGCGCGTAAACGGCAGTCACTTAATTAAAAATTACTTAATTACGTTCTTGGCACTAATTAGTGGGCGCGCGGTTCTCTCTTGGCGGCGCAGGCCTTCTCACCCTTTCCGTACTCCTTCCATTGCCTTGGCCCACCCTCTCGCCACCCTCTCTTGCATCGCGACGGCCTCGCCGACCGCTCCGGCTTCCGTGCTATAACGTTTCCCAGCGTGCAAAAGAGTCGGAAAGAGTCAGAGTTTGCCTCTACGGTGCCGCAGTCTCTTCAACCGGAGCACGCCGGCCTCCCTCCGAACAACTCCCTAACGTTGCCCGTTTTTCCCCGTTCCCCCAGTGTCTTGGTGGCACTCTCTTCTCCCCAGGTATAGGAAAGACCGTCGAGAATGAAACAGAGAACCCCGTGCAACAGTCTCGAAAAAAATGTAAAAAAAAAAAACACATTTCTCCACCACTGGATGCTCGCTAGCTTCGACGACTTCCGGTTTACTTTGTCATCTACAATTTTTTCACACCGGAAATCAACGACACTGCCGGCTCGCGTTTCGTAATCGCTATCGTGCGATTAAAAAGAACTCATCAGAAAGATCGACAATTATTAAACCTGATAATTCGAATTTGTTGAATAATTTCCGAGAAGAGTGTCATTATAGGAGGATTTCGTTTTCGAGTGAAAAAAAAAAATGTTGCTATGTAAGAAAGATATTAAACAAAATATCGACGAGGCGAATGCAGTCAGTGTGCTCTTCGCGAAGCTTTTGGGTTCTTCCGTACAATACTTCTTCTTGCTCTCGCTTTTTCTCTCGGTCGGTCTCTCATACCTCTCTATCTCTTTTCTGTCTGCATCTCTCGCGTTTCTTTTTTTTTTTTTTTCTTCTTTTTTTTTGATAATGAACACAAGTACGAGAAACACGACGGGTATTGGCTGGGCGGTAGACAATGCGCCGGCCGCGGGGCTATCACGGTAGGAACGGAACGGCGGTGAAGAGAGCGGAGGAGAGGCCGAGCGAAGCCTCGGAACTCTGGGCGCAAGAGAAGAGGAAGGGGCCTCTCTTCTCTCCTCGTCGAGGCGCGTTACCGGGTGGCTGTCGGCGGAATCGGGGGGGAGGACTTTATAGGGGATGTAAGCATCGCCACTGCAAGGCTAATCCGGCGCTATGAGCCGCTACTTGCAGCATCAGTACGGTACACTCCGAGCTAAAGATTATCCGGCGTCCGCCTCTCGTCTCAATCTCCATTCCTATCTATAGAAATTCATCCTTCGCCCACTTCCTATTTTTTCTTTTCAATTTTTTTTTCATCAGCCACACAATTTCGTAGTACACATAATTGTATGTCATATACAGTAGTTGATTGATACATCGTTACAAAAATCATTTTATATAAATCAAAGTTAATGAAAAAAAAAAAATAATAATAATTCTCAGTCAATCAGAATTTGAGATTACAGTCGACAAAAGATGCATCTCTCGCGGACGCCACGCTGGAGTTGAAAATGAATTTTTCAACGCGAGCTTTTGCTAGAGCCCTAATGCAATCCATTATGTCAGCCCTCACATACTCTCGCGTATAAGCGGCCTTCACCGGTGAGCCCTATACCCATCGTGCCTCATTTTTATCCCCGTTAGTAGATGAGCCTCTCGGTGCTTGCAGAAGCGTACGTGGTCCGGCGTTCTCATACTTTATCTCTCGTTAGTCTATGCGTATGTGTACATATACGTGTATGTGCGCGTGTATGCGCGTGCGTTAAGCCGAGAAAGAAGAATGAGAGGTTCGAGCAGTCTCGGCGAAAAATGTAAAATGATAATGTTCCAGTGTCCCGCCTTAATCGGCTTTGTAATCGCAATGGCGGGCTGGCCGAGCCCCCGAACTCTGCTGCAAGCAAAAGCATCGGGAGGCGGCGGTGAGGCGGCACGTCGACATCATCCCCAGCGTCGCGTCAAGCCGAGCGCGGCCTCTCCCAACTCCGTCGAGGATTTAATTTGCATCCGTCCGACGAAAAACGCGAAAAACAGTTTATCAAAAAAGTTACCGCGCAGACTCGGGGCTTAGCTGTATGAGGCAGGCAGGCGGGCAGTCTCTCCCCGGAGAACCTCCTCGCACTGTACTGTATATAACCGACGGTCCGGCAATGAAATTGACCGAGGGATACTCGCTGCGAACCAACGGAGTGACCCAAGTACGCGACGTCGCATCGATTAATTTTCTCTCGTTGCCATCCACTCTTTTCGTATTTTTTTTTTTTTTTTTTTTTCCCATGCAAAATCGTCTTTATTTTCACATTTAAAAATTCATCACTGGCAATGATATTTTTTATAATAATATGCATTGAAAATGTTCGTGAACGTTAACCACTTTATATTATATATTTGTCAAAAAAATAATTAATACTTCGCGAAAGAACAAAAAACTGGTGGTTCGTAACCGTTTCAAGCAATTCAGTAGGGTCAAACGACCATCGAGTTTTTTCATATTAATTATCGATTGCTCCCCTTCGATAACTCATTTATATCTCTCGTTCGATCGGTGTAGGCCTATTCGTGGTTTCTTCATTCGTTCATTCCAAACTCTTCCTATGTCTATCTATCTATCTATCTCTCTCTCTGTCTCTCGCTCTCTCATCGTGTTCCTCGCGTTTTGCCGCGATAGCAACGAACGAATGACCGTGTCGGAGCCCGAGAGTGTCAAATTGGAATGGTACAGGGAGCCGGCGTGAAATTACTGTGTTTCGGGCCAACATTTATCCCGGCCGTTCGACGGGGGTAACGTTCGACTGGACAGCGACTCTAAATTGATTTCGTTTGAAATCCCTGGCCCTCCCTTTTTCACCCTCCTCCTCCGCCTCACTCGTTTCGATCCCCCCTTCAAGCGTGCTTCTCCGACTCACGGACTCTCTCTCTCTCTCTCGTCACTCCATCCCGAAACCCCCCCCTGCCACTGCATCCACGATTTTACCCCTGTATTTCCTCTTCCACGTTTCTTCTCTCCTTCTCTTTATTTCCCTCACTCACAGCATATCGGCCGTTACTCTCACTCACGTATCTCAAACCATACCGTCTTTCTCTCATCGGTACAGACGCGGTAAAATTCGCGAAACGAAATTCGCGAATGTTGAAGGAAGTAGATGAAAAAAAGAAGAAAAAAAATCGATGCTTCCGCTTCTATCTCCGGTAGATACGAATCATTGAGGAACTTGAATCGCGTTCTTGACCATACGCCCCATTCCATCACAGACTCGTCTAATTAGTATTATTGCCGCAACGCCAAATCTGCTTCAATATCAGTTTTTCTGTAGACGCAATCTTTCGAGACTATATGCACCGTAAGCAAAAACATTTCTCCGTGATATTCGAACTTTTGCGAAAACTTAACGATTCGATGATAGTCCGAATTGCGCAAACCAATGCGGAGATTACCGAAAAAAAAAAACCGCGTTGCCTGTTTGTTTCTATAGATATATGACAAAGGAATACCCGAAATCTATGTTGTCACGGTACTCCAGGGGAGGCAACACACTGCCGCCGCTCCCGCCGCCGCCGCTGCCGCCGCCGTCACGTCATTCGATATTTTTGTCAGTAAAACGATATCAGGCAAATTGCATCTGTCCTTTACACCGTAGGCCATTCGCTCCGTTGAGCGCGGCATCCGCACGTTCGGGCGATTGGCCAACCTACCCGATCAAACGGAATCAGTCTGGATATAATTACTCGTTCTTTTACTCTCTGAATCTCTCTTTATCTCTCATTCCCCTTTTTAACTCGGCGCTTTATCACTCCGCTTTGGCGCTCCTGATTCCCCTGCGAAACCCTTTTCGACTGTTTCGCTTGGGAATTTCATGCTCGCTGGTATCCGGCTTAACTACTTCCCCCGCCCACCGACGGACAGTCGGTTAGAATCTCTGATAATATCAAGAGAACGAATCATCAAACGGAATTATTATTATAATTATTTTTTTTTTCGACAAAGTTGTAAATTTATGTATTAATATCTCGCGGACGAAAAAAACGCATTGGCAGTTTCGGTGAAAAAGAAAAACAGATAATCTTAAGCCGTTCCTCGCAAGTATTCTGGCTGCAACGATTGGTCTCTGAATTTGGCTCTCTTCCAAGGCAAAAATTTGCGTCTTTCCGCGACCAAACAGCTCGTGCAGTCCAACCGGGAGGTTGGACCAACGTATAAAAAAAATGATAATAATGTCTTCCACTCCGGATGCAGAAGTCTATTGCGATGATAAAAGTTCTTCCGATCTTTTGGTCGAAGTGAGTTCTGAGCTTTTTTACTCGTTTAATCTCCGTTCGGATTCAATGAAATATAAAGGCACACAGACGATAATAACGTTCAATTATTTCGTCGTATCCCCTTCACACTCCGGATATGACCCGTCGAATTTAATTGAGAATACCGAATATCTCGCGCTTACGTTTGTTTCTCGTGGGTAAGTAGAACGGAAGAATCGATCTTGTATGCGCTCTCGTTAATTGTTGAACAACAAATTCTCTCGTTTGACTTACTCGCTTTGCACGTTCGTCGACCGTGTGCTTTCTATCGTCTATACACATATATATGTGTGTATAACGAAACTCGAGTACCGTTACGTAGCCGTATGTAAATCGCCCATATGCCCCAAGTTGCCTTCCAAGTGCTGAGATCTCCTCGCGTAAGAGAGAGACTGGGGCGTCGGGTTCTCGAGTCGATTTATGCGGGCATGTCGAGCCACTGGGTCTCACAAAAACTTTACCAAAGCCAACGGGTGCACCTACTGCGAACGACTACTATCTTACGATACATACGGGCGACAAGTAGGCCGTCGAAAATTCATTGCCGGCGCGCATGCAGGAGAATTAACCTCGAGTCGACAGTCAAGAAACAAAGAAAAAAAGTATCAACTTCCCAACGATTTCACTCGAACAGAAAAATATTATTAGCACCGATTTAAAAAAATCTGAAAACTCGAATACGCGATTTTTTACGTAAAGCGAATTGCTGAACATAAGCACCCTGAATTCTTCCTTAATCCATGAGAATAGCTACAGTTACAGTTCGTCACTGTCGCCAGATTTGCCGACAGTTGCCCGACAAATCCTATTTACTGTTGCCGAAAGCGCGAACGGAGGGGTCTATTTCTCTTTCGTAACTCGGCTATTATAAGTGGCGCGCGTAGAATATACCCGACGACGAGTGGCCTAACCCTAGGCGAGGGTAGTCGTCTAGCAGCACCCCTGGCTAACCTACTGCCCCACTGTATCACGGGAGTCTCGAAAATCTTCCCCCTTCGCTCAATTCCTGTCTGTTCTAACCCTCGGGCCAACGGAGATATATCCGAGTCCCATCGTACCCCGGAAAACTTCTTTCATCCCCGCCGAGTAACGGTTCTCGATAGATCGAATCGCACCGGTTTGCCATGATCTCACGATACTTTTTTTTCTCCTTTTTTTCGTCTCCCCCCATTTTTCCCCCACCGGTACAGGGAGCAGCAGGCGCGTTTCCCAAACAGTGTACGGGGTGCGAGATCGCCGAAGGGAGATGAATCAACGAAATAGAAACTGACATCCGATTGCTGGTATTATTATTATCAATTTTCATCGAATTCGTTGGAAATGATTCAATAAAAATACATTTAAAAAAAGCCTTTTATAAAAAAATAATTGAGAATATTATCACAAACAATTGTTCAGCTTCTCTTTGACGTTTTTTTTTTTTTTTTTATAAGTTAAGTCGAGTAAGCATAAAAGAGGGTTCTCGTGTGTGCTCTCGGTAACATGCGGTGGCTCGCGAGTCATGAATAAGACTGTGAAATCGCAGCGGAGAGTCCTCCGCTTTCTATTCTTTAGCCTCGGATTATTCGCGTGTACCGCAACACACGAGTTATGACAAAAAGAAGCGTACAAGAAAATACACACATGAGAACGTTCTCCGGAGAGCGAGAGAAACGAGATGAATGTGAAATAAAAAAAAAAAACGTAAAAAAAAAAAGAAGCGAAAGAGCGCAGAGGACTAAGACAAGTGATATATTCGCGTGTAACGGGGATGGGTTATAGAAGGTCGGATACGCGTTGCTTGCTGATGAGTGACTCGCGAGAGTATACGAGAAATTCCAGTCTTCCGGGAACCCGTGTGTCGTAATGGTTCTTGCAGTCTATCCCACCGCATAGAATTCCGTATACTCCATAGATGTTTCATATATACGAATAAAAAGCAACGAGACGTAAATCTCCGGGTTGTCGTTGCTCGCGAGCCGAAAATTCGTGCATCCAGGAGGATCTCGAGCGCACAGCGGGGCAAAAAAAAAAAAGCCGATGAAAGGAAAAATAATATAAACCCGAAATTTTTTGTCTATCTAACGGCGAATTGACTAAAACAAAGATTTGAAAAACCGATTTAAACCTACTGAGTTAATCTTCCCATTGAAATTTCCTTTTCAAGTTATATCTTATGACGGCTTTCAACCCTCTCGTACGTTTCTCCTCGTAGCGCAGAGTTTATCTCGGAATACGGAGGGGGCGGAGGACATAACGCAGTTTAGCTCGGTTAGTATACAACAGGAGGTAAACTTGACAACAAAGAATTATTGATTTTTCTTTCTCTTCGTTTTCTTCTGCGGGTTGAACGAGTCGCTGTCGGGCGGCTGAGCGATCCCGGTAGGGTACATTCGACAAAGGATGTTTTCCGAGTCCCTAACCTAGGCAACCCTTCTTCCTACGCACTCGTGTGTGTACGACGTTGAATCCTCGTTCGCGTTTTAACGGCGGCATCGTGTGGGTTATACAGTATGTCCTTTTTTATATCTATCTCGTTCTATCTTTCCCTATTTCATTTTCTCACTCGACAAAACCCCCCCGTTTCACCTACGACTGCGTCTCACTCGTAGATATGCTCTCCCAGTACGAAATTTCTCAGTCTCTTCGCGCACTGTCTCGCTTCCTCCTTTTTCTCCATTCCATATATCAACGCAGTCTGTGTACTCAGCCGATCCACGCCGACGTTGCGAGGACTTAACTGCCTCATTGTCGTCCCAGTAGAGCGACGACGCGCTGCTACGGGACCGACTCTTTCTCTCGCTCTCGCTGTACGACTTGCTGCACCGCACTCGAGCTTCCGTGCAGAAGGAACAGATGTGCAAAATTTTAAGTTACCACGGTCGAGAGAAAATCTCGGCAAGCTGCGAGCGTTGTATTATAATACAAGTAAAATTCCAAACTTCCCCACACCCCCTCTCTTGCGATGACTCCAAAGAATTGGACGAAATCATCCTAAGCGAGAAAAGATCACGAGGTTTGCTTTGCCATTTCTATGATCGAACGATTTATTGCAAGAATATATTTTTTTTTTTCGTTCATACGATAGTTTAC
Organism: Cryptus armator; assembly: GCA_963971235.1. Taxonomy (NCBI): domain Eukaryota; kingdom Metazoa; phylum Arthropoda; class Insecta; order Hymenoptera; family Ichneumonidae; genus Cryptus; species Cryptus armator. The sequence goes on from OZ020240.1 coordinate 8,652,195, forward strand.
GAAATACTTGTAAAATTATTAATAGTTACTCGTTATCATCGTTAGTACATTGGGATATAATTTTTTAAAAATGAAAATCAAGCTAACAAATCTTTAGCGTAGTCTCGCAGTTTCTTCGCTGTTCCGCAACTTGCTCAAGGCTCGTTGGATAAAATAAGAAAATATTGGAAATTGTTTGTGTCGGGCTACCGACGATCGAGAAGAGTGGCGAGAGAGAGTAGCGAACAGTTATCGCGCGGTCGACCTAGCCTCGCTCCACTTCCGTGTTCTCATCGTCGCAACGTGTCCCCGCACCGGTAGCAGGCGTGCAGGCTACGTCGGCGACGACGACGACGACATGCTTGTGCCTCTCGCGTTCTCCACCTCCACGAGGTCTCTTCGTCTTTTGCCTTAGTCGAAGCTCGGCAGTCCCATCCTCCCTCTTTCCGGGGGCTGCACGACGTCATCGGGCTGCACCGATGCTGCTGCCCTTTGCGCGCCGACGAGTGCACCCCCGATAGTACAGACATGCAAGCGCGCGCATACCACCAACACGGATACTCTATTTTTCTCTGTACACTCTTTCGCGTTGCATCGACGCCCCGATATGCCGTAGGCGGCGTCGTCTGTGCCGTGTGTTTCACCGGCAGCAACAGCACAGTGCATACACACACACATATGCGCGTTGTTCGACAAAATCGATCGAATGAAAAAAAAAAAAAAAAAAAAGAAGAAAAAAATGCTTGGCCGATGCCAAAGTGCGCGAAGAGAGAACGCGAATCGCGACGCGAGGCGGAGGAGATTTTCCTGTGCCTCTCTCCCTCCCTCCCCTTCACCCCGTATCGCAAAGTATCGAGTCAGCGGGTGAGAAGGGTTGCAGAAACGGTGGAACGCCAGGGGGACCGATCAAACACGGAGAGACCAAGAGGAAATAGAGAAGAGGGACGAGGTGTTGGTACCACTTCGAAGTATTGTAGTGGTAGTAGTGTATATATCCACTGGTTTGTCGAATATATGAGTATATATACATATGCACATGGTACATATGTAGACTCATGTACATGCGCCGATGGTGCAATAAGTGAGAGTACAGGGAGATGGTAACCATACGTTATGCACGTATAAATGAAGCCAAGGGGATGGTTGTAGTTGGACCGGTACTGGACTGAAGGAGGTGGGGTGGTCCGGGACCATTGAAGAGTGAAACCGCTCAAAGCAGCAGCTGCCCCCGACTCACCGCCTCATTCCACCCACGATACTGTCGCCGGGGGGTGGAGGGGGAGGAGGGATCCTCGCGAAGCCGTCGTTGCTTCGCCGTCATCATCACCTCTTTCTCGTCCTCGTTCGACGATATCGCGACAAAAGTAGACGAGCATAGACGCAGAGAAGCTCTCGGCCTTGTCTTCGCTATCGATAGTTGAAAATAAAAAAAAAAGTGACGCAGAAATATCCCTCAATTCTGAAGTTCTCTTGCAGTCATTATACGATCAATTCGTTGTGTGTAAGAATCTGCCTTTTTATGCAGTTTTTATAACGTCAGAGGTTGAAAAAAATAAAAAGAATCGCGGTGGGTATTGTAGATAAAAAGAGAAATAATAGAAGAGCAGCAGAGAAGCTTTTCTCGGGACGGACAGATGCAGAAAGAGGGGGGGTTTGGCAAATGCACGCGGTCGTCGGCACACGTCACCTCGTGGATATATATGAAACCGGGTATACTGTAATATACGAAAAGCAGAATCCAAGCATTCTCTGCACACTCCCCTTCGTCTCTTTGGGCCCCGCAAGAACCATGCACGCGGGCTATATAGAGAGTAGGGGAGAAACGCGAAAGAGAAAGAAGGCTTCAAGGCACATCAGCCAGATGCAAAAAGGGGGGTCGTAGAACGGGGCACGCGAAGTGCTCATTGTAAGATCGGCGCGTGCGGCACGCGGTCTCTCGAATCGCGTTTCCCCCCCGCGCAAGAGACCCGGCTTTCTCTCTATATTCTTCCCTTTCATCCCCCGTCTCCCCTTTACGGCGTCTATCGCACTCTTCTCTACACACTTTTGGCTCGATCTGCACACGGAACCCCGACCGCTGCTGCTGCTTGCCCCCGTCTCCCTATGTATTCTCGTGCTCGGGGCCCTTCCTACCACTGTGTACGAACCACGACGACTATACTGACGAAACAAACCCCCCTTCGGTTTCTCGATCTCCCTCTTTACAACGTGAAGGGGCCGCCTGGTCTCCAACACTAAGAGAGAGAAAAACGCACCACGTCGAAGGCTTTTTCATTGTCGACTGCACATCTGCCGTGCGCCGATCGCGAACGATTGTCCGAGGCTTAGGTCGTGCCCACTGTCGTCGTAGAGGCATACGACAGAGAAAAACTCCAAATGGGAGAGACGTACGTGAACGTCGAGGGGAAGAAAGAGGGTGAAAAGAAAAAAAACGTGGCTTAGCCACGGGGCAACTTTGGCTGCGCTAGAGGGATTGAGAACCGTGCATTTTTGTCCCCCTCCCGAGGAACACGCTATTGCGTTACTCCAAAAACCAAAAAGTAAATAAAATGATCGCGTATATCAGCCAAAAAATAAATAATCTTAGCTAATGTTCCGTGAACTTTGAAAAAATTGATTAATCGCATTGAGCATCAGAGCCGAAACTATTCTGTCTATTGATCGTAAGTACTGAATGAAATTACTTATCGATATATGGACAATCGAGATCTAAGATGGAGATTCGGCGCCGTCAAGCTTGGGAAACTCGGGGGTGGTCGCTTTCCCAAAGGGTTTATCCCACGAGAACACTCGAACGGAACGGACTAGGATTTTCTCCTGGGACTATTCCATTATTCCATTATTATTCGCACGAATCCTAAGGCCTATTTGCTACGAAGGATTAATCGAGTCTTGTACGCTCTCCCTCGCGATGGATGTCGAGTGTCTCCAGAGAGAACTTTGCGCTTCTATTTCGTTCCCACGAAACCTTAACGTTTTCGATACTTGGCAATATGATTTTTTTTTAATTCGTAGAAAAAAAAAATACAGTCACTCGAGTTCGAACGCAACCCTTCGGTTTTTCCGCGAATGCCCGGGATGTACTATACATGCGTGTGCCTCGTATGTTATTAATTGCTACGCGACCGCGGTCGACGCGACAGAAGCATGTAATCGCTCGTTAATCCGAATATTAATTACTGGATATTATATATATATTTTCGTACTGTCGCACGTACGTACGGTTTGCACGAGACGTGTGAACAACGAAGTAACTTACTCGCTTGCTTCGAGTCCTTCTCGTGGCATTCCATTTTATCGCTCGCGTACGTAGCGGCCCCGTTATTCGCAACACCGATGATGCTGCCAACGTGCAAACGGTAAGTCTGAGTGCCTTGCGCGCGGCAAACGCGAGTCGGATGGCGTTAAAGTGTTAATTACTAATTAAGAAGGGTGCCGAGCATCAAGAACCGCTTCGGGTCGGCTCGGCAATGTTCCCGACTCTGCCCGGCTCGACACCTTGTTTTTAACGCGTCTCGTGAATGCGGACGCTTACGCGCTGACGGGCAAACGCAAACCCCCTAACCCCCTCCCCCACAGTATACCGTGTGTAGCTACAGCTCACGCACCCAACTTCGCGATGCGTATTTACGTAGGTACTCGTGCGAGCGTACAGTACATGTGTGTGTGTGTGTGTGTGTGTGTAGGTGGGTGTAGAGTGTCTTATACTCGACCCCCCCGTGAGCCCACACGACCAACCTAATATATTCCTCTTCCTACTTCTTCCCTTTACTACTCGTTATACGCACTTTCACACCTCGTGTTACCCCATGGGAATCTTCGAGAGCGAGGGAGAGACGCGCCTCTGCCGAATCAGCCAATACTTTCAATGATAGTTTAACTACAATTAACAAGAAATTTCGAGCTGTAAACTGTTAAACTATTAACCGCGATAAAGTATAAAGTATTTTTTATTGATTATCTCCGGCATTTTACTAAAAAAGAAAATATGAAAAAATAATCCGGTATGACGATCTTCATCACTTTATAACGGCTGAAAAATCGGTTTCAAGATTAAGGGTGCATGAGCCCTTCTCACGGTGGTCGACTTCTTGGCGCTTACGCCCCTTTAGCCTTAGTCCATCGATATCTTTTCCCACAATCTCCACCATTGTTTGTTTTTTCTTTCGCGAGTTATATCCAACAACGAAGTGCCATCCCTTGCACACTTTGAAAAGACGATCCGCGAGACGCCCTGTTTCTTTTTTTCTTCCTCCCAACCCCGAGGGGGGACTTTGCGACTTGGCAAATCTTGGCGCGACTCGTCGCGCCTCTTTCTGTTGGGTGTTGAAGAAGAGGGGGGGAAAAGCTCATCCGAATCGCGACTCTTCGGCTTCCTTCCTTATTTTTAGTCAGAGATCTCCCCCCTCTTTCAGAAACTGTGGGAAAGTTTCGGGCCAAGAAAGCCTCGCGCGCGCGTCATCGACCGTTATATCGAGCGAGATGTTGCGAGGGGTCGAGATTTCAGGGTCGAAGACGGGTCTTGGACGCGGGAACAGTCATCGTCTGAGTGAGAAGAATGTGAGAGAGAAAAGCTTGTAGGCATTGTCGAAGGTCGGCTAAACTTGGCATAACCGTCAAAGAAGGAGACAGGAGAAGAGGGGAGGGGGGGGATTGTTCGGCTCAAGGAGCAGTAACGCTTATCCTTGAATGAATATACCCAAGGGTTGTACAGAGGTGCAAAGAAAGGGCGACGACGGCTATAAAGGCGTAAGACGAGACGGGCTCGACGCTGGAGTCACCCCTCTCCGGCAACAGAAAACCTTAGTCATACCACTCACCGGTCTCTACGTAACCAACGTCGTTTCTCATGGGTCTATAACACTCGTAACATCCATCGCGAAGCCTAATGCAAATTTATTCGACGCCGAAAAGTCTATTTCGACAACCCTTGAAGGTATCTCAGGTTCGAATGTGTAAAATTAAACGTGAGAGGGTCTTAAGGGTTGCATAAACGACATTTTCTTCTCGATACCTTCGTTAACCGAGTGTATTTATATAACCCGTGATGGCCGATCGACCTTTGGACGACTGTTTCCGAGGAATATCTTTTGACAAATATATCTCCTCGAGGCTCCTGTTCGCGACCGGAACGGACTGTTATACATTATTTCTTTTTTTTTTTTTTCGCATCTCATTCTCTCGCGTGCCTCTCTTTATACTATTTTGGTCCGCAAGGCCCTCCGGGTAAGGGCGTCATAATTATTAGATGCTAATAATCAGCAGCCTCGTACCCCAAGAGAGTCATGAACCGCGTGGGAGTGTGAGATAATTCGCGAGAGAGCCCCTACCCCCCTTCTCCAGGCCTGTAGAGCACACGAGATTGTTCGAGTTGCTTCGGGCTTTAGGCTTCCCAGGCCTCTCTTCTGTTTCAGAGAGAGAGTGCAGAGACGAGTCGGTGGTTACTTCAACGATGCGCAAGAACACCCGAGGCTCTGAAGAGCTTATTATTATCCTAATTATACAATACTATAATGAATGACTGCTCTCTCGCGGTCTGCCTCTCGGCTCTCCCCTCCTCCATCTCTTCTCACTCCTCAGTTTTTATTTTGTCATCGAGTTTCCTCGTCACCCTTAACGCGCGCATACACCACCCTCTCCTTTTCCGCTGCACCCTGAGCTCTACCTAGCGCTCTCTGTGTTCTTTTTTTTTTTATTTCTCCTCACTCTTCTCACTTGGGTTATATGACGTACGTATAGCGGTTGTACGGTTTGCTTGACGCCGCTGTGCTCTTCTCGCACTTCTCGCGCGATCGAAGAGTGGCAATTCTGGCACTCGGGTGGCTTTTTGTCGTCAACGGAACTGGCATCGTCTCCCTCGCACTCTTATACCTCGGCATTATGCGAACGCGCCCGCATATCTCGCGCTGTCTCGCGTGCCCCGTGCCCGTTTCTGTCTCCGGGTGTCTGTTTTAATTAGGCACTTCGCTCACGCTTGCTCTGTGCTATCGCGTACAAATACATATATATATATACCTATATAATATCTATATATCTGTACATACTATATACGTATGCATTCCGTATTCCATCTATATCTATATGCTATATAAGTGAGCGAAGAGAAACATTCCCGCCTCCTATACTTGGCGATCCGACGAGTTTGAATGCGGTTGATGGGTGGTTGAGTAAGGATTATAGGAGCAGGTGACACGTCGAGTCGAGGGTCGCGCCCGGGTGGTTCGTTCGGCTGAAGGAGGTATATGGGATCGCTACGACTGACTCCGGCATTCGCGCGCTTGTCATATTCTGTCGTCGCTCTCGCGGCCCGATTCCGCAGACTTTGCCAACCGCTTCGCTTTCTCGCATCACCCTCTCCTTTTTTTTTTTATCTCATATCTATCGGTGACGAGTGTTGCCAGACCGAAGCATCTCTTCCGGATTCTCACTGCCGGCATATTCAACTCGGCTCGATAAGAGGAAGTCACGAGAAATTGTCTTAATTAACGAAAGAGGCGCTTCGTAACGAATAGTCGGGTACCACTATTATATAAACAGTGTGATCTCGCGTATGGAAGGAAAAAAAAAGGCGAACGAGGAATTATAGATGGAGAACTAGCCGAGCGACGAGACGTGATCATCTCGTCATCCCTTCAGCCCTACCGTTACTATATATCGAAGCTACTGCCGTGCTTCGATCATGACTCTCGACTCGTTCTCGCGCCCGTTAGCATCGACCCTTCAGCCGTACCGGCGGCATGCGCTTCTATAATAGCGTTGATATATGTATGTATATGTATATACGACACTATCCACGTATGCGATGTATGCGAGACGGCGAGACACGGTCACATCTCTCGTCTTTTTTATCTCTTCCGGCGGGTCGCTTCCTCGCCCGCGACTTTTCCCTCCGTTCGCTCTTCGCGCGATCGAGTGTCATGGAAACGTCGATGGCCAACACAACGAGCCTATCGCGCTGCGACGAGAAAGATAAGTTGATCGAGACGCGACCTCGGAGCCAATGAAATATCTTTCCTTTTTTTAACCAACGATCCGTGAATAAAACACAAATTTGAATGCAATTAAAGGTTGAAAAATAAAAATTGATATTTGAATTAACAATGATGCTTTCTTCAGTCTTTGCGATCTTTGCTCAGAGTATTCGGTTCATTATACTCGGCTATTATTGGGAGAGGATATCAAGTAGCCGTATGTAATGATGTCGCAAACGTCCCGGTAGACGAATACGACTAAATATTGAGTCTCTTTGGCACCAATAGATTCGAGGATAGCGAAATATTGGTGATTTTCATATCGTCGTCGCGCGCCTGGTCAGTCGAGAGCAATCTTAAAAGTGGCTCTCTGGCTTTCGTGCAAAATCCATTGCCAATGTCGGTGAAATGCATCGATTCTTCGTAGTGTCCTCGTCTCCGTTGAATTGCAGAAAATTCCACTCGATAGGTCCCACGATTCGGGCGCTCGACCAGACGGAAGCAATCTTAAAAATTGCTCCGGACGGCAGCGCCACTGTTGAACCAAAGGCTTTCTCGCAAGAAGAGAAGTAACTTTTCTTTATCTCTCGCTATCCCTGTTTTTTTTTTTTTTTTTTCGTTCTCTCATCGCGCTTTATTATTCGTGGTCTCGATGCGAAGAGAGTTGCATCCTACGACTGCAAGGATTTCTCGAGAGTTTTTGCATTCAAGTAGAAGCTTGAAGCGCCTTCGCAAGCCAACTTCTTCATTCTCATATTTCTCGTCAGCCGTTGTTCTCGTTGGGTGAAACAAACGCCCGCGCGAACGTTATACAGTGCCTTCCTTTCCTTTGGGGCTCTTCTACGGCTATGCCGTACATTATAACCGAGAGGAAGATGAATCCTGTCGTGCGAATAAAGACTCGACGACGTCGTTCGTCGTGGTGGACCGGGCGAGCGCGACGAAGAATGCCCCGCGGGATCGGTTGTGTGTTCTCACTATGGACTCGCGCCCGGTCTCTCTTTTCTCGCTCAACCCCCCCATTCGCCTGCACGGTAAGCCCCGAGAAACGTGCCCGGGGGACCAGAGCGAAGAACTTGGTGGCAGAACAATGATGAAGAAAGAACAGAAAAAAAAACGAAAGAAATCTAGGCGAGGAAAAGACGGGTGTGCCAGCGTTGCAAACGACGAGAGATAACAGAAGAAGAAAAAAAATACTTTTTGCTCTTTTCGTTCGTTCATTTTTTGCAGTTTTCTTTCTACTGCAACTACTATTCCGTGCCAAGTCATTCCACTTCGTCTGAAGGATAAAAGTGGTGAATATGGTTCCACCCCCTCCCCCCTCCCCCCCGATTAGCACGGCAAGTATATGGCAAATTGCACGGAGTCATATTCATCGCACACAAATATAGAAAACTTCGTGTCATTCGCCTTGTTTTCTCGAGATTAAATATGCCGATTTAAATCAATAACAATCCCTGTTTCTTTCACTGTTGGTAATTCTCGTACATGCCACGGGCTTTTCTCGCCATTTCTTCTTTTTTTTTTTTTTAATTCCCCATCTAAGACTCGTCCCATAGATGGTGAGGGAAGAGTGGGCGCAGTGGAGGAATCACCCTCGCGAATGGCTATTCGCGACGTTTTTTTTTTCTTGTTCAACCCTCTTCGTCGCTTTGCTCCCTCTCGTCGCGAGAACCCCCTCTGTGAGGTCCTCCCGACGGCAAGACTTCGCTCAGGTCACTATACTAATTACCCGCCAATTAGTGACTTGTGTTTGTTTAACTGCGTTAATTAATGGACGTAAACATTATAACTTGGCGGGTGCGCGATTTGTTTTTTTTTTCTTCCTCTTTCTTCTACTACTGTATATCCGACGTTCTCGGTTCGCGACACTGGCGGTTTACCCCCGCGTCTCGATGCTACACGTTTGTGCGCCCGTGTTGAGAATACCGAAGGGGGGTTGCGCCGCCTAACAAGCTGCGTATCACACACCACGAGACAGTATAACTCCCGCACGTGTGAAGTCTTCTTGGGCGATGGGGGGGAAACCTATCTCGTTACACCCCGACGCGGAGGCGTTCGTCGTAGACGCGTTTATTTTATATTTTTCTTTTCCTTTTGAACTCTGCCTTTCTCTCCGTCTCGCTCTTGCCTTTGAAAAAAAAAAAAAAAATGTGCCCCGCGTCGTTGCAGAGGAGAATGAGAGACCGAGAGAATTTCTCTCAGTCGGTGGAACTTTATCGTTCAGTGGGAGAGAATGAGAAACTGTAAGGACGCGCGAGCGGCAGCTCACTTCGTTTCCGGGTGAAGTCACCTTTACGACTGGTGGAACTCTCTCTCACCGGTATATCCACAGCCTTATTTAACGCCCCGACTACTTTTTTTTTTTTTTCTTCGCCAAGCTCTTTGCTCGGCAAGCAGCAGCATCACTACCTGTCCTTCACTCCGCACACTCATCCGCGAACACGTGTGGAAATATCTTTCCTTCGTTAATTACGACTCGGAGTATATCTTTTACGACCAACGATCGGTATTTAGTAACAAGTTGTTGAAGCTTTTTGCTCCGAAAAAAAAAAAAAAAATGTCTATTCGTTTCGCAATTTAATTAACGACATCTAATTTTACGTTTTTTTTTTCTCTTCTATGATTGCAGAGAATTCTATTACATCCAAATGGAGAAATACGCGAGGCAAGCGGTTTCGGAAGGAGTCAAGAACGCCGATGACCTCCAGGTCGGCGGTGACTCGGAAATTTACCGAGTCCTCAATCTTCACTACAACCGCAACAACCACATTGAGGTATGGGGTCCTCAGGTGCGCAAATACACAAACACGCACACGCTGAAAAATTATGATTTATAGAATTTAATTTGAGTAAATTATATAATTTGAATGAATTTTAATCGCTTAGTCGGCACTCGCTGGCAATTGCATGAAACATCGGAGCGATAAATTTTTGAATTATTTGAATTCGTTACCGAGCGTTCGAAACAAAATGTCCGTCCGGAAAAAAATCATCGGCAGTTATCGAAAATACGATAAATGAACGAAAAGATACAATAAATAAATATAATTGGATAACAAACGACTTTTTGACGCTCGATACCCGAATCAAACGTAAAATCGTTAAAGTTTTTTCGATTCAGTAGAAATGACGCAAGCTAATCGTTGTTATTCGTGTTAAAGATATGAAAAAATCAGAACAAACGGTGATTAACGGAATTTTTTTTTTTTTTTTTTTTTTTCGATTATCTTCAGGTACCCGGTAACTTCAGGTACGTTGTCGAACAAACGCTGAAGGAGTTCTTCAAAGCCATACAAGGCGGCAAGGACACGGAACAGTCGTGGAAAAAGTCGATCTACAAAGTGATCTCGAGGCTGGATGACTCGGTACCGGATTACTTCAAGAGCCCGAATTTCCTCGAGCAACTCGAGTGAACCCGCGGTCAGGCACTGCGCTGCTGCTCCGCGTGGTAGCCGGTTTGACGAATGAACAAACAAACAAAAAAGAACAAAAAAAAAACCAAAAACACACCGAGAGAAACGAAAAAAAAAAAAAAAAAAAACAAAGCGTGGCTTAAACCTTTTTTTTACCGAACGGCAACTGAGTAAACCGCGAGGTAACCGCGTGTGGAAGTACGCCGTCACGGGAAATGGACGTTCATCGCGAACGCACCAGGTATCCTTAGTAACATATCCAAGTACGAGAGGGAGAAAGAGAGGGTGACAATTTATGAAGAAAGAAGAAGAAGAAGAGAAGAAAACGATGAGATAACGAACGGGGCGCCGGTGTCAACGAACTCGGGAGTTCGGGCACCAAAACAAAAAAAAATCGGCGCTAATCGAAGACCGGATGAAGAAAAAGGTGTAACCGGTAATGTTCCGGTTCCGTCTCGTTATCAACGAGACAAAAAAAAACAATAATAACGAAACAATAATCAGATCTCACCTCGACGTCGACGAAGGCGAAGAAGAGGACGCCGAAGTGGTGAGATAAATTAAAAAAAAAATAAAAAACAGTACCATAGGATCTTTCTTCGATCAAGAAAATTGGTCGTTGAAGAGACGAAGACAGTGCGAACCCAGCGGCTGGACGGATCGACGCGAATCGGCACGAATTAATTGTTCAATTGATAATTAATTGTCAACGGCGAGGATCGTCGAACTCGAGCGTATTAGCGAGACGGCGATCAACGACCAGCGTGTCCAACAAAGGTTCGTTCCACCCGACGACGCGATAGCGGCCAGAGTCAACATCGACGATTTCAATGTTAGATCGTTAAGGTGTATTCGGAGAACACAAAAAAAAAAAAAAAAGAAAAAAAAAACGAAACTCAAGATGAAAGAAAGAATCGTAATTCATTTAATTAGATAATGCGAACGCGACAGCGAGAAAAGATTGATCGAGAAAAGTAAAGAAGGATCGAGAAAAGTGTGAGAAAAAGTGAACTCGGTAGTTTAATAAACGAATTTACTTTCGCTCCGTTGATTCTTCCGTAAAATCTCGTTTTACGCTTGCTACAGTTAAATATACCGTTTATAATTTAAGCGATCGACGTCAGCGTTTGTTACAACCCAAAGATAATCCCGAGTGGCCGGTTCCTTGCAGTTTTTTTTTTTTTTAATATATATTTTTTTTGATCTTTTAAGTATTTCGTTTACCGAACGAGGCTGCAACGGGCCTTCAGAGCAATCGATATCGATAATCGCGAATGTGGCATTAAATGTGCAATTTGCGAGAAAGTGCGCTTTCGACACGATTCCATTGACGACCGAAAGGGCACTTCCTCGATTCTCTCGTAACCTCCCGGCGAAAAGACGCCCAACGGATAGCGAAGCTGCTTCGTTTCGCGTCATTTCACTTGGAAAAAAAAAAAAAAAAACATTCTAAAACACTTTCGAGGTGAGAGAACACTTTGAACAATCGTTGGTATCGATGTGGATAATCCGGCTGTGCTACTAAGAGTAACTAATAGCGAATCGACTGACGAAAACGAGCGTCTGAGCTCAAGAAAAAGCCTCAGACTCGGGATATATGTTTATATATTTTTTTTTTCTTCTCCTTCGCATTAAGGCTGTACATAGAACAAAAAAGAAAACAAGAAAAAAAAAAATTCCAACCTTAGAGTTATATTTGTGTGGACAAAACGGACTTTGTTCGACTTGACGCGAAAAGTTAATTTTGCCGAGGAGGGACATTGTGGGAACTGAGAGGAGGATGAGGATGATGAGATCAACATAAAAAAAAAAAAAAACAAATTATCAACAACAAAGAAAAATGTTTGAAACGTTTAAGCAAAGTGCGTGAACGCGCGATGGTCGGACCTTTCGCCGATTCTCGTTGCATCAACGAATTTCGGTAAAAACGATTGAGAAATATTTGCGAAAGGTCTCGGCTCTCGCTTTGGATGTTCATTGATTATTTAATTGTTGCGTGGGACGCAAGGTCAGAGTTTTTTTTGTTTAACGATAAACGATTAATGGGTTTTATTAGCCTCGCACCCTGCAACTGTGGGGTCCTATCGAACCAAATATTAGAAAAAAAAAAAAAAAAAAAGAAAGATGAATATAAAGATAGCAAAGAGAGAAAAGATTAAGTGCAGCGAAATATTAAATTGCCGCGAATCGCGATCGTAAATGACGAGTCGCAAATTTGAAATGAATTTTCGCGACCCTTACCGGTGGAACGACCGCGAATAGCACTGGACGCGTTGAGGTCGAGGACGCGATACGCCAAAATTTGCGTATCGGTAAACGCATAAGTTCGTATATAGGTGGTTTTTTAATTGTTAGGTGGTTAGGCTAGTCGCGGTTAGGAAAACAATGAAAAGATAATGGAATAAGCGAACAAATACGACGACAATTGAACAAAAAGTACCGGCGGCGTCCTTGGTGACTATATTGAAACAAAGAGATGTGGTTATGCCGTATAAGCGCGAGCACGTGACTATCTAAAGTAAACTATATTAAGAAGAAAAAAACACATATATATATAGATATATATATTAGGCTCTTATAAAACGGATAACGACGCGATTGGGGTGGCAAGATATTTTTGAGGATAGAACAACCGATTTCCTTGTTATGACATTCCCCGATTTATTATTGAAAAAAAAAAAAAAATTCGTGCACGAAAAATTCACGCATACGAGAATGCATCCCCTCCCTCCAAAAAATGAAAAAAAAAAAAAAAAAAAAAAAAAAAAAAAAAAACGGGGCGAAAAAAATTGTTCCAAATGGTTCTGAAAGAAAGTCGTTTATCGCCCGGCACATTATATATACCCTGTAGATATCGATAATTATATATAATTTTTTTGGGTGGTAGGAAAACTTTGTAATTTAAATAATTTTTACGTTTATTCTTACATTGAACGCAAATTATTATATGCCTTGTATCATTGTACGATTATGTTTTATCAATACTATCATTATTAATATCATATTATTTTTATTATTACGATAACCGATGTCACATTAGTCCTATGTTTATTATTATTATCATTTATTGTAATTTCGTATCTTTGCTATTCTCTCACTACCTTTGCGTTGTGTCGATTTAGTTAATTTAAATTAACGCACGAACGAGCAAAACCTCTATAATTTATAGTCTCACGCAATTGCATCGTTCTTCTACTATGATTTCGGCTTTTTTTTTATGTTTGTTTTTTTAATTTTTTTTTTTAATGAAGCGTAAATTATCAACACCATATCCTCCTTCGAACTTTCCGACCATCAAGGAAGCAGAGGAAACCACGCACTTCGTCCCATCCTCAGCGCTGCGCTGTATTATCCTTAGACCTATTGATTATCTATATTATTATGATTATATTATGATTACGACTTTTATGGATATATCAATACTAAGTAGTACACACAACATTTTTTTTTTCGCAAGCGGTGAGTCTTAACCTAGTCACGAGTCACTATTTTTTAATTATCAATCGATTTATTGATTATTATTTTATTTATTATTCACGTCAATAAATGAAGAGACATTGAATATTTTTTTTTGTTTTTACCAACATCCTTGTCACATCTATCATACGACTCCTTTAAAATTTACCAATTTATTATTATTGTTATTTTTTCGATATAATTCCTGATTCCGCGTCTTGCGCCTACTCGGCATTATCCTCTTGAAATATCGATTGCGCGCAAGGGAGAGAGAGAGAGAGAGAGAGAGAGAGATAAATAAAGAAATAAAATCTCGATTCGACTGCAGTTCCATTCCCTCTCGACTGTTGTTTCGGCCTATTCAGTTATAAGAGAAATAACGAAAAGAAAGTTTCGACTTACAACGCTAGTGAGAGGCTTTTAGCTCGTTTTACAGAAGATCGCTCAATGCTCGTCAAAAATGAAAAATACTCTTTCGGTCTGCTGTAAATTAATGAGAAGCGTCCCTTTAAAACAAAAAGAAAGTATTTTTAGACGAAAGGTGGGACGTGTTTTTTCGAACGAAATTATTCGAGGGTGCAGCTTTCGCACGACTTTGGCCTAAACGCGAAAGTCTTTTGCACCTGTATATACATATACATATATATACAAATATATATTAAAAAAAAATAAACTATCCTGTTCGGCATTGCTGGCCTAAGTTTTGGTCTAAAGAGTTTCGTCTCGAAGCGTCAAAAATGATCTATGGATCTGTTCGAGAAGTCAATGGGCATTGTGAAGAGAATATCGATCGATCTTCCGAACGGGTTAGAAGCCTCCGATTCAAGCGCGCAAAAATGTTCACTTTTGGCCTGTACCCCCTGTCTAGTAAAAATTTGGGTCTATTGTGCGAATATGCGACAAAAGAAGAAAACATTATCCTTCGTCACGAGACGTACGAAATGTTGTGTCAGTCGATTGTAGCAAAAATACGAAAAAGAAAATCTCAATTTCGTAAAAAAAAAAAAAAAGAAAAAAAAAGAGAAACATAAAAATGTTCTCAAATCTGTTGGGAGCGGTTATGAGACCGTCGTTGAAGCAATATCCTCTCTCACCGGATACGATACTCTCGTCGCTTTAATCGTATAGTCTTGGACGCCGACAGTACTTGAGTCGATATGAACTAAACCACCGATAAAAATACTTAGACGCTGAAACGAACGAAGAAAACAGAGCGCGTTTACCGAAATTAACTTGAAGCTTTTATTCACGAAAAATTGGAGTCTCAACTTTAGAGCTCCGAAATATTAGGGGGGAATTCTCGCTCATCGTAAACGATATATGATGCTGCATCGACGCGATACGCGTACATAGCTTCATCGTCGAAGTTAACGCATATTTTGTTGGTCACAATTCCATGCGCGAAATCCGTCTTGCCGATCGTACAATATCGAAAGAAAATAAATAAAAAAAAAAACACGAAAGCAAAGTCAAAGCGGTGTACAATCACCGCGATTGAAAGGACTTCGTGAAGTGTAGCTGATCAATCGCGACTTGAAAAGTATCAAAAAAACTAACTACCCGAATGTAAAGATACAGAATCGATTAACCGAAGCGCCCAACGTGCTGCTGACTCCCGTCTTAAGTGGAGCATGACTCGATCCCGGGGTTAACAGACACTCACACACAGACACACAAAAAAAAAAAAACACAGTGCGTATTTGGCGACTAAAGTTCCATGGACGTGAAAAACATGAAAAGAAAAGAGAAAAAAAAATACGAAAACGAAAAAAAAAAAAAATAAAAATAACAATATTAAAATAATGAAATTGAGGGTTTCGTGAAAGCGCAGACGAGAGAATTCGCGAAGCGCGAAGACTAAATTGTCGACGAGGAGTAACCGAGTTTTAAGGTAATAACGATAATATATATATAAATATATAAATATGTAAAAGAATAGAAATGAATGAGAAAGGCGGCGCGGCAAAGATATCCTCGAAACTATTTAACTATTTAGGTGAAGAATAAACAAAACAAACAAAAAAAAAATGAAAAAGAGAGAGGAGAGAGAGTGATAAAAAGCCCGCGCGTTTCTGTTCCAAGTAGTGTGATCGTCCAACCTCGCCGTATCCGTGTGCGCGCGTACGATATATATTAAAGAGAGCCCGGATTAATAATTAAATTAAGCGACGGCGATTGTGTATGGATTAGGACGGTGGCGGAATACGCACGACGACGATAACGACGATTGATGATGATGATGATTAAGAAAAAAAAAATAAAAATTGAAGAGTAAACAAGTTAATAAGCATACGTACATTTACCTAAGCGCGTAAATAAACAAAAAAAAAAAAAAACACACAGTAAACAGAATTAAGTAATAGTATCTAACGTTAAAACTTGCAAGCTATTAATTATTATATTACGAATAATTAAATGATAATGAAAGAAAAGAAAAAAAAACAAAAAATGAAAAGAGAGGACACCTACATTTAAAAAAAGAAAAAAAATGACACACACACACTAATAAACTATAATTATTACGGTGATTATTATGATTATTATTGATATCGAGATTTGGATTAAGTCGTGATAAAAAAAAAAAACGAGAATCGGAGTAAGTTCATTGATGAATAATTCCTCGACTATTAGGAGCGTATTTAGGAATATTGTATTATTACGAGGTTTCGTGTGAAGGCGGACAAGGGGGGCGATAGATCGTGGTTACTTTGTTTGTTTTTTCTATATATTATTCTTTTCTCTTATTCTCGTAGTTGTAATGAAGCCAGAGAGAGAGAGAGACAGAGAGAAACAGAAATTAAAAAAAAAAAAAAAAAGTAAAAAAAATGAAAAACTTTAAGGATCGAACGCGCGACTTGCCGACTTCACGTGAGAGCGAAAGTGAGAGAATTAACATTTGGGGATCGTGTGAATGTAAATCAAGAGAGCGTGAGTTCAAAGGGTGATAATGGTTGAATGACTGATTGCGCGTGAGCGACTAAAAAAAATGTTACGCAATGTCGCGTGCGTAAACGCCAACTGGTTGTTGACAACGCGTGAACAAAAATATGTTCGTGTGTGATAATCTCGATAACGCGTACTAACGTTTTAGAAAAAAAAAAACAAAAATATAAAAAAAAAAAAATGAAAATGGAAAAATGTGTGTGTTACGGGAGCCTAAGAGATGTTTGCGCGAGGATTTGAGGCGCGGTTGAGGTAACGCGTGGAACGCGAGAACATTTCCTTCGCGCCGAGAGAGATGGATTTTCGTGACTTTTTTTTTTTTTTTTTTTTTTTTTCTCAACGTCGATACAATTCAATTTGTTTTTATCGTACTTCGGTAACAGGCTAATAACGTTCGCGGGATCGTCGACTACTCCGTTCTTCGCTGAGCGTTACATCGTTGCTTTCTGATTCTATTTTTTTTTTTTTTTTTTCTTTACCGAACAGTACTCCCTATCCGGGTGTCCCTGGATAATCGAGAAACCAATGGACGAGAATAACCCGATCGATTTTCCTCATTCGCGTCAAAAACACAACCGGCAATACCATTCACTCGCATTACGTATTTATTCGGGTACAGTCGATACTCCTGTAACCCGTTTAAACGCAAATTGTAAATTTATACGCGCCCACCATTATTGAAAATCCGTATTCACGGAGAGGCTGTCGATACTCCAGCTCTCCTTCACCTAAATAAACTCTCAGATCAATTTCGCAACGTGCGATTTCCCGTTGCACTCATATACCCCCTCGTCGCCCATCAATGTTATGCACGAATTTGGAAAAACGTCCCGGCATTCGGTCGCTCACTCAATTAGTTTCTTCATTGAAAATGTTATCAAACGGACGAAAAGTCATTTCTCTCGGTTCGTCCGCGAAAAGTTCACGGGGACTTCGGGGAAGTTTGAGAAAAGGGGTGATGCGATGATGTTTTTTGATAAATGTGAATGGTGTCGAAATACGTTGGGAGCCAAGTGTCCTTGATGCGACCGTCGTTGAAGCCAAAGATCTCGCGATCTCATTTGAGAAAATAATAATAATTAATTACAACAACAATTTCGAATTGATATTCAAGTCATCGGCCAGCTTTCGACTTTCGGACTGAGTTCGGAGCCACGGGCGTGAGACGTTCGGCGCAAATCGATCCTAGAAGAGATGGAGAAAGAGTGAAAGAGCGAACGAGAATGGACGAAAAGCACCAAAGCGAAATAAAAAAAAAAAAAAAAAAAAGAAAATTAGTAAGGAGCGTAAAAGACGATCGAGTGAAAGAGCAACGAGAAAATGTGATTTTTGTGGAAGCGAAAGCGTAAAAGTACGATTGATCGATTGATTGTGCGAGTGAATGCGATGATGAAAAACAAAAAATGTTTGAGGTGATTAAGGAAAAAAAAAAAAAAAAAAAAGATGAAATTATACAGAGAGAGCCGACCTCCTTGCCTACCGGGAGGTCCGCATATATTGTAAAGACGAATAATAAGAGATAAATTAAGGTGACAAAAAAAAGCGAGAGAGACAGAGACGAGACGAGATTAAATAAAAAAAAATTATAGGCCAGTTAAGTGTAAGGGATAAAGAAAAAAATTAATACGTTTAATAAAAAAAAAAAAAACTAACCTCCTTTCGATCGCACCTATACTTTCGGCAATTCTTTCGGCATTATGATGATGATAATGATAATGATTATGATATCGTATATACACAGAGAAAAGAAATTAGAGTGAAACTTGATTGAGAATATACGAATGGAAAAATTGCGTGAGAGTGTGTGAGAATAATAATTAAAGAAAAAAAAATAATAATAATAATCGAAGGTGCGAAGGCTCCGTCGGCCGACTCAGTAGCGAGTGAGGAAAAAAAAAAAAAAAAAAAAAAAAATTTCACATACTTCAATGAAGCCGATGTTATCATTGAGCTAAATAAACCATCGCCGTTGAATATATATCAAGATCCACGTCAAACAAAGATCAGTTTCGCCGTTCACGTGGAAACCCCGATCGGCCAAGTAAAAAAAAAAAAAAAAAAAAAAACGAAGAAAAAAAAAATTCAAGGACGAAGAGCACACACGTATCGATAAATGATGAAATTATTGATAATATATGGAATCGTGAACTAAAGAGAGAGATACGAGTCCACATATTCTATATGGGCATATACTTGGACACACGTCTCAACAAGCAGTCGACTAGGCTATACGTACATATTAATAGAGAATAGTAAGAGTTAAGGATAACGATTATAGTAACGAACGAGAGATCAGCAGCGACTACGACTACGACTAAGCGACTACGTTGATGTGTGAGGATGTTAGCTAGATCGCCGCGGCGTTGAGTCTTAGGTCCTCAGAGATAACGCAGACCCTCCGGAATGAGGTGCACGGACGCCGACCACGAAACTCCAATCGTTTTTTTCCTGCCGTTTTCAACGATCCTCAATTTGATCGATTAGGATTATCGAAAAAAAAAAAAAAAAAAAAAAAAAAAAAAAAAATTGACGAAGGAAATTGCAAGAATTGCACATATTTGACGGCATTTTTGGATGTACGAAAACAAAAGAATGAAAGACAAAAGAACGTCGATAGTCGACGATGGGAGATCGTCGCACACGACGGGAAAGGAGAAAGATCGTGGTCGGCAGGAACGTCTTGTAAAGATTGTGGGAATTGTTTTTCTGCGTCCCGGCATCGGTTGCGAATATATATACGAATGCGGGACCGAGTCGGGATACCAATTGTAACGGCGAGTACTTTTTAGGTCCATTGCTCTGTCTTTTCACATAGTCATACCGAAAACGATGTTTCTCCGTAAATAACGTGGCTTCGTTCGCATTTGGAGTTTAAACAATTCTTTTTTTTTTTTTACAATCGATAATAGTGTCCACACATGGATAACCGATAATTTTTCAATGAGACTCGCGACACCGCACTCCACAGTCGCAAATCATTCAACTATCCGTCCCAAGTTCACTGAATCTCGTGAACCTCGAGCACATTTTATTTTTAACAATTCACAACCGGTTTTAGTTGCAACAGAACCAATATATTTATCGCCATGATAAATCAAATGAAAAAAAAAAAAAAAAAAAAAAAATCACACCAAATGCGACACGATTGCCGAAGGGAGCAATCTCGTTTTCTCGGACGTTCGGAGTGACAGAGCTGTGGGCAAACAACCTGTCTACTTTGATAAATGCATTATGATATTTGAAGTAACTTGATCATATATGTGAATATAAATGTAACTTTGAATCGACGCATTTATCCGTTGAGAACGTTTTTCCGGCGTTTTTCCTCGGTTCGCTTATGAAACTCATGATTTAACGCTATTCTCGGTTGCGCACGAGACGAAAATGACGAGTAAAGGGACAAAAAAAAATCTATCGTTAGGAATAATATTAAAGCAAAAAGGAAGAAGAAAAAGAAAAAAAATACGATGATTCGTGAAAGATTCGAGCAAAAATGTGAAAATTTTAAAAAATTGTAAATCGAGAAACGACGAGTTTGATGGAAGATAAATAAAACGGGGAAGCAAGAAATAAAAATTCCGCTTTTGGCACACACCAAAAAAAAAAATTTCAAACGTATGTCGAAGAAAAAAAAAAAAAATGAAGAGATTAAAAAAATAAAACGAAGAGGATGCAAGAAACTAAAAATAAAACAGACTCACTTACACACGGAGGTGTTGATAACCGAGATGCTGATAACCGAGGTTACGATGATCCGCCGCATAAGACAGCACACGAAATCCAACGCATTAACAACACACATCGACTGACGCAAAAAAGAAAGAAAAAAAAAAAAAAAAAAAAAACTCCAATGAACGCGTTTTAACGCGAACATGGAGTAAAAAAAACTCGCAAAGTAACACACGATTAAAATCGCGCACACACACCTACACATTGTAACACTCACATACACGAGTCACAGCCTGAAACACGAACACGCAGTTGCGGCCCGAATCCAAAAAAAATAAAAAAAATAAAAAAAAGACACATCAAGGAAAAAAGTACAAGTTTTCACGTTTGCGCCTTACATTAAAATTAAAAGTTGATCAAAAACGTATTCTTACCAAAATCGGCCTTAGTATATACTTTTCCAGGGGACGGGTTTCAGTTACCCGGGCGGTATGTCATCGACGAAAAGACGACGCATCCGGTGATAGTCAAAGATCGCGACGGCTCGAGTTAATAACAAAACCTCGCAAGTAATCAATGCACAAGAAAAAAAAAAAAAAAAAAAAAACTACCAAACAAAAGCTAAGGAATCATCGAAATCCGAGTCTCAACGATTCTACGACATCGTACGCTACAAGCTTCACGACACCGGACGCGAGTTCGCAACAAGTCGTAAATCAGACAATCGAGTCGCAAACCGCCCAGGAGACTCACCGCGTCCCGACCATCCCCGCGACTCACCCTCTTCCCAAAAAACCGCCCCACCCGAAGATACCCGCCAACCCTGCCGCCCACCCAACCCCGACGAAAAAAAAAAAAAATAAAATGAAAGAAAGAAAAAAAAATAATAATACTCCGTAGAGCCTCTTTTCGCGTATAGAAAGAACGAAAGAAAGAAAGAAAAACACTTCCTGCATGTAAGAGATATGACGAGTGGACGGGTCACCCTCGCGATCAAGGATGCTCGCCGTGTTTAAAACGACGCCGAGTATAAAGAAGAATGATAGCGAGACAGTGAGAATGAGAAAAGCGAGAAAGAGAGAGAGAAAAAGAGAGAGTCGACAGTGCGGGCGCGCGCAATTGCACAGTTCCTGTCAACCGGAAGTCTCGGCGAGATCGTACCTAATAAATCCGCGAAAATCGTGGAAGATCGCCAACAGATTCCCTTCGCACGCGTTTACTCCACCACCGGTCCAAGACCAATAATCGGCGTATCAAAGAAAATTAAAAGAAAAAAAAAAAAAGAGAAAAAAAAAAAAACCATTTATAATCATACGAGGACGAGGACATTCTTACAATTCTCATACACGCATTGTCAAAGTATCGAAACGCGGTAGTAGCGGTATCGTTCAATCGCGCGAATAACGCTTGAAATTAAATTCAATGACTGACGATGATTAAAAAAAAAAATAAAAAAATTTATCGCTAGTCTTGTGAATTTTCTTTTGGTTTATCGCGCGTTTATCTACCGCGTCAATACGGAAGTTGCTGCGCGTCTGGGCCGGCAAATCCAGCTCTCGCTGGTCGTTAATCGCGATCGCGCAACTCGGTAATCGATTTTTTGTTCTTCCTGAGATATTCAATCGTAATGTAATAAATGTATACGGCGACACGGCCGACGTATAACCACGAGATCGCATTACGGTCGACGTTCGTTACGACGCGCGCGCGCGCTTTCACACATCAGATAATTAATAAAAGAAGAAAAAAAAAAAAAAAAGAAAAAAAGGAAAAAAAAAAAGACAAACAAAATATAACAACAACAGCAACAACAATAACAACACAGAGAGTTGAGATACTGATGACTGATGGACCTCAATATATGTACGTGTATGTAAACGTGCGCGCACGTACCACCCCCGCAAAACCAAAGTAATCCCCCGCCCCCTTTCTCGAGACACGTTCAAATGATCCCCTTACAAAGCAGATTTTGAGATAAAAAAGAAAAAAACAACCACATCATCAACGAATCACAACGATCCGCATACCACCCGAGTCCGACAGTTTATCAATCGCAGTACCGACGCAAACCGGACACTAATGACGCAATATTTAATAAATAATACTATACCGATATAACAAATACTATAGATAAATGGATAATAAATGCAAATGAGAAAAAAAAAAAAGAAAATCCATACGTATACGAATCCGAGCAAAACAATGAACAAAGAACGCGGTGTAATGAATATTAACTGTAACGCACTGTGTTAAACGTGACCATCGCTTCGAATGAAATTCTATCTGACCTCAAAACATGATACGCGACACGGCTAAATTCAATCCACGAGGATCGATGCAGTGTACGAAAAAAAAAACTAAAATCTGGACAACGAGGGATACGACATGAAAGAGGCAGATGATAAAATTTCATGAAAAACCAAATACCGATATACAATGACGATATCCATGAATGAAAAAGCGACTATACGAGGAGATTAAAGACGATAGAGGATGGAGGTTTGAAATAAACCATAAGATAATTGGCGCGCGAGCCACGATCACGGCGAGATACGATCGCTGGCCCACACGTGGGCATAATCTGACTCCACGAATTATACTAAATATGCCACAAAGGATCAATATTAATAAATAATGGAAACGCAACCAAAATGGTAATTCACTTGCAATTCGTTGTCGAAATAATTGTACGCACCCCAAACGGTATTTACATAATAATAGTAATAATAAACAAGGAAGGACAGAGATGATTGAGAGAGCGATTGTGAGAGAGCGAGAGAGTTAGAAAGAGAGAGAGAGAGAGAGAGAGAGTAAGCGAAAGATTGACAGAGAGAAAGGGTGGGAGAGAAAGAGAAAAAAAGATGATAGGGAGATGTAGACAGCGAGTAAGAGTGAGGACGCAAATACACGTAAATAATCAGTTGATTGATAACAGAATTTTTCCGTTTTTTGCAAATTAAGAGAAAAAAAAAATAATAATAATAATGAAGAAAAAAAACATGCAAAACTGAATCGGTGAAACTATGAAAAACGAAAAGAAAAAAAAAAAAAAAAAAAAAAAAAAATGGGATCCGCCAATCGATTTCATGATTTTCGCAGATTTTCTCGCGGGACATATATAATAAACTAACTAAAAGTTCCACATACATTTCCAATTGTACCCGCATCCAGCCCGCACCCAAGGTCCTTCACCATCAGAACCATACCTCGAAGTCCTCGTATCCCGATCCTCGGAGTCCTACAAAAAAAAAAAAAAAAAAAAAAGAATGGAGAACACCAAACGTCGAAATTTATCCCTTGATCCCCATGACCCAAAAGAAAGATAAAACCCCGTAAATCCCGCCCCCGATAAAAAAAATTAAATGAAAAAAAAAAAACCCCTGAAAAAGGTTTGCTTCCAATCCGTACGTGTTACCGTAAAAGAACCTAATAAGAAAAAAAAAAACTATAAACCTACCTAACAATAATATAATTAACGGATAAGAGTTAAGATTATTGATTAATTAAATTATAACTAACGATTAATTGACTAATTGATACGGCTTAGGATTAATAATGCGATTAACGATGTAACGATTTACGAGAGTGAAGAGATGAAACCGTTCAAGGCGCCGGGTATCATGGCGGCTAAAAAACCATCCACTTCCCGAACGCGTGAAGATTCCGTGCCGGTACAACAAAACAATCAAACACAAATGAAAAACAAAAAAAAAAAAAAAAAGAATCCGGGTTCGAGGGCGTATAATAGCTGTGACGAGATCGAAAATACTAATCGATCTGTATAATCAGCTAGACTCGCTCACATCTTCTTCTTTTTCTTCGTTTCCTCCTCGACGACTCTCGTCGCGGTGTATACGATACACGATACGGTTATAAACAGTCACAGAGGATCGCAAAACTCTCACGATTCGGAAACAACAAAGTAAAAAAAAAGAAATAAAACTTCGATAAGAGAAACAAAAAGATAGTCGGAGACTGAAGCGAGATATACGCACGGTCACGTAACCCCAAAGCACAGTCCCGGTGTGGAAACGACATTCTTTGGCGAAGCGCGGTAGTTTCTTACCCATCATTTATACGTTTAGATAATAAGTAAGGATTTAGGTTTAAAACGAGATATACACGAGACCGCCGACATGAGTGAACGCGTTATGATGATGATGATGATTATTTGGAGAAAAAAAAAAAAAATAACTAAAATAAACAACAGCCAACAAACACGTTCCCCGAGGCACTCATACAGACACGAACACACACACACACACGCAAAGAAAAAACATAAATAACACACGCAAGCAGCATTAATTATACTAATGATATGATTATATTATTGATATACTTATCAACTATCCTAGCGGTATAATACGACGACATAGTTGATTGATCTGTTTAATATTGAATGTCTGTAGACCAGAAAGCGTTTGGAACTCTATGCTATCCGTTGAGCACCCCTTTACTTCCCCAAACGTAATCGCCCGCCCACACAAGACAAACCCTTCGCGAACTCCCCTCCTTAAAAAAAAGAAAAATGCGATCTAATACCTTCGACCTGAATCGCCCCGGCCAACGAGACGAATCCTTTGAGTCATCGTACATCGCAGTCTCGATCGATCGTCGTTCGAAACTTTCAAAATAGCCATTTGACTCGTACACATTGGTAAAACGGTAGAAAAATTATACGTCGCCGTATCGATTAAAGAGAATAAACAAAAAAATCAGAACAGAATATCAAAAAAAAAAAGTAAAAAAATAAAATCCGTTCAAATCGTTGATTAACTTGGAACGATGTAAGAATTCGTATTGAAAGATAAGCTCCTTTCTGAACAATTGTAACACAGTACAATTGATTTTTGGCTACCAGTTTTCAGTTCGAAATTAATCCGCGATTGCATCACCTCACGCAACGCCGCACATTTTTATCAGAACTATTGAGGCCCACAACCGGTTTTACGTTGAAAAATTGATCAGAAGAATCACAGAATCGGTCCGCAAACACCGATTTGCCACTTGCTGCCAATACACTTGTTCAGGGAGAAGCTTTTTTTTTCGTCAGTTTACCGAATCGTTTCGTCGATCGATCGACTGGGACGATGATGCCGATGACACACAATTTTGTCGTTGGAACGATAAACGGAGGAAATTAATATTTTCCATTTCCCCCCCTCCCAATTGTCACAAGTTTTTTGAACTCGCGAGACACCGGATGCCGTCGTTTCGTTGAGAATCTCGAGACATTACACGCCAGTATAAAATAGTAAAAAAAATGTAAACGAAATCTTTGAGAATCTCGGCATCGACCTCTTCCCCGGTGTCCGTCGTTTAATTGTTGAGTTTAAGTTTTACATTTAGCTAGCTAATTTTTCTTAATCGTCAATTTGATAACTCTATAACCGCGCCGTCGAGCACGCGTCGCCTCCGCAATAGTCGATATTTATAATGTTTTTCATGAATAATTGCTTAAGTTTATTCCAAGTCCACGGACACGGGTCGGCCGGTATATCGCGATCATTCCGCCCTCTAACGGACAAAGTTACGATAAATCAAAGCATAATAATGTGAAATAAAAAAATAACGCGTATTAGATCGGCCGACCTCGACCTCACGAAGCTTTTTTCGAGAATTCCCAGTGTCGTATATTCGAATAATAATTCGCTCGAGTAAAACAAAACGAAAGGATAACAGAGCAAAATGAAAAAGAAAACGATAAACGAGAAAAAGGAAATTCTACACCCGACTGTTAGTTTGCCGTTTTTTCAGAGGGTGCAAAAGGACACTATGATAGGGAACGCAGGCAGTATTAAGTCAAATATGAGCTGATAAGTTATTTATTAAAGCTGTTAAACGGGGGAAAAAGCGTTTTCGCACTAACGCTGACCGATTCTTGCATTCCTCCAATCAGCCAACGATGTTTCCCTCTACGACAAAATGACTCCCAAAAAAAATTAAACTAAGACAACAAAAAAAAAAAAAAAACATATACCCCGACGGCAACGTCGTTCAAATGAGCGAAAAAAAAATCGGTATTCGATCCTAATCCCACAAATATACTCGCGTACCAACGACTCCTACAAATTCGTACGCACACACAAAACATAAACTGTTACGGAAACAAACGCTACTCACCGACATTCTTACACGCAGACTCTTCACTTCGATATCCCTGCAACACAAACGAAACTCGACGATCTCACGTCCCGCCGAATAACGAGAATCAACCGCACAACTCGAGTTTTTCAATCAAATCGTCGATCCTCAGCTGGATTAACGCAAAGTTTTCTCAACCATCGTTAATTTCAAAAATTCAACCGAGAGCTCTCGCACAATCCAATCGGGGATAAGAGCTCAACATTATATAATTATACAACAAGACGCAAGCGATTCCGACGATTTCCCGGATCGCTTGAATCAACAAATGATTGGCAACTACAGGTTTTAAGTTAATAAAAAATTGCCCGTTAAACCAAAGATCGGCGAGAAAGAGCGGAAATGAGAGATCCCACATGTGCGTGATTCTCGTTGATTCATTCGGGACAACGAAAGCCTGGATATCGTAAAGATGATTCGAGTTTCGATGTTGTATACTGTACTCTACATTTACCCCACAAGACCCTACCAAATATATATATATATATATATATATATGTATAACCCTATATTGTTGATTTCGACTGGGCAAGAACGCGCGAGCGCCGGTCCGGCTCTCAATTTTGAAATAGCCATTTCGACTAAAAAGCGAAAAATGCGATACAGACCCCCAAAACCCGACGCAATAGAAGAAGGCAACCGGATCAAAATACCGCCACATGAAGTAACAGTTTCTCGCGCGGGGCCCGGTCGCCGTCGCCAGCTGAAAAGTAAACGTACAAGAGAGATCGGCGTCGATGAAAGAGATTTACGATTATCGCGATACCCAAGAGGACGTAAAAAAAAAAAAAACACCAACGAGTCCTCGCAATGCCCACGAAATTCCTCTTCAAAAAACTATGGACCATTTTTTCTGCCAGGAATCCAAATTTCCCGTAAAACTACCCTAAAAATCGTGAATTTATAATCGTGAGTCTCATTCATCGACTACCGGTATTCGGGTCGTTAGCCGGGGGTGCATAAGGCCCCCGGGAGGCTTGGCGAAAGCGGCGACCTCACCGTGGGTCACGTATAACGGGTTCCGCGCCCAAATCTCACTCACAGCACACACTGGGCCGACTCGTCCGATAGAATGTGCCTTCAGTGTTGATTTTATACGAATAAAAAAAATAACTAAAATTATACAAAGGGGCCCGACATAGACCGAACGCCCACCCAAAGCCTGATCGGTGCTCGCCCGCTGCCCCTTATTTCATCACCGCCAACCGGTTATCAATGCAGAAAAGACACGACAGATGTACGAAAACCAACGACGTGATTGTTGACAATAGCGATCCAGCGTCGTTAGCCAAAAATACGAAAGGGAACTTCCCACAAGGGACGTTTCTATTTGATATCTTTGTCTCGACGAGGAATTCGATTCGTAGTTCAATCATTACGAGAATCGTCGTTTGGTTATTCGTACATTAACACTTTGCACGACACAGACACTCTTCATCCACTAAAATCCAATCCCAATCGCACCGCTAAAGCGAATAACTACAAAACAAGGATCTTTTGGTTTAGGCAAGGAGTTCGGAACGCTGCTATACACCGATAACACACGTATATTGATTAAATGCAATTATTATGCGATAAGTATACTTACAATGAATATATATGTGTACTATGGTCTCTCCCACTCCCCATTCAGACAACCCGGTAGTTGCGATTAGGTCGTTTCGTCGTTTCGCAAATGTATCGGCAATTGTTACGCGCAAAGTAAAGAACGAATGAAACGCGGATATCATCCTCGTCGACGATTCCCGATCATTCGCGAAACGGGGCTAAAGGATCGCAATCGCAACGACCAATGCCCATTACAAGCGTAGTCTTTTAACCGCATAACTATCGATGAGAAGCTACGTAATAGCTAAACTAACTAAACTACAATTAACAATTATTAATTATTAAACAATTAAACAAGCAGTAAACAGTATAAACAGTAAATGCCCAGTAACCAATTGAATTGTGTGTCGACAACTACATACTAACTACCTACCTATATCGAAATAATAGCCGTATGTAAAACAAAAAAAAAACACTTGTATTCTACCAGTTGTATCCAAGCCAATCCGTTCTATAAGCAAAGTGAGTTTGATGCAATATGAGATGAGAAGGAGAGTAAGATTGAGAGGAGAATGAAAACAAACAAAGAAAAAAAGAAAAAAAAACCAAAAACAAATGCAACGCAAATCCTCCAAACTCCCCCCGGCCCCCAACCCCCCCACATTACGAATCCGGAAGAGACAAACAACAACGCCCTGCGCGATAGAGACAGAGAGAAAGAGACTCACATACGTAAAGTCCCCGGGAGAATTATATAGTCCAAACCAACCACTATTATCCCATAAAATTTCCATCCAATAGGGACCGACATTAGGTGAGGCTTTGAAAAAAAAAAAAAAAAAAAAAAAACCAAAATTTGCCAAATTCGAAGCAGCGAATGAGAATGATGAAAGAACAAAAAAAAAAGTATATAGAAGAGAAGCAAAAAAAAAATGAATTTCACCGGATAACGTAATTAACTACTAGCAGAAAAAAACATAGGCAGATTGTAAAACACTTCGTTCACGTTGTACGCACATGTGTGGGGAGACCATGTAACTTTAGCTCCGCCGCTCATTCCACAGGCCGCTCGTGTCCGCGACCCTCGGAATTTTGGCGCGTTTCTCGTAGTATTCCGTGACGGTCGAGTCGGGGTTTCCCGGTAAAGTATCGAAAAAAAAAATCGACTTTACCAAAATCCTCCCCGGCTTCGTAACGGAAACTGCGAAGACCGCGTTATCCGATTGGCCAAAACCGCGCGCGGCCACAACCCCTTGAGGAAAAGCCCCTTCGCTGGTGTAGCAGCTAGCAAACCCCTTTTAAAGCTTAGCATATAAACTCCCATCGAAACCTATGCCCAAATCCCGTCAGAAATTAAGAAAAAAAAAAAAAAGGATCTTCGTGCTCGGAAAATCAAGAAAATGAGATACCGAGCCCCCCGCACACCCGAAAAGACCCCGAGAGCCTCGATTCCCTACGTGTTGTATTATCCGTTATTTTCGATATAATATTATATAGTGCTAATGATATTTAATGATAATACATGACGACGATAAGGAATATTGGAGAAGACGTTTGGTCACACAGCCATCACGACAGGTCACACGCCATTCTCCTACGGAAACAAACACTTAGGTACACAAACATACATACATACATCCAATATACACACATAAATACATTAACACGTGACAGACAGTGATGTCACACACGCACACATAGATACTCATACACTGAGAGAAAGAGAGAACGGAAAGAACGAGAGGGAGAGAGAGTGAAAGACACGTATACATATATACTTGAGACGACACTTGATAGCCATTTACTTATCATTCGTGCAAAGCGATACGAATGTAACATACAACGCTCACACATACCGTGACACACCGAGGTACCAGGAAGAAGTATATGTGAAACGGAAAGAAAAAAAAAAAAAAACAAACAAACAAAAAACAAAAAAAAATAAAAGTAAACCAAACAAACAGACTAGTTGCCGTGTTTGAGAACACCAGACCTACCCGCGGGTCCGCTTCGTTTTTTAGCTCCGCTATATAAAGCCGATGCACGTTCGGTCGTACGTCGAAAGCCCCGTGACTCGAGAGATCCTTGTGATAATCGAAGATTGAGATATTTAAAAGACTAAAAATTATGAAAAAAAAGAAGAAAAAAAAAAAAAAAAAACGCGACGAACAAAAGAGTCGATCTTGTTGCGAGTGACGAAGGGCTTTCCGGCACGAACGGGCGGAGGTTTCCAAGCCCCGAGGCAACAACGCCTCGTAGCTAACCAATTTTTGTACAGGATACCAATTGCATTAACAGATGTAAAATCTTGAGTTACAGAGCAGCACTATACATACGACACAGATGATGTATATATTTTTACGTTACAGAAATATGCCTGAAGCGCGAACGCGCGATACTGGGCGCAATAAGACTGGTTCTCATTTCCCAAGACAATGCGTATATAAACAATTGCCACATATTAAACATATTGATAATGTAAAACCTAATGATATTTGTATACGGTAAATTAATTTACCTGAATGGAGTAATCAATTGCCATTGAAGGGGAGTGCCCGCTTGCAACACCATGATCGAGAATGAACGACGGGAAGGCCATCGTTGCGTCGATTAAGATTCGTCAACGCGCTTCGTCACGAAATAAAAATCAAAGCTGTCGAAACAATGCTTTCGACGAACGTTCGATGAATGAAATGAAAAAAAAAAAAAGCAATTCAAAACAAAGACAAATGATAGATCGAAATATGTAAAGTTCGTGACGAAGATACGCTTTGATGTTTAATTAATCCCGTACGGCCGGACCGATTCAGTTGACGCGTTAGAAATTGGCTTTGAGCGATTAGCGAAAAAAAACAAAATCTATACCAAGTGGAAAACCTCGTGATTTACGAACCCGAGTAAATTAACATCCTGAGTTACCTATTCGGCCGTTAGCGAAGACATAATAAACACGAAAAACCCAATTAGGCGAACTAAAAAAAAAAACCTGATCACGCGGCAGGCGAGTAAATGATGCCTTTCGTACTATTCGCAAAGCGCGATAGTACGAATGTGCGAGTTTCTCGCGTTAGGAAAACCTGGTAAACTGGTCGAAAAGACTAGTGTGTGTTGCCCGCGGGCATCCCGGCGGAAGCATAACGCGGGTAGGAGTCTCTAAACTTCCTGGCGAGTTCGAGGCGGTGAATCGAACCGCGAGAAAGTCCTAAGTTTTGAATAAATCCGTACTTCAGCGGTTACGGTGTTGGACGCGTTTCGCGATGCTTGCAGCGTGAAATTGTATCCTCAATCGTAATATATTATTCTTTGGGCATTTGAAGATGAGAAGAAGAAAAAAAAAGCAATACAAAGAACGGTGAAATCGAGCAATGAGAATTTTCGAAGTTACGCGAACGGAGAACGCCCTTCTCGGTAGACGGGCGACGAAAGGCCTAAAAGAAATAAGACAAAACAAAACAGTTTAACGGAAAAGCTCAATGGGGACGTTTCTCTTTCGCGATACGTCTAGAAATTCGAGAATACGAGTGTCGAAGATAAAAGTGATTCGACCGGAGCGACGGTACGAGGATGCAATTTAACTTCTGTCGGCAAAACGTCACGTGTGTAACCCGTACACGCGGAGATCATGACACAATTTTGAGTTGCAGTGCAAGCGAACATCTGTAGAGCCATATACGTATAGTAATGTTGTTGTATCTTAGACAATAGAGCGTAGTGAGTGTACATTTAATAAGGGTTGCAGGTTCGTGCTGATAATTATGAGGTTCCAGGCGCGAGAGAGTGAGACAGCAAGAAAGAGAGAAAGAACGTAATAATGAAAAAAAAAAATAACAAAAAACAAAAAATTGCGTGGAGGCGAAATAATGTAGCGTTATAAACACGTAAGCCAAAAAAAAAAAAAAAAGAAAGAAAAACCGAACTAAAAAGTAAATAAAGATAGTTGGGACAAAAACGAAGATAACGAATAAAAAAAAATTAATAAATAAAAAAGGGATATGAAACAAAAAGTAATAATGTGAAACGAAGACGGAGAAAGAATAAACACAGAGGGAGAATAACGACTACACATATGTGAGAAGTGGTTGAGACGATACGAAGACGTGGTCACCGGCGGCCCCGTCCAAAACGGGTGCAAGTAACTTTAGGTGTATAAAAATTAAACTATTTCTCTCGTGGTTTAGGATGTTCTAAAGAAATTATTGTAAAAACAAAGGAATTTATTATAGGCGAGACGATGAGTAAAAGAGAAACAAATTTTTAAGAACCAGGGGATGCGAATGACGTTCGTTTCCGAATGTGGATCGAACCGTGCGTGTGAGTGAGTTACACGGAGTGATTGTGAACGATGCGTGACTTGCGAGACTGGGGAGCGAAAGCTATGAAAAAAGAAAATAAAAAATGATAAACGAAGCTAATGCAGAAAATTTATTGTAAATTTTAGGGGGTGATCCGGTCGCCCGGTGACCGCGTCTCGCATTCGATCCGAGCTTCGAAGTTTCACGGGCGCAGGATATACACGTGCTGCCGTGTAAAAAAAAAAAAAAAAAAACAAAAAAAAATCAGGAGGGCCGGTTCTTTCCTCTTTGTTGTTAATCTCTTTCTCTCGCCATATGAGAACGAGAAATGTGACGCGCGAACGTGAAAAATGTAATAAAAGAAAAAAGAAACGTGAAAACGAAAGAAAAAAAGTAAAAAAAAAAAAATGTACGACTTTGGCTGTCAAACCGATGATCCGGCGCCCATGTCAATTTCGACGGTAAACTACAACCACACACACCTACACACGCTCGTTTCGAATTTCGAACAAAAATAAAAATAAATACGACACAAAAAAAAAAAAATGATGATAAAGATGAGAGAGAGAAAAAAAGAAAAAAAATAACGGCGAGAACAGACGCTTCTGGGTTTTTATATATTTTTGGCAACGACGTCTCGTTACTATTTAAGGTTTAAGCGCAATAAAAAAGAAATAATAAAGAAAAAAAAGAAAAAGAAAAAAAACAAAACGTGAACATAAAAGGCGAAAACAATACACAGATACGGGAGAAAACAAATGGGGGATAGGACGCAACGCTGTCGTAGAGATTTCGACAGGTCGAACGGTTATGGGAGTTAACAAAAAAAAAAAATAACAAAACAAAAATGTGTGGCGGTAAAGTAATATTTAAATATTCGTATCAAAAATGAAAATGTGTAGGGCCTCGAAACTATTATGTGCGAGGACGATAGAACGAGAGAACGAGAGAGAGAGAGAGAGAGAAAGAAAGAGAGAGTGTGTGAAAAGGCAAAAATAATGGCAGTATGGAAGAGAGATAGAAAAGAAAAAAAAGTAAGAGACCGAACTACTAAAAATATTTATAATATATGGCTACAAGTACAAATTACTTCGATTACTGAGCGTAGGTCTATTGATGTGTGGACAAAATTTGGTTGGCCGATAACCGTTTTTGGAACCATCATACTGCGTATCAAAGTATGTAAAATTTATTGAATAAACGCTAGCGTATTATGATATAATGTAATCTAATAATGTAATATTGTAATGACGAGTCTAAATGATGAAGTTAATCTGAGGTTTAGGAGCGCGCGTGAGAGTGCACGTGAATGAAAAGAAGAAGACAAAAAAAAAAAAAAAATGAAAAAAAAGTTATTGTGCATATGAGCGACAAGAAAAAAAAAAAAATCACATCTTTATAATTAAACAAACAAAAAAATTGTGTATTATGATTATTGCGATTGTGATCGATATCATGGTCATTGTCATTGTAGCCACATTGTCATTGCGATCGCTACGAATATTTATTATATTACGGATGATTATTGTCATTGTTTTATCACTATGTATCATTATAATTATTGTGACGATTATTGGACAATTATTCAATTGTACATGGTGAAACGACGACGAAAGGAAGGTATATGAGTTGTACACAATTTTCGAGAACACATATTATATCTAGATAAGTTTGGGCTATAAAAAGGACGAGATATACAGAGAAGAAGGGATAAAGAAAGTGTAGGTGAGAAAGTGAGGAATACAAAAAAAAAAAAAACACTTTAGAACAGGGGTGGGGGGGAAAAAAGATAAACAAACAAAAAAAAAATCACACGCTAAATTGATTGCGTGGGAACAACGGCCTACGGTATGACGACAAATTGTGTATAAAGAAAAAAAAAATGAAAAAAAAAAAAAAAAAACATAACTGAATAATCACTACGGTTCTCGCTCGTTTTTTTACACGACTTTTGGCAATCGAGAGAGACGTATGACGCGAAATAAAAAAAAAAAAAAAAAAAAAACTATACAATGGGTTAAACTATAGAAATTTTTCGGTACTCGACGGTGTTAGAGAGAAAATGAGACAAAGGGGGAACTAGAAAACGAAAGGGAGAGAAAGAGAAATCAGGTGTAATATGAATCCGCACGGCCCCAGGCATCGACGCACTTTCCGCGCCTCGCGAAATTCTATTTTTGTAAGCATATTTCTATAAAAGGTATACTAACGATACGGCAAAATTTATTATTCCTAGTGTGGTGAAAATGAAAAATTGAACGTTTAGATTTCGTTAGTATAGTGTAAAAAATTAACGATGTCTAGGTCCTATTCGTGTACTTGAGGCGGTCGGAGGAAAAAAAAAAAAAATCGTGAAAAATAAGCAAATTATATGTCGACGGCGGTAGGTTGTAAAATTGTACATAAATTGCAAGAGGAGGCACGGAGAGTTGCCTCGCCGGCTAGTGGGTCGTCGCGGGGATGTGTAAAAAAAAAAAAAAAAAAAAAAAAAAAAACAAATACAGAGCGTCTCTATCTCTCTCACTGAAAAAAAAAGATAACTAAAGAAAGAAATTGAAACGAGGAAAAGAAAAAAAAAACTACGTATTTAATAAAAAGAAAAATTGTCGACTCCGTACGGCCGTCAGGTGCCCCGCAGAAAAAGAAAATTCTACATTCACACCGCAGAGTAGTAATCCGTTTCGTCAGGTATGATCGCCCTCCCTCCCTCCCTTCGCAGCGCTCGTTATAAATTACTTTCGGAAAACCGGCCGGTCGTTTTATCCAAGAAAAAAAAAAAAAAAAAAAAAAAATGGAATAGAACGACAAAACGTACGGAAATATAAGAAGAGCGTTGCAGGCCGAGTGACAGAGGGCGTATCGACCACAATAATTCTTATTTTAACATTTGTTTTAAACAATTTTGTTTGACGAACGGTATGTTTCTATCGATTATTTAACCACAAAAAAATACCCCAATATCCCTGGAATTTTAGGCGAGAGAGCGAGAAAGTGAGAGAATGCAAGTGTGAGAGAACGCGATAGCAAAAAAAAAAAAAAGAAAAAAAAACACACAAAGATAGAAGTTGACGATACGCAAGAGCGATGCAGGCTACTAACAAAAACCGCGAGTTGCGATATAACATTTCGATGAAATTTCGTTCGATTTTGCGAGATTTGTGCGTCAGTTTGTGATCGGCTTTAATCCCGTAAAACAAACGCACGGGCCGAACAAAAAAAAAATGCCAAACGATTAACGACATATGAAACAAACAAAAAAAAAGAAATAAGAATGCTACACCGAGAATGCGAGATAGCTGAGAGTTTAGAGAGAGTGCGTGTGTGAACGAGAGAAGGAAGCGAGTTAAAAAGAGAAAAGAGGGAAAGGAGACACAAGAGAGTAATCCACGGACAGCCGTAAAAACACATGCCCACAGATTCACGGATAAAACACACACTCACAGGTTTAAATACACACTCAAGGACACACACAATATTATATATATACGACTCCATAGATGATGGCGCGGCACACTCACATAGTGTCTCTCGGATTGTTCCACAAAACTTTTCATTCGAGTTTGCTTCAAGAAACCTTCTGTTTTCTAATGTATGACGTGTTGTTGTCGA
This sequence comes from Cryptus armator, assembly GCA_963971235.1. Taxonomy (NCBI): domain Eukaryota; kingdom Metazoa; phylum Arthropoda; class Insecta; order Hymenoptera; family Ichneumonidae; genus Cryptus; species Cryptus armator. The sequence goes on from OZ020240.1 coordinate 8,688,222, forward strand.
TATATAAAATAAACTTAATAAAAAAATACATCAACGATATGTGTGATATGAATTTATACTTATATTATATTTATATTTCATCCATCAATATTTTTTCTTATTTTTCTCCCTCCCGCGCGTTGCACGACTCCAATAATCCACGCATCGGTTTATTAACAATATAATACCAAAAAAAAAAAGAAATCGCCAGTATGGGTGAATTATCGAAATTTCGTTTGTTCCACCCTACTGATATACGAAGTCTTTGCAGCGAGACTTCCGAGGAGAGAGTCATTTTTCCGTCGAAGCGCATTCGCGACGAGGCCTTCAAAGAAATTGAGCCAATGGGCAAAGAACCTAAGCTGGAGACCCTCTTGAGGGGGTGGGTGGGTGATTGGGTGGGTTGTATACGTGTTGGGCTCGAAAAATTACCCCCGCCCCCTTCCTCTTCCGATTACGGCAGAGTAGCGCGTACACACGAGTGACTCCTCAACAACGCCGATACCCGCGATGAAGTGGCGACGAAGAGGCTTCGAAGGGCACCCATCAACCCTTCATCGAACGAGAGAGCCCAAGCTAAGCGAACGGGGTTTGCAAAACCTTAAGGGGCGACGGGGGGAGGGAGGGGGGGCGGTCTAAGCGACTGGGAGACGCTTCATCGGGCCTCTAATGAAATTTCAACACTTTAACGCCCCGCCGCCTTGGAAATATGACCAGTGAACTCATTTTCACACTCGGCTGAGCCGAATCTTCGACGCCCACGGGTCCTCTCTCTCTCTGTCGTTCGTTTATCGCTTACCGTCATCCCCTTACGTGCAACATCGCGCATCGTGGGTAAATGAGGCCGCGCCGTAGATGGAAAAATCTCTCCCGACGAGAGAGAGTTTCAATCGCCGATGGCTTCAAACCTTCAGTGCGATTCGTTTTGAATGTTTGAAAAACTTTTCACGCCGACAGAGGGAGTCGAGTGAACGATTTTTCAGTAGCGGCGTTTCTCTGAACGTCCAGTTGAAACCACTCGAAAGATCATTGCTGCCCGACGGCCGGTAATACAGAGAGTTTACTTACGCAAAGGATAAACAGTCCAGTGATTGGCAACGGTGATTGTCAAAGATACAATTTCTGATAGACAATTTCACAGGAACATAATTGTCAATATTCGAGCTATAAATTGTCTAACGAATAACGATAAGTTGACATAGATAGTTTCTCTAAGGGTCAATCATCAGCATGTTTTTTACGAGTTGCGTATATACGCAATATCAGAATTGCACCGATAGTGGTCACTGTACCAGCTGTGGCTATATTTTCTACATTATTTATCATTTTTCATGCATTCTTCACATCGTGAATTCGGTATGATGTACTTTTTTTTCGATTCAATTAATCTTGGTGTTCGTCATTTATTATTGTCACGTATCACGGCATAGAAATCATCGTGGAAACATTGCGGCGAAATTTTATCGAGATTGCATGTGAGAAGGAGAAGAACTGTTATACGAGTGTATTCTGCGTTATCGAAAGCGAGACGGCAGAGAACATCGTATTTTTCAAAGGTCTCGCCAGCAGCGGCGTAAAGTAAATAGCGGGAAACTGACGAACTGACCATTGGCTATCGTTGACCAACGGTGGTCAGTGTTTTCTCGACGGCGCACTGATATCGCGATACATCCACAGTTGTTGCCATCCCGGTGCTCATAGATAACTCTTCATATCTCAATTGGGTGACTCTTTTGTTGGACCCAAGATACGCTCTGTCGTTGAGTAGCGTTATCATTGTCGTTCTCTCCTTCTCTCGATCCGATAGTCACAAGTAATTACGTGCGAGTAACGCGTATGTCGTACTTTGTAAAACAGCGACATGTGTCGCATGTATATTAATAAAAAAAAAAAAAGAACGGAATGATAAAAAAAATATGACTGTCGAGTGAGATGTCGCGATGTATTGTAGTACCGGAGCAACCGGAGACCCCCGGTGCACGGTCGTGACCTGCATTATCAGCCTGCAAATGCATATCTGCGCTCCGTGTACTAACCGTCCAAACAGCATCGGATACGTTCGAAGGAAATATTAACTCTTCTCGCATTCAATAACAGTTAAACTACCGGGAGTTTGTGTTTATGACTGTCGAGAACTTTCGAGTCACCGTGTATAAGTGTTTAGATGCGAAGTGTACAAGGATGCATTTGCGATACTGCATTGGCGCGTGGCGCCAAAGTTCATTCGAAGTAGCGCGACAGTTCGATATTCACACAGACGCGCATAACGTCTTATATGTAAAGCAAACATCCAGTATTCGCTTCTCAGCAACGTCAGTGTATACGGAAACCACAACCGAAAAATCGTCGAAAGAGACGAGTATTTTTTTTCGTTACTAAGTACCGGAATAACTATTTGCTTCGATGAAATATAAAAAAATTAACTATTTAATCGATAGTTACGAACGTCGTAAAAAAAAAACTGTAATCCTTGCAATTATTTGAAAAATTTACGAACGAAGATTTCTTGTCAATCATATACATTATATGTACAATAATGACACTGTAACGATCGCGGAAATAAAAAAAAAAAAAAGGTGGAAAAAAAGTGGTACGTCGCAGCGACGATAGCAGCAGTTGCATTATCTCTAATCCCACTTCATAGAGTATCGTCTCTCGTTACTAGTTTATTGTATCGAATCCCTGGAATTCCTCAGCCTACGAATGTACGCAGTGCAGTCACGCATTGATCTTTCCGTTGTCGGCGTATAGCTTCGATTAATTTAATATTCATACACGCGCACGTGGATAGACGGCTCGTAGTATTAGTCACACCCATCCGGTGATATAGTAGCGCAAGAGGCATAGTTTTATGCCGCTCGGAGTCTATACGTTAATGAACGAGCGATTATGCGCTCGTAAATAGTCACCGGTTCGAGTGGTGGAATATTAAATTGTCGTTAAATCGGGTATCGGCGTAAAAGTCAAGCATCGGCCGAACGGGGTGTAGGAGGGTAGCCGTGAGCTTCCAAAACTCAAATTAAACTGATTTCATATCGTAAAACCATTAATCACCGATGATCTTCGCAGTCGAGAGTCATCGATACGGTATCGTAACGCGAAGCTTCAGGTTTTCTTTTTTATTTAAAAATGCAAGCGACTAGACGATCGGCAGCTCGTCGAGAGGCCTTGAAATTGTCTCGGTATTTAACACTAATCGCAGAAGGTTTATCATCGTTTGTCATTGCATTATACTAATATGTGTTAAAATGTACCGACAAAGCTAACATGTGTATCACGCCGTTTTCCGTATCGTCAAAAAAAAAACGTCGCCGCTTCAGTTTCACGTGTTGTATCTCCAGTTTTTTCCATTCCTGTACGCAAATCAGCCCCTATCCACGGCTAAAATCTTCAAACCACTTTGCGCATTCCACCGCTTCGTTATCACGATTACCGAGGGAGAGAGAGGGGGGAGAACGCCACTTATCGATACACTGTATAGTGTTTACAACTATAATACTTTTACTGTGCGTTTAACAAAGAAACTGTACACAGGAAAAGCAAAAGCTGAGAAGAACTTACGAGATCGATAGACCGCGCAAACGTGACAATTTGGAGAAGAAAAAAAAATACGAACGTCGCCTATTATTCTTCGAGATCCGTTGAAAAATTGCAGATGTTCGAAGAAGAGATACGGTGGCAGAAAGCGCGCCGAAACGAAACTCGGCGCGAAGCTTACGAGTACACGCGACGACAGGGCTATTGGAATAATATATTAGCATTTACAAATAGACGACGAAACGTTGTTGCATTACTAATGGATTTCAGAATATTCCGATGTCCGATAATAATGTATAGTTATTTGACTTTGTGTAGAAAGTTAACCTTCGCTCGTGCGGGTTTCCTCGATGGCCCTAGAGATGCCTATCTATCATCGATACTTGCCGCCTCTTTTTTTTTTCCGCGCCCCGAATAATCTATCGATCCGATCTTTACCCCGATATCTCATCGCGATACTCAATCTATTCTCTGCGAAGGTTCAATCACCGTGTTCAACTCGTTTATCGCGATTCCAAATAGAAATAACCCCGCGGGTCGCGCGGTGAATTATGCAAAAAATGTATATATATATATATCTCGCTAAAGTAAAAAAAACGATGTTTATCATTTCTCAAAGTGCGATCGATAGATGCGAAAGTGTTTATTAAATGTTTCATTTAACCAATCGTTCGTTCATCGGCGCGCAGATAGCAATATATCACTTTCGATTTACGTACACGACGGGGGTATAGTTGACGTCCACATTGGAGACGAGAGAACTATCGATGCGTGTACGCGCTTAGAACGGTCTCGCGTTCCTTCCTATACGATAACCCTACGTCGGTGTACGCTTTTCCATGCGAAACGATTTAAACTGCGAATCCCCCGACCCAATCGAACGCTATGCTCGTCAGAGTCAAAGAGCTCCGATTTTTTCCGGAGCATCGAGGATGCTAATTTAAATTTTGTTAATCGATGACCCATCGTTTTTCCATCCCTCGTTCTTAAACGGCGAAAACAATCGACTAGTAAAAAATTTATTTCAATTTATTTCAGGTTAGAAAAAAAAACATAAAAAAATGTGATGCGATGAAAAAAAAAATCGAAATAAATCGAAAGTTGCGTAACGTCATCATATTTTTTTTTCGTTTTTCCCTAAACGTTGTGATGACTCCAAAAAATGATTGTGAAATTTCGTCGAGTTCGTCGTTCGATGTATTTTTTTCCTCGCAAAATCTCAGCCCGGTATAGCGCTGTCGTCGTCCACCTGACAGTAGTCGACTATTGAAATGGAATAGTTAGTCCATCGATGAAATTGTCCGGCGTTTCAGATAGTACTGAAAACGCGTGTTCATTGAAAAAAATGAGCGCATCACATTTTCTTTTTCAACGAATCGCGTCACGAACTTAAGATATGCACCTTCGGCAAAGGAAAAGGGAGGGGCCACGCTCGTTGGATCCGCAAGAGAAGATCGCGTAACGCATGAGCTGTCTAGCAGCGGGCAGAGAGCGACGGTTAAGAAAGATATGAAGAGAGAACTCGAAATAACTTGGACGGTGTGGTTGACCCCTTATGCATAACAACGTATAGCAGCGGTTCTGTACTCACGCCGAGGACAGTAGAGCTTCTCGATATTCGTAGAAATATTGTACCTCTAAGTACTATACAGGCGACGTTCGGATGCTATCCAGCAGAAGCTACTGTACGGCTTACATATTGAACGAACATTGTATGATACGCACGTGTGTGCTGCTCTGACCGCTGTGCGTCGATCAAGATCGAAGGAAGACTGGTAGCAAAATGTAAGGAATCCCAGATGAATAATTCAAAGAAGAGGGTTTAGCTGTCTCTCTACTTACCAAAGTCAGAAGGACGTAACTTTCACCCTTTAAACAGCCAAGAATACGTCCGTCTGATTTTCATTACGCGGTATACAGAGATCGCGAGTAAAACAGTAGATAAGGCTAAATACCCATATTGCAGACAGTGTTTTCTACTAATGAACGTAATACGGCGAATAAAACGAGGAAAAAAAAATATATATAATTCATATACAGTCGCTAATATGCAATTTCACGGCGTGACTAATTTTGCAACATCGATACTGCATGCGAACATAACCTGTACACGATCAACGTATGTCTACGTTTGCTCCGTTTGCCTGGCCGGCCATTCGCTCTACACGAGGAATTGGAGTATTGAACAAGTAAAATGCATGAAAACTGATAATATTTTATTCAGTATACGATCTATTCTGTTTTTTCTTCGCGATACTTCGCGGAAAGATCGCGCGAATGTGGAAACTCGACGGGGTTTTGTTGTTCGTAAGAAAACTTTTACTCGCGCGGCAACGGCACGAAGCGGAAGAGATCGTGCGATATTTCGCGGTAAATCTTGCTGTTGACTGTACGCTAAAGGGGCAAATTGTAGCTACAATGTAGCACAAACGTGTACAGTCGATACGAGAACCACCGGCGAGATATTGAATTACAGAGTCGCTTCGTTCTTCTCGCTCGCGCTCACCGTCGTTTCGTTGCCTAAAGTATTCTCGAACATTTTATCTCCCTCTTTCGGTCTTTTTTACCCTCTCGTACGTTCACTTTGCGAAGCTGAACGCAAGCCTATCTCTTAGTATCCAGTTTTCTCTCTGTCTTACGCTCAGGCAAGAGATTCTCGAATGAGACGGGTACTATATTCAGCGAGGAGAGAAACGAGTCTCGATGTTTGCGAGCGCAAGAGTGGCCTCAGAGGCTCCTCGTCGGTGTTCCTTCTTGCCGTAGCTCCTGCGAGCACCTCCTCCCCGCTCCGCCGTTACAATCTCGCCGCCGTTGTCTGAAACCCGCGGCAACCGTGCGACGAGACTGGTAACTTCATTATTTGTGCATTCATTAGCGCATCTCTTCTGGTATAAGCGAGATGCTTGTTTACGTTCTTTCTTTCTCGCTTACCTTTTATCCCCTCTTTAACCGGCCCTTTTATCTTTGTCCTTTTGAAATTTTTGCACAGAGTGCATGGGCTCCGAACACTGGTTAAAAATAATACAAAATATACTGCAAGTAGTTGACCCTCTATCCAGGTATCGTTGTTGGGCCTTTAATACGTATATTCATATATATGTATTTTTTTTTTTTTTTTTTTTTTTTTTTTCCCGACGTCCGGAATTTCTACGAATTTTTGTGACACGCTCGATCGGCGAATTTTTTTTTTTCCCCTCCCGAGTCGACGCACGAAGCCACCGTCCGCGCTCCCGACTCTGCGCGTAAGCAAGCAACTCTCTTTCGGTCCCCGAACTCGGAAAGCATCGGCGAAGTCGCGCCTCTCTCCGATGGCAACGAAGAGAAGGAAGAAGAGAAGAACAACAAGCGGCCCCGCGGGCTCGCGCGGGATAAACCGATCGAGAATCTCGCATGCACACTCGCCCCGCGCGCTGACTCTAATAACCCACGTTGGCGAACCAAGAACCTCGAAGAACGTGTATCGCATCGTGGTCCCCACCCCCCCTCACTCCATCCCTTCTCCTACCCTTCTTCATCCTCACATGTACCTACACTCAATACTTTTTCTTGTATGCGAGAGCATAAGTGTTCGCGAATCTCTATTGCACGTCATTTTCTTTGAGTGGCTGGTCCAACGCTCCCGCGCGATCTTTGGCCACTGCCCTCGTGTACACTCACGCATACAGACATACATGCGTACGTATACAGCGGCTGAAGCGTATAAATGTACGAGAATTTCGCGGGTTTCTGCCGCGAGGTAAAAGGATCTTATCTCGATCATTATTGCCAGAGAAAAAAAAAAAAAAAAAACGAAAGAAAAAAGTAAACAATAAATTGCCAAAGGGTTACATTGGAGAACGGTGAATCAGTGGTTTATACCTTTATTTTTATTGCAGTTATTATGAAAAACACCTTATAATTATAGATCCGATCGTCTATTTAAGTGATTAAAGAAAATCGAAGGGTTACATATTACTTTTTAGAACTCAATCGCCAGCGAGTCGCAACCGAGAAAGATGGACAAGAAATTCGCGGTTGAATTAATCCGAGATATTTTGACTAACCAAGAAAAATATTATTGTATATTTCGCAAATTTTTGCTTGTTAATAATAATTTATAATGTTCGATAATAATAATTTAATCGCGGGTAACGGCCGACTTAACGAGCGTTAGTTATGAAACATCGAAATTATATCGTGAATCGTATTTTTCTACCGATGTATTCCGTGCTAAGGCTCAATCGTCAAAAGAAACTGTAAATTTGCCAATTTTGCTCAGTGCACCTGCTGCTGGCTGTCGACGCGAACGCGTTCGTCTTCATTCCGAAAAAGGGAAACAATATTTCTCTTATAGTGTTATTATCGGAAGATTTAATGACTGATATTTATCATCTAAAATAGACGTTCTTCATATCAAAATTATAAAAAATAAAAAATGTTTATTTTTTTTTTTTTTTTTTTTTTTTTTAGTCGCCATAAATATTCATAGGTGAGAATCCTACGAACTTGAATATTTTGCGCGAAAGTTAAGGTCTTTAAAGTGTCGTTAGATTTGCGACGATATAGTAATGTATTATCCGCGAGTGAAACGTCGACATGTTTGGACGTTACTTACGCGGTGTACTAAGTATCACGACTGTACGCAGGTAAGACGCACACGTACCGTTATCGCGTCTCGCGTCCTCGCGCGAGGAACACCCGTTCGTGTATCTTTCTAGACGGGAGTTACGAGAAGCTTGTAAAATACATACGCATCCAAGTATCCAATATATACGCAACTATAGTTGTAGAATGTGAAAAACACGTACTACGATCGAAAGATTTCTCGTCTGTTATTGACGATGTTGACGACAGAACCACCAACGCCTTGTTGTCGTCTGGTCTCTCGACGATTTTCCTTTAGCGAATTCCACGATGAAAGATCGTTTCACGTGACACCGAGTGCGCGAGAGGGAGAAGGGAGACGCGAGAAGGACCACTTGTTGCAACGTAACCAATAATGCAACAGAACGCCGTTTGCCCGGTTCCCCGGCGCCTGATTCGCGTGCACAACCTCGTTAAAGTAACACCATGTAATGTCGTAGCGCCAACGAGGTTTCAAACGTTTTTTTAAAATTAAATTTCACTAATTACAATCTACTATCGCGACTTGATAATCGCGAACGATTTACATATCGCTCTGCGGATCGGTCATACCGAATAGAAAGCAATAATTTATTCGCTCGCAAATTCGATCACACCGCGAGCAAAATGGCAATAAATCATTGAACGATAATCAGCTACTTTTGTCGGTCGCATACGCCGAACCTATAATTGTCGAACGACGGAAAATTATATTATATCGCGCAATACCAACGACTTACGATTTAAAAAATAATTATACAGAAATTAAAAAATTGCGGACTGAAAAAGTGTGTAGTAAATAAATTGTATTAACAAAAAAGGGTAAAAAAAAAAATAATTATTCGTATATTACAGTCGGCAGATTTATTCGTGAGTGTGGGAATCTCCCGACTCTAATATGCGAATAACTACTTGTTATTTCACTCTTTTTTGTTAATACAGTTTATTTATTACTCTTTTTTTAGTTGGCATTTTTTTAATTTTTTAGAATGAAAATCGCACCATAGGTCGCGGAGATTTGATCATGCGATCGATTATGTAAAATAAAGTTGCGCCTCTCGTGAGGAATCTCGAAAGAATTAATAAAGGTTCCTTATTCTTGCCATCGAATAAATAATACGGGATAACCGGGTGGTCTTGAGACTTGCGGCACGCGTTCACAAGACAAGTTACATTTGTCTTCGCGATTGTTTAAAATGTTATGCGCGTGGAGCGACAAGTACATTTGTTAGAGCGATTGTTCAAGTGGCGTGCGCGACGATAAGTCCGTAATAAGGCGCTAATAATTGAGCGGTCAGATAAGAGATGAATATGCAAAAAAAGCGCCATATTAGCACTGACTTAATTATTAATATCAGTACTGATATCATTAACATTGATTTCATCCGATTGCTTCTATCGTCTCTCTCAAGGACACTAATGAACATAATACCGAATAATACTATTTATAAATAATGATTATCAATAATTTCTCTCTATATATAAGAAGATTTTGCTGCCGTATACAAGATTTGGGGGTCTGTGAGACCCCATAGCCTGAAATATGCTAAGTCCCCCGTTCCCTGTAATATTTCAAAACCCCTTTTTTAGAGCTTTTTTAAGAAACGGCGAGCGGCGGTATCGAAGGCAACGGCGGCCCGCGCGAGTTCTCCAAAACCCTATATATTTATATTATTATTGAAAGAATTCACCGACCGGGCGAAAAAAAAATGCAAAAACTATTTTTGCCACGCGATAGCTTATTCAACGTATAAACAATATGTGAACGCAGACATGTTACGACGTCGTCGACACGATACTCTACTGCTCGCGTGTATTTTTTTTCTATAAATCCGTATAGAACACTCGGAGTTCAGAAGATCGCAATCTTAACATCATCGAAGCCCTGGAGCTCGATAATAAGCCATCGGAATAGCCCAGGAACTGAACTATCGTTTCGAAGACACGGGGAAAAAAAATCGATCAACGCAAAAATGGAAATACTTAAGCACGCGACCTACGGTTCCATCGGTAGTGGTTCGAGTCTCGGAAAGAAAAAAAAAAAAAAAAAAAAAAAAAAAAAAAAAAAACACGCAAGTCGTGTAGTGTTAAAAAAAAAAAGAAAGAACGTTGCGCGTCCGTTTTCGATTCAAAGTGGATTGGCCAACTTCAGGATGGACAGTGGCCGACAAAGAGACGCAGCAGTGCCTTCGGCTCGACTGTTTCTGCAGAGTGATCGAAACGCGAGCTCACGAAAGGCTGCCACAGCGAATTACTTGCGTATCGATCGGGTTAGTAGCTGGAAACATTTTCGTGCTGTAACCACCTTCCTTTGGTTATTTCATGGGCGGAAAGCTTATAGACAACAACACACTCGTTCGACGAAACGTTCCGTGTACATTTTGCGATTCTATCTGTGGAAAGCGATAACTCGAACGCATATCTAAATATCCGTTATGGAAAAGTCCATCCGCAGAAATGTTATAACGGGAAAAAAAAAGAAAAAAAAAAAAAAAAAAAAAAAAAAAATGTAAAAAAATTACACGCGGATGAGTTATTTGCACAAAATTACATGGCTTAAGTCGAGAGACAGCTATTTTACGCACAGCTTTCATTCTGTAACTGGCAAAGAGTCACGAAGTAATAGCCCGGAAGGCCAAAGAACGAAGTAAAGAAACGATCCGACAAGAAGTTTCAACTCGTCGTGTGGTAAAGTTTATATTCTTGGTGATTTTTGTTCGAATGTCAGTATCCCGAAGAGTTCGGTTCGTGTTACCACCTCCGTCCGTCTGTTATTCCTTCTGGCGAATCGGTATTTGTGTTCCATCAACGATGAAATATAATAAATCGGCACGACATGCCATTGTATACCAATAAACGGGTGCGTGTATACGATTTGCTATATATATATCATAATGAGAAGCGGAATATATTTCAACGATTAAGAGCATTAAGCAAATCCTCAATAGCCGGGGAGAAAACGTTTTGCGTATATACATATGTATAGGATGTTCGGTAGAGAGCGGAGTCATAACCGATCCGTAATAATACATCGGCTTCGCGCCTCTGGCAGATTTCCAGAAGGAACGATGGTCGTATTATATATAATAGTCCAGTAACTAATGTATCAGCCCAAGAAAGAAGAATAGAGTCTCGTTGGTGTCGACGGCTCGGTCTACTTTCTACCTTCTATATGTATACCACCTCCAACATATATAATTATTATATTAAATATAAATGTGGAATTCGCGCCCAGCTGCCTCGTTTAATTCGATTACTGAATCGAGGGAAATCGTCCGCACGGCACTTGGGCTCGAGGCGATTCGCAACAGTACCGTGTTACGCATCGGATACTTGTTAAAATATGCCAACTAAATTTACCATAGAAAACCGACTTTTTTTTTTTTTCCTTCTCTTCTTCTTATTTTTTTTTTCCAGTCTACAAACGACTCAGAGTCGCCGATATATCGAGTCGATAGAAACCGTAAAGGCGTAACGACGAGACTTTTGCCCATCAAATCGATAATACGTTAATCTAATTATACTTCCGACCGCTTGTATTGTTTAGAGTTTACATACTATTGCAGTTGCTTGCCATTTACTCCAATTACATTGAAGTGATGAATAAAAAATGTATAAATGAGAAAGAAAGTGCTATACTTCAATAGCGAGTTTTCTCGACTCGACTTATCGGAGAGTAGCGCACATTTTTTATAGGAAACGCATGGAAAAATGGGATGAAATCATTGAAACTTTGACGGTAGCGGAAAAAGTGCGGAAAAGAATTTCAGCGCCGGTTGATACCGACGAAGATATATCGTGATCCGACGGAATGTTGAACACGTGCGGTATTAGCTACCGGCCATGGAACTTGCAGCGATTTTACTTTGTAACCACAACGTATGGGGCCAATTATAATAATGTTACATGAAATATGCACTTGGTTTCGCCTTTCTGCATCTACTGCATTATTTTACGGAGCGCCACTGCGGTACAAGGAATACGAGAGAAACCAATTGTATTACGTAGGAAAACAGCGTGTAATAATTTTATAATGGATGAAGTAGCATTAGGATACAACGTCGACGCATATAATGGATCGGAGTATAGCGTCTCGAAGATTTGCGAGTATATAGGAGGCATATGTGGTATAGCCGGAGCACGAAGAAGAACCCTCCTTCTATACGAGGAATAAGATGGATGGTGTGCGATGATCTCGTGGACTGCCGTAGCTGTTACTTTGTACAGTGAGAGAGCGGCGTCGAGAGACGGACGAGAGCCAGCGGGCGAGCGACCGCCGAGCGGTAGCAATTACGAGCCGCGGGCTCTCCTCTCGACCGCTCTCTCTATCTCTTGCTTTCTCTCGCTTATTTTTCAGGTGGGTAAGAAGAAGAAGAAGACGGAGAAGAAGAAGAAGAAGAAGAAGAAGAAGGAGACGAAGAAGAAGCCACCGCTACATCGGTGGCGTGGAGGCAATCAAGTCGAAGGGAAGGAGCCGACGAAGAGGAGAAGTAGAATGATTTGGCGATGGTAATGGAGAACAGTGAAGTTGCCTCACGACCACCGATGCACCAAACTGGCTTGTCGACTGTACACGCGCATTCTCACGAATACACACGATGGATAAATATATACGAGGCATACGACTGCATACCGAGCGATATCTGCATGCATGTACACCATCATCACCGGCCCACTTGCCACTTGACGTTATATCAAACGTCTCGCGGAATATCGTGCAGAGATCGGCTCGATCTGCAGTCACTCAACGATACGTATATAAAAAAAAAAAAAAAAAAAAGGAAATTTAAACGAAAAATAAAACAGAAGCTTAAGTATTATAAAGCATCGATGAGGAATGTACGGTTAAATTATCGTCCCGATAAACGATACTTTGTTATTTTTTTCGTAAAAATACTTCGTATACATAGAGATATACAGTGTTATATGAGAGACGAGTTGTTCCGTCCGTCGGTGGGTTTCGAGGTCGAGAGAATCTTGAGAAGTTGCTCGGTGAGTGCGGCCCTCTGTTCGAGGAGTAATAATACGCCGAGGATGAAAGAACCGAGGTGGAAGTAAGACGAGGGAGAGAGTGAGCGAAACGTCGTGCGAGCTCTCCGGCCACTTGCGCCTCCTCTCGATCGTATATCCCTTAACCCATAATAAGCAGTGCGCAAGGTACTACACACATGTAAGCCGCCCAGGTAGGGAATGCAGTAGTGCACACGGCAGGCCCCCAAGAGGGGAATAGAATACATGTGCACAAGCGATACAACAACATTGTGAGAGACGAGATAGTCTACCGACAAGTGTTACTTTGTATCGTAATCGCGAAGAGTACAGAGAGAGAGAGAGAGAGAGAGAGACAGAGGATTGGGGAGAGATATACAATGAACGATGAAGAAATACAAGAGTCGGTTTCTGCTCGGGAGAAACGGCGACGGCAATGACGACGACGAAGAGACAACGACCAAGTTGGAGTGCCGCGCGATCGGGAGATGGAGAGATGGAAGTCGCTCGGTAAAACCGGCCGGAGTGAAGGTGCACCGATGCACCGACCGTGTGTTACTACACCGCGGACGTTGTCGATGTGTGCAACAGACACTTCGATGCACACATCGACGAAGGGAACGACTTTGCACACAACGAGAGAGCGAGCAGATGAAACAGCCGGTGTCACCGGGGACACGGTTAAGGGAACTCTGCGGATGTATAATGACGCATGTATATACTGTAAGCGGCTGTACATCTTTCGCCGGACGGCTGAATGGCAAAGGTCAACGAGAAGGCGTCACACTTGTTGAAATCAATTACGAAGCGATATCGAGATTAGGGTTGATTCGAGTCCCGGAACGATATAATTAATATTCTATGTGGGGCGCAAACAAGCGTAACATTTGCATGTCTCTCACAATTACTTTGCATAAATTCCCTTCGACTCATTCTCTCGAAGATAAATTAGAAATAATTAACATTCTTATTTTCTTCTTTTATCACTCATTGGATAAAAAAAAAAAAAAAAAAAAAAATGGCGAAAGATCGGGAGTTTTTTTTTATCGCACTGTGAGGTCCGGGAGCGAGGCTCGTTTTTTTTTTTTTTTTTTTCTTCTTCTCTTAACGAAGGGCTTAGTACAATCTCATATTTGTAAACGAATCGATAAATATGTTCGAAGGAAACTATAAATTCGAGGTATTTCCATGCAGAAGAGCGCCGATATACCTGGATAAATAATTACCGGTATAGCAATGAATAATTTTTGCCGAAGCCTTCGAGATATTTTGTAGCAGACGTCTGAAGGTTGCCACTGACGTTTATTGTTGAAACAAGAAAGAAGAAAAAAAAAAAAAAACAAAACGAAAAATAATAAAAATGAAAAAAAGAAAATTTGTAAGCGATCTACTCGAATTATATCTCGAGTGTAAAGGCTTGCGTTGCGAAAAGAAGAACGAAAGATGCAGATGTGCACGTGAGAAGGATCGAGGGGTGGGGGGGGGGGGGGGGGGGGGGGAGAGAGAAGAGGGTGAGAAGAGTAGCGAAGTAGTTGTATCCTCGCGGTGGAAGGGTAAACCAGAAATATGAGAAGGGGATGGATAAAACGGAGAGAGAGAGAATAATTTACGTACTTACGAAAGCGGGTATATATACGTAATATACGTATACAATTTGAAATAGTGTTGCAGGTAAAGGATCGCCGCGCTATAAGGTTAGCGCGTGTGAATGGTGTATACGTATACGTTGTACAAGAGAATATAAAGTGTACGTACGGTACTTTGTTCCATCGCACGTTCAGCAATTTGCGGGCTGTGCGTGTAGTCGAGGTACGTGCGTGTAATCACAAAACCGCGCGTCTATCACGAATGAGGGAATGAGATATCGGAGATAGAGAAATAAAACTATGTAGAGTAGTTGCGGGTTTACTTACCCGCGTACCCTGGAGAGTCAAGTGTATACGCTCCGTCTATGGTACACACGATATAATATTCCTTGCCGACTAGATGCGCTTTCGCGGATATATCTTGTATCGAAACACCTAACATTTTTTTTTATTTTATTTTTATTAATACGCGAATTAGAAATTATTCGCTTACGTTTTTTGTGAGAAAAAAAAAAAAAAAAAAAAGTTAACATAACATCGCGAGAGTTGGAGTTTAACATTGAAAATTATTGAGAGCCTTAACCTCGCGGGAACTGAATAAAAATTCTAACGTTGCGCGTATTATATTCTTGATGCGCACTCTCGGAGTCGTCATCGTGTTTAGTCTATAGGTCTGTATCATTTCGGTTAACGCAAACACATCACTCGTAATCGATACAGAGTAACACTGCGGCCTTTATTTCGACTCGACAAAAGTTATGCGTATACAAGACTAATCGCGAGATTGTGTAAAGTGCGAGAATCGAGTTCGAGAATAAAGATTGAGTTTGTCGACGGAGTGTATGGAATTGTTTATGTATGACATAGTTACCGGGTTCGTGTACACGCACGTCAGAACAATCGTCTTGACTGTGTGAATTATTCCGAGTTTATCCCCGAGCATTCGTTTATTTTATATTTGACGCTTGGCATTCTTGCCTCCGGGCGTCCAACTCGGATGGTTGGAAAATGCTACATTACCGCCTCTAGTTACTCACTTCCGTTATGTCTCGATGCTGTGCCGAAACAATTAGAAAAGTTACAGGCTGTAAGGTATAAAAACTGCTGCCACGGTGTAGAAGTATATGTAGAGCCCGTCGCACCCGGTGTACTCGTACGTATATAGATATATTATATATATATATATATATATATATATATATACCGCGTATCTACTATAAGTAACCAACTACTTCTCGTGGTATCATCAACGTATTCTGCACATAAGTAGGTAAGGTATAGACGCGCAACGAATACATATTCGCCTTGATACTCTCCACTTATACAGAGCGCTCACAGTATTATGAATGTACGCATCTTGGCAGACTAGCGACGAACCACTCTATGTATTTAATACGGGGCTTTTGCATCGAGCGATCGTTCGCGTTCTCTTGCTTTCGCGATCAGCAGCGTTGCGGCGATCCGATCGGTGCGCGGGACGCTATTTCTGCAGTGGGGTACACACGATGCCAGAATTATCCGTGATATGTGAAACTCGAGCAGAGGTTCCCATCTCTCTGTAATTCTGTCTCGTCTTCGTTATCACGCAAACTCGTGCCGCAATATTCATTTTTTCAACATATTTATCGAATAAATCATTTTCATTCATTTAATTTTTCATTTTCATTCGTTCATTTTTTCAATTCTTCATTTTTTATTCGTATTTTTCGATTTATTAAAATACCAATCACAATCGGAAACCGATCTTGTGTGAGAAATTTTGATTTCACAAAAATAAATTCAATTTTTGTAGCACACCTACGAGAAAGAAATAGTAGATATTTACCAATCACTGTGGCAATACGATTCTATAAAAATTTGCACAGCGAGCGGAAATATTCTCAATGTCGAGGTCGCAGCAAAATTATAATCAATTTTTCCGCAAGCGATACGTTTTAAAAATTTTTTTTCATAAATCAAAGATTCATCGTTTTTATGGTTTTTTTTTCATATATTAGTTTGATGATAGCGATATTCAAAAGTATTTCTAAAAAACTAACTTTTTCTTCTTTATTTATTTAAGACAATAAAATTTCGATTATTGACTCTATGAGAGATCGAGCAAAATAGTCGTAAATAATTATTTATTTTTTATATTACACCGAAGATGAGCTCACGGCTCGCGCGTTCAAAGTAAGAAAGAGAAACAAATCGATAAGTTTTTACGTTGTCGAAAACCCGAATAGACTTTGAAAAAAAAAAATGTCCAAATTTCCGTTTTCTTTTTACAAATTTTTTTTCCTCGCTCCCAGAATGCATCTCGATGACTACCAAAAAAGTTTCAGACATTGTGAATCCACCATCTCGTCCAACCGATCCTGAATAATTGTGGTTTCACTGTCCGCTTTGATTTGTTTCTCGATCGTGAGGTGACACGCGATGAAAATATTGAAAATAGCCGCGGAGAATCTTAAGTACATAAAAATGTAAATTACCTACATAGATGGTAAGACAATATCGTAGTCACGTAAAAGAGAGGATAAAGATAGAGTCAGAAACAGAGAGAAAGACAGAGCCCTTGTCCGCCTTTCGCGATCGCATTCTTCCCGTATTTTATACGATTCTACGGTATTTCGCGAGTGAACGAGAGAAAGGAATATATACAGTAATATTATTATATAAAAGGAGATCTCAGGGCCCAACGTTTTCTCGCAATTTCGGGCGAAGAAGAGAGTAGAGTTCTTGACGCGGCGAGTTTCGAGTCACGAATGCCGCGAGCGCGGTTGATGTCGTAAGTGTATGTGTGTGTGTGTCTGCGCACGAGAAAGAAAGAATTAAAGAGAAAAGGGGTTTCGTCGGTCAAAGGTAAGGATCGTAAGCGGGTAGTAAACCAAGTTTTATCGTAAAGTCTCGGCCAGTTATTGCCTTCTATCTCATCTCTCGCTCGTGCCTTTTACCATCGTACATTCGGCAATTTCTCTCTTTCTTCATACCTCTCCAAACAAACCGGAACCCCTCGCATCCTGCTCTCGGTGATCCATCCTTTTTCTCGTAATCCGCGTTTTCTGTTCGATCCGCACCCGTTCGTACACCGATAAGTTTATATATGTGTATCGTGTATACATACACAATGCAACTATAGTATAAACCTTCGTAACTCGGACCGCGTCTTTTACGGCTCTTACTTTATACACGCGTCTCTAACTCGCCATCTCTTTTCTCTCGTATACCGAATCTCAACTCGGGGAAAACACAAGGCCCCCGAAGCAGTTATACAGCGCACTAAAAAGCTACAGTGAACTCTGGAGACTGTGTGCGCACTTGTGACGACGAAACTTTTGTTCGCGTACCGGTAATAACATCTCGTGCAAGTAACACCCCTCTTGCCGAGGCCACGAAAACCTGTGGCAATGCGCACGATACATACGAATGAAAAAGTATTAAAAAAAAAAACGAAAAAGTTACAACTATAAGTGGCTATAAACGGTCGACGTGCATATGCCGCTGAGGATAAATACCAACTGCATTCGCTTCGGGGACGAAGTCAATCGCGAAAAAAAAAAAAAATTCAGATGATCACTCGGCGTTACCGATTTTTTTTTTTTATAGAAATACGATGAAAAATTGATATTCGAAGAATAGACGAGATAATGATACAGCGATATCTGAATTTACGTTCACTGCATTCGTACAGCGCTTGCGCTCTTTCAGCGACGGTTGACTTTGTATCGGCTTAGTTTATAGATGTTTACGCGATATAAGTGCGAAGGAACGAATGCCAGAGGTCATTTACCAGTTCTCGCGGAATCGACGACACCATTTTATTGTAAATAGGACTCGTCAACGTGCCAACGCGCTCACTGCCGAAGAATTCATAAACAAAAGCCGATTCACTTGGCGTGCGCTATAATACCTGAAGACAATGTGGTGCAGAATTTTCGTGTTTTACAAAACGCGTGGGTGTTTATAATATACTTATGCGACGACTCTGGGAGTATATCGTATAGCAGAGAACTCCACGAGCAGTATATACGGGAGGAACCGATACCGGCATTGGGATACGTGAAGTTGTAATCACGTATACAACACACATACAGACGCACACGCATCGGCAAAACGGGGAAGAAGAACCTGCATGAATTTTCGTACCGGTTAACCGCCGTCTAACCGCACGAGAAGAAGCTGTAGCCGGTACGAAAAATTATGACTGACAAAACTTTCGATTTGTAAGCATATGGCATACGAGAGACTATGCCTCACCCTCCTCATCGGTCAACGAGATAATTTGTATGAAAGACTTTTTATCGTATTACAACGGCGAAGTTGCGATAACTGCGAAGGAATATATTAGGAATGTATATGGAAAACGTAATGAAAAAAAAAAAAAAAAAAAAAAAAAACGAAGTGCCAAGCTGAAGAGATCCTCACGATCTCGAACGG
Source organism: Cryptus armator (assembly GCA_963971235.1). Lineage (NCBI taxonomy): Eukaryota > Metazoa > Arthropoda > Insecta > Hymenoptera > Ichneumonidae > Cryptus > Cryptus armator. The sequence goes on from OZ020240.1 coordinate 8,707,334, forward strand.
CGAAGGTCGACCAGACACGAGATCTCGATCTCTTACTATATGAACACACCGAAGAGCTTGAGCTGCTAGTAAAGAATGGACGCGAAGGCAGAAAGGGACGGCTAAGGAATTCCTCGTAATGTAAAACTCTTCGGTGGTTTCTTCGTTAGCGATGCATGAAATTCCGACAAATTTGTCTTACGCGCAGCAAAGAAAGGCCCGAGGGATCGATCGATAAATTCGAACGATCGACTCTCGTATTCCTTCAAAGATTCGTATTTATATATATTTTTTTTGTTGTATTTTCAGGTTGATTTTTCAACGAAATATATCGACTTTGCCGCAAAAAGAACGTAGAAGAGTGAAAAAGATGAGACGATAATTTAACATTCTATGCGATTTTTCTTATCGCACAGATTTGCTATATTCTTTCAATGTGTCGTCGAATTCTTTCGATTTTGCATCGAATATACGTATATATTGTCGCGAATGAGATATATTTTGGTCATTGACTTTTCGGGCTCTGCATGAATGCGTGAATATTCCGGTCGCAGCGACGAGAGTCGACCGTTTTATCGTACCGGCGGTAATCTCGATGAACGACATTGGCACCTACGCCTGTTCCACCACTTTATACGTTGTTTATTTTATTTTTTTTCACTTATATGTTCACCCCGTCAAATGCATTTCGTGTATTCCGGTTTGTCTCTGTTTATCATACCCGTTTGAAGCCGTTTTCAGTCGCGCGCCGTTACGAGCGGACCTATCGCCGTAACTACCTATATACACTCCGGCATCGTCGCCGAGAGGATATTCAGGTATAGAGGCAAAACGTCTTGTCCGTGAACTCTGTCACTGACCTTCCTCTATTCAAATATTTTCTCGGCCTTATGTTACAACGAAACCACATGTTGATTTCGCAAGGTTGATGTCCCAATCATCGACGAGCGCTACATAGTGATTCTCCAAAATAACATTTTTCTTAAAACTCTTTCAATCCTTCGAAACTTCCAAATAGATCGAGAGATTCAAAGGATTAAAAAAAAAATGTATAAATTTCATTTGACAACAAATGTTCTCAATTGGTCAACGAAATTTTCGAAAATTGACTGAACTTTATTACTTTTGTAAGATCGATAAGATAGTAGCAATCAGAGATCGATGATTAGGTTAGAATTTTTATTAAATTATTTTTTTTTCTGGATATTGAGAATATTGATATATCCTTTAAGATTTATCTTTTCAAATACATCAATATCCCCGATATCGCGAAAAAAAATTAAAAAATTAATAAAAATTCTAACTTAATCATCGATCTCTGGTATTGATCGCGACATTCAATATCGAGTGATATTGAAATGAGATTATTAATCTCGTTTTGGTTAATTCCGCTACAACAATATTCGCAAACGCAAGTTCATGCGCCTCTCCCTCTCTTCTACTCAAGGTAACGCCGGAAGTAGTTGAAGAAAAGCAGTGCGAGTGGGTCACACGTTTGAAGAATTGCTTGGGAGGTCTCATCGGTGTATTATACGGTAATTGTATTCGTCAACCTGGAGAATAAGAGTCGTGACTGTCTCGGGGCGAACGATGAACTCGGTATGAAAAGTTTACGGTTTGCGAACGGCTAGAAAATATATATACACGTTGAAGACTAATGTAAACGGGCATCGTGCGACGAAGGCTTCGCGGTTGCAGAAACTAGACACAACGGGCGATCCACGGGTGGCCTGTACTTTTGTACAATTACACAAACGCAACGGCAATTAAGGGGGTGCGTGCGCGGGAGAGATTCCTCCTTGTATCATAGTAGCACAGTCGGCAAGAAGAGAATTCAGACGCGGCGGATTATACAGTATATACAAGTAGTTGCGATAGTAATAGTGATGGTGATATTGGTAGTAGTGGTTGTAGGATATACAGTAGTTGAGAGAAGAGCTACCATACCCTGCTATCTGCGGCGCATCGCCTCGGTTGAGATAAACGTCTATCCGGACCTCGCTGCTGTTTGCTGCTACGATCTCTTGCTTCGGTCTCTCGCTACGGAATAGACGCGGATCTCTCTTTCTCTCTCTCTCTCTCTCGCGTTAATACACGATCGTGATGTGAAACACGAGTCTCGATAATAAACGGATACCGAGCGGGTCATTATAATTACGTGTGTGTCGATTCTCTGATTCCAATGATCCCAATTCCGGGATTCTATAATAGCGCAGTCACACGTGGAATAAGCGTCGACAGAAAATCCCGGGGTCTCGGGATCGTGTCGTGTATCATGATTGCTGATTCATGAAATATTTATATACCTATATATGTATACTTTTTCAATTATGTGTCAATCACTCAACGAATCGGATACCACGGTTACGGTCGATAAATATACATTTTTTTTTTTCTGCTCCGATTTTCACTGAAAGATTTTCCAACAAGTTTGGTTGGTAAATTTACTAAGATTGCTACGGCGTGTCGATCATTTTTGTAGACAACTTTGTACCTCTGTGTCAAAATGATAGGTAATCAACGTAAATAGAAAGATCGAGTTATATATCGCGGTCGATAATGAAAACTGTTACGCCATTTTTTTTTTCCGAAAAAAATTGTCGAGGAGTCGTTTTTCGCGGGAAAATGTGCGCAATATATGTATTTGACAGAAAAAAAATGTCATTCGTTTGTCTCCCACTCATTCCTGTTTACCTCGTAATTTGGAACCTCATATCTACTGATAGTTAGTAAAAAAAAAAAAAAAAAAAAAAAAAAAAAAAAATTGATATGAATGTTGCAGCGTATTAATTAGAATTTATTTGCGAGCGGCTCGGGTGACGACAAATGTGTATTAAATCGTTACGATTGCATGTATTGTGGGAAGTAAAAGAGTGACTTACATGTAAATGAAAATGGAGAAAAAGGATTTATGATCTCTTTGCAGCATCGTGGTATATTCTACAGTGGCCGATCGCGAGGATACACACCACACTGATGCTATATCGCGGAGCAATATTATTCCGTACGGTTCCCGCGGCTACGAGAGTCAGAGGCATCACCGGAACGCGTAAAGTCCGTGCATATAATCCCGCCACGTTCGTGTGAATATAGATACACGTCGGTTTCGGTACACGACACCGAAGGCAGAAGCGCTGTAGTGCCGTTGTTGTTGTTTCAATCGGTAAATACAACCGCCGCAAGTGGCATAGTGGCCTCTCGCGAAAATGTATACTCATAGATTTCGCGAAGTATGACCGGCGAAGTGGAGACGGTTTCGTCGAATTGTCAGAGAGACGTATAGTCGTGTGTTGTGTCTCTCAGGTCACCGACTGCCGAAAGTATCGCGAGGGAAATCCACTCTGAAGCGTCGCCGTTTTACGATCGTATATATAGTACATTTATCCTCGTCGACGAATGCCGAACTAACCTATACACGCACCGGTACCGAGCGCTTACGTGGTATACGAATGAAACGAGAATTCTCACATACCTACGCGGAAAAGTAAGATACGGTAGGATAGATTTTACGCCGACTCGTCGCTTCTCCAGCTGTACGTGTATTCTACAGTCTACAGTCTCAATAACGAGTCATCCGTCGATGTTTCATTGTAGAAATCAAAAGAACAGACGGGCGTTAAAAAGTTAATGCTATCGTATTAACGCGGAGAAAGAGAAGTAATAAAAATATATACGTAAAAATCTTAAACTATTTTTCGTTTAAATAGATTTCGGTGTAATCGATTTTATTGGAATTTTAAGAACGATATTTCATTTCAATACTTCGTATTATTCGAATTTAGTGAAATAGACAAAATTGTGATCGAGGATCCGAAGAACGAGAAATATATATAGATATATGGTAAAGTTGCAAAAGTCATGTATTAACGTGGGTATTGTCAACGCTACCGGGAATCCATAAAATCTTGTTTGGCACTCTTAGCATCGAAATGCTAAAGGGCTCTCAACGTTTTACGAACGTGCCTCGGATTCGTCACGACTCGAAGAGATTTTTTTTTTTTTTTTAAGTCTTTTTGTGCTTTCCATTCGTTCCCGATCTTGCGTACGAAATCGCGATAGAATTTAATAAAAAATCGTTAGACAGTTTATTATGGTTGTCGGGAGAATGATACGAGAAGAGAAGCTACACACTTGGGCACGTGTTCGAGAGGGTCTCCGAAGCATCGCACGTTTCGACGTTGCGGTTGAGTTTTACGACTCTCGAAACAGCAAGCAATGTCTCGTTACAGAAGCGAACACGTACACTCGTAGGGAGATACGTATATATATAAAAAAATAGATAAAGTATAGTGTATGCGTAGACGAGAGAGATCTTCAAATTTTAAAAATCGTAAACTCGGCATAGGTAAATATTGGTTGAACCAGAAGTCGCGTAACAGTTTGGAAAATCGCACGTGTACAAGACGAGTTAATCTATCATTCGTAAACCGTATCGTACAAATGCATATGCATGTAGATACACGACGAATATCGACGAGTGCACGAGCGTAATGGGATAGGATATTCGCTCGTTCGGATTCAATCGTAAACTTACCTCGCGACGACATACACGAAGATGAACGAAAGCTTCTCTCCTTCGCCCGATCGAAGAGACACGACAAGTACGAATCCATAGACTGTTTTATTATTTTTCCCACTTCGTTCGAAAGTGCGCCATAGACGTAGAGAGTTCTTTCGCGCGCCCGATATCCGATCGTACGGATCTTTTCGTATTGTTCAATGTCAATCGTACGCTTTTCATATTACTCGCGTGACCGTGTAGCTATATCTCTCTTTTTCGCAGTCTTATCTTCAATGAGGAATCGTGATCGGGCACAGTCGCTCGGTATAACGTCGTTCCATCCAACGCTTACTAGCGCCCCCCGCCAACGGTTTTTCGCACTCCCCCTCCATGCCGGTCGCCGTTTCCCCCACCACTGGCGTTCCTTCCTACGGCCGCCAACGCCACGCGGAACGTTGCAGCAGCAGCAGCGAGCGCGCGGCCCCCGCTACCCGCGCCGCGCACCAGACCGCTGGCCAACATGCATTTCGTCGGCGTGCCGTTGTTACCAGCACTCTCAGTGAGTTACGAACTGCATACCCGCGCGGTTTAACGTGTCGCGAGAGCCGTCGTTGCTGTGTTTTCGCTTTTCAGCGCTCGAGCACGAAGACCCATCTGGTAGCTCCGTCGACGAGTTCTCATTCAAAAAACAACGATTAAAATCCTAACATCGAACAGAGTGCGAGTGTGTGTCGCGTGTCGTAATTAACGAACGTCAATTAAACCGCTGATAATTAATTCTCTAAAAAAAAAAGAAATCGTACGGGTAAACCGACGAGATAACGAACGACACAAAAAGAGCTAACGCGTGTTTATCGCGCATACATTGTATAAATCTTGCGTGCCGTATTTAGTACGTCTCTTTTTCGCGAGTGGGATGTTCATTAGAAGGCCAGTGTTTACTGTGCGCGCGTGCGTGTGACTTGACTCGCAACGAATTTTAGAACATATATATTTAGAAAAAAAAGTACATATATATATTCATATATGTATATATTTATTATTAACGTTAAAGGTGAATGAGAGTGAAGTGATAGAGAACAGATATAGCGGAGAGCCCGAAAGATTGGCAGCGTTGCCGCTAGCCGCGGTGAAGGAAGGAGAAAGAGAAAGACAGTGTGTGTGCGCGAAGCGATGGTTACCCGAGCACGTTGCTGCGCCGTCCGTTGGTTGAATCGCCCGCGTCGTTACAACGTATCCGTGTAGTGGCCGCGTGTAGTCTATTCGCCAACGCCGTACGCGAAGAAAACAACAACATAAAGAAAAAATAACGTAAAAAACGAATTTTCAAGTCTCAGAACTGTCAGGTGGTTTACACGATTCCGTGTTTCCTCTTCTACCGCTGTTGGATTGTGTGGATAGAAACCCGACGCGACAATTAGCGGCTTTTTTTTTTTTCTTTTTTTCATGAGGTAAGGGTGATAACGCCGATCGCGTGTTACAGGCCGGTTCGTGTGTATGCAACGCAACACGCACGGTGTCTCGCCTGACGTATTTCTGTATTATTAGTTACTCGTCCGTTTACTATGTCATTAATCGACAAACATTTTTTGCGAACGGTGAGGATAAAAAAGATCTAAGACAAAAAAAATTGCGCCAACGTTTCGAGTTTGAGATTTTTTTTACACCTTTACGGGTCGATAATTGCACGTATCGCGTAGTACAGTTGTTCGGTTCTCGTTAAAAATATTTATATTGTTATTCGATACACGGAAACAAAAAAAGTATTCCGCGAAACTGTCGAACGAGAAAACTGTGTCGAGTTGCGTTGTCGTTGAAATTTATCACGGAAAGAAACATATTATTTGCAACGGAGAAAATGATTATCATCGGTAGATTCCTTCCGGTATGAAACGTCTCGTTGTTTCTACCACTGTTAACGATACATTTCAGTTGTTTATGCGTTATTTATCAGAACAACACTCGTAATACGAATAAATTGAAACTAAAATTCGGTACAGAAATGTTAATCGATCGACAAAAATTAAAAAAAACATTTTGCATTGCGAAATAACGTGATTAGCACAGCGGGATCACACCGGCCGATTATTTCGAATTTTGTGGCGAAAAATCGATACAAAGTCCTACAATATGCGTAACTCATTTGTATATACATTATAGTAGCGAAAAAAAAAATAACGATAAATACAAAAGTTTCAAAGCCGGCGAACGAGAGAAGCAAAGAGAATAAGTGAATACGGGGAGGAGAGTATCGCGGTCGGGAGGGTGGACGTTCTCTTCCGGGGGCGGTGACTTCCTGTAGGCTGTTGTGCGTGCTGTGTTTTCCATTCCACTTGAAAGTAGTCTTCGTCGCGAAGTGCGCTCTCTCCGACACTGTCACAAGCCTTACTACTTACATTATCGCTACCACTACCACCATTACTGATTCGTTGTCGCGTGCGTAACCCTTCAAAAACACGTTATTTCGTGACGAAAACCGAAACTCTTAACTTGTATCAAATACAAAACGATGCGATTAGTTTTGAAAAGTAACATATTTTTGATCAATAAGATTTTGAACAATAAAATATTTGAAAACGTGACGAAAAAAAAAAAAAAAAAAAAAAAAAAAAAAAAAGTGAAATCCTTTACCATTTTCGTAGTAACTTCTATTTATCTTTTGTGTAAAGATCCCGAACGTCCGGTTCGGTATTCGCATATCCATGAACAGCCACGACATATAAAGTGGGCGAGAAAAAGGAAAAAAAAAAAAAAAAAAAAAAAAAAAATGAAAGCGTGTTACCGTCGTGAGAAAAGAAAAAATATCAATGAGTCGAACAGGTGTTACCGCTTCTCGTTCGTCTTGGTTCTCCGCGAGTATACTTCTTTCTTCGTATTTCTTTCGTCCTCTTCTTCGAGTCGTTTCCTCTTGCGGGTCTCGAGAACCGCGAACGCGATTATGCGTATCGGACATTGATTGCCCGGCTACCGCGATCGATACGAGGAAAGTGGAGGATATCCGGCCGAAGCTCTTCTTCAACTTCTCGTCTCAAAATAATTGCAATATCTTTATATTCATCATTTGAATTATACTTTCCTCATTCTTTTTCTCGAAATCAACTCTATTTTAATACATCTCGATAATCCGCTCAATCGATTTTTCATTAATTCCCCGTAAAATTCATCCGAATTTACGAGAATTTTCATCAAATCACTAGACTGCAAAATGCATCATTAAAATATCTCTATAATTCGAATAAACAGTGGTGAACAAGTGAGCAATTAAAACCATACAGAGAATGCACGAATGTATCAAAAGATCGTGTGCGGGAAACGCAAAGATGACAAAAGATACGAAAGTTATGTTTTTAGTTTTTTTTCCCCATTCAAACAGCTCAATTAGTAGAAAAAAAGGTGTCGGCACGCGGAGAAGGGAGTGGGGTGGGAGAGGGAGGGAGGCGGGGAGGGAGGGAGAGGGATCCGAGTCACGAATTCGCGTGTCGGAAGGACGCGGCGAGACCGGAAGTGTGGAGTTCACGCGTCTCGTCTAGTTCCGGAAATAGGATGGGGGGGAGGGGGGAGTAGGAGGGGGGGGGGTAATCGAGAGGGGAGGGTCTGAGGCGTTCGAGTGAACGGCCGCCATAGTTTCTTCGTCGATGTATCGTCGCTGCGTCTCACTTTAGCATCGCAAAGATCGTCGCGGATCTCTTCAATAATAACCTGTGACCTATGACCTTGATATACAGCTCGTGAGCTCGCGAAAATATAATCTGCTGCTCGAAAAGATAAGTCGGCCAGACACGCTCGCCATCCCCCTCCTCTCTCTCTCATTCTCTTTCTCTCTCGTAGCCGAAGCCGCGTTATTATAGCCGCTGTAATAGCAAGAGGTCGCTGCTTCTGCCGCATGCTGCTGCCGCTGCTACTGTTCGTAAATTGGTCTTTTGTCGGTAGCGAAGTAAACGAGATAGAACGAGAGGTGAAGATGATTAGGTATTAACTAAGTGGAGAAACTATGCAGCAGAGCGTGTTCCATTGTAACAATAGTGTAATAGTATATGGTAGTTATTGTACGAAACCGGTCTCGCGTTGGTTGCTCACAATAATTAGACGATATCTCAGTCTAGTAAGCGATAGCGTGCCCCCTCTCCCTCCCCCCCTTTCATTCCTAACACCATTGACTTGCATAGTGTGCTTTTAGAACACATATGTATACATTGTTACGACGGAGCTAAATGATAACATTTGTATTCGTTGTTGCAACGTGATATTATTACGCGATTACAATTAAAAGTTTAAATTATTCATTTTTTCGGTTATAAACATCGATTGAAACTTAATTTTACGGTTTTCTCGATGTTTTCGATCTTCCGATCTTTTTTATTAATTGTTTCGTCAATCTGTAGCCGTAATCAGTGGGATTATCGTCTATATCCGGAATGCCTAATTTTCACATCCGGAACAATGTTATACATATATATATATAGTATTTACGTGTGTATATATGTGTATATCAACATTATATACACATACAGGCCGCGAATACTCTCTGCTGCGGCTCATTCCAGATTGCAGAGTCGCGGAAGTAGGTCGTCGAGGCGCAAGCCAGTGCTCGATTGGGTCTACACGGAGCGTCATCAGAATGATACAATGTGACCACTTACGCAGCCGGCTGTCTCTCGCTTAGTGTGTTATAGAATGTAAGCGACCGACGAGCAGTAAAGTCGACGGTGGCGCGGCGCGGCCGTTAATCTGATACCGTAGAGCAGCTCGATTGCACGTTCGTTTTGTTGATTCGTTCGATCGGTCGCTCTCATTCGACTTCTCGACGACAGCGACGAGTTAGAAAAAAAAAAACGCTCTCTTGACGAATGTCGATAAACTCCGCTACATTTACTCGTAAATGCGCCACTCGTACGTACGTTCGGCACTGGAAATATTAACTATTTATCGGAACGAAAGTATAATTATATTCGCGATTATTCTATAACCCGAAGTAACTTTGTGATACATTTTTTTTTTTTTTTTAATTATCTCGAATTATTGAAGGGACTTTTTTGTCGCTCTATTCACCATTGACGTTTTTTCACTTTACTTCGAGATGCGCCATGAGAAACATATTAAACTCCGTTAATTATTCGTGTCGTGTTTTTTTTCCCCGTAGAAACTGACAACTGTTTGAAAAATACCGAGAAATGCACATTTTTTCGCAATTTTGACGGTATATTTATTTGTTTTGGAAAAAAAAAAAATTTATATCTGAAGTATTCTTGAGCGCTTCTTGTTTCCAATTATCGGAAATTAAAAACATTCGATTCCGCGAAAAATATTATATATTATTTCCTAAATCGAGAAAAAGTAACATATCGCTATTATTAAATCGCGACGACTGTCTATCAGACTACACTTTGTCATATGATACAATTACCTCTCTCGTGTTGAAGAAAATTTTTGAAAACTGCTGAGACAATGCGCAATTATTATTTCCTACATTTTTCCGAATGCCTATATATATTTGTATAATTTTTATTTATTTCGTTAAAAAGTATGCGGTGATTTGTATAGAATGCACTCGACTATGTACCGAGCTGACGAGAAACTTCGACGGGGTTTTCATATCGAATTATATCAATTGAGCGTTATCGCTGAGTCCGATAATTCATGTCACGTTATTTATCGTTCGGTTTCTCGTCTTCATAAAATTTTTTTTTTTTTTTTTGGTAATCTTCTTGTAAACATATACCAATGCATCTGTGCTATTTTGATATATATATTTTTTTTTTCGTACATTACTTTGAAGCGTAAGTTATAAATGTTGCATAACCGTTGGTACGAGAATAGATACAGTGGGGGGGCATCCGTGTTGGCATTTCACGCGTACAAAGTGTGCACAATGTATTGTATCGACGATGAAAGACCGTGGAGTACCGAATGGTAAAACAGAGTAATTCTGTTGTGCGATATCGATCTTTTTCACACCGAGGTAACTGCTTACAATATTGCAAAAAACATACGTATTACACACGTATTGTTCGTATTGCAACACTTTTACAACGAATACAAGTAACTGCGGTTCTATCGGTCTTTTAATACGAGCGTTTAGCCTTATCGTCGGCATACGATATGCGCTCAAATCGGTGGTTCGATTGTGTCACTAACTCACTTACTTCGCTTGACCGTACCGAACTCATCGTTTATTAACCCCCCGCACGCCGCCTTGTACTCTTTTTGTTTGTATACAGCAACAAAAGAAGTAACAGCTATAGATATCGATTTGTTATCAAAATAGAACGCATTGAACGATTTTTTTTTTTCTCGTTTTAAATATATTTCTTATTGCGCGGAAAGCCGAATGGGTACAATCTCCGTAATAATTCATTATATACGGGAAAAAAAAAAAAAAATCGCGTTCGTTGCTCCCGCTGGAAAAAAGTTTTAAAAACAACGAAACAAATGCATTTTTGTCGCAAATGGCATAGGCAAAGAAAAATAATAGGTTCGCGTTTCATTTAAATTCGCACGCGAAATCTTCGCTACGCCGTCTCGTCCGACCTTTTCCCTCGGCAACTGTAGGCACCTTTCTACCAAAGTACTTCGGAACTAACAGCCAAAATCACCGAGAGTGACAGGCCAAAGTTTTTGGCAAACATTCAACGTCCCCTGAAAATTTCACCGGCGCGAGTTTGTAGCTAAGTTCGCTGTTAAACTCTCCGTTTCTACTGCCATACATACATCGCCCCTCAAAAATCATTATTCAATTCTTCAACATGAAGTTTATTTAAAAACAAAATTCTTTCAAATCGATAAAAATTCGTAGAATAAATTTTGAAATAAAAAAAAAAAATTTTCGTAATTTTTTCAAAATCGATTTTTTTTTTTTTTTTTTTTTTTTTTTTTTTTCTCTCTAAAAGATCAAAATATGTAATGCATTTCGGGTGAAACCGCTGAAAAAACGATACGAAGAATATTGGAGAGTAAAAAGTTATCGTGACGATTGTTGTCAGCGCCTTTTGTGTTTATCGATAATGTAGCCCGCGGCGTTAGTAGGTACGCGCGACACTTATAAACCTCATGCACTTTTAACGTTGTGGGAGTGCACGTGCCCGCCCCTATTACGCGAAGAGCACACCGCTCGAAAGGCACCCGTTTTCTATTGTACTATAATAGATCCCAATGTTAGAGTTGACGGAGGCGTATAGTGGGGGAAGAATAGGATTGTTCCGACAGTGTCGCGTCGAGCGTCGGTACTTCTTTTCTTGACGTTTGAGAAAACTGGAATAAGCTATAAATGTACAAAGAAAAGAAATAAAAAAGTTAAAGCAATAGCGGAATAGTGTCCCTTGTCGCTATTTGCGTGTGTGTAGAATTGATAGTTGATAAAATTGATAGTGCTAGAAACTCCAGTAGCCCAAGCGCGGTATGCGGTATCACGAGTACCTACGAGTACGATAGCTATCCGTTGCTTATCTATAATGTATGCGGCATGAGCGTACCGCGAAGCTCGGGGTCGATGCTTCGGATGGTTGGATCGATCCGTTACACTTATTGTAATGTTCGGCGAGGCATGCAGTGTTCTGAATCTAATGATGATACAATGTGTCACTGTTGTCTTATAGTACATTCCCACGCATACGCCTATATATATATGTATATATATACATAAATATTTTATATACTATATATATATATCACGTATACGCGAAACATGCGAAATTTTTCGCTACACTTACATTTCTTTTATTGCCATGAGAACTAAAGCCCCAAGTCGCAGCTTAATGTGGATAAAAATTTTATCGTTTTTATAAGTATTGCATCGCGACTGCGAATTACAAACGACGAAGAACTTGTATGTAAAATAATAAATACTTTGCTGGATTCGTTTCGTATATCGAACACTGTTTCCTGCGTTTATTGTTGCAACGGTGTAACACGCGCATTGCGGTCGATGATGAAGGGATTTTTTTTTTTTTTTTTTTTTTTTTTTTTAAGTTACGAATCGAAAGTTTCTACACCCTATCTACTATCGAACCCTAGAGCCCGATCGAGGGACAAACATCGCCGGAAGGATAAATTTATAATGAATCCGCGGAGAGGCCGGGAATACATTTATGCGAATGAGAGATAGATAAATAGATATATATATATATATATACACATATATATATGTCTGTATGTGTAGTTCGCATGAATGTTATGTCCGGAATGAATAATTCAACGAAGTATTATGCAGGATGACCGAATGTGTATGGAATCATTTTCAACGTTCAACAAATTACCTCGAGGCAATAGTTACATGAACGATATTCCAATACATCGTTGGCCACTACTTTTCGCGTGTATACAATCATCACCTCCCTCCCCTTCCCCTCTTTCGCCCCCGCCGCTCTCTACCCTCGCATTGTCAATCGATATCTTCGATTTCTTACCAGTTTCGGATTCACGTTAAAGTCTCGCGTTTCTCATTTACGTCTGAAATTACGAAAATTTGATGATTACAAAACTTATTGTCGACGTATTTCATGCATACGTTTTTCTCGTCATGACACGAAAGGTGTAATTGATTTTAATTGTTGAAAAAAAAAAAAAAAAAAAAAAAAAAAGTATAATCAAATGTATTTTCTAGATACCGCTTTTTCCATGTATCACAACGCAAAGTTGTTTGTACCGAGTTGAAAAAGTGATTTTTCACACTCATTTTGATCGACACTTTGAAGTTCTAATGAGATGTTACGCTCGTCAATGTGTATTTTTTTTTTTTTTTTTTTTTTTTTTTTTTTTTTTTTTTTTCGCCGATAACAAGCTGCCGGGTAAAACAAGACTCGTTATTATTCGTGGACACTTGGCAACTTTGCTTAGTTTCTAATTCAAACGTTGAATTAAACCGATTGTACGCGCAGAGTCCGGGCTGTGTGTGCAGTGTTGTTCGAGCGCTTATAATACCCACATGCCGATGTAAAACGTTGAGGCCAAGACCCGACGGTTATGCATCGGAAATTTATGTAATTTAAAAATGAAAGTATTATACACCTTGTCGGCGAACTCGCGAATAACGCCAATCGTACGGAGAGCTTTGCGCTAATAGTTTGATCGACTTACAGTTTTTTTTCTCGTTTTAATAATTTTTTTTCCCGCATTCGTTTCGTTTTTTCGTTCTGTATTTTCGAATTAATTATAATAACAACAATAACAATGATAATAAAACGTAATGAACGTAGTTTATTCGATAAATCGTTATTTTTTCGTAAAATATTATCCGCTAATGTTTCGATTTAAATTGGACATGAAAAGTGACCATCGTTGTTGTTTTCGTCATTATTTCGTCACTCGACAATTGTTTTTGTCTGTCGTTGACCGTTAAACGGCCGTTGAGCGGCAGTAGATCGGTCAATTGACGGACTCCCGTCTCGTAGGCCTAATACCGTCCGTCGGACCGATGCATCGGCGCATTGCTGTGAATGCCACGTGGATTAAGCCGCCGCACAGCGTTCATCATTTTATTCCGCGGATAGTACGATCGCCACATACTCATTACGAATGAACGATAAAAACACTCCTCTACTGTTAAGAAACACGCACACCAGCATTCACAACACACGCCGTACCACGAGGAAACATCGCAATTATTTTAAACGGCGCATTTGAACTTGTCGTTCGCAACCGCTGCACCGAAACATCGAGAGACGATCGGACGCGATCATTTTTTTCTTTCCCTTCTTTCCGTGATAGAGCGTCGACGGCCTTTTTTTTGTTTCCAGTAGATACAAGTCGACAGACTGTGTTGCCGATTAACATACGTTAGAAATATCTGGTTTTTTTTTTGCATCTTTATTCTCGACGATAAAAAAATTACATTAATAATCCTTTTTTTTTTTTTTTTTTTTTTTTTTTTTTTTTTTGCTTTCAGGAAGACGGATAGGATATATAAACTGTGATAATCAATGAAGCACGATGACTAAGGGCGAGGCCCTTGGCCAATCGTGGTTAAGCGTCAACGATTCAGCATCGATAGCGACAAGAAGAAGAGTGTTGCATCGAAAATTTGGGGAAATTTCGTCGAAGGTTTCGCCTAATACCAGTGCAGTCCTTATGAAAAAGGTAAAAATTCCTTCGCGTTTCGACGATTAAGAGAGAGAGAAAAAAAAAAAAAAGTGTCTCCGAAGAATTTATCTGATTTTTTTTTTTTTTTTTAGTACAAAATACGTTTTTTTTTTTTTTTTTTTTCTTCGTTAAGTTGTTCCTCGTTGACGTGAAGTGCGCGTTTGTCGAAGGTGCGCAGAATAAAAATTTATTTGTTTTGTTTTGTTTCTTAATAAGAGTTCGCGATGGATTCAAGAATGAGTCGCGACAGCGATTCTAACTCGGTGCGCATTAGTGATTCGAAATCGTCGAGCGGCAGTGGTAATGCGGCACTCAGTCCGCGCACACTACCGAATTGCGCCCGTTGTCGTAATCATCGGGTTAAAATAGCCCTTAAGGGCCACAAGAGGTACTGCAGGTATCGTACCTGCAATTGCCCGAAGTGCATACTTACGGCGGATCGTCAGAGGGTGATGGCGATGCAGGTGCGACTGAGACGAGCCCAGGATCTAGATGCCGCGAGAGTAAGGAGACCCGAGGAGGTGATTTTGTCCTTGTTCCACAGGGAATGTCGGCTTGGGGTGCGATAGAGTACTACGGTTTTTTTTTCTCTATTTTTTTTTTTACCCCCGAGTACTCTCGACACTCTCGCGAGAGACCCGACGAACTTAAACAGTGAGGCGAGTCGAATTAAATTGTTTAATTCTCCAATCAAATTTTGTTCCTTTATATCAAAAACCGCGATGAAAAAAAATATTTTTGAAAAATAGAAAAAACGAAAAAAAAAAAAAAAAATGTATTCAAACGTATCAAGCGGTCCGAGTGAGTCACGCGACTTTGGTACAGTTTTGTCATTTTCTTTCAAAACACACGCAGTACCTACGGTTTGACAAATAAAAACAAATACAGAAAAAAAAAAATCAATTTATTCGTTACGATTTTTTTTTATCGCGGGTTTCAATGAAAATTAGTTTATTCCTATTTGTCGGAAAGGAATTTTGTTTTAAAATTTATTGAAATTGATAAATAATTAGTTTGTCTTTGGGATGAAAAAATAGATGAAAGACCGGGTCGGGATGTTCGATAATTGTGAGGATAGAGAAATCTGTATCAAAATCGAGTAAAGGCTCATGACGACTTCTCGGGTCTCTCGCGGCCGACGACCTCAAGGACTCGCGAAGATCCCGCGACCTTGACACGATATATTTTCCATCAGCAGGTGGAGCCTCGATCGATGGAAATCGATGCGAACCAATTGGTTTCGGTGCCTCAACCGGCTCACAGTTTCGAAGGTAGTTGCGGAAGTAGCAGCAGCGAATCGCCTATCAGTAATCACGGAAGTATCGGTGCCCCCAGTTCGACCGGTGCTATCGTCAGTGGTTTCACCAAGCAGTGTAGCCTCGGTGTATCATCGAAACGAAAGATATCGCCTCCGTTGCATCCGCACTCGCACTCGCCTGCCGGTGCTAACCTACCAATGCCACAGAATGGTAAGTTTAACAATATACATTACACCATTACTGTTACTTCATTTCACAAAAAGAAATAACAAAACCGTAGCGCATAGAGGTGCATTTTACGCGCGCCGATAGAATATTAAATTTTTTTCGAAAAATCAAAAAACAGTAGTTTTTTCAGTAAAAAAAAAAAAAAAAAAAAAAAAAAAAAAAATTCAAAATGTATCCTCGTCACATGTTGATCGATGTATAAATATATATGATATTACAAATCATTATATTGGTATATTACGATACATTGCCGCTGCAAGTTCGATCTATTTATCAGGACGAGAGATAACCTTTTTTTTTTTTTTTTTTTTTTTTTACTATTAGGTTCATGTTATCGCGATCACTCATAAACTGCCAGTCCGAGATCTCACAATTTGTTTAAAGCTCTCGACGTTATCTGGTATCGAATCGCGAAGATAAACGATAGTATTGACTTCCCTATGTCTACAATCGAAATCTTATCGGTGGAAAATGCGTTCGTGCGTTGCACTAACGCGTGTCTTGGATTCATTTGAGTAATGATCGCGCTGTCGTCGCTTCGCCGGTAATCCTTTCGCCCGGTGCTCATCGATATACCAAGTCCTACGAGAGTTTATACACGCAGCTCCTTATACCCCGCCTACGCCACGTCGTTCGGGGTGTCGCGAAAGATACACACAACTCGAGGCGAGGCTCGAGCCTACCTGTTGCTCCCTCGACGGCTCTTCGGATGCCCCACTGTTGAACCCCTTTTGGCGGCCTACGAAGTTCAACTCCGACCCTCGTAATTGCGTTCTAACGGCATAACAACATTCGTAAACCTCTACCTATTTCGGATCTTCTGTTTCGTACTGATCTTTCCATCTGCATAAATGTCGCTTCAGGTTATTTCTCTTATCTCAGTTTCTCTCTTTTTCTTTCTCTCTCTTGCACCGCGAACACGAAAGATAATATCCCTTGTAACAAATTGTTACTCGGTACAGAAGCAACATTTTCACATTCTTCGGCTCATACCACCTTCTCGACTCCCACTCTCGAGGTTCTGCGGTAGTTATTTAACGGTAAATAAAATGTAGAAGGAGAGAAGGAGACAGAAGTACGAGAGTCTCGTCCGGGACATCAGCTAAGGGCTCCAAAGCCCGGCACTGCCAGTTCCTTGGAGTCGTGAGAACGCGAAATGCGCGCACGAGCGACGCGATATTCTCCACCAGCGTTGTTACGCGCTGAAAGCCCTGTGGCTATGTATTTTTATATATATATACACCTATACAGGTACACATGTAGTTCTGACTTCTAGAGTGCACCATTACTATGCTACAGTATATATAGTATAGAAGTGGTCGCGATAGACACGAATCGGAGTGGAGGACGAAGTGCAGATGAACCAAAGAATGAGAAGAAGAAGGGAACGAATAAACGAAACGTTTCTTCTCTTGGAGATTGGTCCGTAGTCTTCGCGGATCATAGTCACCCACCGGCAAAGTCTTGTAGTGACTTGAAGCATTGGGGGAGAGAGCGGAGGGGAGGGAGCGGAAACCGGGGAACATATTCACCGTGAGCGAAGAAGCACTCGGTAATGACGAGAAATAATTACGAAATAAATAATAATGTGGAAGATATAACGTATGAAAGATCCGCATCGGTTCATCCGCGAGATGCGATACCAAAACAAAGCCGAGCATTCAGCAGCGTGTATGCGTTTAGAACATTTTCTGGACCGACCGCGACGATAAAAATATATAACTGACTTGGTGAATATATTTTTTTTTTCGTAATTTTACTTTGAAGATTCAAACCGCAGGAGCTTTTTACTGCCGAGTTTTCCCCCGCTGTGGTTTCCGTTTCGATAGGACAGTCCCACGCCTCGAGACAGAGAACTCTTTCCAAGGACTCGATCTTTTCCTTCGTTTAACGATCTATGAAGTTCACGTTATTCGTATTCCGATGGAATTATTTCTTCACTTTGTCGAGACGCATAGCGAAATAACAATATGCGCTTTGTTTCTATAACTGTGAGGCATCATGCGAGATAGTTAATCGTTTATTATTCCCGTAATTTTGATGACGATACCGAGTTCGATGGTTTGCCACTAATCGATCGAAAGCGTCGTCAAGATCTGATCCCGACCTCCGACGACGACCCGCGACCACAAAGACTCTCGTCGATCTTATTAATCTTTAATCGCAGTAAAACTGTTTCACGTGATACTTTTTCTTTTTTTTCATTTTTCCAATGCGACGACATTTAAAATGCCCCGCATTGGCGAGAATTAAAGTTTTTGTGGAATAGAGAAAATGTATGTTTGCGACTGTACGTGTGCGTTTTTCTTTTACCCCAATAGCGATACGGGCACATGTAAGAATATATAGTGCATATAGGCAATAAAGCAGCGTAGCATGCAGCGCTCACGGAAGCGAGCCGGATTCGTTAATGCCGTAGCGCGTTGCAGTTTGCAACGCAACTCTGAGGATATAGTGAGAGAAAGACGGAGAGAAACCCGACGAAATCCAAGCGACTCTCTTTCACTTGACAACCCGACCAAATGTCGAGACCGGCTTTACGAGCTTTCCGATTGGGCAACGGGTCATTTCGAAAACGGCTAATATAATACGAACTTATAACCAAAGGCCTCCCCACTGTAACCTAAAAGTCGACCCCGTTCGCTACTATTACTGTATAAACGTCGTTCAACAGAGAGACACACACGGCACACGTATAAGCGCCCCATACTATCACATTCACTTCTTTCTTTTACGAGCGGTACCTCGAAGCGTTTTAAAAAGTTATCGTTATTTAGCCCTCGCCGCCTCACGACGACTTCTCGTGAAATAGTTTTCTTGGGATACCTAAGCCGAGCCCTTTGACTCGGTTAACATCGACCTCTACTCGATGTTTCGCTGATACTCGCAGTCTTTTTTTTTTTTTCGTTATCCGCGCGAAAGTTATGATACTAAAAAAATATTCCGACTAAAATCGTCAAAAGTGTAAGCAATGTACTAACATGCAGCTATGTTGATTCTTTTATTTTGCTAAGATATTCTGATTTATGAAAAAAAAAAAAAAAAAAAAAAAAAAGTTCTCTCACGTCGTTTGATTATCTCTTTTTGAAATCTTCCTTAAGGCTGTACGGACGGTACCGTTTCGCCAAACATGAGTTTCAGAGAAAAATTTGAATACTTTCAATGATCCCATTGAAAAAAAATAAAAAATTCAAAAAAAATATTAAAAAAATATATAATATTTAAATATCTGAAAAATATATATCATGTGGAAGGTGCTGAAAAGTTTCATTTTGCATAATAATAGTTCCAAAATAAACATCTGAAAAAAAAAAAAAATAAAAGTATTCAATTTTTTCTCTGAAACTCACGTTTGGCGGCACTGCACCGTCCGTACATCCTTAGGATATTTTAATATTAGAGAAATACTTGCGGTTCCGCAACGTGGATTCCTTCACTCTTAACCTTCTTTAGTGTGATATATACACGTATTATATTTAAGAGAAACTTCATTAAAATTATTATGATGAGTACGGGCGCCAGTGACCTTGTGTAGCAGTGAGGGAGGTTTGCGCGATGCCGGTGGATAGCGCGTTGATGACGGGTCGTTAAATCTCTCTATTTTCTGCACCCCTAATCTAATTGATTTATCGTCGTGATGTACCGTACAAAACGCAATAACTTTGAGAACGGGAACGCTACGTTTTCGCGTGTATTATCCGCGAAATTAGCGCCGCAAAATTTTCCTCTCGATGTTCAATGGTCTCCAACGCTGCGGAGCGACGGGGATAGCAGGATCGGTAATGAAATTGGGTGGATTATGGTAGTTGGTTCGTTCGAATATTATACGAGGGACGAATTCTGCGAAAAGGTGGAGGAGGAAGGCACAGGTCCATTGCCAGGGGCATCGTCACCCCGCGGTTTTCGGTTTGGCAGCTACTGCACAGGAGTGATTATGACGGGTATATGAGGGGTTGTAAAGACGGCTTTTACGAGTTCGCGTTTTGGTACCATTGAGTGGTATACGGCTTTTAATAACCTATCACTCTTCGCTCATTATGTCTCGGGTGACGTAACTACGATGATGGAAAAGGATGATTGAAATAAATGCCGGGAAGACCATAGATATACCTGTCGCTCGTCTTTCGTTCGGTTTCTCGATCAATTTTTTCTTTTAGATTTTTTTACCAGCAAAACTGATATTTATGTGGGTAAATTGATTTTTAATTCCGCATAAATATGATTAAAAGTCGCCATAGCATTAAAAAAAAAAAAAAAAAAAAAAAACATAACTAATAAGTTTATTAATTAATTGCGATTAATCGTGATCGGTTTTTTTTTACTGCCATTAGGAACAAAACGACGTTTCAGTTGCGTTCTTTTTTGGCAATTCATATTACTACTTCTTAAATATCGGGCCGATTTAACACGTATTCGTTTGGTTCGTCGACACATTGTCGCAATGTCCCTTCTACAAAAGTATATTGCTTATGGAGACGTAGAAGTAGTTTCCTTTTTCAAGCGGAGTTTGTACACATGGATATCGGATTAACACCCGTAACGCTTAAGTCGTAAAAGTAAGATTGTAAATCAGTACTCGAATCGTCGATGTGTCGGCGAGCTTTGAACCGAAACATACGACGGTAAAGAATATTTCCAAGAGCCGCATAAGTTCCCAACTGTAAGAGAGGTGCCGTCCGCTTACGAACTTAGGGTTGCCGGGAGCAGCGCTGGTTTTACGAACTCGAATTGTCGCTCAGTCTAGACGAGAGTTAAGGGCGGCTACCCTTGTTACGCGAGATACACCGCCGGACCGATCTTTGCGGGTAAAGTCGTTTAGTTTCGCCGTTGGGGGGTCGCGTGGCTTCCAAACGCATCACCAGTCAGGCAGCGAGGAGGGGGATGAGCTCTTCTCATTTTTACGATCTTCGAACGGCGGCAGGACCTTTTGGAAGTGTCTGACGTCTGACGAAAAGGCTGACTCACGACTACGAGTAGCTCGTAATTTCTTCATTCCTTCCTTCTCGTTTCACTACTTCTTCTTTATTTTTTTCCTTTTTTTTTTGCGCTTTGGTTTTTTTCTCTTCCTCTCTTCCAACATACTTCGTGTGTTTTTAGAAAACTTGCACTTTTCACACTGACAAGTTTGTTGCCTCGATCGTAAATTCGTGTTCGTGAGTGCGGCTCGAAAGGAGAAAAATCTTTCTCAAGTATTTTCTATAGTTCACGCTATATCGCTGTGTATATCGAGGAGATACGAAGCCGGAGTGCTGCTGCTGCTGCTGCTGCTGCTGCATCTCTCGTTTGTCGAGGAATTTCACTGTCGGGTGGCAAATCATGTCTATCTTCACCGCAGCTCGGGCTCTGCCGTGCACTCGAGCAGTGCCCTCGAGGATCCCTCTATATTACGAGTATATAACAGTGTAGTTGTAATATAGTGTTATACTGTACTATACAATATACCATCCGAGAACTTCGTGGCGTAAACAGTCTTTGGATATTTTCAGCCGCGCTCTCGGCATCGGGGTGTAGAATTTTAATTAAGATGTAGTTCTATTACGGCGAGGAGAATGCGCGCGGTAATATCGAAAGTTTCCTCTTTTATCCTCCCTCGTCCCTTCACATCCATTCCTCTGGCTTTGTGAGAAACGCCGCAAGCGAGTTGAGTCGTTCCTTGAGTACAGAACTGAGAGCACATTGGAGCTCACGATCGAATACTATCCGGGGGTCTTGTAGCTGCTGCAATCAGGCGAACTGCCGTGATCTCAGGCATCCGAATTTATTGCAATCAATCTATGGGTCTCGCTGGCCAACGAGTTTGCGAATCAGCGATGGCTATGAACCACCATTTGTGTAAATCAGATTTTATCCTTTGCGTGAAAATAAAATTCAAAGTATACTGATCGCGAAAAAAAAAAGAACATAAAAATAAAAAAAAGAATAAAAAATTTTCATTAATTATTCATTATTTATTTTTCACTTATTTCTAATTAGCTACACCACTACAATTATTATCTGTATAATTATTATTAATTATAATTGTGTACAATAATTTCGAGCGTTGGTGTGCCATTTGATTTTTATGAAAGGAAATTCATTAAATTCGTATAGATTTTTTTATCGACATCTTCCAATTATATATTAATGTTTGATGTTATATGATATATTAATGGTACGAAATCATTTTCGAAAAATCAATATCGATCTTTTATCGGAGTTATTACACATTATTGAATGTTAAACAGCGGGGTTTTTAGACAGAATCATTTTTAATACATCTCGGAAAAAAAAAAAAAAACGGACATCGTTACTTCGAATCATTTTTTAATTTTCGCCAATTACCCGAAACTTCAAGTTTAATTTGGATGGTCAATGGCATCAATTAATTAATCGGTAGGTGTTTAACGGTGTAGAATTTTGTGGTAAATAAACTTTTTCATCGTCAAATATACGGATAACATACGCTTAGTTTGACGATAAGAGCGATTAAAAATTCCCGATGCACGATATATCGTCGAATGGACTCGTTACTCAATACCGTTATGTAAAACGATTTATAACTGCATAAGTGATCTCGTTAATCGATCGATCGATCGATAAAACGAGCTCCGCGGTGGCGGGGAGGCAGCGGGGTTTGATTTCGTTCGATTCAGTCGATGCTGAAATCTCACGTTTATAAAATAGCGATGGTTCGACAATGTTATATATGTATTAAATTAATCGTTCGTAGCTGTTACTTCTGGCACCATATATAGTGGAGTGGGGCACACGCACGCCTGTGTACCCGTTTAATGACTTTATCGCAACAAACACTATTAACAGGCAATAAGTTTCCGATTAGTTATGGATTGTACCTACAACCGTACATACGAGTAGGTAGTCGGCATACGAGAACTCCGATAGAGTTATGTATATATATATATCACCATATAGACGACTCAAGTTTCACGACTCGAAGTAAAAGCGTTTCCATGGAAACGCGATTACTTTTTTTTCAATTTTTGTTCGCGTCTTTCCCCCAAATGAAAGGTCTCGTATTCTTGCCGCTGTATATTAAGATAACGCAATACGCTTCGACAATTTCACGATTCTCACTGTATAGAATATCGTTTCATTGTCCTGTAAGACATTGTGCCTGTAATTGTAGATCAGTCGCGACGTTGAGATGAGAAGCGAGAAAACCGCGGATTTCTTCGTGAAGATTTATAACTGAGTCACGTTAAGAAATCTCTCCGTCGTGACTTTACGCACGTTTTCGTTATGCCATAAAAATCAATGTTTTTCGTCGTTCGATGGAATATTTATGGATTTATATAAAGACTATACGAAAACATTAGTGTCCCATACTTTCATTGTCGAAATATAGTCCGTTGGCACTGTTCCATCGTCGTATAAGAACTTGAGTCATCGGAGTCTCAGAAGCAGACGTAAAGACACCCTCATCGAGCATTCGGATTCAAGTGATTCTATGTTTGTATATATATATATATATATATATATATATATATATATATATGATTCTATGTTTGTATATATATATATATATATATATATATATATATATATATATATATATATATATATATATATTCTATGTTTGTATATATATATATATATGTACTTCGAGTCGACTGATGCGAAAGTTACGGCTTTCACGGATTCGTGTGACGTTACTGTGATATTGTAGTCGGGGACGCGTGACACAACATTGCCGAGCAATCGGCGAAGGAACATGAAGAAAAGAAATAGGATAACAAACGCCCCGTATAAGCTTTGTCGGCGGTTAGCGATGCGTAAAATCATTTATCGGCAGTTTTGCAGGTACATGCGGTATCGCGTGATCGATACCCGAGGCTCGATATTTATTTACTTGAATATATCCATATTTTTCACCCAAAAATTAAACGCACAGACGCATAATAGATGCATAATGAGTCCTCTCCAGCGGACGCTCTTTAATTTTATTGCCATACAGCAGAAAACGCACCGATGCTCCTCAAGCGTGATCCGGAGGCCGAAAATTAGTCTCCGACTTAACAGCTGAACGTTTTTCGGTGTCACCTTTCCCCGGCGTCGATGCTGGTCGCGAATTAACTGTAATTTTCTTTTTTTTTCTTTTTTGCGTGTCGAGAATAAATTAAATATCGAATTGGTAACATATGATTTGAAAAATTCAAAATAGAATGTCGCGTTCACTATTCGATTTTTAACTTTTCAATAGTCAGTCGATAAATGAGTTTCAGTCTTTTTTTTTCGCATCGCAAATAAACTATAAATTCCGATATATTTTTCGTTAAAAAATATCAATTCATTGTGTCAATTCGCGTGCAGTAAAACGATTAAAATTTAATTTCATTTACGTGTATCGAAAAACGAATTAATTAAAAATACTCGAACCACTCGATTAAAGCTTTAATAATAAATAAAAAAAATTTGTCTAATTTTACAAATGAAGTTAAATGCGGTATTGAACGATCGATCGAACTACAGACACTTTTCATCCAGAAACGGCCTGAAAAAATAATCGCATAATTTTTTTTTTCCTTCTCCGAATGATTTTTTTTTTTTCGGCTTTGTAACTTTCTTTGTAATTGTTTCGTTAATAATCGGTAATTACGTTAGATATGTCGCTCTATAATAACCCGCATTGAATGTTTTATTTCCTTCTCCATTTACGCGCGTCTTCGCGTTCAGTTTTTCTCGTATTTATTCTTCATCATCCTTCGACAACCCTTTCGTAACGTACAATTTTTCGAAATTAACTTTTACCGAACAAACATATAATTATATCGTAGGGATGTCAAAGTCGGAAGGATGTGAGAATGAGCGCGTAAAAGAGTGCGAAAGGCGATAGAAAAAAAGGGGTAAAAAAAAAAAAGGTGATCGAACGAGACGTCGAATCGATCTCGCGTGCATGCAGCTGCATTGGCTTTAGGTGAAAAGACACGTGCACCTGACGCCTCGCGAGCCTTCATTCAATATAACACATTTATGCTGTGGTCTATAGCGGACAGTTCGTCGAGTAACAAAGTGTTGGTTGAACGGCGGCGGCAAAATATTCACGCGTTTTCGCTCTCATGCGTCATTCCGTATATCCGGAATATAGTCGATAGACTAATATAACGCACTTTCTTGGTGTTTAGTTGAAGTTACCAACAGAGTCTACTAGCTGCGGGGTCTATTTTAGCGTTAACTATTCCGCCACTATTTTTCTCGTCGTATTTCCACTGCCTACGATGTCTCTTCTATTATGGATTATCCAACAGTAGGTGTTGTATGTTTGCCGTAGTAGTGGGTATATTAGTAATAGCAGTTCGACGGAAGAAGTAGCCGTAGAAGTAACAGACGGTGAAGCGGAGGTGAAGCTTCAGGAATAAGTGCGTGCGGCGCGATGTATAGAAAGAAAGAGAACGTCCATCAACCACACGGGGAAGCGTTGTCGCGTATTTTAACGTTGCGTGCGCAATTCGCAATGCAAAACGTTCGCTCACTTGTTCCCGTGGCTTCTTCACTCTCTCATCCTTATCGTTATCGTTGTTTCATCTCGTCTCGTTCTTTCCATACGTTTTCGGTGTGTGTACACCGGTGTGCGACCGGTGAGCCTCGCCGAGGAACGCTCGCAAATCGTTCCTTTGACACGATTGCCACATATCGGAACGTACGTCGATGTGGAATTGTTATTATTCACTGAAACGACAGTCTGTACGTTTTTTTTTTACTTACTTTACTTATTTATCTGGGATACAAAATAAATTTCTCGAATTTCTTCTACTTTCGAAAAATTCGAGAATCGAAGCTCCTGACTTCACAGTTGCTGCTGCGAGATCCCGTGGGGAATGACATCGTCGCGAGAGTGTGAGAGTTATTCGCCTGGTTCGGCGAGGAAACGCCGGGAATGGGAACAGTAGTAAAGTCGGCTCCGTCACAGTCTACCGAATCTCGAAGCGGCGGTTCCCCGTGTTCGTCGTTGTCGCGCGAGAGCCGGCAGCATTTTACGACGCACAGGGTTAAATGATCTGTCGCTTTCATCCCCATTCCCTCTCGTTCTCTCCGTCCTCTCTTTATTCGTATATATAGTCCCGATTTACCAGGAGCGTTGAGT
Source organism: Cryptus armator (assembly GCA_963971235.1). NCBI lineage: Eukaryota > Metazoa > Arthropoda > Insecta > Hymenoptera > Ichneumonidae > Cryptus > Cryptus armator. The sequence goes on from OZ020240.1 coordinate 8,733,456, forward strand.
AGCCAACAAGCCAGGAAACTACCCCTTCCCTTCCACTCGATCCTACAACTATAATAAATTCTCTGTGGTTAGCGTTACGTCGTATCGGTAGGGGTAAAACACTCGAATGTCTCTAATGACTGGTTGATGAATCTTCCCTCACAACGATAAATCTCAAATTTGCCCGACAAACAATACTGCGCGCCCCCTGCGCGATATACGTTTTCTTCTTTTCTCCTCCATCGCAGACAGAAAGAATAGCCCCCCAGAAAGTTTTACGAGGAGAAACGCGCTACGGGGAACGAAATTTTACAGCTTCCGAAAAACCGGACCTTTGCGATCGTAAAACGCGAAATCGGGCCGCGCTAACGGAGCGGCTTTCGGTCGAGATATCGTTACCCCTCGGCGGGAGTCTTTCCGGGAACCAACCAAGCGGGACGGAGCGAAAATTTTTGTATCCTCTTTTTTTTTTTTTGCACACTGCAGGATGCAATAGGATAATTACGAAAATGTATCATATATCGCAGACGGAAATAATATATATCTGTAGAAGCCGTTTCATTTCCGAGATTCGTTCTCTGTCGCTGGGGAACACATTAGCATTCATGCGGATGTACACTTTTTTTTTTTTTTTTTTTTTTTTTATCTCAGCTTCCCATTTTTTTGTATGGCGAAGCGCGCCGTGTCCAGCTTCGTATCGATTCGGCGTCGAAATTGCGAACTGACGGACCCGCGAGTCCGTCGACAACGGTCCGTCACCTGACTGAGAGGGTTTCGGTTACAAATGACAACGGTATCATTGATACAAAGCATCTCCCTCCTCGTCAGCGCAACGAAGGGGTGGGGGAGGGGGAGGGGGGGGGGTGGTGCACGTTCGCCTGATGCTATCCGTTGCCGCGTGTGTGTCTCGTGCGTCGCCCAATGGTCGAACGGGCGCGTTTTCCCTCTCTGCAACACGAGCCTACTGCCAGATTCGAGCGTAGAAAATCGCTGATCCTCGACACACAAGTAACACGACGCATATACGTATGTCGGGGCTAAAGCTTCACGCGAGCTTAGTGATACCTACGGGTATATAGTATTCCGCACGCACTCGAACGTTTTAGGTACTAACGTTGAGCGTAACACCGGAAATATCATTAGAGCTCACGGCAGTTTCAACTGTCGGCTTCCTATGACAACGTTTGTTCTTCGTAATTTTATCTCACATCTGTCCCTCGGACACCTCATCTGTTCAGGTGCGACCAACGGATTGTCGTTGAAAAAAAAAAAAAAAAAAAAAATTACAAGAAAAAAAAAAGTTCGGACGATGAAATAATAACGCCAACAGTATCGCCATAATCCTTTCCATTATACGGATTAAAGCTCATACTTTAATCCCTTAATTTGGAGAAACTGTAGATTAGGAATCTTCACTTTCTTCTTCCGTAAAAAATTTGAAAGATTTTTTTTTATTTCGTATTTAAAACCATCGTAACGCCTTCACCGACAAATTTTCGGCAATTAAATGAATGTTTTAAGCCGATTTTCGGCACATCGAAGGGGACAACGAGGGTTTAGCTTGGATTTTGTTAACCTGCAGGTCCTCGTTAGGCGGGGAAGTCCCTTGTATGCGAAGGGTTATGGGGATTTGAATTACTCTTTGATCGAATTCGCAGTATCCAGGCGATCGAACGATAACGACGAGGGTATCCGTATCGTTCGTACGTTGACTCCGATATTCGATGGTTACAGACGAATCTAACCCGACACCTCGAGCGATAACTCACCCACAAGAATATCATATAATGCCGAGATATCGCAGAGTCAAAACGAGCTTCTCGATATAAACTCTCGGATTCGTAACGTGACAATGACGCGAAGTGTACCGTTTCACACACGCATACGGTACGAATGTTCATCAATCTTCGGTATACATATTGTATGTAAACAAAATTTAAAAAAAAAAAGCAAATAATGATAATAAACTTCAACGAGCATTCGCAGGGTGACAATGTTATCGCCCCGCAGGTGGTCCCCTCCAACGGAGGTGTTATTATAGTTTATAGTACAGTTATAGTCATAATGTTCCATTACTGTTTCAACTCTCTCTTCAGCTCCGGTGACTTTTCTTATCTTTTGGTTTAGTTACCCGATACGAAATGCGGGACTCAATTGAGTCCGTCGTGTTCCTCTCCGTTCGTTTGAACCCCAACCACATGCGCTCCGTTTACTCCGCTCCGTTTTTAAACGCTTCACGTATCTGCCTCCCCCCACCCATTTGCGTAACCAGTTTTATATGACAAACGAGTTTTTGCGGTGGTTGTCCCCTTTCGTACCGCAACAAAAAATTAAATACCGATTTAAGAAAAAAAAAAAAAAAAAAAAAAAAAAAAAAAAAAAAAAATCGGAAATAATAATCGATTTACCTGCAATAGATCGGAACCTGAAATTGCAGGGTGATTACAAAAAATTCTTTATTCGAACAATTTTTTGGGTCGACAGACCGGTTCGTCGCGCTAAGGGGCATTTGGCGCATGTGCAATGGTCGAAAAAATTCGCAAAAATTGAACGATCCTTAAATGTTAAAAAAAAAAAAATTCCGTGTTGCGATCCCACGCGTGTAAGTAACCGCGTCACTTTTCTCGTCCGACTTCTGTTGCACCACGACGTTTTGTATGGATCCCTTCTCAGAATTCTCTTCTCGGTCGAGTCAACCGCTGCAGCAGTAGCCACAATATCGTTGCGCATAATATGCACCACTGTATCAGAGTGTTATTGTTATACCATTGCCGGCCGGCACCGCGGAGAGTGTACGGCCACAGGGACTGAACATTATTGCGTGATATGACTGACTGCACACCACTTGGTACACTCTCTTTCGTTCAAATTTCGTACTCTTACTATTCCAACAGTTGTGTCTAAGGGACTTGTCGACTTGATGCATCTTTTGTGTTTGTAATGGAAACGCTCGAGGCGATATTTAAATTTTTTCGGCTCTTCCAGGGAATTAAGGTTATTCTTTCGATTTCACGGTGGTAATTGTATTTTTTTTACCAATATACTTTCCAGATACACGTTAGTCCTGTCCTCGTTAGTCTCTTAGCACTGAATGCGCCATATTTAGCACGTCGAACTGAAAAGAGAAAATATAATAAAGCAATAAAAGAAAATATGGTAATAAGAAATTCAATTTTTTTTTTGCTAATTCGCGACTATACATCGTATCGTATGGATGAAAATTCGGAAATCTCGATCATACGTTGGGCGCTGATGAATAATTTTTTTTTTACGAAAATTCGGATTTTCCATTTTTTTTTTTTTTTTTTTAGGATACCCTAATCAATTGTAATCGTTAAATAGCAAAACAGTGCTTATCCGGTATTGGATCTCCCGAAACATAATTTTCATTCCCGTCATAATCTTATCAAAGAGTTGCTATATATTACATAAAAAATTGTCTGAAATTATCTGAAAATTTGAATTCGTGTCACGTGTTCACCATAGTTATAATTATGAATCTCATATCGCCATTATATCATCAACATGGAATATGTTATTTTACTCGTTATCTTCCGGTAGAAACGGTGATTAAATTTTGCGAAATAGCAATAAGTAAAAAATCAGTGCTAATTAATTGTTAAAATGCTATAAATATTGACTCATCCGTTGGGATATTTAACTCTCTTCTAGTCGAACCATAAAACTTTCCTGCAGTGATATCTCATCCGCGTCTTTTCTCATCCCCGCCCGGCGATTCGCGATTTAACCTCCCGAGTTTTCTCCCGATATCCCGCGAAGAGATTTATCGAATAATCAAACGTTGTTTACCGCGCCGGCAAGCCGGAAACTCTAGCAACTCGAACGATCGAGGCATGCGAGTTCCTCGTATAGATACCGACGTCTATATTATAGATGTGCATATATACACTTTTGGCCTTCGCTCCTCACAACTTCTTTCTGCCTCTTCACGAGGCCTGCCGCGGTATACTAGTCATCGTGATCCTCCGATAGCTAATCGTTTCATTATTATTTGCACTCGTAGACACATTTTTTTTTCATTCAACTGAGTTTGTTTAAGTCAAATAAATTTGTCTTAAATTCTCGTTTTGTATATAAAAGGATTTAATTGTTAAATTTACTTCAATCGAACGAATGTTTCGTTCAGCTGAGACGACAAACGTTGATAGTTATGAACTTTATTCAGAAGAAGAAGGAAAAAAAAAAAAAAAAACGAAATGTACAAATTGCAGTGTAAAACACCCAGTAGTTAGTCACCAAGAACCGGATATCTTAGCGTTGTTGCGTAAACCGTGTCAATTATTAGCGCAACTTTACATACCTCGCGCGTACAGAAGTTTCGCGCGAGAATGTCGTAATGGAGTTTAGGTTTTGCGTTTCATTGATGTAATTTCGTAGATTGTTAATAATATAAGCGCTTTAGTTGGTATAATCATTTGATAAGTCAATTATTATGGTTAGTTACTGTGATAAATTTTCGAGAGGAAAACGATATTTGCCACGTATCACGTCTCGCAAGACAAGATTACGTTTTATAGATCAGAAGGGGGATTGTTCGCGATGCTGCAAGTTTATATAGGAACGAAATTTCCGCTGCATTCGCAAATCTTACCTTAAGGAATGGGAGAAGGAGAAAAGAATTTGACGAGGAAATGGAGAGTAGGATAGACGAGAGTCTCGCCGCCGGACGTGGCGACGAAGAGCCGTAAAACGGAAGTGCATGGGTACCGGATAAGTAAAGCTCGACTCGGACGGAATAAATTGCGCCTCGCGTCTTGGAAAAATCCCTCGTTCCACCCTACGAGACCATCAAAACTGTTTTCTCTTCTCCTCCATACCCCCTCAACCGTTCGCGCGATGCTTCTCAACTCGACGCAGAATTCTACAAAGTTTTTCATCGCGTCGCAAACATATTCGACGAGTTTTTTTTAAATAAAAAAAAACAAAATATGTTTTTCTCTTCTCTTTGAACGAAGTAAAGCGGAGTTTCGTAATTGGTTTCAATTAATATTGCCTATTAGAATCGCGAGAAATACAAATGAATGCCATTTCGCAGTTAGGTAAATTCATTTATAAAAAATGTTTGTTTAACGCTCCCAGATGCAGCGTATAATCATTGTCGGCGTATCGTTAACGTTCAACTGTCGATACGATAGGCCACACACGAGGCTCAATCCGGATAACTTAGGAACATAAATCCCACAACAAAACCATTCATTCATATTACGCTTCGCTCTCGTCACGTTGAATTATAAACATCCGACGATAATTTGCGCTCAATGACCGCATGGTACTCTCGGCAACGCGCAATGCCACCGGCATTTCGTCGATTATATCGATCAATACCATATCGCGCAACGATAATTACCCGTTCGTGATATACATTTCATACTGAATTTCGTGATTCATCGAGATCGAGGAGAGTTTGATGGCTCTTCCGAGCGCACAATCATTATACGGTACTCTTCCGCGGAGATCTGAACTGTGCGCATAATAATAAGCGACAAAAGTTAAGATTTTTATTCGGGTAAATTTGCGTAATAATGGATGATATATTCTCAATGAGCGTTGCAAAGTTCACGGGGCAACGCACTATCGTACACTTGACAATGAAAATTATATATTATATAAAAGTATATGCTATGTATATCTTTTTTTTTTTTTTCGCAAAATTTTTCAATGTTCGAATGTTATTCCGGAGAACGTAATATTTCGTGAAACACAACATTTCGCTTGAAACTAAGGGTCGTTTACCATATTGATTATGGCTCGTTGACTATAGCCATTTCGCAGAACTCCACTTCGATCAATCGGTATAAAAAATTAATCGTGCCTTCCATGCACCACCCCTGTATCAGGGGTTTGTTTCTTTCCTGGTATCTCGTTTCTCAGCCATTCTATACGATGAATCTACCGACGCGATATAAACGCGATTATTGTACTAATAATTCGGTGGATATAAATTTTAATCCCTAATCGCTGATGTACTTTACTCACCGCGGCTGCTAACTCTTGAGGCTATTTGGTCGATATAATGACATTCGTTAATCCTTCATCAGCACACTAGGAATTTGATGGCACGGTAGATATTGAAATTTGAAAAAATTTTCCACATATTTCAATTTTTCTTAATAAATCTTTTTAATTTTTGACCGAAACAACTATTGAGTTATTTCCGATGAAAAAACATTTTTGAAAACTCGGAATAATTTGAAAACCAAATTGAGACTTTGAATCCCCAACTAGCAGAGCGAAAGTCGGGAAAAATTGAGTAGTGACGGCGGGTTAATCTCTGAAATAAGGTCTGTTGCTTTCTACGCGCTTCACGCGTACCTTCTCAACACATTTAGAATTGTCTTTTTTTGTGGGTTATTATTCCTTTCCACCCTTTTCTTAAGTCGTTAAATCCTAAATCAAAAGGTGCGGAAGCCGAAGAGAACCGTTGGTCTTTCTAATTAGACTCCGTGTAATAGTTTCGAGATTTTCTTAATTATTATTACGAATATAGGATGTCAATCTGTTTATTTGTATGTTTCTTACATCGCTGTATACCACGCGAAACCGTTGTAAAATTAAAATGTATTGCCGTATGAATTCGCGAATAGATTTGCAAACATATGCGTAAACCTAACGATTGTAATAGTTAATGACGAAAGCGAAATAACTAACTGTTAGTACCAAACTTTCCGCACAGTGTAAGTAATTGTAATATAAAAAGAGAAAGATAAAAAATCATATCATTTGTTATCTTTGTAACATAGCGGAGAAGATTTCAAGCGATCGCTGAACAATATTAGAGTTTAATTCGCAAAATATAGCCGTTTCGCCAAATTACCAACACTTTTCTACCGGCTAACGGGTAAAACACTATAAGGAGACGTTCATTAAAAATCGCTTAACTCTTTTGCTTCGGATCTCCATGATTTAGTGCGCACGCGCTTCTCGATCGTTTGAGCGCAAAAAAAATAAGTTAATCATTTCGCTTCTCTCTCTTTATCTCCCGCCAGCTTTTTGATATTTAACCCAATTAACTATTGGGTTATTCCCGATGAAAAGGCAAATTTGAAAGTTCAGAATGACGAGAAAACCTCACCGAGACTTCAAATCCCCAGTTAGCAGACGCAAAGTCCGAAAAAATACCTACTGGCGGAGGGTTAAACTCTGAAACGAGGCGTCTTGGTTTCTACGCGCTTCACGAGAGGCTTTTGAAATTATTATTACGAATATAGGATGTCAGCTTGTTTGGCACCAATGGCGGCGACGGTGTAAAGCGCATGCGACAAATTCGTTTGGAAGCTTCAACCGCAAGCCGATTGCATAAAATCAGCCGAAATTAGGTTCGAAAATAGTAACCATGTTGATGCAAGCTAACATCACTGCTGTGAATGGATCTGTAGAAAGACATATGAGATTGTGTGAAACGGGGAGCTCGCCGGCGTTCACGGTAAAATGGCGACCCGAGAGACTGTAACGCTTAGCACAAGAGAGAGAGACAAATCGCCGGTTTCCCCCTTTCTACGATTCTTCTTTCCCGGACTCGGTGCCTCCGCCCTTTTTCTCCCTCCTGTAACCATTTTTTTTTTTTCTTTTCTTTTCTCTTTATTTCTTTCACCTTCTCTTACTCTCTTTCTTGTTCGCTTTTAGAAATTATCCACTTCATTATATCTCTTGTCTGTTTCGGTAAACATTGCGCCTGAATCAGAACGAACGCTATTCGCCATGACGAGAAATACATACAAGTCTCCAATCGCTGTTATAGAAATAGAGATTGTGTGTTACAGTACCGTGGAGCGTCAAGCAGAGTTGTTTCGTTCAGCAACGCATGTTTCCCCACACACCTGTCCCCGCCTCCTCGGCAACTACCACACGCGTTTCGTGTACGAGAGCTCTATTCGAGGAGTCCGTTCGTACAACGTTTCAAAAACAATTTACCGCTCTCGCTCCGTCCCCGTGGGCGGAGCAAACGGCGCTCCCGACAACTTCGTATTGGCTCGCGTAATATCTAATATATCATGTCATGAAACCGCGGCTTGCCACTTGTAAAGTATTGTCCATTCTCTTCTTGTACCTATGTGTAAATACATATATATATATATATATAGATGTAAACATATAAATTTATACACAACTACTATTTGCTTCGGTATTTTACTCCACACGCTGAATCGTACGTACGAAAAGCTCGTTTCTGCGTTGTACTCAAAACTTTCGTAATTGATATTCGTGACACAAGATACATTAACGCCTGCAATCCAGTAGAATTTTTATCCAATGATGATTTTCTCGGCATCGATAAAAAAAAAAAAACATGAAAATTGAGGTAAAATTATCGACAACACGGATGTGGAGGAAGTTCTGTAGGAAGACTTGTAGGATGTTCTAAATTAAGAAGATTTTTTTTTTTTTTTAAGAAATTGATAGTTTTAGATGATTTAAACGGAGAAATCATTCTGTAAGTTTTATTAATTTTTTTTTCTCTTTTTTTTTGTTTGTTTTTCTTCAGGCGAAAACGTCGAAGTTCTACTGGAATACAGCACGAAATTACTCGAAAGATTTTTACGATATTCCTGGGAAATGCTACCATTGATGTACGTTATCCTGAAGGATGCTGGTGCGGATCTCGAAGAGGCCACGAGGCGCATAGCTGCAGGTAAGATTTCGACAAAATTATCGATAAATCGATTTATAGAAAATTTTTCTAAAATCCCTCATCGTGACAGTGAGGAAAATTTGAAAACGCGGTACCAACGAAATTTTATCATCAAATTTTTCGCTGTTGTGACGCTTAACGCGGATCGACGAAATTCGCGATTATCGATCTGAAATATCGGAGTGAAAAAAATGAAATTATTTTACAAGCACTGAAATTGCATTCCGGTGAAAAGAGTCGATTTTGGATGTTGCAAGATGAATTTTTATCGTCGCGGTATTATTTATCGTAATTTTTTTCGGCTTCTTATCACGCGGATATACTTTTTTTTTCGGTAGAAATTTTGTTTAAACTTTCGAAATATTTTGTCACGAGTACTCAAATTATTGAATTCGCGAAGCGTTAAGTGTACATGAATTGGACAACACTTGAGAAATTAAATTAAAATATCGTAAAACGTTCCAATATTATTATTAGAGAATTCCGCAATCTTTAATATTATTTCGTTTTTAAATGTTATCTTTTATTTCCCTCACAGCTGTGGACGTTTTGAGTGTCAATATGACATATTCGACAATGATAGCATAAATCGTGACTTTAATAAGTTTTACAATTTGCATGAATCTATGTGTCGTCAGTGGCATACAACGTATTTACGAAGACACAACTTCGTCGTGATTATTAAATCTTCCGAATCGAGCTGCTTTCACGAACTAACCTCTCCTTTATCCGAGAAGGCCGTTCAAATCTCGTATTTCTAATTTCGTGTTTTATTTTTTTTTTTTTGCGTATAAGAAAAGATATTCCTAAATGTCACGAAGATCAATCATTTTTCGTTGTTTATTGTTGGAATCAACAATTTCATGAATCCGCGATGAGACCAATCGTACAATGATTTTTGAGTACATAAATGCGTTTCGACAACGAAGATTTGGAGAATTTCTCTCAACTACATTTCGCTCAAAGTTTCATCAATGAAGAACTTCAATGAAGATTTTTTTCCTGCATCGCGCGTGCAACAAGAAAAACATATTATTCGAGGGAAGAAAAAAAAATGAAAGAAAAAAAAAGAAACCCTATATTGTTCAACTACGAAGATTATTAACGACTCGAAGATGAAAGTGATCGTCTTACGAAGATTATTAACGACTCGAAGATGAAAGTGATCGTCCAAAGGAACACTCCGAAAGTCAAAAGGTAGGAGAAATGATGATGATGATGATGATGACGACGATGATGATGATGGAGGAATGATGCCGCGGCACGTTGAATGGACGTCCGCCAGAAAAGCTCGTGGCTTATGTATCGTACAAAGAGCACCAGCAACGATACAGTTGAGATTCCGTTGAATTTTCCCAGTGAACAACAACGAGAGCGATCCGTAAATCGAATAAATATCATCTGAACCCAGGATTTCAAGATGCTTCCGCATTGCGCCTTTTGCCGCTGTCGATCTCCGACACTACGGTATTTTCTATGTGGCAGTGGGTCGCTATATTTAGCGTATTGCCATCGCCATGTACCAACTATAGGCAAACCGGCTGATACTGGTTTTCCGGTTTTCAATATTCTGTTATAAACCTCTGTCGAAACCGGTAATATGGCGCGCGACTCTCACCTACTCATCGACGCCACTCTTCCGGATTATTTCAATGCACCTTAACGCAAAAACGCGAAAAAAAAGGTCGTTAATCTTGAAAAATTCCAAGTAGTCTTTCGGCGAAACGCTATAGTATTTAAAAAAAAAAATTAATTCATCTTTCGTTGCCAATATAAAGATAATGGCGTCAAAAATTACTTCGACGATAGAAAAGAAAAAAAAAAAAAAGAAAAAAATGACAACACAATTGTAATCGCAATTGGAAGGAAATAATCCGATTCGCTCGATTTGTCATCGACAAAGTTGGGATCCATAGTTCTCGAGGCCAGTTGAGCCGTGACTACCGAATGCATCCGACTCGTCCAAGAGACCGACATACCGACAAAGTAAAGCTCTCTCGTGCAATCTGTCGTGACGCAACGTACGAAAATATCCGGTCGACGAAGACGCGCGCCGGTGCTATGGGTGGTGGCAAACGTACTTTTGTGTCTATGTCTCTGTATGCGCGTCGCCACTGGCGCGCGCACGCACACCCGTGCAGTACTTACAGTTATTTTCTGCGATTATTATGTAGCAATCTGCGTGTATCTCTCTCAGTAACGTCGGCCAGATCAAGTCTCGTGAGTGTAGCTTACTTCAAGCTCACCGAACGAGTCGCTAGACGCGGACCAAAACCTTTTGGAAAGTCGCCAGACATGATCGCCGACCGCGGGAATGCACTTTGGTTCTCTCTCTCTCTCTCTCTCTCTCTCTTTTCATCGGCGTTCGCAACTTCTCTCGTTGCGTCTCCTTTCATCTACTCTGATTCAAGGTTATTTATTTGTATCAATTCACCGAATACTTTTATCCACGTGGCCGATTATAATAAATTCGATGCCAACGAAACGGATACAATATTAAAACTTATATTGCCGATTAATAACGCATAGGCGTGTTTATTGCTTTCGACGCGAAGGCCGAACTTGATTTACAAGTATTTTGAAAAAAAAAAAAAAAAAAAAAAAAACCTTAAAATTATTTACGGGTTTATCGAGTTTATATCGAGTGATGTGAGAAGCAAACAAGCTATGCGTCTATCTGCACTTAATATGATGATTTTTTTTCGCCATTGATTTGCCTCATTCTTACGATGTTTCAAAGATATGTTTTTTTTTTATTTTATGGACGCGTTATTTATTTTTAAAGTTTGTAACTTCCAAAATATTGGAAGTTTGTAACTTCCAAAGTATATTAATCAGTATGGGGCTTTAGTAGGGACTTTCCTTTCCTTCCGCCATGTTGATTGCAGTGTAATGGAACTATAAAATATCAATTTTGGGTGAAGTAATGTAAGGATGAAGGTACTTCAGCGCCCATGTATGCCGTTAACGAGGTGCAAAGACACGCGTAAAAATCTTCAGCGTTAAAAGATACGAGAAATCATGCGTACAGACGATAGCAAAATGTTTCGCTCCATTGCTTCTCCGCGCCTCGGCCATCTTCTCGCGAAACCTATACTTACCTCTCCCGTTCTCTATTAGTCCCGCGCGGCCATAGTCGCTCCAATAATTGGGAGTCACTTAATGAAATACGTTCGCGAAAAATCTCTCTCTCTCCCACTTTCTTACTCTCTTTCTCTGTCTTTCGTTCCCTCGACCGGATTGTGTTCATTTCCGGATAACGGATCTAAGTAACGGCCTTGCGCCCGCATCACTTGCGCGGCGGTCGCACAGCGTCTCAGAAGTCACGTGTATTCGTGCCGAGAAAATGGGATAAACTTTTCCGTTCCCATCCGCAAGAAAAATAACACCCGTAGAAAAATGTGTTTTCATCAGTGGAAAGAAAAAAAGATTTATATAAAAATTGCCACAACACGAATGCAAAAAAATATCGGTGACGTTATGGTCATCTATATCCCGTACTTCGTGGTGACGAATGACATACATCATAGCAATTCGCAATTTTCGCATTTGCATTTTTTATTATTATTGAAGTACAATCGTCTTTTTCTTACCGAGAAAATTTCTTACTCGGCTGCAATCCACGCGAAACTATGCAACTATGCCAACTATGCGATTTCTTCGTCATTCAGTACGGAAATCTCCCGACTATAACATGTGAACAATTAATTGTTATTTTACTCTTTTTTTCAGTCGGGAGATTTTTAATTTTTGCAAATTTTTTAAATTTCTTTATAAAAACGACAAATTTTGACTTACATCTAACCGTGAATTTGAGGTTATGCCGCACAGAGATCGAGCGTCTCGCGAACCAACGAGCGCCGAAAAAATATATCGTAGAAAATGGCGCCCAATCTTCGATATATCTAAAGGACTATACGAATACGAATATTCAACTGATTTAAATACTCCATTTCAAAAGACGTTAGCCGTACGTCATAGAGTCGCTGTATCAAATTCTGTTAAGTCATTTTTAGCAGTTTTCGAGAACATACCGGACAACGCGCGAAATCGCTCGTCTTCGTGAAACGCATAACTCCCGTCTTTTTGCTCTGGCGGTCAGTCGGGAAATGAATAAAAAGAGAAAGACAAAAAATCATATCATTTGTTATCTTTATAACATCGCGGAGAAGATTTTAAGCGATTGCTGCATAATATCAGAGTTTAATCCACAAAGTATAGCTGTTTCACCAAATTACCAACACTTTTCTACCGGCTACCGTATAAAACGCCATAAAGAGACGTTCATTACGAATCGCTTAACTCGCTTCCTCCGGCTCTCTCCATGCTTTGGCCCGCACGAGCCTCGAGCGATTGAGCAAAAAAATAAATTAATCATCTCGCTTCTCCCTCTTTGTCTCTCCCCGGCCATCATCAATTCCCTTCGTCTTTGAGGCATCTTTCAACAGGCGCGTCCCGTCTAAAGGAGCTTAATTACCTTACATCTAAGTGTGCGTTATTTCTTACGGTAGCCCACCGACATAATCATCATATAACGATTAGCGTCGACACCTTGTTACGAAGTTAAATCGCTTAGTGTCTTATGCCAGTTGGCAAGTCACACAAATAAAAAATTATATAATCACAGTATACGCTAATCTGCGATTAAAACATAGAGACAATAATTCACATCAAATTTCATTTTTTTTTTAATCCATTGCCAAATATAAAACGTTAAGAAAAATATATTAAAAAAAAAAAAAATAATCGTTATACATTTTTACATCAATTTATAAAATGAATAAAATTCTCAGTCGCATTAGTGATCGCGCTTAACTTTCGTGTCAATCGGGTTTTCTTGGAAAAAGTTAAAAATAATCAAGTCTACTTGAACTATTTTATACTTTTGTGATAGTTTTGCTACAGGCAGTGCGGTCATTGTTAAGCAATTACGAATAGTCGGAAAACGTTTAATCAATCGGTGAATTAGCACAGTGAGAAGAGAGAAATTTATACGAGGCGCAAGCATTCGTCGAGTGGTACGAGCGTTAAATGTATAATGCTTACAGCTGGATAGCGAAGATTTCTCCTACCGCTTGTATATCTTTACATGGTTTTCATTCACGCTTCCAGTCGCATTCTCGGCGGTCGACATCGCTATGCACATAGGTATATTGCTCGCAGTCTACTCGGCAGCGATTCGAGAGGCGGTCTCCCGAGCGGCTCGATCCCCGAGTCCATCGATCAAGCTGCTCGACTCGCGAGAGATAGAGAGAGAAAGACGGAGAACCATTAAGTTTGCGATTCCCCCGCTGTACACACTGAGATACAGTGTTGCAAGGCCTCTCTCCGTACAGATCGTTGCAGACTTCGGTATTGCTCACGGCATCTTGTCTCTCGGAGATGCCCGTGCGTGCGTATTCGCATAACACGCAATACTCTCTTGTGTTGCAAGTTCTTGTTGTTGTTGTCGTTTTTTTTTTTTTTTTTTTTTTCTTCTTTTTCTTATACGCGCACCAACGCTTATACATTTACACGTACGGGAAGCGGCGAGTCCGGGTGCACGCACGAGAGAAACTGCATGCCGAGATAGTTCCCCGGCACGGTAGGCGAGCACGCGTGCCTGATCACTCGACGAAGGAACCACGCGCGACCGCAGACTGGTGATTAATGACTATTCCCACCATCGCTGCCACTACCACTGACAAAACTACGACGATTAACAGGTAGCTTACTTACACGAAAAAAATATAGAAACAGGTTAGCGCTGTTCCGATAACTTACGAGATTATAATGTTCATACGAGTTTCCGTTGAAGATTGTAAAACACTAAGATAAATATTACACAAAAAAAAAAAATTCTTATACATTTTTACACCCATTTGTGAAATTTATGGAATTGAAAGTCGCGTTAGGTGACCGATATAACATTGGTGTCGATCGGTTTTCCCGGAAAAAATCTGAAAATTAGTCTATTTTTTTGACCGCTTGCTGTTTCATACCGATTCCCGTCGATAATCGAAAGAAAACAAAAAAAAATCTGAAGAAACGTGGAGATTGTGAAATTTTTTTTAATTTCGACTTTTATATGGAACTTTAGTTTGGTTTCGTATTAAAAAAAAAAAAAATTAATTATGATAGTTTCGGAATTTGGTTTCGTGTCTCTCGATGTATAAAAAAAAAAAAAAAAACTCCAAATAATGAGAGTAAGACGTCAGACGAAAAAAATCGTTCAAATTATCACAGCCTCCACTGATCTTTGTATAGTTTTTTTTGTCTTTCTCGTGGCCTCCCTTTTTAACGATATTCGCCGGGTGAATTTCTCTCGTCTCGTGACAGGGATAGCGTGTAAGAACCAAGCGCGTAATTTAAGGCGAGCCACGATCGCCGAGACGTCGGTTCGCGTTCGTGCAGCTGCAGCTGACCGGCAAAATTATTCTTTGACTTGACACGACGACGACGAACTGCGGGCCTCGTTCTCGAAGTATTCTCGAAATTAGGAACGATATTGAAAAAAAATTGAAACAAAAACATCCAAAAGAAGCCGCAAGGCGTTTCGTTATATTTTTTTTGGTAAAATTAAAATAAAATAAAGATACGATACGAATAAGTGGAAACGCTGCGGCAGCCTATGGGCATCTTGATAGAGCCGCAAGCTTTTGTCAGTTCGTGGTATTCGCATCGTTACATCTTAAACTGAGTTACATTTTACCGAGTTACTCGAAACCCCGTTTTTTCTTTCACAAATATCGAATAAGCAGAAAACCAGTAATATACATATTGTAACCAAAAATCATCGGACCGTCACATTGACGACTGTTACCTCAATCATAAGTACTTAGAGTCGACACGCGTATATCAGTATTTTCACAATTCTCCATCGATTTGTTGGTTATAGCGTCTATACGTAATAAACAAGTTTCTCGAGCATTTTTCACACATTCGCATTCGCATTCGCTGAACCGATCGGCCGAATCAAATCTAACGTTACAGAGCGCAATCGCAAGATTGTCTCCGCATTATATTATAAAAATGTCGTCAAAAATTTGATTCGATGCTTACCTTTCCCCGTATGTCGATCGAAAGTTTCACTTCCGGTATTACTCGACTATACATTTCACAAAAAAAAAAAAAAAATCGCTTCAAGCACTTTGCGTTGAGGGGCGATTGGGTTTTTTAAGACTACTAAAGCAATTGTTGGGTCTACGAGTCGTGTGAGTTTGCACCTCGATCTTTCGTAAATAAATAGAGATCTCTGCGTGGATCGTTCCGCGTAGAAGGTCAAGATCGCGTCGGGAACTTGCACCGTGGCGTTTATCATCTCGTGATATATCTTCGCGCCGCGGTTGCACCAACCGGTCGACCAAGTGCGGTCGATAGCTGCATTGCATCCCGTGCGATCTTTCGCGAATGCGCACCGCTTCCACCAGACTGGTACAGGTTACATTCCAGTGTTTACAAGAGTTAATTACCGTATCTCGCAGTTTTCTTACTCGACTTACTTCATTTTTATTTAAACTTCTGTTATCTTGGCCTGTTGCGCACGATGCGAAACGAATGGAAAAATTAACGAAAGATAGATAAACTAACGACATCGGTTTCGATGTGCGAACGTGACGAATCGCGATACGCCGAAGATACAAAAAAAAAAAAAAAAAAACGGAAAGATCAGTATTGACGATTGTCAGTGATGAATCGAGCAAACAAATCGTGATTCATAGACGCGACCGGGCCGATGAGATGCTTTTAATGAATTCATGAATCTCTTTTTTTTTTTTTTTTTTTTCGGTTCTCGCACTCTCTTCGTAACTTTCGCTTCGAGTTCAAGAATAAAACCGGTTTTTTGTTCCTCTGAAATTTTTTGATACGCGACAATATATTTAATAGCTTGCCGATCGTTTTACATCGGAGTGAACTTATCGACAATGTCGTAAATTCTTCGGCTGATTTGAGTTGCTTTTGGCACGAGAGAGCGATAGTTTAAACCGCGAAGGAGGATGCGGGTACGCTATCTCGGGTGGTCCGAGCCGATGCCAGACCCGTCGCGAGCCGGTTACACATCTCCCTACTCCTTGGCCGTTGCTCCTTTTGATGCACTCGGAAGTGGCCGTAACTTTTGACGGGTTGTCTGAGAATCGAATTAGCCAGTTTCAGAGACTTTCGACCGGCGTAATTCTTGGCTTGGCTTACACATCGACGGTCCAATGTGTAAGTAATTATATCCAAGATTTACGGGTTTTATTTTCTCGCCTCGAGCCGCTGCGCAAAGTTTCAAATTTGAGTGACGCCTACCGATCCATAATTAACCGAACCGAAAAAAGTGTTGCTGCAACCCAGAGGCAGCCGTAGTGTTTTATACATTTTTTTTAACGAGAATAAAAAAAAAAAAATCCATCGCCTCCTTAAAACATTGGTAGTTTCCGCAAGTTCCGTGCCATACACCCGTAGGATTACGAAGCAATGAGTGGCACTTGCAAGTTTTTGCTCGCAGTTGCAAATCGTGGCATTCGCGTCGCGTCTCGCCGGCCGCGAGAGGCGTAAAAGTGTGCGTTGGTCGCGTGTGCGAGAGTCAAGAATTCATGTAACCCCGCGGGCAGGAGCGCCGAAGAGAAGATAAAATTGTACGAAACGAACGATGGAGAGTGGAACGAGTGAAGAGGAGGCTGCACTGAGAGAGATGAGCGGCAAGACGTACCGCGACAGATCGAGATACCCAAATAGATACCGGATAGATAGATAGACGGACACGAGTTAACGCACACGTGGTGTGATACACATTCGCGTGTGTCTACATCGTGATCGTTAGATCCCCTCGCTATTAGCCAGCAAAAACGTTGCAACCGGCGTCCGGGAATATCAAGTGAAATACCAAGCGACTTACAAAGTGAAAGATGCATAAATGCGTGAATTGCAACCTTCGCGAGGGCGTTGAGCAATGAAATTCGGTTCTCGTAGGTGTATCTGAAAAAGGTGATCAAAAACGAATCTTTAGTTCGAAGGCGTGATTTTTTGTAGGGAACCGTCAGTAGGTAACGAATGGTTCTGCATTGTTGTGCGGAGTTTCAGCGGCAACTTTATCTCCGTTCGTCTCCGTCATCGTCGTCTCAAGTACAAAAGCGCAAGTAGCATGACGTTGCTTGCGCTCAATGCTTGAAAGTAGAAACGAGTGCGTCAAGTCATGGAGGTGCCGACGAACGATCTGGCTACAAAAGTTGGCAATTTATCGCGCGGCCTTGCATAACCGCTTGTGCACCGCATCGTTTATACGTGTCGGTGCAACAGAGACGGACCGAAACAGGGAGAGAAAGAGCATAGATAATGCACTTGGACGGATAAAGAAAGATAGAGCAAGCGAACTAGCAATGCTAGGAGGAGCGCAACTGTTTCAACTGATATACATCGCGAAGGTTCCGTACTGAACAAGGATAGAGCTAAACGACACGTGTACCGACACATTCTAACGCTCGTGTATCTACAAACGAGATCGCAACTCGCGGCATCATGTTGTGTTACGCGTTTATGTGTGCGCACACGAGCGTTAGTTTTTCTTGACATTAGACGGATACAATGTTGGTTATAGCGAGAGAATAATAACCGTGTGCAAACCGTTGCCGCACATCGAACGAGAGAATCGGGATATATAGTCGAGTTTATTGTTTTATCTTGCAAAACTACTGTGTCTACGGAATGTACGTTCGTCGTCTAAACGTATCACCGATTGCAATCGAGACTCGTTATATCCGAGCAATTTCCGGTCTCGTTGTGTGACTCGACCGATTTCTCTCATCGGCATTGGAGAGAGCGAGAAAAAAAAAATCGCAGAATCCTATTTGGTCAATGCGGGTTTCGCACTATCGCGAACACGTCGATCCGGTCATTTTTTTCTCGATAACCGTCTACTGTCTGCTTACATTAAATAGTATTTGCGTCTAACTTTGTCATACACTGTTTCAATGCTGTTCAAGCCCCGCGGCGAGTACAGCTTATGCTTGTGACGCACGATCACGTTTATGCATTGCGATATGTCTACCGCTGAAAGTAGATGCATAAATAAATACTAAGAGAGTACGTTGCCGAGCCAATGTCTCTCTCCCGTCTCTTCGAGCTTCGATTAGATTGCTACTTTTGCGTCATCGAACGACGGTGCATCGGGATCACTGTGCAGCATCAATGTGCTGTCGATTGAATCCTAAATCATCGCGATAATACGAAATTTCGTATTATTAAATTACTTTTGTCGCTCGGTAAATTGGCTGCCAAAGCTCAGTAATTCGATGCCAAAGCGACAAAACGAAACTTTTCTTTTTTGCTTACATTACTAGACACAAACTCATTGTATTACATTAAAATAAGTTAACGACCATTTCTTCGATAACTCGCTGAATAATAATAGTTATTTTCTCCTCGATCTTACGTAACCATCGTTCGAGCTTTCCGCATATTTTTTACACCTTATTTTGACGTGCGAACCGCTATTTCGAAAATAAATGTCCCATCAAAAATGTAAAGCTGGAAGAAAAAAAAAAAAAAAAAAAAAAAAAAAAAAAAAAAATGCGCACGGCGATGTTATTTTTCGATTTTAATGAAAACGATACCCATTAATTTCTCACCGATTTCATAATTTGCTTTCACACCTTTACACGATAACGCTGAAAATCGAACGATCCTCTCATTAATCTCTGTACGTTTTTCTCATTGGCATTTAAGTCTACCGAAGATCGCAGCCTCTTAATTGGCAACGCGATTCTCACAAGAGTTTTAACTAGAGGCGCGAACGCGTGGTCTCGGAGAGTAAGCATAAAATCGCAAACCGCTCGAGCACGCGGGAGACATAACAGGCCGGGGTCCGATTTATACGCGGGGCTCTTTAGGCCCGCGTGCACGTTGCTCTTTACTATATGTAAAAGCGTCTCGAGCGAAAATGCGCGCAAAATACTCGCCGGAGTATTGTGCGAAACTGCATTGGTGTGCGTGTGTGTGTATGCGTGCGCGCGTCTCGTCGTAAAAGACCCCTTTGGCGTGGCATTCCCTTCACGAACGAGACTTAGGTCGGGTTATATCCTTCTGTCTCGCGAGCTGACTTTGAAAGACGCTGGAATAATATAACATTATATTTTTCTCGTCTCGTCGGAAAGGTCCAACCCGACCTGCGCCGGCTACAAACACCGACGAGATCTCGGGATTTCAATTTCGAAAATAAAGTAGTAAGAAAACAGATAAATACATCTTTGGACCACTGACTTTCTCGACCATTTTTGCACTGACTGCCAGTTTTCATTCTTATCCGTCAGTATCGCGATGCTTTCTGCAGCACTTTACCGCGATGAACATTTTCTTATATTTAGAGTGTAACGAGCAAAGCGTTGCGGCTTACGGGGATAAGTTGGAAGTGACGTCAGACGTCTTGTAAAAGGGACCGGAAGTGACGGCAGTTAAAAAGGCGAACATTCGGCCTCCGGTCCGGTCACTTTTGCACGCAGCTGCGCGCGACAACGACTATTTCTGAAGTATATTTAATATATACACACGCGAGACCGGCACTTTGGGTTCGCGTTTTGTACTCGCGCTTTCTCTCTTACCGTTCCCCCTCGTCTCGTTTGCTTGAGCTTTTGGCCTTTCTTGTCACGTTTATTTTTTTCATTTCATTTCATATTCTTTTTCAAATGTACAAAG
This sequence comes from Cryptus armator, assembly GCA_963971235.1. Classification (NCBI taxonomy): domain Eukaryota; kingdom Metazoa; phylum Arthropoda; class Insecta; order Hymenoptera; family Ichneumonidae; genus Cryptus; species Cryptus armator. Next base: position 8,753,737 of record OZ020240.1, read on the forward strand.
GGTTGGAAATGTACCGAATTAGCGAACCAAAATGCGGGTACTTATACGGTACGCGACAATCCGTACCCGTTGATACGTTTTGTACAATTGGGTGAAATTTTTCGAGATCAATATGTCGGGACAAGGTGACGAGTGTGATGAAGGAGAACACACCGACGAGGCCGTGATATGCAGTCAAGAGACGAGAGAGATGCGCGCAAAAAAAGCCTCACGGGCAAATATTACCCGAGACTCCGAGTCTCTCTGTTTTGTTCGCTCTGTTGCGACGTGGCGCATCTGTTGAGAGAGAAAGACGCGAACGACGCGAGTTCCGCCGGCGCCATTAAAATATAATTTACGAGTAGAGACGAATTTTTCGCTGACGGCCGTGCAACAACTCCTGCGCATTTCGAACCGTTACTCATCTTACTTGAGATCTTTTCTCGCTCGTTACTACCCGAAACATTTACAACCCCTTTCCAATATCGCGGCTCGAACTTCGCTTACGCGTATCAACCTTGTAAAAAGGGAACGAGGTCTCAAATTTTCACAGGAATGTCAATATACAGCGGTTGCCGATATTCATAAAGATACGATGTCGCAACATCCCAAGCGCCGATCGGTGTGCTTATGAATAATAAATAAAAAAAAAAAAAAAAATAACAAATTAATAAAATGTTACGAACGAATCGCATTCCGTAATCCCACTCGATGGTATATTGCGGTGTATATGTTTCTTCTGCAACATGAAATATAGCGTGATCCTCGGAAAATGCGTGCGCTCAGTGCGCTCAAAGATTTTCCACTCGTGATAAATAAACCGGCTTAGGTATAATGCTTCGGACGTGAGGTTTGATGGAAAATAGGCTCTTCTTCTGGTTTGCAAGAGAGGAAGTCGTTACTTCGGTCATAACCGTGCGGTAATTGTCCATCAGTGATGTAAATTCGATCCTATAACTGTTCGAATGCTTATAGCTTTTATTACACTTTTTAATTTTTTTTTTTTTTTTTTTTTTTCGTGTGTTAGTCAACATTTTTTCTAATTTTGTTATCGAAAAATTCATATTTCGTTATATATAATAAAAATAATAATTGGTTTTTTAAAAACGGTTTTCTAAAAAGTGATTATTGTCGATATAATATGCAAGAAAGTAAATGACAAAGTCTGAGCATCGTAAAGGAAGCATAAGCACGGGTTACCACGCGAATGAGTACCTACTCTCAGAATATAGAGTTTCAGGCGTAGCCGCGGCAGCCCTACCCGATGTTTGTTTCTTCTTTAATAGCCCTGCACGGGCATATAAAGATAAAGGAGCCGTGGAAATCGTTAAAATCCTTCTTGCCCCACGTATATACGTATGTGTTACTATACCTGAGAGCCCCGTTCCCGATGAACGCGTTAATTGGCCGACGGAACGTAGGGGTGGAGTTATACCACCGTAAGATCGGACGAGAACGACTAATTAGGTATCTAATCGTTATCCGGGCGAAGTGATTGCGGTCTGGAGTTAGTGAGACTCGTTCGCTCTCTCGGTATCATTGACACTACGAATCGGTCAATTTCACGAGGGATCCTTTTCTGAAACGCGTGAGAACGACACAGAGCTGATTGGCTCCTCCGACGAGAATCAACGGCAATCGTTAAATCTTAGACTCTTCTGGTATTGGTAACAATTAAGTGGACATTCGCATGTGTATATGTATATATAATGGCGTCAATTAACCATCAGCCGAGAGGCTCGAAGCGTCGCCGGTGGGTACACTCGCCGAAGGGGTGGTTCGTCGTTCGACGAGCCGAATCAGCGAAATGGTGCTACGGAAACCACGCCTTTTGCAACCGACGACCATTTTTATTTTCCTAAGAGCCGTATTCTGCCATTGGCTCTCTTATTCGTTCATCGATGCATTCTTGAATTGCTATGGCCATTAAGAATCAGCCATACGCGCGACCGTAGACACGAAATACATCGAGTCGAGTGTCGGCATCGAAATTTATCATCGGCAGGATCCACTGTTGTTTTGTTTCGCTTTTTTTTCCTGCATCGCTCTTCGTCGATGACGGGACGAAATTTTGAATGACGAATGAAAATAATTGTATTTTTGTTTTGTTTGTTTTAAATCAAACAGCGAACAACGAAATCCGAGCGATGGAATTCTGGAATGCGACGAGAATGATCCAATATGGTCGTTACTGGCGTGACATTTACGCGGCCACCGCTACTGTTAACGCACCTACTTACCTGGGAACTGCACCGTACATCGGCTTGGCGCCTCCGCCCACGGCCGCCCATCTAGGCCCACTTCCTCATCCGCTTGATGCGCATATGCTCGCGACGAGAGTGCCCTCGAGTCCGGACAGCCCTCTCGAACGTCCAGCTACGTAGCCCTGGTAAGTCACGCAATTTTATCTATTATTCTGAGGTTTTTTTTTTTTTTTTTTTTTTTTTTTTTTTTTTTTCTTACCGATATCCGTGAAACGCTAATCTCCGGGTGAATAAATCATAGTACGAATTTTTACGATTTTATTGAGAAGTCTTGGACGACCGAGTCTGTCGAAAGGTCACGAAGGGATTTGTGGCTTTTTTTGGTTTATTTTTATTTTTTCCTCTGTTCGGTCGAAAAAAAAATCGGCACGGTGTGGGCGACGATAATCAAAAGAACCGCGCAACGCATGCGCGTCTCTCGTGCGGGAATCTCTTCGATACTATTTCATATTTTTATGTGACTGGTTTAACGTCTTTCCGGAATCGGCATTGCCGCAGGAAAGCGATGGGAGCGGTCAACTTTCGAGGTTACAGTCTTTGGTTGAAACCCTCGTAGAGAGTATTCCTCGCTGCGTCCACGCCTTCCGAATATCCAAATCTCTTTGTCCGCCGACGCGGTGGGCTTTGTTATGCCATCAGTTGAAAATTCCTTCGATAATATTTCCTCGAGGGTAGAGAGCGGTATTATTCGTCGGTCCTCGTAGAAATTCACCGGTGAATACGAAGTTTACAGTGCCCTCGCAGATATTCCTCGAATCGGTTGAGAGTTCACGATATTATTGACGAAGTTTTGGCCGTATAATGGAAAATCCCGAAGACCACTGGCGGATTGCCGGACTTCGATCGTTATTACAGTTTTCGTTTAAGGAGATCAAAGATCTCTTCTCCTTCGAGTTATTTCCTTTTGTCTGATCTACGAGAATGTCGTATCGTATAATCGCAAATTCGACGAACGTAAAAGATATTTAAACCTATAGAATGCTCTTACTTCCCGTAACGTGAGTTTCGTTGATAGAGCGAACGCAGCAAACGGATATCGAGTCTCGGAACGTAAGCTACAGATCTCGTCGTACGCCCAGGCGAAAGCTCCTTACGAGTTTTCTTTTACCTCGTGCGCTACTTTATGTTTTTTTTCTTCTTCTTTTACTCACCGGTCGTAATTATCCGGGAGAGTCGGGATGAAAACTCCGAAGATGGATGAAGATCGCATCTAAAAATAGTAAGCTTCGGCGTATCGCGAACTCGGGAGATCGTTCAGTTTTTCGATTATCAATTTACCGTCTGAGGTATCGCTCGCTCTCACGAAAAACTTGTCAATAAACGATGCTGATCGAATAATAATACAGTCTTTGGTATTCCATCGTGAAAATAGTTAAATCCGAAGTCCCGAAGTCGTTTCCACGAGGCGCTCTTTCTTCGCCATTCCATTACGGTAAATCAGTGTAACAAGTAGGACTGTCAATTGTCGATAACAACGGTACGATAAAAATGTGTAGTAGTCGTGGTATTAGCCGCAGAAATACACCGCAACATTGTGAAAGAAGCGGAAATTACAGTGAGGGGCGCCTCTACAAGAGAGTTCACGACTGAATACCATTAGACACCAAAGTCCTGTTTCGCTTGTGGTCTCTCGCGTCCACCATCTCTCTCGATCTTGCGACGATGCGGGAAAGTCAAGTATAGCGACAAAACTTCATCAAAACTAAGCATCGGCGGTTTTATTTGAGCGGACCGCGGCCGAGCCCTCGCGTAGCGGGTGCGCAAGTTGTTTTGTCGTCGGCGAGTCAACACCGAGACGACTCGTTGCACGAGTATATACCCAACGAACTTCTTCCACTAATAGTTGTTGTATCCGCAGCAGCTTCGCGGTGTTTTCCCTCTTCGTTCCCGTAGTCTCCCGGCATACGATGTTATAGTAGTAGCGAACTGAGAAGAGAGCTCCCCCGTTGCTTCTTAGTTCGCGCACAGCAGCCGCCGCAGTCATGGAGTTAACGATAAGAGAGAGGGAAAGAGACGTATACCGCGGAGCCACAGCTTCGCGAGTCTTAATGACGCCAACGCAATAAAGAATCGAATTTACGAGTGTGTCGGTGGCTGGCCAACAGCCCGCGGGAGAAGACCGCGAGAAATCCGCGGATCCTTTATATACCGAGAGCGGCTCGTTTCTCGTTCTCCTATGCTACTTCTTCGCTCATTCTCGGGAGATTAGTCGGAGATTACTCGTCGACAGTGGCAGGCGCAGCCGAGGAGTTCGTCGTCGAGTATCTTTTCCAACACTCTCACTGTCGCACCGCCCACCCCTTTTATGTGTCCGAATGAATACGAAGATTCTAAAATCGCATACTCGCAAAATCCTCGAATATTGTGCGAGATACTAAAACAGACAGAAATGAGTTTTCGCGTATGGTAGACGACATAGAACATTCCGGAAGCGTAGAAGCGAAACTTACTCGTTCGCCGGTTAGGCGCGCTTTCGCGTGAAAGATCATTGAACTCTCAGTTATTTCGTCGAACCTGCTATGCGAGTAGGTCGATACGACCAAAAATCGCGAAATGTTATAAAAAGAAAAAAAAAAAAAAAAAAATGAGTCATCCAACTTTTGAATTATTTCGAACCGTGCGCGGCGCTCCCATTTCGTTAGCTCTACTTTGTAAATTCACAGGTCGGCGACCGTGTAAAATAGCGCCGTTTATAAATAACTGGTATCAGGACAAAATTATTTGTATGGTAATTAATTAATACAGGTGCGCGGACCGGTTATTTTACTTCGTGTTGAAACAAAATCACAACATCTCGTGGTCCCTTACGCGGCCGAAGCTGCGCAAGAAACTTCGCGCATCTCTATCGAAATAACACATAGTATCCAAATCCTGTTGCAATGAAATACTGACGGATATTTTCGTTCCAATAGAGGATATAATATGTTGAAAAATATGTATAAACTGTCTTGAGCAACCGAGTGTGTCCGCGGTAACGATATAATGCAATACGAGAACGAGAATTCTACGTCTAGTTACGTTTATGAACACCGAGATACGGGTTGCCGGGGGGTTTTTTTTAATCCAGTTCTCGTCTCGGTGCTACACGCGGTGTCCGTCCAACGATTCGACAACGGGTGACCAGCGGGTAGAGAGAAAACGGAGTGTCCTGAAGAGAAAGAACGAACGAAAGAGAGAGAGAGAGAGACCAGGTTTGCAGTAAGCAGCATCAATGTAATCAGACAGGCCGCTCAGAGCGAACTTAACGATCGTCGTAAACGCGAGTTCCCCGCTTTACAGCTCTAACATATATATATATATATGTGTGTGTGCGTTTTTTTTTTATATATTCCATCTCGTTTTGTCTCTCCTTCTTTCGCTCTCCGTTTCGCGTATTTGCGGTTGCGAAAGAGCGAGAAGGATTCTCTTTCATCGCTTCTTCGATTTTTTTTTAATTCCTTATCCTCAGCGTCCTGTTACTTCCTTCGAACGAAACGAACGAGTGAGAGAATTCTCCCTTTACTCTCTCTCTCTCTCTCTGTGTGTCTCTTTTCTTCCAACGACCCTATATCGACTCAATGCCGCGCGCCGAGAGTTCTTCGTTCACTTTTACCAGAGCGCGTTGTAAACTATCTGATTTTATGTGACAACGAGACTAGCGAACCTTAAATCGTCGACGTGCCGTATAATCTCGTACTATTCGACATTTTTCATTTCTCATTATTATTTTTTTTTATTTTTTTTTCGTCATCATTGCCGCGTTGCTGCGGCGTTAGATCCATGCGTACGATATGCTGTTTTATCTTTCGATAATAAAATTGTTACAAGTTTCTGAAAAAATGAATTAATCTTGAAGACGAAAAATTGTATACAAAGTTCACATTATAACAGAAATTACCATTATAAATATATTTATACTTTTTTTAAAATACAATTTTATTCAATAGAAACGTATTCGTTGGTTCAGTGTTCGTGGACTCGAATTCTTTGGTGAATAAATCTCCGCTCTCGAAGCGGCGAAGGACGGCAGCGTGAAGTAACACGCGATTCCTGCGGAACGAAGCCAATAATTAGCGGCTCCGAAATGTGTGCGCGCAAAGTTTCACCCACTTCCAGGTCTCCTGGCCATTCTACGTGTCTTGAACATTCACCAAGGGGCTCTGGAACCTTCACTCTCCCGCGTTTAACTTCATGCACATTCCTCCTCTTCTTCGTCTTCTTCTTCTTCTTCTTCTTCTTCTTCTTCTGCTTCTTAACCGGACGAACATACTATATGAACCCCACAGAGAAGTGTATAGAGCGTTAAGCGGTGTAACAGGCCTTAGAGCCTTCGAGGCTGTGCCGCGACGGTTTTAGTACTTTCTAACCACAGTCGCGGGCTACAATTAAACCCCCATAAACTTCGTCGTAACTTTTTATTTATTTTTGTTTTTCTCTGTTTTTATTTTTTTTTATTTTTTATTTTAAAGCGAACCGACTCGTCACTCTTTCTCGCTTTGCGTCGTTGTTCGCGGCGCGGTTACCCTCGACCGTCGTTTCTCTTTCCTTCACTCCCTCGCCTTGGTTACACGTACAATGGCGCGGTGGCTGTTCCCGCGGACTCTTTCGTTCGTGTGCAAAAAATGCCGGCCATACTGCATCCTTAATGAAGCCCGGAGACCTCGGAGCGTGCATCAGCCCCGGCTTCCGGTAGACCCTCCCACTTTGTGCCATTCGTCGAGAAAGAAAAGTACGCGTATGTGTTAGTACATGTCATGTGGTATTTCTTTGAAACCAGCGGATCTCCCTAGCCGTCCCTCCCCCCCTCCCCTCGGGGGGATTCTACTTGACGCCTCAAGCGACGTTTCATTGTAAATTCAAAAAATGTAGTATTCCGATCGATTTTTAAATTAAATTAATTTTTATACCCAGTTATCGTAATAAATTGTTAAAAGCATTGGTTTTTCTTAAATAGAAACGACAATCCTAAATCAGCCCGATAGATCGCGCGCGAATCAGAAATTTATCAACGAACAAGAGATAAGTCCTATAGAGTCCCCATAGAGGTTGAAGACCGAAGGAAAAGAGAAGGTCTAAGATGGAACGTTAAATAATAATAATGATAACGGCAACAACAATAATAATGATAATAAGAAAAAAATCGAGCGGGTTAACATGCAACCCGGTATACAGTCTGCCTGCTGGTGCACAGGGCTTAGCGGGGACTGACGTTTACGGCTCGGTGCGGTCGACCTAGCGCCAGTAAAACTTGAGAAGAAATACAAGCAAACTCCTCATCGACAGTTAAAGTCATACGCGCGAAAATACAGCCCGGTCTTCTATGAAATACGACGTGGGCTCTTGACTCGGGGGGATAACTTGGCCACCGGGGATATATATCCCAGACATGAATACTCGTCTCGTTAATGAAAACGATCTTCTCCTTCCACCCTCATTCGCATAATCACCCCCTGTATCTTGCCGGTGGGTCTTTCCTCTTGAAGTTTGTTATTTTTAAAAAATTTTATTATCTATTATATCTCAACGTTGAAACTAATTACATCGCCGTGGTTTTTGAATTAACCCCCTCGCCTCATCCCCTTTATCCATCATTGAATAAAATGCCGCGGGATAAAATTGTACATACAGTTATCAACAATATCAACCTATATTCGCAAGGATTTTTCGTCGGATTGACAAGAGGATTACTGTAGAAATTGATAGAGAAAACTATATCCTCTTCTATTCGAGGGGAGTGTACGGTATAGACGAGCAAAGCGGTTCTTACCTCGCGATTCTGGTGATGGGTATTATTCGAAGTATCCACGGTGATTTTATGGTCGCTCCTATCCGCGGCTCAAGGGGGTTGCCGTTCAAGAGAGTACCCGCGAGAACTCGCGAAGCACTTACCGGGTAGACGATAAACCGTAACCCCTGCTGCACCCCCTCGAGCTTCGCCTGCTTGCTTGCCTGTTTTCTCGCTGCCCGGTTACCGCGCGCCGGGAAGCCGCAGTTTCCATTTCACCAACGTGCAATACTTGCCCCTCGGATGTGTCTCTCCCACCTCGGACCACGGCTGGGAACGCTTTCGTTTACGACTCTTCAAGCCGCCCGTATAACCGCGAAGACGAGTCTACGCGATTCTATATCCTCGCTTGATACTTCTACTGAAAACGTACGGACGGGGGGCGTTTCGAATTCTGAAAAAATACCTTTGGCACAATTCTCTTGCCATGCGAAATTTTTGGATACGCGCATTGCGTCAAAACATCAATTATTCTTATGCACGTTTTTTTTTTTTTTTTTTTTTTTTTTTTTCTCGTAAAATAATGTTTTTGTTCGTCGTGTATATGAAAAGCGTTGTATAATTCTGGTTTTAGAAAAACGTAAATTTTCCTACCGTATATCCGAGACATATGACAATAATAGTAAACGTTGAGCGGCGCGAGGCCCCCGAGTAAGTCCGCAGAACGCACGGGTACTACATCAGATTTTTTTCTATTGAATAAATGATGAACTGCGGCTTGAGAATTGTTCAGTATTCAGTACATAATCGATCGATGTGTCTTCTTTATTGCACGTCTGAGACTCTGTGTCCCATTCCGTCCACTTCTCGCTATTGTGTCTATGGCGCCTACCTGGCTACGATATCGTGAAGTAATTTCGTATTACTTGCGGATCATGTATATGGATATGTATATATATATATCTATCGAGGAAAATGCGGCAGAAGTTTCCCGGCGTTCATTCTTCTCTGTGTTCATCGATTCCCCAGAGCCGAGGGATAGAAATATCAGGTTATAACGTCGCAAATGCGCAGGACAGCCACCTCTCGTTTCAATGTACTCGTCATAGCGAAAGAAGTACATGATAGACGTTACCGTCCATTACACCTTACTATACCGTACCAAACATACGTAACGGATATACAATACACGACTAAATAAATTGGTTTCATCAAAGCTCAGGGTTCGTCTACCTGTTCATTGGGGAGAATACCACTTTCATTTTTTTTACCTCCGGTCGAAATCGCCGCTGCTATAAAAAGAAAACATATTTTAAGAAAAGGGGGAAAGTGGACAGGTAGCAGAGACCGGGAAAGTTGAATCACACGGTGTTATAAAATTGAAAATTTCACGCGTGTGGCGCCCTGAGAAATTGCTTACCATATTGTGCATTTTAATTCCATAGAGTGCCACACTCGCGGGGTGAAATCTTCGATGTTTTTTTTACTGCCTGTGTTTCGACTTCCGCCATATTTCGCCTAATGCCGGTCGTCCCTACTTAAGCAGGTAGTAGGAGATGCAACTTATCGGATCGTATACTGCTTGTCTTTTTCATCTCACGGGTCATATCGCACGTTTATCGGCTTCTGCAGCTACCGCGAGACAACTCAGTCGTCTCGATTATGTTGGTTTCTTTATCTTACGATGTATTTCATCGATATTTCGTTCTGATGCTTGATAATCGTAACCCTTGACAACAGTTTGAAATACGTTGTGAATCTATTACGAGTATCGATACGACGTACTCCTAGCGGCGGAAGGGCTCACAAGAAAAGGCATAATAGACACATAATTGTAGTCGTATCCGGCATGGCATGTATCATTTACTCTATTTCTTTTCTTTGACGAATGAATTAAAAAATAAATATAACTAATTACACAGTCCCGCTGCTTTAATCGTCACCGAGGGGATGGGAAGCTCATGTCGAACTCTTTACCGTATAGAGAACCAATAAACCACCCCTCGCTTCGAGCGTCTGTGAGAAACTTACACCGTTCCTAGAACAGCATTCTCGTTCGCATTCTTTTTTTTTTTTTATTCTTTTTTTTTTCACTATTTCTCGAGTTTGTTTCCTCCGTCAGAATCTCTCCTCCCTCTCTCGTCCCCTCTCCGCCGCTCTACGGACTCATTTCACCATGTGCACTTTTATCGACGTTACTTCTCTTCGTTTACGATTGTCGGGGTACTAAAATCCGGTAAGAAAGGAACGAAAGAGGACAAAACTAAAAAAAAAAAAAAAATGAAACGAAGGAAAAAAAACTCTACGAGTAGATGGAAATTGCTGCGAGGGGGTATAGACGTATTCGCGGAACACAGAAAGAAGAAGCGCACGGAACAGCAAAAAAAGATCAGCGCCTACCAAACTGATCGGTTTATACTTAAGAAAATTGGTATCTTACAATTCTTATTTAACTTTAGAATTATTATTATTTTATTTTTTTTAACTTTTTCACATTCATTATCAAACAGATAATAAGATATATTGCACGCCGGCAATTTTACGTTGTGCAAGATCCCAGCTGGGCTTCCATACTTGTGATTTATTATTAAACATACATAATAATCAACGTGAACGCGAGAGAATCATAGGTGAAAAAAAAGTCACACGCGAGGTGTAGCGTGTGTCTCCCTTCGAGAAACTCGAAGAAATGTCGGTGTCGGTGTAAATCACTCCGTAGCACGGCGACGTTTACGAACCCCGGCAGCAATATCTCGGCAACCTGCCGATCCGTCGTTTATCTCTTTCACTCTAAGATATTTTCCTCTCTGCAATTCTACTGGCATGGAAATGTTAGAAACACAGAGATACGGCTTAGGGAGCGAGCGAGAACAATGTGTGCGGAGGAGCGTGTGAAGGAGGAGTAGAAGGAACACCCGTGTGCTGCTGATGAATCCGAGGATCGCTGGAACGAATGAAGTGTGGTATATATAGATCTATATATACATATAGATATGTCCTTCGGGTTTCATTCTTCCTTCTCGTTTCGTCTCAAACGTATCTTCGATGATTCTCACCGACAAATATTCCGAGTCGTACGAGCGGGAGAAACAGCGAGTGAAAGGAGAAGGCAGTCGTCTCACTACCGGCATCGGGCCAAACTCTGTTGTAAATCATATTTTTATGAGGCACCCCACGGCCGGGTTCGGTACTGGACGCTGTCCGACGACCGTCCAAGGCAGACAGAAAGGGGAGGAGATAACCTCACTGCGAAAGAATGGTGTATACACGAACGGTGGGTGAACCGATGCGTTCCCCCGGTGTGGCCCTACGTGGACCTCGATCGCGTCTTTTACGACTTTGTAATTAACGTGTCCCGTCTCACCGCAGGAGAGACGGAAAACTTGTCGAGGGCGATCCGAGTCGAATAATGTCGCAACCCGGTAGGTTGTTTCGGATTAATGCGCACGCGTGGAATATGAAAAAAAAAAAAAAGGATTATATTTACGCGGATTTTACACGGAACAACGATATTAGGATTAATTGCAGAAAAAATCATTTTCTTCGTTTTCGATGCGTTTAACATTTCTTATGATGATGAACTTAAAGCTCCAATGAAACGATACGCGCACATTAAATCGAAAGTTCCGCGACATTTCACCCGCTGATTTTTTATCCGAAGTTCCGACGCATAAATTGTCGCGAAGACACGTGATAGATTTTTTTTTTTTTCTGTCGATCATCGACCGTGCGATCTTTCGAAGAGGTCAAGTAAGATTTTACTGGAAAAGACGGTTTTACCGTGACGAATTGTTCATGTGTGGCTGTACGCTACGCTGGACAAAGCGATGCTTGTCTGAAGGAACGGTGGACGTGTACTCGTAAAAAAGATTCCCTCGAACGGTTAGTGGATCTCGAAAGAACGCGTGGAATCGTAAAAGGGAAAAGGAGGAGCAGTCAGGAGCATCGAGCACGGAGAGCGGGAAAGAAAGAGAGAGAGAGAAAGAGTAAGGAGCACTCGGCGACCCTCGACCGTCAGCGCATTAGCCTGGGGGGAGGTATGGTCTCGAGGACGAAGGCGAGAGTTCGCCCGAAGGAAGAGACGAATGATGAGAACCTAGAAATTCTCGTCGGCTAGAAGAGACGGATCGTTGCGTCATAGATCGTTTATCGCCATTTAAAATACCAACCTATGCCAACATTTTTCATTCTATACACGAAATATTGTTACTTTTTCAATGTAATTCATCAACGCTAAAGTTACGTAATAATGAATTTTCTCTTTCGTTAGTAATAATCTGCTCTTTCAATTGTTTGGTATATTAATTCATAATTATTATGTGGACTATTTACACATTGTTTTTAACGAGGATAGCGGTATGTCGACGGATCGTGAAAGATTCTTTTTCGAAGCGGGTTTGGCAATAGAAAGGATTTCAGGGCGAAGGGGGAGGGGTGGTAATGACGGTGACGAAAGAGTAAGAGACGAGTACAGCGGAGCTTCCAAGGGAATGAGCGGGGAGAGGGGGCCTCCCGACTGGCGTTGACTCGCTTGGTCCGTCGGTTGGATGCACGTATGAAAACTAAGTCCCCGGGTTTCATTTGACTGACTTTACGAGGCGGACATAAAATGGATTTTACTGTCGGCTAGTTCGCCAGTTCTCGAGTTCGTAACATTGCTTTGGCGAGCATAATATATCCCCTTCCCTTCCTCCCGTTCTTCTCTCCCTCGCGTACGTTCCTCTGCCTCCAGTTACCCAGTCTCTAACAGTCATCCTGTATATATCCTTCAAGTCCTCGCCTTCCTTGCACCTCGATATACGCTCGGCGTCTGCCCCCCTTCTCCCCGCACGTTCTCGCTTTTCTCTTCTTCGCTTCCCTTAATACTTCCTCTCTCACCAGTCTTCGTCTCGTCTATCCGACTAGCTGGCGACGCGTTTCGCGAGGTTTTCGTATATCCTTAACCCACCGCCTCTCCGCCCGTAAGTTTCCGCCTCTCGTACTTAATGCTAAACTTTGCCGCATGAAAAATGTCGCTGGTATATATGACGAAACTCGCCGATTTAATATTCACGGAGAGAGACGCGGTGTCGAGAAACGCGAACGACTCTCCTCGGCTTCGCTTCGTGCAATTGCATTCCTTTCTTCCATTATTTTCTTTTTCTTCCATGTTTCGAGTTAAATTTCATGATTTTTCTTCCCTCATTTATTCTTTTTCCGTGTGGCGAGCGCGATAGAGATCGATACACGATGGCGTATTCAACGGAAAAGAACGTACTTTAGATTCCGTTACCGAAGGTCAAAGGGTTCGTGCGTAGAATTTTTTCTTATAGACGGAGTACATCCCCTTTCGCTGCGTAGGGGATGTTAACAGGAAAATAGAGTCTCTCGAAAATAATAATAATGAAAAAAAAAAAAGGCATTTATTGGATGCAGAATCACGAATTTCATTATTGAATTTTTTTTTTTTTTTTTTTATGTTTCAGATCTATTTGGGAGCGATTGGAGGTTTTCGCGGATAGAACGAGTCACCGCGATTCCAAAGAATTCGAATATCGGATAGATAATTCGTCCGATAGGTGCAGCAACGTATTTGTATCTGACGAAACGAAGATCGGCGCAGCACCGTATTACCCTGCGTCCGGATGGGAGCAGAGTTTCTCCCGTATCGCGGTCTGTCCGAATGAGCTTGGAGAAGGATCAAGGCGTCCTCTTCACGCGAATGACCTTCGCCGTCCGCTTGCCGAGAGCGCAAACCAATCATCCGACCCTTCGTGGTACGCGACCGCAGCGGGCCACGCGATCCGGAGGAGAAGTCGTGAGCGGCAATTATCCCCCCGAGCAACGACCCCGTCATACCGAGATCCATTCTTCGAATTTCGTTGATATTATTTTATTTTCATTTGCTTTTTTTTTTTTCTTCTTTACCTTTTTGCAATCATTTTTCTTCGCGATCCAAAAATAATTGTTGAAAAGTTTGGCCAAAAAACGTTTTCTGGTCATTGGGGGGGGGAAGATGTGAGGGGAGGAAAACGCATTTCGTCGAGTCTCGTTGTTTAGCGAAAGTCCGTAGCGTCCTTGCGACGGCTGCTGGCGTCGACGGGAGCCTATCAATTGGAAGGCTCTGCCGTTCTTGCGCTGATGCGTCGGAAACTTGACGGAATGGCGATTGCCCTACCCGGTCGTATATAACCCATATAAAGAGGACAAGTAGGCGCAACGCCGTTCATTGTTCGGGAGATCTGACTCTCGCCGAGAGAGCCTCTCATCAACGAAAACTTCTGGAATTCTCGCAAAACTCGCAAGCGAATTCGCCGCTCGTGACTCTTCGGTGGCGCGCGTGTTTGATGTTTTTTTTTTTTTTTGTTTTTTTTTTTTTGTTTTTTTTTTATTTATTGTGATATTAGGATGAAAGTCAGATTTAAGGTGCCGAATGGAGACTTGTCGAAAGTTCTTCGCGTTCGTCGATTATATTGAAATTACAAAATTTTAATAAGACGAATAATACGGGATAACGATGTCGGCTTGCAGCTGAAACCTCGTTAAAAAAAAAAAAAAAAAGATACACACGAATTATAAAATAAGTCGTTGGGCAAACCTTTTGGCCGGTCTCCGTTCTGCGCGGCACGCCGGACTCGAGAAATTCTTAGCATGATGTACGTTGTAAGATGATAATAGTTAAAAAAAGAAATACAAGTTATCTTTCGTTTGTTCATTAGTTAAATGTAAATGTTATTATTTTGTTTTGTTTTTTTTTGTTCCTGTCGTTAATATCAATCGTCTTAGGTTGACCATATTTCTCGAGATTTCCGACGCGCGCATCGACGTTTCGACGAAAGAAAAGAAAAAAAAAAAAAAAAAAAAAAAAAAAAAAAAATGAAGAAAAAAAACGGGAAAAAAAGAAAAAAAAAAAAAAACTGTTACGTACTGTCGCCATATTTTCTAAAAGAGAGTAACTCCAAACCGTATCGTAATATTTAGTATATATATACAAATATATATATATATAAAAGGGTGGAAGTAGGAAGGGCAAAGGGGCGTGGGGAGGGGAGGGGAGGGGAGGGGGGGAGTGAAAATGTGTCACGTTAGTGATTGAAGTCTTTTCGGCAATAAGCAAACACGATGGGTAGTATTTAAGGATCCCAGAATTTTGTTTTTTCTTTCCCCTTTTTTTTTTATATATAAATAATTAACTCTTTATAAAATCGCAGCTGAATCGAATGATATGAAGTAAAGAATAATAATGCGAAGATACATACGAAGCAACACAATTGAGGGGTGGCATTTTATAATGAAGTCAATACGAATCGCCGAAGACGGTGAAACAAAAGAAACGACTTGCCGAGATTGCTTCGATTGTTCCTAAAGTCTTGAATCGTCCAATATAAAAAAAAAAAAAAAAAAAAAAAAAAACAGGGCGTACGTGACTCTCGATGTTATCCGATACTTAACGCTTCAACGGACCCCTCCATGGCAATAATAAGAATATTAAAAAAAATACAAAAAAAAAAAAAATTGAAAAGAAAAAAATAAAATAAAAAGATAGACGTTCGCACCGAATGAAAAATTCAACTCAATTTCTATGTCTGTCCGTACTCTCTCATAGACTTACCACTCGACACGTACTCACGGTCACCGCGGTGGAGATCGATAATATGTACAGAAGCGGATTGTGGTTGGTGTTCACGAGGTGTACGGATAAAACGTGTGCGTTCATTTTTTTTTTTTTTTTTTTTTTTTTTTCTATTCTCGTATCGCGCAAAAGTACACAAACGTGTAAAGAGAAAAAGAAGAAAAAAAAAAAAAATGAAAAGAAAAAAAATAATGATAATAATAATTTTTAAAAAAATGTACGAATAAGACTACATCGCCCGTGTACATCACCTAACCTCCGCGACTCGTGAATACCCCGTCGAAAGTGATCAAAATATAAACGAAATGAATAAACGAACTCTTGTGTACCTACTCTCTCGATCTACCTGTACTCAGTAAATCTGATCGTCGTAATGTATTTATTAGACGAAACTATGGACTCGTAGGCTTTTATGAGAAAAAAAAAATTAATAGTCAAATATTGAGTGTCCAGTGTGGCAGGAAAGGGTGATGGCGAGGGGAGGAGGGAGGGAGGGAGGGAGGGGGGGATTAAATTAAACTGATGAAAGTGATTCGTTACGAATGGAGAGGGTGTTGTATTCCTCTTGACAAATTCACGAATCGTTATTTGTGGATTCCGTGTACTTGGCTCATTCTAATTGTTAAATTATAATATACGAAATAAGGATATAAATTAAAATTGCTTATCTTATTTTGTCACCCACAACTTTTCAACGCTACCGTACAATTCATCGATCGCGAGGTAAGTAAAAATTATAATTTTATATTGCATATACGTTGATCGATAAGTGATTAAAAAAAAAAAAAAAAAAAAAAAGTTCATCGTCGATTCAATCACGGACGTTCGCAATAATCTTGAAACATTTCGTCGTGGCGCGCTAGGAACATTTTTTTCTTCGACATTGTCTGCGAACTTGTTTATCGCGATGATCGAAGCGAGAAAAAAAAAAGCGTTGTAGATTGCAAAAAAGTCAGTGCTAACTCGGCGATGCAGAGAGCGATTTCCAAGTCGTAAAAGCCGACTCAAAGAACCGAACGACGTACGAGCGTGTTCATTTTTTTTTTTTCTTCTGTATTTTTTTCCCTTATACTCGAATGGAACATACGAACACGATAGGGACGTATAGATCGTCAGCGTGGTGCGTTGCACAGACGCGAATACTTAGACATAGAGTCGTATGCAATGGCGTTGCAAGCGGTCACTCTCCATGTGTATTTAGTTGGGAACTCGGCGGGCGTCGTAACCGCGTGAGTGCACGGATTCGCGTAGGCCTATAAAAGTCTTCGTAACGTTTAACTACCCGGTCTCAACATAAACTATCGAGTATATTGCTTAGATAGCGGAGAAATACGCTACACGAAGCGACTCCTGCCAAGCCGTTTATTCGTCTCAACGCGAATGACTGACTCTCGGTGTCGGGGAGAGGGGGGGCTTTTATGTGACGATTCTTTCGTTCCTGTCGAACATGCGCCTAGACGGAGAGCCATAATGTTTAATCCTTCGATGATCGCCGTTGTTTCCCGTCGTTTTGTAAAGCCGCAACTTAATTTATCCGAATAAACAGAATAAAACAGTGTATCGAAGATATCTCCATTTGGAACGAAGGTGTATAACATTCATGCATGGGAATCGATGAATTATTTGAAGAGTTTTCTTATTCGTCGGGGCATTCGAGACGAACGAGTATCATCGGCATCGAGTCGTTCGAGTCAGCAACACATATGTAAGCCGTACAGTTGTTGACCTTCCCGACAGTCATTGCTGACTCTTTAATAACTGTATTTATCATTCTTTTTCCGTTTTTTTTTTGCTTTAAAATACCAATCACTGTACGTGTTTGCGTAGCAAACGAAAATGGCATTCTCTCGTCGGAAATAATTCGCGTGGGCGAAAAAGCTCTTTCGTGAAAGATATTCCGTGAGAGCCGAGAGATATCGCCCAGAGACATCGGGGACTCTGGAGATCTTGTTCGGTGAAAGGATCTCTACCAAACGGATAAGCAGAACAACTTTTACCGGTTTTACCGAATTAACGGCCTCGATTACAAATATGTTAATAGAATATTGGCTCGAACACTGTCATTCGTATGTGTTTCGACGGTTGCAACTATTTCGTCTTATCTATGCATGTTGCACTCATTTATATGCTGTACGAATAATGTCGGATGAATGTTTTTTTTTTACATTGGAATGAATAAAATGCCGGGTTTTTTTAATTCAAGCTTCCATGTGTTTATAAAGTATTACAAAAAAAAATACATACACATTTTTAAAGACTGCGATAAATTATACGGAATTATGAGGTATGGAAATAAAAAGTCGGGCGACAGCAGTGACGCATGCGTTTTGTTCGTTCTATGCGTTTCATATACTTATCCGCAATCATAACGTGCACACACTATGTAGGAAATGCAATCGCACTTCGTTATCTACGTTATCTAATAACTTCGGGATGGACGGGGGGAGCGACGTTTCCCGGCGTGACTGTCGCTCATTTACTACAAAAGTACTAGTGTTCACGGACAATTTTGATTCGCGCGCAATCCGTCGATTGCGCAATACCCTCATATTATTCATAGCTTTTACGTGTCGCTCTGTATGATGTAGCGTCCTTCATCTTCGGGATAGTTCAACGTTATAGCGGAGACACGGGAACGCCTATCGTCGGAGATCAAGCGCGGCTGATCGATATATTCATTAGGAAGATTTTATGGTTATCGTAAGGATGCTATTATCCGTACGTGTGTAATAAGTATGTAAATTGTCGGTATAATGTTGATGCTGCAGAGGAATAATTAAACTTTTTTTACTATCAACTGTAAATCAGAAAATATGTATTATTTAAAGTATACGTATCGGGATAAAAAAAAAACCAATAATTAACAGTAATTTTCTTTTACACTCTATTACATCTTCAACGTCGTGTACTCGCGACCGTAAATACGACGAAACATAGTCACATAGTGACATTTTTTTCGGCTAAAATGCGTACATCACATTAAACTTTGTCACATCTTAATTAAATTATTTGACCGCGTATAATCGTTTCGAAATTTCAGCTTTACATTTTCATTTTTCTGCATATATATTTTTTTCTTTTGTTGAGTAAACAATAAATAGTATTATGAACCGCTAATTCGGCAGTACACGGTGTTTCTTGTGTCAAAATGATTTTTATCTTTAGGAAATGTACTCGTTACAATGTTGCTGGATGATAACAAAACTTATGCCGTTGATAAATCGATACGATACCATGCGGTAGTCAACCTGCCGATCGCTACTGTAACAGAACTCTGCTACGCCGACCAGTCTTCTATACAGTAGAGGACAGCATCGCCAGAGTTATTTTCGAATACTCTGTAAGTTTTGCGTTCGAGAAATGTCAGATAAACAGTTCGCCAAAAATTGATTTAAACTAAAAAAAAGAAGCACTCGCGTTAAACTGTTGAAAATAAATTATAACTTTTTTTTTGTATATTCGAACGTATCAAAGTAAGTCGAGTTTGCGCTATTTCTTTGGGAATTTGGTGACTAGACTTTGCATGAACAACAATTGCAAGAATACGTTAACCTAAAATAGAAATAAATAGTATTTCATCACTCGCCAATTCGGTAAAACGACTTTGACACAATGGCACAACCCGTGAAATACAATTCTGTTGCCGAAAAATGAATCTAAGAACTTCGACTACTGTTGCGTCGAATATTCATTGTTTCTCTTTTTTCGAGCAAATAAGAGAATCTCTCGGACATAACCTCTAAATTTCGGTCTGTTCACGTATTTTCGCTTCCTTCGCTAAGTTCAAAAGGATCGAAATAAATCATTCAGTTTTATTACTTTTTTATACATTCTGTTTTTACTCTTTGGATAAAAAAAAATTGACACAGTCATTTATAGCGAATCACAATTTTTTTTTGTCGTCAGGTACGATGAATGCCGATATATCGAAGAAAATTTTGCAATTCGAATCCTTCGTAAACGACGTTCTGAAAGCTGATCTTGCAAAATTGGCAGAAAAATTGGATGTCAAGAATGAGGAATTGTCGGAATTTTTACAACTGAAGAGCGTCATAAGGACCCTGAAGAGCGAGAGCTCTCCGGAGAATGGTTTCAAAACGAAAGTAGATATAGGAAACAACTTTTTCATGCAAGCGCATGTGGAAGATCCTTCGTTGATCTTACTGGACGTCGGTTTGGGTTATTATGTAGAATTCACGCTGGACGATGCGCTTATTTTAATTGACGTTAGAGTTAAGCTTTTGGAATCGACGATCGAAAATTTACGAACGGAAATTGCGAAAACAAATGCCCACATTAAAGTCATTCTTATTGGTATAAGCGATTTGCAAGGTATGACATAGAATTCCAGCAAATAAAGTACAAAATTTCGCGTTAAATCGACTTTTTATTTTTTGGAATGCAATCGATAAAACTGTAAATAGCTGTATTCACACAATATACATTTTATATAAATCAAATTGTGCGCACAATATTTTACATTGTTTTCTCTTTCCCGACATGAATTCGAAATAATCGCTAAACAAATTCGCTCGGTGCACAAAGGAGATTAACATTCTCACGGTCAATAAATTGGCGTGTATTGCATAATCTATTGTGCGCAATTCTTACACTTTGACTTGTAATTATGTATCTATGCTGGTGACCTATCTCGTCATCATCCGGCGATGCATCATGCCTCTTCAAAGTGTACAGGATGATTAAAGAAACGGCTCATTAATCGCCGTTTTTAAGTTATGACTCGTAACAACCGAACGGTTTGTTTTTTTTTTTTTTTTTTTCTTTAAAGAATAATAATTATCCACTTCTTTCGGACCGTCGAAGATAGTCGCCGTGTCTTATCGAATGTTCGTTTATACACTGTTAAAAAATAAACATAAAATCAATTAAATGATTATGCAGTTTCACGATTACGCTATCGCTACGTAACCAGTGCGAAAATTTTGCTAAATGAGTCTCTGTGTAAAGCTGTTATGAAAACAAAAAAAAATGCTAGAGTGACTCGCAATGCATTCATCCGATATGCAATTCAATGAGTTTGGAAACGGATCTTTACATAATCGCGATTGTCACGCAACGCTTGTTCTCTTGACTTTTCGTTCGATAGATCGGGAACATGGCAATCGAAGATGCCGTTATTTTCATTCGGTGAATAAAATTCGATATTTTTTAATCACATATAATGAAATTTTTCATGATAATAATAATTTTCACTTTTCAGTTTCTGAAATCGACGGTGAACGCGAAAAAATGGTATTAAATTTATGTTCCGTTTTTCAGAATGCGCAGAACGCCCGAGGTGAGGACTATCGATACGAGATCGTGGTACAGGATCGGCCGATCAGTTCGAAATTACGAACCAACGTGTTGTTTTCGTCTCGAGACATCAATATCATCGTTAACGATATTGTATAATTTTCCGAGATAATTTAAAGCATCTTAGAGCGTTGCATATCCGATAATTCGCGAACGCGTCGAGTACTAAAATTTCTTATTCCCTCGTCAAAGTGTTTCCTCAATAGCCTTTGATAAATTTTTAACTCGATCACTTATGCAGCAACGGAAAAGTAGCTTCCATAGCACTTTTCGCCCCCTTCGATCTCTTCCTTTAACTTTGCATCTTGTGCATTCTGTGACCAAGTCAAGCAGACGTCGAGGCGTATAACGTCATAGTTAAGGGTATGTGAGCTTCGCTTGGAGTGTTTGCCTGTATGCTTATGAATACATTAAAGTTCCCCTGTTGGTATCCCTCTACTTCGTAGGCTCATTGCCTTTCCGGGCTTTCGAAGGTGTTTCTAGAATCTCTGAAGAGCTCAAACAGTCTCCGCGGCTTCGGCTTTAATCAAAAAGGGCGATGGATCAGATCTTAAAATGGAATTAACTTAAAAAAAAAATTATACAATATCACTTGTTCGATGGACAACGAATTCTCCATAATTTTTCCATTTTTTTCTCTTTCTTTTCGGTGATTTTAAATTATACTTATTGTCAATGAATATCGTGAATATTACAGCACTGTGACTCACAAGATGCAAAGTTAACCACAAGAGTTCTTATAGCTTTTCTAATAACCTTGATATACCGAAAAAAGACATATTTCCCTTTAACTTTCTTGAAAATATAACAGCCAAGAAAACGGCTCAGTTATTTGAAAATCGCCGCGCGAAGGGATTCACGAAAAGCGAAGTCTGTTTTACCGAGAAAGGGTAACAAGCGGCAAGCGGCAGTAGGCACCGGTAGAATCCATATTTCCGACTGCCTACGCGTTAGACATCCGCGACGTGGTGTACACGAAGCAGAGAAATGTTTTATCGAGGATAGAAAAATGTATCGACCTTTTCGCTAATATTGGACCGTAACATAGCGGTCTCTGGCGCTGAAGTTGAAACTATACGTATTAAGAATCGAAAACCCTGTGAACCAAGACGCGTTTAAATTCTTCTGTTTTAACTCGATTACTTTTACGAATTACTCGCTTTCTCGCTTCGAATAATAATTGTTCCATTAACCAGAAACACGGTATATCGCTATCGTTGATTCCGCAAGATTTCAATCAGCGAATGTTCAACGTCACGACAAACATTATTAATAATTTATTGCCTCATAAAGCATTGAAGTAATTGGAAAAATTATAAATTCAATATTGAACCTAAAGATCCAATAAATTCGTTATAATTAATTCGATTTCGACGGAAAATAATTGTGTTGCGGGGCAACGAAATAACATTACGTGAATATTAATTTCTCTAACGCCATAAAATCACACGATTCTTTGTTTATAACATTCCTGATACGGGTCATCGGTACAATAATAATTTAATCGTCAGACGCGAATAATCATTCGTTACAGCTTCCCTCTGTTCTCGTAACTCTCGCGATTGAAGAGTCGTATATAACTCGTTATTCTGTAGCGACAAAGTGTCCCCATTTGTCACTGGGTTTCGGTCTCGTGGCAGAAGAGAGACAACGGGCAGACGTACGTTACATGCATACGAGGTGTTCGCGGCTAATCCCGATTCTAATGACAGCACACTGGGAAGCCTTATATATCGGCGCTGGCCGCGTGTAGTAACTGTCTCAACCATAGACGGCCACCGGCATTGAAATCCGGGCTGATGGCACCCCTATGCGCACAGATTCACTTTTACGAAAAATTCTATAAAAAATTGCGGAACACTAAATCAAAATTTGCACACTAAATAATTTTAACAAAATTCTTCGTCCGATATAATAAATCGATAAAAAATATTTTTGTTATCTGTGACCCCGTATTCGCGACTCGCACCTTCGGTCGATAATAACAGGATATCAATGATAACATTGGATAAAATAATCTTGCAGTAGTCGATGCAGCAGCCAATGTTGTAAAAATAAAAATTCAACGTTTTCGCGTCGATTGATTAAATCGATGGAGAAGCAATAAACTTGTGAGTGAGTTGCTTAGGGGTTGGAATTATTTAGCCGGGGGGCCTCCAGGTGAACGTCGACGGCACTGCACCTAAGCCCCTGCCGGGGGTGCTTGCCCTGTGGATGAGCGTAACTTGAACAGTAGACCATCGCCCTGAAAGACAGTCGTCGGTGTTCGGTGCGGTACGGTACGGTCAACTATCCTGCGCAACTGCGGCATTTTATCTTTGTAACAGAAGGAAGAAAAAACAAAAAAAAAAAAAACGTTAAAAATTAATTCATCATAGAGACAAAAATAAAAAATAACAAAACGATCGACGACAGAAACGAGTCGATAAACGACGAATAATAGCGATACGTAAAGGTGTTTGCACAGTTTTATATTGCGTAAAAGTTCGCCGTTGAAGCGCAACGTTGTGGTAATCGTATCGATCGTAAGCGCCATAAACCGGCGTCGCGCGTGACTTTCGCCGCTCAGCGCGGACCCTGGCACTGCTCAAGGAATTTAAATGTGCAGCACGAGAGGTGAGGGCCTCGAAATAAACCCTTAATATCTGTATCGCGAATTGCGTGTAACACTATATCGCCGCCTTTTGCTCTAATCAGTTTTCGAAAATTCGAAAGTGTATCGGAGTTTCGAAACTCGACGTATGAAGCACTACGTAGGGGTTCGTTAACGAAACAGGCGCGGTAGGATGTGCAGCCTGTGGGAGGGGTGGGAAATGGGTGAGAGGATTGCTGCGGAGCGCGTTAGCCGTTTGATCAACGGGACGAAAACATCTACGTGGGGAATTTTATACCTGTGAGACGGAATACCGAAAAGGAAGTAACGACTGCGTTTCCACGAAGTAGATATCGAATTCCTAGTTAAAGTTCCGGTACACACAGCAGGTGGTCCACGACTGTGTCTACAACGTTATATCACGGAGAGGACGCTGCTCGCGAGAGAGAGAGAAAGAGAGACGACAGAGGAACAGATAGATGGATAGGATAGATAGAGAGTCCTGCGCCGCTATCGAACTGTGGCTCGATCAACTATTTACCCTCCAGCGTATCACACAGACCGCCGTTGCGAATCTGCACTATCGATTTTTCAACCCCTTCTCTCAACTCTACTCCCATTTACAAATCACTATAGTATCACTATGTATACAAGCTTCGTACCATTGCATGCGACCCTACGAGCAATCTCTCTCGTGCTCTGTATATATATATATATATATACATATATATGTATGTATACACACCATACAAGTTTCTCTCTCTCTTTTGCTTCTTGCAGGTATACTATCGTCAGGTAAAGGAAGCTAACATCCGGATACGAGTTCAGTAAGGCCTTAGTACAGTGACGAGGACTCTTTAACTCGGATGTGACTCTGCACTGTACATTGTATATTATTATAAGTGTTTAAGCATAATAATAATAATAATTATATAATAGTTCGATGACATGGATAAATCGGTGTTAAAATTTTGGTAATAATGAAAGTTCACGTTTGCATATAAAACTTTTTTTTTCTCGGGATTATTATTATTATCATTTTTTTCTTTTTGTCATCTTCCGCGAATCGCGATATCAATGAATCGCCTGTCGGGGTCAGAGCTCACCTCGGAATTAACGAACCAGGAGTGATCATCTCGTTTGTCAGTCAGACTGATTGCTAATTATCGAGTAAACCCTCGAACCCATCGCCGATCCCTCTCAGCTCGACGGAGACAACGACCACGCGGAGGGATGCTTTTTTTTTCTTTTTTTTTTTCTTTTTTTCGCGTATATCACCGGTATCACCGTCGCTCCTCATCAGCACACCGAGGCATCCGCAAAGCAGAATGCTTGCCGCACTTTGCGAGATAACGACGCTCCATGATAAATGCTTGATACGCGCCGGGTCTCATGCCCCTCTTTTCTATCACGCTTTGTCTTCTCTTTTTGCCTCATTTACGCCGCCGCTGCTCCCCATTTGTAATTAAAAGAGATAAAGCGCCGCTGTGATGGATAGGCTAAGGCTTGAGCATTCAGCCCTTAAATTATGAGTAGCCTGACGGACGTATAGCGTAATAACGAAACGCAAACCGCGCCATCAACTGTCGACACCCATACGTCGTAAAGTTGAATTAAAATTCCGAGAGTTAAAAATATCGTAGGACTGCAGAGGGAGAGGGAAAAATGGATCACGTATCGGTCATCAACGATATATCGAACATTCACAAGGTAACAAATTGAACAAATTGTCAAAGTATACTGTCGTTAAAGTTTCAACTTCCTTCGTATCAACGGGTATAAAGAGATGTATAAATATACATATATACGGATGCGTTATCGTGTCGGTTTGCGGGTCAAGGACAATTTTACGATGCGAAGACCTTGGCACACTTGAGAAAATTACTCCTTTACACGCCTAATTTAAATTTGCAAGCAGCTAAAAATATCGATTAATATAACGGATCGTTGTGTCAATGACTGAGGCATTACCCACACGTGCAGCCAAACAATCGCTTCACGCCTTCCGTTGGGTATTATAAAGAGAAAGGGGAGGGGGGGGGGAGAAGAATTACGCTCTCCACTTTGTTCGCCGCGTTTGAACTTTATGAAGCTGCGATACCAATGACGATCGTTGAACTCAACTGGCATAAAAGAAATTGTACACTTGGCATTTGAGGGGCTTGTGCGTTCCATTGATACATTGATAAGTCTCGAAGGGAGGGGGAAAAAAAATAATAATTCCGAAGAATGACTGGTGGGAAAGTCGAGTAAAAATGGGATCATCCGCGTGCAGTGCGTATCTGGGAGGAAAGTCGGGTAGTAACGAATCACGACGATAGTTCTTGTTGCAACTGTACGAAATATCTGGTGGTACGTTTCGGCTGTTCTTTTTTTATATTCATTAGCGTTTCATTAACAGAGAAAACAGAAAAAAATAATACACCGATAAAGTGTTCAGTGTATTTAATTTTCTCGTGTTTAAAGATCGGATTTATTTAATGTTAATTGACTTTCGATAAAAAAGAAAGATACCGATAAATATTCATTGTAATTGCGACATTGCCATTCCGGACTAACGCTTTGAAAAGCCAATAAAAACCGTGTAGTTTGTGATACTTAATGACCGGGTAATACGTATATTTCTTCTTTACGCTCGCATTCAATCACTGCGCTATCTTATCGGTGTCGCATAGTAAATTATACCGCGAAACGATTCGATTCACTTTTCACGTCACTTTTAGTAATTGAAGCAAAGTTATTTGACATCGTTACTAATGTGAAAAACAAAGGAAAAATGAATTATTCCTATCTGTAATGAAGACCTTTAGTGCGATGTAATTAATACATAGTGTGCGTTAAAAAAAATTTAAATATAAACAAAATTGTGATTTCGCAGAGCGGGTCGTTCACGCCGCGTCACAATTAGTGATTTATCGTTGCCTTCGCGCGATAGCCTTGGTTTTGTTTTTCTTGCATACTGATAATTCGATTCCGGTAAAGCACGGTAACCGATAACGCGTACTACAACGATATGTAAACCGCGACATTAATGGGGTCTAAGAAATACCGGGTCTCTCGTCTATGACTGTGCGCGAACGTGAAACGCGAGTTCGCGTTTGCTTGCCGAACGTGTTCCAAAGGGTCATAACGAGATTGTCCCAATGTCCCAACCATCACACGTTGAAACGTCGATTCGCCGTTCTCATTCATACCGCGGTAGGAAACGTGAGGCAAAGATCTCTTTTGCGATAGACGGTCCACACTCGACGCCACGGTGTGTACCCATATTACGAGAGTGAGTCTGCAACCTGCTTTGTGCTTTGTGTATCTCGCTCTTTCTTGCTTCATCTCTTTGTCATACAAGATCTACTGTGACTACATCCGCTAACTTTAATTCTGTAATCCGTTAACTCTAGTCACTTCGTCGGTCAGTAGACGTGAGTCGTCCGTGGAAGCAACTCGTGTATACGCGAGAACGATTTTTTTTTTCGATCGTGTGGTATTGTCGTGCATGCTGGGACACGTGAAAAAAAAAAAGAAAAAAAAAAAAAAAAAAAAAAAACACGTGGCGCGTAACGATAGGACAAATTTCGATAAGTTGACCCCGATAGACCGAATTCTTTCAATTTGTTTTCGCTACAGGACATGGGGCCCGCAGAGGCGTATCACTACCTCATAGAGGAAATATCGGGTAAGAAGAATTTTTTCTTTTTTTTTTTCGTAACTTTTATCATTTTTTTTTTTTCATGTTTTTTTCACTTTGCATACTTGTTTTGCTGGTCAACAGATCCCAGGGTGGCTGATTGGCCTCTGATGGGCAGTCCGTTTCCCGTGGCAACGATACTTGTCGCCTATCTCGCCTTCGTCCTTTACCTCGGCCCGATGTACATGAGAAATCGTCAACCTTATTCCCTTCACAAAGTTATGATATGCTACAACGTGTTCGTCGTTTTTGCCAGCGGTGCAGTTTTTTACGGGGTGAGCTATATAATGCAGTCATATTTTTTTTTTTTTTTATCGAATACTGCATGGAAAGATGTACGACGATAAGAGAAAAAAATATATATACTATATGCTTGTCGACGATACTTTCAGCTGCTGACGTCGGGCTTCACAACGAATCTCTCGTGGGGATGCGAATCTGTCGATTATTCATCCAGCGCCGAGGGTATGAGTGTGAGTATTGCCAATACAATATTATATTCTGTCGTGAAACAGTCGGTTCTAATTTAATTTCTCTCGGTTGTCTGATTAAAAAAAAATGCTCCACCGAGTCATCGACTATGCAAGAAACTCGTGTATTCATTGATTAAAATAATGAATATTTACCGAGTATCGTGCTGTAAATTGCTCGATGCTGCAATTTTATTTTTTATCGTGATGAAGATAAGGAGCTATTGATGTACTGAATAACCAGGGAATTAATCATATAATCGTTAAAAAGTCATCGTGTGGGAATAATACATTATAAAATCGATCCACATTCGGTTCACAGTGATGTTTGCATTAGCGGAAACAATACTGGGAACAGAAAAAAAAATATGTCGAATTCAATTTGAATACTTGAATCATTTTTTAGTCATATATCTTACAATTATATCATTCAAAACGCATTTTATCTTCATAATTGTACAATCTTACAATCTCGTAATTGCAATCGCAATCTCAGTAGTACCCGAGACGGGAGCATATTATGTTGGTATTATTCCATTTTCGGTGTAAGATATGCAATATTTTAACCCTAAAACACCATACATTGCTCGGCTGAACCCGCAGTTTCAAGAAAATCTCGAATTTCAAAGACTGTCGTTTTGAATCCTTTTGTAAAAAGTGTGACTTCTATGATTTTTACTCTATCAATATCGCGCATCAACGAACATCTTTTTTATACGTTGGCGTTTTGATTTAACTATAATTCAGTAAAAAGTAGAAATTCAGTAGAAATATTGATTTTTACAAAGATTCGCAATGACGAAAACAGCGGGTCTCCCAGATGCATGTGCGGCGGTAAAAAAGTGCAAAGATACGCGTGGCATTCTCGGGATAAAATCTTTTCCGCCTTTACAATAATAGATCTATCATTTTTTTAAATGCTTGTCGATACTGCGATTATAGAATGATAAATAATCGATTTATTACCGCATCTGAACTAATCTAATGTCTCGTAAACTACAGATGGCCCGATGGGTCTGGTGGCTGTTGCTTCTTAAGTTGTGCGAACTCTGCGACACGGTAATCTTTGTTCTCCGCAAGAAATACAAACAGTCATCCTTCCTGCACATCTATCACCACGTCACTACCGTTAGCTTAGCGTGGATTGCCTGCAAATACACTCCAGGTAATTGGTCACAAGACGATGATTTTTCCTTACAAATCCTTGCCGTGCCAACTTCGGCTTATTATTAATATATTATCGATTATTTCAGGTGGCATGTGGACCTTCATTATGATGCCGAATTGCATCGTTCACGTTATCATGTACACTTACTATCTACTCGCTTGTCTGGGACCGGAGATGCAGAACAGAATCTCGCGGTGGAAATCGTATCTGACGATGCTGCAGATGGTGAGTGAATGCAATTTATTTTAAACGATTAAATAAATAAAATTTTATGCGCAAAATTCGATTGTTTTTGGTGAAGGATTTAACATCCGGACAGAGTAAAAGGATTTACCATCAGTCCATTATCTTTGGAAGATCTCATCAATTCTATCCTTCTGTTTAGCGATCGAGAGGCAACGTTTTCGTACTCGTGGTATATCACAATCGCCGCAATTTGCACGATATCACTTGTTTAGTATTAAAAAAAAAAACGTTTTTTTTTTCTATGATAATGCGCTGTAAATCAACGAACACAAAAAAAATTATTTTTCTCATTGTTAAATTGTAAAAAAAAAATATCTTTGTCGTATTAATGTGCATTAACGTCGATTTTTTGCGTACTTTAGTAATTACAATTTTCGTTATTGTTTTTGTATTTGCAGATTCAGTTTGTCGTGATGGTGCTGCATACATCGCAGGCGCTGATGCCTTCCTGCGAGCCGAATCTCAAACCACTCGCCTACATCTACATGTTTCACGTAGTCGTTATATTCTACATGTTTTGGGACTTTTACAAAAAATCTTATCTCAACAAGAAGAAAGCGTGAAACACCGTGATGGTCCTAATATTTTTCAAGCCTAATTTTTGTACTTTTTATTGTTCGTAAAAGCCGCGATGCATCGATATTGATCGACTGACGATTGGACACGGTCGACAGTTTAACTAATCAATTTGTGTGGTGTACGTTAATTCGCCCTCTTCCCCGTGGCCTCCGATCAACTGTTAAGGGTGGAATCCATAGTTAAAGCGATGCTACGCAGAGATACGCTACGTTAAACTTTAATTGTTGCATCGATGTAACAACGGTGAAAATTTGATACAGCGTAGTTTAGCGTAGCTGTGCATATCCTCTGTCTGCAACCTTCGCGAATTGTACAGTTTAACTTCGACTATATTAATTAATAAAAAAAAAATTTAATTTTTTTTTTTTTTTTTTTTTTTTTTTTCGTTTATAAGAGATGAATTGTCTTCGAGCAAAAAAAAATATTGATTATTTTTTGCATATACTTTGTTAGCCGATTAAAAAAATTTCACAAGTTCCGTGTTTATCGAGAGTTATGAATATTGCAAAAGTGTTTCCTTTGTTATCAAAATTGCGTCAGTTTGTAATACCACAGATTGACGTATCCGTCGGAATTATGGGAAATCTTATTAACGAAATTTAAACATTGTTTTTTATCTTTACTTTGCGCGCAAACTCCGCGGCGCACATTGTGTGCAACGAACGACCTGAAATGACCCGATGATAAAAATGCAGGACGAGGGAAGTGCGACGGGGAGGTAAAGTCGGGCGGATAGAATGGTCTCGTTGCAACAGTGCTGGGGTTCCGACATAGAAATTAGCATAGCGGATTAGTGTGTCCGTCGCTTTAAGTCGACACGCATGGCTGCGCGCCGATAAGACTTTATTAACGCGTTGGGGTATTTATCCTCCCTCGACGGATCGTGGCCGTCTCTACTGCGCGCACGGGTTCCCTGCCAGTAGTAAAGCTTCGCGCACGGTCAGCCAACCCCCGAACATCACTCCCGCCGCAACCGAAAAAGGGACGAAACTACCCAACGATTTACAGTACTCTATATTCGCAAGGGAAGCACCGCGAAACGATTTTGAATAAGTAATATTAAACATAATTTCTCGTTGGAACGCATATATCACTCTCTATAATTCGTCCGTATAAATATCGCATGTATAACGAGGTGAACGCTTAGCTAGACGCTGATTTATCACACGATTCACTACGTGTCCTATAAAAATAACGAAATTTTCGTGATAATGAAACCGAACCGCAGAACGATTGTACGAAAGGTAAATTTCAACTTCAAATTAGCCGCCGTCTACTTAGTCAGGGTCGCGTCTCTGACAATGACTGGCGTCCGAGAGTCGTTGTAAAAGTAAGCAAATTCATGACATACCGTCGCCGGGGAAAAAAACACGACGTGGATAGGTTGTGAGGTCCGATTGTTTTATGCAAAATTTATTTAACACGGTTCTGTTATTTTTTCCATGCGAAAATGCTTGACGTTTGACCGAAGCTATTTTTACGCAGACAAGAAAAATATAGTGTGGGACTTCGAAAGCTTTGCGCAACTTTTTGTATAGATATAGCGGTACTACGCGTTATACATGCGATATTTTAATTAATTAACGTCGAGACGTTACCCCTCGCGGAGTGTGTTTCGAAATATTTTTTCATTATATTATCAGTACCGGCTGTAGCCGACAGTTATTTTTTCTAAAGTATATTTGCGAGCAGACTAAGTGAAACTGGAATGAGTATTAGATTTTTGCTCTTGTGTAATGAAAATTTTATCGATTTTTTGGAAAATGCATAGGCAAAGTACATCGATAATGGGAAAGCGGATAATTAAAATTATTTGAAAAAATTCGCTGACTATATTTTGTATTGGATTATTGACATGGAAAGTAACAGTTGTACATCGATTTGTCAAGTGACTCGGAATTTTTTAAAATTCTCCTATTCTCGGTGAACGAACGAACAATTTTTGTAACAATATCGTTATTACCTATTCTTTGTGTTACAGCCGCATGTAGTATATTACTCTCGTAATGACGAGAAGATAGCGAATCTTTCCTCGAGAAACTTTAGGTCGGTTAAAATGTATGAACTTATGGTACCTTATCGCAAAGTTACGAGGTTTCGTGGAGAGTTTAGATGCGTTTAAAAATTTAAACCCGCCACGCTTGCCGGTGTAACGTCAATGGCCACAAAGTAGAGTTCAGATAAGATCCCTCGAGACTAAGACTCTCGGAGTGTCCATGAACGACCTTTTCTTTCGTGGCTTCCTGTATATACATATCACTCTCTACAATGTGTATATCCACAAGTACAACAAGTAGCTTGGCGCAACAGAGCTCTCGAACATAAAGCCGTGTAAAGCAAAACTTATTTCTTTCGCGAACGAATCCATCAAACAATAGACTATTAGTATCGCCAATCGAATTTTTCCTACGATTCGTTCGATCCGCAATTTCGGAAATTATACATGGAAAGAAGGATCTACTAGAAATTACTATGTCATCTGGTAAAATTCTACGGTGGCGCTACCTGTGACGAAAATACTCGATATTATGAGGATTTT
This sequence comes from Cryptus armator, assembly GCA_963971235.1. Lineage (NCBI taxonomy): Eukaryota > Metazoa > Arthropoda > Insecta > Hymenoptera > Ichneumonidae > Cryptus > Cryptus armator. Next base: position 8,785,892 of record OZ020240.1, read on the forward strand.
TACCATATTTATCGGGATTTTTACAATATTCTATGGTAAAAGTTCGCATAGTTCTCGTAATTTTCAACAGGTGGCGTCATTGACTCCGTACTACCAGAAATTTACGATATTTTTTACTAGATATATGGTAAATTGTATCAGATCGTCCTCTCCGTGTAGTCAACCCGATCTATAAGATAAGAAATACGCGCAAACCGCAGCCTCTGCGCGTTTTTCCTGCTACAAATCACGACTCGTCAATTAATCGACAATTATAGAGTGATGGTAGTAAATATGCGTAGGAAAGGGGTGTTACGGCGAAACCCACGCGTGCAGAAATTGCAATTGCATGCGACAATACGGTACGAGCAGCCGTGTCGCTGGCAGCGGGTGCGCATTTTTTGTTCTCCTCTTTCTCCTCTCGGTCCAAAGAGAAAAGAAAAAAAAAGAAAACAAAAATTTTAATCCTCGATGGCATCGGCCAATTGCACGAAATTTATAAAGCGACCGTTTGGCGTCCGTGGGCGATGGGGGTTCGGATATGGGAGGAGTGCTCACGCTTGTGAGTCTTCGAAGCACTACTACTACTACTACTACTACTACTAATACCTACCACTACTATTACGGTACGATCTCCCCGATACGACGTAATTGCGCGCTTAAATATTGTCGTCTGCTGTGAATGGCGATAGCGTTAGATATAGAGTATATAATACCCTACCGTCGGGCTCGGCGAGTCGGCGCACCAAAAGCCCCGCAGGCTCTCGCCCCGATCTCGGACATCCTCTCCCGAACAGCCCTCGAATTATCGTTTCGATTCGCCCGGACCTCGTGCAGTTCCCATGCCCACCCCTCGGGTCTATACACGAATGGATTATGACAACGACGCTACTGGCTTTTCGATTCTCGGAACAAAGTGTACCACTGAGAATTTTCAGTCGGTATACCCAAACTATACTACGGTAAAAGCTTTATAGGACTTTCGGTCTTTATCCCGGGCTTTCATACGTTCGACATTCGCACTTTCCATTATTATTCGATTTTCATCTATTCGCGTTCGTTACACCGTTCTTATTATGTTTCAATTATCGCTGAGCCTCTATACAGTAACTGGATAATTTTTAATCTCGTGCAATTCATTCCCACATATCGTTTTTCGCTGTTTTTTTTTTTTTTTCATTTTTTCTCTTCTAACTTTTTAATTCGATTTTTCGAATTAAAAACTTCGAACTTTTTAATGATACGCGAGTATAATCGTCATGATTGCTCGACCCTTGAATATAGATAACTCAAAAATTAATAATGAAATAAAAAAATTATTTTTTTTTGGAAATTTTCCGTAAATATCTGATTATTAGTATTTTATTATCGATATTTTTCTACCACATAGTTATTGAGTCGCAGTTCTTTTCTCCGCCATTCTATTTCATCTCTTCGTGTTGTTTTCACTATTGAAAACGCCTTATCCTCTGTTGTTCGATTTTGAAAATCTTCGTTGTTATATATCTATAACAATCGGGTGATAGCGCAGCTTTCGCGAAAGCTTCTTAATGACGTCGCGCGCCGAGTGGTAGGAAAAGTTTTGCGAATTTGGAACAGTCGAGCCGCGAGAATCGGGACGCGAGAGAACGGGTTGAAAGAGAGACTCATTTAACCCCCGAACTAGCGGTAATGGAGCGTAGGGGGTGAGAGTTTATGCTTGCCGTAAATACAGGGATGTAGGAGGCGCGGATAGGAGTTCCAACTCTCATGTTCTCATCCGCTCTTCCTCCTGACAATTTTCGCAGGTGCGAGTAAGAGACTTAGTCGTATATTAACAATCCATTCCGGTGCACTCACCGAGCTTCGCGCGGAACAGGAGCTGTCGTTTTGAATTTTATCATTTCACCGACTAACTTTTCCTGCTTCGTCCTTTACAATGTAATAACTGATATAAAATAAATTATATCTGGTGTAAAGAGGTATTGTAGACAAACATAATTGTTATCGCTTCAATTCGAAGGATTGTACCTCAATCACCAATCTGCTTTTCCCGTCTTCATCTCTATTATCCCCCATTTAATTATACATACTTTTAAGCATTTTCCGCATGAAGTAAGGTAGGAATACTCTATTTCAGGTGCAAGAGAGCACCATGACGATATATATAGAGTAGGAAAAGTGCTGGAGCGAGGTAAGGAACGTATAAACGACGAGGGCACGCTGAGGTTCCCACGAGAGAGAGTGGTTTAATTAATTGAACTTAATTTGAATTTAATTCAATTTCCTCGCACCGTTGCCGAGACTCTTCTTCGCATTACACTCGGCGTTGTGTACTATAGATCTCATTCATTCGCCATTTACGAACACTCGGAAGAAATTCACTTCACGATTTCTCAACCTGTTTCCGTCGGAGCATTCAGCAACAACATTTCAGTTGTTCAATTTGTGAAAATAAGGATGAAGGAGCAATGGAAGTATATTGAGAATTTCTCATGTGTTGAGTGTACGAGAGCAGCGTCGATGCTTGACAATGCCACGAATTGAATTCGTTTCGTGGTGAAACCAACGGCTGAGAGGAAGAGAGGAGAACGACAGGCAGCCGGAAAAATAATCTCCCCCGAGGATGGATCCCGTGCGAAAACTTTGAATATTTTCAAACCAACCGCGCACTCGAATTTTGCACACTTCCTCGCTCTTTGTCGGCCACTTTTATCTGCGTATTTTTCCAGTTCCCTACCGCGGAGAGATTTTTTTTTACTCTTCAACACTGTTCAATTCATTACAGAATATCGATGAAACGGCTGTCCGCGCGTAAAAACCCGGGAACACTCCCGATGGATTTGGTTAGAACATTGCAGAGGCGTAGCGAATGTTTTTTCCCTCCCAATATTACATGTTAAGCGGTACAGAGATGCTGTTTATAAAAAATAACAAAAGCTTTTATTTTTTTTTTAAATAAAGGATTCCGTGATAAAAAAACAATAGAAAACATAAAAACGGAGAAATATCACGAAGGAAATATTACTAAACAAAAGCTGATAAAACAAAAACAATTTCATGATGTTGTTGAATCGGAACAATGCTTCAGATTTCGAAACATCAGTTTCTGTATTCGTTAGTTGCATGAAACAAAAGAAGAAATAAAAATATCTCGGTAAGCTTTTTTATTCACGAACCCTTCAATAAACGAATATCTGACCTGTTGTTCGATATAGATATGCATGTGCACATCGTGCGGTGTTCGTAGATACGGTTCGAGTAAAATGAATGAAAAAACTGAGTAAATACGATACATAAATCCATAATTAATTATACTCGTCGTTTCATGCAAATTAAATGAGTCAAAGCCACATGCAGACATAACAAACTGCGTCATAACCGCGGAATATACTGTAAGATTATTAGGGGTTTACGGACGAGAGGCGAGGAGCGACACAAACGAGAAAGAGTTGTCAGTGTCAAGGGTCGTGAGAGCAAACGGCGAAGAAACGAGACGAAGTTTTGCAGTTAAGAAAGCTAAGCGAAAAGGCGATGCAACGAGGGGGTGTGGCTGGGGGATGAGAAGGAAATGGCAAAATATAGAAAGCCGTGTCGTGTATCTCAGTGTCGTAGTGGTTTGATGGCTACTTTAGCAATGGCAATCAAGCGACCGACAACGGATCCGTCCGCTAAACTCGCTCGTCCGCCTTCGCTTCATTTTCAATGCAATCGCCTTCGTTGTTTTTTAGTGTCTTCAACAATTTTTCTTCTTTTTCTCAATCCCTCTCGTGTATTTTATTCCATTTGCCCCGATTATTCGACCGTGATTTGAATTTCCGTTGAAAAATCGTGAATATACAGTGTACGAACAACGTAGCGAAAGCCTTGTTTCTCTTTTATTCTTCGGCCCGCGGGCATAAACTATAATCAGATTATGTGATGAGTTAAAGCTCGCTATACAACGTTCGACCCACCCGACTCATTCTCGCGTTGTTCTATGAAAGTATGTACTATATATCCCCAGTTAACTGAACTAAACTGTAAACAAGTTCGTCCACTGGCTAAGCATTCAACGGCAGCATTCAGCTGTCGCGCCCCTTCGTCACCTTTCGTAGTATACAATCTCGCGTTGGAGTACCGAGAGTGGTTTATATAATGCGTACCGCCTCGTTCGTAATATTCGAATAAGCAACAACGAGCGGTGAAAACGACGGATACGTAACTTCCGGGTCGCGACTACGTGCTCGTCGAGAGGAACGACGGAGAGCAAAGAGGCAGCCAAGTGGCCTGGGGTGTCCCCAGGGGAAGTTACACGGGGGTGTAACCTCTAATGCCTGTACGATAATCGGATTACGGGGGTTAATGTACATTGAATTAAAATTCACGCCGTCCACCGGTATAGTGCCTCGGGGTCGGACGCGATGTTGAAAAACAATTTCATCCCCCTGTACATAGATATACGTATACCCCGCCGGTATTATCACGGTGGCTCGTGCGCGTCTCGCTTTTTCTTGTTGCTCCTCTCTTCGCGCTTATTTCTCTCTCTCTCTCTCTCTCTCTTTCTCTATTCCGCATCTTTCAGTTCACTGTGGGGTTTCGTCTCTTTCGCACTCAGGATCTCGCGCGTTAGCGCCAGGTGGCGATAAAGGTGCTACGCGTGCCTCGATGGAGTTGGTGCCGTTGATGGTACTACGGCTAATGAGGGAGAGCTTAGAGTGTAATGTCGTTATAATAAGTAGGTGGGTGGATATAGTCCATGGGTTGTGTTTTATAGCTTCGATAGCAGAGTTTACGTATACGGTATTCTGTATACCCACCCTCCTCCGCCACTTTGCCTCATTTCAATGTCTTAAGTCGCGATCGAACGTCCTTCTTCCTTCGAGGTATTATAGTTGCTGCTATTTCTCGTACCCTTCCCTTCCTGTTCTTCTTCCTCGCTTGGCACTTGAGAATCCCCGAGGACTTGGAATGTCCCAGCGGACGTTAAGTGACTCGAAGTGGAAGTCAGATAGGAGGCTTTATTGCCATCGGCCAAGACCGCCCGCAGTGTGCCTCTTCACTACTATTCGACTAATACTGAGAAATTCTACTCAGCGCATTGCAGTTGTACCCGGAGATTCCGTGTAAAGGTATACGAATCTCCGCGTCGTTACGCTATAGTACCCAGTTATCCATCCGAGCAGACCGCGGAGTCCTCGACGCTGGAGAAGACAAGAGTCGCATCGGGCTATGACGGTGTGCAAGATACGCCCCGCGAAGCGAGGAAACGCGATAAAGAGAAAGATAAAACAAATTCCTTCTAGCAACGCTATTTTCTACCCCTTATAATTTCTCCGCAACTTCGTCTCTCGTTGTACTCACTAATTTTTATTTGTCTTTGGCTGCTTTAAACTCCCGTATTTTACCTGTTATCAAACAACATCTCTCTGATTCATTCCGTCGTGTGCAAAAAACTTTTTTTTATAAAGCGTGAGATATTAAGCTTTAGATTATCGTTGTATCGCGATCTTTGAAAAATTTCTTTTATTCGATTAATTTCACTCGAAGCTCGGATCACGAAGAAATTTAATCGTATCTTTTATTTGATTTTTTTTGTAAAATGTATGTCTATGCGCATGTGGTTGGAACGATCGCACGGCCCATACTAATTCTCTCGAACGGTTACAACCCTCGGAAATTCAAGAGATATCGTACCGACAGACCGACTTCCTTAAGTCGACCGCGAAACTTCGAGAAGTCGGAAGAGGGGAAAAAAGAACTAGAGCCTTCGAGGGAGGCTTCTGGTAAGACTCTATCTTCCCGGTGATCCTGTTCCCCCGAAATCCTGTAACACTTTGTTCTACAACCGACGATTAAGAGACATAGATGTCTACGTGACCGGAGATACAGATGTTTCTCGGTGAGAGGGGTAAACCGGAAAGCTTAACGGATGCTCACTCTTTTTCGGAAACATTCAGTGTTGCAAGCTTGGAAAAGCGAGCTGAAAGTTCGGGTTTACCGAAAGAAGGTGGCGAAGAAAAAGAGAGAGAAACGAGAGGTGTTGAAAGTCAGTTCACTCCTGTCACCGCACTTCCAACGTTTGTATCTATTCGCCCACTTTCACAGTAGGCAGCGCGTAACGGGAAAAAATCGTTTATTTTTTTTCGTTCATTTTCTCATGCTGCCGCGCCTTCGGCAACATTTTTCTCGAGCCGTTATTCCCCGAGCGTATAATACCTGCAAGTTCGTTGCACGTGAGTTGAATACCGATGGCAACGACAAAGATCATCAGCAGTTGGTGCAGAAGTTTCACTCCGGATGACGTGGGCATCCCACGCCGGAGGGGTTGACAGTCGCGTGACGATGCGTTCCCCTAGCGGGATAACATATACTCGGTATACACACATACTTTTGCGCGTAACATCTTTCACTTGCGTCCGAAGACACGGAAACGTTGCTAAACCGGGATCAATGGCACCTTGTCACACGAGAGGAAAAATAAGCTTTCCCCGTATGTTACGTCAAATTTTTATTTCAATTTCTCCCAGCGTATCCATCTTTCACTCGAGCTTTGTATGTTATATTTCTATATAGCCATTTATTTTCTACCCGATAGCTTCAAAAAACGGAAACGCATAAGAAAAATTGACTCTGCATGAGATCTCTCTATGTTAGCGAAGTGAATAGCCACTCAGTGTCCCCCGGTGTAGAATACGAGGATAGTGAACTTCTGTTTATCAACGGACAATATGAAACGTCAACCCCTGAATGCGCTTATCGCGTAATCCTGAGCGCGTTGCACGCGAAGTTCTATCAGATCAACACATTCAACGGAGAAGATACAGCGCTGTGCAGACTGCTGCGGCGATGGATGTATTATCTTACGCTATACCCTATACACGTGCTATTATTGCTACTGCTACTGCTGATGGCGCGGAAGCAGTCACAGAGAAAAGAGAACCCGCGTAGTTCCGGGTCGGTTTGCACAGTTCACGACAACACTTATTACTTGTGCATGAAGACATTGAACAATAAATTTCTTGCAGGCATAATTGTTTCGAGACATCGAATCGTGAGAGAAGGTTAAGGTAGAACTCCGCCAATCCCAACCGTGAATAATTAAGAGATGCAACATAGGGAAAGTTTGGTGGTGGAGAAGAGGGGGCAAAACATGCAACGGCATACCGGATTACTACGATACACGATACAGAGGGATGCACACACAGGACTAAGAATCTCGAGTATAGTGCTTTGTGGGAAACCGTAACAGTTGCGGGAGAGAGTGGATGTTAGGCACTCGAAAGGACGGCTATTGCTGGTGGAATAGAGAGGAATGTACACCACAGGATGTACGATAAGTCAAGCTGCAAAATCCAAAGGTAAAGCAGGCACAAAGTACGGGTGAACACGTTACGTGTGCCAGGGTCGTTTCTATACCAACGAGTCTCAACTGTCTGACGCTCTTTCTCACTTGAGAATTCTTGTTCTCTCGCTCGCAATCATTCCTCTCCATGTTTTCTCTCATTCTACTTCGGTTATCTTTCCTCTGAGTCTGATTCTCTCTCTCTGCTACCCTCTCGCCCTTACTCCCGCCGTTTTAACGTTCTCCTCTCTTGTCGGAGATCCCGCGCATGCCACGCGTAAGTAACATAATAGAAAGCGGAAGGAAGGAAGGAAGGATAAGGTGGGGCCACGGCAAGGATGAGAGTCTCTCCTCCGTTCGTTCAACTATCCTACCCTCGCTCCTCGTTGGGTATGAAGTAACAAAACGGGACTGGCGTCGTGGAACCCTCACCCCTCGTGATATGTCGGGATGGGTGAGACGCTGGCGGCGCTCGTTGGTTGGCAGGGACAGCCGCAGAAACTTGGAAATTTATGAGTACCGGAATGGTAGGGCGCGTGGGAGTGGTGGATTTTCGTTTTCGTGATACCCGTACCCGTCGCTCTCTCTGTGTGTACCGTTGTACATTGCTGATGCCTTCGGCTTTTCTCTTCGGATTATCCGAGCTCGCCGTGCGACTTGTGTATGTACACCCCCCGTGCGAATATGCGGCACGAGTTACCGCATCGGTTGTACGTTCATTCCCGTTCTCGTATACGGACGTGCGAACATAAACTCCGGTATATACGAAGAGATGCGCGGAGACGTTGAACGAGGAACAACACAGGCAGCAACAGCATGCCAATTAATATTTATGGAAGCGCTGTCCCACGGGTGGGGACGATGCCACATCGCATAAACTCCGGTGCACTTCGAGCTATGAAGCTTCACTCCAACCGAAGTTTTCGTATGCTTCGGATCCCGTGACTGCTGATAACGTGCATATGTCTACGCGATACGTCTTACTGTATCTATTGTTCACTGAATGTACAACGGTGGTAGTAGAACACGAGGCTCTTGAGATTTTGGGCAAATGTGCGAAGAATCGCCAACAGGAAAATGTTAGAAATATCCTCTGTTGATCTATTATCTTCATGGAAAATTCACGAAACGAGACCACATAGAATTCCAATCGAAATAGGGTAGAAAAGGCTACAATTTTTATCGTTTTCCCGACAGTTGATTTATATCGATGTACATATACATACATTTTTTTTTTTTTGCTTCTTCTCGTTTTCGGTTAACGTACACACGAGGGAGTGGAGCGACGAAAAAATACAACCTCGACCGAAACGAAAACTCCCTTGACGGAAATAAAAGTAAATTAAAGCCGGGACCTCGGTGCTTGTTTAAAATGTAACAACCAATTACCGGGTCCCCGGCATTTACGCCGACGGGTTTATAGAGATGGGATGGGAGAGGGAACAGGGCGATCGCGAGTCATCCCTTTCGCGCTCGCTCAGCAGTGAGTATCGAAAAAAGAAAAGGGGTATTCTACAGTTCATTCGTACGTTTTATTCGAATTCGACCTTTTGCCTTTTCACGATCCATTATTTCGAAATGCCGCTTGCAATTTATCAACGGGAAACTAAAGAAAAGTATGGACCTTCGTACAAAGGGGTGTGAGCTGAACGAGTGGTACGGTCGTATCAGAGGAGTGAGTTTCTCATCAGTTTTGTTACAACGTTTCGCCCCTTCGTAGAAGTCAACGGGTTGCGCTTGGGAGCGCGCAATAGCAGAGAGGGTTTCTCCGTTTTTTTTTTTATTTTTTTTATTTAATTCTTTCCCCGTTGAGCTCTAATTTTCCGGCACCTCGACGTTTCTCGTCGTAGAAACATTTGGGTACTCGGCTTCGTTTGTCCTGCCGATTCGCAGCTCAAGCAGGAAGAGAGGACGGGGAGTCCGCGAGCTACCGGGCATTATACGCTTCACGAGCGATTGCCATTTTCCCAGAGGACTGTTACCAGTCTCTGTGCCAACCATGTACAAGCGCGGGCACGGGATATCCGTGTACGCGGCATGAACAAGTTTTTAACGTTTCTGGAACGTTGAATTGCGCCCGAGTGGACGTTTCACGAAGAATCACAGGGGGGGATTTAAAATCCCGGTGCGTTTCCCGCTATGGGTCCCAGCTATTACCCGCGGTCGTTAAATTGTGAATTCGTCCAAGCGAGAGTTCAACAATTTAGTACGCAAGAAGATTATCCACTGTCGTTACACGCCGGACTAGTTATATCTATATCGTAAAATTATAGCGCAAAATTTCTTACTCCTTCACAGACATATAACAAAAAATTAAAATTCTTCGGCAGAGTGGTAGTGGAGCGAAAGATCTAGACGAACTCCGAGAGAAGAGTTCACAAAATAGAATAGTTACTGTGCAAAGAGTACACGACATCGCGATTTGCACTACATCCGCATCGTCTGACCTATAACGGACCAGTTCTACTCGTGTCGCTATAAACCTACTTCGCCATACTCGACGAAGAACCAGTGGATATATGTACGGCAATTTTTCATGCCTCACGGGATGGTTATCTGCGTGAAGCTTTTCCCCACCGAAGACTCTTGAGTACCAGTGAGTGCATCCGCCGCTGTACACTCGAGCTCTCCCTGGATATCTTTTCCTCCTAACCAGCTATTTCTTATCCACTTCTCCTCTTTCTCCTGGTTATCCTTCTTCCTTCATGGCGTCTGCAACCTCTACTCTCTATGTATAGGTAGAATATACGTATAATCCCGAAAGCGGTCACGAGGAATTAGGGAAGAAGGGACTATTTATCAACGTATGCACTACCTCTCGGCGTAGCGTCCTGATGTAATCCACGGGCAACAACGACGGAGCGGTTGCTCGTTCCGTAGCATCTGGAAATGCTGCTTCCAACTATACTGACAAGCCCATTGTTTCGAAGCTCGAAACTGTGCAATACCTCGTCTTCTCGTGTTTGTCCATTGTATCGTGTTTTCGGTGCCCGAGGCCAATATGCAGAATCCCGGGTACGATGTGCACTACGAACCATCTCCAAGCCATCTCCAGTAGTCCGGAGATAGCTCGTGGACCCATCGTTCGCTCGCTGGCTTGGTTCTAGATCTCGAGAACTAGATACAGAAGAAGAACGAGGAGGACGTCACATGAGAGGCAATGCGGTCGTAGGCGACTGTAATTGTTGACGGTACCGATGATGAAAAAAAAAGTGATGCTGAGTTCGATGAAACAGTTTGTGCAATAACAGCATTGTCTTTTTGGCAAAAACGACTCTACGGAGATGGTAATATCAGGCGAATCAGCAATGAGCGTAAGGCACTGAAAGATACGAGACGCTTTGTGACATTACAACCGAAAATATGAGGAAAAGATGCTGAAGTCAGCTACATACTCGAGATGGCGAGGGATTCTAAGTCGGATGAAATTGCTCATAACTCATGTGATCTGTTTGTCCGTTCGTTTAGCTCTATCCTACATGCTTATAGAAGCGAAAAATGGGTACGTAACATGGATATATACTGAATAGCATGGATTATACAAGGCTTATTCCTGTGGGTGCCTAAAGATGCAACGCCTAACACAAGATTCAGGAGAGCTGGTCGCACTACCCACGGAGGACAAGTTTTCCAATTACGAAAGGACAAGGATGACGGAGATCGGCGTTAGGAGGCAAGCATAGTTGCACGCATTGGACGAAGTATATAATTGGAACCAACAGGGAGGTCACTTCCGGTCAGGCCTGTGATGGATCACACGTAACGTCAGCATGTGTACTCACGAGTCCCAATTACATCTTTATCGGAAGGTTCCACGCCGCGCCTCACGGACTCGATACATCATCCCGAAGAACCCTACGCGGTTGGTCGCACGTTTTTCTTTCTTTCTTTTCCTTCGTTCGTCTTGCTTCCGGAAACAACGACAAAAGTTTCGGGGTCAAGCGAAGATTTATGACGACCCTCGGTGGCGCGAAGCGAATCGAGTTAGTTCACCGCTATTGCTACCAAAGACCCTCCCAGTAAGGGCCTCGCGAACAAATCATTTTCTTGCTGCGATTCGTAATCGTAACGAAGCGTGAAAAATCCCGTGAGTGCGTCTCAGTGACACGATATAATTGATTTTACGAACGAAGAAACACATACTCCGCTAACTGTTGCGGCTAAGGAACATACTTACCACCGCCGAATGCCGCAGCTATTATCGCAGCGTTAAAAATAACTCATGGTTCATTTATAATTTAGCCACTGCGGTCTTGGGACGCGCACACGAGCGATGCAGGATATGATACTAGGTTTCGCCATGATCAAACGAGAAACGAAGGTGCTCCAACGTCAAAAACGACCGAGATAAAAAGAAACGAAGTACGCGGCAAGCGACGTTTTAAATTCGAAGAGCTCCTCCGGGTCCATGCATTCGCGATTATAGTTCCCCCAACGTTTGATCGTGGCTTAGGTACCCAGTGGTGCTTGGAGGGAAGTCTCCTATCGCCGCGAAGACTCTACGAGGATACTGATTTTTTCCTGCGGTAGATGCAAGCACCCCTGAAGTAATCTAGACTCTATTGCCGCTATCAGCAACGGCGATCAGAGCTCGCTTGTTTCCCTTTGAGCCAACCGGGTCAACCGACTGCAGTGTCAACACACGCTCTGGAAGACCATCCTATAACCAGCCTGTTCACGATGAGCCTTGGACTCTTCTTCTCTTCCGACGCTTCCACTTCCACTTCCGCACGTACCCCTACGTCTGCCCGTTCCGCTGTATTCTACTTATTCCTCGGATGCAAGCACGTGATACTTCCAACTCTAAGTAGCCAAGCTTTAGCTCAAGCGTGTTCATGCCGGGATTGGCCAATGAGAAACTTTTAGACGCAGAACGGAGGATGGGCCACCCTTTGACAACGAACGAAACCCCCCAGTACCGAATGACCTCGTAGTCGTTCCTCCACGACTTCGCATTCAGCTCTCGCTAAACGAGCGTTAACTTAGAACGGAACTTGACAAACAGCAATATCACGAAAAAATGAAAAATATCACATGGATACGAGCATAGGTCATTTTTTTAATGTCCAAATGAAACTAAAGATGTTTCCAGTATGACTTTGAAGTGAAGCCTATTTTCTTTGTAGTGCACATGCCGCCACCCTCCGCAAAACCTACCATAGTCTCTTTGCAAAATTCACTAACGCTACAGACCCTCCTTGCGACTATAACCTCCGTTCATCCTTCCACAATTCTTTTCGACCAACTATACCCTCCGTTCACCCTCTGAAAATTCTTTTCGCCCTACTGTACCCTTCGATGTCCCAGACTTCCCTTCGCTCCAGTATAGCTTCCGTTGAGTCTACCGAAGTTCACTTCGATAGTCAGTTTTGCAACAAAGCCTCCTGGACCCTCCGTTCAATTACAAATGCATTGCCAATGACGATAATTTATTTTAATATCCAGCAGAATAAAAAAATATCGCGTATGCGGATGAGAGGGCGTAAAGATTTGTAAAAGCGTGATGGTATTACGTAAAAAAATTTGAAAAAAAAGTGTGGAAATTTCTATTCATTGCGTGCAATTCACCTTCAGTTTGATTTTTATTTTTGTTATAGTTTCTACGTCAGATTTCCAAAAAACGTCAAAGATTCTCTAGTCTTATGTATTTATTTATTTAGTGCGGACTTACTTGGTGTAGAGAGTTGGTCGGTGTATACATTTGGTGTAGAGTTGACTTCATATAGACTTGGGAGGCGTAGAGTCGGTCTCCACCTATTATTGTCGCTTCGACAAGATTTTCTCGCAAAGAAGCTTGGAGGCCTTATACGGAGGCTTCATCATTCTTTCTCAGTGCATTCCACTTATTTTGGATTTTCCTATTGCAACGGAGAGTTGCGCTTTTTTTCTTTACAGAAATCGTACTTTTGCCTGTTACAGTGCCGTAACACAGTATGACATCATATAACCTTTGAACTGACGTAGAGGGCGAGTGATGTTGGAAAGGCTGATGGTCTCGAGTGGAGCTGTAACAAGATTGTTCGTAATTGGACCTGGGGGAGAAAATGTGCTCGCGCAAACCTGCAGGCTGGGTAAAAGAACATAGGGCGAAAGTGCCTCGATGCTAGAGGGTAAAATTCATTAACTCAAGCATTCGGTTCGAGAGTATAGGTAATAGTATTTCCAGGACGAATATGCGAGCGTCATGCGCTTTGAGAGTGAGCAAATGGAATGGATTTAATGTCACGAAGATGTAGTACACTCGATGGCGGAACTGAGAACGCGAGTTGCGAGGAATAAGTATATTTTACGAAATTGAATGCATGCATCCATCCTGCCTTTAATCATTCCCTGTACGACTCGGATAATACCCGACTTTTATAACGTCGTACTAAGCGGAACTTAGATCGGGTCCTTGCGGGGACGATGCAAAATAGAAAATCCTCAACACGAGCTTAGAGTCTTTTTACGATCTGACAACAGCAACGATAGGAACGACGCTAGAGGACCGGACATCTCTACGATCCTTCTAAAGCTGGCAAAAGCAGGATATTCCATATCCCTCGAGCTTCATGGTGATATGCTTCGGGTTCGGACGCGAAGAAATTTCGGGCTTTTCTCGTTTTCAACTTGGTTGCAATGATCGCTTCATAGAAATCGACGAATCGGAGTAAATCCAATAAAAATACAGCGGAGTATCGACACAACCAGTCAACATCCTGAATATTGGACACTTTCTGATACGTTATCGCGATTGAAGGAATTAGGGTTAATTACTATATAATTATTTCCGAAATTGTATACTTGCATACTCTCAGGTTGGTCGGGGAATCTGCTACACAGTGCCAAGTTACATACTCTACTCTCTACTTGCACGGTACTCCTTGCTCTACTTTCCAATCGTAGAAGCGCAAAGTAGTTAATTATTTTTCAGAGCAGCGGACCGTTATTAATTTCAATAAGCATGATACATAATTACTGACGCAAATGTCAAGTGAGTAATGTCTGCATAGAATGCAGATTTCTCTTCATTCATTATAGGAAATTCGATACATATAAATGTAACTTTAATTTATCTGTGAATCGGGGGGAATAGGGGTGCTTGATACGACGAATGGCCTGTAGGGCGAACGAGATCCGAAGAAACTCACTTGCTCCTTTAGTTATTCCAGCAATGAGTGGAAGGTTTATCTGCTCATCCAAAATATAAAGTGCAGCACTGAGGGTTGGCCAAGTACGCCTTGTCGTATTTGCCATCTCTCTTTGTGACAGTTTGCTCCGTTCCATTTTCCAGTTGAGTTCAACTTGGGCCCAACGACGACGAGGGGATCTGGCTTCGCGCGCTCTTCACGACGTGCCATCCAACTATCCATTCTGCTCCTATCTCTCATCCACCCCGTCGACGGTTTAAAAGAAAACGAGGCTAGCATTTTAATGAGATACTCAAGCGTGTCACGAGAGCAGCAAATAGATTCACTGATATCCTCATTCGCCCTCTATACGCGATGTATACTCTCACTCTATCCTGTCTCTCTTTTTCACTCTTACCGCAGCTTAAACGAAAGGTTTTTTTCATTCATAGGTGAATGAGAAGCTGCGCATTGCGCCAACGAACCAGACGGGACCGGCTTAAGTCAAAGCACGGCGAATCTTAACGGCGATCTTATCATTTTTCTTTTTTCTTCAACTGATCTCTCTCGTTTGATAATTGAAGCGACCATTTCACGCTGCAATCTCTTGCTACATTGGTCATTTCTTTTGATGTTTCTCGTCTTCTCGTACGCGCGTTTCCCATCGTTTTATATTATACATTTGAGTTTCAATCAAATCGAATGATTAATTAAATAAACGAACAATTGTTTTATCTCGGAATAGGCATTAATGCGAAGGTTTGTCACGATACCCAGTCAAGTTTTTCACCATCGAGAGTGCACTTCTTACATCACCATTTAATGAGCCTTGTTCATCGCTCTGATGGTATCTCTCTTTCTTTCAATTTCGACTTCGCCTCTGCGTGTCTTTATGTACATCTGTCCATATCTCCAACGAGAACGAGATTTCTGTTGAAAGAGATACCAAGATTCTTCATTTCGAGTCGCGAAGTCGCAGTGAGTGGTTTTTTTTTTATTCCGTCTTTTTCCTTTATTTCTCTCCCCCTATTTCCTCGGGTTCTTCTTTCCATATCTGGCGTGTACGAGAGTCATTTTCATTACCTCAATGGGACAGTCCGGGAATGGCCTTCTTTTTGTGGACTCATCAAGACTCACCGGTCGGAGATGAGAGTTGGTACATCGTCGTAGATATACCTACTGTAAGAAACTCTTTACAGATGGAATAAAGATGGGAGAACGTTTGACAAACACGGAACGGCGAATGCACCCTTCCTTTTTCCCTCGTTTTCTTCGTACATTGGACGTCGCATTGCTGAGCACCAGTGGTAGAGAGCTCCGACATACGTCGATCTTCCTTCATCTCATATCTCGGGTCCTCGATTCCGCGTCGCCGCATCGAGAGTTTCTATGACTTCTCATTCGAGAAAATTTCCAGCCCGCAGCTGGACTGATATCGCGGACGCTGTGTGTTAACCAGTCATTAAAGTTTAACCGCGGTTTGCTCGTGTCCATCGCATAAGCCATCTACGGCCCTTAGCGGTAGAGTGGACCAAGAGACTCTCTCGTTACGTCCGCCCTTTTCAATATCGTCAGCCTGCAGTCAACCATACGAAGTACTATTGCTCAGGAGTTACGTTACCCCCCGGGTTTTTGTAAGCGACAGAACTATGAGGCTATCACATACAGAGGGCGATCTTCCGGTAAGAACCTGTAGTCTCTTCAGATACGTTCGGTAGCGGATAATCAGGACGGCAGTAGATAAAGTAAATGAAGGTGACACGGATCTCCTCGAATGGCTCTTGTGTTCCTAAGCTTTGACTCATTATCCAGCCTCTTCGTTAAGCCTGTCTTGTCGATTTCCTCGTTTCCTTCCATCCTTCGTTTTTCACTGCCGTTACTTGTTTCGCTCCTTGAGCACCGAGTGAATTCCCGATAATACGAAGAAATTATTTCGTCAAGTGGTTGGAAAGAGCCTGCCGTTCGTTTGAACTATCGATGTGGAAACGAAAAAATACGCGAAAGGAAACCCGAGAGACTTGGACTGAACGAACGAACGAGTTTCGCGCTTCCTTGGTCTCCTAAATGCGATTACGTTAAAGTAGAAAACAAGAAGAATGAGAAAAGAGGGGTGCCGGACTTTAACCATACGTCTTCTCACTTCGATTTTTTTCTGTTTTGTTTCTGCTCGACTATCTACTGTAAGTAGATCTGGTCTGTTCCGGTCTGGTCTGGCGGATCTGGTCTATATATGTGTTTGTACGGTTGTGATATCTACGTATAAGTAGAGTACCGTACAGTTCTTGCATGGCTAGACGGCGAATCTCTGTCTGCACGTGCATCAGTAACGTCCGTTGGTTGGTTGGGCGGTCGCAAGGGATACGTTGGTTAGGTACCTTGTAGCCGAACTGCCTCACTGTGCAGTTTACTTTAAATCTCCCGGATGATGTTGATCCTGGATGTGGTCGTGCTTCTGTTGCTGCTGTTTCCTCCTTTTCTCTCGCTCTTCGGTTTGCCTTCCTGGTTTAAGATAAGCTACGAGTCCGCCCGGAAAACGGAAGTAATGGCTTACCAGATATTATCGACTACGTACCCACCATACCTTGCCTCCCCCCTGCCTACGAACGGTGGTTAGGGAAGCAAACCTCGAGTCTATGAGACGCGGAGGAGCTTGCAGGAGAGAAAAGGAAGTAGAGTAAGAGAAGCTTGGTTACTGGTTACCAAGCGCAGGAGGCAACCACGTGCACGCTATTTCACTTTTAAAGCAGTGCTCTTCTCTGCCGAAGAGAGCTAACCGTCTCGTGGCCCAACCGTGACTTATCCACTCGACTTTTCGTTTTTATATCTCCCTCGCTCTCTTACCGGTCTTTCACGTTCCAGCTTTCCGGACCTCTGACTCAACACAAACTCGGCTCTCACCGCTGCCGCAGAAATAAAACACTCGGAACACAAGCGCAGCGCATTGAGCTTCAAAATTTATGAACCGCTCATCAACATCTTATTTTTTTTTCTCTCGTCGTTCGTCCACCGCCGTGGGATAACCGTTAAGCGCTCACGTACATTTTTGGTAGCGGCATGAACCACTGTAGTAATTCATGTGAAAGGAAGATGGCGAGAAGCAATTCATTGAAATGGAAAAATCAATTTGCATGGTTTCCTTATTTCAATGGGACGCAGACGAAATTTCGTAGTGTGGCGAACGAGCGTGACGTATGCGACATCGTATGTGAATGTAAGGAAAGCAATCGCAGACGCGTGTTTATAGAGAAATAGAACGACGAGGCTTTCAACATAAAAATAAAAAAATTTGTTGTTGCAACTTCCGTTTGCTCATTGACTAAAGCCGAAATGATTTCGTAAATATCGCGCGGAGTGAGAGTTCGAATTCGTGGAAGATGAATGTTGTTGCATTGGTCGTTGATGAATGCAAAAATAATTTTTGCTCCACTATGTCGAGAACGAACGACGGGGCGACGGGGAATCCAGATGTGAAATGAAAGTCGGATGAAGAGTAAATAAAAGCTGGATGAGTCGCGTTGACGGGAGGAGAAGCAAAAAAATTTAAGAGGAAAAAGGGTAAAAGAGAGAAACACTTCGGTGCCTCTCGCCGTCAGACAAATATCGCACGATCTATATATATATATATACACAATACATGTATAGATAGACACAGTGTGCCATCAAGGGACGTGCTCGTCTTTCGGTCGCCCCAACATCCTACGCCCGGGAATACGGATGGTGCAGTGGGGTTTGAATGGTATCTCCGATCTCTCTTTCCCGAGAGTCTCTCCTTCTCATCTGAAGGGTTCAGAGTTGAGGTTGCCCACGGGGATTTGTGGCGACGCTTTTCTCGCAGCAAAGAGTGCTACCGGGTTTTACTGTCCGTGACGGCCCAAGACCGTTGGGATTGAGGCTCTTGGTCACCCTTCCAGCGACGAGTCCTTCGCACCTTTTTCGTCCTCCTTCACCGTCCGCGACTGCTGTTACAGCATCAACCAGCGGGCGGTCGTTATTGAATAAACAAATCTTGCCACGGTGAACCGCGGGGGTTTTCCCTGGCGTTGGCTGCAAAACCGCAATGGAGGGTGGCACTCGGAAACCCTCACCTATGCAGGGGTGGTTTTGCTGTTTACTGCTTAGGACGTTGGCGGCGAAGGGTACGTTTTCCTCGGCGACCCACTTCTCAATCCACCCTAAACCGTCCCTAGCTGTGCTCTCTGTACACAAGGATTCAGTGGTTCGGAGATACCTCTTCGCTCTGTCTTCAAAGCTTTCCGATTTTTGTTTCTCTCTTTTCTCGGTCTTCGATCATAAAACAGTCCATCAGTCTCAGTATTCTCAGTCTTCGACTTTTCCCTCATATTACTGTACACCTGCACTGTTGCACTGTTGTTCTATACAAGCACCTTGGTCGTTGCTAGTAGATTTTACATCCAAAATTGACTTCAGATTGGATGCAGTTCAACAAATTAAAAGAATCGACCCGACACCAATCCGCCGATCGAGAACATTCCAATAAGACAATATAACTGATCTCTTAATAGTTGATCGACGGCTCTCCGTTTGAAGCGCAAGTGTATCGAGAGAGATTATCCATTGACTGCAGTAAATTCAGAACATACAATACGTAAGAGGCCGCGCTGCTTCATTGCAAAGTTGACGAAGATATAGAAGGTTGAAGCTGCGTATGTATAAGGTACGCGAGCGAATGGAAACACAAGGATAGAAGCAGAGAACTGTAACCTCGTGTTCGTTTACTCGCACCCACCCCCTCTACCTTACTGCAAGCTTACGCCAGCCACCCTACCGACCGGAAGTTTACTATTTACATAACCGAACTATCGCACAGTCTCAGCTTCTCGTGCGGCTTCGGTGTGCGGTGCACAGCTCACTGCTGAAGATGTATATGCATACGTTCTATAGTCACACGCTGGTGTATACACTTGATGCTTTCGCTTTACGACGCAAGGCGGCAGACGCTCGCCCGGCCATGCATCATAGTCGAGTGGAGTTGTGTAGGTTCTGGCGTACCGGGGTACATCGTTACGCGTACACTGCATCGGCGAAGCTTCGCGGGTACCAATATGCGCTACGCGCTCCTCCCCACTGTTGCACCCGTACACAACGGCTTACTCGCGCAGTAAATTGCGTAAACTAGCGCGGACCACTTAGTTCGACGATGCCGAGTATTATACGTAGGATTAAGGAAACCGCGTGTTGCAATCGCGCCAAATTTACCACTGTTTCTCGGAAATGTTATTTACTCCCGAAGCTTAAAGTGCAAATAAGTTCCGAGGAGCTGTTGTAATAAGCAACAATGAAAAGTTACCGATTGATCTTGCGTGAAACTTTCAAAATTGTAAGTTATTGCAGCGAAAAGCTCGAGTCGACAAACGTCGAAGAATGGAGTATACTCGGGTGTCTTGACTATATCTGTATAGCTATACAATAAAAAACGAGTTATGTAAGCTCCTTAAATAGACATGAGAGAAGGAATATTATGAAAATATAGTATATACATATATATATATATTCGTTCATAATAGTAATTACATAGTTCTCTCAAGATCCCGAGGAAGCTTTCTCAACGACGAGGAGATTCTAAACGAGCGGATGAAGGTTATATAGAGGTAAGGAGGGGTGTACGGAAGAGATTCGCGACAAAGTCGAGCGTCTCGCTTCGTATTCTCTCTTATTCTTTCTCTCTCTCTGCATTCTATACTTTTCAAACATCTCGAGGAGAAATGAGGGAATAAAGCAAGGTGGGGTATGGAGAATGAGAAAATGAGGGAAATAGCGAATGGAGAAGAGGAAGTCGGACAACGTCGTGGAAACTTGAGTCACAATGCCGCCGGGCGAGTATTGTACGGAGATGGTAAATGTAAGGACTCCGCGAAACTAACGATAAAGGCTCTCTGTATCGCAAGGGGGGGGGGAGGAGGGAAGGGGAGAGCAGGAGGCTGTTGAGAGGAGTTTCGAGAGAAACGAGTGAAAGGGAGGCGCACGCGCCATCTCTCCTGTACACGCTTTAGTCTACAAAATCTTTGGTATCCTCTATTCGCCAAGAGTCTGCCTGTAATTTTCGCGAACCTACCGAGTGCTCGGTAGGCGCGCGTGCATATATAGCCCACCGAACGGTGGAGAATAATGAAAACGGAGATAACGAGTACTTTGGCTCCAGGCAGGACGCAGCGACGTAGTAGTTTTCTCTATCCTTATATATATCTACCTGGCACGCTCTCGTATACCATTGCTGCTGCTGCTGCTGCTTCTGCTCTTCTCGTTGTTTTGTCACTTGCTGTAATGGTGAATGTGCCCGTGTACATTCCAGTCGCGTGGTACGGGAGAACGAGTGCCTTGGCGGTTAATTAGTTGCAACGTCGCAGCGAATCCATCTAAGCCCTGGGCTGATTCTCATGCCTTCTTCCTCGGTCTGTATGCCTGTCTGAAGCGGTTGCCACTGGAGTGGCTCGGGGGATTAAAGCCATCGCGGTTGGAAATTGTTACAAAGTCGATTGGAATTGCCGAGTCATTCGGACTTAAGTACGTCTTGAGAGATCTTAACCGTTTCCGAGTATATTGGACTCTATACCAATTGCACGATCGATTGATCAAACATTGAACGGACGTTGCTCTGGGAAAGACTTACCGCTGATTCGCTAATACGATTTATTGGAATACTGGTGGATTATGTATATAAATCCATATCTCTCTATATATATGTATAAAAAGATTTCGCCGCTGTCGCCGTCGCCGCCGGCACCGCCGTGTATCAGAATCGACGGGGGGTGGGGAGGAAAGAGGGCAAAAGTATTCTCTCTAAGGGAGTAATAAAAAAGAAAGTCTCTGTAAGGGGGACTTTTTCTCTCAATGTGCTTTGACTATAGTGAAATCAATATTCAAAGCACACAACGGCCGATTACTGGTACACTGTCGATTACAGAGACATTTACGTTATATGAAAATACTTTGGAGAAAATAATATACGAAGACACCTAATGAGCGTCGAACGCATCTGTTCGTTTATGCAACGAGATGCGTGGATGCTTGGCGTACGTACAATCGGTACTTTCCATATCCATCGCTTCTCTTCGCTGTATCATTCGTTTGTCTATCGATCGGAAATTCTCGCATCGAATCAGCATCTCTATGTGTCTGTCGAAGCGTATCGCCTGCCTCGTTATTTTCAACAAAATTCGATACTCTTGACAGTCACTGCAGTCCAATACACTCGCTATGCGCGTTTCTAGTTTCTTCCTTTTTTTTACATATATATATATATTTTATTTTTCATTTTCATTCTCGTCGACACTCGAGACGCGAACCGGCAACTGGGTAGTCGATGCCAGTGATGGAGTGCAGCAGACGCAACAAGGAAGATTTTTACATCTATTTCGTTCTATTTTTCTTCTCTTGCAACTCTTTTCTGGTTTTCATTTTTGTTAATTTCTTTTCCTTTTGCTCGCGCGGTATACGTTGGAAATTGCAGCGACCGAGTAATCGACGAAACGAATCGGCAAAAGACCGAGAAGTACGGGGGGAGACATGATCTTACTTGGTATTTTTTTTTTTCATTTCTTTTCGAGCTCTCGCTCTCGCATTCGTCGAGGTACGCGCGGAAACACACAAAAGGGCTGATGGTCTAGCAAGCGACGGGGTGCGCGCGCGCGCGCGCGGTAATTGGAGCGTTTTAAAGCTCGTAAGCGTCATTTCCGGGGAACAGTCGGTTTCTGCGATAAAATTGCGAGCTTCGGAGTTGCGTTCTCTCTGTATACACGTTCGCTCCTTGTACGCAGTGTATATAACAGCAGTTATATGGCTATACGTTTCATAGTACCCACTTACTCGTACTCGCGCTACGATAACTAAATGACTCACTGTTAAAAATCATCATTTTAAATGCCGTATCCGTTTCTCTGTCGGATATATATCCTATCCATAAAATGAACCATTATAACTAAACAACAGTGAATTGACCAGTCAATAAATACTCTTCGGTAACTGGAAAAGATCATATCGACAGACTTATGTTGAAGGGATATGGAAGCGACATTTAAAAAATAATTATCGAGTTTTTACTGTTATAGTTACGTGAGCATTGTGCCCACCGGATATTGACAATGCAGACATTCGTTGGAGAGTAGAGCGTTAATAATTGATAGATTAATATATGTATGAATGCTGACGTGATCTGCCTATTCGATTCGCGATGTATTGGTCTACGGTAGTACACTACAATAGTTACCCCTGGGAAATGTCACGCGGTAAAGATTGAAGCGAGCGGACAAGGGACGAAGCATGTGTAATACGCGTACAACGTAAACTGGTACAACGTCGAAATATCTATACAAATCTCTCGACAAACAATTTTAATTCCAATTTCGAGAATAAATCTTCGCGCATAGCCGAGGGACTCGAGCTCTTGCTACTGGCGTTTTCCAGCCACGAAATCATATAAAACTCTCTCGCTCTCGCTTGCGACGTTTCCGCCACAAGATCGGGAGAATGCGGCGGGAGGGTCGAAGCGGATGATATAGAGATCGCGTGGATACGAGGAAGGGAATAGGGATGGGGGATGAAGGAAGAGAAAGCGGATGTCGTGGTGGTAGCGTGTCGTAAATTTAATATGAAATTTCAACAGAGCGCATATGTTATACAGTCTATACACGAAAACCGTGAACGGTACTGCTTCCGCCTGGGGAGAGCTACAAGTGACAACAGCAGAGGTTAACGGAAAAGCCGAGGAGTAGTTTTCTGATCCCCTTGATGTTCGCAGCCCCCGTTGCTGGACGTTCTCTCGCTCGAGTTAAAAGCGTCGACAAGGTAATATCTATTGTACGCCGAGAGCACCTACCCTCTCAACTCTTTCGGCGATGGTAAAAATCTGACGGAGACCCGTTCTGGTGGTTCGGCGTCAACGCTACCAAACCACCACCTCGCTTGATTGCGTAGCCATTGAAAAGTCGGTAGGAAAATTAAAATTGTGGCAGCGGCAATATTAATATCGTGAACGACGCGGAAATCGGCTCGGGATGACGCGCTATACGAGAGCTGTTGAAAGAGCGCAACGGCGTTCTCGGTATGCGCGTATATATATTCACCTGCAGAGTGCACAGAGAGACACAAACGCCGCTGTTTCGGAATGAGTATTGTGTCGAGCAAGATGCATAGACAGTACTCACCCATGTTAACATATTGCGAGAGAATATTTTTATAAAATTACGAACGATCCTCGTGTGGACGATAGAGATATGATTAAAGAATTTCATTACAACGCAGGATTTTAGTTCAGAGAAAATGACAGACAGTGTTCTGGAATTTCGGTGCTTTTTTTTTATTAACTATACCGTGTTATGCTTTTGCGAATAAAAATATAATCATCAACGAGTGCGGAATAATTCGCATATTTTAAAGAAATAACAAAAGAATAACAATAACATAATCTCTGGTGAGAGATTATTATTTTATTTTTTGGATAATTTAACGCTTTTCGTTGTTCGGATATTTGTCTTTGCGAAGCGACGCAATGGACACGAGGAAAAAGAAAAAAAATGAAAAAAAAAAAAAAATCGAGTAAAAACGAAGAACGGAGTATAACGGGGTGCTAGTTTGGGAACGTCCCTCTCGTGAAAGAGCCTTTATTTCACGTAAGCTCGGCTCGTATGAGAGAGTTTGGTAATGGCACTTAGCCGTCGGGACTGACGAGAGCACACAGCACTCAGTACTCAATGTATGGACGCCCGTACCACGTTGAGAGAAAAAACAACGAAAAAAAAAGATAGCGGTGTTCAGGTCATTTGTCAGGGGAAGGAAAGGAAAAAAAATTGTTTACCGGCACACGCTGAAAAGGGGTCGCATGATAATGGGGCGTTCGGAAGACATTCTGGACTCTCTACTGGATCCATTGTTTTTCGTCCTATAAAGGGATCCGTTTTCGCACCAAAATTCTATAGTCTAAATCTGATTCTCATTCTGTCGTTAACGTAAAAAAAAAAAAAACTGTTTCGGGGTCGACTTTCCCGCAGAGCCAGAGGTGAGCCGAGGGCCGGAGAGGAGGAAGAAAAAGCTATGACGACCCCAGTGACCAACGAAGTAAGATAATATTCAACGTAACCCAAGGCAATATCAGAGAGAATCGGAGCGGAAGTCAGCCAGTCGGAGTGCCAGCAGGGGCGAGGGAATCTCATCGTCCTACGGGAATTCAGGCTCGTTACATTAATTAAAGAAAAGAAAACTCGAAGAGTCGAGTTGCGCGAAGAGAGGCGAGTGAAGGAGTTTCGCCATCATCCTCGCACCGGCCATCTTCGAGAGCTCGGGATTCTCTTTACCTCTTCTCCGCTTTCACGATGCCCCTTCCCCTCCCACTGTGCTCTCTCGATGTTCCTTTTTTTTGCTCTTCTCTTCCGCGTCTTTTTCTCGTCGGCATCACCTTTTCGTAGGATCGAGCGACCGACCAGACGCTCATGCTGTTTCGCTCGCGTTCGCCTCCTCGGTCTAATAAGATCCGGCTTCGCTTGACTCCTCGCGAACCGGACTTTTTCTTCCTCGGTCTCTGTATCGCGCGTATAAGAGTCTTTTCCAAGCTTTTCTCACTATATACTTATCATTTTTTTCTTCCATCTCCTCGTCTGTTCGATTCCATGGCGGAAATAATGAAATTTCTGTACGTCGATTCCGCGAAGTGGAGTAGTAGGGGCATCGATCACCGCAACTCGTTCGACAGGGGATAAAGTTACTTGGTACGTCCGTTATGTGCTATTCGCCGAACACGAGTCAGAGAACGTGGATAGAAAAAATCATGATGTTTCACATGGCCACTTTGCAATAGAACTCCGAAATTCAAAGAGGAATTCGGCTGCAAGTGAAAGATTGCGAGGGGAATTGACGAGGAGAACGAAATAAAAAAGAAGACAACGTAAAATACACAAGACCTCAGGAGCTCGACTACTCGGAGTATTCGGTGATTAATTAACGTACGGTAAACAGTAATAAATGATCGACCGTTTTGCATGCTACCGCCTCGAGGTTGTTTGCCAGCATGATGTTCAACAAGCGCCAATATAACCCTCTTTCACTCGCCTACGGCCCTCGCAATTCCTGTCTCGTCGCCCCGTCGCGAAAATACGAAGAAAAAAAAAAAAAAAAAAAAAAAAAAAAATTAAAGACTCGATAGTTGAAAATAAACACTCGTTATAAAATTCGTGAAAGAGTAACCGTGTCTTCGTAACCTCGGCTCTTTAACGATGTTTCGTTTACTCGAATTAAATTCGTTCGACAAATTTGAAATGCGATTATTTGTCATCATCAAAATGAGTGTTTTGTGTACGACACAGGTTAACGTACTGAACGTTAAATTATGTTAATAAGCTTAGCCAACTGTTCAATTTCAATGGACTGTCAACGAAGCCGTTCGGTTCGCGTAGTTTTACCCTATTCATTGTGACAAATTCGTTTAAAATACAACATTTCTTGTATCCCGGGACTTTGACGACATTTCGCCGGGTCGAAGCAACCAAATGACATATTATCGATACGCGGAAATAGGCAAAACACTCTGTGAAATTGCAGAGAACCAGTCCCGTTACAAGGTAAAACCCCCGCCTGGATAATGCGTATGCAAATAAACGGGTAGCACATTTCCCGGGGGGAGAGAGGAGGAGGAGGATGTTTGAGAGCACAGGGGAGGCCTATATACCTAACGCAGATGCGTTGTTACGCCTATTCGAATAAACTGCTTCGGCTACCAGCTCATTTGTCACTGTGAAATCCACGTGGATTATTTGTCAAGCTAATAATGCGGGTTACACTGTTTCTGGAAGCGGTACCCGAGCGATAAAATCGTCGAGAATGTGTTTGATGCAAATAATTGCGACGCGCACTGTAAACGCCCGTTCGTGGTTTGTGGGTGACCGTTGAATTTTCGTTGCAACGTATCCCCCCTTCCCTCAGTACCTCCACCCACACATATTCGTAGATACGTCACTCTCGTGGTGAATTTATACGTTGCGCAAAATCGGTGAAATAAATTAACTTGTTCTACAGTACGTTGAATAAACGTGATTACATTGTATTGTAGCCTTGGCATCGTTGCAATTCTCTTCACTCGATACGCATTAACAATCATGCCGGACTGTGTGTCATGTAGAAAATATTAAATTGCGAGGAATTTTTTTACTGCCGCCGAATCAGTAATACGCGGGGATAGCCGCAGCAGTAATTTGATGAAAGATTCAATTGTCTCAGATCGAATATATCATTTATCCGCTAATAGAATACGCGGCGATATTAATGTATCATTCGCATATATTTCGAATCCATTCGAGAATTCGCTTTTGTCGGATTACACGGAATTTATCATCGGCTTAAACAATTTAACGAACGTTAAATTAGATACGCTCGATAAACCTTCGGATAATCCATACGCGCGGTTGGTTCGTCGTAATTCGGAGTATTCACGTGCAAAAGTTACATCAAGCATCGGTACTTGAATCGGCCGATTAATACACGTGAAACACACTTCGAGAATTCGAGTACAGAATTGTGTACACAGCAAAGTATCCGGATATACATACCGGTAGCTTTTGTGTAAAGATGAGAACGCGTAGACATTACAATTTATCACAATTAAAACACCGAAGCTTTTGCAATTTATTTATATGTATATAAAGATATGCATATATTATTTTTCACACTATCGTACAATATATATGTAGATATATACGAGGTACGAGTATACAAACGGTGAATGATGAATCGGGCAAGGAACTCGAATGGTCCGAGGGGTGGCGCAGCGATAACGACGAGTATAAAAGAAATATATTTATAGCTGTCTGATCCACGAACGTAGCGTTCCGAGCTTTCCCGGGGCCCATATAAATATACAAGTTTTCCTTTCTCGCAGCTGCACACCACACGATTTTTCGTATAAATCGCTGGGGCTCTCTGCGCGCGTTGGTGAAGAAGCGGCGAGCGTGGAAGAAACAGCCGACGAGGGGTTCGAAATGGTAGGCGTCGCAGTGGGGTATGATAGCGAGACAGGTCCAAAGAAGGTTGTGTAAGCTTCTTGCATCTTTCTCCTCTATGGTTCTTTTGCTTCTATTATATTCGGGTTCTCCCTCGTGATATCGGAACCCCACGAGAAATCGTGCGAATGCCAAACGAGGGGCCGAGCTTGACCTCTCGCGACTTTTTCCTTTTTTTGTTCCATCGAAAACCTTCTGCAACCTCCGATTTCCTTGCCGACGAAAAGAATCTTTTTTTTTTTCCCCTCCCTATCAATGTCTCGATTATCCAAACAGGACGAGCCCTCTTATTTGATTATTCTTCCAGCGGCGCGTTTGCTTGTCTCGCTGTTTGACTCCGCAAAGCTTGGAATAACATAATATTCACGTCTCGCTGTAACTTATATACCAGCCGACAATCTGGAAATTGAGTGAGCATTCTACCCGTATCCCTGGGATATTATACGAAATGGTACGCGAAGAGTAGAGAAGAGAATGATCGAAGGAAATCGACAGTTTATACGCGGGACGACGAGACGAAGGGTAGAAGGATCCATTCACGTTCTCAAACTCCACGTGCTTCACTTATATTCTCTTCTTCACTCGACGGAAGCAACGGTACCCTCTTTCTCTCTTTCTCCTCCTTCACCGCACATCCACGAAATCGAGATTTCGAATCTTTCCACAGAATGGTGGTTTCCCAACGATGGTGAAAACGTTCTCACTCTCGCGAAGGGAGTGAGTGATGCGTGAGTGGAGAGACGAAAAAAAAAAAAAAGGAGAGAAAGAAGCGCATGAGAAAGCCTTTCGACGATTCGTCGATGAAAAATATCTCGTTATCTTCGCAACTTATCCGGCGTTATCGTCGATTGCTAACGCCACTCTCAATGAGACGAGATACTTGAGAACGCGAATTGACGATTCGAAAGTACGAATCCTGGAGGCTCCAGTTTATTATTTCATTCCAAATGGAATTTAGATGTGATGAATCAATAATAATAAAAAAAAAGTGACTAAAAAAAAGCAATGGGATATGTTCCAAACGTAATGAAATTTCGAAGTATCGTAAACCGGGGTTCACCACAGTCTGCAAATAGTTGTCTCGGCTGTAGGGATGACAGAGATCCGTAGAAGTACCCTTCAATTAGTTATACAGTATCTTGAGTGGTATCTCAGAGTTCCATACATCAGATATTCTTATCCTATATTTATCTCTTCCTTATTATTTTTTTCCGTCCTTCTCCGTCTGGATGTTTGCCACAAGATTCTTGCCACATTGATCGTGCATCGCGTCAGTGTAGGGGAGGACGGAGCAAAGAAGAAAGAATGTTAAAAGGCACTCATCCTAAGCCGAGCGTAGGGTTTGTGTTGCTCTTCGCAGGGCGAAAGGCAGAAAAAGAAAAAAAAAAAAAAAAGCGTTGTAAAAATCAAGTCCCGCTGTCTGGAGTGCCCTGCGGCCGTCGTTGTCACGCCTCAGGGGAGTCAGTGTCAGAGGACACCCTGTGACACTATAAATTGACAAGTTTTTGATACACAGTAGGTCATGGGGGTGACATATAGGGGGGAATTTTACTGGATGCTTGTTGGTTGCGTTCTGTTATCCACCGCTGCGAGCAGAGAACAGCAGCAGGCTACTGTGTATCGGGCACGATGACAACGAAGCGCTTATGTCGCCGACGCTGTGCAGCACCTGGAGGTTACAACCACTCAGTCACGCGGCGCTAGTCCACAGCGACCTCCCAAGTGGAAAGAGGATGCTGTGTGAAGAGCGAGAGGGTGTGGCCGAGTACTTTTCCACCCTCTTGTTCTTCTTCGAAACGTATAGTCACTCTTTCTTTCGAACGCGAAGCACCGAGAGATCACTTTTTCTCCCTTTTCTTCTTGCTACCCCCGTCGATACTTCGTTCATCTTAACACTAACGTCGCCGCTGCTGCTCGAGCAACGTGCCGCGGTGATACACACACAGCTACGGCCCGGAGGGTTCAACTTTTTTTTTGTCTCTTACAGCCGATTAAGATTACCCACGTAAAAATACACTTGAGTTAAGCTTTCGTTGCAGGCTGCATTCACTTGACCTTCTCTACTCTGCGCGAATTCTGTACACCAGCAGCTTTTATTCCACACCCTCGTCGAGTAGCTCTTGGATGGCATATGCATGTCGATAGTTAGTACGAAGTATGTATAAAAAAAAGCTGAGGCATGAGTTGAGTAAATACCACGTCTTGAGCTATTTTTTTTCTCGTCACGATAGCCCAGTAGACTAAATGTGTCTTAATGTCGCACTGTAGACTTTCGAAGATCGTAAATGTTTCTTCACGAGAATTTTCTACTCATTCCTCAGCAACATGAAATTAGACTTCTAATAAACATGAAATAATTTTCCTCACTACAGACTGATGAAAAATGATAATTGTGAAGCACCAAAATGAATATTACGAAAGTGGTTACGGGGGCGTTGGCTATTCTCTCCTCTTCCTAATCTTTGCGAGTCATCTCTCTTCTTGGCCCCCCCAACCCCTTGTCACTGGCTTCTCATTCCATTTCTCTCTGCAACCCATTGCCCGGTGCTACGCGAGCTCCACCGCTCCGGAGAGACGGCAGTTTAATGAATACGTTGAATAATTTGATATTAAATTTCTCAGGCGTATACGTATATATATCGTAGCGAAGGATCTTGTTCCACGGCCCGACGTCCATAGCGGTTCCCTTCGTCTTTCCGTCGAAGTTTTGCTGTACTCATTACTGATTCTTGTTTCTTTTTCTCTCCCCTCTTCATTCTCTTTCATCATCTATACAACGTTCTGCAGATTGGTTGGTTTGTGCTTTTGCGCATTCTCTCCTATTTCACGCTTCCGTTAAGCCAGCAACATTATTTCATTTATGGCTTCTGTGTATATACGTTGACGACTCAAAATTAACACATATCTTGCCGAAAATGGTGTGCAGCGTTGAGTCGAGAGGGAGTGATATATTCATTTTACTATCTCTAATGAATTTCATGAGTAATAGCGAGATAAATTCGCTGGTCATCTTTGCAAAGCCCGATGGCTATGAAATTCAAATGGTCCATTATGTTTACTGCTAAGCTGTACAATAAGACATTTGATATAAAAAAAAATAGAGTTGGGATGCTGTGTCGTTGATGGACCCGGTGGAACGGGTCGTCGACGAGACGGAACGACGCACGCGAGACCAACATAAAGACTTCGAGTGCAAGATGGAGAAACTCTCTACAATTATGACTCTGGTATTAACGCGTAATCTCCCTTAATACTAGACCAGGCGGGACGGCGACTCCGGACTCGTCTTTGTTAACCCCGTTGTGGTACGCCAAGTGCCGTGGTGGACGAGGGCAAACCTCGCTCATTTTCCTCTTCCCTGTCGGCTCTCACCCTGAACTCTCACACTCGTTTCACCCTCTCTCTCTCTCTCTCTTCCTCTCTCTGTGCCCTCATGACCCGTGGGCTGCCGCGCGACGGTACATAACAAGCTCGGGACTCCCCTTCCCATTAATTACGGTCGCTGCTTACGTCGCAGGCGTATAACGAACGTATCCCACTCGTTAATACGCTCGAGGATAATTAATCTCTCGTAACGCACGTATATCAGGTGTTTGGATAGCCGTGGCAAGATCCTAAACGAAATATTACCCGGACGAACGAATTCGTATACTGTCCAAAAAGATAACAATTGACTGGAAGAAATATGACCGGTACCGCTGTTTTCGACACATTTGTGGTTCACGTACACTTATCTTATACACAATTTCGGAAGTTGTCTGTCTATCGGGAATAAGAGGAATTACGTGAGATTTTGTCACCTACACGTGGCGATAAGATAACGATCTGAGATATAGAAAATCACAGAAAATCCGTGAATAAAAAATATAATGGTAGTTTCTTGTTTATGGAAAAATTATAAACGGAATGCAAAAAATGAAGCGCTCACCGCGATAAGAGATTATGTGTTGAGAGTGACTGCAGGTCGACGCCTACCATCAAAAAAGGATTTGTCAAGAGGCTTGAAAAATTCGTGGCGGATGTGAATGCGAACGGGGTGCCGAGAGTCAATGGTAAAGTGACTTTTCCCTGTGGTGAAACGTCTATTTTTCGTCCCACGAGCGCGAAGGGGGAAGTACGAAAGCGACGAAAACTACACTTCTCAGTGATTCGCTGTCAAGCACACTCGTAAACCGCGTGACTGAGTGACTCTTTTCTCGAAGCTTCATGTCCTCTCTCTCCCTCTCTCTATGTTTTGCCGAGGAAAGAAACGCGGTACACAAGTCAGTGAGAAAAATGCGAATGATTCGCTTTTCTATTTTTTTTACGACTAACTGAGTGCCATGCACATGGGGGGGGACGAAAAATGAAAAGAAAATCGCAAGTATGAAAACAAAAAAAAGCAAAAAAAAAAAGAAGCACGTTTCCTTTGGTGTACTATATACGGAGTGTGTATTTGTCACTAGGCGGTAAAGGGGTTGTCGGCTCGAGTCGCCACATAACTCTCAGGCGTACTCCTTCGCAGCTCGCGTATACCTTGACTTCAACTTCTCACTCTACTCGCAATTCTCGTTTTCCCTCTTTCTCTCATTCTCCTTTTCAAGCGTTCGCGCCTGTCCGTCTCCCCCTTTTCCTCCCCCCCCCCACCCTCCTTGCCGCTCTCACGTATACCATTATACTTTCTCCGTCGGGTTCACCCCGAGAGAGCGTCTCGCTCCGCAGCTACCCCCGCAGTGTAGCAACTCTCTTCGTAACGTGGAACCCTCCACCGCCGAATTTACATTCGTCCTGAAATATTTCACAACTCGGCGCGAGATGCAATTTGTTCCGTTGTGTCGGCCACGCCGGTGGTGGCGCCGGAGGAGCCCCGCGCGCTTATCTCTCAGTGTGCGAGAGAACATACGCCATTCTGATAACCTGCCCGGTACTGTAATACGACCGTCTAACGTTGAGTGGCTCGAACAAGGGTACGATATCATTCCAACGGTTTCACCCGGAGTGCTCTCTTGTTGTCCGTGGTATACGCCTCTATATATTCCTGCAGTATTCTTACTCTTCTACAGCTATATGGTAACTCTTATAGGGGTCTTCGAGTTACAGATCGTCATCGTTTATTCAGAAGCCTCGATGCGAATTATGTATATTTTGATACTTATAACTTCGTCGTATTATTCAGAATTGATCGGCAATCGATCGTACAACGATACCATGTGCGGCAGTTGTTATATTACTCGCCTCTTGACTTGTATATGTTGCTCTATTATACAGCAACAACGTGTTACTCGCTGAATTTTAGTCACTGATACCCTTTAATATACTTCCAGTTACTATTACAACCGAAGCGTTCTAAATGACTTTTTTTAATATTCTTTATCGGCGGATTTATCTAGTAGAGCTTATGATGCATCGTATTCCTCACAATGATTATCAGCATGACGATGTATCAAAGACACTAAATGAATTTCTGATCAGAGGAAAAGGATCTTGTGATGATACAAAAGTAGATGGTAGAGATGCACCGCTGATGCTTGCGGAAAACAGTCTCATATCTCGTTGATGCGACGAACGCCGGAGCCGATTATAGGAAACTTAACGATCCAGTCTACCTTTCGCAATAGTGAAGGAGATATAGAGATAGGGGCAATAGGTAAGAAGAGCGCGACATTATAATCGGTCTACGGATTACGACCTAATCCTACGAACTTCCACGGAGATTGGATCAAGAAAACGTTAAAGCGAGGACGAGTCCGGGATCTTTCATAGTGTAGGCAACTCCGTTGGAGAGGGAGAGAGACCTCTGTGTGACCGATCTTGCGTAAAGCGAAATCGTTCTCGTTTCTCGAAGGAAAATCCGTGAAAATCGCCTCGGTTCACTGCACTCTCGAGAGGCACGGAAACAGTGTCGAGAAAATGACAAGAATAGACCAGCACAAGATCCGACTAGTCGAGCAAAGAATAAAAGCGCGCTTCGTCTACGTCGAAAAGTTCCTTTGACAAAAACGATCCCTGTTTCCGAATTAATGCGATTTTTTTTACAAAAAAAAAATTCGATATCAGCGGACGAATACTTTTCGTATTTTTGCGATTAAGTTATTCAATCTGTTATCTTAAAAAAAAAAAAAATATTAAATCGTGAATTTACTTAAATCTCCAATAGGGTAACAGTGCCGTAACGTGACAATCAGAGTGCGGGTTATGGTTAAGATTTTTATCCCAAGTTCAATATACCTGCTTCAAGTAATAACTCGATGACTTAAGGAATTATTAACTTGACGAGTGTACGTAAATATATATATATGTATCTTTGTTTTTATTGCGCGTATACTGCTTTCCGGGTGCGGAAAATAAAATCTCGCGGCATTATATAGCCGTTCTATTTCGCCACCTAACTTCATTTCCAAGTAAAAAAGAAAGGAAATAAGAGTTAGAGATCTTCGGAAGTATGAGAAAAATGCTGAAACCGGTCGCTTTCGGTATACGCGAGTTCTTACCTTCGTCGTACTGCTTCGGTGTCAAGAGATGCTAAGCTTAAGATATCCCCGAGATTACGAGAGATGAAAGTTTCATAAAAATAGAGACGCTGTCGCTATCCTGTCTGTCCGTTGCTACAGTAGCGAGGAGCATTCGTTGAGTTCCAGTGGTCCAGCGAGAGGACGCGGCTGTCGGAGACCACCCCGGGTTCAGCTACAAC
Organism: Cryptus armator; assembly: GCA_963971235.1. NCBI lineage: Eukaryota > Metazoa > Arthropoda > Insecta > Hymenoptera > Ichneumonidae > Cryptus > Cryptus armator. Next base: position 8,819,954 of record OZ020240.1, read on the forward strand.
TGGCATCGTTGTGGCTTTCGTCGGGGGATGAAATTTAAAAGTGAACGCGTACGGGGGTTAGCATTAGCGCGACTCTCTACACGGATATTAAAGTAGTTTAGAGACTTCACCTGGATAGCCACTACCAGGATGAAGGGAGGAGGGAACTGATGCATTCCACTCGCTGAACTTTTTCGTTCGCATCATCTATTTTATTTTTCTTTCAACTTCAGCTACACATCTCGACATCTGGTAAACGAAGAGTGAAATGTGAATGTGTTTTCATTTTTTTAAAGTGGGTAAATATAGCTTTGGATTGATTTTTCAATAATCAAAAAAATCCCTTCTTTATTCTCCAGTTCCCAATCCGTATTATTCGAATGGAAGTCGAGAATAAAAATGGTTAAAATTACGTTTTTCAAGCTTAAATTTTTCAGTATTGGGACTTCATAATTCCCGACGGTCCATGACGAGAGAGGGGCACGTCTCACCTGTGGTTAGTATCAGAGGATAGTGGAGACCTTTGCGTTCGTTCTGTATATTTCACGAAGCACTTTGACGACCGTCGAAGAGATCGAAAAATAAAAGGGAAGGAGAGTAGAAGCGTAGAGGCCAGACGTGTCAAGAAAGAAATGGAGGAACAATGTAGAGACAAACAACAGAGGCCGGTAAAAAAAAAAAAAGAAAAAGAAAGCCAACGGTGCGAGAGCTTTTCCTTCGTACACTGCTGTGACTTTCTCGCCACGGTTGCCGGTGTACTCTTGGGATTTACGAAGCCGCGACGCCGACGACTTTTTCGCCGCTGCAGGATTCGCGTTGCTTCGTATAGCTTGTAGCTTTTCCCACCTTTGTCGCAGGACTTTTCATGCTCGGATAGACTCTGTCAGCGTACAATGCATTGCTATAGATACACCACGTGTTGTTCTCATACACACCGCCAATCCCGTAGTTTGACTTTTATTTTCACTCGTACCGAAAGCTCGAGAAAATCTTGAGTATCGATTTACGCAAAATTGATCGAATAAAATGTATATTTCAACGTCCCTCAAAGAAAAAAATACATATGCGACCATTAGAGTAATAGTTTTTCTACTAAATCGCACGTAAGGGTAATTTCCATTGCATTGTATGCATTAAAAAGATGTTCGATCAGTAAAATTCGTGATCATCTTATCTGTTCATTCGACAGCGACTCATACGCACGAAAGCCTTTGGCGGCAGTATTTGTTTTACGTCGTTGTAAATTTATGTTTTTTTTTTATGAAATTGCAGAAGTTTGATTGGTCATCCACGAAACCGTTACCAAGCAGAGCAAAGCAGAGAATTTTCCAGAAAGAGAACCGAAGGTATATGTAATATATATATTTGTTTACCGAGTCCCTGAGTACACGCACGACAAGAAACGGTCCGCTTGGTCGTATGTTTGCGATGCTTGCAGCGTTATAACGGAGAGTAGACGCACACCGCACGTTGCGAATCTCTGGAGGGCACGTCAGACTTTCTCGAGACACATTATTATGGTTTTAAAGTTTAATAACTCGGTACATATCATGTATGGGTGTGTTATACAGACGGTGAATAGATGTTTATGCGCACTGTTGCCCATTCTCGTGTAAGAAATACGCCTGAAGACAAAGGATATGGCTTTCGCTTTTTATATGCGTTGCTCTTTTTTTTCTACTACTTTTCCGCGTACACGACGAGCTTTTCTTTTCTTTTTTTTTTATTCCACGTACAGCGCACCATTGTCGCGGGAATTCTCGGTGAAAGCGACAAAAACGTCTACCCGGGGAAAAGAGTTACACGATGTCAGGCTCTCTTGGTCTTCCAACGGTGACAGGTCGATCTCACGGGACGTCGTGGGGGTTGCGAGTCGCGACGCCTCGCGGGCCCGCAAGAACCATTCGCTGATCCGTCTTCGACCAGTCTCGGATAATTTTTTTTTTTTATTTTTACCCCTCAACCACCGAAGCCCTTGTTTCACCGATCTCTGTATAGCCCCGGCTGATCGATCGAACTGTTTTAATTAATGAGGGAACCGTTCGGAAGGATAACCTTACCGTCGGGGGATTATGGATCGCGTCGAGCAGAACTTGTCATCTTTCATTATTATCCCACGGGAAAGGGAGGTAACTCTTTTTCACTCTCACAACGAAAGCTTCTGTCGTTTCTACCCCCAGTCCGAGAGACTCTCAACTCTAATTTCGCTTAATCTCCACTGAGACTGGATAGATTCTCAATTCCACTTTTATCGCATCAAGCTAATACGGAGAATAGCCCGGCTCTCTGTCATTATAATTAATATAAAAGTAGTGCTATAGAATTATAGAATATACCTATTAACCGCCCGCGGGGGGGATGATGCATGGATGCGACTAATGCAGAAAGAGTGAAAAAAAATAAAATAAATAAATAAATTTAAAAATTCAAAAGAGCGCCCGGAGACTCCCCGTACGCGTTGTCATTTAATAAATAATTTTTATCGAAGCGAAAGCCTCATTCTCCCTTTTATTCTTCTGCGCTCGAGCTCCGAGCGGGGATGGGACGCGAACGAGTGAATGAGAAATAGAGGAGATCCCCCGAGCCACCGTCGCGCGATGTCGAGCCAAATAGCCGTTGAATTTTTAATAAAGTCTCGTTTGTCGGGGGTAAAAATTTGCGATACCTCTCAATGTCCGACGAGTTCACGGAAAGCCGGGCCGACGAGAATAAGAGAATGAAGCGAGAAAGAGAGAGGCCTCACTTCACCCCGGAAGGCGCCTGCCTTACGAGAGCGCGCTTCCGTTGGGATTCTCGTTTCCACTATGGCAATAAGAGGCCGCAATATCCTACTACGGCTCTTCCCCCTTAAGGGTGGGCGAACGAAGAGGAGAAAATAAGGCAGGGCGGTCGCGCCCCGTTATTACGTCTCGATACTTTGGTGCTCATGTTGAGCAAAGCTGTTGCTCCCTCCAACACACATAAGGCGTTGAATAAAGCGAATACCCAAATACCTGTGTGTGTGTGTGTGAGCGCGTCTCGGAAACAACATTTTTTCGCTGTGAGAATATTAAAAGAGAAACAAAAAGAGAAAAAAAAATTGCTCCGTGAAGCAACGAACAATAATGATAATAATAATAATGATAATATCTAGGAGCATTATTAGAAGCAGACGGTAGTTTCAGTGAATTTTCATATCCGGTTACTTGGATGACTTTTTTATGAAATTTTCTTAGTGCCGCGAGACTTTGAGGAAAATTCGAATTAACTTTTTTTTTTTTTTCTACTTTGGACATCTCTGTATATAAGAGTTACTCTTTAAATATATAGGTTATATATTATATATAGTATACATATAGTGTAAGCGGAGATAACAAGAGGGAATGAAGAACAGAGTTGTTCGGGTAGTCTTGCATTCTCATCTCCATTGCACTAAGGGAAGGGGACGAGAATACGATACATGCCGCAGACGAGACCGCATCTAAAAACCTTCCTATTGTTACGTCCAGACGAGCTCTTGCGAGTTCGTACAGAACATGTGTAACGTCGGTCTCTCTTTCGAGTCAAGGCGTTAGCCCTTTACTCAGGGACGGAGACCTCGCCTTTACACTGCCGTAGATAGGAGATACGTTGGAAGGATATTTGAGACTGATAGTCTCGTTGCACAATTGTAGAGCATGCAGGAATAATTCGAAGAGTTGTCGTAGTTTTAGTACTCACTATGTTTTTATTAAATTCGATGTTCGGTTGTTGGTACAATCTTTGCGTTATGGTACTTGGTAGACTCGAGAGCTCCGTGGACTTAGCCGCGCAGGGCTATCGTAGAGAGTTCCGTCAGGCAGAGCTGACTTAGCCGCGCAAGACTATCGTAGAGAGTTCCGTCGGGCAGAGCTGACTTAGCCGCGCAGGGCTAGTGAAGAGCTCCGCCAGGCAGAGCTGACTTAGCCGCGCAGGGCTATCGAAGATTCGTAGAGTACTTCGTCGGGCAGAGCCTTGCACGCTCAGTGGAGTCTCGTAGATGATGGTCGGATGGTAACTGCAGAACTACTGGTTTGCTACCGAAAATGCTCGCCTTTTTATACTAGTTTAGCCCTATGTGTCCAATGTTAAAAATTGTAGAGCGGAGGGGTTAAATTAATGAGCGCAAAAAGTGTTAGAGATGCACTTTCGCCTAGCGACACTTTCGGTAAAAATTGGTGGTCGTAAAGATTTCGGACAGCTTTTACTTAGAAGTCCTTAAGAAGATCGCCGCTAAACCCTTTTTCGGAGATGCGTAAGTTAGGCGATACTCCTAGGCTAGAGCGCACTGTCTTGGTAAAAGTTATTAGTCGCGGTTGCATCGGCGTTTGCCTTTGCGGTGCGTGAGTAGACCGTCGCTACTTCTTATAGAGATGCGTAAAGTTTTCGGGTGTCATCCGTAGGCGACGGCGATAATGTAGAGCATCTAACGACTCTTATGGTAAGAAGTGAATAGGCGAGGGAGTAGTGGCAGCGTCTTCGCTTTGCCGTGCGTGCGAGCGTTGCCGCTAGTTTTTACAGAGACGCATAAAGTATGGTGTCATCTCTAGGCAAGAGCGATAATGTGTAGAAGAGGCTGAGAGAGCTAGTCGTAGGCGACGCTCTATGACTGCGTGCCGCCGAATGGTTAGGCGCGTCTAGGCCTACTAAGTTATGGGCACAAAGTGCATGTGAGCACGTGCAGTGCGTGTGAGCAGTGGCGCGCGTAAGGAGCCCCAAAATCTTCTATATGGGAGTAGTTTTTATGTTGTGGTGCACTGTTTCTATGTAGTAGGTTACGTAAGACGTAACACTATCCTCTTAATTCCTCATTTCCTTTTGTCTCATCCTCGAGGCGTCCACTAGTCACTATATTGTTAGCACTTTTCGGACTTCTTCTGCTTCTTTTTTTTATGCTTTCATCCATTATGTAAATAGCAAACGGTGTATTATGTAAAGTTCTTTCGTATCGCAATACGAGAGGGGAGACCAAGAGAAAGTCGAGTGTACGAGTGCGAAGGCATTTGTTGGCGTGAAGTATGTAATGCAGATGCGGTTAGAATATGTACCGGTATTATTTACATTCGCGAGTGTATATACGGCACGTGAGGGCAAAGGCTCAGTTTCACCGAACTGCGAACGCAGAATATTTGCGCGGTGCAGATATTTCCCAGTAGAAAAGGTCGGTGTGCGATCAGACGCCCGAACGAAACTACCATCCCGTTCCCTTTTTTTACGTCATTAAAACAGAAAATATATATGGATATAAATTTTTTTTTTTCGATTTTGTGGTTTGCAAATATTGATCGGCAGCAATAATGAATTTTGAACATTAGCTTTGCTAAATTTCAATTGATAAACATTAAATAAATTTAATTCAATTGAAAAAGATTTACGATCGAACTTCGTCAAAACTGTGGTCGATGATGTGCGTTAAAATGTCTGTTTTTTACGTTCCGCCGAGTTTAACGCTGAAAGCTTCACCAACGATTTATCCTCTTTCATTATTGTTTTACTCCGTTCGCTTGCATATAATCCGGTCAGAGAGGGCGAAGGCCGATAATCCTACGAAGACAAAGCTCAAGGTCTTCACGGGGTAAAAAAAACACTTTTGTTGTTTTTGTCACAAGTTCAAGCGTTATCTCGGAACGGGAGCGTCACATTCTCGTACATTCTCTCACGTTGAGTGTTAAACACATACACACACCCACACATCGACAGCCCTTTCGAATTATTTTTCCCTTGAATCACCAAGAACGTCTCACGTCTCACGTGCGAACAATCACTGTCTCTCCCACCAGTTTTCGTTTCGCCCGACCTGGTGCAGCATGGCGAAAACGATTTGTCAAGCGAGTTCGTTTCTACTCTCGAATACGTGAAAACCTTTGGTATAACCATAGGTGCGCGATCAGCGTATCGAGTGGAAATCCATCATATACGGAAATGCGTAAAGAAAAAAAAAATAGCGTTTCCACATTGATTTACATCCGCGATTTGCGCGTATGCTTATCAATATACACGTGAAGTGTACAACAGGCAGAGAAACCAGAAAACGCGCACTGATAGCTCTGTATCGAATAAAACTGAGAAATCCAATGAAAAGAAAAAAAAAAAAAAAAAGAACTCGTACAGCTTTAAAAGAGATAGTAAAGTAGGAAGTAAACGAAGAGATAATGGACCAGTGAAGAGCCAAAGGAAAGAGTGGTGGAAGTTCAGTGGGAGTAAGTCTGTATCGAATTCTAGCATTGGGGGAGGAAAAGGGGAAGTGCAGAAGAGGGTCAGCTGAGGCTTGATATAATCCGACAAAGCTACGGGTTCCGGTAGATTAGTGGATATATAACCGTAGTCCACGGCAACAGAGCTCATGTGTACTGAACATTGGTAGGTATATGAATATAGCAGACATGCATATATACATATCTATAGGCAAAGAGAAACAGGAGAAGAACGAAAGGAGTGGTAGATGTCCGAGGAGTCGGGGTTACACTTTCTAACACGACTATACCCACTTGTCTACGTATATACACTATGGTAAATACGATATGAGTACAACACACGGTGGAGAAAGACGGGAGGGTAAAAGGGTGAATACCGAGAGCACGAAGGAAGCGGAGGGTGGTGGAGGGCTCTATTTCCTCGGTTCCACGCAGTCTACGTCTGCTATTTCTGTACACTGCAACCAGCGACCTATTGATTCAGCTGATTTGTTTCCTTGACTGTGCATTTATGCAGAGTACAGTTGTGGGCAGTACCTTCCGCCGTTGCGCTTGTATCCCGCGGCGTCTACAGAATCCTAACCTATATATTAGTCATGAACGTCTTGGACGCATCTTCTAGTATTGGCCGACATATCAGAACCGCCGTATCTCGACTAATGGTCAAAGGTATTGTTGTTCCGAAGTCATAACACAAGCAATCTTCACATCAATAACCTCGTCGAGTGTTGGACTTTCCAATGTGCTGCGTTACCCCATAAAAGTGATCGAAACTTTAACCATCGAAAGACCGGTAACTCCCTTTCACCGTATATCGCACAAACCGTAGAAGATCGGAAAGTTGCTTCTCGTAAACGAGTTAACTACCTGCGCCCCTTCGTCGGTACGTATCGACCTTTAACGCAATTTTCACATCGTGGTACCGTCACTCTCGCTTCGTCCGTCGTTATCCGTCGAGGGTTTCTCTCGTGTATGCGTCTCTCTCAGTTCGGTGTCGGGGGGAATATAAAGGTGCCGGATTCTTAACCTTTTTCTCGTTTCATCCCGCGCGATCCGTGAAGAAGTCAGGAAGAAGATCGGAGGAGGGGTCACGGGGTCGAAACTGGGATGAGCGATGTGGAGAGCGGACGCGATCGTCTTCGCCTGTGCTTCTTGCTAAAACGGAAGCGACCCTGCTGGCGCTATATGCTCGCCGATGAAAGCGTTAGCCATCGCTGCCACTGTTGGAGGCGAAGCGCGCGAATTCAACGAACGCGGGATGTGTGTGCGCCTGGCATACAGCATTGCCGCGGCTGGTACGAGCCAATGCGCTGCCCTAGGTTCGTTCGCGTTTCGCGGCACGTTTTTGCGCCACGTACGTGCGTCGCTTCCGCTTCCAGGCTTGGAAGAGTTGCCTCCCACGCCGCTACGTCGTCGTACTCTCCTCTACGTTCCATTCCCGTGCGCGATAGTTAAGAGGCGTCGGTGTTCAAGCTCCCGGGCCTCGAAGGATATTAAATCCCTTTTAGAACCAACCGTTTTCCTCCTACCCGCTCATCCATGACTGGCACACAGTATTCCTCGCACTTAATTCTCTCGTCGCTTTCTAGGGACCCGCGACGATCGGAGGGACGAGAGATTCGCCGACGTATATAAAAACGTGTATAGATAGATGGATAGCTGGATAAACGACTCGTCGGTACAGAGGGGCGGACTCGATGTGAAGAGGAGCAAAAAAAAAAAAAAAGAACATCGACGATGAAACGGAGTAACGCTGTGTGAGATTCGTCGCGCACATTCCGGCGTTTATTATCTCCGGGCGGCTGAACGCGATCGAATCAATTCGAAATTTCAATTCGGACGTGAGATATTAAATACTCGTCGCGAGGAGGTGAAATGGCACGAAAGATGGAAGGGACCGGTGGAAACGGGATGGAGACGGTATAACGGAAATAATATCAGAAGAACGAAGAGTTCGATTTAGCGGTGTGGGCGAGAGGTGTGCCCGGGTTCCAGTGTTCGCCCGAATGAAACTGAGTGGAGGGTACCGCGATATCACGAGACAGCCGTTTCCGGACACTCGAAGACGAACGGAAGAGGGTTCTGCCTCTTTCTCTTGGGGTGTGAGTGCGGCGTGGAAATATAGAAACGCATATACACAGAGAAAGTCGAATGAGGAACGAGGAGAAAATGAGGAGAAACGTTACTCTATCATTTCCTCTGGATCTCCGCGACTGCGAGATATATAGGAACGCGCGCCGGTCGGAAAGAATTTGTCCTCGGGAGCCAAACGGCGGGGAAACTATGAAAAACTCTTCCATATTCATTAATAAAACATCTTGTGGGACATTGCCGGTGGTGGGAGTGTTGTATATTACTGCGGTAAAGATGAAGAAACGTAACCACGTCGGTGGTCTCGACGATGGAAAAACGCGAGATGGTAGAATCTTCCGAGGACGACGGGGTAAAGAGAGACGGCTGGAGAAGAACGGTGTAGCAAAATAAGAGTGAGATGTAGAATGAATGAGACGTAGGGCGAGGGAGAGCGCGGCAGTGTATATAACGTATACAGGGACGCCGGGCGTTGGACAACCAGATTCCAAGTGGCTCTTGCCGACCGACTGTTTCTGAATAACAACGAAATGCAAAGCGACCGGATACTACTCGAGCTTTCAACGGACTCGAGTAGCGGTACCGAGAGCACGAACTGTTTCGCGGAGGGCGACGCGTCGTTCGAACTTCGAAAAGAGAGACGGAAATAAGATAGCGAAAGAAAGTGCAAATATGCCAGATAGAGAAAGAAATGGGTAAAAAAAAAAACGCCTACGGTTTCTAAAGAGCGTGCAGTGTGGGCTGTGGATGTTATGGTTTTTTTCTTCGCTCCACTGTTCTCTCGTCTCTAACTCTCCAACGCCATTCGGGCAATTATTCACGCTTCTCTCCCAAAGATCCCTTTCGTGTGGCACGTCGAATAAAAGAGCGTGATTTTAGCTCGACAAAACAGTCGCGGGCAGGTAACACGATTGAAGAAAGATTCGATCAATTTTTCCTCTAAGGCTTTTGCAGAATCGTGTTTCGTCTCGAGGTCTACGCGATATCAAATATGTATCGTGCGTATAGTATAGCTGGTCGGCGGACGACGTTGAAGAGAAGAAAAAGAAAAAGACGGGTTGCAAGTACACTGTGAAAGAGCTTAATACCTCCGGACGTGCGGTACACTTTTCTCGGTTGAACGCGTCACAAAACGTCGCTGATATAATCTACAAGGGGGTTGTTAAGTCGTACCTAACTCGTTTGAAAGTGCGGCACGAGACTCGAGAGAAAAAAAAAATTGTTTTCCTCAAAGCCATATTACGATAGCTTTTACCATGTAACGTGTACCCTACAACCGAAACTTATGGAACAAGCGAACCCTATTTCCCTTTGGCAACGAAATATATCGCGGTTAAAGAGTTTTACGATGTTTCGACAGCATCGACAAGTGTCGAAACGATTGAGGTATAGCCATGAAGTGTGTTCGGTGAACGGGTGCAAACACCGTGTCGCAGCCTCTCCTCGGAGTCCCTGTCGCACCCTTGTTGCACAACCGCTCGTCTTACGGACGTCCTCCCTGCCAGGCCCTTGTCGATTCTCTCGTGTTTCGAAAGCGTCGAAGTGTTTCGAGTTTACGAGTATAGAGAAAGCGAGGGGTGGGCGAGAAAGTGTGAGACAGCCTGTCCTTCCCACCGACATACCTAGATTATCTCGCGTCCACACGAAGGTGAACGTCGTATCGCTATATACGTATCCCTCGTCGTGTATCCCCAGAATGTATTACACCGAGAAAACGGTAGGGCGACTTCGTAACTCCTGTCAACCCCTGTCGAGAGTCACTGCCGTTCCCACATCCATACGTACTGTATAGTAAAACATATGCCGTTCGTATATATTCTATAACTATAGATGTACGCATATTATAGCCATCGTAGAAGATTTGAATCGCCGATACGTTATTTCGTCATTTTAACTTCGCATATTTCGCTGTCATTCGTGAATATATTCCACGAAGTTACCGTGTATTCATTAATATTTTAGGATTTTCATAACCCGCTGGTGAAGGGCAAACGGAATAGCTACTGGCGCTACCTTTTTTTTTTTTTTTTTTTTTTTTTAATACTCGACGGAGCGTATTTCGTTAAATTTTTATTCACAATCATTCCAACGCCAAACGTCAGCGAAGCACGACTTCTCTCTGAAACTATTATCGAATTCAATGCGGAGGGGGGAGGGGGGGGGGGGGGAGGAGAAAAAAAGTAAAACAAAATCAAATCGCGGGTGCACATCGACGGGCGAAACGGTCGAGTACGCGAGAGTTCTTTCACCTCTTCGCTCTCTTTCGCTCATTCGCGAGTTTTCGGAATATATTTTTAGCGCTCTTTCGACATTGCCACGAGAGAAAGCAGTTGCCCGATGGTGCGTCACAGTTCGGCATCAGCTGGGTGATGCGAATGTCGGGTTGCAGTCGACGCCATCGAGCTTAACGGGGTTGCGATTCGGGTGAATTAACCTCCTCTCGTTTTCCAATGGCGAAATAGATGAATCAAAGATTCGTATTTATGTGAATAGCTCTCTGGTGGTGCGATTGCTAACTGAACACAGATAGTCTCTTCTGTAGCGAGAATTTTGACGTCATCGGAATAAAAAAATATATGTCTATATAAATAACTACTGGAACACAATATATGATTCATAAAATATAGAAAATATTGCTTGCAGGGCAGTTGACTACCATTGAGAGCATTTAGATTGTAAAAGTTTTTGGTTAAGCGACGTATTATAAATTATGAGATGAATGGATATAACAAAATCATCCATTTCTGGTTGCCGATATGTGGCGCTATGTGTTGCCAGTGTGAGTTGTTGGCGGCGGGAGAGGCGTGACCGGCACACAGGCAGCAACGGTGGCCGTAGCACCTCCACAAATCAGTCTCGTCGACGGGACCACGCGCTCGACGGTAAAAGGCGAGAAAGGCACTAACGAATGGATTCAATTGATTTAATACCCCCCCGTCGTCGTCGTCGACGAAAGTCCGAGTGAGACAGAGTGAGACAGAGAGAATCGTTGCGCTGCAATGCACGACGGTACTCGCACATTTCCCTCGGGGGTGAGAGATATCCTGCAGGTATCTGGACCGGGCTTCCAGTTAGATTAAAAAAACGCCGGAAATAGAGTGAGGCTTAGGCCCGGAAACGTCTTCGTGGAACATGTTCGTCATTAAATATTATGTAGCTAAACGAACGTGTGATTATACAAATTCATTAAATAACCATTAACTTTCGTCGTTAATTTCGGCGTCGATTCGCCGAAAAAATTCATTAAACTGCTCGCCAAAATTTTTTTAAAAATAATCCCGACGCCGAAAATTTAAATAGAAAGGTGGAAAAAAAGCTATTAGACTAAGTGACTTTAAAAAGAGGTGGAAATTAAATTATACATATACCTAGTGATAATTAATACTGTTATTTTGAAAATTATAAAAATTTGACCATTATTGGCATTACAGTCGGGATACGTCTGACTGAGCGCTTCATTCGCTGAGATACAAAAATCGCATTCCGGTTTCGGGAGTGAAATATACTAATACGAAAGTAAAACTCAAGCCGGATGTGAGTTTAATATGTCGATCAATCGAACACCTTTGTTTCGTTGGCGTTCCTAGATACAGAATTGCATCGCAATGCACCTGCACTGCATTTTGTTAGAATCATTTCATATGTTTTAAATTCACGGCTTGGATTGGCGAACTTCACATCGCACCGCCAGACAACTATGCGTGTCTGTACCGCGCGTTATTATGTTACTAATATGGATGTACGTAGAAAAAAAAATTGACATTCGAGGTGTCGAACAACGGAAGAAGAATTTCAGCTGATCGATTCTTTTCGTTATCATGTCGTCTGCTCGGATCTGCTGTTGCAATAACCCAAAATTTACCCGCATCGATGAAGGTATCGATACTTCTTTTTATAGTCGAACCCCGACGGCAATACGGGTGCCTTTGTATCGTAAGTAAATACTAGGAATCTCCACCAAGTTCGATCAATAACGTCTGCACTATTGATCTTTTGAAATTTACGGCTATAGCGGTGATCGTACGGAAGTCAAGGTTTGCCTGAAAACTAAGTTCCTCCTAACTTCTCTCTTCGAAGAAAGTTCAGTCCTCTCACCACATACCAGATATCGTTGTGCTACAGATATCCTTTTGATATCTCCTTTCATAGCAAAGAGTCATTTGATTTGGATGCGAAACTTCCGCAGACTCTGTAAACTGCGCAAACACTTCTCATCTATATACCAGAATCGGATCGCGTGCCCATTTTTCGCAAACAGAACGGAAACGGTGATTAAGATACGGATTTCAGATTATTTGTGGCATATGAAATTAATGTTTGCAATCTGGTTACCAGATTTGTCTTACAGATTATACATTACTCTCTAAACAGGTTCGGTTGGATAAACAAGAAAAGCGGTGACTATGGTTTATCGTTGATCCACATCAGACTTTCGTGGTGTGGATAATCCGTGGATATAAATCGAAACAAGCGAGGTAGGTGAAGCAGTCGGCCGTATTAAGGGCTGTAGCGACTGCCTAGAACGACGACGAGGGGCGAATGACGCACCGTGGTTTGCGGTTATTTAGCGCTCTGCTCTGTTGCTCTTCCACTGTTCCTGCTGTTGATGCTGTACGTAACACCAACGGGATCAACGAGGCGTGTACCAGCAGATGACGACGCTTACACCAAGCATGCGACGACGAGAACCCAGCGAAACTGTCTACAACAGAGATCACCGAACAGCGAGCGCTCGCATAAGCTCATGGGGAGGGGCAAGAGGATAGCGGTTGCCGGAAGGAGAGAGAAATTTTCACGATGTTTCCAAATCACCGACACCAAGAACGGTATCAAGGTACGGCGGTACGATCAGCGATGAACCATTCTTCCGATATTGGAACGTTCATAGTAATTTCGTCCTTTACGACATCGAAACGGAGCAGACGATACCTTTTCTATTCGCTTAGAAATGCTTTGTATATGAGGAAAAAGGAATGCAAAGAAACCAATGCGCGAGCTTCTAAGGAATTGCCAAGCTTTCGCATCTTCTTTGATCGACGTTCAATTTCCAAAGAGAAAAGCCAAATGGGTGCATGTAGTGTAAAGAGGGATAGAAGACTACTTACAGCGAGAGGCAAGAAATTGCTAAATCGTAACGTAAAAACTGAATGTTAGGAAAGGCCAATCCGCGAGAGAGGGGGAAGGGGGCTGCCGGATCGTAGAAAATCGGCAAGATTTTCACAGTGCGGTTTTCCAATAGTTGATTTTCCGCAGCCAGCAGGTTTCTCTGTACGCATACATACGTGCATCTATAGACTCGGCGCTTTTCCGAGCCCTGGCAAAGTACTGCATTTACGAAATCCAGGCTCGTGCGAGGAAGAGCTTGTTGAGAAGCGCAAGATCCCCGCACAGACACGTGCGATGCGGGACGTGAGGAGAAAAGAGTGCGCGCGAAGCAGTGGATGAAGAAAGGAAAGGTCTTGAAGAGAAAATTGTGGCGGGTTGGTGGAGGATATAGGTGCGCTGTGGAAGCGGCGTGGCGTACAAATATATACATATATATAGCAAGAACGAAGCTTCACGAGAGTGGCGGATAATGCCTCTCTCACGGTACAGACGCGATGGAAGACGGCGCAATTTCTACGACCAGAGGCTTCTCAACTGACAGCGTTGAATAGATCTCGTTAACGCGTGTTCTCATGAAAAAAAAAAAAAAAGAATCCCTTGTACAAGAACCGAAGACAGAGTGGTAAAGATGGAAACTGAGAGATGACGGCGAACTAGCTGCAGGATAATGACAAAAAGACGAAATCGACCAAAAGAGCGAAACAGATTTCAACGTGTCTTTTTTTTAACTCTCTGCTGTCCGTAGGGCACAAGAACGGAAATTATGCGCTTCACCGCGATCCTCTGATCGTGGAACATCATAATCGATCATATCCTATTTTCGTACCATACAGGCAGCGACTCACTTCCGGCTGCGTGTAGCAAACGACACGCCATTTTCGTTTACTCGTGTTACCGGTATTTTCGTTCATAATTTTTATTTATTGTACTCTAACTTTTGAAAATAAGTATAATAAAAAAATTGTATAAAGAAAAAAGTGTAAAATAACAAATAATTTTTTTATTTTTTATTTTTTGTTCGTACTTATCACAGCAAAAACTGAATAGCATTTGATTAAGGGGCATACAGGTCGTAAACAGAGTACTTAGCACTGGATTCCCAGCTGAACGAGCCGATGTTCAATGAATTTTCCAGTCGGCTTCATTCGATATTCCGTACTTACATAAATTATTCACGTGAAACTTGCAGAATTCACAAATTAATATACCAAACTGATAAAATCGTTCATCCGGACGAACAATTTTATGACGATTTTCTTTTATTATGATAAATAATGATTGCGGTAAGGATTCTCTTTTTCTACGTACTTCTCACATCCATGGCCTACATCCCTGCATAAAGATATTTTTGCTTTTTCTTCCTCTCGAAAAGAGAGGTCTCCCGCCTCCCGAGGGAATTTAATCTCGAAACTGTTGCATTTCATTTTTACGCCACTTTACTCGTTATCGCTCATTCTGTTGTGTGGAGTCTCTCGCATACAACCATCGCATTGGTATAATGACTCGATTTATCGGAAAATACCACCAATGTTCATGAGATATGTAACGTTCTCACAAATTTCGAGGTTTGCATCAACTTGAATAATAATAACCCGATTGCAAACCTCTTCTTCAAACATCCTTTTCATTTATTATATTTCCTTATTATAATATTATAAATTCGGATGCAGGAGAACACAGTAACCCAATTAACTGACATCCGTTTCCCGATCGATTTCATGTGAAAAAAGTACTTATAAAGCGACGAAAAAGAAATTAAAAGCAACTCGTCCGTATCTCGATATCAAAATCAAGTGAGTTCGTGTTCGTTGGCGATTAAATTCGCGAACATCATTTGCACTTAACCCAGATTGACGACTGTAGTACAGTTGGCGCGATGGTTACTCGCATGAACCGCCCACATCCCGGGCAACGAGATGCGCAAGATTCCATCTGGGAACCTTCCGGCTACGACAGTTCCCAGATCGTAGGTACTATATTGCTCGATAGGTACGTGTAGTATTGAGATTATGGAGAGGGGAAGTAAATGGACGTAGAGAATAGTGGTTCCTGCATGGATACTGGGTCTTGTCGTCCCGACGCGTCGCCCATTCCGCGTAATTACTGCGGTACGCGGCTCGTCCGCTTCCAACCGGTAGCCTAATCCCGTTTACAAAGCATTACCTGCTTAATGGATACGAGGGCAAAGCAACGGGAGAGAGCGAGAGAGAGAGAGAGCGAGAGAGAGACAAACGGAGAAATAGGCCACGGCAAACCCAAGCCCGACGAAACGCTAGGAGAAACCATGCGAAATGGACCCGCAATGGTTCATAATTGTACAGTTACAACGCAAGTGCCCATGAAACGATATAGCTGGTTTACCCATTGTATGCTTGATTAGCGAAATATGTGGTGAACCACTGCCGCTATAAAAATTACACATGAATGGAAAATCCAAGGGAGATGATTTGTCCTTAAGAAAAGATGAGTTTCACTCAATTTCTACGAGAACAATCATTTTTCATTATCACATAAAAGAATCCTATGCCCATGAAAGTCAACATAGCGATAAAAAAAGGAATTACATATCCACCATAAAATCCTGAGCAGCTTTGATAACCATTTGTGCCAAGAAAGTGTCGGAACCATACTGATGTCTTAGGTTCTCATATTCGGTTGATTATTATTCTCCTCTTTCTCGTTCCGATCGATTTCATTTGTTCTACCATTGTCATTTGCGGATGTCGTTGAAACTTTCAGCTCGTTAAATTCAACGATTCAAGTTCGAATATGTCCGCGGAGGCGGGAGTGGGGGCTTCATTCTCGATCGATGTAATCCCTACCGCACTGTGTGCATCCTTATAGAAATAAGCTTCGATGGGTTTACCCTTTAGAATCGAGAGGCGACTCTCTGTTCCCGGCATAAAACACCATGATACGGAAGGATAGGGTTTGAACGTCGATCGAAATCAGGTGCAGCCAATTTGGCGACGACCCAACAGACGTACCATGTAAATTCAGTTGCGGGTGAGAGGAAGGCAGAGCGGAGAGGCATCGATGTCGAGAACTCGTAACCCGGTACGGTCAAAGAGAGCGCGAGAGTCGATGGTCTGGCGTACTCGCTCGCCGCGGTCATAAAATGACTAAAATTCTTGCGGGTGTTGGAGGTTCGTACCTATCTCCCCCACCGATGATAATAACTTTGAGAGGCATAGAGAGGCACCGGCAAGTGCGTGAAATACGATTAAATTTAATCATTACTTGGTATTAGAAATGAATTATAATTGAATTTACCGATCGATAAATGATTAGCGCGCAGTCTGTTACGGTTAGTGCGAAAAACAACCGTTCCACTCGATTACAATTTTTTCGAAAATTCCCGCAACTTTTTCCTGGATATTTAATGATATTGAATTCTAAGAATGATTCCATGATTTCTGGAATTCGTTTGAATTATATAAAAAACCAGAACCCGGTAACTTTTATTCCTGTTCGGTGTTCAGAATTCGCGGAATTAGGTGCATTGCATCATAGGGATCTCTCGATGTTCATGTATCTCTAGTGTGTTGGGTTTCCGCGATTTTTGCAAAGGTTATACAGCATAACTGCTATGTACTGGATGGCACAAAGGATTCAGGTACACAGAAGCGAACGGTATTTCGCAAACGTACGTTTTAGGTGGCGGTGAGAGAGTAGTCGCCAGCGCGATCGATTCGTCGACGAACCTTTCTCTTCCTCCGTTACTCGACACCTATAAATGACTCGATACCTATATACTGTACAAACACACCGACACACAGACGCATACACATTTTGGGTCGCGGCGATCGTGTATCGATCGCGACCGGTGGTGAATCTCTCTGGATCTGCGAGTCTCTGTCACCCTTTGAAAGCACTGCACGTACGTATACGTCCTAATGAGTGAACTCGCGGAAGGACGAGGGTGCAAGTCGAACCGTCGGATTGTCAAGTGAACGTACGGGTTCGACGGAGATGGAAGAAATAGCGACGAGAATTGCTCGATTGAACGGTCGAGAAACAGTCGAGTACGAGTGCGACGGAGGAAAGGACCGACGAGACAGAAGGTTCGCCGACTGATGCTGGCACAGCGGGCGCTAGTCGACGTTTGCCGAGTCTCTGTGACGGACAGTTCGAGCATCGAGGGCCAAGAGTTTCTATATGTAGGTATGTAGGGTATATATTTACCTGTGTAGGTGTATACATCGTCGATGTGCATTGATGCATCGCAGCTTTGCGACATGCGGATTGCACGAAACTGGAGACACAGTGCCAGTGGGCGAGGCGTCAATGAGGGTGGTGACCCCTCCGACGCGAGAGCATCGAGATTATTCGGACGCGGAAGCCGGATCGAAGCGTCCACCTGAAAAAGTAATGTCCGGTATGTATACGCAAGTTGAATGAACTTCCCGTTGGCAACCCTCCTTCTTTTGCATACATGTATAGTTCGCGCGACAGAATATACTAACACATTGCAGCATTTAAATCGCTCTTTTTTTAACGAATGTCCTCTTCAACTCTATCCATCTTTCCTGATTATAAATTTACAACTGTGCATTAAGGAAAAATTTTGTTTGGTAATAAAATTAACAATTCTACCGATATTTCACGGTGAATACGAACGGTGGATACACGTTGAAGCAAATATAGCTGTTCAATAAATATTGTGTATCTATTAATTTTATTTGTCGATGTGATACACGCGCCCGTTGAAAAATGAAATATATTGTGTTGATGCCTCGACGTAAAGGTGAATTACGGAAATGTTGGTAGGCAATACGCCATACGAAGAGATGTGAGGTTCAAGTTTGTTCAGTAAAGAGACAAATAAATGGAAGGTGAATGTACTCATCGAACTTATTTTCCTCTCGTCGCCCTCTTGCATCACTTCTCATTCTCTCATTCGTAGGAGTAAGCAGCGTTTCTCACGAGAATTCTCGTCTCTTCCAGCCTTCTCGCCCTTTGGCAAATCATAAAGGAAGATCGAAGAGTAGGGAATGGGCGAACACGAAGGAGCGTCTCCATTCTGCCCTATTCTCGGAGTAACTCGCACTCGCGCGATATCGCCACTTTAGCAAACATTTGCAAAAAGCACCAGCGGCAAGCCCAGTGAAACATGGGTTGTTCCAGATGTGTGTATGCGTGTACGCGATAGAGCGCACATGCGTGTATTGTACGGTTATATTGCCACCGGAATATGTGAATGAAGTAATTCCTGACGCCTGAGACGAACATTTTTCCGTTTCATTGGCTCCTTGGTACCGTGAAACTTACGTCGAGGGAAGCTAAGCCATTCACCCTCATCCGCCCTGTGATCCTTTCTTCACCTCGCCCCTTTCCACTACGCTGCTACATATGGTGGGTTGGAACTCGGCGTTCCGAAGTGGCCAATAACAATAACGTGAACGCTCGGTCTCACGCGACTGCGCTATACTTTTTTCCTCCATCGTCGGAAAGTAGCAGCTTTCATCGTGAACATTCGAATGCAAGGAATATAGGGAAGAAAGTAGAATGAAAGTGCGAGCTTGTGAGCTTTTTCGGCTATACAGCAAATGCCCGGTAACATAAGGGCCGTGGGTGCGAGACAAAGACAGAGGATATGGGAGTGGAGGGTTCGGCATAGAGGTTTCGAGATAAGCCAGATTTATGTCGAAAACGTATAGATCCAGAGACTTGGGCTACTACCCTTAGCGGCCTTGGATTGTCTCGAATATCCTTTTGGATCGGGTGTGTTTTTACCTATATGTAGGTTCTGGACACACGCGCGCACGTCTACCGCACACGCCAACGATCGAGAGTATCGAGCGCGAGGCGCAACGAGAAACGAAAAACGCTTATTATGATATCGTAACATCAGCTGAACGGATGTAATCGCGGTTAGGCTCGTTTGAAAGCTGATATCGAAAATATATGATAGAAGTGTTGTTAAAATTTCGATTCGGCGCTTAGTTTTCAAGAACCATAATTTCAGTTTTCACTTCCGGCATTTTGGCATTTTTTAAGTACTTGGCGTCGAGACGCTACCGCGTTTCTTGATCCACGTAACTTTTAAATCCACGTAAAAATTTGGAGACATGCAGTTTCTAAGAAGTTTCTAAAACTAGGAGTCCTGGCAAATCTCGACCAATCCTGACACAGATAAAGCAACAATAATAGAAACCTCGCATTGCGATAAAACTCGATATTTCGATACTAATTTCGAGATATATTGTAACAACCAACTTTTTAGGGGAGGAGAAACGTAATAACTGTCAAAATCGCCGAAGTTTTAGTTTGCGTGCCTTTAGCGCAAACCTTTGTAGTCACGTCAAATGTTGCGTTTCTCCAGCGTTTCCTATCTTGATTTCGTATGTTGCTGCATGATTTTGATGGTTTTTTGTATTTTTACGTGTCTCTATCAGAGACACTTTTAGGTGCGAATAGGGTTGGCCTTCTTTTATTCGCGTTCCTGAATAAATTACATCGGAGACTTTTTAATAGCCTATAAATTTACTGAAACTTTTTTTCAAATTAACCACTTTTGAGTCGGCGCTTTTTTACAACATTTTTATGTTACTTTTACAACCGTTTGACTCTATACTTGGTATCGTCTACGTTGAACATGTCACATTTGTAAAATACGTATACATATTTGGAGAAATACAAATGCGACATGCTGTAAACGGGGAGGTTTTTTAAAATACATATTATATATAATATGCCATTCTTGCCATTATTTATTATATATAATATGTATTAAAAAAAAACCTCCTCGTTTCCAGCGGTCATCTCCAAGGATATTCAAGAATGGCGTGTGCTGTCTTCAGTGTCGTGATTTCGTTGCACTAGCCGATTCCATTCGATATTGGAAGCAATGAATAAAAGATCGATGAGGCGAGAGGCTCAGAAGAGATCACGTTTGCCAAGCTGAGAGCAGATCCTAGAAGGAGGGGGGAGGGGGAGTGCATTGACTGAATTACTGGAGGCTCTTGTCGATCTTCGAGAGAATATCTTTGAACGAAGAAAAACTCTCTAGCTTCTCGAAAAATCGTCGAACAAGCGCGCTTTTGCGGTTTCGATTTATTTTCATGTCATTTAATTATATTCTTGAAGCAGTTTCGGTGTCGGTACAAGTAAAAGCATCGCATAAACTCCTCTCCATACAATTTCCCTTTATTTTTATCATTATGATTCCATGGGGTACGTACTTAAACTTTTATACCTTTGCCGCCCATAACTAGGGTCATCAAAGCCAACTTTTCAAATACTGTAGACCATCCGCTTTTACGCATTTTCCTTTTATATTTTTCCTTTCCATCTCTGTACATTGCTTAATTCCCTTGTGCTGCCCCTTGAAATCATTATCCAAAACTCAATGCAATTTATTTAAAAATATCGTTTTCCCGTAAAAGAAAATCTTAGAACGTGTGTAAAAATGGAAACATTAACTCAGCTGAATATTTTTTCGTGCTTTTGGTATTTTTTATTTAATTTTTCTTCTATTGATCATTTTGTTTTTGCGTAATCGCTGTTCCCTGCGGCAGAGTAACTGGTAGAGAAAGAGGTGAATTTTACGATATGGTATATGGATCTAACAAACTGTTAATACTTTACCAGTATTTTTTGTGGCGGTGGTAAGAAAAACTTAATGAGATGGCAACTCGGACAGGAATTTGTGCACCGAGAAAATCACCCGAATATAGAGTTAGAATGCGGAGAATATAAAGAAATCAGCAGGAATAATTCTGATATTTTTTTGGTAACTTAATATCTACGAATGGAAAAGTTAAAAACACGGAAATTTCGAAGGTTCATAATAATAGGATATTCAAAAAATGAGTAATAACACGCGGAGAGTAAAATGACGAGGGACGCATTTATAAATGAGGATAAATCATTGAGACTTTTGAAAACATTTTTCCTCAGTCAAAATTCTTTCATATCTGCCAGTGAGCTCTGTGTCATAGGGGAAATCATGTTGCAATATCTTCCAATCAGATAGCCAATCGAAGCGTATGCTGCAAGCTATTGAGAAGCAGCGGTGCGGCTGGTGATTGCCGATGTCAAAGGAAGCGCCCGATGCAACGATATAACCCCGCCAATAGGAACGAGAGGAAGGGGCTGCAGTGTGCGGAAGGTTGGTAGGTTGATACACCAGGCAATGCACACGCTCGCTGAACCTCCGCCTCTCACTTTCTCCAACAGAATTCTATTTGTGACGATCTATCATACAACCAAGGCCCTCACTCCAGGCAGCTTCGTCAATATAGACGGTTTCGCATGCACACTGACCTCTGTGCTACAGGGCCGCGAGTACGGCTTGTATCCTCAATCCTTCTCTCGGAGCATTGCACCACTCCCGAACCAAAAGAGATAAACCATAAAGGAAGAGATGGAAAAAGGTAAAACGAGAGAAAGAACGAGAACGGATAAAGCTTTTACCGATCTCCCGAAAATAGACCGTTCGTACGTGTATTTTAATTTTCGGTCGTCTTTTGACTAGTTTCACTGGCAAACTTCATGTCTATCATTCATCGATCAAATATATCGTGATTTTTTGTACACGAGAAGAAATAATAATATTCTGAGTGCACTGAGTGTATATGTTGAAACGTTCCGTGATTCACCGAAAGCCTGAATTTACGCTATTTTTTTCTTCCGACTGCCCGCCGGGCAAAAAAACGGGAGTTATGTTCTCCGAACCGACAAAAAATGTCTTAATAAAATTTGGCACACCTTTTCTTTGTGCCGAAAACACAAATAATTATTCACATATTATAGTCCGGGGATTCCCACACCCAACAACGAATAAATCTCCCGACTATAATATGCGAATAATTATTTGTTATTTAACTCTTTTTTCAGTCGGGAATTTTTAAATTTTCAAAAATTGTTTTTTTGTAAACCGCAGTTCTCGAGAACCACGAAACATTGAGATTAATTGTAGAATATTAATATTGAAAAGCATTTCAAACTAACATTCATTTTAGCAATAAAAAGTACATATAAATTAGTTCCGAAGACGTGGGTTAGTCTTCGATTTCATTTGATCTGAAGTTTTCTGATTTTATATTATTTTATTTTTTTTCTACCTAAAATATAGCAACGTATAGCAACTGAACGTTGTGCCCAAAGCGATTATTAGGCTCGATACAAGGACAACACATTGTCTTCCCCTTGCAACTTCCGTTTTCCTATTCTTCCGTACACAGTTCGTATATACGTCTCGCCGCTAATCGACTTGTATGGATTGCCGTTGGGGTTGGTTGGCGAACGGCACGTCGAGGGTCATCCACCAAACGACCGGAACACATCCGCAACAACAACCCTCGGTGGTGGGCTTTCTCCGTTACGGATACCTAACCATCTACCACTATAGTACACCGTAATACAAGCTATGTTTACGGCGACCCATTTGTTCGAGAGGAGACACACTCCACTCGTATAGTAGCTGTATTAGTCCTAGTGGAAGTGGACACGAGCTTACCGAGGGATATACAACTCCGATGAGAAGATGCCACGAAACCCTCGAAGCTTCTTGTTTTTTTTCGACCCTTACATGCCTCGAACGAGACGGAGAATGAGAGGCTTCAACCGCGCAAATTCCGATGATTAATTACCATTCCTTCAATCATCTATAGTAATTTTTTTTCTCCACATTTTTTTTTTTTTTTTTCGTTTTATCTATTGTATCAACGCGATGTATATTTATCCGAAAATTTTTGTGGTTATTATCCAGACTGTCGCGACCGACCTCTACGAATTCAGCTCGTCGCGATGGAGACGGAGATCCTTTGTACAGGAAACAGGATATCTACTCTTCTCGCTATACCGCGTGGCAGTATCCTTTCGCAGGTCACAAGCCTTGTTTATGGTGAGCCATTTGTTCGAGGGCACTCGAGATTGCTCGCAGACCTGGACCCACTTTCGCACCCAGGCTTCCACCGCTCGTTATCCACGTCGTCGGCGCGATACTCGGAATTCCTCTTACTCTATATATGTTTACTTTCTCGAGGACACTATTCTCGTTTTTTTATACTCTTTTCCTCGGCTTCACGCCGTTGAACGGATTCCTGATATATCCTTCGACTTCTCAGACGATACATCGGCCGCTAATCGTCGTATATAAATTACCCGAAAAATATACGAGTGTTACGGCTTAGCGAGCAATGTGCTCCATTCTGAGTGATTTTTCAATTTCCATATTTTCTATTATTATTTAAAATTTTTATTATGTCATAAGTTTATATGACTATTATTAGCATTCAAACGCCAGAAAATCCTGATGTCGAGACGAAAACTTTCTTGAATATTATCCCCTTGACATCGGCAGCGCGCGTTCTTATACTTCTCGATTAAACACCAGCGCAAGACACGTCATCGGGTTACTTTCGGGAATCAACAAAATTCAGGACTATCGATTACGTGCAACGTAATAAAGTTGCCAGGTGGAATGAGCTTGTCCGCGCGAATGTATTACAAGTGCCTCGAAACTTGGTTCAAGGGGGGGGGGATGTAGTAGAAGTGTTAAAGTCTTTGTATACAGCCTCGAGGAGTTTGGTGGATCGCGAGCGAGGGATCCTTCTCTCCTTGGTAACGCAGCCGGCGTCACGGTAATGAATCCCAAAGTAGTCCGGAACGTTCTTTGCCTCACTCTCGATCTCCCTTTCGCCCGGTCTCTCTACCCCTTGTCGCTGTGCCCTGTCGGCTGCTCTGCGCGAGCGGCTTCCTCGAACTATCGGCTAAAGTTGGTGAAGCGCGTGCCTCCACTTGTACGTATATAGGTATTACAGATAGAAACGGCGGGATGAAAGCTTCCTCCTTCGACGGGTGGAGGGTGAAGTAAGAGGGGGGGATTGCATCGACCAAGTTCCAAGTCATTCCCATACAGTATATATAGCATTCGCGGATTGTACGGAGCGAAAAGCCCTATAGCCATCGTTGAATCGGTTGTACGAACTAGTCACGTGCTCTAGCTTACCCTCACGTCTCGACGTTCAGCGGCTCGTCGACCCGTTCGCGGCTTCTCGACTGTGCACTACGACGATGACAACTCGACCCGGATACGTACCCGCGATTACGTGGGTCGAGGAAACCACGCTATATACAATGCGGTCTGTATTATTCTCGCTACTCGCAGATGAGACGATGAGAATTCACCGAAACCGAGGAGATCATTTTCGCTCGTATTACTTTAATCCCGCAATGAATTCGTGTACGACAATTAAGACATTAGTTTCGACGAAGCGTGTCACGGATAAAAAAAAGGGAACCATTTTTAACATTCTTACGGGCAAATGGTGAGAATCGATGAATTTCAACGCTTTACTATGTTCCCCGTAAGGTGCGGATTAAACAATCAACAACATGTGGAATGTCCTCTGTTGTAAAAGAGACGTGCGAATGAATTTTGAGTGGCTTTTCAGGATTCAAGGAGACTCTCGATTTTTTGTGGCATTTTCTTACGTAGTATTTGTATTCGGCGTGCAGTAGAAACCTTAAGAAACAAGGTACGCATTTCTCTGTGTGGGATAATATGTGTATGTAACATGTAAGCGTAGCATGTACTTGCAGAGGTGTAAATAAAGGTGAAAAGAAGGACCGAAAGACGATAGATACATATAGAATTCGATGGGAATTCAATAATTAAAGCGACGATAGCAGTGGCGGCAAAGGCGGTTTCGAATGCGGCTCCTTGAATAGGCAAAATCCGATTTATTTTTCGAAGCCTATATACCTTCGGAGACGGTGAGGGAAGCGCCAAACCGATCGTAGAGCTCTTCTCCCGTCTCTGTATCTGAGAGTGTACACACATATACGTAGTGCAATAGTACAGCGGTATACGATACGGTGGAGGTATCACGTGTGCAATGCGGAATAGGCGCGGCAGAGTCGGGAGCGTCGTTCAGCTCGAATAATGCATCGCCACGGAATTGGACGATGCGCCCCTCGTATAAGGGTAGATAAGGTGTATACCGTTATACCGGGGGCTATACTATTGGAAATAGTGAGTTAAAGCGAGTAAAAGAGTAAATAAAAGCAACGTAGCATCTCTTTTTCGCAACCTCGACGTTCTCTTGCCCATTTCTTTCTATCGTGTGTGGGGTTTTATTTTTAACTTCTTTTTTTTTTTTTTTTTTCCTCCACCGCTTCGAGAAAAGAAGAGCAGGGAGCGTCGACGACGGGACCCGTTACGTCGAAGGGATGAACGTGCCTTTAACTCTTCACTTATCTGAAGGCATTCGAGAGCTCCCAGGTTCTCACTTCTCAATACCCGCGCCCGCACGCGATCGACCTCTGCTTATAACTTATAAGATAGTATAGGGTTGTACCTTCTTTACCGTAAATGTACGAGAGATCGAATAGAACGAAGAATTCTTGAGTCACGCCCGTTCCCGGGGATCTATGTGCTTTTCTCTCTTCGTCTTCGTACCTCAACGTAGATTGCGATAACTCTAGGTGTGCGCAACGGGCTCGAGAGAATGCTATGTACGTTCGAGCCGTCTCACGTTCCATACCCCCTTAACATGCCCTGAAGATCCCCGAAGCGCGACGGCATCAACGAAGGGAGGATGGAAAAATGTTTAAGGCTCGTAAAAATGAAATCGTAAACGTCGACGAGTTCGATTTTTCAAAGGAGAAACCCGCGGGGGTTGCAGTGAGTACAAACTCGATTCAAAACCCCAGCAAAAAAAAAGGGGAAACGGCAAATACAGCAGAACTGCGACGAGTTTCTCGGAGGATAGCGTGTGCTCTATCGGGTTGAAGTTAGCGGCGATGCGGAGCCCCTTTTTTTCCTCTCCCCTGGCAATTTATCTACTCGGAGGCTCGGAATGTTATTTTCACTTTTACGCTCAACCATCATGACTATCCGGGTCCGGAGAGGGACGATGAAATAACGGTACAAATTGTTAACCCATCCCATTCGTATTGACGTCTTCCTTCCTCTCGTTCTCCTCTTCTTCTTCCGCACTTGTAACCCGTAACAACATCGGTGATAGTAGAGCAAACGAGAATGCCGATAGAACGTGCCGGGTTTATCCCACGAGACTACTAAAACGCTACTGCGTTATCAGCGCGCGTTGTAGCAGCGAGAAAAGAGCGATGTCAAAGAGCGTACCAGCATCGGCTTCGGGCCTTCGACTATATAATCTCTTCCGTTCTTCCAACCAGCTTCCGGCATCGTCTCTCTCGTTACGCCTTCGGCTACGCGAGAGCTTTTTCCCGTTATAACATCGATTTTGTTAGCGGACAAATATTGTAAAGAGCTCGTGAACATCGAAGATCCCGCGGGGCGCCATCGATGGCTAATATTATTATACGCTCGTTAGCTAAATACACATATTATAGGGGTACTGCGTAGAGTATATTATAATAAATGAGTCGATTATGAGGCGAGCCGGGGTTTTCTTTGATACCAACAAGCTGAAAGTAAACGGCTCCGTCGACGATAATCGTCTTTGTTTCCGATATCAAAGTATAGATTATCGCGGCAAAAGTAAACACTTTAACGATAAAATCGTGAAAGGAACGTGGGAAAAAAACGTGAGATTATCGATTTGAGATTGAGGCGACGAGAGAGGGAGTGAAATATCGTATATATAGATATATAACACAATATGATAGGATATATGCCATGGCTGGTGGGTTACTTCGGGCGCAGGAAGGAGGTGAGGGACCTCCGCCACCGCAACTCTGATAATGTTCATCTGTTCCTCGCGGCGGGCTTTCTACTTGCCAGTGAAGCCGCTCTATACTGTCGGCGGAGCGAGAGGAGGCGGCTTACCGCTTCGAGCCCACTGTGCAATTACAGGTAATTACGGCAAACAAACGGCGAACGCGGGTCAGCGATACCCATCACTGACTAATTCACTGATCGATGGCTAACCACTGGTTCGCGAACGATATCGTTACGCCATAATCATCGTGATCGATCATAATAGCACGCGCAATCATTATCATCGACGCTGCCGGTATATATATCTCTGTATATACGAACGTCCGATGATACTCAATAATCGGTCTATATTCGAACGTAATATATTGTTGATATAGTGGAGCACTAGATATACAGAAGATCTATTAGGTGCTGCTGGCCGTACGTGCAATCATTCGACACGTATTCCTATCGTGAATATATCGACTAACGGGAACAACAGAAACACAGCCTCGCGCGATAGAATAAAGGAGCAGTTAAAGCGACTGTCGAGAACACGCAGAATCCAATATCCCACGTGTAAGCTGTGATAACTACGCGCGTGGGTGTAACAAAAGGACATTGAAAAAAGATACAACACTCTAGAATATGTACACATGTATCAGCAACAGGAGTAGAGTGACGAGGGTAAATAGTGATCGCTTTTTTTACCACAAAAAAAACTCGTTAGCCGGCTGAATGGAATTGAGTCAGATACATCCGGACTCCCGGGATGCGAGCAACCATCCGCGAAACTCGCACTTCTACACTCTCCTTTCTTGTATTACGCTCCTTGCCGTTTTACGTGTATACAAGGGAGCGAAAACTTGAGGTAAAAGCTATGCCAACTATTTTATGCGTTCTTTCAAGCTTTTTAGGGTGTACCACATTCAAGAACGTTTGTTATTCGAGTTTCATTGATCCTCTACTTTGGCGAAATACAACATTCCGCTAACAAAGTCCCGGCATCACTTTGCACCATGTACTTCGTGTCGTAATCTTGGATATATTTAGAACGAGATCGAGAAAATATAAAAGACTACCTAAGACTATATATAAAAGAATTTTTTTATGAAAAAAATAGTAAAATACCAAAATTATGGTTGACCGCAACTACCATAACTCCCCTTTCCAAATAGTTATAATCATAACCATAATTTTTTACGGAGTTATGTCAAGTTACGACTTAAGCCTATCAGCGAAACTTGTAAACACGTATTCTTCTTCTTCCATATATCTTGTTGAATTAAATGAATTATATTCGAGATGTATCTACAAAAGTCAGGACGTGCGAGTGGCTGTAAATTTACTATGCAAGCACCTCGAAAATCTCGTCGTGGGTGTCACTACGTGATATACTTGCGGATAGTATGTGGCAGAGGTCCGCCGAGAGGGAAAAGCTAAAACGTAACACATGGATAGAAAAGGATAGAGGGAAAGGTGAGGGAGATAGCCGATGGCTGACCGTCGGCGAATGTTAATAAGCCAGTGCCGTAATTTCTACTCCTTCTACGCTAATCTTGCTACTACTGCGACTCACCATCATGTTATACTGTTTGCCTCCACGAATGCGCGGCAAACTACCTCTATCTACACATATGCATGCTATTCGCTGTTGGGTTTACGAATTAGTCGGTCACCTCCATCTCTATCAGTCTCAGTATAACCCCTTCTCACTTTCATCCCTAACCATCAGCGGCTTGGAGTCCAATGTTACCTCTCGATTCTCATCTGTCTTTATGCGCTTCTACTTCCCTGCAAGATATATACTTCCCCTATGCGCGATGCCTAATATCGATAGACGAACACCGCGAGGGGTAAGTGCAATCTTTAATAATTCTTCGCTTCTCATTGTCATAGCGGCTATACGAACCGGAGATTGACAATGCAGATACATAGTGACGTCAGGACGTCAGCGCTATAGCAGCGACTCCTTTTATGGAGTAGGAGAGAACAGGGCTCGATGTAACATAGGGTTTTAAAGCATCAGAGCTTTCAAGCATCGACTATAGGACTTCAAAGAATTACTTACGACGGTATGGTTTACCATGCACTCTAATGCCATAGAGTGCCGTACTCGGTGGGTGTAATCTACTTCTTTTTTTCCTGGTCTTCCTTTTTTTTTCGGTTTACCCAACATAACCATTCATTCAATACAGTCGATACGACTGTTTGACGGTCATGATTTTTTAGCATTAGTCCATCGATACACAAATACCAGAGCGGAATGAATACTTTTTGTTGGGTGTCGTCAACGAATTCGTTGACCAATGTCGCCGGTTCCCAACCAAATGTACTCGTGGTAATAGCGTTCGACGAAACTTTTATTTCATTTCCCCTCGTCTCACTCGCAAATCCGTACGGAAGAGAGACAGAAAGAGCAAAATGGAGTTGGAACGGACGGGCAAGCCGGTACGACTATTTTACAACGAGACCGAAACCGGAAAGAGACTTGCCGCCGGGCATTGCGATTGAAGTCGCGCGAGCTGGAGTTACCAGTACGAGAGAACAGAGTGTACAGCGGAACTCTAAAGCCCGAAGGCTCTTTTTCTTTCCCTTACGCTCATCGTTCTTTCACTGACATCTCTACGGGATAAGCGAAATACGTGACGTGTGACAAATTCCCACTGTCGGTGTGAGTGCATCCGCTCGCCCTTATATGGTTATACATAATCGGGATAGAAGCCGATATTGGTAAACTTAGAAAATTGAGATAATTTTTTATATCTCGTTGAATCGAACGAATGGCTTTAAACGAAAATGTAAAAGTAGAGAAAAATAGCAATGGAACAGTTTTCGAAGTCTTTGAGTGAATGAATATCGAGAAAAGAAGTTATGGCAAAGCCTCCCAGGTACGGGTAGCCGAAGTTCGATGTTGACCCAGTGTTGGCGGAACGTACGAGCGATGCTCGGCTGTAAGACGGCAGCTGACGTCCAACATCAACGTCTGAATTAATGTAGGGCCGACGTCGGCATCGATTGCCGGTGCGACGGCTGAACTGAACATTCGTCCGGTGTTATCATTCTGACGTGATGGCTTTACCGGGCCTACGTTAACGTGCAGACTCAAGACGACGTTGCGCATGGGGCGTTCGGCGTTAAACCGACGTTGGCCCGGTAATCAAACCGCACCTGACTGTTGTACTTCAGAGTTCTTCGTGGTTTTTTTTTAACGCTGCTATTCCATGATTCATAATTGGTGCTTAAAAGATCGTATTACGTCAGCGGGTAGGTAGAGCAATGAGGGAATCGGGCTTTCGTAGTGGCAACCAATACTTTCAATGCAGATCGATAAGCTATAGACTGTATTTTTTCAGCGCATTGACCTACCACGTCGTAACGCAAGTGGGAGAAGATACGTCGTTTTTGTTTGGGATTTTTTTTTCTTTAATCCTTTTAATTGAAGAGCATCCGAAGCCGGAAGGAATGAAGATCCGAGACGTTTCGTTTCATTCCAGTTAGCTGGTTCACTCACATTCTGGCGGACTAGAAAAAGAATTGGCTCGTCGGAAGAGACTAGAAGCGGCAACGGGGAACGACCGGTAAACGCGTCAGAATCAGCACGGTGCAAAAGCCGAAATGAGTTTTCCACGGGCCTCTACGGAAAAAGCGCTAATGGTCGAGTCGTACGCCGGGGCGCTGTAGCGCGAGCCGGGAGAGGGGACGGCATCATCCCCTAACGCCTCCTCGTATAGTAAAACGACGTTAGCTCCTCATCGTTTCACTTCGCTCGCTCCTCTCGGCTCTTCGCAAAAACCTCTGCACCGAAACGTCCGAATTTAATAAAGGTGCGCATCTCTAGGTCCCTCTCTCACACATATCGTACACGCTGCACTTGTAGCTGTGTGTTTGTATATATCTCATCTCGTTTCTTAAAAAGCGACGATTGATGAGACAAGAAGTTTACAGCGGGGGAAAGAAACTTTCGAAAGGTTCGCGAGTTTGACCGAAAAATTATTGCACTTTTTTTTACGATGCAGTAAAGTAAAATATGATAGCTGGTTGGAAGCCGCGAAGATTGCTAGCCGCCTATAGGCATTCAGCGATACTAACGGTTTGACTCGCTCGGTCGTATCCGTATACGGTATTCATCTCATCGAACGAATCGAAAAGCAGACTAGAACTCACGGCATCAATTTTACGTACACTACCCAAAGCTATTCAGGAACGAAATCGATACTTTATACCAAATCATTTGCTGCTTGAATGCCGTACAGAGTTTAGCTTATGTAGAACGGAAACGGTCTATTTTACGCACTCCAGAACGGTTCAAAGTGGCAGTCGTGAAGTCGACAGCAGGAGGAGGGGGGAGAGGGGGCTGCCGTAAACTAGTAGGGTATATCCTGTATTCCACATACACGCGTTTCAAACTCGAGGTTTACCCATGTTCCAGCGTTAAACTCGAAATTATTTATTGTGATCCGCCTGCCGAGAGCGACGTATTTGACTAAAGCCTTTCCCGTCCTCTCTGCTTTCCTCTCTTGGATCTCCCCATTGCGGCAACGTTTCGTTCTCTCTCATACCTCGGCAAAAGCCCTCCACGGCGCTCAGAGGGGGCCCCCGACCAAACTTGAAAACGCCTCCGGGCTTTGGGAGTCGCGCGGACGGGCGTGCTGTGCGAGTGTCGGCGAAGTTGTAGTTCGAACTCCGGAGGTAGAACTCTCACCCCCCTTGGGTTCTCAGGCAGCGATTCAACGAGACTCACACCAAACTCTCGATGCCTATACCGCCCTTCTGCTTCTGCCGGGACGTCGGCTCCGCCTTTCCAATCCTACTTCGAGTTCTACTCCGGTTACGAACAAGGATATTGTTAGAAGTTTCTTGAGAAATATGCCCCGCTGGTCCTTGCCACTACGGTTGCCGTTGGCCCGTTCACGCTCTTCCGAGTTGCTACACTGCTGCTGCTGGCGCTGGTGCCGGGCCGAGAAACCGAACTTAAGGGCTCAACCACCCCTCCGGCCCAGACTCCTTGGCCGGCATTGACGCTGTGCTTCTTGTTAACTAATTCTGCTATAGTATAGAGCTTGATATAGGCAAGTGGGCCGTATCGTTTCTCTCAAACGCCATTACAAGTTTCCTGATTCAATTTTCAACGTGTCCGCAGCATAACTACGATTTTATTATACTTTCATTAATCTTCGATAGCGATTTAACGCCGATAATTTAACGCTGTCGCGATAGACTTTTAATCGACGCTTTCGCGAAATTCATCGTCTTTAATTTCGTGTCACTTTATGTCTGTCTGGATAACAGGGAAAATATTTCCAATAATAATTCGTCATGTGACGACAAACGACTTTCGACGTTTCGATTAAGGTCGTCGAATTTGCTCGTAAATTCGTGAGTCGGGCGATGAAAATAGTATGGAATTAAGACGGTCGAATTGTTACGTGGAAGAGCTCGCATGACCCATTTTTTTTGCTACCGAAGATACGGAAAATTTTATGGTAAAGGATAATTGTGATTCCCATGTTTGCCTCTCGTTATTTCGTTCAGTTAAAATATTAACTATATTCGACGAATTTTGAAACGTATTATTGGATATTATCGCGCTCATGATTCATTGATTTGGGATGCTCTTGCGCCGCTCGTAATGTGCGAAGTTCGAATCAACGACGGGTCTTACGAATTCAGAGGATTTACTCGCAAGAAATTAAATTCGGCGGTGATGCGGTGACGTCGCGAGGTGGCAGCCGCAGCTGAGTATATAGTAACATAGGCTTGCCAGTGGGTTGGCTCTGCCGTTTAATCAGGATAGATATGGGCGAAGTGATAATGAGGGGTAGCAACCCCAGGTGCCACATGGAAAGCGAATGAAGACAGATAGCCGAGAGTCTGCGTTTTGGGTATATCCACCGCCGTCGTCGCAGCATCGCTTCCGCCGACGACCGAGTCTCGGCAGAGGCTTTGCGGTCGGTATGGTTAGGAGAAGATCGAGGGAGAGGGGGTTTAGTGCTTGCGAGAGAGCCGGCTTGTCGGTGGAACCGCGGTTGGCCGATGCGCCAGCACCCACAAGTGTTCCTTCTCGCGTCGGACTTCTTCTGCGTGAAAAGCACTTGGCGGGCTGCGCGAATGTTGCGACAAGAATCGCGATATCGCAGTTGGGAAGAATGTTATGCGCATTATCTGGCGCAGCAAATAATGTTATGGAGTACGCATGATAAAGAGTTTGACTTGATTCATTTTTACCCTTTCAGGTGCAATTGTATTTGCTATAATCCTTCCGGAACGTAACGGAACTACTAGAATTACGTAATGCTTTGTTGATCAAGTGAACGTTCAATCTACCAAATGGTTTGTTCGCAATCCACAATCGTGTATTTAGTTGATTCAAACAACTTGTACTTCCTCACGGAGGAAGCTTCGGGTTTCGCAAGTGCCGAGGAACGAATAACAATGCAATGGTTTAACAATGAGGAACTGACGTCCAAATCCATTGGCAGGACTATCGTTGATGTTTTTTTGGGTATTTCAATTAAACGTTTTCGTCACAAGAACTATGAGGGGACGACATTAGCTTGGATTTGCGCCAATTTTGATCCGCACTTGCTGTACAATTTGTCTGAAATCACTGAGTTATGTTTATTCGAAGAAAAATAGAAAAGAGAATGGGAATGCTTTTGGCATTTTACGTTGACACTTCATTTTTTTTTCTCGACACTCGACGTTTTCGGAATTAAAGGCTCAAGAGGTCGAGACGATTCATCATTATTTTTTTTTAAATCCACCTTCCCGATGTACCCTCTCGACGTTTCGGTCGGCTGGCACTCTCTGCACGATTCACGTAGGGACTCGTCGTCGGTTAATTGTTAGTCGGTCCGATATAGCAGCGGCGAACAACGAACAACAAGCGCGCGTCATAGCAGAGGACGGGGCACCAGACGGGAGAACAGAAGAGAAAAATACGCGGGATAGAAAGAGAGAGAAGATCGGCAAAGCACGGAGATTCGTTAGGCGAGCATTTAGTGAAAATTCGGACCAGGCGTGGCAGACAGGGCTTCGGGGCTTACACTACTATCCAGGATGGTCATTTTTTTTCTCTGTCTCGCTCTCTCCCTCTCTCTCTCCCTATACCGCATTCGTACGAACCCGAGAATTCAGGATTTATGCGCATCGACCTGTTCCCTCTATCCCGTAGTTTTGTTGTTTTCCTCGTTACGCGGCGAGCGAGAAATTTCCGGTCTCCTCATCTACTATTCGCATCGGTACCTGTTCCCGTTCGTTTCCGGAATCGGTACGGCACGTATACAACATACAACTACAGCTCCTTTACTAACGTGTATTGCATATATTTCCCCGATATGTTGCCGAGTATCATACACACACACATACATAAATATGCATCTAATCGGGAGAGCTCGGCTTTCACCCACATCCGTTGAAATATAACGTAATTGGAACGGTTCTCGGTTATTGTTCCATCTCAAGTTCGAAGTGTCCTTCAAAACTCGGAGCGAACCGCTGTTGCCCGGTGAACAGCAGAGCCACGCGATTAATCGAGTTTCATTCGTGGCGTAGAATTTAATCGACAGCGTTTATAGCGCTCGGCTATCAAGCCGAAATTAGAACAAGAAGGCGAACAAGAAGAAGCCGAAAGAGAAAGAGGAATAGGCAAGAAACGTGAAACTGAAACCATCGATTCGACGCTCGTAAACGTTGTAATTTCAAAGACGATGATTTTGTGGTAATATCGATTCTCCGCGTTCTGTAGAAGAGAATTTGGGGATTTGGCAAGAAATGGAATCTTCTTTTATCCGCCTTGTAGCTATATACTACTTTCATTTTTTTTTTTTTTTTTCACTTCGTGTAGTTTCGTTCAACACTTTCATAACGGTGAGAGGAACGAAAGGGAGAGCGAGAAAGATCATCTTGTTTTTTCTGTCTTTTTTTTTTTTTTTAAGAGAAAGGGCGGAACATATAGAGAAGATTTACTTCGGTAAGCGTTCTCGATGTGTATGTGTGTGCTTTGTAGCAACCTCCGGTACACTATGCGGTCGCGAACGATGGCAGTGAAACTAGACGTCCGGATGAAAGCCCGAGTTAGGGCTTGCGAGCGAAGGGACTGTCTCCTATCCGAAAGCTCTTCCAGCCCGTTTACTCCAAATTATTATAAACAGCCCGAGAGTCAGCGAGCGAGAAAGCAAGCAGGCAGACAGGACAGCACAGCCATCTCGTACACTCGGCAACCACTCTCGGTTGGCTTCCGCGTGCTGCACTCAACCATCTACCTTTTCCCCCCCCCGTGCAATCCTACGCTCACACTCTGGTTCCACTCAAAAGCATTATCCCTCTTGCTCTACGGTATTCGCGCGTGCTGTTTTAGCTCTCGCAACCTTTTCCACATTCACGTCCATTCGCATGGTCGTCTCGCTGTGAATTTTCACTCACACACACACACACACACACACATACAGTGCATTCACCGCGGAGTCACGCTTTGCTTCTCACCGTTGTGTTTATACCGCCGTGGTCTCCGTATATCGTTCACGCTTCTCATCTTTTGCCGGCGGACCTTCGAACGATGCGTGAAACTGGGAAAGGGTTACGAAAACGAGTTAGTACCGAGCGATGCTCGAGTCCTCGGCATTACGAAGGGGAGACAGAGAATTTCCCGCCAATGGCCCGACACTTTCAAAACGTAAACAACAGCCTTTAACACCGTATAGAGAAGAAATTATTTCTCTGGAAAATTTGCCTCGCTGAAAATATTACGCGTCGGACTCGGGGCTGCGTTCTGAAAGTGCTCGATAAACTGTTCGATCAACGCCGGTAATAAAAATGTTTTGTGCAAAATATGAAAGGAGATTTTTTACTAATGATCGTTCGACGTGAATTTTTCGATTTTTCGTTCTTACATCGCTCAACGTCGAACTAAACACCGCACGACACTCCGCAATGAATGAACAGAAAAGCAACGATAGTGTAGAAGCGACAAAAAAAGAATATAGCGGATGGTCACGACAGAAAATGAACTCAACTGGAACGGTAATAAAAACAACGCGCAATAGTGCTTGGGGTACGTGATAGTCCGAGAGGAGGCTTTTACTTGATTGAATTTCCTCGGTCAAACCGAGAGAGATATCGGCTTCTAGAATAGCGTTTGCTATATACGCGGTATAATACGTAGGTGTGCCTGCATACTACACAGCAGCTCTTTCGCCAGACAGAGAACCATCGGGCCCTGCAACTGCCACCACCCGCGAGGCCGAGTGGATTTCGCGAATCGGGATAGTCTCACTCTCATTGTGCGGTTTTATTCCCTGCTTTTTTTTTTTTTTTTTTTTTTTTTTTTTCGTTTTCTCCGCTCGGCATCGAACTGCGATCAGTACGATTGGTCTGTTTTGAGTGCCAGTTATTGGCGATATGAAACCACTTGTACCACTTTTCGCATTCAGGTAGCGCACACATCTGTCTCTAGTGTTTCCAATGCGCGTTCGCTTTTGCCAGATTGATACAGAGTCACAGATATACGAGCTATCGACAGTTTCGGCGGTGAAAATTTTGCATTCTTCGTATGAAGTATAGATGTTCGACTGTCGATACGGTGTAAGAATAAAGTGAACAGTTAGAGAGAGCAGAGAGGAAAAGCGGTGAGCAATAGAAAGTTGAGTGAACTCGAGAAACAAATAAAATGTATCAAGAGACGCGGTAGAGTCTCGACGCCAAGTATTTAAAAAAAAATTTTTTTACGTGGCGTGACGCTACAGTGTATACATACGCCAATCTATATATATATATAATGCGAACGAAATACATAGATTATAAGAACAGTAAGAGTTCTCTCGATCGATCGATCGAGCCGACCTCGACGAGAACGAACGCGCAAATGTTGGAACGGTGGTTCAAGACGCGACGCGGCGCCGGAAATCGGTTCAGATCGCGGGGGTGGCACTGGCGAGCGTCCCTTAGCCCGAGCCCCGCCGCGGCCAACCCCTCTCTAGTTCTTATTACGGAATCAAATTGAATCCAGCCAACCTCCGATAATGACTTTTCCCGAAGGACGACATGGGACGAATTTCTTTTCTTCTCATTCACCCTCGTTCACCCGCTCAATCACTCTTTTGCTCCCTCACACTTCCGCACCGGCGACCTCTGTAGTTTTTTTTAATACACTATTTTTTTTTTTCTTGCTCTCTATTCCAACGCTTTGTCCTGATTTTTTTGTCGTATCGCTTGAGGGGCCAGTGGCGAGAACAACATTTATATCGCCGCGCTTGGCGATAGAGATCAAGGACTATAATAAACTGTAACAAAATCTTCGGGTATACAAGTTGTTAAGTCAGATTAGATTTCCCAGTGGAATCGCATCGAGCGTTTCGTGACTCTTGGTTTTGCCTCGGGAACTACTGGTGGAGTTGCAATTTCCGTTACCTTCGAATTCAATTGGATTTCATTCTTCTCAAATATCGCATTATTTTCTCTCTTTCTCTCGATAATATCGTTCCTTATATTTGCGACGGTAGTTGCGTACGTACACGTAATAAATGTTCAACATAAAAAATATATGAGAGTTTCGCCTCAGTGAAATTTTTTTTTTTTTTTTTACTTCTATCGCGGAAGGAGAGGAAAAAAAAACGCACGGAGGCTTCGTCGTTTAAGTCTCGGTAAGAATATTCGAAAGCGTTTTCGTGAAGCCTCGAGTGGCAGACGAAGAGCCGCGCCGCGGTATCGCGAATGGAAATGTGAAAGGGAAGTGAAGGTAGTTCAGCAAATATTTATTAACCGCCTGCGGGGGAGGAAGGGGAAGAAGGGGGGGGGGGTTGTCTGGCGAATGAATTATGTAAAAATACGAAGATCGTTCCCTGTATTCCTTCACCTCGTTTCTCCATCTATTTCGCGTCTTCTTTTATTTCTCGAGTAAATTCTTCGCTGTGACAATAGTGCCTCGGCACGGAAAAATTTCTTTGTTTTATAATTAACCTCCGGTGTCCACGTCAACGTCTTCACCATCGTCGGAGAGTCTCGTCGTGGCAAATGAAATTCTTCACCGTTGTACCGGAGAGCATCGAAAGGATTTTTAAAATCTTGAAGAAAATAAGAAAACAACGTCAACGCCGGGGCGGGGAGTTAAGAACGAAAAAAATTGCAAAAGATTTTTTGTTTCATCCTCGAATACACAATGTTATAAACGGAACGACAAAAGGAAATAAGGATTTCCAAGTTCATGCTGATTATTTGCACGCGGTATACTGTGCAGTGCGCCTCATCTTAGGTCCGAAGTATTATAAAAGTAAAGAAGAAAATGTAGTCGCGAATGTAGTTCGCTGAAGACAAAAATGTTGTGAAGACAAGAGTAGTTGCATACACACAGTGCGAAGAGAAACCACGACAACCAGTCGAGTGTCTCACGCGTCTTGATGCCGAGAGAACGCTTTGCTCAGGAAGTTCTATTTGAACTTTGGAGATTCTAAACGGGGAGAGGGTAAAAGCAAGAGGCAACGAAGAGTATATAGGACTAACAACTGTACTCTATAATACTCTGTATACTGTACCAGAACTACAAGTTTGGGTAAATCGGACTCGTCTCTCCGTCTCTTTTCGTACCAGAATCTCAACTTCGGGGGACAAGCGTCTCGACTTGACTCGACTCTCGACGGTATATATACGATGCCGAAAACTAATAAAGACCGGAGGAGCAACGCGAAGGAACAAGCTAAGGTAAATGTTGCCCCGGCGTCTTCGCAGTCGTTGACGCTCTGTAGATACGATGTCTCGCTTTCTGAAGGAAACGCGAGTAACGCTTCCCGCTACGACGCTACATTAAAATTTGGAATACGCGTCTGTCTCTCTCGTGAAGGCGTGAAACGTAATTTTCACGTCGAAGACGACTAACACGAAGTATATACCGACGGATGGTTGCGGGCGAGTAGATTCAGTGAGATTCGCAATCCACGCGGAAGAGCAGGTGCAGAATACAAACGTACACGGAACTGTGTAAATACAGAAATGCAAATCTGAAACAATAGCATGTTCACATGGCATCGAGGCGCCTCGTGCCCCTGGCGTCGGTACGCTAGGAGTATAGGACATGTGATTTTCAATGTCTATCACACGTCGCTCACTTCTAGGAACGTTATGGCGGATCATATTCCGGGTTCAACATTTTTTTTTGTTCTCTTTGACTCGTGAGCAAACAATAGACAAACAAACGACTTTCAATAACGCATGCAAGCGTACCATTTCTGTTATGGGTATTCGAGATTCATGAAGAGAAATGGATGCTGTCGGATAATAGGAATATACTATCCCTTCGTATATCTATTGGGTATTTCGTATAGGGATCACTCTGTAGATAGCAATAGTAAGTATAATTATAGCAATAATTAATATCTGATTGTACCAAATGTAATCCGTATAGTAACTGAAAATAAAGAAAAAAAAAAAGCAAAGAAAGAAAAATAAAATAATATTCGTTATTTGTTGAAGAGAATTTTTCGAACTATAATAAATTATAATAATTATGTTATCATAAACGTAGTAAAATATTATAGTAAATTATTTTTCTAATTAATGATATATAATTTAATAATAATAATAACAACGAACTAGTGAATTCACTGGTAGTGAACTTACTAATTTAATAATTTAGTGTAATTACTATCATTGTAGTTCGATAAAATCTATCTAAACAAAAATATTGTTTTCTTTTTTTTTACTTTAATAACTTTAACCACACGCTAGTCTTGTCGCGGGTTGTTTAAGCGCATATGAAATCATACGAGTGACAGTGACGAAAGGTTTTAAAGTGCTCCTAGTGCGGAGAATGTAATTAACTTAAGTCTCGTTCTCGCGTTTACAACGTTCTCTTTCCTCCTCAATTTTCATTCTTCTTTCTACTCCTCAACGAGTCAGTCCTCTTGCGCCTATCACTTAACTGTACCCATAAAATTCTTTATTACCCGCGCCCCTTCTTAATGGCGTATCTCAAAATACGTTTAATCGTCCTGTCCGTTGTCCGCCTGTACCGTACTCTCTCGGTTTGGCTGCTGTCAACTCTCTCCATTCCCTTATTTATACGCGAACAAGCAACTTGACGGTAACACTGTGGTTTCGCTCTTCCGGAGCTTTCTCTGCATATTTCCCATCTCGTTTGCCCTTCTTCTCGCAGCTTCGGAGCTTCAGCAAGTGTTTGTTGAGTGGCTCCTTTGCAATAACGGTAAGGATCCTAACGTTCGCTTCCGTTGCCCGGGATTTTGCCGCTACCGAGTCAGCATGGCTTCTATGCTACCCCATTGTTCGACCCACTTTCATCCCTCTTGTAACACCGGCAGGATCTCTCAGTGAAGCCCGCCAAAAATATTATCACGGTACACACGACGTACTTAGAGTCGAGAAGAAAAGCTTCTCGGTCGTTCCAATAATACGATGTTTTTAATTAAAAAAAGAGATAATTTATAACCCGTCTTATGAATATCGGATAAATTTCGGAAGTAAATGGGGAGTCTTTTTTGTAAAATAAAAAGAATTGAGTAGAACAAAAAAATTCGGCAACGAAAAATGTTGTTCGCAAAACGACCACTCCTATTCGAAATTGTTACAAGAATTAATACTGCAACCAGGACAAGAGAACATGCCGAGAGCACTCGTCCGCTTCACTCGTGTTCGCTTCAGCAGTTATTACTATAGCTATACTGTCTCTAACTGACGAATTGAGGAAATGGTCGAAATAGAGACAAACTTGAGCCGCGGAAGTGGATACGTTGCGGAGGTTTGCGTCCCGGCGATAATAAGTCGGCGCGCCGCAACTACTCTACCACTTCAATCTGCAACTCGCTCGTCATCGCTCTTGTCGAGACGACGCGGGGTTTGAGTTTCGTGAATTAAAGCCCGTTGTTGTCTATGACCACTCTTAATTGTATTATTGCCGGTGATATATATTCGTCGGGCGCAGTTAAACTTTATTATGTACGCCCCCTTGAGGGCTCGAAAAGGGGGTGCAAACGTCCAAATTCAGACCGGGAACGAGACAAGCGTACTTTCAACAAAAGTCATGAAAAGCGTCGCCGCACGACAATGTTCATCTGCATAAGTTACTCAAAGTTATATCCAAAACTGTAGTTGAACCGACTATCGACCGTATAATAGAGGGAATGGAAGCAAAACCGCCAATAAAAGTCAATGAATTATAAATTATCAAACATCTATTCATGAATTTATTACTTCTATTGACTCTGGCGATTCATAGCGAGATTTTCAATCACTGAAGAACAAATTAATAGTTTCCGAACTAAATACAATTTTCGTAAATAACTAAGTGCTCTGCACACGTCAACATCATTGTTTTTCGGAGCTATTTATTTCGTGACTTTGTTTTCTTCGTGAAAATCAAAGATAAACTCATCAACTATTTGACTTATGGATCTTGTCATGTCAATGCATAATGACCAATGGGGGGGGGGGCGCTATTATCGTAATCTGAGAGTTTAGTAACTATTTATAATCACTGTCGAGACGACTGCGTAATGCAGCCGAAAGATTTTAGGCGAAAACTATTTTTTTTCGTCGGGAATATTTCATTGGATTTGAATTTTTCGGTCTGAAAATTGGTATAATATAACGAGTTTTTTAAAAATATTATATGCGTATCAATTGACCAGAAAGTATTCCGGCATCGGTGAGATGGCTGTTGCATTTTGATAGTGAATAGAATCGTAGCGGTCTGAATGAGGATCTCTGCCGAGCAAACCGACGTCATTGCTACACACGATATGATATTCATGAGACGATTATAATACCAGTATGGCGATAGAGAGAGAAAGGGTAGGGTAAGTGTGATAGCACACGGGCTTATATAGAGCTCACCGTTCGTTGGTTTCGGCAGTAGCGGTAGCACTACGGCTCGTTCGAATTTAGCAGACGTATACAACAGCGTTGCAACGGCGGTGTTATTAATTTCCATAATATAGCGGCACAGACTCGGCGATAGCAACGGATCTCATAATCGACTGGGTACTTCTGTGCATGTCAGCGATGGATTATCGAAGGGGGGGTTCGTTAACGCATAATATGACTAGGGGTTAATCACCAGAACCATCGACGCGTAGGGCTCCGATAGGGCACAGTATCGTTTCCACAAAACATGATCAGCCTCTTATCTTACTCATTAAATCCATTAATTAACGCTCGCTGTTTAATCAAATCAATGATGAAACATATATATATATATATATATATATATAAATTACGTAATATGAATTATATTACGCGATCATGAAATCATCGTCGCTTCGCACAGTCCGGAATGTCCCAGAAGGAAGAATTATATCAACGCTAAGGTTTCGAATCCAAAAGAAAAACAAGGAAAAACAAAAAAAGAAAATAATTTCTGACATAGATCGGTTGAAGCGATCACGCCATAAAACGTTAATTAAAAAAAAAAAATCGTCTAGCATTGCACATTTTATCGACGCCAGCAGTCCGTCCAAGCGTCACGAAACGATCGACGCTTAATTGGCTCACGTAAGAGAGCGTCATCGACGTTCTATTATAACATCGAATCCGAAGGATACCCCCCAACGATCGCCATGAAGATCGTACAGAGCAGGTTAACGCTTCCGTATTTTCAATCGTATACCGCTGAGTTGGACGTCAGGAGGCCATCAACACGTCCCCCTTCTGACGATGCTCGTTTCCCGTTCGCGAAATGACCCATCAAGGATATGTCCAACGTTGACGATCAGTAGCGGTAGTCTACGCCGGATAGAGGTTATATATACCGAGTTACTCGAAACTTAATGTCCGCCACTCCCGCCCCGTCAGTTCCGACGGCTATATGTTGTATATAGAAATATATCCGTATATATTTCTCCGTAATAGGAACGATCGCCAAATCGTTTCAATTCTCAATGCAATGGATATATTTAATCGCAGATATATTAAAATACGTTCGCCAAGGCGGTGGGAAATGGCCGAGGCGCGCGCCAATTCTGATATGCAACAAAACGAATCAACCATCAGCCATACC
The DNA here is from genome assembly GCA_963971235.1 of Cryptus armator. NCBI lineage: Eukaryota > Metazoa > Arthropoda > Insecta > Hymenoptera > Ichneumonidae > Cryptus > Cryptus armator. The sequence continues at coordinate 8,862,957 of OZ020240.1, forward strand.
AGCGGCGACGTTTTGCTCGATTTCAAACACGCATTATCTTCGTTTCGAGGTACGATGGGTAAATGGACATTTTATTACCCCCTTCTGTTCGTCCGTGAGAACGATAAATGTCGAAGGAAACACGTAACATTCGTTCGCCTAACTTTATATAATTAATTTTATCTTGGAAAGTTTGTCAACGCGTGTACATGGAAATTCATCGCGTGACGAATGAATTATTGAGTGCGCGAACCGCAAGAGCGAGAGACAAAGCGGCCTCGACATCGGCGAGTCCGTTAAATAGCCAGGAAATAGAATATCGAATAACACGTGTTCATTATTACTTCGCGAAACGGTTTGGTCGAGTATTTCACGTCCAATGTTGTCGACACGGCGCGAAAAGCCTTGCATCGTAGCCTCGTCGGATCGATTGTTAATTATCTGCCTGATCGATAAACTATATGGATTTTATCAGTCAAAACTGTCGCCATGGCATACGCGGTATAGTGCTTCCCCTCTCGTTGCTGAGAATATACGAGATGTTTTATCGATCGTGTCAATGTTTTATCGCAAAAAAAAAAAAGAAAAACTTCGATAGGTATTCACAAGAACAGCGGCTAGTGCGAGGAAAAAACGTTGACCACAGTAAAGATTGCCACGTGTGATTGCCGTCAAACCGCTTGTGTATGGAGAGCAATCTACAGAGTCGACAGCAAAGACTTTGTGGAAACGATTGCTATCTCTACCCTTCCGCCTCTCCCAAGAGGAGCTCACAAGTTCAATAACGTTTTACAGCGGATTCTCCGTCCGCAGCACTCGCGTTAATTAGTCGCACCGTTCAATTTAATTGTTTGACTTCAATTATTTCCGTCTATCCGTCGACGACTTCCCTTTCGTGCAACAAACCAAGCGCGAGGAAACTCCATCGTATTTCTCTATATCCTTTCGAATCGTCGTGTGCAGTCACGCGAAAGGGAATTTCTCGCCGAAGCCGTTCCGCCACGTCTCATTTTTCCCTCATTCTTTCACCCTTCCATTCTTCCGATCGGATTCCATTCTCGTAAAAATTCCTTTGCGTTTGCCCCTTCACCTATCCGTACCTACGTGAAGATCGAAAAAAATGTGCTAATTGAATGAAATACGTGCCATTTTTTTGCTGTACTGTATACACTGCTGTATCCCTCGCTGATCTCCTTTGTTCGATCTTCAATGGCTCTGGCAATTATCAAATTTATCAAAGATCTTCTTCCAACAATTCCGAGTTCGTGATATCAGCGGGCACCGTTGTGCTGCTTGTCCAGAAACTATTCTATTATACGAATGTAGAACGGTGAATTAATCGAAGCTGGAAGAAGCTCCGTTTTCAAGACTCCTCGGTCACTGTTGGCATTGCCCGTATTCCCGGTCCTTTCGTGTGTCGAGCCTTTGCGAATAGGACTAAAGCAGCGCGTCCAAAGCTCTGTGATATTGCCGCAATCTTGAGCAAAGTTGAAACGAGGCGAGAACTTTCCGTGACAATTAACAACCCTTTCCGTACCGGAGGAAGCCGCGTACGGTCTCAGAACCGCGGGGGTTTTCACGTACTCTCTAGCTTTCTCTCGACGCGCGCCTCATTCCTCTCGTTCCTCTCGTCAGCCCTCGTGCACCCTTTCTCTTTGTAAGTTCTCTCTCTTCTTCTCTCACCGTCTCTCGTTCACTACGACCAGGAGACCGAAGTGAAGCATCAGCAGACACACACACAGCGAACTAACTCTCTACGCTTTCCCAGTAGTGGGTATATACACCTCTTGTTCGTTGCTCGTGGTGTTTCACGAGCTCGTGAGTGTGTGCGAGACGGAAGAACGGCGAGGCGAGCGTGACCCGTGACACCTAAATACGCCACCCGTCGACACAGCCCGGCAACTCGGAGGTAAACTATTTCGCGGCTCTGAATAGCTCAAGCGGGGGGGCTAACGATGCTTCAACCCTGGTCTAGGGCGCACACAGCGAAACGCGGAGCTTGACGCCCCGGGGGCCTCGGGACTTATGTGTTTATTAACCCCAACGTGGCTTTCTCTACCCTCCTGTCGTACAAGGTAAGCCAAGATCTGTACATTTATGACCCTTCCCGACTGCGACGAATCCTTTCTTTCGATCTTTACTGTTCGTTCGTCAACAATCATTTTTGTTGATTAAACACGCAGCAGGATTAAAATTGACAGCATGAAATTTTACGCTCAGCGCCGTACGATGCAAGTCAGTTCGGTAAGCTCGATAGGAAAAGAGGGTATAAAGATTAGCGAGGAGGACTGCCAGAAGGCTGGAGTACTTCAAAAGGGCTGTGAGGACCCTCTTGACTTTTGCACTCGTTTTACCTGCAAAGGGGATAAGAGAATATCGCATATACTCAAGAGGGTACTTCAACATTTATGTCTTGCTCTTTTCACCTTCCTCTCACTCCAATACTCACCCGTTTTCACCCGTCTCCGGTCTTTCGCAACGTCATATTTCACCCCGCGGAACACCCACCCACCCCTACTCTTCCCCACGGTGCACTCTACGTTAAAGTATCGTACACGGCAAATCGATCTCTTGAACTTCCGGTCGCTGTACAGGTATCACTGATTTCACGATATCCGGTAGGCACGTCTATTTCCCTGCACACCGGAAGTTCCAATCAACTGTAGTGTATGAAACAAATATCAAATGTTGTTTTTTCACATCGGCAAGTTGTCTTGGCCTTCAAAAAAAAAGACCGTAGTTTTCTAGGATTATACGAAATTCTAGTAGTTTCGGACCTTTCGGTCCGAATCATTTTTTTAATGCGAGTCTTGAGTTTGTCGATTTAAAATCTTCGAACGGTTGAAATATTCAAAAAAGGCGGTGAAAAAGATTTTAAATAAATTCATCGAGATAATCCAACAGATAATTTCATTAATTCCACATTGACGAAGAAAATTAATTGATAACATCTGTATAATTGCTGTAGCTACGAAATCACGCAGGTAACATTGATTTTCTTCTTTTGCTACGAAAATCAATTTCCAAGTCTCAGGTCAAGAGAATTTTAAAAAATGAGGTTAGAAATCACTAAAGCACATCTTAACACTTTTAAATGTGCAATTTAACACATGACAAAGCCATTGCAGCAATAATCCGAATCAGAAAAGAACGGAAAATAAATCACAAGATTCGTAATGTCGAAGGTCAACGACAATAATCATATTGGGTGTACTGTATTCAGCGTGAGTTTAGTGAATTAACACGCGAGCATCAGTGATATCCTCATCGTTTCGTAGTATCAAAGCCTCCGCTGTACTTAATATCTTGTTTGACTGATCTACTTAAGGCGCAACGACAAAACTAATTATTCCTTTTGATGCACCCGATATAATTAAGCGGCGTTTCTCGTGTCAGAGAGAGACTTAAGCTTTGCGAAAGTTCCCAACTGCGTCTAGTATTTCTTACTTAAAACTCTTGTATTTACACCTCGCGGTTATTACGTCATTCTCCCGCTCTGCCACCTGACGCCTTCGAGCCAACAACGTTGAAATAATCAGTCACTCGAACGAACACAAGCTTCGTGGCGTTTGTGAATTTTTATATAAAAGTTGAACTTTACGGATCACGAAGCGCCTTATCGCGGATACACGACGAGGTATATGCAACGACGATCCGGTGGCGCGGTTGCAGAAGGCCCTTCTTCTAGTTGCGGTCGTGGTCGCGGCCGGACGATGCTGGAAAAATCTTCTCCGGTCGGTACGGCAAACTTTTTTCCACTGGCTTTTCTACGAACACCGTCGATGTTCTTCTTCTTTTCGCACCGACGCTCTCTCGAAGCTTCGGACCATAGAATCTTTTCAGAAGCTTCCGCGACACTATCCGCACGAACCTCGTCGTCATACAGCGTACCTTTAGCTTTTATTTCTGTGTTACCATTAGTTACCGTCAAAACCAGAAGCGTCTTACCCGGATTTTTAAATTAACGACCAAGTGTTTTGCAATATTCGTCATTATCTTATACGGGGGAAGGGGTTTAGAGTTTACTATACGCGGATTCTGCGGTTCCCGCGATGATATAGCTACTGTAAACGATAAAAGTGCTCGCCGGTGTAAAAGACGAATCGAGGAGCGTTAGTGTAAAAAAAAAAAAAAAAAAAAAAAAAAAATCGAGCAGACGGTTGCGAGAACCCATTCCCCTCGTTGCTGATCTGTCTCGCTGCGGCAGCCATGGGAAAAGATCGGTGCCAGGAAAAGAAACGTCGCTTGGCTCGCAATAGAATATAAAAAGGACGTCTGAAATGGGTGTTATTAATTATCTCTTTCTTCTCGTCTATCTATATCTTTCACTCTCTATATCTCTTTACTTCGCGCGAATCCGGGCAGCGCGAGTATATCTGCGCCACAGCTGGCCCGCCGTTTCTCTCGTCTACTTTCTCGTCTCACCGATACCCGCTGCACTGTTCGCAAGCGGGAGTCTTCTTCGCCCGAGGAAAATGGATTATAATTCGCGTTATGAATAAAATAAAAGATTCCCACCGTTAAAACTCGAGGGATATATGCAACCCCCGTATAGCGAGGTCGTTGAGAACGTCTGGGTGAATGGCGGTGGTAAGCAGTTCTGCCAGATGTCGAACGAGTGTCCATATTGATCGAAGGAAACACTCGTAGAGGTTTTTTCCTCCACAATACGAAATTAAGGTGCGATCTATATATATATTTTTTTTTCGTTATTTTTTCCCAATCTTTGCGTTTTATATAACTTCTCGGTGAAACGATACATTCTTTTTACGTCTGAACAAGATCCATGCGCGAAATCGAGCGTTAAAACCTTTGATACACGAGAGGAAGCACAAGGCGCATCGATTGGATAGAAATTCGCTTGCTATATCTTCGCTCAAAGGGATTATTCTCCGCGCTGGAATAGCTACCCCCATCACTCGAGGGATTCTATTTGACGTATTTAACGTTTCGATATTTTTCGTTAAGCTCGTGGCGCGAGAACAGAGTGATCCCTTTCGTTAAAAGATAATAAGCGAACGCTCACACGATTGTTGTACAAAAAAGCACACTGTACAGTCACTTCTCGTAGTATTCCCGAACGCAGTACCCTATTGATTTAGGATCGTAAAAAAAAAAAAAAAATTACGTATGTGTAGTTAAATTCGTAAGATAATAACGGAAGTAATACAATTGCGAAAAAGAATATGATTCGGTTTATCATTGATGTTTCGCAAAATAAATATATTCTGTGGTCGACTATTCGTGTCCATATCGCAACGAGATAAATACGTAACAGAGTTACACCCGCATGTCTCTCGTAGTTTCCTTAACGGAACGAGAAAGACATTTTTACAGAGAAAATTATCCGGTTCTTCGTGTAACCCCTGGCATACTTTCTTCGCTAGATATATATATACATATATATTATACACAGGGATAGTTAGTTGCTGGCTTGCACTCTTGCGATCCACTTAATCCGAGCTCGCGTTCCCGTTGGTTCAAAGAACGTTTCGGCTTCCACGGATTCTCTTCTCGCACTTCCTGGAGGAAAAACGTATAGATACACACAGCTGAGGCGTAAGGGAGCGGGCAAGGAGCTAGTAGTTTCCTTTACAAGCGAGAGTACCAGCAGCACGGAAGCAGGACACGAATGTACACACGGGCCATTACCCGAGGCTTTTGCCTTGCAACGCGCCAATCTCGTTCTCTCTCCTTCTGTCTTTTGTACTGCGACGTAGGGCAGTCGCGTGTATCCGCACGAGAAAGTACCGATATATAGAGAGAAGGCGAACGAGAGAAAGACTTTTTCGTTCTTTCCGCAAATTGAATTCTCGGGGCACCGGTCTACTCGCAAGCACGATCGTTCTGCGACGAACCACACGGAGGAAATTAGCAATACCTTGTCTCGTTGAAAATTACAACGACGTCTAGAAAAATTTTGGATCGCGACGGCGAGACGATAACATTGTATACATCTATATCAATAAAAAAAAAAATTGTATAGTCGAGTGCCTGAAATTTTATACGTATTAACTGACTCCCACACGGTTCTCGGAAGGATTTTTCTCTCCGTACACAACGTACCGTATCTTCTTCTTTTATTCTCTTGACAAGTTTTTCGTACGAACGGAAATAAATATTGTGACGCTTAATCGAAACCCGATACGACACATTAAATAAAGGGAAAAGGATGTGCTGAGTCAGATGCAATTACGAAACGACCCAAAGATAAATATACCATTCGGAGAAACGAGCAGAAATGGCCAAGTTGCAAGCCCACCGACGAGATCTCTCGTTTTCCACTTCGACAGCGGAAACTTTGCAGAAATGCCCAGAATTGTGGAGGGGTGTGTGCTAATCGTGCAGCATTTTCGTCTATTCGCTACGATAGTGTTCACCGAAACGAGATGAAACTACGGTTTCCACTTCTGGTTTTCACGCTGTTTATATATAAAACTCACAATCGTGCATTGTACTCGCTGCTGTTGTGGCGATAATGCAATACTGCAGTTACGGGGAAAACTGTATTCTTGGAATCGATGTACCTTTGCCGTTGGGAGTTATAACTTCTGTGTTATACGCATTACGTGCAACCCGAGAAATTTGATGAGAGCTCAGGGGAACCGAACACCGAGAACAAACAATAATTATCCTCATATCTCATGGCGTTACGTACGTGCGAGTACGTGAATCTTTGTCGAGAGCAATGCAAGGTACAGTAGAACTTCGCGATAAGAACCCATTCATCATGAGGACATCGTCGTCGCGGTTAACTTCCGCGGCGAAACTTTTTATTTTAATGGCTTATACATCACCACGAATAATACTCAGTGTCCCGACATTGATTTTTAATTAATTAATATATTACTAATAGGTTTTATAATTATTGTTATTGATGTACATCTTCAATTTATCGCCGAAATGTTTGGATGTATTTCGTCATTTTGGTCATATTAATTCGCCGTAAAAGCTGATCGTAAAATAAGGTACATGACAAGCATTGATCAATGGTATTGTTAATACAGTACTGATTGCTAAAAAAATCAATGGATTCATAAAGAAATAAACAAATTATCGTAGCTTTGCTGGTCTGCTTTGAGAACTCGCCGTTTCGGATTTAATAGGAATGTCCTACTGTACTGCTTGCACTCGAAATACATACACCTCAATCTTTCTTCCTCTTGACTGTATATAAACTCTTCTCACTCGTTACTTCGTATTCTCTCACTTTACTTCGCGTTCCATATCCATTCTTCACGTCAACCACTGAAATGCGACTTGTCCCACATTTTTACGACGGCGATATAAAGCCTCCATGAAGTATGATGTTGGCCGGTTTTACTGCGTTGCCTCGTTCATCGTCGTCGCTTGATCCTGCTTTCCGTTATTCTATATAATACATATAGTTGACCTTCCCCCTCAGTTTTATCTCTCCAATATTCGTCATACTCGATGGATAACAACGCGATATACGTGTCTCGGACTTCTTCAGAGAGTATTGAACACTGATGGCTCATTGAGGATCGTGGAGCTCTTGTTTATAATCGAAAGCGAACCCCGCTAAAGGATCAAAATGCTCTTAGAAATCCCGGCTATGGGTTCCTTAATAGCTTTCCGTATAAACCAACCACCCCATAGCTAGTTTCCCAGTTTAAAGTTCAAACATTCTCGGGATAAGGGAAATTGAATTAAATCGAGCAGAAGCTCGTCTTAAAGCTATTAATGTGCTATTGGAATAAACCCTGTTGTGCGTGCACATTTCACGTTAATGAGGAAGCTCCTTGAATCTGCATCGTCTTTTGGCCAGATGGCGGATCGACGAGGAATCTCCGCACTCTGTTTGAGGCAAAATTCTATATTATGCTCTCTACCATCCCGTCTCGCCGTCTCGTCCAGGACTTCGAGATACTCGCGTAAACCAGCTGTAAATTCCAAAGCCGATGCTTCCGCATTATTCAGGGAGTTTAGGTGATCCGTCGACGTCGAGGATTCTGGAGGATCTTCGCATCCATGAATATCCGGACCGTTCGGCATCGAGACAGCGAGAGATATATATAGAGATATGGGAAGCCACGTAGCTACCGGTTTACGATCACGTACCCCGATCTCGAAACGAGACCCGGAATAGACAGTGCGATCAGTATTACCACACGGCTACTTCATCATAGGCACCAGCCAAACAACCGAGTAGCAAACCATCCAGTGGGTTTCGCGCGCGGTTGCGTGAACTTCCGGTAACTCGATTACGAAACTACCCTCCTGCGACTACAGTTCAGATAACCAAGCGGCCAATGAGGCCCTTAAGATCTGTACTGTACGGCGAGAGCATCCGATACCGGTGGCTTGTATGTTGACCAGATAATTGGCATTAACCAAGCATCCGTAGGCAACGATAGTGATACGATCGTCAGCGATTTCGCTACTAATTTTCGGTCTTTATGAAGTACTTTTCTACGTCGGCACAGTCGCGCATTCATTTTTTATTCAGATTCACTTCGTACGTGTACTTTACACATCGGATTTTATACTCTTTTTCGATATCATTGGAATAGAAAACTAATTGTGCGCCATTGAGTTGCATCAATAGGGCACTCCAGATTCTGTCGAATCGTCTATCTAACGGCTGTTTAACTTTGTTGCCCTTCCACCAGAGACAATTAGGGTATCGTAGTGACGTTAATGGTAGTTTAACATTGGCGAATGAAAGGTTATTTCGTCCATTTCACCCTCGAGAACTATGCACGTTATGCACGGATCAGCAAGGGATAGCGATAATACCGAGTAAATCAGAACAGCATCATGAGAGTTGATGTTTCGATAGAGACTGGCGACTGATGAAACAGTGGCAATGTTGCTACTGGGTGAAGCCAGTAGTTGGAGGAGACAAGACCAGTCGACGGGAGCATCGCCGTCGAGAACGCACAGCCCGGTGACGCTAGATGTAGTTATGTAGATGTACGACGACAAATGCTTGAATATTCAATGGTTCTTGGTATTAGCTCCCTCACACCGGGTTAGAGGGTTGCACGTCCCTGTCCCGAGTTACCTGGTGAAGATGACGACGAAGCGACCAGGGATCGTCGGACCCCAACGCCATCACGTCACCATGACTTCCGGTCGTCTCGGTCCTCAGCGGCGATTCGTCAAGCTGACATTGTCTCGATCCTCGCTCCCCCGATAGCTTATCCCCGATTTAACGTGAAGCGTTTCCGTCGCGATTCTCCCTCTTTGGACTCTCGTCGAGGAATCATCGTCACACAGATGACTGAGAGGATAAATGTATACGAATCCACGACATGTAAACGCATCAAAAGTTTACCTTTCGGTAGTCGTAAGGTAAGGTAATCGTTAAAAGACGAGTCAATCAATGTCGCATACTTCGAAACATTAACGGTTACCACCCCCATGGAAATTCAGCTTATACTGAGATATACGAGATATACAACTTCTTGGCGTTGTATACAAAGATGTATCTATCATAAATGCTGACATATACTGCTGCGATGTTTTTTTTTTTTTTAACACTTTCACTCGAAATTGACTTGAGTCTCTCCTATCCGTGACTGACGAGAATTTACGAGACAAGGAGGTATATATAAACGTTTTATAGTTCGGAACGAACACACGAATACCACACGAATTTTCCACCAGTCTTCTAAAGTCTTTCGTAACAGACGATAGTTTGACGAACGCGGACTATGTAAAGACAACGAACAAGACATACCATTTCACGGTTACTTGGCACATGCGAGAGCATTCATAGCCGTACGAGAAAATTCTTCACTCGTCAAGTCTCGACCACGCCATGCAGGTTGGCATATAAAGGTGAGCCAACAATTATTCTCGCCTTTCTCTCTCTCGCTCTTTGACGCCGCGGTGAAGCGACACACGAGTTTGGGCACTAATGCTAGTACGGGCGCATACCGACTCGCTACCTCGACAAAGCCAAAGGGAGCATCTCGTTACTGACCTTCCCCGGTGAGCATGCTTTTGCAGTAGACGTAACTATATCGCCGACAGACTGGTGTGTTACTACGAGAGGCAACTCGGGAATCGTGTGCGAAATAAACTGACGATATATTGTTGCGAGTCACACAAGCGGAAGTCATGGGGGAGAGAAACTCAAAGGTAATACGCAACCCTCCGACGGACTTTTCATTCGCATTCAAGCTCCACTTTTTCCTCACCATCCCTATACACACGTGACTCATTATAATCATTTACTTTATCTTTATTCATTCTTAACACGTCCTCAATCTTTTTTTCACCCGCGCTTGTAATATCGTTGACTCGAGTTTTCGATTTAATTCAGTCGTAACGAAGCAGTGTCGGGTGCGCACACGAATGCAACTACTCCGAGCGTTTAATCGGTCGTGAATCGATAACGAGTAAAAGGCCAGGAGTTAAATTAACTGTGATGAAAACGCGAATGGATCCAGCAGAGAAATTCGTCGAGATATCTGCGAGAGTGTTGGTGTTGGCGTATGTGTGTTAATACGTGATAGTGGAAATAACGAGAGACGAGTCAAGGTTTGACATAGAAACCGCGTACCGGTATTGCTATCTGCGTGGGCGTTTCGACGAGAGAATTTTGTTCGCGAATGTATTTCGGTGCTCGCGATACAGGATAGGCGGCCATAAAGTGCTTTGGGGTTGTGGCACACGAGAAATGTTGTTACTCACTGCTTTAGAGCTTGGAATTAATTAAAATGCATATAAAATGACCCAACGGATAGTAGTAGTAGCAGCAGCCTGGTGGTGGTATGACCGTAATATACAGTACGATGTGGAAGTAGTATAGTCCCCGCGAGCCGGGCTCGTTTTCCAAATTGAAGCGGACTTATCTCGACGCACGGTCATCCGGCAGTAGTGGCCGGTGGATATATATACGATACACAGAATACCAGCGGCGGCATCCCTTCGCGTTACGCTGGGGCTCACCATTCCCGTGTCGTGCCTCAGCGTATACGTAATGAATGGGGGCCAGGGTTTCGCTTATTCCAGTGGAAAGTCCGAACGAAACAGCGACCAAGAGATACCCCCTGAACCCCTCCAACCCCCGGAAACCGCTCGCGGAGTTTTCGCGGGAAAACTTCAGTGAATATCTTGTTTCCTATATGGCGGCTATGAGTTAGGCGTTCTGATATACTCACGAGATCGTTACAAATGGAAAAGGTGGATCACACTTTATGATATGTCTCGTGTTATAATATCGTGTTTTACCATCAGTGCAGCTTAGTACGTTAGCCGTGATGAGAATTCATGAAAAATTTTAGTGCTCCTGCCGGATACATACATGAGAAGCATAACGAAGGAAGGGGGGTTTGCTAGCGTTTCAATTTTTGAGAGGTATACGCATCGTGCAGTTGTGTGCGCACTACCTGCGAGAATTCTGATACGTCACGGATCGAGGATCGGGTAAATTACGAGCTTCGCTATAATTCGTAGTTTCGCCAAGTGAACGAGCGAACGAGGGATGAAGAGAGGGAGAGAGGCAGATGAGATAGAGATAGAGCTCTTCGGGCGTAACACACGGGGGTAATACGGCGTCTCTATGGGGCTGTGAAAGTGCACTCAGCACCGAAGCTCATGCATAATCATATATTTACAGTGTGCGAGAGCCCGGGTCCTCTATTCCTCACCTCCCTCTCTTTCACCGTTCCTCCCCGCAGCTAACCTTCCACGCACCATCCACCGACTTGTCCCTCGTTCCACTGAGCTGTATACGCGCCACCACCATCCGGCACATATGCCCTCCCGGCTGCTGTTCTGTTATGCTACTGGTTCGTGCTTTAATTAAATATTTGCATACAGGGCACACGGGAAACACAGTATTCGTACTCTCAGGATTGAGAGGATCTCCGAGCGATCGCCTTGACGCGCTGGCCACGCTGGATTAACCACGCCGCTCGGTTCACCTGAGCTCGAGTTTCGAAATAAGGTACTAGAAGAGGAAACTCCCCATGAATTTTTACCACGCAACGGGTCTAAAAAATATCTATGCTCTTCATGGTCCATCGTATATACATTTTTCTTCATCGTGAATTTTTGCAATTATTATGAAACACGAAATTCAGAGATACAAAAAAAAAGAGAACGAAGTACATGCAAATTAATGCAATGGATTGCAACGTCCATACTTTTTTGTCGCGGCAATTAGCGATTCAAACTGCATTATTAATGATCGTACATTATTCTATCCACTCGAATCATTATATTATATATGACTGGAATTTTTTACGATGTAATGCCCCATTAATAATTTATTATTGAGGTTTTTAACTGATCCTTATGGTGCGTTACATTTTTTTTTTTTGTTTACAGTTAATATTATTTATCATTTAACATCCCACTATATTTAACTTATTGGGACTCGTGACAGAGATATTGCGCGTGTATTGCATGCGTGTACTAAAAATTAGATCTTCGATGGATTAACCTTTATCAATTTTATCAACATCGCTAATAGCTTTTGCCACTCTACTCGCATACTTTGTGTGAAAGAGTCAAAAAGCTATCGGTTCGTTTCATTCCCATGTAAAGGATCTTATTCTCATTTTATTTAACTTTCCTTTTGCTCTCTCCTCTTGTTTCTTTTATTCCATATTTATTCTTATACGCTGAGGCACTCTACTTTTGTTATCGTTCCAAAGGGGCAAAGAGAGTGGAGGAGTCGCGGTCTTTTATTTACCGAGAAAATCAATGAGCCCCATAGAGGCTGTGGTTTGCACAGCGGGGTCTCAGCAACGATCTCGGAGTTGTGAATTTTATTTACATTTGCTTTCAATCGAAATCGAACCGGAAGGCACTATGGAGATATATAGAATGAACAAAGATAAAAATGAGTTTCAAACGTTCAGTCTTTGAGGGTTTTTCCGAGCAGCTGTTACGAAAAAAAAAAAAAAAAAGAAAAGATCGCCCACTGAAAAGTTACTTTTTCATAGATACAACTTTATCGATGACTTCTCTTTATCCTCGAAGCGTCTTATTATATGGAAAAATATTAGGCAACTCTACGCGAGTAAAGGGAGGAGATACGCTGCACATATAAATTTCGTATATAGTTCGGGATTTGCTTTGCTCTCACCGACGCAGATTCCCGGACAGGGCATACAACGTCGACTTAATCGGATGGAAAAGCTGTATGGTACGAGCTTAGGTACGATGTTGTCGATACCCCTTGAGAAGCGTAAAGATATATCAGTTTGGAGTCTAATCCCTTCTCGAGTAGCTGCAAATCCCATGGGTCACGAAGACGTCACGAGCTTCGGAAATCGCGTTATTCGCTCGATCGGAAGCTATACGCGAATCGAAGTTTACGCCCGGATGTGCAACAAGCTCACACGAGATTCCAGAGAGATTTTGACTCGGAACGACACGCTCGTATCAATCATTTGATATGTATATTACTATCAGACATCTATTAACTCACTCGGCTGCGTTTTAATTGATTTCAATGCGGCGCAACTCCAAACACGTATACACACCCACTATAGTTTGTATATGTGTTTATGGAGTATACAAGTGATATTGTAGTCGTTCGTAAACAGTATGAAATTTAACCATCAAGACGCTGCCCCAGCTTCCGGAAACCTCAAAGTTTACTGCACGAAACAGTTTCGCCGTGCAGCTACTATAACAGTGTCGAGAGCTTCTGGACCAAACCTTGGCAACTAATGGTAGCTAGAATACTACCCTCGCTCTCTCTCCCGCCCTCTCTCTTGCCTACTCCGTTTCCTTTTCTCATCCAGTACCAGATGTTACAACGGTTTCCACCCTTTGAAGTACTAAAACCGCGAAACTGCTTTTCATCCCTATCCTGTGCGCCGATGCCTCTGCCAGCAACGCCAATATACGTTTCTACTCGGTGCACACGAAACAGTAAAACGAGATTTGCAATTCTCACGCGCGTATACACTACCGTCCCTCGCGAATACCTCTCCGCGAAGTAGGTTCGTCGGCGGTTTAGACAATCGACATTTCCGTTCGTAGTTACGCCAGTTGTTCGATATACCCAAAAGTTCTATTCCACGAACGCAAAGTACAACAAATTTCAACTTATTCCATTTTGAAGAAACGCGACAAATTCGTCGTGAAAAAAATTAATCCAAGCTTTCGTTTTAGCGTCAATAAATGTTAACTACTTTCTTTTTTAGACCCTTCGACTGGTATAGTAAGGTCGATGGTCGAAAGGCGCGCGTGTTGAGACGTCTAGAGAATGTGGATATTCACAGGGGAGGAGGAGGAGGCGGTAGCGAAGTTAAATATCAACTGAACAGAATCAGAATAGCGTATACTCCATCGCTTTACCAAAAAAACTATATTTGATACGCCCTTCTATTCCTTAGCATTTGAAATGATGAGCATCGAGATTTGGGATAATAAAATTCTTCCGACGTGACTAAAGGTCGTTGAAGGGTGTTAAGGTCGCGGATTTTGGTTGGCTACGCGTTAGTACCTAACGCGGTTGAAGGATCGAGGATTTCAAACGGATTAGCTTTCACTCCGCGAAAGTGTAAAGCTCTGTTCCTATATACTTCGCCGGGAGCTTTGGAGGGTCGAAAACGCGTTCCTTCGTCTACTCTTTACGCTGAAAGTACCCTTTCTTACTACGCCAACGCAACACTCTCTTGGCTCTTCTACTTTTCTCCAGTCGCCATCATTGGCGCCTCATTGAAACTGCGTCACGTGACTAATCCAAATCCCTCTTTCTCCGCGATCTACTCAAATTCCTTTGTGCTCTCGAACATATTGAAGACGGGGTAATACGGGTCCCCATTTTTTTTTTTTATACCACGATCGGGATATAACGAGAGCGCAATTTCGAGTTTCGAGAGGGATAGCAATCGTGCATGCTATCGAATGTAACCAGTGAGTGATGAAAATCCGGACGAGGTCACGAATTCAATATCGATGGCTGGAGGCTTTCGATGGATGTTAAAAAAAAAAAAAAAAAAAAAAAAAAAAAATGGAAAACTGTACTACATCCGCGTTTTGAAACTTCCCAATATATTCGTGTACATGGAAAAAGCCGGGTATCACGCAAATTACGCGCGAATAAATAAAACAACTCCGGCAAATAATATTTTTTCATTCCTAAAGTAAACCAATCAAAAGCGGTTTATAAACCGTCGCAAATAACACCAAACATGTAGATAAAAGTGTTGTATCCCGAATATCGCGGTTATTGTCACAAGGTGCGTTGCGCAATAATCGAGGGATGCGAGCGACACGCGATCGCCGAAACCGAACACATAGTGAGCGATTGAGCAATCGACACATCGAACGCGTGACTCTCAATCGCGGTCCAGTAATACAGCGCGTTAGCAGTAGCCGTAACACGGAGCCTCCAAATTCTCGATACGGAATCTTAGCGAAAAATTCTAAATTATCTGAGCGAAAAATGATAAACGGCAAACAATTAAAAGCGGAGATTGTCGCAATAATGTTTTATCTTATGAAATTATCATCTTTTGAAATTCGTAAGAATTAAATTCGATTGTTAAATTGTTCTGTTGGTTTCTATGTTAATAAATATCACTTTGGCATACGTTTAGTGGTTCTCACTGGGGTTTCAACCCCTTAACTGATACAATCCCTTCTTTATACAAGTTAACATCCCGATCTCCAAGTACGGAGTGATCAACCGGGTTTCGGCTATACAACAAAAACCTATTTTCTCGCGGGTTGGTAAAACTATATCATTATTTAGAGATTGTTAAAAATTCATTCACAGTCCAGAACTGCAATGTTCAAAGGGAAGTTATAGAATAAGTTCACTGAAAAAACGTATTATTGGGTGAAAAATATTTAACTGTTTAAAACCACAAGTTGTAATTTCAATTCTATTACAAGTCTTACAATTGCATATGCGATTGAAACGGTAAAATGTGCTTTTGCAAGAGAAGTTCACGAGTCTGTTGCATTGTTGCAATCGCATAAGTATTTGTAAACATTGCGATGCACTTGCAATAACAAGATATCCTTTTCACAGTCCTCAATGGGTACTGCTGATTCAATGACTTTTTTTCGGTGTTGGACTGAGTTTCGCGACAGCATCATTCGTACATTATTCGGTGGAGAAACATCGTACCACATGAGAGGATATGGTACACTTGCTACGTAAAGCTCGCTTTGATCGTTGCTACACTCAAAGCGTCGCCGCGCGTAGAAATACCCTCTGTCGCGTGCCTTACATATCCATACGAAACAACCCTCCGTTTCTCTGTCGACGCTCTTTTGGCGTTTTCCAATGGGTACAAATACCCTGACGTACCAAAACTCCATTTGGAATTTTCCTCTTATCTAAAGTAAGTCAAACAAATCTACTTACCGCTTTAGCACTAATTTCTAGTATTCATTCCTTTTCGATCAAAGGGACTCTTCCTTTGCGAAATATCCTCTTCAAGTCCGCTATCACTCGATATCTTTCTCTCCTATCAATGAAAAAGATAAAAGCGTTAGTTAAAGTCACTTGGGACCGTATATAACTTTTAATTATTTCATCTAAATAATACACTTTGCAGTTTCGACTTTGTATAATATGATGAAACGAATGAAACGACGTAGAAAAATAGTTGATACAGCGAAGATGTTACTTTTGATTTATAAGTACTCGAGGTATACAGGTATTTTATGCTTTGAGCTGTTATTTCTCGTATTGTGTCTCAGTCTCGACTATTCGAAGACTAGTGTAGCACACGGTTTATGGTATACTGTATGCTATCACACTTGTCGTCGAAGATAGTCGATAACCAGCATCAATACGCCACGGGCAATATTTCGCAGATATTTTTCATCTCTTTCTTGGCCTCCTTGCCGTTCTCCCGCGAATGTACGTTCCCTGTGTTACGCTCTCCGGAATCTATCCCTGTGGCTTGTTTTCATCCCCGGAACACTTTGCTTCTTGATCCCTGCGTCTTTTCACTTTTTTCTATATCTACTTCCAATCGGCTACTGCTTCGTCGAGTGTCTCCGTCGGGACAACGAGAGGACATTCGTGTTCGAGAGGAGTACAGTACGGATTCCATTTTTCGTCAGGTTATCGAAACGTCTCCGTCAGGGAAAAAGTTAAAAAAAAAAAATAACAAAAGTACCGCACAGCATAGAATTGCTGCGCAGCTATAGTCGGCGGAGAGACAAAAAAATGTAGCTAGCTGGATCGTTGCTCGCTGCCGGTAACGAATGTAAAAGGAAAGCGGGAAATACTCAGGATCATTCCAAGATGAGGAAACACAACGAAAAACACCGCTACCAACGAACCGATGTATTTACGTATATGTATATATTTCTGTATGCACGCGTGTATGTGAGTTAAAGAGATGAGAGAAAAATTTGCGGAGAAAGAAAGAAGAATAGCATGAAGCATGGAAAACACCGCTCATGCATGCGGTATAAACTAAAACTACCGGTGTCACCGTTGATATATAGCGTATTATATAGCTCCATCTCTCCCGGCGCGATACAGCTCGTTCTTCCCTTCTTCCTCTTCCACCCCCTCGACCTTCCATCGCCGTTGAACTACCGTATATATAGCGTAGCGGTAGGTAGACGAGAGGATGCGGTTTATCGTTCATTTGCATCATGCCTCTCGCATATATTATATACCTCTACCTTGTGCCCCGTTTTCTCGTTTCTCCGAGTTTCTACGCAGATATAAAAACCCTCTATACATATCAACGCATCTCCGTCAAAAATATACATTCGAATTGTCCCAAAATCTCTCTACGAGTCTCTCAAATATAGTGGAGCTGAATAGTTTCGATGCGGTTGAATCGTTAATACTTTACTGTGTACCATCGGTGCGCTTTTCATCGTCTCTTATCGACTAAATTCTCTTCTCTTTCACGCTTCAGCTTCCATCACTGTGCCCAATGTCGTTCGACCTTTTCGCAGCTTGTACCATCGCTTGCCTCTCCTCAACGTCGACAGAGCCGATTCTTTTTTTTTTTTTCTTTTTTTCTCGGTCTTTTTCTTTTTTCCTATCCTCCCGGATTCCTGGTCCGTACAGACTACTTTCCCCAGTGCCTATCTACTACCATATTTTCCTACTTCGAACGTCGACCCATCGGCACCGCCGGGATTGAGGGTGGCTTTTAGCTGAGTGTCCGGATACATTGGTGTCCTCTATCGACACCTCGAATCCCTGCCGCGTGCGCCACACTACTCGGGCTCTCCCTCTCATTTTCTCTCCGCCTGTGCCTCACTGCTTTCTCTGCTTTCGATCGTTTTTTTTTTCCTTCCTCTTCCACATACTTTCCTTGCGTCACGATCCCCGTTTGTACGTGCTATACCCCTGAAATCTCCACCTGGATTCACTCATCGATTTCAATTTTTTTTTTTTCATCTCTCCCCTCTTACCTATTCGTCTGCTTTCGAACCCTCGTCATTCCGCAAATTTCTCTCGGTCAGCACTCACTCCCGACAATCGACAATCGTTCGATTAAAATCGCGGAAATACTTCAACATTCGCAACGTCATTCAAGCGCATTCATCGAACTCTTCGTTTGCAGAGATTCCACGAAGAGAGTCTCACCAAGAAACGAAGAATATCGAATATAGAGCACTATGAATTATGACAGGAAATGCTCGTCGAATTAGCGAAACTTGGTCGCGTTTCGAAGAGTTCTATTATTACGATACCCATATATCCGAATCTCACTCGTCATTCCCTCGTCTATCATTTTATCTTATTCCACTTCGACGTACTCCGCGCTTCGGCGTAAGGGCTTTTATGATTGAGTTAGTGGAAAGGAGAATTTCTGATAAGTATGAGAAGTGTTTGGTAAAAAGGATCGCACTTTAGTAATAAAAACACAATCACATATATACACAAAAACACATTTGCTTGTCGCACATCTACATGTGCAATGCAAAAGATTTATCGTAGGCACAGTGATATTCATATGGACACGGAAACGCTCAATCGTAAATTCGTATCATCTCTCGGGGTTTACCACCTGCCCTAGCGGTATCAGTAGCAGCAGCAGCAGCAACAAAAGCTCACTCGCTTATCGAGATACAATCTCTCGAGCTCTCGTACCCAGAATTGCATGTAAAGTGAAATTCTTATCGTATAGCGAGCGAAATGACAGTTCCTTGTAACAATGTTCAATCTCGTTCTATATCACTAACGTTTGTATATATACCCCGCCGATAAATCGTAAAAGCAGCGGTTCATATATAGGTGACCCATGAAGCACACCGATCACATATAGTACAGAATATATGTACTGTGGTTGTAATCGATCAAAAGGGGTAAAGCGGTCATCACGCACATCGGTGATAATCGCGATGTAACTCGAAACGGCATTGATAGGAATTTCTTTGATACAAAATTATATACGCATCGAGAGGAGGTCAGATCGCGATTCGGATAATGTTTCAAGAACGCGCGTCGGTAAATGCGACAAAGAGGAAGAATTAAAAAGAAACACGCAGTACCGCGCACGTAAAGCTCGCGGGTTCATTCCTTTCTTTTTTTTTTTTCATTCCAAACTACTTTCCTCGGTCTTTTTTTTTTTTTTTTTTTTTTTTTTTTTTCGGGAAAGCGTTTTCGTGCGTGACAATGCCTGAACGGCTGCTGGTGGTGCACGATCTCGTGCGATAAAGCATGCCGTACAGGGGAAAATATACTAGAAATACCAGCAAGCAGCAGGGCGACCCATGGTAACTTCCGGGGGAACGCGAACTCGTCCTGACTCTATTTCTCTCTCCCTCTCTCTAGCCAGCGGGATACAAAGAGCGTCCACGTGTTTCTGTAGTTAAGTGACCGGTTGCTACTGCCCCTGGTGCTGATGCTGTTGTCGCCGGTTGCTCGATGTTTACCACGCTACCACTCCGCGTTAACGCAGCACTTTTACCTCTCAGAAATGCTGACAGTTAAAAAAAAAAAAAAAAAAAAAAAAAAAACCAAAGCGAATACAGACCACTACGTCTCTCTTGTCATCATTTTTCTTTTTTTTTTTTACATGTTCAACCCTTTTTCGTCAAATTCCCGACGCTCGCGGCATTCTACGCATCGTTTCATGCCACAGCATCGGTGACTGTATAGTAACGATTAAAATAAAATAAATAAAATGCGTCGAGAATTTCGAATGAGTCGGAGATAAACCCTTTTGTAACCCTCGCACGCCATAACTCTTGTCGAAGTAACTAAAAACGCGAAGATATAGGATTTTTATAGTGTTCTAAAAAAAAGACTTCCAAAAACGAATGAATGCGCTGTTGCAGTTGGCGAACGATTTTTTTTTTTTTTTCGATACTCAACTTGATTAAATCGAATCGCTTATTTCTTTACTCAGTACTGTAAGATATTTTAGTAACTTGGTAGCCGCGTTTATAAATTTAATTTTATTGCCAATGGCGTATCAGAAAAATGTAAAAACCACAAATACTGAACGTCTCGTCTGTAACTGACACGACTAAAAAGTCTCAGTTGGCAAAGAAAGAAAACAACGTATCGCATCACCTAAAACTTTAATATCGATCGAGCAATTGTCTGAGTTCTCAAAGTTCGTAAATTGTGTATTTCGCGAAAACAATACATTCTGTAAAAGAAAAAGAAGAAAAAAAAAAAAAAAAAAAAAACTACGAATACCCGCGATTCCACGTGTTATAGTGTGTTATTCATTCATAACGTAATACCAGGGAGTTTCGTACTGTTATTGTGTATCCCTCCGCTTCGCTTATTCTTTGAAAAACAATCCGCGCCCGTAAAAGTTACCATGCAATTTTTCACCCCGAGAACAATATTAAAAGTATTAAATCTACCGAAGTCGAGCATATGTATCGAGATTGTAGTTTACAGGCCGGCAGTACATATACTGTGCGCGTATGCGTTCACATGTACCTATGGGGGTACGCATGAGAGGACAAGTTCCCTCTGGCTGTTACCGCGCTTTCTTATTCCTCCTTTTTATTTTTCTTCCTCGTCCAACTTTCGCTCGACCGTCTACTCTTATCGTTTCTGGGCAATAAAGTCGGGTTGGGAAATATTGCCCCGGGAGGCACTTCTCGCACAAACAAATCTCGCACTCGGTAAGAGGAGGACAAGGGGGGGGGGGGGGGGGGGAGGGGACACTGTCGTTTTTCTACGCGTTCACCGCGCTTGTTGCTGCTGGTGCCGCTGTCGCCTGTTCCTCCGCAGGCGCTCTTGTTTCTGAGGTCAACACCGAAATAGAATTCGCCGAAGGCAAATAATAATCTTGGAAACTCGTCATGACGGTATTGTCGGGGAAGGGGCGAGAGGATGGGGGAGAAGAGAAGAGGGTTTAGAAGAGTTAGAGAACGAGATTGTGAAGAAAGAGAGATTGGTTACAGCGATTGTGTGATAGAGAAAAATGAGTGAATAACTGAGTGAGGAAAGTCGGTTCTAATGTTGAGTATATAGCTAACGGAGAACGAGTACTATTATATATTATAGAGAATCTCGGAGTTCGCGAGAGGATCAGATAGCCGTCGCGAGAACAGTGAACCGTATAGCGGTCTCGGACGGTCGCCACGGCGTCGTACTCAGTTTAATGCACCCGGCAGCAGCACATAATGTTCCTCTAAGTGAGATTGACGCGGTCGGAGCGTGTCAGTGTGAGGACGAGAAGGGAGAAACCAAGGGGACGGCGGTAGGGGGTCACGGGGAGGGCAGAGAACCGAGCGTGCGCCACAGCAACGGGGGTGCACGTGGGTGGTCAAGGGAGGGTTAATTCGCGTACGCTGGAACTCGCTCATCCGCTGCTGTATGTGGCTCGTCGCGCAAGCCGCAGTATATACTAATGAATTGGTTCTTTCTGGCAAAACGTATTCCATACCCGGTATTAACCGACCCCCCCTTTCCCCTCCTCCCTTCCCCTTGCGCTCTCTTTCTCTCTCATACGTAACGAACGCTAACGAACCAGCGACGATCTCTCCACTGCAGCTGAATGAAACGCACGCGACACAAGTTCTTTCACTCTTGTAGCGCTCGTTTGCCCGACTATATTAGGCTTTTCGGATTATTTTATTTTTATTTTTTATTTTTTCCCCATGACGAAAAATGTAGCAATTTACGGATAAAGCACGTAGCACCTGCTGTTGCTGTGTGAGGCGCGGCGGTTATACTGTCGCGAGACTCAGGGGTCGCTCACCCTCTTGTGACGATGAGGGATCTCGAACGTCTGTGTCGCGGGTTTTATGACTATATTTGTGACTATGTTTGCAATGTAAATTTATGCTAGAAGCCCCGATTCACTTGACAATATCGTCGACGGGAAAACAATCGCGAATGAGACATTGTTGGTTGAGTGCTCGTGACAAATGGCATATAAATATATAATTGTATTGGACAGTTGGGTTCTTTGAGATTATTGCGTTTGTTTGGCAATGGCTTCCGTATGCGATATATTTCATTTTCATATTTCTCTATCGTGCAATTTTTTATTGGATTACCACCGGTTCTCGTAATATACGAATGCGTTTATAATTTAAGATTAAAGTAATAAAACTACGGGACTTAATTTATTAACATTTTCCGGTCTATTATTTCGTCGCGATAATTATCATGTTTCGTTAGGCCACCCGCCAGCTTACTGCGGGAAAGGAGATTTAGATTGTAGCGTTATCAGTCATTTTCTACGGTAACGACCATAACTTTGAAGTCCCTCTTTTCTCTCTGATTTATAAAAGATTTTTTGTATCGGTTTTTTTTATCGAAACCCCTTCGACCTTTGGAGTTCCTGAAGAATCTTTTGCCGGTATTCGTCATCGCTCGGTCCGCACCGTAACACAGACACTTCCCTTGGATTGGTATATAAAACTATAAGTGAGCTTCTCACTCACGTCATACTTGATCTTTGTCTCGAGCGTAACATTCGCGTACTTACGTCGGGAACGCGCGGGACCCTTTCTTTTTTTTTTTTCTTTTTATTTCTCTTACTCTGTGCTCGTTGAACCGCGGTTGCCGTCGCCGTGCAGAAGCCCTTTCGCTGCTGAATCGCGTGCACGCCGCTACCCTAGCAGAGCCACTGCGCAACCCTCGACCGTATTTTATATTTCTTTTAATAAAACATTTGCGGGAATAATGATTGTTTGAGTCTTGTATACACACCGGATACGAGAATAGATCGCGTGCCACAGCCACGTTCTCGATGATCTTCCTTATTGTTCAGAGTGATTTTATATATATATATATGTATATTTAGGGGAGAAAAAAAATGAAGTCCTCGAAACTCCCAACTCTTCCATTCCGAGATTGTGTTTACAGATACGAAGAACAAACAGAGAACAATCCCATGAGAATTTATTATTATGTATATCCTGTGACCTTATCTTTCGAATGGAATACAGGAGTACCGAGTACCGGAGTATTCCACGTTCGCACGCGGATAAGTGTGAGCAATTTATAGTCGAGATCTGTTCGTCTTATTATCTCCTAAACGTTTTGATAAGCACAGTGACACACATATGTGTAATTTATTTCAATGTTATTTATATCGATTTATAGACTTCTAGGCGTTTATTATTCATGCAAATGGTTGTTGCGGAAATTTTTTTTTTTTTTTTTTTGCAACCTATACGCACTTCAAAGGGTACCGTGAAATCAAATGAAAAATACTTTCGTAATTGATTCGATATTGAGTTTTTTTTATCCAACTCTGTCTTTGTATTTTCTTTTCCTTATTACTTTGCGCTTAGTACTGCACTCGCGTTTCGCACTCGGGTTCCGGATCCTCAAAAGTCTTTTTTTACTCATAACTAAACGTCTAATATTTGTCGTCTCTTCTCGAAAGTACTTTGCGAAGACAGTTTATGAAAGTTTGCAATTTCTCACAATATAACCTATTTATTTACTCTCCTCTTCGTAGTATTTTTTTTTTTTTTATTTCGCAAAATAGCTGTCTTCGGTGCTATCGCGCCCTCGTTGAAGGTCTCGTTGAAGACGAACGAAGTTTCTCTCTCGCGCCAAAAGTGCACCGAGAATTTCACATTTTATACTATCGTTCCTCATCCTTCAGACGCTGGTTCCTCGTTCGACCTCTCGTCGCGTATCTCTCGTATCGTTTCAACGAAGGCTACTTAACCGCGACGATATCAGCCAGCAAAAAGCAATCTCCTTTGGTATACCTTTGGCTTCGTCCTTCTCTTCCTCAACCTTTCCTTTCGTTCGTCTCGCGTGGATTGGATTAAGGCAGTATACGATGTCTATACCTATCCCTATCCCTCTCCCTCCTCTCTCTCCTTCGAAGCTTTTAACCGCAATATATACAACAGGATCACTCGAGTCCCGCGAGTGCAGCCGACGCTCTCCTGCTCCGTTGGGTTTACGTAAACGATCCACGATAGTAGTACTCTTCCCCTTTCCCGCTATTTTCCCATCGCGTCGCTTCAACGTCAAAGAACCTGCCACGTCCGCTTCAAACGATCGTAGAAAAATAACGAGATTCTTGTCTCCCGTCGATTGTCAGGAACAAAAAAAAATCAAACAAAAAGAAACTTCAACGTGACATCGACGACATTTATGGGAGAACGACCCGTGTAATAAAATATTTCGTCGCCAAAATCCTTGAAGTGTACGAGAAAAAACGAAAAAATTGAAGGTAATTCTATCAGTGACCGAGTTAAGCATCCATTTGATTATAAAAGCTCCATATACGATATTATTATCTAAGGGACCTAAATAATGATAAATGAAATATTTTCTGCAGTTTATCAAGTTTTTTTTTTTTTTCTCCACTATCTTATTTTTCTATCCGTGTCCTCAATTAGACCGGTCGGTAGTTTCGCGGCACGCATCGGTAACGCTACTATCCTTTCGCCTCTGTCTGACGAGGGTGAAACCTGCAATTATTGCAGAGCCTCCTAAAACCACTGTAGGTTGGGGTAGAGAGCTCAGTCGGAGTCGAAGCGAGCCTCGAAAGCCGTCCAGAACACCAGAATCGACCTGCTAAGCTTCCAATTACCCGACTGGAATGCCAATTGTGTAGCGTGTGTATAGCTCGACGAAACATATACCTCGTTGCACGTGATCACGTAAGGATATACGTACTGCGGCGTGTGGAGCACTTTTGTCAGTATATAGATTCTTTATATATAGTATAACCTACATATACGTATATATATATTCTACCAGAGTGCTTTCCTCGAAGGACAAGCCTTCCAGAATTTATACACTGCATACCCATAAGTTCGCATGTGTGCGCGCGGATTCTCACGTACTCGTGAACAAAGCGCCCGTAGTACGCGGGCGAAGCTTGGCTCGACGAAACGTGCAGCAAGGAAAATTGGAGGGTTGAACCAGTGTGGTGGTCGGCAGTCCAGCCTCCAAAGGCTCTCTCTCTCCTATACTCTCGCACGCCCAGTTTTCCCTAATTTGTGTCGGGCCTGTAACCTTCGGCACACGTACAGTACGTACACACAAAACAAAAGCCGTCCGTAGCGCAAAGTTTCCCAAAGCCTCTGGTTCTTGTTGTCTATACGTAAATAACGATGTGGCTTTTCGTCACGCGAGAGATTCGTTTGACCAACAGGAAAGTCAAACGACACGCGGGGGGTTATATAATAGGGAAGTACGAGCGAAAGGGGAGGGTACGAAGGGGGTGGCGAGCAATATTTTTACGTAGGTTATTCGAGGGTAGTAGGTAAGAATCGATCAAGGATTTTCCGAGGAAATAAATTCTCACGGGATCAACGGGAGGGTTGAACGGTATATAGGGATGAAGTAGCGTAGAGAGCTGCACTGCGGGCGTTCGGGACGATCTGAAATCCCGGAGAACACGTCGAGGAGAGGTGGAGAGAGGGAGAGAAAGATATAGAGATAGATAGATAGATATACTATACTATATAGTACCAAGCGAACGAACGACATTGTGGTATATATATACACGCCTGTAAAGGAGAGTGAGGGGAAACGAGCCGCGTGAGCCGTGGGAGGGGATGGCAACGCGATAACTTAGCCTCAGCCGGGGTTAATCGTTGTAATTCCTTGATTTAATACCTCGAGCGTCGAGAGACGAATATATCCAACGGTTACCAGCAACGTGAATTAATGGACGGACGCACACTCTGCATCTATGAAGGAAAAAAAAATATACGAGGCTTATGGCAAAACTAAAGGATAGCGGCTGCGTGGAGCCAGAGTCAGAGAGACCCGAAGCCCTCCCGCGTTTCCCCTGCTGTGCGGGACCCGACATTGCCACGTTGATTTACCGCTCGTTAGATTATCTAGATCGCCATGAATGCTTTCGTCGGGTCTTTATTAGAAGAGCACGAGAGAGTCACGAGGCTAAACAAAAAAACCGTAACGAAACCCTTTTAACGACTCTATTCTATTCGTTAATTCGCAAACGCGAGCAATGAGAAGAGGTCGGCAACCCACTGCCCGAGAAAGAGACGCAGTTCCCACTATCTACGGATCTCTTCACCTCGTCTTTTGCATATATATCGCGAAATTAAAGATACTTCATGACTACAGTCACGTTCCAGATATTTCATTACAACTGCAGCGCATACAATGCTGTAACCAAATGAATCCGGAAGTACATATAACCGTTGAATTGCAATACAAAATTTTGTGGAAAGACGAAACCTTGAGTTGCAGAATTTTCGCAGGTAATGCTCTCGTCGTGGATGAAAAAAAAAAAAAAAAAAAAGAAAAAGAAAAAGTTTCAGTACCGCGAGTATTGTTTTGCTTGAATGGAAAAAAGAAAAAAAAATACTCATCATCGCGAGTACCGACGGTAGTGAGTAAGAAACTCCGGAGATCGAAGGAGAGCAACACGGTGCGCTGCACGTACACATTGCCGAGAGAGTGCCGAGATGGTGCCTCGTTAACTTGCGCAAACTCGGTTGTGCGAACGGTCGACCGAGCAGCGAATCGAGCCTTTTCCCTTCCATCTCGCTCGCTTGCCCTTACTATCAATCAGGCGTGTGCCGTGAAAAATCCAAGTCCAACGAGCGACGAACTTTTTAACGAGTTCAACACGTCGAACCCTTTCGACTTAATAGCTCTCGACCACGCCGTTCGCGGGCGCAGGCGGGCGGAGGGTTTTGTGACTCCGCGCCGTTGATGCGGGGACCGCAACGAGCGGAAGAGAGAAAGGCATGGAAAAAAAAAAAGAAGAAAAAAAAAACACCCCGTAGCTCGTGAGGACTGTTCCTAAAAGAAAAATGTAAGCTCGACACGCTCGTGCTACAAATGGCTTAATCCGCGAGACGGCAAGAGAGTAAAGAATAAAAGAGTGCGCTTGCCGTTGCACGAGGTTCTTTTCGACAATGACGCAGTCTCTTCGGTCAAGTTACACACCGCTAGGGTTGCGTTATACAAATAGGGGTTAAACTCATATGCATGCGTGCGTCAACGTCGAGAAGTTAATACGAGAAAGAAAAGGCACAGTGCAAAACGGCCCACAATCGGCCTCTTACTTTGCACGCATGTATGTCTATACGTTAAGTCTCTTTTCTACAGTAAAATGAGAGTGAGACAATAATAAAATAGAGAGGATGCGAGCGCGGAGTCCACCGGTGGTCTCCCAGAGGACAATGGAAACCGGGAAACAATGTGTCCTCTATAGCTGTTTGCGAGAAGCTTTATATCCCTTTTGCTTTTCTTGCGGCTTAGAAGAGAGCGCGTGCACACACCTCACGTCTTTTTTTTTTTCTACCATTATTCTTTCTCTCGTTCGGTTTCTCGTATACTCGTTCTTCGTATATATACATATATACACACGTATGTGTATGTATGTGGATGTTATATCCTCAGTTCTATTCGCAGTTGGGCCATCCGAGTCCAAACACATATCCCCCGCGCTTAATGCCGCGGTTGTGTTTATTTGCCAGCGGGTTGAACACACACTATAGGACTAAAGGTATAGGTATATTCTGACTCAGGTAGTACGGTAAAAGCCGTTATATACGGGGCAAGCTGAAGGCGCGCACGCACAACCATATCGTTTGTACTTGGATATGGTATTCTTGTTGGTTGCGCGCGGGAGAGAGGAATGAAACACTTTCAGACCTCGCGATATATACCTATCCTCTTTGGCTCTTTGTATTCGATATCCTATGGTATTGCGATGAATCGAATAGAACGTTGGATACTATCAAAATCCGACGAAGTGTTTGAGTACCGTGAGGGTTCGGGGGGATCGCGGACTAATCCAACACTGGCATGAAAATCTCGTTCGGATCAAATGCGCTACTATATCCCGAATAATTTTCCTCGTTCATATATCCCTGCGGGCATAGAAACTCCGAGGGATATCTGCTTGTAACGAAATTCGCGTACTCAATCGAGTCTCATTAATATCGTCATTAACTGCGTAAATGATTGCGGCGATAAAATTATCGCAGCGGCCTATTTATTGCGGCATTAACGTCGGCTCTTTAATCTGTTTGATTTTAGCGCAAGAATAATGCATGGTATTTCCTAGAAACGGTTAGGTAGACACTGTATCACGTAAAACTATAGTGGTTCACGTCGAAGTTGATTGATAGCACGACGTTAGTCTATCTCTTTGAAATTCCACGCGATACCTACATTAGCTGAATAATGCGTCAATACTTTTTGCACGTATATGAACATTTGTTCACCGTCACGTGCAAAAGCTTCACAACACTTATCTCTCTGTCGACCTCACGCGTCAAGAAGAAATTTCAATTTCGACCACGACGAAGCTTGCGTATTGTTTTTACTCGCGTAATAACGCTCGCGATCTTTCGCTACAAATGTAAAAACAAACCTAACATTTCAGTCGTTTTTTTTTTTTTTTTTTTTTTTTCCTTGGCGTCGAGTTCTCGCGAAAACAGAAACACCTCGAAAAAAATCGACATAATGCGTATTTTATGCAAGCGCGAAAAAGGTAAATACTTTGACCGGGTTGTGACCCGCATAAATTTATATCCCATCAGAGTGCCCCGGTCTGACCACATCGATTTTACCTACTTAACGGGGGTTTCTTTTTAGCTACCGAGTTTTCTCCTCGGACGCGAAACCGAAACGCTTTATGTTTACAGTCACTTTTCGATTTATTTATCGATCTTATTGAAATTTTTTCTACTTTATAAAAGTTATTTATTCAAAATATATGTTTTTTATTTTTTGTTCATATAATTTTATCTTTTCCCATCGAGAGCAGCATAATTTTGTCGTAGTGACAAAATTTCTCGGGCAAACGATTATTTACTTTGAAATAACGAAACTACGGTAAATAAATGGTGGTGATGTGGTCATTGGTGGTGAATATCGTGTAGCGGTGATCACCCCGACCATCACCGATCGCGCGAGGGAACGCGCATACTATCACTCTCGCTATGTAACAACGCGCAACGCGTCATACAACGAATTTACAGTTCGCAATTAGATGCGCGAGAACGATTAGACATGTCGGTAGGGACAGGAGCCGCAAGGAAAGAAAGAAAAAAAATAAATAAAATAAAAAAAAATAAAGCAAATCTCGCGTGTGTCGCTCGTGTCGACCCGCTGTGTGACTGCTCGATCGCGGGCCATGTCCCCGGGGACACCGGCGCGATAATAATTTGTGGAAAAAATCATGTCGCGTCGACGAGAGCGACACGACAAGCGAGGGGAAAGGCCACGTGACTGTTGAACGTGTTGGTACACAAAAGCTCACCGATAAAAACAAGAGCGATTTATATCCGGGTCAATAGCCCGCTGTTAAAGTTCGTAATGAAATGAACGAAAAATAAAATTACTTCGTATCCAGAAAAAAAAAAAAAAAAAAAGAGCGAAAAAATAATCTTTCATTCTCATCGATTCTGAATTATTTTTTGTTTTATTCGCCAATAAAACATAAATTCACGTTGAAATTGGACAAATTCTATTATCGATTCTTCGATCAATCGACAACCACCTTATTAACAACGGCTGAATGCGTTGCGCGAGCCGAGTCCGATGATAGATTAATATCCTTGTTACCATTTGTTGTCATGTTTAACTTTACTCGACGTGGTTAACTTGAATGGGTATATGCGCTATGTAACTTCGGTTGCACATGCCCCCCGTCTACCCGAGGGGTTGAAACGCTCTGTGCGGGTTGGTGACGTGACCCTTTATTAATCATCGCTTTGTCAGAGGGCGGTGAATGCTCGAACGCCCGAACTCACGAACTACATAGCTGGCGTTGACCATAATACACACACATAGACATACATAGACATTGAGGGTAGGAACACGATCCGTGTAGTCGATTAGGTTGAAGGGAGGGTGACCTGCCGGCATCGTATCGAATGACTCTCCAGTTTTCCGGCTCGTTTCCTCGAGGTCGCACGATCGAAAAAGGGGAAATACCGCGAGGAAACGATGCTCTCCCATTCTTTGGCATTACTAAATTCCCATTGGGACCAAATGACAATGGACAATCGGTGGGCGATTACGGGAATTTGATCGAGAAGTTCGATTCACCAAAGAGGGCAGCTCCCGAATCTAGTCTTTGGGGAAACAACGAGCTTTCATCTATTCCATTTCTCTTTCTCGTTTCTCGCTCTTTCTCTCTCTATCCTTACAATCACGAGATGCTCATCGAGTGCGAAACTTCGGATGGATTAATCGCCCGAGCAACTACTATCCTCGAACGTAAGCAATTGCAATTTCTGAACGACCCGAATGAAAAGCGGCATCTCGCCGAGCGTGGAATTTACGTTATTGAATCGAACGATTCCTCGGAACGCTTTATGGGAATGTACGCGAGTGTGCATCGTTGTTGGAATAATATACGCGACTGGAAGGATTCGGATTGGATTGTGTGAATTAAATTCAAAAGGGACACGAGTGAAGACCTTCACGAGGAAAGAAGGAAAACAAGTCCCATTGGAGTTTCGAGACTTAAATCGCTATGGCAAAAGACCTTCGATACGAGATTTGACAATCGATGGGGAGAGGGAGAGACGAAGCTTTGGAAAGATTCGACGAAAGACCCTTTCGTTAGCGCCGCGATCGCTGTATTCGTTTGTATCTCTCCGTCGCAGTCTGTATCTTCCTTTGCTTCGCTGCACCTTTCTCACTGCTTTCCAGACCCACCTTTTCCCTTTGGTACCGACTTTCCAAACCCCTGTCCCTTTCCCCGCTTCTCTTTCTATCTTCTGGCACACGCCAACGTGCACACGAGTCGCGAACAGTCACCGAAACTAAAACTAACTGTAACGTCGTAACTGTATAACTGCATTACACTGTACCACTTGTATAAATTAACTCGAATCTCAAGAAGTAAGTACCCGGAGAGCAAAGCGCTAGTTGACTTGCTAATGCTATTTACTACCCCGCAGTGACGTAGACCTTCCTAAAAACCCATTGCCTCTATCCTCTCCCCTGGAAAATGCTTTTGCACTTTTCACACCTCTAACGCTCTTTTCGTATTTTCCAATTACTTTTAAGACGATAAAAAATTTCGGGAAATTCCAATTATTTTCTTTTTTCCGTAATTTTTTTTTTCATTATCGTATACTACGGATTTTAAAATTATTTAGAAGAACAAAGAAATTTGACCGAACGAAAAGTAATTAATGAAAAATAAGATTTTGTTGAAATTTTTTTTACTATCGTCGCATTATCGAAATGATCGAATATTTTTCACGACGAAAAGTTCGTTTGCGATAAATACGATAATATTTCGAACTATTAAATGAAATCTTTTGTCGAGATCCCTCGGTTGCCACGGCACTGGTTATCCGAAAAGGTCGACACTCGTCGCGCATTCTCTCGAATTTAAATGGCCCCGAGAGGGAGGCGGAACGAAGAGGGTGGGCATAAATATGCAACGTTGTAGGAGGGAGGATTTTATGCACGGCACACCTCGCACACCGTGCGCGCCACTACTGTTTTCGTCCCAATTTTCAAGATTGATTCGAGGCAATTTGCGCACTAGCAGACAGACGAGAGTATTTCGTACACACTGGCGAACTAAAACTATCCTCTCGGCTATTTCTCGCTTCGTTTAGGATTTCGCTTTTTCGCTGTGTTAACGTGGCCGGGAAGGGCCGGGAAGCCTCTCGTAAATCGCAATAAATATACAGTCAGAAGCAACGGGGTCGCCTCTCCCACTTACACGTAACACGTCCGATTATGAATTAACATGAGTTTCAAGTCCCAAAGTTACATATACTACACGTTACCCGCGACCATTATGCATCTCGCTGACGAGGAAATTTTCAACGAATTCACAGTTATAATCTTAAGCTCTTTCCCATTCATTTCTATCTATATTTTCGCGAAAATGTTACGAAATATATATACAAACAAACGTATCTTGATGAATATTCTCGAATACTTATCTACTCCGTAGCTCGTTTCGCGCCTCGTTGAGTTGCGCAACGAACATTTCGACTTTGAGCGAAATCTCTAACGACTCTTGGAAAATTGCACCCGGGGGCACGGGGACGAAGGTAGCGCTTGCAGTGGTATATGTACCTTACAGTCTCGAGTCGAGTGTACGACGCATAATAATGCGATTCGCGTTACACCCCCTCGTACACGCATTCACACAGAAGCGCATATACACATACTGAAAGTTCGAGTCCTCGGGAGTGAATCTCTGACGCGATATATAGAACGAGACGAATGCATCGAGGGTTCATTTCCTCGAGGCGCGGAACGAGAGAGTTTCATGCCAAGGATAACCCTCCTGTCGAACAGCGCAAACACCACCCATCCACCCATTTCCCCCTTAGCGCAGCTTAACGATTGCCATTCCCTCTCGTTTCCTCTCATAGTCGACCCTTTTTGCCTATGCATCCCCCGAGCCTCCGGAGCTCTCCAATTCTCCTCTGTCGCAAGTATCGTCGTTGCACTTATTACCTGCAAAATTTATGCGATTTAAGCTGCCAAGCATCGAGTACGAGGGTTGAGTGTATTATCGGGGCTTCTCGTACGGATTCCACTTTGGCATATCGTCCGGTGAATACAAAAATAGAGGGACATAGGGTAAAGTTGCACCTGTGTGTAACGTGACGCATGACACGAGCTTTTCTTGGCCGCTCTCTCGCTTTTATATTCATTATCCGTCTTTAACTTCTATCAAAGAGACTACACGGTGATACACGACAAGAAATACTATATGCATATTAAAGACCGGAAAAACGCATCGAAGCAAATTACGTTGATTCCAATGCTAGAAGGATATATAATTCGCTCGTAAATCGTTCGAAAGCACGCTATGTATCATACCGTCGTTGGACGGTGTACCGATTTACACGGAACAAATATTGTAGCGGAACATAGGTATGAGTATAGATATATAATAATATACCGTCGCGTACCTATAACCCACAGAGGAAAAACGTTTAAGAACCGAGAATATCGATTGGGGAGGTCTCGCTTGGTGTCAGGGACTCGGGGGGCGCGTAGCTCTCTCACCGTCTATTTCACGATAATAAGAATCCCTGATCGGCGGGAAAACTCGAACGCTTTTCTTGGATACTCGAGCGTTCCGAGAGTAGGTTATAGGCTTGTTGAATGTGTTCTTGGAACTCTTTTTAACTCGCCGTAAAGGTCGTCTCACGATCGACTAACGAGAAGCTGATCGAGACACTGTGGTAAGGCGTATAGTGTACATATATCTTTCATTTACTGTTCCTATGAATCTAAGAGGTCACTGTGATTTCGTATGTCTAAGTTTATTCCCCAGAAATGCTATTTCTTTCAGTATCAAAGAAGACAATACCTGGAAAGGTTTTTTTAATCTCTGAAATAACGGATGAGAATTTTTCCGATTATTTGTTATAGTCGAAAATTTTTATGAAATTCATAATGTATAGCAATACCGTCAATGATATTTTTCTCTGTCATTTTAATTATAATATTTGTGAAAATGATTTAACGAATTATTAAATTCCTTGAAAAATCAAGAAAACTGTCTAATAAAATATTCTTCATTGTTTTACTTACGGTAATCCGATCCGTCAATATCGCCGCTGTTCTTTAGACGATTGTGATTATTGCTGGAATAACGAAGTGCATTCTGGATGGATGATGTTTATCGCTTCTCAAAAATTCCTGTATGCGACTATCAACTTTGATATATATATATCAATGTGCGTCAAAACCTGTAAATGCGTACTTTGGCATATACGGTAACATCTGCAAATCATAAATAAAATTTGTCAATATCCATTGCAATTCCAGCGGTTAAGATTATTGCTGAAAACGCCAACCATAATTAATCCGCTGTTGAATTTAGACGGCGATTCACATTTTTCAAAAAATCCTGTATTTGATCGTAATTCTTCTGTACACTTATAGATACAGCGTGACGTCTGCAAACGAAGCGTGGAAAATGATTAAAACAATTTCTATCAATGGTTTTTTTTTGTTGCCCACATTTTTACAAATTATTTTTTCTATCGTATGTTTGGTTTACTTGTTGCAAACATTAAAGGGCTAATCATCAGTACGAATGATAAACAGTAGATTCACGTAATATATACATTAATTAATAACTTGTATATTGTTATTATTAGTATTATTATACTTTTTTGAGAAAAACTTAAATACATTCGGCAAGTGGTTGAAAGTTTTTTTCTGCGCCACTTATTTTCTTGTCGTTCAAACAAATTTGTTAGGTTAATTTTTTTTCGCGAATATCAGTTATTGCGTTTATAAAAATGAGATACCATAATATACTTATGCTTATGACAACTTTGAAATTCGGCATTTCTTTTTTCGCTTGTGGTCGGTAGAGGATTGATATTCTTTGCAAATAATAATGTGTTCAGTCTTCACGAAAAACACAATAACACGAGCAAAAATGCGTAACACCGGCACTTATACCACGTGCAGCGCGAATGCGGCGACTGCAGCACCCAACAGATGATCGGCCTGTAACGACAAGTACGCCACCACGCAAGTCGCCTGCATCTGTTCTTTCGTGTTCGCGTTTGTGTTTTTTCTCTTTTGCGTCAAAGATTTCTATTTGACGACTTTAAAAGTTTGTGTTGTTCTCGATTTTCTCCTTCCAGTTTTTGTTTACATCTCCGCTGCAATCTTCCAGCTTAGCCGCGAAAGTAGTTCAAAATCGTATTCGGTCTTTTTACATCGACAGTTTTACCACCGTTTCCCGCCCGTCGCCCATACGACGAAAAGACTGTCAGTCTGTGTCGTTAAGGATAGCGAGTATCTATGGGAGAAAAAGGAGTCTCGAGACGTACGTTAGAAGAACGAGAACGACGTCGAATTCCCAATGGGACTACCTGAAACGATTCACTTCGCGTTTTCTCTATACTCTCCGAGTCTTTCGCGCTACTCTGCTGCCACAAGCAGAAGTCCCTTTGCGCGCGCGCGTGTGTGTGTATGTGTGTGAGAAAATAAGTCTGTAACACTTGACGGCGACGTAGCATATACCATGTTTCGTTTCTCGAACCGACGTCCGAGATGCGCCACGACTGACGCCCGTTCACTGCCGTCCGTCCGTACCTCCTTAACTTTTCCGTTCTCGGTGAAACTTCAATCTCAACTTTTCACTGCGCTCTCCCGCGCGTACTCCATATACAGCCTATAGTATATATATATTTATATCTATATATATGTCGTCTCCCTCTGCTCTTTTCCTTTGCGCGTTGTCTGCTCCTATACCTGTATAACGTTCGTAAAGCTTCTCTCGCTCGCTCATACCCCCGCCGACGCCAACGGGAGAAAACTCTATACGACCGAGAATTTTTTTTCGTCTCGTGAATCCCGTGAGAAAAGTTTCGTGGCTCTTTTTACACTCGCTAACGGATTTTGCTCGTCGAAGCACAAGAGGTGTTTTCGTCTCTCCCCTACTCCACTCTTATAGCGCCGTGTATAACTCACTTCGCGAGCTCTAACACACTGACCGACCCACAGCCCCACCGTTGCCGTTGTTGCATCTTGGATGAAGCCGCACACGAGATACCATCTCGTCGGACCGTCTTCTTCCATTTCTTTTTCTTTTCGTATTCTTATCGTTATATAACTCGAAAAAAATCGACACATGGGCATTCACCGGAGAAAACGAGTTGCTTTATGAAAAAAAGAAAAAGTTCCCATTCGAATCAACACGATAAATTCCCTCGCATCCATCCAACTCTGCACGGATCCAACGTCGAGGCGACAAGCGCGTGTGACGCGTGCCGCAAATTCATCCCCTTCCGTCGCCACCGCGCTTCGCGGCTTTATGGATTTTCCACCGTTGATTTAGTGTGGCGTTTTAACGCGCCCGATAAAACCCATCGATCACGGGGTTCCTCTCACTACTCCGGGCTCCAGCCACCGGACTGGCGAGGGATCTCTCGCATCCACGCTTTTTCTTTATTCTATATAGATATAGACGAGGATACTTTCTCACCATTCACTGGGGCAACGTGCCAGAAAGTAGTCTTCTCCGATATGGCTTCAGCGCGCTTGAAGAATAATCTCTTACAAGAGGTAGTTTTTTTTTTATCAATCTCTTCTCAATCCCTTTGCACCGTCGGTGGCTTCGGACAATTATGTTAATGAATCCGCGAATTATTATTTTCATCCAAAGTGTTTTTTTTTTGCACAAAAATCCGAGGAAAATAGTGGATGCGAAAATTATGCAACGTGAATCCTAATTATTTTTTTACTTGTCGTTTTTTGTTTAATTAATATATTGAAAAAAAATATCATTTCATAATTTCGACATATTTCGGATATCTATTTTTTTTTTTTTTTTTTTTTTTTTTTTTTTTTTTAGAATCGGAACACGATAAATTATTGAATATTTATAGAATTGTATAAGTTACTTAAAACCATCGAGCGAATAAACGAACATGATACATTATCTCGGTTATGCTAACGAGTTTACGACACGGGATTTATACAACAGCTTTAATAATAGAAAGGTGTGCGATCGTAGCATGTGCAAAACTTGACCCATTCTATTTCCCAGGGGTCGCGAACATACTTTTCATATTGCGTATATGCATACAGCTGATGCTTGTGCGATGGTTTAAGCATTTGGTCACAAAGTCGGAACGTGGAAAAAAAAAATAGAAAAAAATCGTGTAAAAGAAAATACACGACGAAGTCTATTTTTTCAGAACCCAAGCTATACTTTTCTTATGCATAACAGCTATGAAACTTGTGCGGATTAGTTACAGCGTTGTGTGGTCACAAAGTCGAAATAAGGCGAATATACAGTTACAAGGATGAAAAAAAAAAAAGAATCACGAAGAAGACCCCACTTTCGGACACGGGGTGGTATCGTCGTAACGGGTCGAGCATCGTTAGTCATGATAAATCGAGCGTCGTTGGCCGGTAGAAGGTACCGACCGACCATCGCGTCCGTCGTACGCGGCTCAACGCGATTTTCCCACAATTTCACGCGACAGGTCTCAGCACCCAAGCCTCCGTCACTCGGTAATATTTCTCGGCATAATATATACCGCGAATGTGTATAGAACTATGCGGATCGATTTTTCGTTCCGTTAGTATCCGGGACGAGAAAGGAGCCGGGGGAAGGGGAAGGAAGACTTCCATTCCTCACCCCCAACGCTCTTGTACCTACTTACCACTAGGAAAAGCCGGCAACGATCGATGTAGCAGAGGTACTCCTTCAAATATTCATGATAATTGTAGACCCAACCAGGTGTCCGTTAAACACACAAGCCGTTCATCTTGCCGTCATCGATCTACGATTACCCCACCCCTAGCGGTGGCGTCGCCTCGTAGTACAAGCAGCCGTCCCGGGACTGAAATTCAACCCGCACTACTCTCGGCGATAGTGTCGCGCGGAGCACTAGAATCATCTTTGTACATAGCTCGACACATCGAGTAAATTGGCTTCGTTAACGATCGTTTTCTACCCCTACAACGTAAAAGTATCACCGATGTTTCATATTAAAATCGCGAAGAGTGTCAGTCACGAGTTTTAGTAATGCAGTTTCCTTCATTTCAACCAAATTATATCGTGAAATATGCAATTATTATTCTTGGATCTATAAACGACATTGGGATAGATTACTATTCGTTGGAATATTGCTATTTCCAGACTAATGATCGCACATACATATTTCATTAAACGTGCATAAGGCAAAACCTCGCTAATTAGCGCGGCTCCGATTTTGAATAGGTGTCACTCTATGTCCACATTAACTTCTCGATCCCGAAATGCTCCAAAAGCAGCGACTCTATGGCATAAAAGATTAGGACACTAACACACTCTGCTTTAATTATTATCTTTCGCGAAACGATACTCCAAGATATTTATAGCAACCAACGATAAAATTTATAAAAAGGTATCAAGTATTTCATAAACAACAATATTGCGTCGTAATAAAGAGAAAAACAAGAAAAATATTTTATCGTTCGAGCGAATAAATGATCAGGTTGAACGACGATGAAGCTTTGCGAAGTTCCTTGAAAAAAATATTAATCGAGAATTCCCGAGAAGACCTACTTTTCCATTGACGGATTCTGTGAAAAAAGTCAGCCTGGTTTCGATTCGTGACGATCGAGACGACCCATTCGAAGTATAATAATACGGGAACACGGTATGTTTCTAGAAACACACGTTCCAAGATTGCAAGGCGGCAAAGTTGGCTTCTCGAGAGTTTGCCTATTCGGTTCGTAGTTGATGCGTTGCACTTTCGGCTCGTTGTGTCGTATGTTACGTTGGTATACGTACATTATGCATATACGCGAACCCTTAGCTTAGTTTGGATGTCGTAGGGTAGCGCGGCGATGGTTTCAATTGTCATCAGGTGCTATACAGTAGAAATTCGGTAGGATGGGTCCCATATGCAATGAACTCAGAATCATAGGATTATAATGCTCAGTTGAGTCGTAATCATATAGCCGGCCTCAGGATCTCAGCGACGGGAGAGCTTCGAGGGTACACAGTGTCGTAGGCGGTGGTACACATTGCGACTACGTTGGTGAACTGGAGTGAACAGCGACGAAGGTGGCGGTTTTAGGACGGAAGGTGGATGTTAAGGAGGTGGAGGGTGCGACGAAAGGAGAGGGTTGGGGACACAGTGAACGCGCGGATCGCCTTAACAGCCCTAGAGACGGCTTGGCGCATAGAATAATGGGGTTGGGTCTGAGGGTTGGGTTAGTCCCTGTTAGCTAGACGAGGGTTCACAATGTATGCAAACACTGTAACGCCCGAAGATCCCTCGGGAATTCTCGAATTACCGCACTTCGGGCTCTCCAGCCCCCCGGGGACGTAGTCATTCTTGTGCAACACTAACGCTCTGCCAGAACCAGCCGCGCGCGAAGGTGTGGGACGGAAAGGTACTCTGATTAATTGATTCTTCGACGGCACGACAAAAAGCTCGATAGGGAAATAGAGCTATTGCCGTAACGGGAACAAACAGCTCTAACGTTGTAACACTCTGTACCGCTTATCAACGGTATTTGTTCAAGAATTTCTTAGGCGATATTCATTCATCATTTATCGCTGTATTATCGACAAGAGATTTATCGGGACTATCGATAATATCGAATTGAATTTTATATCGCACTTTCGGTACACGCGGAAAATAGTGGATTAGTGAAAATTTCCCAAATTCTATTATTAAAATTATTTTCGACGAGAGTAAAAAAAAAGTTTTTCGTTTCGGTGATGCGAACGGTGGTCTCGAAAATGTTACGTGATGCAATTTTAATTACATTCGTAGATACTACATTTTTTTTTTTTTTTTTTTCGTTAACGAAGCAGTAAACTGAAAACTGTTACTAAATTCCGCGGTAATTGGATAAACCGATGTACTTTTTTTTTTTGCCACGGCACGAGAGGAAAACTGTGTAACTCCGTCATCACTCTTCAGCACATTTTTTTCAATTTTTCAGAAGAGAGTGATTTATGAACTCATGTGGTTAAGTGATTTTGGAAATAATACATCCGGTTGAGTATTCTTCGTGATAGTTGGATAGATTACCTCGACGATTTATATGGCAAACGATGGGTGGATTATTTCAACTGGTCTCAAATATTGCGAGCGGACCGTGAGTGGCGAAGGTCGACAAACGGGTAAACGATAAAGTAGCCACTTTCCGTAAGAGTATTCGGGTCACGTAAACGCGGAATTTCCAGGGCGTCCGTGAGAGTCCCGTGGACGCGCTGATGCTTCTACCTCGTTCTCACTCAGCCCTCCCCCAGTACACTGAGTCGATCCGATCTGCGAAGCAGAGGGTGAATGTGCGAGCGACCGATACGCCATACCAACATAGCATAGGGATAAAGGAGGAATCGTCACGAAGTAAAAATAGAAAAAAGGGACAAAAAAAAAAGAAGAGAATGAAGTCGTTTCTGTAAAACAGACGAAATTGCATTCGCTTTTATTTGTTCGTATATCTTTGAGTTAATATCTTACACAAGGGTAGTGAATGCCTCGCAGGACATTCGATTTTTTTTACGTCTTATTTCCTTTTTCCTCTCCATCTTTCACTTTAAACTTATGCTGCGGAAAGAAAAATTCGGACATTGGTTGATGGATATCTATTCTAGACGAAGGCTCTGTCGCCTATTTACAATATAATATAGAATGTTTGTACAAAAATTCTATTAATATCAACCTCGCGGTATTTTTGTCTGCATGCTGACCGCGTCGCTTCTTTTATTTATTTATTTTTTTTTCACCACGAAAAAAATTTATGTGAGCTGATTTTTATCTATTTTCGACGAAAATTAATTCATATTTCATAATACATTTTTTTTTCTTTCATATAATTGGCTTATATGTCGTGAAAAATATATGTTACGTATAGCTGACACATACGTGACACACATAAGATATTTTAACGCCGAATAGGGAATTCTTCTTTTTTTTTTTTTTTTCTTCTTTTCGTCACATATCTTTTTTTTCGTGGTGCTACGATGTCGACGAACCGGAAACAGAGAGGTCGAAGAAAAATTCGTGAAAGAGAGGGCAATGTACGCGACAGAATGTTGCCGAAGCTTTCTTTTCGTATCGGACAGACTACAACTATCGACAAAGTTTGCAGTTTCGTTCGTTCTTGGAGTCGACCACTCGAGGGCCGGTCCGCCGATCGATTCGCTTCTTTTCTCCTGTTCCTCGGGGGCATTTTTTTTCCTCGAATTTTCACCTCTCACTTGTCCATTCTTTTGCAGCTACTTCTACTTTCTTCCTCTCACGAGAGTGGCACACTTTTTTTTTACGTTCGATCACGAAAATAGACGAGGAAATACAGGTACCCCACCGGAAAATCGGTCATTCGATTTCTCTGTTTCCGTTTGTCCACATTGCTTAAAAATCTAATAGGCTTCTTCATCCTGCCGTGTTAATTTGTACAGTGAACGATTAGAGACATTTTTTTAATATACCTTTTTCTTTTCTTTCACTCAACGAAATTTTCTTAATCGATGCACATTGTCATATCTTAACACACATACCGTATTAATCCTATTAGACCAATTTTTTTTTATCCTTAAGTCATGTTAGTTTGTACAATGAATGTTAAAAGTTTGTATCGCGGATACAAAGTTTGTTTCTTTTTTAAATTTCTTTCGTTTAAGAAGTTTTTTTAAAAATGTTTATCGACGATGAATAAAACGTTTCATTACGTTATAGTTCACGATTCTCTCGTCGTCAATCGTATTTATTGAGTTTCTCTTTCCTTTTTTTTTTTTTCGCTCACCTCTCTATTTATAATACACGACACGTGTGGGCATCGAAGTAGCAGTACGAAGCGTAACCCTCGAGAAGCTTCGACCGTCAACCCTCGAAATGGCGAGAGCCCCGTAGGCGGCTGTCGACGATCACCTTGGCCCCCTTATATACAACTCTCCTGTATTCGATTCGAGCGCGTGACCACTTCCGGTTGGTGAAACTTGCCGTGCGCTGAGAGGGACGAGGATACAGGCCTCTGCGGAATCGACGAGAGGCCTTTGCCCGACCTCTGCAAACTGTAATACACCTGAAATCGCGAAAGAAAAGAAGAAAAGAGAAATATATAAATCGGCCGGATATTCGTCGGAAAGAAACCTTTCGCAATCTTTTATCGTAACTTTGTGAAATAATCGTATTTGAAATTTTTTTACCATGAAGAAGTAAAATGCCGGGAGAGACGAAACGATAAATAACAAATTTTTCGTTGGTCGAGAAAAAAGAACTGTGAAACGTTATAAGATATTCATTTTCTTGAACAAAACTCGGCGGTCCTTGATTCTACCTGTCTCTCTTAGACCATAGAGATAACCGAAGTTCGAGAGGTCAAGTCGAGTCACGCGCAACCAAACTGGCCGTTTCACTCATCCTTTTTCCTTCTCAGCTTCTCACTCACTTCAACTCGTTTACTTTTATCTGTCTCCTGGTCTCTCTTTCTCATTCTCTCTCTCACGCTTTTTACTCGGTGCGAATTATCGAGAAAACTTTAGGTAATTAAACTCGCGAGAGTGCAGATAACCCGAAGGCTGTGCTAAACCGGAAAAGTTAAAGTGGCTGACTTCCGTGTATTAAATTGCATCTATATGGGGCTATCGCGTGTTTTTCTTGCCCAGCATCCCGTCTCGTTTTCTCTCTCACCGGAAATAAAGAAAGTCCACAGACGCGTAGTAGCTACGAGGAAAATCTAACGAAAGTATATTTGTTCTAAAATAAATGCTCCGCCGAGCGTATAACGTGTATTTCGAGTTATGGAGAAAAAGATATCGAAGATACGGGCAAAAATATCGTTGAGTGTAACGCTG
Source organism: Cryptus armator (assembly GCA_963971235.1). NCBI lineage: Eukaryota > Metazoa > Arthropoda > Insecta > Hymenoptera > Ichneumonidae > Cryptus > Cryptus armator. Next base: position 8,905,529 of record OZ020240.1, read on the forward strand.
CGAGTCGAGAGATGTTTTCGTTTATGTAGGTGGTGAAATATCGATGAAAAAGAGGGAAAAAAAAAAGAAAAAAAGAAAAAAAAAACCCTCGGGATTCCGATAAGACCACCGTTCCGAGACGGGGGCGGGATAAAATCGCGAAAAGAGGGCGAACCAAAAACGTTTCGACCGATTTATACGAATGGAAGGACAATTTCGTTCGGAACATTCGACGAAACGCGGGGGGGGGGGGGGGGGGTGAATAGTTTTATCAGAACAAATGGCAATCGATGCCGATAAAGGCGGCCCTTATCTCTTCATTGAGTCTCTCTTTCTCTCGACGCTCTCGCGAATCTTTCTTACATCGTTCCGAACGCTGTTCGCGCTTGTCGAAAAAAAAAATAAATAAAATAAAATGAAAATCTCAACGTTATGAAATCGCGGTACCCTCGCCTCGGGAGAACGTTGTTACGCTGATTTCGTTATCCGTACAAACACGACGATTTTTTTTTGAGAATTGCAAATGTGTGATGTCGTACGACGGAGTTCGAAAGAAAAACATCGACGACTCGACAACTCGAGAATAATACATATGAAAAATGTATAAAAAAAAAAAAAAAAAAAATTGTGCAACAAATTTAATAATATTCATTTTTTTTCTCGTCGAACGAAATAACTTTCGTATATTCGATTTTTGAATTGCTCGCGTGCAGAAGAATACGCGTGTACTCACGTTTTGGTTGTTTCGTTGATTATAGGCGTCCATCGCCATTTGCTTAAAATCCGCCATAGTCGGTGGATGAGTGTAGGGATTTTGTTGCGACCCGTGATTCTGCGAATAGTGCAAAGTCGGCGAAGGTGAACAATCGCCGAGTCGTGGATCTGGATGAAGATCGAGACTCGACTGAACGATGGGTTTCTTTTCGAGGGACGTAGCGTCCTCGGTACCGTGATCCTTTCGTCGTCTCTGCGGTGGGGTTTTGTACACCGGTGTGTACGTTAGGGGTCTTCGCTCTGCGAAAAAGAAGATTTAACGAAGCCATACCGGTGAATCGTACGGCTAATTAGATTATTGCGATTAAACGAAGGAGGGGAGGGAGCGAGACGCGATGGATGCTTTTAGTAAAGGCTTCTTATCGGGTTCCCTTAAACTTTTCGTCTTTGAATCATTCCTAAATGTTTCCAGAGGTACCCTCGTCGATCTTAATTTTTTACTGTTGGTATCAACTGTTCGGAAACTGTTTTACTGTTGTTGTTGCTGTTCTTCACAGCAATTTTTAAAGAAAAAAAAAAAAAAAGCAAATACTTCGCGCACTCACCATATTCATTTGGTATAATATCAGGATCGATGTCGTCGACGGCCTGTTTCGTTTGCGGATGTACAGGAGTCGTTGAACCAGCATTCGGTGGTTCACAGACGATCGGGGCGTGTTTCGGGCTTCCGCCACGGCCACCCGAGTGTTTCCGGTAAAGAGCGGCCAAAATTCCGGCCACCGCTAGAGCGAGAAGAGTCGCCACTGAGGCAAGTCCAAGTAGTAACGGACTGAGTACCGAAGCGTCTGTATTTCCTGACACGAGAAACACAACAGAAGAAAAATCAATGCAAAAATTCATAAATATTAAAATAAAAATGAGACATTCATGAAGTGTTCGTAAATATATTTCGAAGTTCCGCAGAGCATAAAAAAAATTTTTTAAAAGTCAGTTATAACGTATACAGGAAGAATTTCGAATCGAGGAAATTTCGTACGATGTATAAAATACGAAAGGCGCTTGCGTCCGCGCGATAAAGCAATAAGGGCACATATTCGCCGTTGCAATTTATGACATAATAGTTATTCCAGAGTGTGGATTACACGTTGAATACTGGTCGAGGGATAGCGCTTCGCCAAGGGGTTGTTACGGTAGTATATATTCCTCGTAGTGCCAGAAATTCAGCGAGGCTATAAACTAAGTCTCTCGTCTCCTCGTTATCCACGTGGCACATTATCTATCCAGTCTGGGTTTTGGTGTCTGGACGCGCATACGCCAGCCACAGAGAGTAGCTATCTCGCTGTCGCTATCTCTCGCGCAGAAGGGGCCGCTTGTGGCGGAGCGATGCCGTTCCTCTGCTCGTTTTCCTTGGTCAGCTCGCCTGGGCTTTCCCTCTGGCCGATTTCCTGCAAGGGTTGTCGTTGCGCTATGGTAGTACGCGCCATGCATATAGTCGGGTAGATAGCGTACAGTAGCTGCTGCACCAGCGGCATCACCAGCTGCCCTCGATATCGGCGTCGCACGGTCGTGTACTCGGCTTAATAAGCAGGACAATAATTAACGAAGGTATGTCTATTACGCTGCTATTACAGTACCTCCCGGTGTATATAAATAGATGTGTGTCCTGTTGCATAGCCGCAATATGCTTTGGGATACTCCGGGGGTGCATGCGCACCCACCGTCATATCATCGTCTCTCTCGATTTGCGTTCGCGTTTGCTTCTATATATATATATATACATATATATTAATACTCGCTGAGGTATCATGTATATATATATATGGATACATATATGCGTTTGCTTTTGCCTGAAGCCTATTTATACCTATAGTCCAGCATACGTCGTATTCACGTGTATCATGTACCCTACAATGATAATATAATTACGTCAATTAACTCACACAGTCAAACCTATCCGCGAGCTATCCGACCTCCGACGAGATTCTCTTCTCGTTCGAGAAACGCGCGCGTGAACAGCCAGTATGTATTACCAACTACGCTCTTGCTATCATCATCGTTGTACCGTGAGCATCGAGCGTGCCGCGGCTATATGTATGGATCCGTAACCCAACTAAAGCCCCTGCGCACCCCTTTCATCCAATCAAGCAAACCCCCGCGTGTACGCACGTTCCGCCCTTCCATCTCGTTGATGCTGCGGTCCGTCGTTTGTTCACTGTCACAGAAATCATCCGTGCATCGTATCGTCGAGTGGACGAAATACCGGCGATCTCGCGCTTTCCTCTATGGGTCATTGCGCATTAGCCGTTCCACCGTCTACGGTATGGTTCTCTTCGTGTACAAGCGATAAAGGTAATTTCAATGCCGAAGAGAAATGGAAAATAGGGTTTTACATGATGCATGTTGAGTATCGTATTTAGAATCGTGTATCGAGTTACGAGGCGTTTGATTACGAGAACACGTAGACGCGGGACAAATGATCTCGAGTGGTCACTACACTGCACTCTGTTATCGATCATTTCATTTTTTGTAACGGGTTTTGCTGTTTTTTATCGCGTTTGCTTGGCGTGGAGCTTGAAATGAATGCTAATAATCTCCGGTGCGTTGGCGAGTATACGTGAACCTTTTATACAGTGTATACGGCTGCAGTATACTTCATGCCAGTGGGATCGAAGGTTTCTGTGACTTGTACATCAGAAAACACACGGAGGTATGTGCCAAGAAGACGTATGATGAGAAACGCCCAACGTGAGAGAGGCTTTGCGCATTAACGGTTGAGCGAGATGGATGGACGTCGACCGATATTCTCGTGTACGGTGTATGTACCTCATTAAGTTGTACATGTACAGTCAAAGGTGACGTTGACGAGACGGGGGTAATTAAACCGCAATTCCGTGGCGTCGAGATGAAAACCGCGTATAAAGGCAAAAAGGTTCCATGAAAAAAAATAAAAATAAAAATAAAAATAAAACAAGAAATTTATTCGATCGAAGCAATCATGAGAAAGCCAAAGTTGTAGGGCTACGTATCATATAAACGAGAGGTCAGGATTGTTGGCTTTTGGCACTTCATCATTCCTTGTACTCGATAAAGAAAGATGTAACGATAAACGAGCCGAGAAAAGCTAAAGCTCCCGGAGAAGATTGGAAATTGGAACGACAGAGAGAGAGGAGAAGGGCAAGCGATCGAGGGAGATCATCGCGAAAGCTCATCCCCGGACCATCAGGAGTTGAATCTCCCCCTAGTCGAGCAATGAACTCGGATATATATACGGGTCACGGTCGTGTCGAAGAAAATTTTCTTCTCGTTTCTCATTAAGATCGGATGACCTTAGAAGAAACGTGAGAATATGCTCTTCGTATATATTAACCCCTCGTAAGTTATCTGGAAAAATAGGGTATCTTACAGCGAAAGAAGATAATATGGCTGAATATATATGACTAAGGCTCAGGCATTCGAATGCCGTAAATCAATCGTTAGAACTTAAGGATTAGTTTGGTGAACAAGTATTCGCGACAGTTGACACAGATATTTATCTTGTCGATTAATCGTGGAAAATGAATTGTACGAAACGTTTTATCTAAAAGCGTCGTATACCGTATCAATTTGAATAAACAAACGAATGGAATAAAAGTTCGTGGAGCGTTTCGCGCAAACTTTTTTCGATCTTCTTGCTACTCGATCCCGCTTGCCGCGAAATATTCGTGATCTTGTGCGAGCCGCAGTTCGGAGGCTCACAGGGGGCACCGACGTGCGATCGGAAGGGCTCGCGCAAGCAATTCACCCTAAATCGAGGCCAATCCCACGGAAACCCGAAACCAATTTCGAAAGAATTGCATTCTAAAACCATCCGCGAAGATGCTTCGGGGGGAGGGATAGTGTATAGAGGTTCGAGGGGTTGCGGAGATGCTGCTAGGCTGGTGGCGAGAGATTCTATGGCCAAAGGGGGTAAGGGGTGGGGTAGGGAAATGGATCGAAGTAGTTCCCGTAGTCGGTACAGAAACGGTCGTCGCTCTTTCTGCTTTCCTCTCCTGTGCGCTTCTTTGCGATAGTGACTGCGTTGGCATTCATAGGGTGAATTTTTCTTCTCTCAAAGGACATCGCGAGCTTCTCTTCTCTTGCCTCCTCTTCTTCTGTCTATCTATTTTTCCTTGTCCCTCTTTTTCGTATCCTCTTTTATCTATTTCACGAACATACTTTGGAAAACGAGACGCTCTCGTTGCCGTCGAAAATAGAAAAACCCGTACCGAGATAAAACGGTCTTACATGGCAGAACGAGATTTAGACTCGGAATCCTTCCCCTCTTTTTTTCCCCTCATATATTTTACTTTATTTTTTTTTCCTCACTCCTCTGTGAGCATTTCGGACATTTCGGCGAACGGCGAGATATATTCACTGACCGATTCATTGAAGATATATTACCCATAGTTCCGCAGTTCCAGAATCATTTCGCACTCTACTGTGAAATAATCCGCTGAGAAAATCTTGATCTTTATTCCTTTCGACAATCAACATTTTTCGCAATCAGAGTTACGGGGCCTTTGGGTCCTTTACTCTCCGCCGTCATTGAGCTCAGAAGAATGCATTTTCTTCACAACGCTCTTCCATTGTCGGATTTCACACTGCAGAAGTAGAAAGCACCAGCAGCGACAGCAGCAGCCCCCACGACCAAGTCTCTCGTCTGCTTGTGAGCCCTTTTGCGTTTCTCTTCGTTATGCTTTATATTTCGGTGCGAGTATTATATTGCAATGGCCTGTGGTACCCGTTCTTATCGTACTACTACGCCACACCACAGCAGTTCCCTTACCTCTTTCACTCTCTTATATTTCTCAGCGTCATCATCGTCGTCGTCGTCGTCGTTGTCGGCGTCACCGTGCAAACGGGTCGACTCAAACAATGACGCGCCGTCATAGCCCACAGCAGGCCATAACAGTCTTAAGAATAAAACAGCAGAAGCAGCTGCCGTCGCGATGCTGCGCCCCCTTCATTTTCTTAATGGATTATACACGAGAATTCCTCAGGCCAATGAGATATTATCACAGATAGCGAAAGCGAAAAATCTCTGTCTGCGTCGGAACAATGATCCACCTGAATCGGCGGAGGAACGCAGAAAAGTGATTTTCCTTTCTAATACTGTCAGTCGCGAAATTGCTATCTCGCGAAATTCAGCATCGTGAACGTAAACGAATAAAAGAAAGGAAGACAAGGAAAACTCGAAAGAAAAAAAAAAAAAAAATCACGACACAGGATTGCCGCAGGAAAAACGCGTAGGAGAGACAAAGTTCGAGGAGGCGGGAGAAGCGTGATGGATGGCCTCGTGCGCGGAGAACGAATCGACGATCGCATACAACACAGATCTCATCAACGAAAATAGAAAAGACACGAAAAGAGAAATGATGATGATGATGATGATAATAATAACATCAATAATTTCGTTTCGTCGGCTCATTCGTTATCTCGATGAGAATTTCAGTCGCAACGGTTTATCCGTAAGAGCAGTTCGAGTGGATCTAGAGAATCCAGAGAGGGAGAATCTCGAGAAGACAGACATTTGAGGTCTTCGAAAAAAAATCTGCAGCGTCTTAGTTGCGAGTTTTTTGAGACATGTTGAATCTCGAGACTTTCTTGCTGATGGCGTGTCTTTAAAAAGTTTGTTGGGAATAACAAAAAAAAAAAAAAATATACTGGCGCCCGTAAGCATTGCATTGCCGGATGCTTTAGACGGTCTTGCAATCAATATTTGCACTTGGCAACAGGACAGTTCCATTCAGCCCTTCGCCTTATCAGAGGAGATGTGTGAAAGGGTTCGGGTGTGAATACATGAGAGGAAAGGCGCGAGCGAAATTTTCGAGTTCAAACCATGATAGCTCCGACGTGGAAATACCAATAATGCTTTTGGCAAATAGAAAGCGGAAGGCGAGATGGAGATAAAGTGGACTCGGGTCGTGGTGGTGACGCGATTGCCGTATAGCTTATGCCTCTCCCGGTCACATTCGTAGCGTGGCATACATATAAACGCGTTCGCATACAGAACGGCAAAGAAAGATGTAGAGCGATGAGAGTGGAGGAAAAGGGGAGAAGCGGGGACGTCACCGAACTTGGTAACGGAAAGCTGAACGTCGAGAACGAGGATCGGTGCGCGGCGACCGCGTTGGAAATCGCGCCGGTAAACTGAATTAACCCCGGTGTTGACCCGCAACCGTATGTTACCAATGACTTTCCATTACGTAGTCCACCGTAGCGACTTCCGAGTCCATTATAGTCGAAGCTTTGCGCGCATTCGACCACGTATACCGGTATCGATATAGTATATCTGTATATATCTACGGGAATCCCAGAATATCTACGCTATGCTTCCTGTGGGAAGCTGCTCTGCCGATGCCCGAGGTCGCGCGAGTGTTGACCGAAGGGTGTGAGTATCCGGAGCGTGAATTCATTCGATGCACGGTAGGGAAACCCCATACGCGACGAAGGATACCATGAGGAATTCACCGATCACCGAGCGAATGTGTACATTATAACGTACATTATATATATGCATAATATACATCGTATGTACCAAAGATTTTCATCTATGCGCCGCGCCAAAGATTGAACCGGTACTTACTAATTGAATGGACTGTTACGTTACACGGAGGTAGAAACTTAAACATCAACAGAGATCGTGGAATATAGTACGGATGGCCTCTCCTTCCATCAAAGTTTACTCGATTAATTGAGTATACATTTGCGTTCGTGAGGATACTACCGTGTTCCGACTTTCATCGCTTCGATCCAAGTTCGCACTCCCGCGCACGACTTTCGATTTACCAAAGTGCCAGAGCTATATTGAAGCGGCGAATATACGGGGAAGAGAAGAAAATCGTGAACTCTGATTGATATTAGAGATACATATACCCGACTAAGTTCGTTGCATACAAATTTGCTCGGGAACCTCTCTCCGTTTCTTTAAGATGTTGCCGATCATTAAAACATCGAGCCGTGCAAACACTTGAGACGGCGGTGTTTTCAATTTCAACATATTATACCGAAGTAATTTATGAATTGACGGTATATTATTTCCGAATAAAAAAAAATATCGTTCGTTACTCCTCTGACGTACAAAGTGATTTTAACGAATAGGCAAAGAAAAAAACAGACATTTAAAAGTTATCTTGTTTCGCGAAAGATAAAAAAAAATCTAAAAAAAAAAAAAGCGTTCCGCCGTTATATACATATCGCTCGATGGTAGATTTTTCCGATCTTTTTTTTTTTTGATCTTTGATTTTGGAACTTTCGTCGGTAATGGACTGCGCGAACGGAGGTCATGAGGAAAACGTCACGTTCGGTGTGTTGCACCGGTAGCTGGATACAAACACGTAATCGTGAATGGTCCGCTCTCTCGTTGATCGAGAGTAATCTGTTTTGTTAATTGCAAGCTCCGCAGAGTCCGATAGCTGCGGTTGCGTCGCGCTGCGTTCAGCATTACTCCGTCCCGGGACATCCTCATCCGCAACCCCTATCCTGGGTATTGCTGCTGGTGTGTTACCCACTGCTATCGTACGATTCGCATCCGCCTCCATAGCTGCCTCGTCGGGGCATCCCTTCGCCACTCTGTACCGCCGCGGCGGAGCTTTGGCACCACAGTGGGAGGGAAAGGGGAGCGGTTAACCGACTAATTGCAATACTGACGCGTCCGTTCCGACTATTTGTGCAATTGCGATTATACCCGAGGTTCGAGAGAGCGCGACTAGCCGAGGCTCTCCGCAAAATCGCCTACTGTCGGAACCCGACAGTCACCGGCGTCACGCTAGCAAAATCTCTAGGAATTGCATCGCAGCAACCATGAGCACCGCTAATGGACCGAAAATACCGATTTTCAGCACTTCCTTTCGCATAACCGATGTCCCACTGACACATTATGCAGATTATTTCGATTATTTCACTAATATCAAATAATCGATACCGCATTCATATTCGGAACTATGAAATAGAATTATTAACTCTCTATAATAATTTAATCTATTAATCACGCAACATAAATTGAATATTTCCTTTTCAATTATTATTTTTTTGCATTTGTCATTTACTCGTTTAATGTTAGCAATAGATGGTTTTCAGCGCATACTATGAATATAACTATCGAAATCAGTTTTTGTCAGATCGATAAATGTTGGGAATTTTCGTTATCGCGAAAAATGGCTGATACCGCAAGCGAATGCGTGCGTTGGATCGACAAGTTTTGCGACGATTTTTCATGATCGTCGCATCAATTGCGTCGTTACCAAAAGTCATGAACAACGCAGTACAATGGTCGTCAGGTTTGACTACGCGGCAAAAAAATAAATAAACAGCACAAATTTTGGCGATCTTTTCGTTTGTTTTGTTTTCTTTTTTTTTTTTTTTTTTCTAGATGGATTCGTTTTATTGTCCACATGGGTGGTGGAGTTGGAGGCAAAGGGATTAAAAACGATTGGACCGTCATTACCAGCTTCGAGTAAATAAAGCGAAATGAATTTATCGACACGAAGGTCCGGCGTTCGTGTGGAACATTGTGGTACGTTGGGACCGATGCGAGAATTGGCTTTTTGCAGCGCAAGTTTTTGACAACACGTGAACCTTGGCGCTATTTATCGTCGAAAATATTATTGACGTTTGTACAAGTACCAACGTTTCGGGTTCGTTCACTGGCGATCACAAATCAACGAACGTCGATTTTTCATCCGGCACCTCGACACGACAGGCCACGACGATCGTTAAATATCGACACGGTGCTCCGGGCACATGCGTTTTATTTTTGTATTGTTTTTTTTTTTTTTTTGCCTTCCATGTGCGAACGCGAGAAATATTGCGTCATGAACCGCAGGTCCGTGTCGGTGTGACGACGGGAGCGTGAAAATTCAATAACAAAATAGGCCATTCAGCAGTTCCGATATTCATGTAAACGAAAATTTATTCTCGAGAATACATTTTTCTTTTTTTTTTTTTTCACGCCTATTTCGTCTTCGTTGACAATATCGTATAGCGCTATTTTCGTTATTTTCAAATAAATCTTAATTTTTATCTCTATTGAAATTATACTTTGCGGGAACGAAGTATTCTGAAGTTTGGTGTACGAAATCGATAATAGAATATAGAAATGTACTCACCGGTCGTGTACATAGCTACACCCTTTAGTGTGACCGGTTCGAGGACTGCGGGTTCACTCCTCCCTTTGGCATTAACGGCGTAGAGAAACAATCGATAACTCCTTCCGGTTGTCAAACCGGCGACATCGAAGGTCGGACTGGTGGCCGTTCTGCTAATTATAATCTTCCCGTCGCCCTCGTCCTCCACGACTTCCAATAGATAGCTGTGTATTGGCAAACCACCGTCGTATCCCTCGATGCAACGAACCGTCAAACCGGAACCGGTCTTTGGTACATAAGACTCGGAACTGGACATTTCGGTTGCTGTGCAGTTGTGCAAAGCGTACGGTCTACCGGCGGCTATAACCTGCGAAATGCAAAGTGAACATCTGCGGTCTAAATATGATTCAAATTATCCGTATCTTCAGATAACACATTCATCAGTTTGAATTATCGAAAACATTGCGACATAAATTGACGAGATTTTTATGTTACGCGGATATTCAACTTTTACTAAATATACAATCCGATCAAAGAGAGAAAAAAGTGTATAAAATATCGATACCCCACAGAGCAAAAACTTCAGATTAGTCTTCATTTCGCGAAAATACATGTATTGCATGCAGAAAACTTTATTAGGATTCTTATATTTTTATCCAAAAAATTGAAAGTCGTCCCTTTTTTCACATTCTAAAAGTTCTTCACCATCTCGTAATAATAAAAAAAACATTGTTAAAACTCCGGCGAATAATTTATTGATTTCTCAGTATTTGCTAGAAAAACTTTCGCCGGAAGTGATGTAAGTATTGTGTTAGTCGAATACCGTATATTCTATGTCACGAAAAAAAAGGTATTATCTATTATCATTCAACTTCACTTCGTGTTTGTACTTCGTGTTACTTTTGTGTGTTTTTTTTCTATAATTAAAAATGAACTCTAGTCACGAAATGGTCGGGAAGGTGTGCGGCGTTTGGTTTTACAGCTCACTGTAGCGAAGTCGAATGAAAGTGGATAAACCGAATAAGTGGTATGAGCAAATCGATGAAGGGAGAGAAAGATAACGAGGGACAGAGAGAGAAACGAAAAGAGTAAATTGGTAGCGAAAATGTGTTGGGGGAATATACTTGCCTGGAAGAGGCACGGGGTTCGTTGGCTGCCGACCTGGTTACTCGCCCAGCACGCTACCGTTCCGTAATCCATTTCCGTGGCCGGTGTGTAGTTCAGCCTCGAGCCGTGAATCTGCTGGTACTCTTTCAAACTCTCAGCAACTGTGGGACTTCCGGCCGGTGGTACGTGAGAGTATCGGGACTGCGGCACGTCGACCGGTTCACCCGAATTATTGAAAGTCCAGTGAAAGGTCAAAGGTTGCGGATGGCTCTCTACTGCGCACATGAGCGATACAGTTTCTTGCTTCAACGCCCCGACCACCATCTCGCTTTTGCCTTCTTTGCACACCGGTGAGTCTGCAACAAAATAATAGACAAAAATCCGATGAGTTTGTGAAAAAAAAAAAATAAAAAAAATGAAAACCATTTATTCAATTCTTTCATCGACTAAAAGTAGAACGAAGCTTAGAGAAGCTTAGAGAGATAGAAAAGAAGAAGGGTAATGAAAAAAACAGGAAAGTAAAGTAAGCCACGTGAGAACCACACGCTTAATTTCTTTCGTGTGCGTTTCTTCTTCTGGTTTCACGAGTGGTCCGCGTAGTCGGAAAATTAAGTCGACTACGTTGGAATGTTTAGGAGGAACGTGAAAAGAGACATCCGATGATTCCCGAGTGCTCGTGACAGTTTACGAGCTCTCGAGGGTCCTCGCGAGGGCGTTGAGTGTCTCATGCCTCCCAGCATGGAGAGACGCGCGTACATGCGACCGGCAACCACATCCCAACACGTGTTCTCGCGGACTCGACAAGCAACAACTTCCCGCCGTAGTATCCGAGTAATGGACTCTCACATTTTTTTTTCGCCACTTCTCTTTGAAGATCTTGACACGACGGGATCTGCTGCGTAGGCTAATCTGATCCGACCTTCGAGTGGATACAAGTGCTGTACATTCGAAGCTCTCTAAGTGGACCCGGCGTGTGACGAATATAGCGTATTGCCGTTGATTAAAAAAATCTTTAGAAGTATAAGATGGCGGAAAAGATCTTCGAAATTCGTTGATTAATCAAGACTCGTACAGCAAGTAATTAAGATCGTAATGATTAAATTACCTCGAGTCTCTTCCTCGACGAATCGTCATTTAAATTACCCCTCGGTTAAGGCTTCTCTCGGAGTCTCTTACGTTGAGATTCGAATCAGCGAGGTTGAGGGGTTGAGAGAGACATTACCGTGGAAAAGTAGAGGACTCGAGGGTTGCGCGTCAACCCCTTCGGGACTAATTTAAACTCTCTCTTTTCGCAGCTACGATTTCTCGACTCTTTTGGCTCAGTCGCTTCTTTATACATTTTCGGGGGCAAAGGAAATCCTGGCGTTATCCTGTGTAACTGCTCTCAGAGGAGCGTCTGCTCGTTTCCCGCGAGAGACCGGGAAAGAGAGGAGAGAACGATCTCAACCCTTTCGCGAAACGACTGGTCGACCTCTCGGTTCACATTCAATCTCGACTAATCCAATCTAATCTCACGGGACTCCTGGCGTAACATTGCTCTAATTTGAATGTACTCTCGGGTTTCTTTTTTTCTTTCGTTTGCCAAGTGGACGGTAGGAATTTTAAAGACTCATCCGGGGGTCAGATTTTCAACCTGAACGTGTATGCTTTTGGCCAGCGGTGACACGGGTGAGAGAGGAAACGGGAATTCCCGAGAAGAGAACAAACGAACGGAATAGCTCTGACGGACAGTTTTGTTCGCGAACGAGAGACCGACGTTTTCGGCAGTTTCAGCAGTCCCACCAGGAATTCGGTCGATCGCTCTTTCTGCCTCTCTCACGCGCGCGCGATCAGGACGTTGCCCGTAGCACAGCGCAGTAGATAGGAAAGCGCGAGCAACGATATTCCATCAAATAGGATATTCCCTCGACATTGAGAGAAACGATCGCGCCCGATAGTCCCCGGCGCAGCGTTCCACTCGGCGTGACTCGCGGGAATCTCATATCCCGAGTCACTGGCATCGCCGAACAACGCCCCTCTCTGCCTCCCTCTCTCCTTCCCAAAAACCTTTCCATGAATTCCCGGCATCCCACTCGCTAATGATTTACGAGTGAAATTGTAGAATCGCAGCGGCGGTCGCGCAACCTGGGAAAATCGGCATCGATGTATATACGAAAATGCCGTTACGCATTCGATTACCCCGAATTCGATTGCCTTATACGCCACGTGTGTATGTGTGACATGGTGTAACTTTCCATTCGGCACAAGGAAACTGCGAAAATTGAACATATTTCATATTGCACAGTTCGTGCCATAGGGAGGAACGTTATAATTCTCTGTCTGATTATCACAAATATAGAAAAACGGATTTAAAAAATGTACGATAAATTCTGTTAGGTGAGTAATAATTAACAGAAAATTACAGAATATAGTAGATTTTTTTTTTTTATCGGGAAAATGTGATTATCAATATCCGCTGAAAAAAAAAAGTTGAACACGTAAAATTCGTTGCCGAATTGAAAATACGTGAATAAATGTTTTTTCCAATATATCGCTATTAAGTTGATCGATAGTTTTCTGATGCTATGATTGGCATTACGGTTTCGAAAATATTGGTAAAAAAGTTTGGCATGAAATTGTTGATGTCTGCTGACGAAATTGCACGGACGGTACCCGAAACACCGAATAATCTAGTCGTCGTGGTCGTATTATATCGCCATCGTTGTCGCCGAGGGCACAGAGACGCCCGGAGTGCTCAACGAGGACAAAATATCGTGACAGATCCTCGTGTTGGATCTCCGGCATTCCGGTAGTGGCATCGTCCTCTCGCACGCCTATCGTCGCCCCCGGAGGAGGTGGCTTAGCACATTGCTCCTGACGCTGGGGCGTCTTCTCACTCCTACCGCGTTTCCGCGCTTTCTCTCTCGTCGTCGTTCCCCGGTTCACCCACACATGAATATTCAGCCTCCGGGACACGCTTTACATACATTGAATATGCATCGCGAGTCCTTCCTTCCCTCTTAGGTCATTTACAAGATGCAGATACGCGTCGCGCCCGCGCCTATGTGCCCTGTGCCGCGCTTCCTGTATCCAAGTCCCGTGTCTCTCCCTCTCTCGTCGTCGTCAGCACCGCAAACGCAGATACTAAGGGGCGTGGATCATTCTAATAGAATAAACTATGTTCACCGTTTTTCCACCAGTTTTTCTTTCGTTAAAATCGGAATATCATTCGAGTGCCGAGATCTCGTTCTCGCATTTCTACTCGTCGAGTTAACCTCGACGACTCTTGAACCACTCGAGAGCAAATTTGCGCGCGCGCGCTGGCTACCTACTATGGTTTACTCGTTCTCGTGTAACATCGATTAAGCAATTACGCGCAAAGACTCCGCCGTGCTCTGCGTCCCCGTTGAAACTTGGCAAATTAGCTAATTGACCATACTGCGACAAAACATCGATATCATCAACGACCTCGTGACAATATTTATCGTTGAAGGATGATGAGGTAAAAATAACAAAAATATAGTACGGAAGAAAAACGCGACATTCAATCTATACGGCGTGTGTTCATTTAACTTTTATAGAGAAAATTCGTGTCGTTTTTTTTGTTTCTCATCGATTACTCGAGAAGGAAATGAGGGAAAGAAGAAACTTACACATAATTCGAAGTGGTACCGCGTTACTCTCGGTTTTTCCTTCGCTGTTGGCCGCCAGACACGTGTACTCTCCTGCCGAGCTTCTCGTTACACGCTGAAGTACCAGCGAACGATCGCTGAGAACTATACCAGCCGTCACGTTGTTCTTCAGTTCTTTGCCCTGTAAAAAAAAAGTCAAACGACAAATAGAGGTTTCTTCTTAACTCCTGTAATTCGCACTGTTCCTTCTTTGTTTTTATTGTCTTTTGAACTCATCGACAAACACAGCAACTTAGTTATTTTCGGTGAAAAAAGATAAAATAACAATGAGAAAGCAATGAATGGCGTTGGTGATCCGAAAAAAAAAAAACGAATGCTACTCACGTCTTTGAACCACGCGAGTTTATACGCTCGCGGATTGGCCCGCACGATGCACTCGAAGTAAACGTCGTCGCCTTCCTTGATATCGTCGGGATTCAGGTTGATTCCCATCTGTAGTATAACTATCGGCTGATAGTGCACGTCCAGGTGCCATTTGTCCTCGAGTTCGCTGTCGGGAATCACCGGATTCTCGGCACGACAGGTCAGGTAGTTGCCATCGTCGTCGATGCTTGGCACGAATTCTAGGATGCTGATGGTCTGATTGTTCTCAAACGGATACTGCGGAGCCGTTTGACGTTTCGACAGAACAGAAAGATCACATAAAAAAAATAAAGCATATGAAGAAACGTAAAAAAAAAAAATAGTTCGACATTTTAACGCCAACCGAAAGCAACGCGATACTGAAGAAAGAATTAGTTTATTTTCTTTATTTTTTTTTTTTCTTTTTTTTTTTGTCATTTGAAGATATCTCTCGCAAGAATCACTGTGTGCGACGGTGCCATTTATTATTTACATGGTTTAACAAGGTGAATGGTATATCTACGAACGCCTGACTCGTTGAAAATCGCGATATAACATTTCGGGGAAAATGGTTTCGAAGCATCGCGCGCACGAGTAAAATCGGGTAGTGAAATGCAATGCTGCGCTCGTATATGTGCACTCGCGAGTTAGCAAACGCAGCGCTATCTATATCTCTCGGCCCGATACACGATGAATGGAAAGCAACGGTATCCGACAGGATGGATGTCGCTTGACGCCGGCCGAACTTTTTTGTTTTTTTTTTTTTTTTTTCTGGCCCCTCTACCCGAATTTTGCTCTGCAGCAATGCAACGTCGGCCGGAATCGGTTGGCGTTCCTGTTCTCTATACCACCACCATTTCGACATGGACACGTGAATTCGTATCCAATCGCCGAGTCGGATAAAGCTCTTTCTCTTTCTCTCCCGCTGCTGTACCCCCTGCGATGCCACCCCGACGACAGCGTCGAATGTCGAGCTTTCGAAATACGAACTCTCCACGCCAAGCGTTAAAAATCACTGCCGGCGTGAGCGCGGAGAGCCGTGACGAAGTGATGCAAAGGCATCCGAATGAAGAAAAACAAACGACGTCGCCGAGGGAATATGAGACAGAATACGCGACTGGAAAGAAGGAAAACTATTCATTTCGCCATGAAACACTTTTTCATTTATTTTCTATCGAACGTTTCGACATTATTTTATTTAACTTTATCCAATACTTCGGATACCTTCTTCAGCATTATAACCATCGATAACGTGTCTTTAACACAAAAAAAAAAAATTCGGCGATACATCGATGATAGTTTTTCTGTTATCACGTAAAAAGCATTAATCTTATACTTCAACAATACGACGATATTTCGATGAGAAAAGCCCGAGGAAAGATTAACGTACTACGGAATAACCGAGAGAATCGAGGTGATGATATTTGGTGAAAATTGTGTGGTGAAATTTCTGAATAATATGAGGTACGCAGCCTCCACTTACAGGAACGTTATTCTCAACAGAAGAGATAGAGAGTGATAGAGAGTACATACGTATAGTACACAGCACTCAGCGAAGTGGTATACGAGGGAAAATTGGAGAAGGAAAGAAGAAGAGACGAACGAGAGGAAAACTGACGTTGAAAATGTTGGAAAACGAGGTCTCGAGCCAATTACGAGAGTTCGGAGTCGAATATGAAAATGTCGCGAAGCTTTGCCGAGTTGCCGAGTGGGGTATTAGTGTACGCGGAGGGCAAGGAGGTCTCCTTCCCTTCTCGCCCAAGATGGCACGCGTCCCAGAAAACCGTCTGTGCTCTCTCAACTTCCTCTACTACCTGGTACAACGCCCCCTCCCCTCCCCACCCCCCCGCACGCCGAAGCTCGGCATACCCCGAGCGGCACTCCGCGAATTCGTCGCGTACATCTTATGACTACGAGAGGACGAACGTGCTTCGGGTAAATGGGAAAAGTAAGCGGACCTTGGAAGTTTGTCGCGGAAGTAGAAGATTTCGAGAGAAGAAGGAGGGGGTGGTGGTGGTGAGAGAGGAGAGTGAGATCGTGGCAAACTTACCACGACGCTCGGGTCTCTCGTCACCGTCTGGTGGGATTTTATACGATGAGAAGTACATGCCCTATGCTACACTGGTTAGGCTCGTCGAGGGAATACGAGAACTCCTCCTCGACTCGACGAATATTATACTACGCGACCCTCGAGACACGAAACTACTATAGACCTCTCGATGGTACCCAAGAGTTCTAACGAGCGTAAAATATCTTTTATGTATATACATATATATATACATATATATGTACATAGACACGTGAACAAAGTTAAACAAAATCACATCGTCTAGAAAATGTGCAAATTCAACTTTGACCTCATTTCGCTACAGCGTATAGCGCTGTTGTTTACAACATTAATAACTATAAATTTCACGCGTGACCGGTGATTATATAGTTACAGCTTCCAACAGCTTGGGCGATCGAAAATTGATTTCACCATCGACGCGACAGAATTTATCTCCGTCAATTTATCGCTGCCAGACGACGAGGGATAGACAGCTCGCGCTCGGTGCAAAATCACCCGACGAATCGATGGAAATTTGAGAAAGAAAAAAATGAGAAACGCTATTGGAAAGAGGAAAGTTTAAAAAAAAAAGGAAATCGAAGATAAAGAGCGATTTTCGTGGTGTAACGGGGCGTACTGGATCCATGAGTTTGGGAAGAGGAGTATTGATGTACTTCGCGAGTGCATCAGCACATAGTAGGGTCGACAAAAATCGACGACCGTTTGTCAAGTCGTATACCTCGGGCCGTTCGCGATACGTACAGTTGATTGATTACGACTGGTCGACCAAAAATATCGGAGGAAAGAGCGTGTGTAACGAGTACGCGAGCGAATCTCGCGTGTAGCCACGCGGAGCTTAACGCTTTACTCTCGAGATAGAACGAGAAGTCACGAGTGTGATACAGGCAGAGGAGGAACGCGAGAGAACAACGGGGTAAAGCGTAAAGAGGATGATGAAGACGAAGTGCGAGAGAGGAAATGAATGAGGACGAAAGAGTTGATGCGAGAGTGGTAAAAAGGTTGAAAAGGGATGACGCCAGGGAGAGATGGAGAGTCGGAGTGTTTGAAGAGCAACTATCCCCCACGGAAGGGGAAGGTGGAGGGGGAGGGGTTTTACCAGCCAAGTGCATTAGAGGGATAAAGTCGAGTCCCCACACACGTCAGAGGTAGTGAGAGTATGTGAGATAGAAAGGTGAGCGAAGAAGAGGAGTTTTGCCGACGCGCGTTGCTCGTGGCTTTACTTCGACGTTAACTCAACGCGGATTATCATTCCCGCTTGAAAAAAGCGTGGGAAGGCCTTTCAGACTGATAACGCGAGAAAACAGGGGAAAAAAAGCTATTCGCCGGAACTCGCGTGGATAAATGGAATTAATTTTTCTATGAGGTACAACAATGTTGAAAAAAAAAAAGAACAAAAATCGCCCACACGATTTGACCCTTTGACGGTCAGTGGAAAAATAAATTTTTCCGTTGAATCGTATTTTTCAGAATTTTCTCGAAAAAAAAAAAAATTCCGTCGATTGTGCAAATTCATTTTTGCTACCGGGAATTTTTTTCACCCTGTGATCGCACGGATTTTTATTTCATCTATCAGTCGACAAGCAAATATTTATTGTTTACAAAACTGAAACAATTATGGGTATCGTATTGTTGAAACGATTAAAGTAATTGTGCGGAAAAAATATACTCACATTTTGCACTGCCTCCGTTATTTGCTTGTTAACCTTCCACCAAGTGATAACAGCATCGGGACGGGAGCCGGTTGTTCTGCACTCGACGGCATACTTCTTGTCGGCCGAGACTCTCGGCTCTTTCGTCAGTATCTTAACGGATACCGGTTTCACTGTAATTTGAGCATAAAAACAAAAGGATAGAAAAAAGGCGAAAAAATTAATAGACTTCTGTTACAGAATTTCTTTCGGTATCGTTAGTCGAAGATCGGTAGGACAAAACGGCGAAGGAGAGTGTACAAGCGTCATTTTTCTTTATCGCGAATTGACGTTTAACCGCGTGGGGAGGAGGTGATTCTCGAGAGTGGCTCAAGGGTTTACAGCCCCTCGGGGGATTTAAGTACCGGCAGCTCGTCATGGAAAAGGATGAAAGTTTCAGTCTGCCTTTCTCTCAACAACCGTCGTGGCATTCTCGTCTTCGTCCTTCGCGTGGTGGGGTTTGCTTGTGAGCTTACGAGAGGTAAGGATAGGAAGCACCTCTTAAAATAGTCCCGGCACGACACGGCGATAAATCTTAATTATTTAATTTCTAGGTTGCGAACTACAGTAGGAGGATTGTGGCTGACTTTCTCGAAAGGGTTACGGATAGGGTAAGAAGGCAGTCAGGAAGTTTCGGTTCTACGGTGGCAAAGAGACGAGAGGGAGAGAGGGAGGGAACAGGGATGGGTGGCAAAGGGTTGCGCTCTTGCTCTGTACTCGTGAAGCTCGAAGCCATATCACGGTGTTATATAGCTCTCGGCGTGTAAGTTGCTCGTTTACGACCGTCCCGCCACCGGGCCGACGGTCACGCAGGCTTCCTCCGGAACATTCTTCGGCGAGGCCAACCCGCGCACACACCACTTGCTCGATGCAACCCTGTGGCGCAAAACCCTTCTCGTGAACCCGCGATCGGTCGCCCACTCCCTCCCTATCCGGAGAGCGTCCTGAACCTCGGGCACGTAGTCGAGACCCAACCACGATTGCCGCTAAGCTGCTGTGGCGATCGTATACCTTGACCACTATCGGTGGGGCTATCTCGCTACTAGAGTTCGAAGCATTTCGTCTCCCCCTCACCCCTTCCCCCATTGTGCTGAATCTCTCGTACTGTTCAACGCCCTCTCGTCACTATTCGAATCATATAACTGTGATGATCCTTGAAACCCCAATGGATTCCACGCTTCCGATACTCATCGACGGTTTACCGAGTACCGTAGTGACGATTACCCTACAGTTATCGTACGGCAGACTTTATGGCACTGGAATGTTCGCCAAGAAACGAAAATACCCACATTATACAGTACGATTTCTTTACCGTGTTCTCATTTAACAGGTCTTCATTATATTTTCAATTATTTATTCGATAACGTCGAGATATCGACTTGTGATAAATTGAATTTTGTATGATTCTCCTTCGTGGTGATTGATTCTATTACTATCGAAAAGACTCTCATGAGGTCAGAAGCAAAATAGAAATTCACACATTTCGACACTTTATTAAGTTTGTTATTAATTTGTTTGCATAACTGATCATCGACGAAAACGAGAATTTCTTTCGTATACTTTCGAAAAAAAAAGTCGCACCTCCGTGTGAGGATATAAAAATAAATGTGGTCGAAGTATGTTATATTATCGAGTTACCTGTCGTTTATTATTTACTCGCGACCGCGAGGCAGCGACCAACGCGTACGCTATATCAACGAGAGAATATCGCGAGAGCCGCGAGGGGTTTTGCGAGGAAGAGGGTTACGATGGGCGGTCGTGAGTCTCGGAGGTGCGTGCGTGCCGGAGAGTTATCCGTAGAGATCCGAAGTCCCCGGAGGCATAACACAAGGCAGCAGGCGCGAGACCTAATGGTTTTACGCGTGTTTACATTAACGTTATCGAGGTATTCGAACCTCGCGCAAGGTTTCTCGCCCCCCAACGACATACATATATGTGCAAAACACAGCACGGAGTGAATATTGAGGTACGCCCGTTGCGCCTTCCCTTAGGTACGCCGCACATGCCTCAGGCGTCAACCCGACTTCTTCTTTTTCTTCATCATCGTTTTTCTCCCTTCTCCCGATTTTTTTTTTATTAACACTGTGCCCGCAGTCCATTGAGACTTCTATCGAGTTATCGGATGTTCTATACGCATTACGTGACTCTAGAAATTTTGATTCGACAGAATAAGCGCGTGAAAGTAACTTTTCTTGTAAGCATTCGAATATGAAAAAAAAACAGTTTTTGGCAACAATAGTCAATCTTTGTGATATAATAGCGTTTTTAAATTGTAAATCGACGTAGAAAAAAAAATGCAGCGGTTATCGTTAATTAGAAGAGCATCATAATTTCAATATATTGATGATTGTTATTATTATTGTTGAGAGTTATTAAATATTTCTGTTTCTGTCAAATTTAACATAAGTTTGACAAACGGCGTTTTTGCACTTTTAATACCGTAAAACAATACTAATTTTGAAAAAGAAAAAATATATTTTAGTGGACAAAATAAAAAGAGTAAAGTGAGTAAATAATAAACATACAATAAATTGTATCTGTTGAAAAAAAAATAATAATAATATAATATATATTGCTTCACCGTAAGACTCACGATGATGGCGTGCGACAAGTCATTGCTGTATTTGTTGTTAAATATGGAATAAACAAAAATAGTTACGATCAGTTCACGATAAAATCTGAATTCTCGTATCGAGGTGTATTTCTAACTTTTCTTCGCACACATCCATCAGTGGAAACTAATCATCAGCATAACGACTCATCAAATAAAAATGGTGAAAACAATTTTTTTTCGTTCGGCCAGTAAAAGTTTTCCAGGAATAACGTACGTTAGTTGTACAGTAATTAAGGGTGCATAAACACGTGTCGCGTAAACTCGTAATACATCGAATAAGAGCGGTAAAGTTGTCCGGTTTAGCTACAGTGTCCGACAGGAATTTCGCAGCGAAAACTGTGTCAACTCGGGTAGTCGTTGGTACTTTGGACGAAAATATATACGGGTTATAACGAAGCTCGACCAGGACGAAGCATCAAGTACTGTATAAGCCGTAGGCAGTCGCACGAGACCGGTGTATATGTATATATATATACACCTTTAGATACATATGTAAAGGTGCGGTAAATCGAAGTGCGGGAAATATGCTCGGCACGCAATCCACTGATCCGTCTTGCGAGAGGCGTTACCGCTATCTGCCATGAGCAATCTGGCGCTGGGACTAACAGGTTCAGCAGGAGCAGCAGTTTCAGCACGTGAACACCTTTTGCCACGCCGCCGGGGTGTCGAGTGTATACTTGCTGCTCCGTCTCTCTGGAGCAGCAAACACACACACAACATAGGTGGGTTGCATGCGTGGGCCATATAGCCACAGAGAGTCCGAGAAAAGGCATTCGCGGGATCGTCAGGGATGTATAGCCGCGGCATATTACATCAGAAAAAGCGGGAGGGAGGGAGGAGGAGAAGCATGAGATCGCGAGAGAGAATCAAGGGTAGTATTCTGTATCTTTTATCTTTGTCTCGCAATTTGATGAACGGATGGAGAAAGATCGGTCGAGCCAACGTCGAGAAGTGGCGGCTGAGAGTGCGAAGAGGGATCAAGGAAACGGAAGATCGAGTCGAAAAGGAGGGGAAAGACGGTTGAAGTGAGAGAGGGTAGTTTCGTGGATCACGCAGAGGTTGCACGTCATCGTGCTATACCACGCGTCACCGAGAGAACATCGGGGAAATCGTGGCTAACGCGTTCGCTCGAGCGCACGCTTCTCTCTTACAATTTCTCTCTCACTCTCTCGTGATACTCTGAGTGATTTCTCCCGAGGGCACACACCGAAGAGAGATCTCTCGCACGAATTCTCGTGTCAGTCCTTCGGACACATGCGCCAGCGAATTATGTGGCTGTGGGGAATTCGGCTGAAGCGAGATGGACGAACCGAGGAAAAGAACGGGGAGGAGAGTTGAATGATGCTTGGAGAATGGAAAGAGAAATTCGTCGAGTGACCCGATGCCACTAGTGAAATATATATATCGCGTGACTAAAATCAGAAGAACCGATTGTTTTTTTTTGTTTTTTCTGTTAATATAGGAAGATACATCTTTCTGGATTTGGTTAGGCGATCCATCTCGCAAGTGGACGAATAGAACGTCGAGTTTTTGTTGCTTAATACAACAGAAATTCATGGCTAATCGATGAACGGCTTTCGTGTGGTCTTCACGTTCTTAATTTTGAGGGTTTCTGGGTTATGAATTAGGAAAACGATTTTTTAGGCCTAACGAGTGCCTTTTGACTTATGATCCTTCTGGAACTCTTGTTACTCATAATAAATAGAATTTTGTGAGGCAATTTGAAAAATTGGAATTTCAGATTCAAGGTAAATTTTGTGGGATCGCGTTTGACGGGTGTATTATCTTTGCCGAGTCATAATCCGTATAATTGACATGGCGAAATGGCAAGCAATGATTTCTCTTCACCCTGTATTTATGTGTTTACGAGCGACCGGCGGGATGTTATACGTTACAGCGAAACTCGATTCACGGAGTCGGAAGTACCGCGGCTCGAGCAATACGCGGGTATCCATTACGTATAATTGGAAAATGTCCGAGCGGCATGAAGTACGACAAAGTTCCATACCGCACGAGTTTTGGATGTTGCGTGATATTAAATATAGAGCGATAGAGTACTTTGGGTACGTAGATTCGTCGGATGGTAACGATTGGGCTGATGAAGTAGAAGATAACTCACGATTCATGTCGAGGATGAGTAGCATGGTCTGCGGTGGTACGAGATTCGTGTTGCTCGCCTGGCAGATCAACCGCTTTTTAAAATTTTCTCGTCCAACTTTGGGATACGACAGGTGGTTAACCGTCTCATCCCCCTCGTGGTGAAACTCCTCATCCAGTACGCTGTTTTCAAGGTACCATGTCAATCGTGGTCGTGGCCTTCCACCGTGGGACTGACAAATTAAATTGACGTCACTATCCTCGTTGTACGTTTCTTCGATATTCGGAATTCTTCGCTGACTGTCGAAAATAATTGGCTTTCCCGGTGGTACTGAAAATAACAGTTGAAACAAATTTATGTCTTCAATGATATTCGAAGGATATAAAAATTCCAAGACGGCTTTTGATGGGGAAAAAATGAAAAATGTTCAGGTAGGCAACGAAAATGAAGAGTAGTTCGTTATTGCGCTCTCATATTATTGAAAATTAGGGTTAATCAATCACGGAAATAAATTTAATTTTCACTCACCGATGACGGTGAGATTGATCTTCTTGTTCACCGTCGGTGAATTTTTGTAATCAATTCTACATCGATAAATAGCCTCGTCGCTCAGTTCCAATCGATCGATGCTGAGATGAGCAGTTTTCGGCGCGGTGGTGAAGAACGCCCGGGGACCCAGAGCATTAGTCGACGACCAGAGTTTAGCCTCAGCTAACGATCGTCCGCCTCGGACGTCGAAGCTTCGAGTTACAAAGAACACGAAGACAATTAAATTATTTGTTTATCTATCTCTTTTTTGGTAAGTGGATTACTATCGAATTATCTCGATGATCGAATTAAGTATTAGGCGTTTTTTGCCGTTGAAGCAATGAAAGAATTAATTCTGAATGAAGTTTTAAACGATAGAAAAGCATTAGATGTCCAACGGAATTTATGAAATTTTAGAAAAAAAAAAAAAAAAAAATTTTCAACTTTTGACAGAGTTTATAATAAAAATAAACGAGCGGAGCGGTTCGACATGGTGTAATTAAAGGACAAATGAAAAGTACTATCCGCATACGAATCGAGAAGAGCCCTTGGGAGATTCATGCATATTCCAGAGTTTGATTGATCAAAAGGGTCCGAAGTCTCGATGGGTTTACGGTATCACGTTCGATAGATAGAGTCAACGAAACTCTACTTCGTCTATACTCGATGGAGCATAGTCCACAGGTATATTTCTGCTGTATGTAGGGTTGGAGAGCGTCCCTTCCCGTTTGATTGCATATTAAGGATCCGGTGAGACCGGAAAGTGAAGAAGGAGCTGCCGAGGACACGTATAACTCCACGGAATCGACGAAGTGGCGAAGGCAATAGAACAAGATTGCGAAGGGTTCGGAAAGGGAAGCACACAACCATCGGAGATGAGCGCGCAGAGGCCCGCGTTATATACTATAGCCACCGTCGACTAAAAGTTAAATTACGTTCCAGTACGACCTTTCGCGTTCCCGAGCGACCTCGCGATAGTTTGAATTTGCACTCGTGACTGTGAGTATTCCCAAAGCTAACGCCACTTCCGTTAACCGGTTGACGTAGAAATACGATTTGGTTCTTTCGTCTCGCGGGCCCTTCGCGTCGTTTAAATGGGCACACAGAATTATGCAATTGCGGGTACATTTTTTTCTCTTTTGAATAATCGTGTAATCGTGTAGTCGTTATTCGTAATTCGAAATATTAATAGTCAAAATGGCAGACGAAGATAATGTGTTGACTTGCCTAATCGAGATTCGTAATACAAATTGCGATTAAATTAAATTAGCGAAAAATTAAAATGTGTTTTTCGGCGCTTCGATGATTTTCGAAAAGTCACTATCGACAATAAGGACAAAGGTTAATAAAAGTTCATTAATTCTCTACTACGACAATGCCAAAAGTTCGGTTAAAAGTGGATTTACTTGGAAAAAGTTTACGAATGAATAAATGTTAAGTGAATATGTTATTACAACGGGAACTTTGAAATGGGATAAAATAGTTAGTGTTTTCCTAACGATGTTTAACGATGAAATATTTTCACCGAGAACTTGGTGCTGATTAAATGCTACGATATGATTAGTAACGAACTACGAGAGACGCCGGAACGTTTTCCCTCTCTCCGTTATTCAATTACAAATAATTCACTGACGCGGTACGTTGTCAAATTTAAAGTTTCCAAAGAGCAACGCTGCGATGGGTAGAGGTGCCGCGTCGAGGATTAAAGGGACTTCGAAAGCGAACCCGACAGACTTTCTACCCGGTTGGTTTTTCCCTCCGCATATAACCGAAGAGAGGGAACTCCCAAGACTCGGTTCTCCGACGATGCATAGCTCGCGCGGGCATATCTTACACCATATTACATTTCTTAAATATGACCCGCCGGAACGGGTGCACAGTCCCGGGGTTGCCTACAATGCCCGGCCGAGCGCGAGCCGAGGTCTCAGCGTCGTTCTATATGAAAATTTCACGGGTCGCGGAAGCGGAAAGCTCGCGAGCGAACACGACTCGAGGTTCTCGCGCGGGGTTGACGAGCGGAGATACCGAGCGTACCAGAAGGAGCGAGAAGGGAAGAAAAAAAAAAAAAAAAAAAAAGCCGTACAAGAACGAGAGGACGGTGAGCAAATGGAGTTTCGGACGCCTGTGAAAACCTTCCGGAATTCCATGAGGAATTTTCGCGCTGCGAAACCGCATACACGTTTTTATATATATCGGGGCAACCGCTTTGCTGCTTCTCGAGCTTTTTAGCCTCGTGTTTTTCTCCGCGTTCCTCTGCTATTTCCCGATTATGCAGAACTCCGATCGAACTCAACTTTTTTTTATAACATTTTTTACCATGGCATCCAGTACTACGGAGTTCGCGAGCGAAGTCAGAATGTAAAAAAAGAAGAAAATCTGGGTATATCAACGATGTATACGTTACCTGTAAATTGGTTTGCTTCCGTCATTCCTGAACCATAAAACCATTAATACTCGATCGTCCTTCGGTGCTTCGATGTCGCACGGAAGTTTGACCTTATTCCCTACTACCCCGTCCACTGATACGATCGGTACTGTAACGAGAGAAAAAAAAACACAAAAATTGTTTAGATAATTGATTTTTTACGAAAACCAAATCGAAATACATAGTACAATTGTGTTTAAGAAATTCTAACGCTAAACCCGAAATTTTCATTTAATTCAATAAACAAATATTTAATCCTTACGAATATATCTGTTTTCGTCATTATTTCCGATTGAATGTTATCAGTTGTACATAAATTGTTCGATACGTTGACGAAATGGGTTAATAGCGAAAACGCTGAGGGGGACTGCGACCTTAATTGTAACGTGTTTATCGAGACTGACGATGATGAAATATTCGAAAGACTGCAGCGAGACTGGGAATCAAGTTGTTCTACGTGACTTTTGCAAACTGAAGATTTTCGTGCAAAGTTCACAAGTACAAGAGATCGAGAGAGTAGGAGCAAACGAGGCGCTACTTTGGATCCTTCACGTTCATTCTCGTGTTCTACAAAAACCCGTTGACTCTATCGCTTTGGCCTCTCATCGTCGTAGCTGCTCTTGCAGCTCCTCAACTATATAACCATCACCAGACTCGAGACCGCAAAGTAGATGGTGTAATAGCTTGGCGGATGGTAAACGGGTGAGGTGAGTTGATGTCGTGGCTGTTTCTCCAGTGTACAAGATCGGATTAACATGTAGATGGGGTTATCAAGATTTAACGAGATTCTCAGAATAGTCTGCTCCTCGGTTCCTCATCCTAAGCCACTACACCCACTAACGCTCCTAACACGCTTGCCAGTTGTATTTTCGTAAAGTCTAGTTGAAGCAACAACGCGTCCATTATAATTTCCTAGCACAGTGTTTCTTCGAACACAATTGTTCGATCTTTCCTTCGACATTGATATATTTTCTCTGAAGAATTTTTTGCTTTTTTTTTCATCTTCGAATCGCGTATAAACACCTGCAAGTATTATGAAAATTGTACCGGAGCACAAAAGATCTATATGAGATTGAAATGGAAGCTCGGAAATGCTTGAAACATGCTTCGCCTATAGCCGTAGCGAAGCAGCCACACAACCGCCTGCGGAACAATTTCATTTATCGTGAGAAAAATAGCGGTTAAACTCGGTGAGCGAGCGCGCCATAAACTTTTGTGGAGTAAAGGGTGGTCGAAGTGGTAAGGGTAGTAGTTCTATACGAGGGCTGCTGCGGCTGCTTGAAGAATTGCGAAGAGTGGTTGTCGCTGTGGTCCGCAGGGGGTGAGAGATTCTGGGGCGTCGTTGAAAAGAAAAGGTCGCCAACCGATTGGCGCAGAATGTGAAGAGAGGAATGAGAGAGAATAAGAAGAACTACGAGAAGAGTATAGTAATGCGGTGAACAAGAGAATCTATGGCCAGAGGAGGTGCACCGGTACAGAGAAAGAGTCGAAACCTTGAATGCGCGACTCTCGTCGACGGAAAAGCTTCCTCGGCACATTCTTGACTTCAACGTTAAAACAGCGAAACGTACCGGAGTGAATTAACCGGAAAACCCGAGTCATTGTCTCCAAGCTCTTTCGATATCGAAAGCACTATCAATAGATTCTTGCCAACGTACTGTTTTAGGAACGCGAATGAAAAGCTTTCGCGATCCGATGCTCCTCGACATTTCGAATGCATATATATCTATAAACAGATTTCCACTAGAATCCTATAGTATTTCCCTTTGCAGTTTCGTACGAGAAACCAAATGAATTTGTCGAGAATTTCTTGCAATAATTTATATCGAGAGAATCTAAAAATGGTTAAATGAAATAAAAAATGGATTACATTTCGTCTGCGGTAAAAAAGAGTCGACAATTTTTAACGTCATCAAAGATTTTTTTATATTGATCAACCAAACTTCCCAAAATACCGTTACACTAATTTTTACCGTCTTACATACTATTCAGAGAAAATAAATTCATCGAATTTCTATACACCTATATTCTATATATAGGTTATATATATAGGTCTATTTCTATATTTCTATATATTCGGATTTAATTATTCAATACATACGGGAATAAAGGATAACCATCGGGAATATCCCCGTTGCTTTTGCCTATATCGAATTTTCTATTTACCGAGGAAGTATATTAACCATATTTTCACTCAATGCTATTATTGGATTATACTCGGTTAACGATTAAATGTATTTGCCGCGAACAGGGTTTTGACGATAACTTTATACGGTTACAGTTTCACCGTCAGTGAAGGTGTATCCAATACTTCGAGAAGCTGAGAAACTTTTGCCACTCAACGATATGGCGGAACTAAGGACGGTGTTTTCGGTTGCGGCAACGGCTTTAAAACGCTATCGCGACCCTCGTCTAGTGCAGTGTCAACCTGCCGTTCACATGCCATCGTCGCGTTATACTTGCTCCCGCGAATCCGCAACTCTCTCGTTAGTACGTTCCTTTCGATCTTGAAAGCTCAGAAGCCGGTAATGGTAGCCGCCTTTTATGACGGGAAACCGTAAGCTATCAATGGGAAGAAACGTCAGTAGCAAAGCTCCTACTGGCATTAGACGTAGGTGCCAACAACTATGCGGCTTTCTTTTGTGATTGTGTATAACTCCACTGTATATATGTCGATGTACATTGTATACCTACGCGCGATATCTATCTAATGCTTATTTTTCCACGACGTTCGAGAAATTCTTCGCACGACAAACGGTCCACCCGCGATAACGACATCCGGCTTGTGCTCCAGTTTCACCTCAAAGACATAGCGACAAAAAAAGATATATATATACATCTATTTCACGAATCTATAAATACGTATACATAGATATCTGGGATGATTAGACGAGGCAGTAAAGCAGCACGAGAATTCGATGTTTCAAATAAAAACTGACGAATCCACGCTGCGGGCAGACATTTAAACGTTCACAAGCTCGTTTTTTTCGTTTCTCCACTTGCGGCGCTTGCGTGACGAGTGAAAAGTCCAACTGTTGAAACATCAAAAGAGACGAAGATCTCGGTCTCGGAAAAAATTTTCGACGAACATATTTTTTTCAACGGTTCTCTGTATTCGTTTAAAATATATTTTTACTTCGATCTTCGCGATATAATTGTAAACAACGCGGTAAAAATGGCCAATAAAGTTGTCACGTCGCGTACGAGATAATTTCTATTCGCGAAACCACTTATTCGGAAACTTCCGTACGGGTGTCGGTTTTTTTTTTTTTTTCTGCGTTATCGCTATGAGATCGAGTCGAGATTTTGTGATGCTAGTCATTGATTCTATCTACAGTTACATCACTTGCTATCGTTCCTATACAGCATTGGCCAACAGGTGCGTGGACCACGGATAGTCACGCGCAATTCACCGCGACGATTCATTGACAAAAAAAAAATTAAATAAAAATCTTTGATCCTCGTAAAAACAGAAACCCGATTGCTTATCTCGCCTCGCTGGACGACTCGAGGACATTAGCGAGCAGAATATTCATGATACTTCGAGATTTTTCAGAGGCAAAGATATATTCTTTTTTTCTCGTTCTTTCGGCCCACCATGCTCGGTCGGATAAACTGGGTCCAGATGGTTGATTGCTTTTATGTCGCCGTTTGCTCTGCACCCTCGAAGCGCACCGCCCACAGTGTTATACGAACGGGAGTTAACGAGCGATTCAGTAGGGTACACGAATATTTCTCGGATCTACACGTGTGTGTAAATGGTTCTCCGTACTTGAGAAGAAGAAAAAAATCATATTTACGAAATAAACGAACGCATTCACAAATATTAACACACGAATGAAGGAAGTGAGTGAGATGAAAATGTACAAAAAAAAAAGAGGCTGTATGCGTCGTCGAGACGGAAAGACGCAGTGTTCAGAAGCAACACAACGGCACTGAATATGCTGGTTTTGGTATGTAGTTTTTGTTCCACGTAATCACTCAAGTAATGAAAAGGGCATTAGTTCCGCGTTAACGTTATTCGGGCTTTAGTACGCGTAGCGTGCGCACGTATCCTATCTATATTACTGTATGTGCCCATTTAACTGAAACTTATTACTTAGCCGAGAATAATAACCCGAAGTTAAATTCACATATAATAGGCGTCCCAGCAATATTTATCTCCCTATTTACTGAACGAAAGAACAGCTTCGCCGTCCCCATTCCTCATGGTTTTATGGCGTTTTTTGTTATGTGTCTCTTGCCGTTTAGAATTATACGGAGATCAGGTGAAATCGTGCTGAGATCAGCCGCGCTATACACCTTTTTTATGCTGGATAAACGTCCGAGAAATCGCATTCGTCATGCATTCATAGTACATGTAATTGTGAGGTTGAATCCATTTTTTTCGATTTACTTACTATCCCCCATTATTTACTTCAAACTCCGCTACTCATTTTCGATTCCGGAGTTGAGTAAACGAAATTCGTGTTGCGTAGCAAGTTATTTAAAATGAGGCGTAGCAAACCACGCGAATACCGCACGGCTGTGATAAATATATTTAAAAAAATATTTTATATTTTTTTCGCGAAAAAAAAAAAAAAAAAAAAAAAAAAACCTGCAAAAAATTGAGATATTCGTGTAGCGCCGGTGCATAATCATATGTAATAATAATAATAATAACAATGATGGTAATGGGAAAGGCCCATCAGTACCTCGTAGCTACAGTCGAGCCTTCTCTGTTTTGCTCTCGTTTGCATAGCTGTGCTTATAACGCGCAACGTCGGCATAAACTCAGGTCGAATCCCGGGGAAACGGGATAATTCCAGGACTGATTATTCGACGCTAATTACACGCGGAGCGAATTAATAAGCACACTCGGCATGCCGGCGCCAGTGACGCTGCGCCATATATATATATATATACACACACACGAGATGCTCCGCAGTTCACTTAGTATTAGTATCTGCCTTTCTGTTGGTCTCCCGTTCTCTGGGCTTCGCGTGCCGTTCGACTCTGCGCCGAATGAACTTACGCAAGCCTTCTAGCGTATTCGAGCTCTCATCACGATCCCTTCTTATCCATTCGACTGTGTGAAACTTATCCGTGTCGAAACTCGATTTATATACATATATATGCGGATAAACAAGCGTTTATATGTCAAGTCACATGTGAATACATAAAAAAAATGGCAGAGAAAAAAAAACCGATGTAATTACAGAAATTCTCGTTATTTACGAGAACGATGTAAATTTGAAAAAATCGTCATATTTTTTTCTCACGAAAATAATACGCGAGAAGAAGAAAAAAATTTTAACTTTACATTGCACTCCGAAATTGTACTTTTTTGGAGCATTTTTGTTTTCGTAACTTTTCTCATCGTTGCATCATAACGAGTAATGCGAATACTTCGGGTAAAAAAAACATGTTGTTGATTTACGTGAAAATTTGTTCCGCATTTGTTCATTGTTGCATGTTTTATGCTGTTGCTCGTTGATGAAAAACGAAAAAAAAAAAAAAAAAAAAGAATTCACGGAATGTATACGCCAAGCGAATGACTATCCACCAACAACGGGTCTATAACGAACGAACTACAGAAGCCGAAGCACCCCCAAGTTGCACCCTTGTCCACAGAAAGAGAGAGAGAGTGAGAGTACCGGCAAGTACAGTCTTTATTTACGATCTCCCGCGTATTTACTTCCCAGTAATTGCGGCGGCAATTACAACGCGATTTATTGTAATTACAACTTTTACTAGCCTCGAGACTTTAAGGGGGGGGGGGGGGCAGCGTACGAGTATACGTCCGAGTGTGCGGCTTCGCTAACTCAACTGTTCGCCACTATATATACCCTTGCCGTTTCGCTTTACAACCGAGCACCCCCGCTGCTGGCACTGTTACCGTGTTTCTGACGCTGCGCACCGTCCTCCATTGCCTACCTATCCAGTTCTCTCCCGGAGACGTTAATCCCGCTTATGAGTTATGATAGCTGCACTTCATGGAGCCGTCACGGTTTTACTGCCTGCCTTTGAACGTGATACGATAAAAAAAAATGTATGGAGACAGCAAGGGAGAGCGAGGGTGTACGAGGAAGCGAGTTGGACAGCAGGAAAGGAAATGTCGAAATGAATCCTGGCAGCGTATACTTCTCATACCCGTGCCGCGCACTCTCGGCTGAATAATAATAATAATAATAATAAAAAAACGGAACATTAAAGTTACCCTCTGTAATCTCAAAGAGCGCCGAACGAGTGAGGAGACTCACTAAACATCGGCGAGACGGTAGTCGTCTATCAGCGTACATGTGTAATACTCGTTTCCTACTGGATAAGGATCCGTCTCCCTCTCTTGCAGTGCTCTCGTTAATAGAAAAATTTTCGCGGCAGTAAAAGTATCCATAACAATAAAGTTTTGCCGATACAGTATCGCGGACATGATGCATGCGCGGCGTACAACGAGAGTTATTCGAGACAGGCGCTCTTTACGAAGCGCTCTTGCGTTACTCATCTTCGTCATAATCTTCGTGCGCCGCGCTCCGAAACCTTATTGGTATTTTTTTAAACTCCTTTTTCTCTCGTCTTTCCACCATCGTCTCGGGCCAACGTCCATTTACGAATAACAGAGTTTAAGCGGACTCGTGGATATCCTTTCTCGATTACAACCTGACGCGCCGATCGGCGTGCATCGACACGAGGAAATAATTTGTAGATACTTAATATGGGGTTTGCCCGTCGATGCGGACGCTTTCCGCGACTTCCTTCGGGATTTATCGAGCTTCGAAGCCCAAGTATTATCTCCGTATATGCGTGCATTCGTGCGTATGGAGATATATGTAAGACTACATTATAGGTACATACATCGGCCGATGGATATGGCGCCACGAAGTTTATTTCTTTTTTTTTTTTTTTTGGTCCCTCATTCTCTTAGCACAGACTTCCTTGTGAACGCTATCGTTGCCTAAAAAATTTGTTACATACGTGGGAGCAATTACGACGATCCCGAAGACCGACCGTATACTTATCAAGGAGTACCACGCGCATTACACACCTCTTATACGTGATCAAACTACGAACCTCGCGATCAACGAGCTATAAGTGTGTAGGGAATGGAAGTCTGAGGAATATCCGAATTGAGGACCGATGGACAAATAAGAAAAAAAAAGGGATTAAAAAATGGAAGGAAAAACCTTGTTCGTCCACCATCGTTGTATTTATCTCTCGCAGCGCAGCAAATAACCAACTATCTCGTTAATTCACGATCCTTGAATATACAGCACAATGCATTTCGAATTGGAGGACTCGACTCGCCGAGCGCCGCGAGACTGGTCATTATGAGTCAATGCGATGATAATGAGATTCTAAGAGCGAGATAAATCATTGTATGAATTGTATATACCTGCAAGCAAACGCTGTACCACGATGAAAGAGTTAATGGGTATTCCAGAATTCATTCGACAGCATAGTTTCTTATTCATTTTCAACTTCGTTTTACTGAGTAAGTTAAAATAAATGTCAGTAGAAACGGTGTGATCTCAAGGATAATTTCTATAAATAGATTGCCTTTCAAGTGACATTACGATGCTCGTCATACAGCAAACTACTAGACTTTTTTTTTCGTACTGAATGACATAGGAATTTGGAGATTAAATTTCGAAACGCCATTCGCCTCGGGGATGCAGGGAAAGAAGCGAGAGAGTGAAAAAAAAAAAAAAGGAAGAAGGACTGCTGACGGACGAGGGTTGCTTCCTCGTTGGGTAAGAGTTTCCCGCTGCGGCCTACACTGGCAATTTTAACGTGTTCCCGGGTCTCGTATGCCAGACGCGTGCCAACTTTTGCTGCTCCGCACCTTTCTACTCCGTGCCGAGACCCAATGTCTCTGATATTTTTCTTTTATTTCATTCTTTTATTCTTTCTTTCTGATCCTCTCTAATACTACTGCTCGAGGCCACCTCACGCCTGGCGAATTTTCTCTTATTTCTTCTCTTTTCGAATGGCAAGGCTACCCGAGATCACTTTGCGAGTTTACTTACGCGTCGGCTCTGCGCAAAACGGGGAATCCGTTTCTGCGGGCGATTGTCGAACAATCACAGTCGGACCAAAAGAAAAATGTTAATTTTTTTCGTACGAAATCGTAAAAAAAAAAAACCTATTCGAAGTTTAATGCAATGAGAAAACTCGTTATTTTTAAAAAGAACGGTGATATATACTTTTTTAATTTAAATCTTTCCACGACTTGGATAAAATTAGTTGAAATTTTTATTTCGTTAAAATGTTGAAAATCTTAAAAATTTCATCCGCGCAATTTATTACTTGATTTATAACGGTGCTGTTTTACTGTGCTATCGGCACAAAAACCAAGTGCAAAGCCTCGTAAGAATCTCGAGTCTCCGAATTCGCCTTGGCGTTACGTTTTTCTTCCGAATGATAATATATATCTCCGCAGCTGAAAGATGATTAATGTGAGATTTTTTTTGTTCATCTGCCAGAGCGAAGAGGAGGGCCAGCGGGGATTTTATACGTTGGAACGTCGCAATTACTGTGGATTATTTGATAGAGTCACGTAACGTTAGTATACGGAGTTTGTGGCGCGTTATAGAGGTTGAAAAGTGAGAGTTATAGGGATCGTTGGTGCAACGACAAGAGCGACAGGAGATTTCATCCAGCGCCAGTGGAAACAGTTCGGAGTTTGTACGAGAGCTTCGGAAGCACTCCCATGGCGCAAGAATGTTCCGAGTAATAACGTCGTTCGGGAGAAGTACTAACGTCTCTTTTTCTCGGCCACCCGGCGAGCGGCTCAGACAACACATCGGTATCTCCTTGCCTCGCTCTTTGGCTCTTTGGCGAAGGTGGCTATCTCTTCCCAACACTGACTTCCTCGCTCGTCCGCTTTCAGCACTCCGAGACGAAAGATTACGAGGCAATCGCTCCGGCCTCTGTTTCATTTCGTTTAGTCCCCGTTGCCTGCCTCTGCGGCTCCCAAACGTATACGCTCTGTAACGCTCTATCCCCCATAAAGCTCCAAGTTTCACGTACGCCCGGAGACCGGATGCACCGAAGAACGCTGGTATATATACCAAAAAGTACTGCAAGCTATAGCACACCGAACGCCAGCGAAACTTGGAGAAACGGGAAACAGCTCCCTATCTGTACCGACGTCGGGATAACTCTTCTCTCTCCCCTCCCCTCCCCCTCCTCTTCTCCTTTTTTTTAGACATTTTTTTTTCATGTCTGTTTCCGCAGAGCAGTATCATCCCCTCTCGTGTGTGCACGGGGTTTTGCTCAACGAAGAGTTGAAGAGAACCCTTCTCGTAAATCCGCAACGAAAAAGAGGAACGTTGTATACTACTACATGGATAGAGAGCACAGTAACCGAGCGTACGATAGAATAACGTAAAAACGGAGCCAGTGACTCGGGGCACCCCCGCCGTCTCTTCGGCAAAATAACGGCTCCGAAGAATAGAATAAATACATATAAAAAAAAAAACTGAAGTAACGACATCGACCGAGCGTAAGCGTGTATCTGTGTACTGTTTGAGATGAGAATATACACGCAACGTTGAACATTTTATTCTGGCGAAACGAAACCGGAGAATGGGGGCGAAAAAGAAATACGCGTGAATACAGACGTTGAAGCTGCACATGGCGCAGTAGCTTCCGCTTTTATGTACCATATTCCTATTCGCAGAGAGGAAACATTTTCTCTTGGAGTTAGATGATGGGGGGATAACCCGCGGTAGTGGAATTCTCGTGAAAGCTCTTCTATCGCTCTTTAAAACGAGCCGGTTAATGGGCCGATTTATATGATATCGATTACCGAGACCGCGGTAATATAATGCATGGAACGAGTAACAACCTCTCCGAACCCGCGGTACTAGCAGTTCCTGCGCCTCGCTTAGCTTCGGCATCGATGCACGTTGCACACGCGGTGCAAAGTGCATCGCACGAGGGGCCAATCCTGCACACCACATTGAAACTTTGCATTAGGATTACATTCTTGGAAATTGCATTGTGGCTAAAACTTGATATTCCCGCGAAGAGGGCGCTGCTATCAATTGATGCGCATATACCATGTAGCATATCGCGAAAAAAGGGTTAAACTTGTATTAATAGATGTTGAATTATGCGGGGTTCTCTTTTTGGCTCGTAGTCTCGGTGCGATATTCGGTGCAATGTCATTGCTCTTTCGAGTACCGTACAGTGTCTGCCTATAGTATGCCGACAACTTGTTACCACGAATCGTGGCTATCTCTCAATCACTGATCCTTCAAGTTCTCATTATCTAACCTGCGCGTACCATCGATTTTCGCGATACAACAAGATCGGCAAGCGACAAAGCACGAGTTTGCTGGTTTAGATTCTTGCGCAACTATGCTGCATGGGTCGATGGATGAAACTCTCGAACTGTTGGCACGGAGACATAGTTTGGGAAGTATGCAGCCGTGATAACACAATAACGCAAAATTGATCATTGAACAATAGAAATTTCGAAATGTTTTTGTTTTTAAGTCAAACGAGCTGATGGGTAACATGAGAGCATCGAAAAACTCGAGGATGCATGTAATTAAACACTTTTCACATGACAAACGTATGTTTCGCGCTTCGAACCATCGCTGATTCCCCTGTCCATGTATCCCTTCCGCTTTCGGCAACCGGTCGATCCGTATGTGCCAAACGGGCGGCGAACGTGACCAACAGCGGGACAAACCCGAGGGCCGGGAACGCGAAGGGAGTTGAAATTGGCCTCTGGAAATTGGAAACTAATAATTTATGGGCTGCCAGCTCGGGGTTGCCCCCGCGAAACATAATGTTCAGCGAGCGCACGAAATTCACCCAACAGGATATCTATGTGCGAAAGTATCCACATCGGTACATGTGGGTGAAAAAAATTACGAAAAATCGACACCGCCATAAATTGATTTACGCATAATAATATAATTTATACATTTGTATATATTAGTTAATTTTCGCTAAAAGATAATTTGAAAATTTCGATATTACACACGAACGAGAGCGTATTTAACGTCGAACAGTCCGCATGTAACGGCAGTTGGATTTAATAATGTACATACGTTTTGAAGGAAATTTAATAAGTGACAGTTTATGCAAACGTGTGTCGAATCTACGACCTTAACGACACCCTATTAACGTGAAAAAGGCATTTTGGGGTTGTTATTTACGACGGCAAAACGTGCGCTGGCTGCTGAGGTACACGAGGCCTGCTGCGCAAAGCCCGAACCGTGTCGGTATGCTTTTCTCGTGGACGTAATTAAGGTTTTCAGAGCACACATAGCCATGTAAATGCGCAGACGAATATCTATATATGAAGGTACTATAAGTCACCGTGGACCGACACCCACGTCGGGGGTTTACGGTGAGCTGTTTCTCCATAAAGGACGCGTTATACGTCGGCTAATGCATCCTCACCCGTTGCGAAGCTTCCCCAGGGAGGAATAACGTCGGTCACTCTCGTGGGCTTCTTTTTTTTTTCTTAGTTTTCTGGTTTTTTTTTTTTTTTTCACGTTCTATTTCGTAACTACCAAGTTCTTTGTATGCTTGGAAAAAAGACTCTTTCGTCCGGGAAAAACTCCGTGGGTTAAGCCGGTACGCGACGAGTGAACGTGAACCAAAGGGACGGACAGAGAACCAGAGTGGAAAAGGGAGAAAGAAAATGCTGAAAGGGACAGAGATTGCCGGAGAAAGAGCTAACCAGATTTTTACGTCGTGATCGTAAAGCAGCTTTGCCTGCTTACGTGCCGCGCGAATGTACAGAGAAGATGGAAAACCTTGTTAAATCCAGGATTGTCGCTGTGTAGTCGGCGCTGCAAAACACTATTCGAGGAAAATAATTTTACGCGGGAAAAACAATTTTATCGTGGTGGAAAACACAACAGATTTTTTTCTTCTTTTCGCTTCGTTTTTTCCTCGCCAATCTCAGTGTCGCAGGGATTCACTGTCGCGCTCGTGGTTGAACGCGCACCGCCTTTTTCCGCATTTTTGAAGGGGCTGCGAGATGGGGCGGATTTTATTTTATGGGTAAAAATCGTGGCGCCACGGAATCACCTTATCCGCAGACGTGTACGGCAACCGTACACACAACCATGCATACGTGCTATTTATGATTATATAAGTATAAAGCTCTGCCGTAGATGCGAAAGTATAGCTGATAGTGAGCGTATAGTTTGCTGCTATGTATTTCGCTCGAGACACGAAGATAAAATGCAGAGGTTGAGGAACGAGAGATGAGAAGATTTACGTGTTGACGTGTATTACGGGCAGGTATTAGCATGGAAGCAAGTTTCGGGTTATTTACGATCGATAGTAGTGGCGCTAAGGCCAGGCGTCATGTTGACGAGGCAACCCCTCCACCCACTCCTGACGTAATTTAGCAACCCCGTGTGCAACTGTATCGACTCGGACTAGTCAAGGAGAAGGGGGTTTATGAGTTTTACCGGGTAAAAGCCAGTCGTTAGAACGAAGGTATTACGAAGGCGAAAACACCTCCTCCCTGCTCTCGTCCTTCTGTCGCTCTCACAATCGTCTAGTCACCCTATTCCTGCCGATTCCACTTCACACGAGTAATAAACACCATCATGTTTTGCTTCAGACCCCCGTTTCATTTCGCGATGATGGGGGAATGCGAGAACTCGTAGAACGTTGAAGTATGCGCGTTACTACTGGAAAAACATCCTTGAGCAACATGCTGGAACGTGATCTCGAGAATAGATAACACTTCTGGTCACTTCACTTTGGCGTTTTAAAGATCGTCAGGGCTTCAAAGATATTGAATTACCGTCCCATTTTTTACATCGCGATACCCGTAAGCTAGTTTTCCCCGCGGAGGAAGTACAGACCGGAATTGTATTTATAGAAGGGGGGGGGGGGCGAATAGCATAGAAGAACTTTAACGGTGTAGGGACAGTTGGGTGAACCACGTTGGTCAAAGTAACGACTTTCCGTGGTCTAACCAAGCCTGTCCATTCGCTGTGGAAATCCATACGACGGTTAGTAACAAAGCGTATTTCCGTTCAATCGTCGGAACAACGCGCGTCTGGCCAACATGTGGAGGAGGGTTGGTTGTTTCCCCCGCAACCCGTACAGACTCTCGTCTTCGACCTCAGCACCATCTCTCTAGCTGCCTTTCTCTCCAGGGAGGATTAAGTTCTTCGACCTAAATCAATTCCCTGTCGACAAATCCTCGTAGACAGCGACGTCGTCGACGTAACCGCACGGTTCAGATATTTCATTGACCTCCAGCAGCAGGATTTCCTTTATGCCATGCCATCCGAACATCCGGCATTGGTAAACCCACCGATCTCCGCGACCATCCGGACAAACCCTTCTCCCACTGGTTCCCTATCTCACAGCATCGCTGCCTCTCGAAACGTTGAAAGGAACCAACTTTCGCCAATCAAGAAATTTTACTGACAAACGCTTCGAGATTGTTGAGAAATATAGAATGTTATGCTACAAGAGAATATAGAAAACGCATCAGAATGACTAGCAATATACATGCCGTTGAGGGACACGTTGGGACACTATCTTCCGGTGAACACATTGGCGCGGACCCATTGATTCATACTGCGGATTTTCGCTACAATTACTGCTATAGATAAATTCTTCGCGAATGGACGAGCGAGCGAACTTCCTCTCTGCCATCGTTCGACCGACTGGTCATCCAATATAAGCGCAGCGGTAGAGAGAAAAAGATGGAAAAAATAAATAAAAAAAAACGAAAGGAACTGCCAGGGAAGAACCAGAGAGATGGTGATAAAAAAGTCCAAGGAAAAGTGTGAGGGACGGATGTAAGAAACGCCTCTACCCACTTTCCCGTTATTATTATTTTCCCGGTAACATAAATTCTCAACTGTGTCCTACCCTACCCCCCTCCCCTTCCCCTCACCGAGAATAAAAGAGGCCGCGGAAGAAGAGTAAGAGAATGTAACGTGAAAGAGGCGAACGACGATTCGGTGCCGTTTTACTCGTGAAAATTTATCGTTGAAATAATGCGAAAATAGTGAAAGAGTTCCTGAAAGGAAAGACGATCCGACTCTCGCTGGTTTCGACGGGATCGTAGCCTCGCGGGTTTGCCGAACAATATATAAGAAAGAAAACAAAAATTCGTACCAGAGAAGAGTTCTCAGAAAATTGGGGGTTGGCATCGTCGAGGCGAATCGCAGACTACGACTGTCTCTTAGCCGCGACGAGTAGCAGATTGAAAGCGTAGCTCTAGAGAGACGAAAGACGTCGTAAGATCTTTCAAAAACTGCGTCCAAAGTATATACTCAAAAGGATACGAAAACTCGTGTACATCGACTAACTCTGGAGAGAGAGTATCTTACTCCTCGCGTTGGAGAGCTTTGAACTGATATTGCGAAACGTATTAGTCACAAGACTTCTGAAAGATGAGAGAAAAGGAAAGGAAGCGGATATACATACATATTTTCTTTTTTACTGCGCAGCAAACTTGAACGACAAGTCTTGTCGTCGTTTGCACCAATAACGAAGATGGCACAGAAGTGGGCGGGCGTGGGTCGACGGTTAGGGAAGCAACGGACTCGTCTTCGCTGCTAACAAACTTTCCTGTTTACACGAGTAGACTTTGTGGAAACGGGCCCCGTTCGGCGTATTCCTCGCGAAACCCGCGGATAATACGTACACAAGTGTAGAGAATCTGCCAACGTTGAAAGGTTGCACGGGCCATGGGAAGACGAGCGAGAGGGAACAGAGAGAATGAGCCTTGAAGAAGAAAGCTCCTGACGGCTCGATGTTACCGTCGGGGTTGTTGCGCGAAAACCAGCGCTCCCTTCCCCCTTTCTCCTCATTCCGGTACGGCTGTCCGTTGAGCATATTAAAACGAAGTTTCGACAGAAGCCGAGTTAATGGAGAAGTCAGTCAAGCCTAGCAAGTTACACAAACGGGGTAAAAGTAGAGGGGAAGGGTGAGGACTGACTATTCGCTCTATTTTGACTTCCAGCTGCTGTACGCTCGTTTACTTTAACCCTGAATGAAATGGACTAGCTGAACAAGCTATCTATCCATGAGAACACGATGAACTGCGAGGCTAAACCGATATTTTTATCTTCTTTATTGAAAAAAAAAGGGGAAGCTTCAAGAGATCGAGTGATGTTCGATAAATGAATTTTTTCCTTCTTCGCTGAGATTTATTATATCCTCGAGTTTTCTTGATACTTTCGTCTTGAGTAAAGGTTTTATACCAATCGTCGAAGCACTCAAAGGTTAATCATCGACTCGGAGAATTTCGCGTGCTAATTTGATCGTTAATTAATGAACGAGAAACGAGGATGAGTTCTACATTTAGTAGCAACTGCAAAGAAGAAGTGTCGGGTTTCTCTCGTCGGGAGTCAAGAATAAACCACGATAGTTAATTCATTCTCTCTCACTCGTTTGTCCCTTATCTTTTGTCATTATTCCCATTTCTGCACTTAGCTTCGTTTAATATTGGGGATATCCCGTGTCGAGTAATTTATAAGTCTTCATCGATACCTTCGTGATTTCTCGATAAATCAATGTAATATACGTTAGTGAATAATGTTCTAGTTTCGTGAGACTGAGAAGGATTGCAGAAACATTTGGAAAATGAAAAAATGTCGTTCCACTAGTAGTACTAACACGGGGGCTTATCGGCAATGTAAGGTATCGAGTAGTACTCAATCACGAAATTGATTCGTGACGTATAGATGCTTTTTTGAGCTCTCAGCCTACTCAATCAACGGCTTGTCGAAATCGCGTTCTTGCGGGTGAAAAAAAGGGTAAAAGAAGAAAAAAAAGTTACGCGTATATACGAACATTTTTCCAACTGTCTCAGATTTAAAGAAATAATTTTTTTTGTAATTTTCAGCCCGTAAAACTAGTAAAAAAAAAGCATTAGACTTTACTTAGCATTCTGGAATTCTTTTGTTCGCTTGACTTATCGACCTTCAGTTAAATCTTCAGTACAATGTAAATCGCGGTATCTGCAAATTGCAATTCATGCACATAGCCGACGTACAATAGCTGAAGGCTCAGAGGGAGAGAGGAATGAGAAAAAAATTCCACCAGTATGATCTCTATCTCGCGTCGCGAAGTATACACGCAACTTTCTCGCACTCAGTCTGTGTACGGTGTACGGCACGTGAAATCGCCAGACAGTTCTCCAGAGCGGCGGGCACGCGAGACTTCTCCTCAGTTTCTTTCTTAGTTCTTCCGTTTTTTTTTTGTTTCTTCTCTCTTTTTTTATTTCATAACTTTTCAACTACGGGGATTTCTATTGTACCGCTGAAGCATTATCCCCAAGACACGAATGAATTTGTAGAGGAAAGAGAGCAAGAGTTTCTGAGGTATGCGAGTCAGAGCGCGGTAAAACGCGAAAGTTTTCGTTTTTATAATCCAAATTCTTTATCCACATACCGGAGTCCAATTAATATTTATCGGATAGAGAAAAAGTATATCGCAAACGTCGCATATACTGCAGCGATGGTCATTCTATAGTTCCTTAAACCTTAATCTATATTTCGAATATCGGTTTTTTCCGCTCTTTTTCGTGTTCGTTTTTTTTTTTTTTTTTTTTTTTTTCTCATGCACACGCGAAAAGGAGTGTGCGGTCTCGCGGTGGACCGCCGTGAAGCAACGAGGCTGAAATTAATAGACCCTGGGTCAGCGGCCTTCGCCGTGAAAGGTGAAAGAGTCTTGATAAACAGCCCCTGCTGGTTTTTCCCCCCCGTCGTCGTCGAACGATATCGCCCGGCCAGACCAGAGACCGAGGCGAAAGAGCTCCCCCGCGCTAGAGCAACCACGCCAAGGAATTTATGTTTGCTACGGCCTTTGGCACCCGGTGATTTTTCACCGGTCCCACACCGCGCACGCGAGAGAGAGAAGGAAAAACGTTAAATGGGGTGGCGGCAACGCGTGTATAAAGGAAAAGCGTAAACCACGCGACCGGACGTTTCCGCTGAAGAATCTCTGCGGTTTCGGGTAGCCGAGTTATATAACGTGAGTGGAGTAAACCATTCAGTGATCGGCTGTTCAACGCGCTTAATGCTCTAAAGCACGATGACATAGTGGCCATTCAACTCTATTCCAGTTCTTCACGATTTTCAAATTTTTTGTTCCACAAAAATACGCCGATATCACAATTTTTAACCGATCTAAAATAGAACTCGGAGGATGTTTGAGATTCGATGAAATTTTAATGGCAATGCTATATCAATGTTTTTGGAACAAGAATTCTCAAAATTGACGACATTTTTTTTCGTTTTTTTACGCTGTCTGAAAATAGACGTATATATGTATATTTACAGAAACCATTAACTCCGAATCAATACTATTTCTTATGCCAATACTTTTAACAAGTAGATGTATATCTATCTTCACTCAGGTACTCCATTTACGTCACGCGACAACTTTTCCACTCAAATCCGGCGATCAAGAAATTATTCATGGCATCGTTGTATTTAGGTTGGAACATCGTATTCTCGGAGACCCATAAGGGGTCAACTGTATACTTCAAAAAGTTAATATTATAAAGGAAGAGAAGGCGAACTATATTCGATAAATCAACCACCGTAAATAATTGAAGCATCGTTCTTTATGATTTGTTATTTAATCAAATTAGGAAAGAATAAATCACGATTACGTCGCGATCGAAACTACGCTCCATTTTGGATTTTTTTTTTGTTTATAGGTCGTTCAATACGGAGTAACCAATGATTGGCCAAGAAATCTATTGCCTTTATTCCACTATAATACTGGCACTACCTCGGTGTTGCTGCTTGAACACCACGCGATCGATCTTCCAATTCACGACCTAAACACGCCTTGCACACGATGTTCCACCCGGGCTGTGCACCACCGCAGGACGTGTAGAAGCAGCGAATTTCCTATATGTATAGCGCATAGAAGTTCGACCTCTGTTACCAGTGAAAAGCCTTTACGCCTGTGCTCGTTATATATAAGTTGCGCCCAACATACAACCACCAATCTCGCGCTCTCTCTCTCTCTCTCTCCTCGAAGATCGTTGAACCGTGGTGAGAATTTGTTAAGAAACTAGATTGAATTTTTCTTCGAACGGACTTTTTTTTTCTTCTCTTTTTCTCATCGTTGATCGTCCAATAGTTCCAACAAATCATCAAGAATACCTATATACGGTAAAGCTGAATCGAGGTCACGCTGTGCTAAATTCACACTGTGTGTACTCGAGTAAAAAAAAAAATCGGGGAAGAGGATACGAAAAAACTTTAATTGGATCGACATAACAGACATGCGAAGTTCCCGGGTCGATCGATCCTGCATATACATATATAAGATTAGCTTAAAGAGTATCTATATAATACAAGTCGAACCGAGCGCAGCGTTTAATTTAACCGAAAAATTCTTTTCTCAACTGCAAACTCCGTCACTCCCCCCACGGGCTTGTCGCGATAAGTCGCGTCGTGGTTGGACGTACGAACGGGACGGACTGCGGA
This sequence comes from Cryptus armator, assembly GCA_963971235.1. Taxonomy (NCBI): domain Eukaryota; kingdom Metazoa; phylum Arthropoda; class Insecta; order Hymenoptera; family Ichneumonidae; genus Cryptus; species Cryptus armator. The sequence goes on from OZ020240.1 coordinate 8,950,304, forward strand.
GGTAGAAATGGAAGTAAAAAAAAAAAAAAAAGAGGGTGGGTGACCCTGATATCCTACCAGACAGACGAGATAACCGACGAGCTGGGGCTCCGTCGGAGTGCGGTTGGAAGAGAGGACGCTGGTTCGTCGGGAAGCTGATGCTTACGGGATTCGCGGTAGACCTCGGGTGCCAGGAGAGTTATCAGAGATGACGAAGCGCTCCCAGGATGGTCCTTATACCATTTTCTACCGACTCTGCCCGCTCCTTCGGATTCGTCGAGTAACGTTTCTGTGGGCGACGGAGTTTCGAAACCACGTCGATTCGAAAAGTTCTTCTCTTTGTCTGTGTCGCCGCATACACAGACACGCGGCCCGCGCTTCGAAGAACCCCTAATGGTCCTCAACGTCCTTCTCGTCTCCGACCGACAATTATACGAATCTTCGTTTCTCCTACTCGCGAATATACTTCCGCAATCCGAATGTACCTCGCCATGTTACAAGTGGACCCGAAAATAAACATTCGCGATAATTTTCACCGTCATTCGTAAAACCTTATGCGCTTCATTTTTTTCAGCTTCTAGAAGGGTCGGTTATAATAATAAATGTTCTCTTAGCTATTCAAAACATGCTGACTTGAACTAATTAGTCATCATGTTCCTGAGACATTGTCTACACGATCGCGCAATACGTGAGGTCAGACCGATGTTGCAACACAATCGATACCAAAGTGTGAGAGGGTTCAGTAGTGTCGGTGTTGCATTTCCGTGCAATAAGCGACGTTGGGCCGAGTCGATCGTGCTTCGCGCACGGTTGCCTCGATGGGGGGGGGGGGGGGGGGGGGGGGGAAGTAGTAACAACCGGAAGGGTGAAACTGGGAAAGTAAGTATCTAGCGGTTGGCAGGATGCTTCTTCTTCATCCTCCAACCAACCTCTTCTTTCACCCATTCCACATCGTCCTCGAAGCATTCTCCGAACCGGAAACACGATACTCGTCGGTTTGGTCCGACGAGGTTAAGGCTCTCCCAGCGCTTCTCGTTAGCCGTCATCCCTTTTACGCCGCGCCCCTCTTGCGGGCAACATCAGAACAGTCTTCGTCTTGGCCGGGCAGAGGAAGTACCCGGGAATACCAGTGAAGCCAGCAGCAACCGGAAACCGACCTCTCAGCTGTAAGGAGCCAACTCCGCCAGTCAGCTACTGAGGCACTAATAAGCAACCCCTTCAAGAACATCATTTACCGTGGCCGGCCGCTAGATGGCAACCTACAACAACAGCGCGTGCAACATCTTCTAGCAAACTGGCTACTCGACTGCTCTTCGCCACCGAGGCAATGACACGTTGGTCCAACAACTTTCTCACGACACGAAGCGAAAACAGCAAGTGATAGAGATGAAGATAGCAAGAGGAAGGTTGTTACGAATTCTCTTCACTCCCTCGCTCGACTCTAATCGCGAGTTATCATACCACTCACCCTCAACGCGTACACCCAACGCCGGTACCTCTACCGTAGTATTATATACACCGAGCTCTTTTTGGTAATTCATCATTATGACGGACGGGCGCGCCTCGGTTGCCCACATTCTGGCCGGAGTTCAGCAAGGAAATTTACCGAGTACACTTTACGCAGTGGTATACGCTATAACGTAAACCGGGCTACATTAACCGTTATCACGGTACGTTCAAGCCTAATCGCAGAGAAAAATCTCATTGTAACAATTCGAGTTATTTTTCTGTCAGTCATTATAATGGTACTTTCGTACTTGATAATCTCTTTGTTTCGTCACAGCGGCATAAAGCGAACGATATGGATATAATGTCTCTAAGAAAAAAAGAACAATATTTATATCGTAAGCTTGCAAAAGATGGTCGAGCCTATCGACACTCGAAAAATTTGCAAATTCAACAAGAGATATTGCGAGGAAAATTTAAAATGGTTAGTGATAAAATAAAAGATGAATAATAATTGATTCTCCTCGCTGAATAATGTATATAAAACGACACGGCTTAATCCACTGTCCAATACCTATAGCGTATAAATCGAAGATTTTTCTCCACGTGGTCGTAACTTTCGCTTACCATCGGATATACGATAGACAGAGAGAAAATGAAAAGTGCCAATGGAAATTTATATACGATCCTCCCATAGATTTTCCGAGTGTCTATTGGCCAGCGAGGATCATGCATCGAGTGTCTTAAAAGGCGACCGCGTGTGTTTCCACGAGTGAACGTATCAGCGTGTAAGTGAGTAGGATTGTCGAGTAAGGGGATGAGAGGGTTGCCGAAGAGGAAACGTGGCACGATGCCGACTCTAACCAGAGAAGAGCCTTCTTTCTCCTCGCCATCCTTGTGGCTGCTGTTGCTGCTGTTATACGGAAGAAAATGGCGTGCCAGCTGTACGTGCGGTAATCTTTCTCCGATCTTTCATTGCGGTCTGTGCCATTTTGCGCTTGGTATGGCTCAGCTCTTCTTGTGTCCCAGTATCTCCCGTAGATTCTCTTCGTATGTGCAACGACGTTGCACTTCGAAAAACGTTGGACCACGTACCTTAAAGGCGGGAGCAACGAGAATAGAAATGAGAGTCGGAGGATCACAACCCTTCTTTCTTTCCAATGTCCTACCATTTCATTCTCATGCCGCAGGCAAGAGGAGTGATAACGCAATATCGGCTCTCGTAGTCTAGGGAAACTTGTAAGCCGTAGCCTTCTTTTCCAGACGCGCTTCTTCGCTGTGCCACCACAGTACTACGGAGACAGAAAACGAGAGATGGAGAGAGAGTAACATTAGCTTCAGACTATAGAACACGCTGACTCTCCCGCTTTCGCGAGAGCGCTATTTATGGGCTCTGCGTGCAGGGCATACGTGCTCAGTCACTCTTGCCTCTTTCGCCTTTCACACACAGTACGACAGAGAGTATATCGCCGCGGGTAGGCCGAACGGGGGATGCAAAGGAGCGCGAGAGGAGGGTTGACACGCGATCGGGTGCTCGACCAGGCGGCGGCTCGACTATATTCTCGCCTCTCTGGCATAGATATGAAGATATAGGTGATATACCTATCCTTTTTTTTTTGCTTCCCCATCTCGCTCACACTCTTGCGCGCGCGACGCACGAATATTTTTAATAATCGTGATCATCAATGACACGTTCTTTTTTTTTTTCCATTTTTTATAAAACAAATATATTCAGCTTTAAAATACAGTACAAAGATTTATGGTAATCTATAAAATAAAGAGTCTTCAAGACTGAGAAAAATATATTGCAGTTTTTTTTTTTATATCATGGCGTCGCTTCGATACGGAAACTCGCGAATCCGACTCTGAATCGCGAGCGGTTCAGTCGAAAAAATGCGAGGGGGTTGCTAGAGATTTCCGCGTCTGTTACACCCCCCGCCGTGCCTCCGGGGTTTGGGTTCGAATCGCGCACGTCCGGACCGTGCATCATCCACCAGACCGGTAACCACGAGTCACTAGATCCTTCGCGAGGACGATATATCGTTGGCCCCCTGCGGGCTGTCCTGTTATTCATCCCCGACACTTGCATGGCCGTCGAACCTAAACGACACCACCGGTTCGCCACCAACTCCGGCATCGGCATCGTCAACCATATCGAGGCGTCGTATAAAGCCAATCTTTGGAGCAGTGCTTTCTGTTTCTTACTTTGAAAATTCTCCACGCCTCCACATTCGTTTTATATTGAATTTCTTTTGGAAAAAACTTCATCTCACCGATCACGATCTCATATAAGATCGAGAGCCTTTGCGACTGTTTCTCTTTAAGATCGAAGAGATACAAGACTCTCACGTAATCGTGCGAATATCCCGAGATGATTTTTTTTTTTTTTTTTTCGTTCTCCACACCCCAACCGAATTTACGATATTCCGAGTGGGGAAACTCGAAAAGGTCGAGAAAATATTTCCCCGCTCGCCATATCCACTATACAAACGTATATATATATGATTTAGTTTAGGCGCCACATAGGGAAGGAAAAAAGGCCGACTGATCTTATATTCTCCTTTCTATTCTTTCTTTTCTCATTTCGTTCGAGTCACCAACTGTACGTTCGTCGTTCGCGGAATATAATATATAAGTATATCTCACTGTTGAAGCTTATTGCGACGATAGAGTCGGCTATGAAGGAGCCTTTTTGCGACAAGTTTTTCATCTCTTTTATGTTTTACGGTTTTTTTGTTCCGTCTTATCTTCAACGATATCCGGAGACTCGTTTCTTGCCTTACGCTTTCGAGATATTTCAATGATGCGTTCGAGATGGCACCGTTTATGGATCAGATGCGAAAGCGATTTATAGATTTTTCAAACTATTTCGCAAGCAATAAAATCAAAAGGATCCGGTTGTCTGTTCTCAATGTGCGGGAGCATAGATGCGCGGCATGATCGACTGGAATCGACGATTGGATCTTTCCGGTTCAAATTTCAACTAAGCTCTCGAGAACGACGGGCACAGAGTTACTATATACAAGCACGAGCCCGACTATCCTTACCTCAACATTTCCCATAGTCTACCCACTTTATACCCCTCTATCTCAATGTACGTCTATCCCGTTCCTTCACTTCTGTATATGATTCGATGTGGCGTGCCTGCCGAGCGAAGTCTATCGGCGAAGCGATAGGCGAGCCGCAATTTCGTTTCATAGTTACCAAGAAGGAAGCAGTAAAGTGCAGTATACCTTCCCTCCGACTTACTTGTCTATAGCTCGCCGTACAAATTGCCTCTATCCACTTTTTCTTTCGTTACCCCTTTACCGATATGCCATAAACGAATGTACAAAAGAGAATCGGCGTCTCGGGTAAGTGAAACGCCAATTGACGAATTGGATCGTCAAGAAGATTTTCCTGATTCTTTTCCGTTCAAGACTTTTTTAAAAAGAATACCCTCAACGATGATGGGCAATGTATATAACGTTTTTTAAAGTTCTTTCGCGGCTATATTTTGTTCGCAAAGCCGGAACTATCGGACTTGTGTACAATCGATAGACTTACAGCTTTGGGTAGATTCACAAATACAAATTGATGCACGCTACTATACTGATGCTGCTGCTGTTAATATCGCTGTTGCGCTGCATGGATTCGATCGCGTTTCGCACGCGGATAACGAGAGCACGAACCGTCGAACCGTTGCGCGTTCGGTGCACTGAACAGTTGTAATCCATTTAAGGGATGGTCAGATGTGTATGTGTATGTATGTTCGTATATGTTTGAGAGGATGCCTAAAACACGAATCGCAGCTCCATTCGATAGTAACGCCCGACCGCGGCTTCGTTGGACGAGATTTTCCAGGCTCACCCTTTATTCTGTATCTCGTTCATACTCGGCGTTCTCTGTATGGGAGGATGAGTTTCTATTGGTGAAAATTCCCACTCGATCGTTTCTGTACCGGCGTTTGTCCCCTTTTCGGCAATTCCCATACGATTTCAGCCATTGGTAATCGGGTTTTTGGCAAAATTCGAAAATATAGTAGCAGCGGAAAGAGACGGAGAGAGGAGGAGCGGTTTGTTGCGAGGCGAGTTGAAAACGAGTGTCGATGAGGCACTCGACGCATCGAATTTTGTAATCTCATCGACGCTACCGATTTGTTCCACGAATATATACCCCATTGTCCACCGATTTCATTCTCTTCGCGGCGATACAATGATATACGCCCGGTAGATTTTAACGCTGAAGTTTGTAAAGGTATGTATGTTTAACTGTAGTGCACACGTACACAGCGTCCAATTGCGTACGCGATCGGTGGTTCAGCTAAATGTAGCCGCATGCTAAACGGAGCGCGATGAACCCGGCGCGTCATAGTAGCGGAGAGGAACTACGAATAACCGGTAGCCTTACGATATATAAATTTTTGTCTCGGCTACAAAGGATTGCTGTCGAGACGGTTTATCAATATTGATGAAAAGGAAAATGGCACATCCACAAATATTTGACCTATCGGTACCGTTACCAAAATAAATGTAGTAATGAACTTTGTCGGGCGGCGATGTATTTTTGCTCACTTCTACGAAATCGTTCGCTTAATTTACTCGTAACTCGATATTCATATAATATTTTATGTGTTTGTCATAAGAATATCCAGACTAAAAGACTAATTGAATAAAAAAAATTAACTATCGGCAGTTAATCATTCATGAAACGTTGTGGAGCCACCATCCAGTGCTGGTGCTGCTACAATGGAAATATTCTACAACCATTCGAATTACGCGATGTAAATCTCGCAAGTTAACCAAATTTGAAGCATCGGTACATGTATAAAGAATCGGTACATAAACACATTTATAAATAAAGGTCCCATTACCATTAATAATCACCCAAGGTGACCTTTTTTATATCGATTGAAAAAAATACGTGTACATGTGATGAACGAGAATTATTTGCATAAATTGAGAATACGGTCACAACCGAGCGAATGAATAACGCGCGTATTTGGTTTTGGGGCGGATATTATTAATAATAAGAAACGTTAATTATCCCGATCGCGAAATGGCACACATCTATTCGCTTTGAAAGTTCTCTTGTCATGACGATCGATCTCATATCGATCGTCCGTTCGTTCATCTATTGTTAAAACGTAACTAATATTTTGTGTCTTAAGAGTAGGTGCAATCCCCCGCCCATCACAGGCTCAATCGGTACCAAAAACTGTAAACAATGTCTTTCAGGTATACCGGCATTTACAGCTTAAAAAAAAGTCTCATCGCATGCAGATATCAACCATAGCAGGCAATGAGACTCTTTTTTAAGCTGTAAACGCCAGTAGCCCAGAAAAAAGTTGATTACAGTTTTTGATACCGACCGCGATATTTCACATACCGTCAACGAATAGTTAGCTGCGTGACGATAATATGAGAGGGATTAATATTATCGAAATGTAAAAGCATTCGCCAATGTTTCTGAAGTATTCATTCCCGTTATAAATATGATGGCAATCGATAAATGATTAAACGATTGATGTAAAGGGATACAGCGTGATTTTCGATTAATCCATTCTCTTTGCACTCGCATAATCCGCTTTTCCTCTCTTATTCATCAGCATGCAAACAAATTTTCCTGCACTCTCATTAATCGGTCTCAATTTACTACGGAGTCAATGTGATCCAATCAATTGAATATATTACATAATATATTACAGTGCCATCGGCAACATGGCTAATTATTCCCTGCAGTTAATGTAGTAGTAAATCTAGGATACGCCATTGGCATTCATTACTAGAAGTATCGGCTTGAATATCGCGAATGAACACGAAGGTAAAAGATGTGGAAGAATGACGACGACGAGTATATAGGAGCGAAAGCGCGAGAGAAGGTGTGCGGGATCTCGGAAGGGACTTTACACGGGGCTTTAGGTGCCATTTCACGGGGTGCTGAGCGTCCCCGACATAGAGCCTCCTATAGCTGTAGACAGAGCGGCCGGGAAAGCTGGAGAAGCCTTATCAAAGCATGCGGTGCTGCCGCTGTTGCTGCTGGCTTGTGCACCGAGAGGCCGCACTTTTCCCCGTTCCATTAGAATAAAGAATGCTGGAGATCTCGTTTGCATGCATGGATTAACTCAAAAAAGTATTGGAGAAATGTTAATTCGAAAAAAAAAAAGAAAAAAAAATACGTGTATCAGCGTTCGAAGTACGAAGCCTGAAGTTAAAGTTCTTTCCTATGTCAAGAATGAAGAATTCGTGATTCGTCGGAAAGTACTTTATCGAAAAGTAATCCAGAGGGGGTCACCTGGTCTAATCGTTGCAATCCAAGATTAGGCCAACTTCCCCGGTCCGGTAAGTCGGTGTTAACAATAACGAATTTAACAAACGACACACTATTGGGTTTGTGTGATGACATGCTTTCGATATCGAGATTGTGGTGTATAAGGAATGCGATGCCCAACAACTATAGCAGCACCCGTCGTCACACCAAAACAAATGGATTGACTTCTACAACAGCACACGCAGGGGGAACTTTGAACCGACACGCGAAAGAATAATTATCGCGGTTGACGTTCGTCACCCGTCGAGTTACCGCTGTGTACCATATCTATACGTAACACGAATGGAGGCGCTAGAAACCCATGCACACACGATACACAAGAGCGTCGCTGACAAAGCTTATTCATGCCAAGCGTGTTTGAGAGGATTCTTGGTGGATCGGAGGTTCACCTGAGGGCACGTCGGATCAACAGATCGGATATTAATTAGCGTGTGTGCGATACGGTAGCCTCGTTAAGGAGCAAAAGGACCGTGAGGTAGAATATATCCGTGCAGCGCTCTCGAAGTTCAACCTCTCACGATATGAATGTTACTCAAAGCTTTTTCATCCCCTTCCCCGATTGTGAAAAAAAAAAAAGAAGAAAGAACCGAATCGGAGTGAGCGTACGAACGAACGAGCCGACCACAGCATAAAGAAACTGGAACTGTGCCAGTTTCGTATTTCCAACCTAACCCGCGAAATCGGCGCTACAATCCTTTTTGTCTCATTCTCCGCAACTCCTCCTCGAACAATCGGACTCGACCGAGCTCGACGACGTCGTTGAAAACTGTTGAAAAAGTTTCCGGCGAGGCCCGGTTGCACCGGCAAGTACGAACGACCCATAAAGGCAACCGGCGATAGTGAAAGCTCGTGTGAGATAGCGGATAGAAATAGAGACAGATAAACAGGGGGGTGAGCGCAGAGAACGGGGGACCACGTTCGATCCTCCGAACAGTTAATTCACTCAACTCTGTGAGCTGATGCTGGAAACGGTAGAGATAGATTAATTCGATCAATTAAAAGCGAAGCGGAATTTCAAACAGTCGAGGGATGAATTCGGTATCTCGTCGGTTTGCATGAATCTTGTCTCCGTGTTACGCGACACAACAAGCTTACGAATTTATATAATATCGAGTCACATTCGAAGTGTGACATTCAATTAACGAGATTTCCTGTTGAGAGGTCATGAAAATGTATGCCATAGTTATATATGAATTGTCACGGTAATCACATTAGATCATTTCTCAGATAGCACATGTATTCCACAATGAAATTATCTATCGATACCATTTCAATACATGACTGACAAGAAAAATCGTACAGCGCTCTTTCCAACAGTTTTTTTTGTTCTTTGCGCCCGCATTTACGTAACCTGTCTCGTTTCGTGGTGAATGATACCACATCGTTTAAATGAGCTTTCCGACTGGGAAACATTTGAAGTATTCTGCGTAAAAAGTCTGAAATACGCTTCACTTGGAGGTAACAGTTGATTTTACAGACACATCAAATAGACATTCGATTCCCGGAAGAATTCATTATTTTTAAATATACAAAACTGATTATTCGACGTACAACTGGATGCGTTCGATTAGGATCTTGCAATACCTTCAATTATACTCATCAAAAGATATCAGAAAAATCATAGGTAGAACCGGTGTATCTCTAACTCTACCGGAGATGGAGCAACGAGTTCTCAACGAGTGTGTGGTATGCAGCGCAACTCGAGTTTTTCCTTTGGACTAACGAATCGATTTTTCTTCTTGTCGGCAAACGCACTCTCCTAGTCTGACGTGTCATACAGCACAAATGCACATACAGACACATACACATGTATATAGATATATTTATATTACGTTGCGCAGTAATTTGCTTCTCTCGTACTTTCTGCCTATCCATCTCGCGCTTTGATTATAAAACTTCGGAATGCAGCAGAGCGATAAATCGTAGAAACATCGGATAAAAATCTCCAGACCAATCTCACCAGCGGTATGAATATCACTGGGGGATGGGGGAAAGGATCTAAAAGTGCTTGGTTACGGACTCTCCGCAGGAAGGAAAGTTTCGTTGCTATATTCTCATTAATAGTTGGGCTATGCATATATACCCTCCACATTCGTCCTATGTGGCTCTGTAATTATACTCCGCCACTCCGATGCTTTGCCACTTGACGATTACCATTGTATTATACGCGCAAGCACCCTCGTGCGAAATATACGACGATGAGAAACGGAGGGTATTAAACAGCACAGAATGCACAGATGGAGATGAGAAGGGATACATACATACATATATATGTATGTATATATGGACAGTAAACGAAAGAGGGTTATAAAGGATAGATAATGCCGATCGTCCCGAACCAGAAACGATGAAACTCGCAGTATCGAGGTTGGAAGCCAATAAAAAGCTAATAACGCCGCACCCTCATCGGTGATCCGTCGATAAATACGTCGAACGCAATTCGGCTCTCCACGCCCCTCGCAAAGAAAGCCTCTCATCGTATCTCTACTGCCTCTTTGTCACTAGGACTGATGCCAAGTACGAAATAAACGCGATATCCTCGCATATAAGGTACAAGGAGAAAAAAAATACACATGCGCAAAATCTGTTGTCTACTACTATCTTCGTCCTGCATTCTTCAATTCCCCGTATCTCTATATATATTCTGAACAACTGTACAAACAAAAGCTCCAGAGGGTGGCCGCTGCGCAGTGTGAGCGATGGAAGGAACAGGAAGGAAGGAAAGATCGATAACGGTTCACATCTAGCGAAACGTCGTTTCGTTCGGTAGTTGTATATATACCCCGCAAGGGGCTGAGTGAATAATTAAGACAGAGGGAGACACACAGATGAGTTTCCCTGGGTAAATTAGAATAATTCCTCCTTGATTAGCGAGCTCGTGGTGTAAGGGACGAAAGTACGGTCGGATCAAAGGTTGAATATCGAGACTGCCGAGGGTTTCCGCACACGGAGGGTATATAATACAGCGGATTGGTGTGATTGGGGTTGCACGTTCGGCGTTTCGAAAGATCGTGACACGGTCTCTCGATCAGGAATGCAGAACTGCGGTAGCTATTAGACAATTTCGTAAAAGATTGTCTCGAGCAATTACTACCGTTTTCGTAACTTTTACGGGATATAACAAAATCGATTCAACCAAAACTTATTTCATCCACCACACAACGCTCGCGGATTTATCCTCACCTCCTCTCCCCCTCATCTACCCCCCCTCCCGCCCTGGCGATTCGGTGAATTGCTACCAATTGTAGCTGCCTCGAGAGCTAGAGCTGCATTTACATAACTAATTGCGAACCTTTACGACTGACGATCTATCACAATTATGCCGTGATATATAGCGACTAGTTGATTTATACTTCTCACCACCGTGGCGGTGGCGCGTGTTTAACGGATACCCGACGCTGCCTCGCACTCATGACGCTCTATGCTCCACCGCTGTTCCATTGCTCCTGCTGCTGCTGCTGCTGCTGCTGCCAGCGCAAGTCTCGAATTATACTATATGCGCAGCCACGGAGAACCGGAGCGAAAACGATATTCCGCGTGCGAGAACCGCCTCAACCAAGTTTCTCTCTCTCCATCTCATTCGTCATGTGTACCCGAATTGTTCCCATCACCCCCTCTATGCATCTAGCGCTCGATTCGCCTACCGCGTGTTGCGGAATTTGGATTGCCGGCTTCAAGGATCCGATATGCAGGATCGAGTAACCTGCTGAGAGATCGTATATCGTGATCATTGCACGATACGTAACACTGCCTGAGCCTCCGCAGCTACGGGGTTCTCGTTAAGACGTCACGATCAAAGGGCGAATCGAACCCGTGAGAGAGATACATCAAAGGATGATACAACACAGTATCGTTTGTCAATACATTGCAATCAGTGTACAACACAACACAAACCTGCTTTCGAGAGCTCGTGTGAGAAATATACGAGAGTCCACGAAGGAGAACGGCGCCCGAGTGGGCAACGGTCTGAACCGATGAGACGTGAATGTACGGTATACTATGCCTGAGCAATTGAGAACTGATATCGACTGTATACCAGCTACGTTATGCTATTTCAAACATTGACTATTATGCATATTAGGTATTCCACGTGGTGTAGAGTCGCGGTAGTTTATACCGTCTCATTCACGAGTACTAAAGTAACGTTGGAATCGCGTGTATGTATACACACATACAGTAACGTACGTATACATAATAGGTGCATAACGAGAAGGGAGACTCGACTTAGGATACATACGAGAGGTACCGGCTGTGAGAGGAGCGTTTGCCAACCCTTCAATTAGATAATTAACGCACTCGACGATGCTTCCAATTATCACGGATAGGCAATGAGCATAAACGCGAGAATCAATAGCGGTCGACCGTCGACACAATTCCAAAGTTCGAGATGCGGAAATAACGCGAGAGCGAGAGCGAGAGAAGGAAGACCGCGTGAGAGAATTCTGTGTTTAATATCATTGGGTGCAAAAGAAAGATTCGTTAATGAAATGAAACGCGATGGGGTATTGAAAAAACGTGAACGCATCCTGTAGAAACCTATAAAAAAAACACACGAAATATGCCGGAAGAAATATGATGACAAGGGTAAAGCGAAGCCAAGTTTCCGCGACATTTTTTTTTTCTTTACTTTGTTTTTTCACTCGTGACAATTTCTTACAACGAACGAAACGGAGCCGGTCATTCGGAAAGAATTTCTACTCGTACCGGCAACAAACCTCGAGCATTGTTGCCCCTTGCGCGCAACGTCGACCTCGCGAATCTCCACTCAGCCTCGTTTTTTTTTTTTTTTTTCTTTTTGTTTCATTCAACGCGAGAGTCTCTCCGACACAACCCTCCGGCGGAGGGAAACAAGCGAGAGAGCGTTCACCCCGCAGTGTGCATCGGTGTGTCAATCACTCTCGGCTCTCGGTATGAAGAAACAGTGGGAAAATGTAAAGAAAAAAAAAAAAAAAAAACAGAAAAAAATTGTAACAAGAATACGAAATGCGGACGAATGACAGATAATGAGGGAAGAGATAACGCGAGAATTCTAGCCTCGTCGTTTTTCGCTGAAGGACGCATAGAGGGATATGACGCTCGAGAGAAAAAGCGGACAACAAAGTATAACTTTATACAAAGTACATATATAATAAGGTAGTTGATAATTAACAAAGTAATGAGCTACGGAACAGGAATGCATGGAAAAAAAATCTATTAAATTTTTATTTTATTTTATCGCAATAAAACTTGAAGTTCGATACGTTTTTAAAATGAATCTAATTTTAACAGTTTCCTTATTCTATAATCGTCGTATTACGGGATAATATGTCTTTCAAGTTAATATGATTAAAAACAATTGAAAGTCAAAATTACTTGTATAGGATAACTTTCATGAATTAAAAACTTCGGATAATACAATTAACAATCCAAAATTTGTCTCGTATCGATGTCACACGAAAGAGGATAATTTGAACAACCGATTACGATGCAATACAGACATTTGTCTTCATAATTAATCCATCGACACTCGTTTTATCTGAAATTTATATCTCCTTTCGAATTTAGTGGATTTGGGTGGAATAATTCGGTCGTATACGTGGCACGCGAGGCATCAAAAGTAAATTGGTTCGTGTACAGTCAGGTAGAAAAATTAGGTGTTGAGCATATAGATTCTTCTGTTTCTTCGTCTACTTCTCCGTTTCTTAACGCGATACGGGAGAAGGCGAACGAAAAGTTTCAGATAGCGGTTGAAGGCGCGTAACTGCTAACCCGATCCCCACAGGATTACTTGTAATCTACGGTAAGCTCCGTGCGCGCGCCTTCTTCTCTCATCCTCTTTATATATATAAACGCCCTCTTACTCTTTCGCGCTTCGGTTTCATCCAAGGGGCGCTTCTCGGGTCGCCCGGCGCGTTTTCGCGCGAGAGTCTTCGACATAACTATAACCTGTTTCGGATATTGTTTTGACCTGCGATCGGATAAGCAATCGTTTTGTTCGAAAAAAGTAAACTAACCGTTCGAGACTTTGGTTCTTTCGGTACCTCCTGCTAGCCTCGTTCTCACCATGTTCTCGATTGCAAACGATGTTTGGCAAAGTTTTAACATGGATTTTGATCAGACACTTCGTTCTTACGAGCGTAAAAGCCACGCTATCCAAGGCTTGAGTGCAGAGATTATTCTTATAGTATATGTGGAAACGATAAAATAGATATCCTCGTCACCGACGCCATTTATAACCGAATGTTTTTTTTTTTTTTTTGTCAAAGTTGCCTAACAGTTTAACGATTAGCCGCGGCTCTATCTCGATATAATCGTAAGAATATATATGGAACAAATAAGAAAACGCAAAACGCGAAATGATTATATACGTAAACCAATGGCGTTTATCGAAACTTTGAAGCCGAAGCATTCGCGTAAACCATTCGACTAATCCCCGGACTCACTATGCTATGTATGGTATTCACAAAGATAGATAGATATGTTATTAAATTCGTTCATTGGTTCATAAATAACGATGTTTTAATAGCCCGATCGTCTATGTATTGAATCTGCTCTCGCATACGCCCCCGTTGAAGAGCCGTACATACATGTGCTTCGATCATATTAGCAACATAAACAGTGTGACATTAGGCGGCGGCACTTTGATAGTTCGATAGCGTTTTTGTAATTGCAATCGTGAATCGAAAGCCACCGCTGAGTGCCGGAGTAAGAAGAGTGTGTGTTTTCACACTGGAATCCCCGTAATACCGACAACGCAAACTGGCAACTTTCCAACGATGGAGTTAAATAGATTTTTTTTTTTTCGTGTTCTTTTTTTTCCTCTTTTTTTTTTGTTAGTCATATAGGCTAAGTGCATCCGTTGCCGGCGACCGCATAATTACAGTCAATCGGTATATCTTCCTAATGATATACCTCTTTCGATAACTCCCACATTCTCAAGTACACGCTAAAGGACCATTTTCGTGTATCGGCAACAACATATGCGTCTCTATCTTCGTGTTCTTCGGTTCGGGAATATTTTTCGTAATTTTATATTCGACGATGTAATCTTTACGCATATCTAGAGGCCGAGAAACTTTTGCTCGTCAAGCGAGTATCTTGAAAACATATATATTCATATGTACGTATCTATCCCGACCCTGGAAAGATAGGAGAGGGAGAGGGAAAAAAACAACAGCAAAAAGTTACGTCATCATAGCAGCCACTAATGTCATACGAGACTGGGGATTAATGTCGGTATGACGTGCAATGTCGAAAGAGCAGGGCGGAGGATTGTAACTCCCGTTGCTGCGGTGGGGTTCACGCTTGTCGCGGGGGAGGGTTTGGGGTGACGCTAGTGTGGTGGTTTGGATTGTACGCACACGCCATTGTGTACCCAGCTCCGCTCTTCGGACGAGAATAAAAAGACTCGCCGGAAACGTTGGGTCGTTCTCGATGGAATGATTGTTCAGGCTGCCCCGCTAAACAGAGTCACAAAGAGAGACGGACAGAATGTCGTGGGTATGTATGAGTATGTGTTTGCGAGTGTGTAAAGAAGGGCAGATGAGAGAACTGAGAACGAGCGCGTCATTGTCGAGAGTAAAGAGAGAAACAGATAAATGTGTGAGAATGAAAAACGAATAGCGAATAGAGAATAAGTACCGAGAGTGTGTAATGTTTGCGAGAGGGGGTGAGAGATGAACGGTAGAGAAAACCAAAGGTAAGAGAGGACGGAGGCGCGGGCGGGGTCAGCGTAGCGTGCGAATCGCGGCCAGTCGGGTGAAACGAGAAATCATATATATAGATATAAAGTATATACATAATATATGTATATATACCGATCACCCTCTCTTGCCCGTTACACCCTCAGGACGGCCGGCAGGTCTCGAGTATGATAAATCGCGGGCCATTAAGTCGATTTCGTGGTTATCCGCGAGGAGGAGAACTCTGGCTCTTCACTACACACTCCCTCCGTCTCCCTTATCTCACTCGGCAAAGTCTATATGTCGTTGCCAATGCAAAAAGTTAATTATCCTCTTGCTTGGCCTCGAGATGACCGAGAAGAGCTGCGACGGGCAACGAGCCCATTTCCGAGTGATCGTTCGTGTTTTTCTCTCTCACTGACGAATGGACATCGTTTTCTCATTGCAAATTCGTCTTCAGTAAAGAGGGACCCACTTGAATCATAACCCACCATCGGACTTCGAACTCATCGGAACTTTGAAATACGCGTACCATCAGAATTTACCGCTAATATTACGATTCGATTTGCAATGTTTTTTTTTTTTCTTTTTACTATTATTATCATTGTTTCATCTCGATATGCAATACGAACAATTCTCGATTTATGAATAGAGTCCATGAATGATAGTCCCTGTGGACGGTGGCACTGGTGGTCGCTTTACCCGAGTTGAAAACTTTTTTTTTTTTTTGTGTTTTTTTCCCCCATTTTATTTCGACCCTCTCGATGTTTGCGAAAGTGAGCAATCAACAAAGAGTCATCGAGTAATTTGATTTTAGACAGAACGCATACGCGGCTGTTATTCGACGAATATAGCCGAAGGGGCTATGGGTGCGCAGGCCAACAGTGGAAACACAGCATAGCAATTGGAAGTACAGAAGTGTATGTAGGCCACGTGGAATAGTGAAAAGCTCACAAAAGCAGAGTACGTCGAGAGATACAGGGAGAAAGAGAAAGAGAGAGGAAGAGTGAGATAGTTGTTGTGAAAATATCAGCTTCTGTGTGAGAACAGACAGGGAGGCTTGGTAATTGCGTTTGTAACGGCACAGGACCAATAATCGAACGTATTCGTTTACCAACGTAAACATATTCATGTATCTAGAGCAAACCTCCGGCGATGCTGGTCTACCGCATAACAGCCAACATTTGTATGCAATACCTTTGATTTCATACTGCAAATCAATAAACAGGTTAAAAAAAAAAAAAAAAAAAAAAACCACACAAAGTGACGAAACGGTAAATTGACTTTCAAAGGAAGATCACGAGAGAAAAAAAAAATTGTTTGTCAGTTAATAAACACCTAAAAATAAAAAAAATAAAGGCTTGAAAGTATTGAAATCCAATGGAAAAATGCTTAACTTGTCTGTGTTTGTATCTCGAAATTGAATATATTGAAAATCAACGTAAGTCTATTGTTATACAAAAACAGAAAGGATGAGATCAACCGTGTGGCGATCGGCTCGTAAGATATGTATATATAAAGATTATCAACGAAGGAGGAAACTCGTTGGAGTCGAAGGTGTCCGTTGGAATATGTATTACTACCTGTATGTATGTGTAGTACCTTCGTTCCTCGGGCTAACGAATAATAAATGTAGTTTCTTCTCTATGTTATGCTTCGCTATGTGCTGCCTATAGAACGGCTTGATCTGAGGAACGTGTTTCTTAACGAGTATCACGCTGCGTCTGTAGCCTGGCGATCGATCTACCAGAATCCTGTATATACATATGCCTATTCGATGCGCCGCGGTGAATCGGCACTTACGAGCGTAATTAAGGGACTGGAAGGTTCTCGGCACAACATTGAGACACACTTCTTCCACACGACCGTAGATTAAGTCTGTCATTTTCGTGGGACCAGTTTTCTTTTTTTTTTTTCTTCTTCTTCTCTCTTATACTGCGGGTATATAGTAGCGCGACGCATGTGGTATACGAACAGTATATCTCGTATTACTGCGGCGATGTCGCGGTTGTTTGAGAGGCAATCGCAATCGTCTTGGAATCACGTTCTCTCGGAGATCAGCCGAACGGTAGTCGCGTGGCCGAGGGACCGGGCACGTATCTCTCTTTTCTTTATATAATCCACAGGGCGAAGCTATAAATTCGAGACGGGATCAGCCCGGTGGTTTAATTAAACTCTCCCGGTCGGACGGGGAAACTGGCCCGGGCGAAAAAAGAGATCGCGCACTTATTTCCTTTTATTCCTCTTTCGCAGTCGAAAAAACCTCTTCTGTCGGAGTTATCTTTTTTTTTTTTTTTTTTTTTTTTTCTATACACACGACGCCCATTGGCAACTCTTCATTTCATTTAACCATTGGTTTGAAATATCCATAGAACAACGTACATGCAGTAAATGCGCACCTATCCGCGGATAATTCGAACGATGTGAAATTGTACACCGAATATTCGAGTATTGTTTTACGAATGTGCGAACTGCTATCCTTGTCCCACTCACACTTTTACCTCGGGGTGAGTTTTAATTAAAATAAACACTCCGGCAGTCGAATTGCCGTACGTTCTCTCGTTACAGGCGATATACTATTTCCCATAAGTGTACAGGTACTACTACAGCGGACTCGGATTTAAATGTATAAAAATTGTAACACAAATTCTCTCGAATCTGTCCACTCGAGACTCGATATGTATGAATGTTTATCTGAAACGGCTATATGAATACGTTGTATAGTGTGGTTCAATACATTCGAAGCGATAAACAAGTATTACGTCGAATTTCGAATTATTTGAATATTGATGATATTTATTCGTTGGAAATGATAAAAAAATTTTTTTTTTTTTTTTTTTACGAAAAAAAAAGGGCCTTCGGGTGAATACATTACGGGAGTACGAATATCTCGATAAACTTTTAAGTGGACTAAATCACCTGGCGATTAACTCGGGTAACTGCTATTTTACCAAGTTGCGTATATGCGTATAGCTGAAAACCTAACAATATAATTATTCGAGTTGTTGCAGCAGTAGGTATCCTCGAGGATCCTCGACATTTGCGAGGGACCGAGTGGACGCGGGATTAGTTGTTGAGTAATACATTTACTGCGATATATACGATTAATTAACATAACCACCTGGGACACTCAGCTGGGACCGGTTATCATCGTACATCATACAATTGCAGTACACGAATGGAGCGTATACTTTATACATCGAGGAACAAATATTTGAACGCCCGTTTGCGTCTCGTATAATCCTTGATATTTCGATCCATACGTTGTTGTAACCAATAAATTGCAACGGAAATTACATTAAATCCTATAAGTTTACGAGTTGTTGAAGCGGTAACTAACCAAAATGCTTGCAATACTTTACTCTTGAAACAGTTTCGTACGATGAATTACGAGTTCCATATAACGTTGGCAATACGTATGTGTAATACAGGGGCCCGTAGTAGTCAAAATGAATGTTCGTTCGCGGGTCTTAATTCAAATTTCGCTTTAACGAATTCATGAGAAGCACCGAAAAGTTTGTTCATTATGGTCAAAAGTGGAGTACGCCGCGCACTTTCTCGGTAATACCAACGTAATATAGAACTGCGCGTTACATGAATATCATTACACTTGCGTGTTACTGGAGAAAAGTGCACTTTTACCGAGAGGGGTAGTTCTCGAAACTATGACAAGTATATAACGATTTGCATGTGTGAGAAAATACAGTGCCAAGGATAAGGGTACTTAATCTGCAATTTAACGAAATACTGAAAACTAGTTTCGCCAAAGAAAAAAAACAAAACTTAAATGTACGATATTCGGTAAAGTATATCTATACATTTTCTCTAACGAAATTATGAATCTCCGACGATCATTGGGAAGCGCAATAAGGCGCTCGACCCACGATTAACCAAAAAACCCAAATAATTGCTATCATCGAGGGAATAAAAATTAAATAACGAAATAATAACGGAAATGATCGATTGTACGACGTTCGGTAAAATCGGTTCTTATCTTATCTGTAATGAAATTCTACCCGCTTCTTCGACTTTAAGCGGAAGTCATTCTCTATCAACCCGATGAAATTTGACGACAAATTGGCTTTCCTACGTTTAGTCGTAGCGAGTTGGCGAAAAACGAATCGGCAGAGAGAATCTCGTATAGCCATACAATACACTTTAAAACTTGTAAACTATCTCCGATGTACCAATTTTTTACGTATGTAGTATATAAATCCGTACTACAAATGATGGGAAATACGTTTTTGGTTTGTAGCTTCGTCCACAGATATATCGTACGTATGTATATATAGAGTATATATAATATGTATTATATTGAAATATATATAGTATATAAGGTAAATATGAGAATATTGTAACTCACTTGGCTTATCGAGATCGGATATCTCCAGCTCTGAGTACACTGCGGCAACCCCCAACACCGACACCATTGTCGCGACACTCAACCACATTTTGATCACCCCTTCCAGCACCACCGCGCACTCGTAACACAGTAGTGAACACAACACAATTTTGTTCAGCGACAGGACGGGCCTCGACTGTCGAAACCCTTTCGTTCCGGCGCACTCGGAGTCTTGTCTATCTATTGTTTTGCATTCGTTCTCTTTTGTACTTCCCGTCTAGAGTTCCAACTCAGTCGTTCATACCGGCGCGATGAAGCCGCACTAATTGCTACATCGTACACCAGCCCCCCGGGGAGAATATATCCGTCACTCTTGTCCCCCTGTCTCCCTTCGTTATTTATCTCTCGTTTTCACGGTCTCGCGTCTAGTCGCTATCTTCGACAAGAACGTTGATATGAAACGTCGTTCGCAGATTTTCGTATAATCGAATAACCGACGGGGTAACTTTGAGCTTTTCGCGGCGGAAGTACACAAAATGAAATTGAAAATAATAGAAAGCGTTCGGTTACGTTGAATCGCCGTTTCATGCGGTCATCCGATCGTCCATAACTTCGTCGACGAGGCGGACGACCTGCGCAATCGTTTTCGATTTTTTTTTCTTTTTTTTTTTACACTCGTATCAAATTCTCATTTCGTCGAAATTTTCACGAGTGGCAAACTGCGATTACTCGTTATCGGCCGTTCACCCCGTTTTGGGAATAATACTTTAATTCGCGTCAATAAACGTCGAATCGAATGTGCGTTATAACACTCTCTCTCTCTCTCTCTCCCTCTGTATACAGTTTCGTCCAATTTTCGAACTCGTGTTTTTTTTTATTCCCTTTATTTTTGTGTTTTTATTGCTGTTCAGCGTCGCTTCTGTATCTCGACGTTCACGATCATGTCGCGCGTGAATTCGAATTTATCGGGACGGAGATTGAACCAATTGATCGACACGCTGCGGCGATTCGCCTCATGTATATACATATATGTATGAATGCAGCGTATCGAACGATATCTACATAGGCATATAGTTATATTTCGTGGTTTCCACGACACAACAGATGACGAGGTTGCGTTTTGTTGTTTCTGTTTTTTACTCTTATTCTTCACGAATCTTCTCGATGTTTTTATTACCTTTCTTTTGTCTTATTTATTCTTTTCATTTGTTTTATTTTTATGCGGCAGTGAATTTCTAGTGTAAAATAATTTCCATGGAAAAAAATACCACAAAAATCGAAGAAAAAAAAACAGATAACCAAGTGCGACCGCAGGTGGATGATTGACGTTTATAAAGAATCCGATAAGTCACGCTTCCGGATTATTTCTGTTTTATAATAACCTTCTGTCCAGTTATTTCATAATCCAGTATTGATCGATATATAATACGTTACGAAATGTCGTATACACCGCCCTTTTAAACCCGTTCTCGCTGTTGATTTTTCGGTACAGACTCCATCCGCGGATACAGTTTATACATATTAATATCGCGCGGTATAGTCGACGGAGAGTGGGATGGTTCGATTATCGGTACGGTCCTCGGGGTCTGTTCGTGTGAAAAGAGTTGGCCACGGAAGCACGTTTGAGCGAAACCGACTCGAGCCCGCAGTCGATTTATTCTCGATGTGAGGTGCACCCGACGAAATTGCCAGTTGGCGGTATCGTTTAATTATCCGGCGTCGATGCAATTAAATCGGCAGCGTTCGTCTCTCCACTCTCCACGGTTTACCTCTCTCTGTGTATATATACGAATCCCGATGTTCGACACGATGACTTTACGCCACCGCTATGCCGGCATTGTCCTCGCAAACAATTTTATTAGTGACACGCGCGCCGCGATCTATATATAACGTTTCTGTGTCGACGGCCGGTAATTACACGGAATCACGTTACTCGCGCATAATCGCGTCTTTTTTTTTTTTTTTCTTTTATTTTCTCGCATTTACCTCTTCATGTTTATTTTGCACTCAATGACACTTAGCGACATTGAAAAAAAAAAAAATAAGCCGTTACTCCGGACGATACCGGAGCTTTACGATGATACTGGTTCGCCTTGGCAGCCCAATTCACCGTCTCGATCACCTTGTCGATAATTGCAAATCCCAATCTCCTCGTACATGACAATTCGCGAATTGTGGAAATAACACGGAGAATAATAATCTGTAGCGCGGTAGCTACGTAATCACGAGAATCTGCATTTCTCATTCGTTCGGACCATTTCTCCCCCCCGTGTGTTCGATGCAGTCTGCGGATACCGCCACCTTCAACGGAGCGGTACTATTCACCGAACACCAGTACGACAAAATCCAATAGATAACGCATTGATCGACTAGTAAAGTCGAAAGTATATTTCTTTCGACGACTACGATTTATATTTTGCGTACACATGTATACAACGTGTACGATGAGATAAAATATTGTTTTTTCGTGGATGAAATGTTTTCTCTGAAGAGTGTCAGAAATGTTGTTTCATTCATTAAATAATCGTTTAGTTTATAACTCGTAAATACGACGAGAACTCGTGCCGAAAGTCGTGAGTAAAAACACTCGTGCGTCCGGAGGAGATCGCGAGAGAACCACGTCGAGTCCTGACCCGTGACGGCTCGGTACTGAAATTCTGAAGCCATTGAACAGCGCGAGAGGCGCTCGCGAGCCGGCGGTTCGCCGTATACTTCGGTATCCTTCGTATGGACTCGGCGTTACTCGGGTGGCGCGCGCTCTCTGCTCTTCGCTATGATTTAGTAGCCGAGTATACCGGATACATAGGAGAAGAGAACGTAGGCGCGCACCACAGCTGTGGAGACAGCTAATGAGTCGACCGTAATCGCGCTGCCCGAGCCGGCGAGAGAGCGGAGAGCTTATATCCAAAGCTATAGACGAAGGGGGTTTAGGATGACGCGTGAGAAATCGATCAGGGAAATCGAGAGGAACCCGCAGGAATCTCGAGTTCCGATCGGCTTTCCCCTACTACCGTCTCATCCATGTTGATCGCGGGCTTCGCCTCTTGCATCTCTGTAGACAGAGATGCATGGGTAGCCGAAGGATCGGATACGTTGCTTGATTATTCCTCGAATGCTATAATACTATATCATAGACCGGTAGCGTATACTGTGTTACACAGGGTTTCGAACGATCGTTATCGAACGAAGGATGCTATCAGAACTTCACATTTCCGTTCATATTTATCAGAGATCGACATTATTAACCCCAAAACACCGCATATGGGTCTGAGAATCCTGATGTCTTTATCATTGCAAAAATTTGGAAAAAAGTAAATATTTTTAAGTTAAATTGTAAAAAAATTGAAACGTTAGACTGTGATAAACATTTCTGTTAAAACGCAATATCGGGATGAGAAAAATAATACAATGATGATGATTTTTTAATGAGAATTTAAACGAAAATTAACTTCTATTATTTCGCATATTTCTTCAATCGTAATTTCGCACAATTTTAAGATACCGATACGATTATGACGATTTGCCGTTCTGAAGGCTGTAATTATTGCCCTTTCGATGTTGTAATAGGCTATGATACGGTATACTATAGATTAGAGTGATCATTTTCGCGTCGACCTTCGAGCGGCCGAGCGTGTTGATGTTTGGGTTCTCTCGAGCGAAAAAATTGCGTATTTCGACCGTTCCGCGTAAAGACAAAGTGTGACGAGACAACGCGAATCGATTACGCGTGAAACGTTTTTTACGCGTACGAAGACGAAGGTCCTTCACACAGTCCTTCCAACATTCCTCGTTGTCATTATAAGAAAACTACAATGTTTGTTTTCTACACTATTTGTTTCGATTCTTAGTAAATAGTCAAGTATAGCTGAAGTTTATATACCTCGATAGACAGAGGTATAAAAAGCGCGCATTTTCTTTTTTCTCTTCGTTGAGATCTTCGAACCCGGAGACGAACATTTCAGCTCTCATGAAATCTGTGCTGAGTTTGCGAGTCTGACTCGGTTGCCGATCTCGTGGCATCGGCCTCGCTGAGCTTGCAATTGCCGTCGGGGACGTTCGTGTATCGCAACGGTACACGCGGCCACTGAACCTCCTCCGTTCTCTCGCTTTGTCCACATTCTCTTCGTTCTCCGATATTGTCGCGAATTTTCGATCTTCCTGAATCAGCAATTATTGCGTCGTATCAACGGCCACTCTGTCGTACCGAAACGTTTTGGCAATGGTCAAGGGAAATGTTTCAAGTGTGTTGCCATTACTATCCGCCAGCCGTATGGTATACTACGACACCATTATCGTCGTAGCGACGTTATAAAGATCGATCGTTTACCGAGGACCGGGTGCGTACTCGAGATAACCGCAGTCCGACTTCGAGAACATTCTCTTGTTTCGATCGTGATAAATTTTTTCGTCTCTCATGGTTTATGCTCTGTCTATGCTCCCTGCGCGACCTCTCTTGCTTCTCCTCGTAGACCATTTCTCTATCGTTCGTTATCAATAATCGCTTGCAAATCCTTTGCTAATCCTTGCACACGCGTGCACTCGGTTTGCGCAGCACGAGTCACAGTTCGAAACGTTCATACTACGTGGAGAGCTATGCAACACACATTTCAACAAGTGAAAAGCTCTTTTGATAAAGCTTTGCAAGAAGTCCAGCAGCAGAGTTGTAGCTGCTGCATGACGGCCTCTGATGACGTAGATAATGTACATATTAGATGGACATGTGATCACTCACACTGTCACCGTTGCATCAGTAAAACCGGCACCCTACATATCGACTGGAACACCACATTTATTTTTGCACCTCTGCAACACCACACATGAGTTTTCAGAGACCCGATGTCCTTATTACTGCGAAACATTGCCAAAAATCAATACTTTGATTCTCTATTTTAGTGGAATTGAAACGGCAGGATATAAGAAAGATACCTACGGAAGTTCAGTATCGTATGCAGTGAAATTATAGAAATTTAAAAAAAAATCGAATTCAAGATTTTCTTGAAACGGCTCATGGGTCCAGAAGACTTAAGTGTGGTGTTCTAAGATTAAGAAATAGGGGCCCTAAAACGTCTCAAAGCTGCCGACATATAAAATTAAACTTTCTTAGCCCCGCCTCCCAAAAATGTTTCAACGGCGAACAATATTCTCGATGAAATTTTACGGCATAACTTATCTTATTCCGTTAGTATGAAATAATAATGATAACATCGTCGCGTCTTTGGTACGATGTTTATCCGCGCGGGATTACGGATGTAATAGTTTGACGGATCGACTATACGTCGATGTGTTTCGGTCGTCGGCGTCGCGACGCTCGTCGCGCGTGTACGCGCGGGTGAAAGACATCGCCGTTGACTCTCTCGGGTTGACGTGATTCGATGAACACTAATGACAGATACCTCGTATTACATGTCCGTTAGTGGAATCAGCGACTGCGATATTTTACACGAAAACACAGAACCGCTTTCATGGATTTGCCGAAGCCGAGCGATCGGCGAAATCCGAAGCTCATACATTGCATGCCATGCATCATGGTACATCACCGAACACCGAGTAGCAGCACGAGGCGGCGACGACGAAAGCATGCGAGGTGCGTTCGCTACCATGTATAATAGGCTTCCCTATGTGTTGCAGACTTGTCGGATGACCCACGAAGCCTGTCAGTCACAGCGTGTCCCCGCGTCAACTTTGTTTTTTTTTTTTTTTTTTTTTTTTAATCCTACGCTAGCTAACACGACGGGTAGCTCCTCCCCCCCATTCCTCTGTATGTCGAAGCTACAACGACGGACGAGCTTCGGTCGGCTGTCCGTTTTATCCGTAGCCGCATCAATTAAATCTTTTCGAAACGAAAACGCTGAATATTCCTGTCTGCGGTACGCGTACAACCTGTATGCACGTATATATATGTATATATACATGTACCTCAATACATATCTACATATATATGAAATGCATATGGTAGGGTACATTATTTTATATAGCCCATCGGGTTCTATAGATTTATACAGGTGTTGCGATGGCAAAGCTTCACAGCAATTTCAATACAAGGAAAATTTTGCTCGGCGAATTTTCTCAATTTATTGTAAACGAGCGAAGCGAAAAATTGACCATTAAGCAGTCTGCGCTTTTGTCCCCTTAAGCTATGGGACATTATATCCATAGAACATGAGCTCTTCCCGATTGAATCAACTCGTCAAATATAACTCTATGCGCGGCGTGTACAATAAAACAGCCTCTTCGCATTGTGACGACGGAGCGAATGAATAACACGCTCTTCAGAAAAGAAACGAGCGGCGGAATTAATGGTAACGTAACGCAGCAGGACCGGCTGTCCCGCGTCAACAGTCGTTTCGAGTTTCCTGTCGAGTCTTCTATCTATAATTTCGAAACGATCGTAGTCAACGGCGTTTACGTTCCTTTGCTATTGGGTCATATATATAATCAAATCTCGTATTATTACTTCCGGTACGTGTCGTGACAGGATCACTATAAATTTCTCAGGTACTCAAAAATTACATGAGTCCTGTATATCGCGTGTAAACGAAGTTACTCGGTATTTAACGTGTTTCCGATCGTTTGCGGTCAAAGACCGGAAGGGAAAAACTCGGTTAGGTCCCTCTCGAGATAACGATCGTTCGAATACCAGCAGTTTAACTGTGTTGACTGATACGTCGACTGCATACACATACACGTATGAATGATGAAGTGTAAACGACCATACGAGAGTATAGGAGATGAGCGGAGTTGCTCCTGGTGGACATTCGAGTACGGTATGTGGTTTTCGTAGCGAGGATATGGTCAGAGCGCCGGCGCTCGTATAACGTAAGGGAGGGACGAACGGGCAAATGGGCCGTTCAGAAATTTATGTTGGTGTTTACGCGGAGTGAACGTCGGTCCTCGTGATACTCAAGCGGAAGCACCGGAAGGGTAGTTATTACGATTACGGGAGGGGGTGGAGGGGGAGGGGGGAAGGGGCGCCCACTGTCTGGTACATACACCACTCTGGCGCAGCAACGATTCACGCCTCAGAGAAACGAGAATGGCTATACTAAATATATATAGTATATACGTACTATACCCGCGTAACCTTCCTCTTTTCTATATATATAAACGGACACGCTGCCGGCGCGTAATAGATACTACACGAGCGGCTGAACGTGCCGGCGAGTTAGAGAAGGATATTTCGTAAGGACTATAGACGCGCGTCGAGCAAACCTATATAGCTATTCCCATCGGGGGTGCTGAGGTGAACCCGTTCACGCGCCATCTCCGTTTCTAACACCCTCTCGAGAGCCAACCACCGATGCAACCTTTTACCACCGGAGAATACGCGATTCCCAACGAGCTCCGGCAAAAGCTTCCAACACACATATGTATATAAAGTATATATACGTCTCTCGAGCGCGCACCTTCTCTACTTGAGCTACAATCGTCGGGGAATTATCGCGAGAACGTTTCACCGGGGGCTGCTGCTCTCTCGCGTGGCCATCGCACATCTACTATATATTCTCTTTTCCCTCTTTATTCTACTTCTACTTCCTCTCGCTCCGATTCTCCCTACTTCTTCGTACAACCCTACGAGCCCGTGTCGGAACCTCGGATAAGCCCCGTGGTGAGCGCACCGCGATAGCTTAAGCTTGATAGAAAGAAAGATCCGTGGCCGGTGAGGAAAACTGGAAACTTTCGAGGCTAGAAAAGAACTTTGCGCGAAAAGTTGGGGGTGGGGGGGTTAGAAGGGATAAGGAGCTTCGCTATTATCGGTAGATTGGGATCTTTAATAACATTACGAGATTCATAGGGGATTGAGGGTAATACCGAACGTCCGGACGTTCAATTCTACAGGCTGAAAGTGGAGTTCACTTTTTCGTTTTTCTTCGAAACTTCTATCTTTAATTTTTGTTTCTCAATTCATGGAAGTTGTTTGACGATGCAAGCTATCAACTTTCGTCAGCCTAACTCTTGTTTTTTTTTTTTTTTTTTTTTTTTTTTTTTTTTCATTCTATAAATTACATTGCAATATATTCATCGTCCGTTTCGGCAATATCTCAAGTGGATACTTAAAAGTCAAGAAAGGCAAGGCGATCGAGCGAAAGATAAATCGTAGGTGACGAGTACGCGATGACAACCGACGAAGGCTGTGTCGCGAATAATCCATTAATCAGCGCGCGCAAGCGCGCGTACCGAATAAGAAAAAAAAAAATCGTGTGTTTCGATCTTTTCCGTGACTGTATAATACCGAGCCCGGTGGTATAAGGGGGCGCCAGGGGCGTGCACCGAATATACCGGGGTCACATATCTCTACGACGTTGAGCGGCAAGTCGAGGCGCATAGATGGAAATCAGATTTTAGATACTCAGAACGACCATGGGAACGTCGGAAAGGTACGAACAAACTTGCATTATGCAGATTGGCTGGTATGTCTGACGAGGGAAACGAGACGCTGCAGCGAGAATCGCTCTCTGCCATTTTAATGAAAAGCCGCGATAGCGCGAAGTCTTCACGAATGGATGAGGCGTCTCGTTGAAGAGCAAAAACGTAGGAAAGATAAAGCGTTAGCGTGGGATCACGCGGGGATAATATAGTAACGCGCTACGCTTGTATTCAAATAGAAGAATCGTCGAATTGTCGTAAAAATCTGATTGACGAATCGACGATTCTTCACGATATATATAGTCGACGATTTGCTAAATGAAATTTTATTCGAAAACCAAAAGCTCATGGTTTCTACAATCTCATTGGAGAGGGGTTATCGATAAATAACGTTATACTTCGGGGTACGGGGGCGCAAGTCCGACAGTGCAGACGCGTGTAGACAAGGAGGAAAAATCGACCCCGGAGAATTCGAATCCGCCTGTTTAACATGGAACAACTTGTCCTTGTTGCCTGTTGGCGCAATGTACGTAGAGACCAGTAGAAAACGATGGAGAAATAGAGAAGAAGAAGCCGATGCGGGCGTGAAATTGGCGAGGCGAAACAGCGAACGAATAGAAGAATCAGGAGGGGAGGGAGGCGTCTGGAGAAAATATAATGAAAGCAACTACGGAAAAAGGAGAATCGAATGCGCCAAGTCCTAGTTATGAGTGCGAAAAAAAAATAGAAAAATATAAATAAAAAAATAAACCAATATGTTGAACAGGATCGACTAGAATGCTCCATCGAGGGAGCGGGATAGGAAGAAACAACGTTCTCCGTGAGTCGGGTCAAGATCGTAATCGAAGAGCAAAGAAGCGAATAAGAGAACCGGAGGAAAGAAAACTCCTTGAAAAATATCGTGGCAACGATGCCGTAAACGTGTATAGCGTATACGGATCTCGCGATATACTATACGACAGTATTGGTACACTCCGACTGGATCTCTATATATAGTATATGTATGTATATACGACATAGTGAAGCATCGAAGATGAGGAGGCAGAAGAGCAGAGAGGCACATATAGCCTCCTGTGAGAATCGTTGCACCTGTTCGCGAAGAGAGTCGTGTCTCGGACTAAATCCGAAATATGGATGCGCCAAGTGAGGCAAAACGATGTCGAGAGAATCGAGGGTGAAGAGGGTCGGCGCCTCGAACGGGGATTGGTAAAGAGCTTTGTGAGTCGGTAGATTGCGCGCGAACAAACGTATACGCGGGTAGAAAGGGAAGAGAAAGACGGAAAGCAGGGAGCGAGGTAGAGAGAGAAAGAGTCCCCTGAGAGCAAACGATACGGGGCGATTCTAGCAGGTCGAGCGAACGCTTATTAGAAACAGAGGGTGGAAGCCTTATCGCTCGACTAAGGTGTTGTAATTTGATTGGAATGTCCATAATCTCGGACCAGAGAGAATCCTCGCCTTCACCTGACCCCTCTCTATCCTCTCGTAGCTTATTGGATACCTCGTTCTCAACTCCTGAAACTATCTCTCTGCGCTGATCATTCTCTCTCTCTACGCGCGCGGCGATCTCTTGTTACGCTAATCGGCTTTCGGTCCTCCTAAAGATATATCTCATCCGCCTTAGCGCCTTCCACTCCTAATCTCATCTCGCGATTAATTTCAATCTCAAAAAAAGAAAAAAATCTGAACTCGAATGATTGATTTTTAAACGTGGCATAGGTATATCTGGTTAAAATTAATTAGAAGTAACGAGTAGATGAAAGTGTCTTATCCAACTGACTGCATACGATCAATAAAATATTTCATCATGAAATAGCGTAATTTTGAAATTCTATCGCTGAGAAATATATTCTTCGCGCGTCGTATTTAAGAAAGAGGAACTTTTTGATTTTTTCGTAACAGAAAGTCATTTCGGCTTGTCGAATAATTAATACGAATTAAAAAATTAATAATTCAAGAAACAGAACAAAAGATACGAACTTAATTTTCTTTTTTTCCGTTCGTTACGGATCCCAAATAGATACGACCTGTTACAAGATATATTCAAAGTTCTGACGAGTTTCAAATTCCGCGCATAATTAAGAAAAAGTGGTTTCACATCGCTTTACAGCATATATAACAACTCTCGATGAAAAATTCGGAGAAAGTATATATATATCCAGTTTCGAGGGACCGGACAAATATATAGTACACGTACGATATATTATGTATAGTACCGGAAAAGAATCTTGTCGCTGAAGTCGACTTCGCCGCAAATCCATCGGATTTTCATTATCGTACCAACGGTTGGTATCCGCTCCAGTTGCCCCGTTCGAAACTCGATCATCTCTGGTTGGTTGTCCAGCACAGAGGAAACCGTAACGAGATAGAGAGAGTATAAAGCGAGGATCGAATAAATGAAGAACTTTTGTGTCTTTATGAGAGAACCCATCGGGCATCTCTCGGCACTGATAAAAATGGTTAGCAAAGCTTCGAAGACTTCGCAACGTAATGGGGGGTTTCACTTGATAAAAGCATACAAATCCAAGCGATGTTAAGTGTCCGGTAACAGTGCGCACATCGCGGTACAGCTAAAGAGACTAATCTGGAGCAGAGTATCCTGACGACGAGACTGCGTTGCATCGGATAAGCTGAGCTTACAAATAAAAAAAATAAAGAGAAAAAAGAAAATAGTAATTCGTCAGAATTTGGAACGGTAATACAGACGTCGCATAAACGCGTAATTGTACTATCGGATAACTCGTACATCGCTTGGATCGTACCTACCAACTTTGACACCGTTGTCACAGGTATATAAAAAAGTATATATGCAGATCGTGTGGATGTACATATAGTATATAAAATACGCCTATCAACTCTATCGTAATTTCGCGGTTCTCGCAACATTATTACTCTCATTCATCAGATAAAAGCGTAATTAAAGAGTTTGCGAGAGCCGCGACGAGCTCACAGTTATGTGCTGTGTACCAACGGCTACCGGTTAGAGTGTATATATACGGTAGTCGCGTTGTTGGCGCGACCAATCGGCCGTGTAGAACGGTGAGGTTTTAGTTCGAGAAGGGGGTTCGTTTTCCTATAGAACGTTGAAATAGAGGTGGAAAACTGCATGCAGGCGCGTACCCGATATACCATACTGCCTACTAGCAATCATGTACTGTGTACCATATATACAAAACGCGGGGGGGTATAGAAAGTGGGAGGGGATGCACATGGCTCCGCAGTTTCGCGCGTTCACCCAGAGACCGGGGGGCAAATTGTAAAACGTGACGCAGATTACGCTCAATAGCGGGTGGCGTAATAATAAATTATCATCGACAGCCGATGTTAAACACCGTCCAACGAGGCGGCGCAATGCCCGGGCAAATTCACCCCTCACCGTTCGAACCTCTCACTCTCGTTTAATTTCTCTTCGTCTCTCGTCGTTTTTCTCTCTCGTTCTTCGTCGATCTCCCCATATACCCCGAACGAGTACCCGTTCTCTATAACTACCTGTACTATACATCCTCGTTCGCCAGCTCACTCTCTCATACTGTCCCGATCGTTTGGAGGCCACGCCGGTCGCTCGACGGCGGCGGAACGCGGCATAAAACACACACCGTGCAAACATCGAAACACCGAGGGGACATCGGCGTGTACCCGCGAGAGTCGGAGGTCACGACGCGTCCACGCGACTGTTTCGTGGGATGGGGTTACACACTCTCGCTCTCTCCACTACCCTCCACTGTTGTCGGAATCTAGTGGTAGTGGCAGTGATTGTGGGAGTAAAAGTAGAAGGGGTCGTTGATGCTTTTGTGTATAAAAAAAAAAAGGTTTGGACTATACAGTCGACGCTCGCTTATTCGACGAAATCGGTAACAATGTTTCGAGTGGGTAAATTTGCTTCAACGGTATTCCAACCACAATCGGAATGATTTATTGCGAAATAAATTTTTTTTGAAAATTTTTTCAAATTTTTTTTTCGACGCTACATTAGTGAATATTTGTGGTAAATTAACCACCGAGGTAAATTATGCCATTCGCAAAATTATTTATTCACTGAAATTTCTATTGTGGTTAATGACATTTTTATAATGAAATTATTCAACGGTTTATTTTCATGGAATTTGTTGTTAAAATACTACATGAATTTTAGTAAATACTGTGGTAAAGGTGGTCAATTTGACGGTTTAATTCACACGACATGCACCACATGTAACCGAATCCAAATATTATTGTCGTCAATAGCGATCGTCGAGGTTAAAATAATATCAAACAAGTGTGAAATTTAATTCAAATTAATGTCGTGTAAAATAGGTGATTGTCGACTGTATTATTTTATTCAGCCTGAGTTGCGTCGCGCCCCCTGACGTAGAATTCTCATACGCACGATTTAAAACACGCGAATATATAGCGTAACGACGATACGTCAAAATTGTGAACGCGCTATAAATTTGTATATTGTCGGTTCTCACTCTCGTTCGATCGCTTTTTTTCTCATCCCTGTTGGCTATTCCATGGTGAAATGTTCGTTCGTCGTAGTACGCAACGAAAAAAAAAAAAAAAAAAAAAAAAAAAAAAAAATAATCTGAGTGAGAAAACCTTTACGTTCGAAAATCTGGGAAAACGGAGTATATGGTATAGATAAAACGAGAGATCGCGAGGGACGCTGAACCGAGCACTCTCGTGTACTCGAACATTCTCTCTCGCGTTTTCTACATTGAATTTGTAGTGTCCCACGTAAAAATTCATTAAATCCGTGCAAACTCGTACGGACATATACATAACATATAAAAACACGTATACGTACGTGTATATAGAGTATACCGAGGTACAGCAGTACATAGCGAATTCCCGGATACGTTTGTACAGTATATCGTGGCAAAGAGACGGAGAAACAGTGTCAATTTTTTTTCCGCTTATTCG
Organism: Cryptus armator; assembly: GCA_963971235.1. Taxonomy (NCBI): domain Eukaryota; kingdom Metazoa; phylum Arthropoda; class Insecta; order Hymenoptera; family Ichneumonidae; genus Cryptus; species Cryptus armator. The sequence continues at coordinate 8,983,304 of OZ020240.1, forward strand.
CACGTTGAAAATTCAGCTTCAAATCAAACGATGATCGAACCGCGGCCTTTATTGGCAGAGAGTACGAACGGAACACGATGAGATTATAAAGCGATAACGTTGATAGTTAACGGTGAGGGTAGTTATGACAGAAATTGCGGGGGGAGGGGGGGAGGGTGCAGGGGTTACAGAGAGAAAGAGATATCGCACGGTCGAGCGATTGAAAAGTGAAGATAAAAAGAGATATCCGATAAAATCTCGTTACTACACCACGAAAAACACTCTGCCGCATCTACCGATATAGAATTTACCAATTAAGTTGATGAAAAATTCGAGGTCACCACCTCAATCAGGCGACGCGGTTAATTCTCGAGCTTTGCTCAGTATACAAAACATAATTACTCCGCAAACCGATAGATACATATATATTTTTTGGTTACTTTGAAAAAAAAATTTTAAATTTCCCGCGGACACGCTGTCCGCGGATCTTTTTGAAATTGCGTGGTCGATCGATTTATCGATCGCGATCGTTAATGCACACGCGAGGTAGAATTTTCAATTTCCGCCGACATAATTATTATTTCGACGAAAGAGTTATACGCCCGGAGGCAATTGCGCGTGTCGCTGTTTTGCGGATTGTAATCTGTCCGGTGTGGGTTATTTATTTTTCGTATTTTTTTTTTTCTTTTTTTTTTTTTTTTTTTTTCGCGTTCCGCACAACGGCACAACTAAACACGCAGAATGCAGGAAAACAACAGCCAACAGTCGGAGACCCATTGTGTATGTGTGTTATCCAACTGTCTCTATCTCTTTCGCTCGGTACACTATACGACGCATTATTTGCACTATTTTGGTACGCACTCACGTGTAGTCAGTCCGGTACCGTTGCGAACTCCATTTGTCCCTGGTACTCGTCACGTAATTATACTTCGTAATTAGCGAAATAACACCTGGACGTTTAATAACTCAACGGATTCCCGGGGAAGCGATGCGGCACTCGACTCCGCGAAATTGCGACAGGCACACAGGGGTAATTCAGTTCTCTATGGTTCTCGCTTCTATGCTATATACTTCGTAGGTCCACCGTAACAGACTTTGCTTTTGCGCACTCACCCCAAAATCAGCTATGTCTCGTTCTAACTTCCGTTGTGTGTTTCACGCGAAAAAATAATCGCTGTCGAGGCTCCATATTGCGGTCTGGTCTCTGGCATCCATGACGATGTTCCTATAGAAAGACTTCACATTGAAATGGTTTCAAATAGAAATCATCGAACTATTGATAAGATTTTCATTTACACGCGCGATGTATTGGTAACATGGTAATTGGTATATTACATCGAACAATCTGATACTACGTATGTTTCGTCAATGATTTATGAAAAAGGTTATCATTGCCATTTCCGCGAATGATGGAACGCAACTTCTCATTCGATTTGATAAAGTCCTGATAGGAATTAATTGTTTTGTTTTTCTTTCTCTTTTTTAACGCCGCAACTCGCTGAAAATGATTCCTGGAAGAAACTCGAGTAAAATGCGAATTAGATAAGCTCCCCGACGGGGGAGTCACGGAATGTCGCGCGCAGTACATAATTTCGTGTAATCGCAAATAACAATTATCCCCATAACTACGATACGCTTGGAAGGCAAATGAGGTCAACTCGGCTCTCCATATACTTCTCGGCAAGTTCAGGAGCTCTTGCTGTAAATATATACATATATAGTATATATACTCTTTCTCGTTGCGCAGAGGACCAAGAGAGAGAGATGATTCAGTGGTAAGATCGTAATTCCGTGAAGCAATGAAAAGGACGGACAGAGAGAAATCTAGAGATGCAAACCCACAGAGACTGGAAGCGTCTGAGTAAGAGAGATCCGCGGTAGTCGGCGAGACTCTCTTCCTCTCCCTCTCTCTATCCCCACGTACAACAGCAGTGCAGTTGTGCAGTTGCAGTTGAGGTAAGCTATAGATACGGGGGGTTTCGAGTAGACAGAGAGCAGTAGTATACTGGGGAGAGTAGGGTACGCAGCACAGAGGAGTAGAGATGCAGCAGTGCACCAGAGGAGCAACCACGAGTGTATCTCTTCCACTCGGGGAGGCTTCCGCCAGCGATAGCCCGTAACGGAAGCGAAAAGTTTCCTTCCGGGATTACGGGAGAGTGCAGCGCGCCAGCCAGGCAGTCTGGCCGTGCTCCCTCGTGCCCCTCCCCCCCCCCCCCCCCTCCTACTGCTATCCTCTCATACCGTACTACACCAGGAGTAAAGCGCGAGCGCGGATTACGTCGCAAGGCGAATTATAATGAGGTTTCAGCGCGTGGTAGCGAATTCTCTTCTGGTCGAAAATAAAGAATTAAAAAATTATAAAATTCCAGCGTATTCATCATAGTTTGCATTTTTTTATCAATGTCCTCGGAAAATTCTCGCAACGTAATCGTTTTAATTATTGATTTTTTTTTTTAAATTTCGTTTCGTATTGATAAATATTCGATACTTCGGAATTCTGCACATTGCTATACTTCACAGATGACAAATAATATTAAGAATATGGTAATAATAATAATATTTATGGACTGAAAAAAAAAATAAATGTTTTACAGTGGTAACCGATCGATTTTGGAAAAATATCTATAGTTGCTATGCTCACTGTCGCTTATTGTACAGCGTATGCCTTGAACCATCGCGGGAACGTTGGTATATAGAATCGATTACCGATTTTTTGTTTCATCGAACGGCACCGTCATCGTTGCTCATCTTCCGCAAAATCACGAGTTTTCTCTGGAAAATCGATTTTGGTATACCAAGTTGCTCGGGTGCGCGGGGCTGGGGTTCGACAATGGAAAACGAGAGAGAGTCTATCATGCAGAAGTAGAGCGCGCGGGCGAGAGGATGAAGTGGGTTGGAGAGGGGAAATGCCTGGTCAATGCTCATTACGTCGTTGCCGACGGCACTTTTTCGCTGCTGAAGCGAAGCTCTCCCATCGTACTCTCGAAGCTTTTTTTTTTCTCATCTTTTTTTTTTTTTCATTTTTTTTTTCTTGACTCTTTTGTTTCCATTCCGAGCGCTGGGGGGCCACGCGGCGGACATCGAAGAACGAAATTTCCAGACAGAGCACAAGAAGCAGTTGAAGCAGCCCGCGGGACCTTTCGCCACACTCTGTTACTCTCACAGCCTGCAGCTGCTTGGCGACCCCTTTTCTACGTTTCATCGATCCTCCCAATAGTTCGACACAGAGATATCTGCCAAATGGAAATTTCAAAAGTTGGCGACGATACTCGTGAAATACAATTATTTTACCGAAAGACATTCCTCCGCCCGCAGCCCCCGTCCAGTTATCGCGATTTTCCGATGAACTAATTAACGAAAGGCGGGGGGTTACTTTATATAAGGGAAGCTCTTCATATATATCGGCACTTTGCCGGCCGCACAGTCCAATGAGTATTTCAGTACCTACGTGAAGGACTCGGCATTAATAGCGAATGAGAATCGCGCGAGGCTACATTCGCGGCGCGAGGGGTTGAGGATAATTAAGGCCGAGTGTCGATCGACGCCGGGCGTGTCCGCACAGTGTAATTAAGGCTCCTCTACCCTCAGTGATGTACTCTCTGTACGGCGGACGCCCCGGCATATCCCATCTGCTCCAACTTATTTGTGCTCCTCTTCCATATCCTCATTCACGCGCGTTCAACATGTAGAATTTCCAATGTTCATCAAATCCTTTCCAATGTGGCGCGCATGTATTCGGATGCATGTATTGCCTCTAATATAACCATGCGTACGAGTACATGATCGATGCATCAGTACTCTATATATCCACTGTTATTATCTATCTCCCCAATTCCCCTTCGTTGCCATTGGAAAACAAATTAAATTGACGTACAACCGTAATATAAACGCTGACAGAAATAGACGAATAGGTAGTAGTTGGATTTCGGTAAATCCGAGAGGAAAATTATATCCGATTCAGATCGTTCGCACACAATAGAGTTCCCTCCGGGCAATTTTATTTATGTACCGCACTTGCGCGAACTACCCGCGAACGCGGCCGCTATTGTTGCGTCAGCGTATTGTAGATGTTGACGATTATCGTGTATAATCATAATCGTTTGTAGTGTAATACAATGTATACGACAAATGTATAGGTTGAACGATGTTGGTATTAGTGAATTGGTACGGAGGTGGGTTGGGTGACCAGCCAGTGTGTGCCGCATCCACCGGTAATCGTAGCAGTTGGATTGTTCGGTGCGGGCCGCATAACGGCGGTCGGAAACTGCCGGTGGGAATTCCATTTTCAACGTTGGAGGGCTTGGATGAGAGGGTGGTGGAGGAACACGATGGAGGATCCTCCGGTATTGCTCGCGGTAGTGGCGCAAGGCATCAGCAAAGTCTCATTGCTCTTTCGCTATAACCACGATGATCGTCGGGAACATTTCTATCGACGTCGTCACCAACAATCGTACAAACGTCGGCAATCACCCCCGTTTTTTGGTCATCATCCACCACTGTAGCGCGCATGACTCACCATTCACCGGATGTCCATGCGGAAAGCATTTTGTCCTTACGTCGAGTGTTTCCGGCTAATCATTCATAGTGCTCGCAGTAACGGCACAGCTTTATACCACTGAAACCCGCTACGATTGTGGCCTCTTTGCAAAACCCCATACTACATAGCAACAAACCCGCAATCTTTTCTTCTACCGTACGAATACATTTCAGTGATGTGCAACTTTACCCTGGTGTACTATAGACGAACACGTACGGACGATCGATCGAATCCGTTCTCGCATGTAACGTATCCCATACATTATTTGGAATCGTGAAATTACTTTCCCTCTGCCCAAGTTCTCGACGTTTCTCTTACTCTTACTCTTTCCTACTTCGGGCACTCCGACCACCTTCGCTTATCTGTATAGGAGAGATACTAACGCCCCCTGCGCAGACCTGCCGGAGTGATCTTTTTTCTCATCCATGTGAATGATATACATTCTTTACATTCAATCCGTACTTATTTCCTCACCAATGGACCAATTTTTATCTGTATTCTGCCAATAATTAACTTGGTTACTGCTCTCGAAGGGAGCAGGTATATGATATAAAATTATGGGTATTGAATAGTATTTCGATTTTTCCAATGATCGTGTCGGATCTGTTTTAAAGTAATTTATCCAATCGTGTAATTAAACAAAATTCAATAGCAGTGTAAAGAGCGAGTTCGGTACACTCCTTGAATTTTATTTAATTATAATATAATATTATTTCGTTGTTTGTCTCATTCAGGTTTTAATTATTAGTTCTGCTTTTATTAAATAATTTATATTATTAATTATTATATATTAATAATCCTGTTTACTTTTCGGATTATTGCACAGAATACAATCGCAAAAAAATTTACACAGTTCTAAACTCGACTCGATGATCCATTCAACTGAGTACTTCGTTCGATTGCTCGTTATATGTTTCTCTGTCTTTCTTTGTTTTTTTATCGTCGTTCTTAGAAGGAAAGAATATTGATTCGTTAAGAGAGACGAATACGAATGAAAGTTTCGAGGACAACTGCATTGAGGCTTTAACGATCAACGACCGATAAATCAGAGTTCGTTGATCCGATGTGCTTTCAGCGACGACTATGAATATTTCACAACTACTCTGCAGGGTACGAGCGCAAAAGAAATCGATTAGTAAATCAGATCAAACGGAGAGATCACAATATTAATGTTGTCAAGTGAATTCTCTGTAGATGATAATATACAATGTACATAAAATCGAGCGAGCAATTTACTCCCGACGAGACAATTGGAATTCACTGTCCTCATTGCTTTAATCTCGTTAAAAAATTACAGACTTCGAAAAAGTCTTCCATGCAGTCGAGGAATGCGAACACAAATATTCAACAAGCAGTTCTTCGACTTTATCGATTGTTTTTTCTCCGGTATCAAAAATAAAGCTTTTTATAAATTTATCATCTTCGCGTCTGGCGTTTTCTGCAAAAATTTGATATTCCCTTCCGTTTCTTTCTTTCTATCGCGCACCAGTTATTTGGGCACCGATGTCAAACGCATAACGTTCCTACTTTTCACTCGAACATTAAAAAGAGAGTGAATATCCGCTTTAGTATCTCAGAGTTTGATACATTATTTATTTCTTTGTAATTTCGATAATTCCGCTGCTACCCACGCGGCAGACACATTTTTTTTTTTTTTTTTCATGACATAAGAAAAGAAAAAACCGGCACTGACGGTTTCCAAAACGATCGCTCGTTGACAGTGGGCGACATTATTATTGTATAATTTTCGTCAGTTTCTTCGAACGTAGGGAACGAAGCGAAATCGTAAGAGTGTCGTACGTCCATCAACGTTGACGTCTTCTCGTTATATCGAACAACTCGAGCGCCAACTCATAGCACATCGGAGATGAAAATCATTATGAAATAACGGTTCTTGCATCCTCTTCATCTTTTGCCACAGAAGTCGAGCGTGTGGACTCGCAACGTACGCGCGATGTCACCTGTGTATATGATGCATCCCAGTCGACCTTTCATCGAAGAATATTTACGAAGGCGACGTAAATTTTTTTCCATATCTAAATTTCCACTTCGCGGAATTTTTTTCATTACTTTAATCTCAACGGAAACGCACGAAAAAACAGAGAGAAACGGAATAGATTATGGTGCTTAATTCTGTGGGCGCATAAATACGACTAACGATGAAACGTGTAGTTCTCGTCAAAGTGAACTTTTTTTTAACGCTCTCGTGTCAATGGCCCTTTGGCTTTGATGGCAAGTCTTGTTAAAGCGGAGGGATAGGGAAGGGGGAAGTTATGCGAAGTATCTGAATGGATCATTGTACAGAACGTTCGAAAGAAGCCTCACGCATCTATGTATAGATCACTCCTCGATCGTCGTTCGGTAGCTCGCGTCAGTCACGAAGCCGCACAAGGCGGAAGCATCGTCTCGCTAACACGAACTGCGACTACGAACGTACAAATCCTAATCGAGAATTACTAAATCCGAGTAGCTGAACTAGAAATATCGAGATTAAAGGCGCGTGGGAGGCTTCGTGCCCATTGGTCGCCGAGGCTACACGTTTTTAACTTGTCGATAAGCCAAGAGCTGTTGTAGACTAATTTGCCGTGCTGATGAACAACGGTGGCTCGCTAAATCCCGAGCGATTTGTTAGGCGTGTCCGACAGTCATTCCTTACAAACGAGGATAACTTCTTTGCAGCAGTTCGATCTTTACCGCGCCGAAGCGAGCGTATTTATCGTTGCGTGAGCAATGCTCGCATTCGAGTGCATCATAATTTCCACTCCTTCGTGGAAAGGCAAGGCAAGGCCTTCATTCTCGCAGAGTGTAATGCGGACGTAGCGAACGTTGAAAGCCCGAAACAGTGAGATCGTCGAGAGCAAAAGCCGAGAACAAACACGGAATTCATAGCCTGTGGCATCTCTGATCTATAGGGACCACCCAATGTAAGGAAATAGCGATGCAATGACTCAAGACATAGAGTCGAAGAAGACGAAAAAAAAAAAAAAATTCAACGAATTATTACGGTCTGCCACACGCGAGGCTAACGGATTTGTATATAATCATTCGAATGATTCGTGTATCTATATGTACATATACACGTTTATATGATGTATAACAGTTGAGAGAGTCTCTAGCCTAAGGAGAATTTTGTGGACTAATTATATTTGTAAACAGGGATAGAATGGAGGCGGAGGAGTTAATTTTGGTGGGCGTCGAGTGACGGCTGTCGGCTCTGTCGGACCTTTATATAGGTAATCTTGAAATGCCGGACCCGGCGCGAGTTTGGTATTATTACTTTATAGTTCCTACCAGAGACCAGTCTGATGGATCATCATCCCTTTGTAATTGATTATAAGTCGAAAGTCGATCGCTCTCCTCGAATAAACCCTTCTCTCGTATCTTCTCTCGTGTATATATAGCATTAACCGCGCATATGTGTATACGAACACATTGCAAGACATTGAAATTATTAAGGCGAGGAATATATTCTCAGAGAATTGAATAACCGACGCTTCAAGACTGTTGGCTCTCTGTTTCGGTTTCATCCTGCACGGTTAGGTTTCTCGTACTGCCTCATCCACTTTCCCATCCGCAGCAGTTGCAGCGGCGCGTGCATATATATGTAAACCCCCCGAAGAGAACGCGAGAGAGACAGAGAAATGACATTCAACCGGTGGAATTTAATTAAAATATTTACAGTGCCAAGATAGACTATTTATACATCGCCGTGTGGCTCTTAGTCGTAACCCGAGAGAATCGGAGCTATGGGGCACGACAGGTGAAAGATTAAAATGTATCAGAGTTTAAATTTGAAGATTCATCTCATACGGAGTACTGCCTGAAACCATCATCTATATTGTTTATTATTTCTTTTTTTTCAATCGAAAACATGGACCGAGTCGCCGTGGAAGAGAAGAGAGCAAAGCGACTGGACGGGAATGAGAGCATTAGTGGATAAAGCGATCGATTGTCCGATTCGAATATCTCGTTTATCATAATGATGCAGTCTCCCGAATGCTATGCTGCATTTTAATATTCATGAGATGAAAATTAGTTTAAATATCGCTTAATACGCGCACACGAGAAGTTTAAATACGTATGAATAGCACCGGTAAATGCGAACACCTTTGAAAGTGCACACACCGCGATCAGCGCAAGTCGATTCCGCCAGAGGCCTTAATTACTCAAGCGTCGTTCTAATTAAATTAACCGGCGCAATTACACGCACCGAAGGTGGTCTTCTTTTTCACCTTTTTCTTGTATTTGTTTTTTGGCATAGCGCTTACCCATTCCACCTTCATTTCGTACCGTCTCGAGTCGCCTCGGCGAAACGAGTTTCCTCGAATTCTCTCGTGTAGCTTAAGAATAAAAAAAAAAACCGAGAGAAGAGATATCCTCTCGTATCCTTCTTCTTCTGTTCCTTACGTCCCTGTTGCATCGTCTCCTTGTTTTTTTTTTCGTAACAACCTGACCGACTGGCTCTCGGCACCAACTCGTTGCCCCGATTCGAGCCACGCGAAGGAATTGTAAAAAAAAAAAAAATAAAAACAAAAAAAAGAAGAATATGTTTGTCGGCGGTGTTGCGCGAATCGACGTTCGCACGACGGGAGCAACATAAGCAGCGGTCGAGGCGGCTGCGAGCGCAGTGATCAACGACGTGCAAATTGGTGCTGACGCGGGGTGTTCGCGTTGGTGCATCTCCCTTCGAGCTCAGGCCAAACACATCAACCCGCGCGTATACACACTTACCGTATGCACGCCGTTGGATAAAGTGGCGTAGTACCTGCTCGGGTGTAATTAAGGCACCGGCGATGGGGAGTACTCGAAGTCGCGGTGGCTGTGCAACGAGTCCCGGCAACACTCGGTTCTCTGAAAGCCTGCAGGAGTGAGCCATAGTATGGGGCGCATTACTGCAGTGTAAGGATAAAGAGCGAGAGGATCATCGACGTGAAACTGTGAGAGAAAAAGAAAGATAGTATTTTCCAACAACCTCGCAATTAACCCCTTCGAGGCGCATCCCCTCTCTCCGTATCCATTTTTTTGGTTTTTTGTCTCCCCATTGCTCGTGAACGTCGCAACCAGCGATCAGGAAATTCGCTAGTTATCCCGACGTTGGAACTGAGCGTTTGGCCCGTTAACAAATTTCCAAAAAAAAATCTTCTAACTCACTGACACGTGTCTCTAGACATCTCTATTCGATGTTCTTCGCATGTCAATCACTGAACCTCGTCAATTACCCTGATGATCACTCGACCAACACGAAGCTCTCGTGACTCCCTTTAGCAAATTTCTTTCCCTCTTCGGGCTTTTCACGAGAGACCATCTACGAAATTAACGAAGTCCGCAAGTGTCGAGTGCTATACACGGCCGAGTTAGAAACGGTCTACGGGTAGAGAGGTTGAAACGCAAGTGTATATGGTAGATAGGTACTTTCGAAGGTGCGAGAGAGCGATGAAGTGCTTCGCGCGCGCCCGACTACTCCCTTTGATTGCGGCCACTTGGCTTGGCGACTTCGAAATTCCGTTTTCCCGAGGTGCCGGGCGCCTCGACGACGACGCTGAACAGCGGCGTTATACCTTCACGACCTTTCACCTCAAGCCCGGTGGGCTGTAGAGAGTGAGAAACATGGAAGTGCTAAGGCGGAGGGCTCCCGCCTTCCCTTCTGGGGGAAGAAGGTTAATTAGCTCCGGGTGGCGCATAATAAGTCCTTCGGAGACTCTCGAGCTGAAAGACCTTACATCTACTCAGCTCCGCGTCCAACCGAAGAAAGAGATATGAAAATCTCACTCTGAGTTATAACGAGATCGTCTTTGAAAAAAATAAAATGAATCTATAATGCCCTCAGACATCGGCCAGAAAATGTTGATCCACGTATAACAGCGGAAGGAACGAAACTTTTCTCATCTATATATATTATATGTATATATATGCGTCGTTAAGGAGCGAAGAAGCGTATATCCCAAACGCTCACAAGTATTTTGATAAGGACCTTTCGGAGGTGTGACAAGAAGATTCTCGAGACTCTCTCGGAGCATCGTGAGTTATACTCGCATAAACACGCTGCGTGTGCTTGGGCGGTTTTTTTTTTATTGTTTTTTTTTCCGCACCCGGGCGATGACAAGTGACGAGAGAAGTTTGCGACGCTCGGTATGGCGTCCGTTGAATAATAATCGAGGGGCCTCTCGCGCTGTAAAGGCGAGAATTCCTCTCTTCGTCTCCTTCACTTCTCTCGCTTTTCTCTTGACTCCTATCACGCTGAAGTACAAGGAATTCGCGCGTGTATATACGCAACTATCTCGAGAACAAAGTAAATTCAAAGTAAGTCGACAGTCGTCCTGCAGAGTAGAGAATGAACACGACGCTGTCAGTCGCAGTCCTACATGATAGAGTGAAATCTCGCATAAGTTTATCTTCCCAAAATTTTTATTTTCACTACGTTGAACCTTTGTACGTAATAAAATGAATTATGGGATAAAGATTTTTGATGCATTGAAAATATTTGTGCGATAAAAAATTATCCCATTTTCGCAACGCTTGAAAAACTCTCAAAAGGTCTCGTGACAAAATAATATTTTCTATGGAATTTGTGTTGCCTCGTTGAGTTTAACGACGGTAATTAATTTCTTTTCTGTACAGTCAAGAGTCATTTTTGATAAAAAGCAAATTTTTACATAAAGCGGATTTTTAGTTTACCACAAGAACTTCACTGTGACCGCAAGTATCTTAGCGCCGTGGTGCCTTTGAAAAAAAATTAATTATCGTTCCTTGTACCAAGCGGGCTTCGACTAAGTGAGAAGGGAGTAGGTTTCAAAACCTCTTAAGAGAGACTCTACTGTCCGCAAAAGCTAGCGAATACGCGAACGAAAGATTCTTCATCTTGCTCTTTCAGGTAGGTTTATCGCCACGCGTCCCTCCCGGCGTGCCTTTTTTTTTTGTTTTTTTTTTTTTTTTTTTTTTTCATCCGAACGGAGAGCTCGGTGGCACTAAAGTTACTTCGAGGATGACGAACGACCGTCGGCATTCATATTTATGCGCGCCATCGCGAAGGAGAACGTCGAGAGGATCTCTCTCTCCCATTGCTGCCTATCTCGTTTCTCCTCGCTGCCTGATGGTTTTTGTCCTCAACGTCTCCGGGACCCTTCACGACAATAATTATCATCGCGCAAGAAGTACCGAGAGGGGCACTCCATCGTTCAGTTTCCATCGAGCGATCTACCGGTTCACTGAGTTACCCCCTCACGTACGTCCAAGTATCCAGGACGTTTGAGAAATGAGAGAAGACTGCGAGGAGTCACCGAATTATATAACGAAGGATACGTATGCCTATATCAACGGTTCACTCGTGCTTCTCGCGGAATCTCGCGTGACCCTTTAACCGATTGTAACTCACGATAATAATCGACGCGCTTGCCGATTGAATTCTCTAGAAGTTCGAATTACTATATTCAACGGATAGGGAAGAGGGAAATCTACGTGAATCCTCAGACCCCTTTCCTATGGCACATCGAGATTGGGCGTGAACTCGAGATTACGATTGGAAATCTATTATTGGAGCGTCTTCCCGTATTCGATACTCGCATTCTGATCCTTCCGCGTATTTCTGATATCCTCAGGTATGGTTCAAGTGCTATAAATTGTCTACGGGGTAAGTGACTCAATATCTACACGGCAACGATGATAATCGTTCTAAACCACAGTATGTACGAATGATCGTTACATTGAAGTTCCTTGACGTATTATCGAATTGATCATTAATTGTTCGAATAAATTTTCTAGTGGATTCTCGTAAATTGAAAATAAATATCGTGAGTTCGTATCGTAACATATGCGCCATCTACGTATAAAAAAAAAATTATTATGAATGTCGACACATCAGGAAAATCGTATTAGAAGCATGTTGATCATTTCACATAATTTTTTTTTGTTAATTCATACGGAACTGATATTCGAACCAAATTATCAGTACACGGGGATATTATTACTTGATAATTCGATCCGATCGCCTATAAATCGATCGCGGATTCAGCAATACGTTCAAAGGATATCCATGACGATGAGATATCAATCACGACGAGATGTATGATTATTGCCGGCGGGCTTCGCTCGTTCACAAATCGAATACCGTGGTAATGTTCATAGAATACAACGAGGTATTGGCGCGGAGAAAGGCAGGTGAATATCAGTCAACGATATCGATTGCAATCGATACACCACAAGAATCAATCCACAATCGATGCCGCTACTGTTGCTGTAACGCTATAGCTGATAGGTTACTTCGATTCAGGAATGAAGGAGCACACAGTGCTGTCCTTTATAATCCTGAAGGCGTTTAAAAATTATAAATTTAAACCGCATTACCAAAATAATGAATAAAATGCAAATTTTCAAATATATTCTTATACCCAAAAATGCAAATTAAAGTATATCGATAAGTTAATTAGCTTGCGGTAGACGAATCAATGCCAATTGTTTTTAATTTTTCAGAGATCCGCGGTTAATGTATTAATTGCAGCGGAGATCCGAGTATCCACGGTATACTTTCAGAAAATTATTAAACCCCATAATGTATCGGCATAAATTTCATCATCAGGCCGACGTACGTTCGCATAGCATACAGTTTCCTGTGAACTTGTCGTTATCGACGCTGAATAATTGAATTGTCTTTAGTTAAGTTGTTTGTATAGAAGGTCTCAAGCGTTGCCTCATTAACGTCATAGAGTAGCTTTGTGTTGAGGCGACATCGCGACGAATGATATTAAAGAAAAGTTCCAACGCAAAGTGTTTTATATCTATATACACAGTACTGCGGGGGAGTGAGGAAGTATATCGAGGCGAACAAGCGTCGCACAGCGCGCTCGCGTTACTTTAGCTACGGGTCAAACCAACGAACGTATATGCGCCACGGTATTTTATCCATCTCCGTCGCTTTTATGGCTTGTGGTTTAACTTTGACGTGATTTTGTTCGGATATTCGTCCGGCGGTCAGGCTCGCCACCGGCGTAATAACGAGAACGCAAAGTGCCCGACGAACGAACCCGTCTTCTCCACTATTTCCCTTTGTTTCATTCTTTCTTTCTGCTCTTCTCACTCGTTTATCCCTCCTTTATTTCCTTCGTTTTTATATACATATATATATATAATTTTTAATATATATTTTTCTTTTTATCTTCTACACCGCTATAACTACCTCGACCGACCCTTCCGTCCTTCCATTTATTTAACGAAAGGCGAGAGATGCGAAGAGGAGACGACGTTGTCATAGAAGGTGAAGCCTTGGTGAAAATATACTACGATGGAACGAAGAGGAATTCCGGGAAGGATGAAAGGACGTTGTAAAATATTATGTACCGGGTCGTAACGAGCGAGCGTAGTCTCCACGGGCGCTAATGATGCTAATAACGTGTCTATAGTTCGCGCGAAAGCGACATCACCGGGGTCACTCGCTCGCGCACTCGTCGTGTCTTCTGTGCCTCTTAATTTCTTCGCCTCCGCCGTCGCTTCTCTCGTTGAAGAACCTACAGATCCCCCCTCCCCTCCTTTTTTTTCTTTCATTCTTCCAAACTTGATTTCTTTTGCTATCCCAACGAAAAATATAACCTTTAGACTTTTCGTAGTGAAATACTCGAGCTGTTAACGAACGAAAAAAATAATGATCAACGCTGCTACCTCCGAGCGTGAGAGCCCACGCGAATAAATAAAATAAAACGTCTCTCTCGAACGAGTACACAATCTATTTTTTTGAAAGGACACTTCAATGCTAGTACGCCCTCAGTGTTCATTATTGCTCAATTAAATGCCGTCACTTTTCGAGTCCGAGAACAGCTCATCCCGCCGATGATGGGACGGTCAAATTTATTTTGTTATTGTCATTATAATTTTTTTTTTCCGTACCACGAAGAAAAATTACGGGGTCACGTTAAAATAATAACTGTCTATTGCAATGTATATTTTAGTGTGTAGGATGTATCATATTCTCGAATAGATGGCTTCAGCCACTTTAAGCTTTACTTTGGATCGTCAATTTCATTCCTCTGCACATCGATGAATCGATTCGACCGATATCGCGCGATCAGATCGTGTCGATACGACGATCAATCGACGCGATCACGATCCACGATCTCGCGGTATCTCTAGCCGCGAGGCAATGTACAATGGACAAAAAAAGTGTTTCCATCGAGATTATACAGACGTTTTCTCGCTGTCTACAGTGCGCAGGTTCGCGTCGCATTGTAATCTGTTTTTTTTTTTTTTTTGTTTTTTCATTTTTTCTCACTTAAATCGCATTATGATTCCACGCCTCACTTTTACCCTGGAAGCCGCGTGGAGCCGCCGTTTAATCCTGGAAGTCTCTCGGGGCTCGTAGCGCCTTCTTCTCAAATGATCAACAATCATCCAACAACGAGAGCCTCCGTAACGACGAGCCCGATACGCTAAAGACTATAATAACGACGAGGTGGTCTTTTCTCATAACGCGATAATGCCGTCTTCCCTGATATTCGCGCCTCGTCCTCCCGCATACTCATTCCTTTACAACGTAAATCGTTTTCTTGGAGACCCACGCAGTTATCTCAATGCTTAAAATGCAAGATCGCCAACCCCGACGGATCGATAAGTACGAACTTGCCGGAATTGTTTGGAAGTCGGCGCCGCTTTCAAGATTCCCTTCGCATTGTTGAATGTTTGTCGTTCGTTTCTTCAGCGTTGTCGTGAGTATACGTGTCGAAGTTCCACGTTTCTTTCTTACTGAATTCACACGCATGTATATTACCTCGAAACGTTACTCGCCTATGGCACGTTTCTCCTCGATTGATCTTTACGAGGAGCCGTGGCAATTCATCGACTTATAAACTCCTAACGCGTATTGACCGAAAAAAAAGTAAAAAAAAAAGTTTATGCAAAAATATCGAATTCATGGAACAATTTATCCAAAAAAATGACATGATGTTTCGCTCTTTTCAAATGAACATTTGGATGGAAAAAATAAGCCTCGACATCGATTTAATTTGCAGATTTCTGTGTGGAGCTTTGGAGTTTTTCGAGACACTCATCCCAAATCTGTCGATTTGATAGACAAATTGTCGAATGAAAAGGTAAAGCGGAAGATTGTAAAGTGAAATTGATCGAGGAAATGCTGTTACAGAACGGCCGGTTGGAACGATTCGTACCAGGGTAATCCAGGAGCGAAGTTGTTAGGCTTTCATCACAGCCAACAGAGTAGTTATGGTTCCCGCCACTACCACGCGTTGAGCAGTCACTGCTGTGAACTGAGCTATGAGGCCGCAGGGTTCTGTGTGTTTCTCGACTTGCCAAGTAGCTCGATGATGGTACGTTTAAATGTCTGCCGGTTGATTGGGGGATCGACCCTTTGGAGCCCAAAGCCTTCCTTCACTGCCACACAGACACAGTGCACAGGTTGAAAACGCGGAATCTATTCACGTGTTACTTTGTTATGTGTCCAGTGCAGAATACAGCCGGAGAATCAAACCTGAAGGCTTGGATTGTATAAAAGCCTTAAATTCAAAGTACTCTTCTTAAACTTCTGAATTATCCAACCGAAATGCCTCAGTTTGACACGAGAATCTCGAAAAATCGTTTACGATACTGTGTAAATTTTATCCTTATTTCGGAGCGACTCAACGGATGTTCTGATTGCTTATTTTAAATCGTTGCATAAATTTTCAACGAAAACTCGTTGAACATTCTCGTTATTCGAGACGGAGATCCAAGAGATGGTGGTCACGTCAGATTTAAAAGCTGTCTCGTGGGTCCGAAGGGAAGGAGGAGGGATAATGGTAACCCGAAATCGATTAAACGTGTTTGCCGATTGCTACAAAAGTTAACAAACACTTCTCTCTTCTCGGTCGAAGGGTCGAAACGAGCAGCCACGTTGCACTGTGCAAAATCGATGCGCATCCTGGCGCATTGGTAGGGAAGCGGTGCGCGACAAACTGGATAAAAAAGTTGATTACAGCATCGCTCGGCACCCCGTCGACGTCGTCTCCATCCACCTCCGCGCTCTCCTCTCCTCACACGCGGTTGTGAAGCCCGAACGGATGCCAGCGGTAATCCGAATTACGTCGGAGGAATTTGACGGCGAACGAGTGGTTCGCCCGAGGGCTTTCGAAGCTGAGGCAGCCAAGCAGAGTCGCTCGAGTCGATCTCGTCTCGTATCTGTACGTATTTATCTCTCTCTATCCATCTTCCGTACTGTCAGCCTGGTTTACCTCGCTCTCTCTCTCTGCTTTCTCTCTGCAGCCTTCGCTTTGCTCCTTCTCCTCAGTGCCGTTCTCTGTCTTCGTGTTCTTGACACCTCGGGGCTACTCCCTCGTTCGCTGTCTCTTGCATCTTGCGGTCGTGTCCTAACGCAGTTGAGGCTGTAGCGCACTGAGAACACAAGGAAGCAGTGACGCGACTGGAGCGAAGTACGAAGACGAGGGAAAGAGACGGATTTAGTCTCGAAAATTATGTGCAGATATACGATGATGTAAGTATCTACCGCCGTATACCAACTTATATGCTGCGTACGTGTGTATATAAACAACGCACGGTGACTAAGTAAGAGAAGAGAGTGAAAGACAAACGCGAAAGAAGAGACTCTTCGTGTCTTTTCGCCGCACACTCTCTCTTGTCTCGTTTAGCACCTCGGCTTCGAGCATCAGCTTAGCACCTTATTTGAAAGACTCCTTTACGATCCTCATTCGCACTTCTTTACCGTGCAGCCGCTACGGTAGTATCCCAGCATCCGTCGACAAAGTGTTCCAGGACCGGTAATCCCGAGACCCTTACCACATGTAAGCCCACGAGCGTGAGAGGCTTCGCGTTTTCTTTTTTTTTTTATTTAACGTACACGTTTTTTCATTTTTTTTTTTAATAAGCACTCGTGACACGCTTTCTCTTCTCTGCCTTGAGTTTCCTCTTCTTATCTCGTATTCCCCTCCCTTCATCTTATCATATTGTTTTTTTTTACAGCATCCCTCCGTCGTTTTGGCGGCAGAAAGCCCCCGCCGACGATATTTCTCTCTACTGTAGGGCGTTTGTTCTCTTTGGCGTTGAGGGTTCTCTTGTCCCGTCGCGAACGAACGGTCACGCTAAGATTCTTTCTCTCCCTTCGTTTCCCCTCTCGCATCACTGAAATCTCCCAGACCCTTTTCATTCTCTTTGCTCGCTGGAATGAGAATAACCGCCTGCCCTAGCGCGAGATAAAGGAATGACATTGCTACAAACAACAAACGCGGCAATGACTAGCAACGTTTGTGCGTGAATGAGCGTCTATGGACGCGTGACCAATCACTGTCCGAGACCACACGCGATCATCCATTGTCCATCATCGAGTGAAGCGGAACGTGCGAGAAATTCGCAAGATTTTACGATACATACGAGGTTAGAGTTGTTCTTACTATTCAAGAGATGTAGACGAAATATTTTAATTATTAATAATAATTTACTGGAATACTTAATTATATTTTTATTTTGTAAAAATGTTGTTTCCAACATTCGAAATTCTAGTTATATTATGAGACGTGGGGTTAAGTTCATTTGACACGAATCCCTTTCGGGTTGCAGGTTCCTCTATACTTCACTCAGCCGGATTTCTTGCGCATTCCGTTTGTCTCCGATTCGGTTCTCGGAGCCAAAGCTAATCGCGTCCCGGCCGGAGTCTGAATTTAACGAATAGCTATTGGGTCGTCGTTCGCACGTCGTTCTGCAGGTCATTCGGACACCATACCAAAGCTCCGTTTTTTTCCGTTCAACCTACTGATTTAGGGGAATTCCACGAAACCACCGGTGATCAAAGAAAAAGCAAATGAAAAAATTTGTCGATGCACGCTGGAGATCGAACTCGGGACCACCGCATGTGAGCCGTAATTACATCCGCCGGGTCATTGCTCGCTTCCGTCTAACATTCTAGTCATTTCGAGCTTTGGAAACTAAATACCGGGGGGCCATATGTATACTGATGGTACGGTTAGCGATATGGTTGTCTCGAGAGCTAATTTAATTGCTCTCTATAGTGTCGGTGGGAGTGGATGCTCTCACAAGGAAATCCACTTCCTCGTTACGATCTTCCTCAATGCACGATGCCGGGTACTAGAAACTGTTTCGAGCGTTAGACACTCCAATGTTCTAATTGCATAATAATCCTTGTACTCTACGGTATTGAAAGTCCAATTTCCCCCGTACGTCTAACGACGTACCCACGTCTCCGAGAAGCGGTGAAGTATATCGGTGATCAGAGTCTCGTTCTCGTTGTCTATATACGTCTCCGGATTGTATGGCCATTTATGGCGAAATTATCTCCGAACTATTAAAGGTAAGTCACTCGAAGAATCTTCAAGTTCCAGTTGTATTTTAAATGATATTTCTATTCATGAAAAAATGTTGTATCCGTATGTATAAAACATTTTTTTGAACATCTATTTTTTTTATTCATATTTTAGGATACCGTAAAATATTAAAAAATTGAAATATCTTCATGCCACTTTTTTCCATGCGCACGAAGTGTGCAATAGCGTCTGAATGAAAATAAATAAATACACACATACCCTTTACTACTTTGCACAAAACTACCGTTCCGTTTGATCTATAATTTAGAGGGTTGGATAGCCCGAGCGAGCGTTACAGTACTTAGCTCTGAGAGTTTTCAGCGTACGGTTCCTCTTTTGCACCCTGGTGCGGGTCTCTCGCCCCAGAACGAGAGTCAAAGGAGCCGATAAATAATGACCGCTCATAAATATATTGCACGAGGATTCGCGAGCTTTTCCGCAGTACTTTAGGTCATCCCAAGTAGACGGATGATCGATGCACGCTGCGTAATAACCAAGTACATCTGTTTGCTCGGTTCGACGGTATCCATATGAATAGTTTATCTTCAGCAAAACCCGTCAATAATCTATCCATCCGTAAACGCGTCCATACCTAACGTTTTTTGTGATTTATAAAAAAATTCGTCAATAAAAAATCGTACATTTTCAACGAGTTGCTTCATAGTTGTATGCGCAAAATCCGGGTTTTACTTTACAATTTTCATCGTTCATATATTAGAGACTCGCGCTAATCCCAATAATTTTATGGTGCTCGTTGCTATTTCTCCCAAAGTCACGCATCGTCGAGCTCCAGCAATTTAAGCAACATTACCGCGGCTAGCGAAACGGAGTAATTAATAAATAAAGGTATAATCACAAGAGGATCGGAGTATATTGCACGAGAGAACTATACGCGGGAGTACGATTCTAACCCGGCGGTTCATCCGCCCGTTGTAGTATATGTACCGTTACGCCATACCGATTGTGTACCCTCTGGAACTCTTACAAGCCGGGATAATATACACCCGAACAAAGTACAGTACACTAAGGTATATAGACTCTGAGTACACAATTACGGCTCCACCGGTAACTGCGGGTAGATTCAGAGAGAAATGGACGCGGGATGTTCAGCAGTGTCAGCTAATTGACATCAGTGTATCTCTAGAATCCTTGCCACATCTCGGATAACCCAAATGTCCAGTCATTGATAGCGCTACTGACTCAATATCTCGGGCTTCTCTAGAAGCTACAAACCATATCTACATAGGTCCTCTTGGCTACAGCGAAGATCCCTTTCCAGTAATATCGGCTGATCAGTATACTATACACACGGTACCTATAATCGAGGATGATATCAACAGTAATACGCCCGAGGAGGTCGTACTTCGCCAGTATACGGAGTTCTACCGATACTATCGGTGTGCTCAGCTGAGACACTATGGAGTTCAATTATCGGTGAGTGATGGAAATCTAAACTACAGCTTCTGTACAGGTTGAATGGATTGCATCGGACTGGATACATGTAGGAACATGGCCAATGGTTCATTGATTCCCATTCGATGTTTAATAAAGACCTTGTTGCCGTAAGAAGAACATGTATGTATTGTGTTGTTCTTCAGGTACTACAATGCTCACAGAAGAAAATCATCGATAAACAATCGATTTTCTGAGCGATTGTTTCGTAAGCTTGGTAAATAAATAAGCGTGGTTGGTTGCTTCATGCTCCCGGAGGAAAACGTTTCATGGTTTCGTGACTGGGTCTACGGGTCAGACCTCTGACCACCCTCGTCGGCGCGGTTCTCTCGGGACTCGGCACAGCCGCAACCCTCTCTCTATGCCTTACTTCACCACCTTCGCCATTGGTTATAGTGCCTGTGCCTTTGGTGCCCTGGTGAAACGTTCGAGTCACGCCATCGAGTCTTATAAACGCGAGTCGCAGCGTGCGCGGCACGGGGTGAAGTAATGACCGGTGCCATTACGTTAGTACCTACATATAAAAGTTGCCACCACGCGCGAATTACATCGCTTCGAAACCCTGCCTTTTGCCCTCGCGGCATCGTGCTTTTCTATATGGACATATAGGAAACCTCGGGGTTCCACGATCGCGAGAGTCACTTGGCACGGGATTTACCTCGCGATCCCGAACCTTTAACTCCGTTTCGTATTAACTCGAGACTATACGGTGCGCGCAGCCTTCGAGCTCCCAGCATAGACGCGGTTCTTCTATTTTGCGAAAGTCTCCTCCACCCTTCATACCCACCTCACCTACGCGATTTTGCCACCTACCACCCCGTACCCTAATCACACTTCGATCGAATCTCGCGGTTATTCTGATTTAGCCGTTAGCCTCCCCTCTCCCCTTCACTGGGCACTTTACGGACCTGGTTGTGCAGTGTATACTTATGTTACCAACGCTATATAACGTGTATCACAGTTACCAACTAATATCTATAGCCTTTACCCCTAATCTTCTACTTTATCACGTGCAAATTTACCAGTTACAAATTACTCACTCGCTAATCGCGGTCATAGGTTAATTCAGCTGTGCAAGAGGGAGAACGAAAATGTGAAGTAATGTTAAAGTTTACCATCATCGTATTGTAAGCCTCTGGAATCCATTTTTTTTTTTATTTCTATTTTTATTCATTCGAATATTATGGAAATATTTTGGATCCTTTAATATTATTATTTTCGTTTTCGTGCGCTCGTCAATGTGAAATTTTCGTTAATTAATTAATTTGCACCGTAGTCAAAGATGAAACGAGTAAGTTGAACGATGAATTGATGTTTGCGGGAGTGATATTATATTTCTCAAAGACATTGACGAAGACTGAACGAACCCGAGCGGGTTCAACGTCATATCACGGAAATTTTTCATGTCTCTCTTGCGTCATTATCTCGATTTTCTCCTCGGTAGACGGATATTTATCGTTTCAAGTAGCGCCACCGAAGAGCACAGCAAATACACGCATACATGTTTGCTACTCCCGCTACTCCGGCCACTGCTCAAACGCCGCCGCTTCCTTTTAACGTAGCGTTATATTTTCTTGTGACATTTAAATTGCGTTTGCCATGAGGACCTTCGCTCGGTGTGTCCTTAATTGAAGTATACAAGATTGGACAGGACGATCAGATATAGTACGTCGTAACTCGCGAATGGAGAAAATAATTTGCTTGGCTCCGACGTCAATGTGTGCCGTATCGCACATCGCAAGGTAATTCTCGCTCGTTCCCCCGTGCCACTACACAAGTTCTTTGCCGTTCTTCGATCTGCGGCCCACCGTAATGTATATAGTAATACTAACACATACTATACATGTCGTATACAGCCAAAGTCGAAGGGGGCGCGTAAACTCGACATTCGAATCGCTATTCTAGATCGCGGTCGACCGGTTAATTACCTGGCTATACGATGTTCAAACGCGTAATTAATCATCTCGAATATAAGCTTGTCAACTGTGCGACAGGCGAAATTAATTTTTTTTAAACTCTTCTCCGAGACAAGCTGTTTATTATAGACTGAATAATATTTATTCGAACATTAAAAAATTTCGCGAAAATGATGCATTGACGATAATTATTTTTCGATGAACTTTGAATGTTTTACTTTCTTTCCTGACGTGTAAATCAATACTTTCCAGCAATTTTTTCGAAGTGTCGTGTTCGGTCTTCGGCAAAAATTATTGTAGCCCGGATTATTAATGAAATGGTTAAAAATTCCATTAAAAATTAATTTGATCTTTTATTACGCTCTGTTCAATAGTCGCTGTCACAGGTAGGGACAGTGTGTCACTGGGAACAGTGAACCACTTGGATTTTCTCGCAAGTTTGAGGTGCATAAATTATTCTATTTTTTGTTCTGTTTCCTCAGCTAAATTGAACTTAATCAGACGTGAAATCCAATCGATGAGAATTTTTCAATAATTAAAAAAAAAAATTAAATCGATTTGGAACCTTAAAAAAAAAAAATTCTGGGAATTTTTTCTGGGAGAGAAGAGGACGACGCACCACGATCAGTATACCTGAGATTTACGATTCCAGCCTCGCCATATGACCAGCTACCGCATCGAACACCCCGCACAAACCACACACGTGTAAATATTGAAAGCTTCGTTGTTGGAGAACGTGGTTTTGAAATTGATTAGCTCCCGTTAATTATAACGTTTCTGTACCCCACTATAGTCCAATCAATGTGGTATTTCTTTGTAAAGATATCGAATGCAAGAATCAAACGGGTAAAATACACGGAGAAACTGAGAGTCTTCTCCGTTTGACCCTACGTGTGCGGTTCATTACAAATGCCTATCAATCGTGCGCGTTTCTCCGATGTCTCTCGTTGTCACTTTCGATGACGTCCAACATTTTTTTTTGCTCGTCGTTTTTTTTTACTCTCGAACATGAGTTTGCGTACCAATTAATTATCGAAATGAAAGCATAGGCAAATAAAGACAGAGAGGAAAAAAAAAAGATCCGCGCAGACAATAACGGGACTGACTATATACATTATCTTTGAACGAGTCCGGCCGTCGTCTATCACCGTAGTTGAAATGAGGTCGTCTCGCCGCTTGTGTATATAAATAGATGTGTCAATATTAAACCGCTCTCGCTAATTACTATCGGTTGACCCCATGCGGCGGTGACGCCGAACCTTCATAAATTATTTCCATTGAAAACAAAAATATATATACATTATTCTTCGATTTCGACGTCGCCTCGATAAAGTATACAAAAAATTTCTTTGAAACGAATTAAAAAGATATTTTCACGCAGACACGTATTTATAAGAGATAAAATAATAAAAAAAATTGACCACCTATGGGTATTGATTAATTTAATATCGTGGCTTTGGACATAAAGACTATTCAATGGTTTTCGTATCGATTCCGTGTATATGCGATATATCAACATCTACGGAATAGTGTGGTACACCGTATAGAGTCTATATAATTGAAGCCGCAAAAGAGATCTTTGATCCCGAACACATCGAGCCCCGAATCAAGGAAGCCGCTCGTTAGGGCGTCTCGCATAGCCGATTACTATACCTTCCTATACATATTCAACCATAGTATATGGTTATCCGCATCGTCTATACGACGACCCAGGATGAGAATCCAATTAATTGATCGCCCACGAAAGTCATGTAGGTGCCGCTGGTATAAGGGCTATGAAAGCTATAGAGTGAAAGCGCCGAGCGTGCATTCAAGGTAGAGGCGCGGGTGACAGGTGGAACGAGGGATGTTAATCTTTACTTCAGTAACATATAGATAGACTACAAGAGGGTTGTTAAGGACGACATGGTATCCTAACATAATGCTATGTTTGATGTCATATTAATATGTTCAATATACAAGCGCATACATAGGTATATAATGTACCATCAACGCAAATTCTATAAGTTTTTTTTTTTTTACGAGATCCCATATGATTCACGTAAAATCGGAAGTTTTCCGCATACTTTCTCTTAAAATTTTAGCGAAATTTAATAAATAGTCTTTTTTTTTTAATAACTATAGATATTTTGTCGTTAGCGTCGAAACTGAATCATGCAGGAAGCCCCAGAGGCTCCTACAGCTCATAC
The DNA here is from genome assembly GCA_963971235.1 of Cryptus armator. Classification (NCBI taxonomy): domain Eukaryota; kingdom Metazoa; phylum Arthropoda; class Insecta; order Hymenoptera; family Ichneumonidae; genus Cryptus; species Cryptus armator. Next base: position 9,007,683 of record OZ020240.1, read on the forward strand.
ACAGTTCATATCTGCTAGACAGACGCATACACGAGAGTTTTGGTATAGAGACGAAGCCGCCACTTTGAAACTAAGCCTCGATATCGGCGTGTGGGTTAGTTGGTTTAGCGATAGGTCGTGTCGGTTACCCTCGACAGGATGAGTAGCTGAAGCGAGCGGGGTACGTTGCGCTTCGCGATGGAACACCCGAAGAGCTTCACCGCGCGTTGCCTCCGCTCTGGTACAGCTTCAATCCCAGTTACTGTATCCACGGTTACCACAGTTGCTGCTCTTGCATGTTACCTATATTCACCTATGCGGCGCAAGTTAGAGTTCACCTAACCCCCGTATACTACTCGCGTATCAGCAGCCAGGAGTCAGCCGCGTGCAACGTAACTCCGTGCAGCGTATAGAGAAGTCAAACCGGCGAATATGAACGACAATTATTATTTTTTTCTTGCACGCCGTTACTATATTACATCGCAATGTCGTATTCAACACTTTTACCCTACATGTCGCGTGATTCAGAGCAGAATGGCGTATCTTATGTGCTTCTACACAAAAAATATGCCTTTCTAATTTTAATCATGCGATATCGTATCTTACACATGCCAAGAAAACCTTCGATCGTCCCTCTGTTACGAACAATTTGCCGGAACTTGGACTCGTTAGTCAAAATGACCCGAAATCCTCTCGTAATGTTCGCTTGAAAAACGAATATGCACACGTGGAATAACATCTCAACACGAGAATTATGTTCCATAAATACGTGTGTGAGAAACGAGCGATGTATCCTGTTTCATCGATCTACCCAAAGTGTCGAGAATAGACAAAACACTGTTCTCCCCCCCGACGATGTTTCTGTATCTTCTCGACAAAATAAAACTTGACATCAGATTGTGATGACTTCAAGAACAGTTGAACAAAAAAAAAAGAAAAATATCATATTCCTTTCACATTTTGTTCGTAATTTCTTATAGAGAAAACCGCGAGTGAAGCAGCGCCGATTAAAACGAGCACTTAGGATCAGTTTCCAGTTGATAAACGTGACGGATAACTTCTCCGAAAGACGTGGGGATACATACAGCAATATATTATATGCATATTGGGGGCAGGAGGAGGTGGGGGTGGTGGTACTGTATGTATATGACGAGGGAAGTCATGCAGACGTAGAGACGTGCCGCACTCGCCGGCGGCATTCACTACGACGACAACGACGACGATGTAGTTCCACTCGCGAGCTGGTTGCGGCATGCCGCGCACGATCGATGGTACGGGTACGCGAAGCAACAGACCCATTATCTGGATTAGACGTCGGGACGGCTGCAGAGTTGGAGAGAGGGAGAGAGAGAGAGATTAAGGGGACGGAGGAGAGACCTTGCGGAGAAGGCAAACTCTAAGACCTTCGCGACACGCGTCCGCGATCGCCGCATTAAGTATATAATACGTACAAATATAATACAAAGTACAGTGGATTTTGTTTAGATGTCCTTCATAGGTTTGGATTGGAATTCGTGCATTTTTACACGAAAATCCATGGATAAGAAGGAATTCTTTTATTCTTTTAAAGAAACTTTACTTACTTATTTTCAATTGTAAATCCAGCTATTCATGCCGTAAGGATTAAGGATATTAGAATATTATGGCAGTATCGGCCTACCATATGGTCGTCGTTACATTATGAGAGATTAGACTGTTGTGATAAAGCTGTCGGTATAACGCGAGTTAAGACGAAGCTTCCCGCTGCCTCGAGGCTAAGTAAGTTCAGCGTATTAGCTCGGGACATTCAATCTGTCGGAGACAAAGATTTCGCCGCGGGACAATGTCGTGGATAACGATATAACGGTGTACGGCAGTTGAAAAATTGCGCAAGCGAGTTGAGGAAACCTGCTGAGAGTATGTGCATCCCGGAGAAAAGTAGATAGAAAAGAAATGGGAGGATAGGGAAAAAAAAGGAGGAAAATGCGCGACGGTGGCGCTAGGAAAGACGGGTAGAACGAGTTGGAATAGATTCCCAAACGGTCCCGTGATCGAAAATCGCCCGGGGAGTTTGCGACTTGCGAGTTTAACTCACCGTTCATTCAACTCCGAACCTCTGCACTCGTGTAATAAAGCATCGAGTTTTGCTGTTTCACGAACTTTAGCCGTGAATATGCCCGTACCTCTCGGCCAGCAACCTCGATATTCTAACCATAAATTAATAATGCCACGTTGGCTACAGGTTCACAATTATACACGTTTTAGCGATAATGTAATGTTTAAAATTTTTATTTAATTACATAGTGAGAGTGTCAAAGTTTATGGTATATTGGTTTGTAAGTAGACATCTACCTACAGTTTACGTCAGTGTCACGTTTTTTGCATTATTGGTCAAATTATGACGGTTACACAGTAATATTAAATCGGTATTTCACGTCTATTCGCGTTATGTGTCTATTATCCATTCATTATTCCTTCATCCGGCCATAAAGTCTCGTCGAATCATAGTGTAATAATAAAAGATATATCTGGATGGTCGGGAATAAAATTGAACCGGATATGATGGACGCACGATCGACTCACGTAGAGCCATTGTTTCAACGTCTCATTCACGATGTGGGAGGGTTTCGAGAAGGATGGAAATTCGTCTAAATATTTAGACGACGAGCGAAACCCTGCTTTCGAAACGATTCTCTCTCCGTTTTCTTCGGCCCTCGTATATCCTCATATTATCTCATTCGCTTCTGGTTTTCTGTGCGCAAGCGAGGAAACAGGGAGAAATCTTTGGAGCTATTTCTCGACTGCCGAGAGTCGCTTATCGTGAAAATCGGAGAGTTTACGACGGGGGAGGGTTTTGTCGGCTTTCGAATCGCGCACGAGAGGTCTCGTTGTCGGCATCCGCCTCAATGTGCGAGCAGACTGGGTACGATGCCCTACTACGTTTATTTGTTCGGTGTACGATATATAGCAGGCGTGCGTGCATCTGCCGACTTGAGGTTCACCAACCGTTCTTCATCTCTTTCTTGAACCTTCGCCGACTTTTTTTTTGTTCGAAATTATGTATTTTCCATTAAACCAACTGAGATTTATTCGTGTCCGATCGATGAAATGGCTATGTTTCGGATGTTTACGGTTTACCGTAAAAATGTTATTCTCGAGCCTTTAAACTAATTTCTACGAGATTCACTCACTTGACCGACAAAGTTGAGTCGCGTGCGTTGAAGCGTGACCTGTGACGATGTTCCGTTCATATCACCGAAAAATATCTACTTGTCCACCATCCAGTAGCTAATGACGTGTAATGATGACGCATGTAGAGGGAGAACGCGCTTAATGGATAAATCTCGACGTGCTCGTCCTTTTCGATGTTTTTTTGTTTTTTTCATTCCTTTCTCTAATCTTTCGACCGTCAGGCCCATCACACAGGAGAAACACGGTCGTCGGAGAAGGAGAAAGATCGAGCTGAGAAAACGAGTTCTACGAGGGACTGCGGGAAGATTTACACACTGCGAGAACAGCGACAGCCTGTATATATATATACACGTGTATGTGTGTGTATACTACGACCACACGACAGCTTCCAATTAGGCAACTTCCCGGAAAAAAAAAAAAAAGAGAGAGATCCGAATATGCCTGGTTGATGCCAAAGACCCCACGTCGAGATTGCCTGAGCGGACCTTTTCATCTTTGAGATATACGCGCGATGACACAAAATGCCTGTTTTTTTAATTTAAATTATCCGCCAAATGTCGTTCGTCATATTTCTGTATGAAATTATTAACCGGATTTGACATAGAATCCTATAGTTGCCGAAATCTTTCAACGCAGTGTTCAACGAGTGAAATTTAATTATGCAACAACGCCTATGGCTTGAAATCGATTTACCGAGTAATGCAAAAGCCCGATCGTACGGCCAGAGTGCTCTCGGTTGCGAGCAGAACGACGGTCCATTTCAAACGGGAATCGTTCGGAGAAGCTTTCTCGAGAGAGATGGCCATGATAAAGCGGGGGAAATAAAAATATACCCGAGACAGATGGAAAAAAAAAAGAAACTTCGCGGACCGTCGAGGAGTGTCGTGCCTGCGAATTCCAACGGGACGAAAGAAGGAAGCTTCCCAATTAAGAAAGTTCTCCGCTGGACGGATGGCGAGGGAAAATACGAGCAAAAAAAATTAAAAAAAAAAAAAAAAAGTCCTTACCGTCGGGATTAAAGTTGTCCTGCCTTACATTAACCCTGCGAGCGTTAACGCGACTCTCTACTATAGAAATGAAACTCAATGTATATTATTATCTCCTCTAATAAAATATATACATACTTTAGATAGTACGCTTCCTTCAAATAACTGAAGTATCATAATAAAAAATAAAATGAATTACCACAAAACGTTGAACTAAAAAGTTTGTTTCGACTTCGATGAAAGAAAATCGTGACTACGGAAAATTACGGTCTCCGGCACATTGCGCACCTAGTCCGTGTTTATTGGTTATACATATAGCGTTGGAATTTGAAATTCATGCGGAAGTCTTTATCGATAGAACATTACGAGGTCTGCAGGGTCGAAGGCGCGCGCGGGTGAGATGCACGAATGTCGACGCCAAGAACGCGATCAGTATGTAAGAGCGTGTTCGACCGACCGGCTGCTCTGGAGGGAAAACCCTGTTAGAAGCAGTGTGGCACACATATATATATAGTGAGAAGTCTAGCGTGGTTTTGTCGTATGGGATGTACGAGACTCGAACGTATATCGTAGGTATACGATTGCGTAATCCTTAGACCCCGTGAGTCGGAGCACTTTTTGTCGTGTCCATTGAGCGATTAGAAGGGTATTTACGACAAAGGATCTCTACATGTACGAAGCTCCCGTATGGTTTTATATACTTTCACTCAATTAGGATCGGATTACGTGTCGCATTACCGTCGTACGAATCCGTGACATATCGATTAGCCGCAATCGGCTTATTTTCTCATCCGAACGAAAATGTCATCATCATCTATCACCACAGTTGAAATACGATAATTATTTTAAGAAAGACTAATATCATGATTAATCGATTTCGTCAATGTCGTTAGATCGAGAAAATGAAGTAATTTTAACTCGATCGGACAGATTTCGTGGATCGTTTCGAGTGCTCTCTCGAGTGCATATCTAATGGTTTCCATCGCGATATAGGTATTGTATTTATAACGTTAGGCATCGGGGGCACCTTTAAATAACGAAAATGTTATTACTATATATTCTTACAAGTGCTTACACCCGCAAGAAGCTTTAAAAGTGAGAGACATTCGTATAAAACATCTGATAAACATTGTTTATTTTTCTCTACGTTCTTCGATATATCCGTTGGTCGTTCGTAACAGTATGGTAAAGATTCGATATTATTGTTTCGCTACATTAAACGGAGGCAATATTGGCATGCCAAACCGTTGGAAAATTTCAACTGGAAAAATATCCTGTAACATCAAATCCAGGGACTTCTTTCCTCTACATTTTGCGAAACGGGCTTTCGGCAGTGACGAAATGCCTCGCATCACTTTACATTTCATACAGCTCTTCGATCTTCTAGTCCCGCGTTGAAACGAGCGTGACGCCACCGCTTTTTATCTCTCCCGTAAATAAATACGGTGAAAAGTAGTTGTAGCCCTGAGAATAGCGACGAAGAAGCGAGATAAAAAAAAAAAAATTCGCGTTGCACCGAACGAAATTAAATCGGAAATTCCAAAGGCGTGGGCGACGCGGAGTTTCAGAGGGAAAAATATGAAATTGGTAGGTGCTCTTGGGGCGCGTCATTTTTCTTACACTCGTATACACACTTTCTCTCACACACACACATTCACGCGCGCGTGTACACATACATGACAACACTCTTTTTCGCGCCTCGCCTTCTCTCGCTTTTCTTCGGTGAGCTTTTTTTTTCCTTGCCAGCAATAGCAGCGGCAACAGCAGCAGCGGCAGCGAACCTTTGCGCCCATCCAGCCAGCCAACCGTTCTTTCGTCTCGGAACTCTACAGAAACGTATACAATGGTACTATGTACGCATACATACCTGTACATGGTGTGTCGTATGTAGTATGCGCCAGTCGGCGATGTGGCAGAAAAAGAGACGGCAGAGGCTCTATCCGGGCGATTTAACTTCGTTGACAGAAAATATTGAAATGATATCTTTTCCTTCGGATGGAATATATGCATATCACCGTGCGAGGAGAGCTCGTGAATTCCATAGCATTTCAACCCGAGCCCGCGGCATCGTGTTTTTCTTGTCCTATGCTATACGTACGCACGCAACGACGACGACGAAGATGACGACGACGATAACGGTAGTGGAGCCTTTACCCGACCAGTTGTCAAACGGCTCGACTTAGAGGGTGCCGCGACACCAAGAGAGAGTTTGCCTCTGGCAAAACGGTACGAATTCGCTACCCTGAGAAGGACCAACAAAAAAAAAAAAAAGAATCGAGGGTTGCGCAAGTGTTGGCCGTACGTTTTCGGCTCGAAGGGATGGAATTGTGACTCGTTGGTGAAATAGGCGTGCCGCGGGACAGACAAAAATACAACAATATGTATACACGAAGGCGCGTAGAACGAGGACACAGACAGCGAAGAAGTCGGAAAAGACGAGTTTTACGTGCTGAGTTGACTTTGACGTCGTCTACAAGAACTCATCTCTGTCTCGCTGGGACCAGAATGAAACGTGGTGGTTGTTGGCTTATCTACACTAAAACTTTGGCAATTTGCAGAGAGAGGGCGAATGAGACTGAGTTCTGAGACAACTTCACAAATTTTGTTCTACACTACGTGTTCTCGTGATTATACTTGTCATTCCAAATTGTTACGTAACTACACAATGATATCGATAAAGGAGATTGCGCATATGTTACGTGTAGTAGAACCAATTTAGATAAAGAACAATAACGATAATAAAGCAACTCGCTGTCGTGTTCGTAAATTAGAGTGCGGTGCTGATTTGGGTTTCGAGCAAATGCACCAATCATCGAAGTAGTAGAGAATATATGAATCGTGAATAATCTTGAGGGAGAAATACTGATGGTACATAGAAGTCTTATAAACGCAGATAGATATCTCGTCGTTTGTATCAAGAGAATTACGTTAATAGTGTAGTTTACGTATATATAGGGGTAACTGTAGAGGCCGTCAAATCTGGCTAAGTACGGAGCGTTGCCGCGTTCCACGCAGCTTAGGATGTATATACGTAGACGCGGCTTATATGATCTTTCCTCGTGCACCGGTGTCGTATACCGAGCGTTATAGAATACCGTAGAGCAACTCCGGTACTCTATACTACTATGAGAGTCGACCGAGCGATTCTACTGGATACATAGATTGCTATGTAGGATACACACAGGAGCGTCTCTTGGTCTACCCAAGAGAGAGCGTATCCTCTAACTGCAGTTGGATAGATGCAACGAGAACGTGGATGCTACCGTACAACACGCGTTCGCATGCGAGCTCTAAACATTTACGACTGTTATTCCATAGCTCTACCCTCTATCCAACCCACCGGAGTTTCAGCTATCCGAAGCTTTTGCAAATATATAACAGGAGGACTCTACCCGCCCGCACCACCGTCTATGCTGTTGTAGCTACGAGAGGTTGCGAGCAGCGGACCGGAAGTCAAACTAGATGATATACATATATACTCTCAAACCACCTCTTTCGGGCGTCTCTCGCATATTCCAAATTGAAAGAACAAATTCGGCGGAAATATGAACGGAACATTTTTCTGCGATATACTTCAATTTTTTATGTGTCGTTTTCACTCTTTGGAAATTTTTTTTTTTTACGATCATTTGGGTTTTTGCAGTAACCTCATAATCGCTTGTGCGTCGGTCGTGTCGCTATGTTTTATTTCTCGAATGTCGAATGTCGGAACGGAACAATGTTGCATCGTAAAATTTCCCGTTGGGACAATGGAGAAAAAGAGATAGAATGGCTTTTGTTTGTGCCGATAAATCGAGTAGACGCGGTGTTATCATCGTCAAAAATTCACGGACTGCAACGCACATTGGCGGTGGGTAAATTTTGATTATATTCTCTTTTTTGTTTAGCCTTATCGAAAAATGGTGGCCAATGATATTCGATACAATGTTTTCACGATAATTACCGGGGAACATGGCTCGGCATCGATACCCATTGTTTCGAAGAACAAGCGATAGGTAATTGGGTCTTCGGCAGAATTTTGGTTTCATCAGAACGCGAAAAAGCAGACAGATAAATGCATTTATATAATTTTTGCTAAACACACGATTTACCGGAATAAAAGTGAGAGAAATTGTGTTGAAATATAACGACTGGTGTGATACGAAATTCAAAATACCTTTATACAACGCTCGGCAAATATCGTCGTAACGATGTTTCTTGGGACTTCATACTCGGTTACGCGTCCTTTGGCAATTGTGCCGGAACTGCGCCATACTTCCGTTTATTACATATTTGCATTTTTATCCAATTTCGTGAAACATCTAATCGAAACTCTCTGACGCTTTTGCGGCTCCCTTAATTTACCATTCATTGGCTTTATACTCGAGAGCTCTGGCTGTGTACTTTTAATCGAAATAATGAAAGGCAAATGAATACGCTGGTTGGATTAAAATTACGGTGCCCATTGAGATTCCATAATATAACCCAACTGTTTTAGTAACAAAGATGCAATCCGTGAAAGTGTTTGCACGGGCTGAACGGCGCCTTCACGACGCTCTTACCGCAGGAGGACGAATGAAAGAGACTGTTAGGCATTTATGACTATTCGCGTGGAAAGCTAAAGACTGATGGCTGCATACGGTTCACATAAGAGTCGTGAGTAAAAGTTAGCGGTCGCGTTTGAGTCAAATACAGTCGGTGAGGGGATCATTAAAAGCGTCTTTAGCAACGAGGTGTTATCTGCGTCTGGTTCGCTATTCATATGCTTGCTGCGGCCTGATGTTCATACGCGTCATCATTCGTCCACTTGTCTAAAATACGACATGAAAAAGCAGTTGAGCTGTTTGCTTATCGCAGTGGAGCACAGCAAACAAAAAAAACTAATGCGTGCGCAGCATTCACGACAGATGTGTACGAGTAAACATCGTTGGACAAGTCACAAATGTTGAAACAACGGATACTTAGAAAGAATCGACGAAAAATCGAATTCACGCATTTATTTTATTGTTGATCCGAGTAACACATGTAAATTTCCATGTCTTTAATTGCTACACATAGATCTGAGAGACCCAATGTTTCTTACCGTTGCGTATTTAAAAAAAAATGTTTAGTTTAATTGTGGTAAATTCGAAATCTCGGGATGTTCGGAAGATGTCTGTTTCGGCGCAATACAGATATCGTCAAAATTATAGAAGTTATTCATTTTTTAATGAGGCATAGAACTATTTTTTTTTAATTCAACATTTTTTCGACACAGTCCGGGTCTAGCAAACCCATTCTAGAGTTCAATTAGAATTTTTGGAAGACACGATAGAATGGGTTACATTATATTATATGTGAATCTCCATCCCAGAAGAGCGGATTTTTCGAGTAAAGCAGTTCAAGTTTATTTTGTTAGTAATTTGGATGAACGAGGGGCACAGAAAAACCGTAAGAATAAAGAGCGGGGAAAATAAGAGTGCACAAGGATGGCAGAATGACGACGAGATCTCTCGTCCACAAAGCCACACACAGCATATATATATATATACATATATATAAAAGGTCGTGGAACCTTACGCTAAGAGTACAACATAGAAAGATTCTGGACCGTGGAAGAAACGCACGCGGCGCCCCGTAAGAGTAATATTATCGTTTAGAGGAAAAGATAACACGGTAGTCGCATATGTTAGACGGCTCGGTGGTGAAGCACGAGTCCTGTGCGCCGCGTGTGCTACCCGCATTCACTGGGATGCTGTGGGATTCTCGGTAGGATCGCAGAAGCGGCAGCAAAAGCAGAAGGCAGTTCACAGCAGCGGGGGAGTTGTTTAGAACAGCGAGTCGTAGCACACGAGAACGATGGGTCGAGAAACAAAAGAGAATACACACGTTGGCAATAGCCGCAATGGAAGGTCTGACTGCTTTTTAGTATCCATTAAATTCACCGTATATCACTTTTTTTTTTCTCGACTTTTCTTTTTTCACAGTGCACCAGAGTGTATCTTGCTGCGTGGTATTTATGCCCTTTTTTCCCTATGTTTTCCGGTCGGCAATTCAGAGAAATTTAATTTTATTCATCATTCAACCCGATAGACATAGAGTTTCCAAGAACAGGAGTTTCATCATATATGGAATAATTTCAAAGCACAAACTATTTTCGGGAAGCCATATATATATACATACATTCATTATCAACTTATTAAGTAAACGTTGCGAAGCGGGTAATGTAGAACTTCTGTGCTGCGAAAAACATGATTCCGCTGTTGTACAGAGATCGACACACATGCATTATTGCAACGGTAATATCCGATATCTCGATAGCGAAACTTTTCGCGACCAACTCATCGAATTGGATTGTTGATGAAACAGCGTTTTGTGTTACAGTAATTAGCGAACTAGAGAGAGATAGAAACCTAAAAATGTTCGACTATCAAGTAACATGAAGCAAAATGAGTGATTGAAGGCTGATTAATTTTGACGAGTCGTGCTTGTTAAATGTTCATAATCTATTCAAAAAGGGGGAATGGTGTCGATTTTCATTTCAATGAAGCTTTATATATGAGGATACAAATTATGGATATTGATAATACGTGGAAAGATACCGTCGGGATAACCGCGAACTGTTCCCATCCACTCATAAACAATAGTCGCAGAGATTCGAACTGAAATTTCGAGCTGAAGTTGTTACGCAACACAATATATCTCATAGATAAAGAGCTTTATTGATAATTTATAGAATCTGATAAATTAAAAACCATTTGTTACATCTACGGGTTTATATATATATATATATGTACCTGTGCACTGCGATAATGCAATCCAAATTTGTTATAACTCCATTTCACTTTATTGCAATTTCATTTTTCCTCCAGCGGTTGGCCCGTTCCACGGTAGTCGGCAAATAAACGCTTGACTAGCCACGTCTATCGCGTTATCCGACAGTCTCGGGAAGGGTGAGGGTAGTATGAGGCGGAAGAAGTGAGAGTCTCGGTGAAATTCCTGCACCTCTCGGAGGAAGTAAATAGTACTCTTCTCGTTGCCCATCTCACTCTTACACCCCCTTCGTCTCCTTACTTTCTTTATCCTTCGCCAGTAATAGCATGACCGCAGTCTCTCGGTGCGCTTCAAGAACTTTCTCCCCGTGCTTCTTCCTGTGCTTCTCTTATCGACCTTCTCTCGGACTGCACTCTTTCCTCTCTACTCGCGCTTCCTTTCGTTTTTTTTTTTGCTACTTCATCTCTTGCCCGGTCCCGTTTCACCGTATCAACTCCTCGACAGCTTATCGAAGACTAACAGTATCATGGGTACGCTCGTGGCTGACCGACCGGTCACGCTTGACGAAGAGTCTTGAGATATCGGCACCTCGACTCACGTACTTTTAATCCTCGATGGAATCGCACAATCCATTTTCGTTATTATTATACCTGCGCATTTTCTCATCATCCCGAATTCGCGCGATAAAGGAACAAAGCGTTTTTTTGTTATGTTCAGCAAGAATCGACGGACGACGAATGTAATTCGCTCCATACGATCTCTGATAAATTTTTGGAATTAAAACGTCCTTTTTGGGACGTCTACTTGGAATGAATTTTTAACGCCGCTTAAATCAAGATACCTCGTGTGTGGATACGTCGGATTGTCGAGGGAACTACGGGAAAGTAAACTTCGTCAGTGGTGCAACGAGCCGAGGTGAACTCTCGCTCCCGTATATAGAGCGGATAAACACGCTCGTAACGTAGTCTGGTTGTTGGGGACGAATCCGACGAGTTTCGTTGGCGAGCACTCGAGATCCCAAAGTGGCTCGATTCGAGTCTAACTCAGCGGTAGGATTCGGTTACTCCCGAACTCTCTCTCGTTCGCATCCCTCTCTAGCCGTTTCGTGTTGATCCAAACCTTTCCTGCTCAACTACCCTACGTTCTGCGTGTTTTTTTTCTTTTTTTTTTTCATCCTCTTATTCGTCTTTTCCCTCCACTTCGATCACTCAACGTACTATCCCAGCAGACAACCGTTGACGCGGGTGAATAGAAAGATACGCTTTCGACGTTAGATGACGTATATCTTTAGCAATCCTCGTTGGATCTCTGGAAATCCACTTTTTTTCCCTCCCAATGACACACACACTGCGTCGAAAAGTAACGCCGACAGTATACGAGATTTAGCGTACGATAAATATTTACGGTTGAACTACGATGCACTGTGATACATTAGAATTGTTTCAACGATAGGTACGTAGAGAATGTACCCTCTTTGACGCGAGAGTTTCTCGTTTATTCATCAGGGAAAATTGCGTATACTGTACACCACTGGAGTCTTCTCTTGACTATGATGAAAGGACTTTCTGTGCATTGAGACTCTGACTCCGGTTTATTTGGTGACAGTTCTCGAAGTTTAGTAGTGTGTTACAACAGATAGATGCAATAACACAATAAAATTGGAGAATGAAGTGTGACTTCACGAATACCGCAGGCGTTGCTTTGTAGGGAGCCGAAACTTCGAAGCAAATGGGCGTCTTGAACAGCGAATATTTGAATAGTTTTTGAGTTAAAAAAACCCTCAACAGTCTTAAAATATGTATTTCTCGGAAAAAAAAACCTTGCGGCCATCCCGGCAGGATTCGACCTCTATTTCTAGGCAGGAAATAGTGAATATCGGCCACCCAAGTTGAAGTTGCAATGGTTGTACTATATAAAATTTCGGTCTTTGGCACCAAAGTTATTTACGCAGCCCGCGGCATTTTGCGTAATAAAAGCTACCGGTATAGTGTGGTCTGGAGATCTGGGCGTCGTGCAGGCTTTCTCTCTTTCGGGAGAGAGAACGAGAGAGAGAGGCGGAAACGACGGTATACGGTGCCGGCGTTCGTGTTCAACTTCGCCCTTCGGCCAAATGAGTTGTAAACCGCTGACGTGAACGAGAGAAAGAGCGAGAGGAAACGTTCGAGTGAGTGCCGAGCCGTAAAGAAAGAATCGGTGGACCGTCGCCGGCGTGATGCGTCGTCACGACGCTCAATACCTCGCGACCGTCAAGTTTTACGATACCGAGATTTAAATCGGAAGGAGGCGCACTCTCGTTCCCTTCAACGATCCGACCTACAGTTCCCATATATGGAATCGGTCACGGAACTCCTACGAGATCGGTATTTCACACATATACATGTATTTTCTACTATATTACTGGTATACGATCCCTCCCAGGGGAGAGATGCAACGGGACCGTCGCCGCCTCTAAAAATTTAACGATCCGAGAAAGAATCGCCGCAAAGACACGATCAACATAGAATAAAACGATTCCACGAGACTATAAGCTCCTTCGACGATGTTAAACAGAAAAATCACTTGTACTACAAACTTCTCGAATATTCGTTCATTGGAAGATCCATCATGATATTCATAAATGTCTCGTATCTTGAAGCCACTCCATAAACAAGATGAAGATGGATTGCGTGTGAAATAAAAAAAAAATACGAATCGGGTCGTAAAAAAAAAAAAAACAACGTCACCATCTTTTGTTTTAAAAAGGGGAATCGAAGTGGAAAATGAATCGTTGGATATAACGAGTCTCGGGTTGATGGGCTTTGGCGAAGAAACTCAGGAACAACTTCGATGTCGTTGAAAAAAAGTTTTTTTTTTTTTTTTACGACATTCGTAGGTGAGCGAAGCATATTTTTCATAGCGCGAGTGCGAGGGAGTGGACGATGGTAAAAACTGAAACGAGATGGCGTATATCGAAATTTATGTCAGCCCGGGAGGGTTTTGCCGATGTTCTATATATCCGCGCGACGCGCGGGAGTTTGCGACGAAGGTGGTAGCGGGTGGGGGGGCAGGGGGAGAGGGAGTGAAAAAAGAAAGTTGAACGATAAAATTCGGTCCTGCGAGCAATCTCGTTTCTCCGTTGGCGTGCGGACGACACGATTTTCACAAGACTCTTTTTCTTACGGTTATATTTCACGGAAAACCAAATTATCTATTCGTCCGAGTTCGATCCGGCGAGGGGGAGAAAGGAGAGGGATTGCTGCCACTCGGAAACGATTGAACGGGAGAGATTCAGCGAGGGCATACGAAAACGGGAAGATATAAGTACTATACGTCGTGGTTCTTGCCGATTTCTGTGGCGTCATCCCTCGGCAGGGATTGGGATCGCGGGCGACCTCTCGCTCGCGTCTACAATCGCGATTGCAATTTCGTGATTCTCTCCTGGCAACCCACCCCCCTCCCGTTCATCGCTCGGAACGGTCTCACTTTTTTTTTGTTTCACTTATTGAATTATTATGCAAAGCAGCAATTAACCTCGCTATTCGGCAACGGCCCGCGGGGACTTTCATATGCGGAATATTGATGATTAATATATTTAAACCGTCATGCTGACGCGCGCGTACTTGTACACTGGCGAAGCTTCCACACGAGATGACATTATAACAACAGCTAAAAACGAATTGGACGGTTAATTCCGTCCTTACCGTTGCGCATGTGGAGTTTTACTACACAAGTTATTTACTCTATATACACACAATGCCCTATACACAACGTGGCATTACCGTGAATTACGAATTCTTCCTTTTTCTTTTGCCACGTCCTTTCTTCGGTTATCCACGACCCCCTCGTCACATCGCACGAAATCTTTTCAAATTATTTTTAAATACACATCGCAGCGTGGCTACCGTTGAACGCGGTGACATATGTCTTATTCAATGATTAAATGCGCCTAAATCCAGTGAACGGAACTCTATATGCTCGAGGTGGTTGAATACAACAAGAGCGCATATATACTGAAAAGCATCGCTCTCAAATATACCATACGTTCCTCGGTGTATTCTTGACTCTCAAAGCAGCACACGTGTACCCCACCCTAACAGCTATGTATATGCTATTATCCGCTCTCTTTGTGTGTTCGCTACCCACCGTGCTGTTTAAAAACTACACACAAACACATACATGCATACAGTAAAGCCACAAGAATATTGTCGGTAAATATCGAATAGCTTCAAACGCATTCTCTCTCTGTGATGATGCTGTTGTTGCTTCAACGTTAGGGGTGTTCGAGCGTCAAAGCGTACGGTAGAGACTTGTGGTTGACTGCGAGTCAGTAAGGGGATAGTTTAAGGACCGCAAATGAGAACTCCTGCACTGTAACGATACGCATCTCTTTTCAAGCTGCGCGCTGATCAACCGCCGCAATTATATTTACAGAAATAATCTGTTCAATCGAAAGAAATTTATTTGCGTTCATTAGAATCGATAGAGTTACTAGAAACACCCCTTGTGGAGTTCGGATTCGCGGAAAGGGCGTTTGAGGGCTTTTGCCATCCCCTTTGCCGAGTCTTTAGTATGTAGTAAGCTACGGGCATCCGTAATTTCGTCAACGGGGTTACACGGAGTTTACATGTGTCTCATCATATTCGACTGTAACCGCAACAGGAAATAACCGTGTGTAGCCAATAGTAGCATGGCGCAGTCATCCCCGACTGCGGGTATTTAGGTTTATCCATGTATCGCGCATTGCTCTTGGCTTATGACCGTGAGCCGATCGTTTTGAATTTAGCGTAGCTCTCCGCGCCGGTAGAGGCTTCAGGCCCTCCAACTCGAGCTCGATTCTCGCTCTCCGTACACGCAAATTCAAATGCCTATAGTCCAGTTCGTGCGCTTCAATGATTACCGAGTCCCGACGCACCAGCGGCGGCGGCGGCGGCAGCAGCCTCCGTTCGCGAGGTGCATTATGCCGCGCATAATGACGAACTCGCATGAATGCATGGCATTTGGTACGTTAGCGCTCTCTCGCCTGATTCTCTCAACCTATCTCTCTCTCCCCCTTTTGCGCCCTCTCTCGCGCGTATTTGGTCCGCGAGAACAGCCCCTTTTCTCCATCCCTCCCATTGCCGTGGATCGCCGCTGGCTAGGCTGACGAATTGTCCCTACTGTTCATCTACCGGCATTGACGTTGCTGCAGTATGCTCTCTGGATCCTCTCCGACTCTCTCGATCCTCTCTCCATGGAGAGACTCCCCAGGCAAATTTTCGATTCGTGACTGGGTCCGAAACCCCCCCTCCTCCCCAACATCACACGCTCTTCATCATTACCTCCGATCTATTTGTACCTTGATAATGCTGTAGATTCGCTATAGGTCGCCTTATTCGTAGAATCAACGGAAGAATACAACCGAATGATGGTGATTAACGGGACGAAAATAACCTCGCGGTACGAACTAATTATCCATGAGATTGCATAATGAGGTACTAATTAGTGACGAGCCTTGGGCCTCATTGGTTTACCGAACGACCTGTCGCAGACACGAGTTCAATCCGACATTGGTTATTGGATGTGTTCAATGAAATGTTAAGTGAGCTATACACAAATTTTCAATGAAACTCTCGATGTAGCATTATCATACATTATGCACGTTCAATCTATGGATTTTATTTCATATAAACTGACTCGTGCCCTGCCACTCTTATTACTACGCATCCATTTCTTCTACAATCTTTCGCTTCCCAACGTCGTTTCGTTGAATCGAAAAGTCGAATACAGCTCAGCGTTTCACGTATTACCCGGGGACTGGCGTTTTTCCGTTCACGTTGGTGCAAGAAGATTGTACGTTTTTCCACTTTAGACGTTCGTTATTGCGCAACGATCTCATGTGACCCCGACACGATATCCTCCACAGTCTGCTGGGGTCGACGCCGGTCGAACTTAATCCTGCCATTCGTTTCCGCACGTTCGTGAACTGGTCAGTCGATAACTCTCCTCGTGTGACCCAACCCGGTATCGTTCACTTCCTCTATGGTTCACCCTCCATACCTATGACTGTGTACGTTCAATCCCACCTTCTTCTTGGTATACTCTCTCTACCAGCAGCAACGACCATCGCCGTCTTACGAACACGACACTTTAACCTCGTAAATAAAATAAGTTGATTCTGAACGATAGTAACGTTGGTTTTAGCGTTTGCGAAAGAAAAAAAAAAAAAAAAAAAAAAAAAAAAAAAACCCCATTTAAAGCGACACATTCGCGAATTTCTATCACATCATGTGCTATAAACAAGTTTTGCCATTGGAGTTATGAATGTAAACGAGTTATTTATATACTTTTTCCCATGTTATTTATAATTTGAGATAAATTTGTTCCTTCGTATGATATTGACTCGCACGACCAATTAAAACGGATCAACGACGATTTCTCAATGCCAAATGTACACTGCAGTCGGTCGTATGTGTCCATTACGTGCCGGAGACGATAATTGAACTTGGCAGATTGGACAGCACCGTCGGTAGCATCAAAGGAGTTTTGATAGTGGATACACGCAAACAGATGCTGCTAGAGAGATTTACGCTGTAGATCGTCGTTGATCGACGCCTTGCGATCTTATCGCTTCAAGTCACGACAGCTACGGGCGAGTGCCAGTCTTCAAAATGTCCAATAAGCGGTTTATTTTATTACGTATACGAGTAGAGCGGTTAACGACACGTTACGAACGGACATTGAAATTAATTGACTTCGAAACAGTTTTCGTGACCAAATCGATAAACGTCACGATTATCAATGACAAAACATTCCGACACCTTCAGTTTCTACGTTGTTGCACTACCACGCGAATGTGTGTTCGATTCGTTTTTATATTCCATGATAAAAATTTGTAAATTTTCATGTTTCATCCGCTCGTATCACCGAAGAGTTTCGGTACCATATCGATCTACGTCACGATTAATATCAAATCAATTAATTAGGATGAGGAAAATTAATGGACGCGTGTACGATCAACGGTTCGATCATCGTCCATCGGCGCGATAATTATCGATAAATATCCCACTTCTGACGCTGTACTACCGGCATATATTTATTTTTCGCCTCCTCTTTCACTATCATTCATGGTACCCGCCACTCGTCAGGCACATTAATTTAATTGCGTAATTCTAAAACGGGTTTCGTCTATCACTGAACATTTGTGTCCTCATCAACCCAAAGCGCGGATGTTACAGGAAAAGAAGGAATTTTTTGTTGCTTCGCAACCAAAGACTCGTGAATACGCGAGTTTGTCTATATGGCTCGACTACTTTGCGCCCGGAGGCGCTTAATGCGGTTTCGTCGCTAGTCGCTAGAGAAGAAGGACCGTGAATGTCAACGATCCATTATGTCCGGATATACTTTGCATAATTTCATTTCCAGCACTATCTCCCCAGCCGCGACAATATTACTTGCATACTATATAGATAAAGATTTTAATAACATACACCGTAGTCTCATGGTGGAATATTATTCATAAAATGACTATAAAGAGAATGAAAAAAATAATTGAGCGAATTTCGTCGGTGATTAATCGATCGACCTCTCGAGAACTTCGTGACTCTGTCAGTCTTCGTGATTGTATCTTTATGAGGTCAGAAGAATACTATCGAAGTTCAGGCCAAAACGAGCCGACTGGGTACTCTTTATATATTTTATCGTGGAATAATTAGTAAGACGCGGATAAAACGGAAATGGCGAGACTGCAAAAGTCTAGACGGGAGTTAAAACGAGTTTCAAAGAATGAGTTATCATTTGCTTTCGTGTACATGTAGACAGACAGCTACACATATAGGGACAACTTAATTGAAGTACATAAACGAAGAGCATAGGATAATAGGAAGTTGGCGCGAACTTCCGGTCTTTAGTCATAACTTACCAAACGGTCTCCGGACTGCATGTGTGAAGGCTTCCGCCCATTTCTTCTGCAACGGCAAAGATAAAACAAGAGAAAGGGGTAAAGTAACGTTCAAATGATAAAATGAAAGCTATACAGCTATACATATTATATACACACACACATATATATATATCTCGTAACTGTTGATGATGAGAAGATAAAGGGAAACGTCTTCATCTTATCTTGTTCATCAAACTCCCGTCGTATATATCGTCTTTCTCTTTCGCTATGTCTCGCGTAACGAGACACTTGGAATCCAAAGTGCCACGTTGTGTCGTACACAGAGTGTCGTGGGGCTCGTTAGCCTCTCCAATCGCGAAGGCTATAACGTCGCTCCTCGCTCCTGGCAAGGGGATTATTGCATGCGTCGCGCTGAAACCCTTCGCTTACTTCACGCTGTTCAATCACATCGCCTGTATACATATATCTACCGCCTCGAGTGCAAAAAAGAAAATGAAAGAAAAAAAAAAAAAAAGAAAAAACGTAGATATACAATCAGTTCTCGGCAGTTCCCGAGACTCGATAGCGTAACGGCGGATACCAAACGACGAGAGAGAGAGAGAGAGAGACAAGGATCGAGTTCTCCGATTTGCAATTCTTATTCGATCTTTTTGCGCTGCAACGTGAACAGCGTACCGGAAATATACGAGAGGTATGGCGACGGGAAGGACAATAGTTGACGTAGATAAATCTCAATCTCGTACAAATTACTCGTTCGGATGCAGTTACATCCTGAAGCTTATTTAAAATCGATAAGACAAACGACGAATTGCAAAATTTTCACTTAATACATCGTTGTATTTGATGTTCGGCAACAGAATTCTACAATAACGTATAAAACGTATCGCACCGCATAGCTTTGAAGTGCACATTGCATTACTCAATACAGATGCGCGTAATTACGGCGCAAAAGCACTAATTGGCGAATGAGCAACTCTGTTTGACCAAAGGAACTCGAAACATGTGCACATTCAATTAAATTTCATCGGCCGATCCCCTTTGGTAATCTCTCTAGTATCCCGTAACCGCAAGCTACTTCGCGAATTCTAGTTGTGTTTACGTCATCATTAGTCACTACAATACCAGTGGAAATATCAATAAATTATGAAACGTGTGGTACCAACAGAATACTACCCTTAAAAGCTCTCGAATTATCGGGATCAGAATTTCGACAATATCTCACTGACTATTGGTTCCCTCACCATAGATTCATGTCTCACGTCGCGTACCGTACCGCTAGCGGTGAAAGCTGTTCATTTACCGCTAGTATCCGCCTCTCGTTTTTCTCTTCATTTCCTCTACCTGAGTTTTCTATTTCTCTCTACATTTCTTGGTTATGTTCATCGGTAAAGAGTGAAAATAATAAGAATTTGCCCTTCGGCACACGAGCTTACGTACTCGCATTCCCATGAGCCTTGCGAATGGAGAAATCGTTGCTCACGCGCAACCACGGGACCCAACGGCAATGGAGGAAGTCTCTATATTTTAGCGAGAAAAATTGTCACGTGACGTATAGAATATCGAGAGAAGGCGGCCTCCTTTCAATGACTCTCGTTTCTTTCGCATTGCCACGCAGGTCCCATGATCCGAAGTTACATCAAAGTTCAATCGAAGTTACCTGTGTTTATCATGGCTTTCTTGATATTTTCCGCCTAACGGAGAGGCCGTCGAGGATGAAAGAAAAATTTTGATATAGGTACCGTCGCGCGCATAGCCGTTCCGTCAACCGATACCAGAAGTTCAAAACTACCCTTGCAGTTCCGCAGTATAGGTACTGCGCGAGGCAAGTACCGTATATTTCTGCGGAAACGCGCGGCGCACTTTGAGAAAAAAAAGGAAGTGAAACTGCGGATCTCCCGAAGCAAGACGTTAAAACTGCAACTTGTCGTTGTAGGAGACGCAGATAAAATAGTATACGTTGTTCACGTATGTAGCTATCTATGTATGTGTGCTTTACGTGTACTTGCGTATATATATACACAGTACACGACGATAACTCGAAGCTGTTTATTGCACGAGTGCACTCGATTGCCACACGCAAGTGGCTATATTTTTTTCATCGGCCCTCGCCGAATGGTCGTTGCGACGCGTTAGTTTTTCTCTTGACTTCATATTCTCCTGCGCTATATAGGTCCACTCACCCTTGCGTCGTACATATTTTTTATATAGAATTGCATACATAACTATACCTGGGGGTACGTTTCCTTTGTGAAACACGCGATAAGCATTTTCAAACTTTATTTTTATATTTTTTTTTTTTTTATTTCAACCTCTCGTGTATAAAAAGGTAGAATTTGTTGCGGAGAGGGTAGGTGTTTTACTCACTTCGACTACGTGAAAACTCTTTCGCGGCTTTAAAACGCGTTGTAAATCACGCCTCTTTATCGAATAGGAATATTCACTCTCGCTGTTCCGCAACTCGTTGTTATTATATCCGTCACGATGATGTTGGACATAAATTGCGACATGCAATTTGTTATTAGTACACGTGTATTGATGAAATCAACGTTAAACCGTGAATAGGGTCCATGAATTATTGAAACGTCGTGTATGTAAAGATGTTGCGCTCTAGTATTGTCAATATTCATGTTCTATCCATATCGTACGACCTTTTCATTATTTACATCGATGAAAATATTCATCGTGCACATCATTCATGCCTCGACCTAATTTTGCACACTTATCGTCAACAGTGTGCAGGGGATTCGGTTGCCGAAGCTCGGTACACCAAATCGGAAAATATTTAAATCCTCGAAATTGGGTCAATTTCGCTGGTGACTCTTGTAACGTGTGCATAACGACGTTGATCAATTGGGATTGACTTGATATATCCGAAATCGGAATATCTGTATCCGTTATCGACCTATGTTCATGCATAATTAAGTGATTTTTCGACATGAATGTGGAATATCAATTATATTCGGGGTCCGCATGATAAAATTTTTATTTACGATAATATAAATCCATCAGCGGCATATATTTTGCAATATCCGGCAGTGGTGTATCGAGTGTCCGATTAGCGTTGACATATCCACAGTGTGTTTATGCATTGTACGTGCGGGAGAAACGGGTCGTCATCGGTGCCGTCAGTTAGTTATTAAGGGCATAAGAGGGATGGAACGCGCGCCGCGCCGTTGGTACCGTAACGCGCAGCGCGAAATGCGCGCAGCGGGCGCCAACGTCTGCGTATAAATTATTAGTCGATATTTCAGGGGTGACGTCACTTCCGGCAATGTGCCGGCAGGCTTCCGCCGAATGATGGATGCTGCACCCCCCTTCTTCGTCTCTAGTACCCCCCTCGTCGCTCTCACACTGTCGTGTCCTCATCGCCAGACGTCGTTTGACTCTCGTATCGCCAGCGAGCAATAGATGCAGGTACTTTCTTATCGACTGTGCTATTTTTTCGATACTTTCGAAAGCTTGTCGAATCCAGACGATCGTATAATACGCGAAATCGGACTATTATCGAATAGGTATATCTACCTATAGATCGAAAACTATTTTTTTCAACAACAATATAAAAATATTAACGTAGAAGATTAATATATTTAGTGACATATATAGGTATTAATTGTTATATCAAAAAAGCAGATAAAAAAATTAAAATAAATTCAATACGTTTGGGGCGTTGTTATCCATAATAAAGGATTTAAGTACAAAAAGAGGAGGATGAGTTCAGGAAACGTTGTTAATCTTCAACTCGATGAATAAGGGTTGTTGACTGTGTCACGTAGTATTCAAGCGGTTGTAGTTGGTTGCATGAGTAGTAGTAAGGAATCCGTGAGATACGTTGTCAGAAGGATATTTTCTGGATGACTGTAAGTAATGAGAAAATGGCGACATAGCCGGGAGAACATGGTAGGAGAACGTATCTACTTGTCATATTCATTCTACAAGAGTTTCTCTACGTATACATTGGTTGTATACATTGCTCAGTGCAATACTCCTAGAATATTGCTAGAGCCCCAACCGCACAAGCTGACTTCCGCTATTATGTATTGTGTTCACAGTGCGTACCGCTGTTCGTGCCATATATATATACACGTAATGTTCACAACCCAATGCTTATCTTAGATGTTTGCTCATTTACAATTTTATCATGGTTACTCGAGAAATTTTCATTCGATCGATCGCGAACGATGTTGAAACTAACGAGATTGCCGCTCGTCTTGTTCGCTTCACGGTGAAACACCGCGAAGCCCAAGCTTCGGCGTTATACGTTGATAAACAAGACACCGAAGAAGCGAGCAATGCGCCAACGAGTTATTAAATATCGCTGGCTAGGGATCATATTCCAGTCTTCACAGCCAACGGTATAATGTGAGGCCAGACGGTATAAGGAGACAGAGGGCGGTTCGAACGAAGTAGCGTCTGACACCGATAGATAGTATGCACCCCCTCTTACGTTCCATTACATATAACAGTGAATATGAAAAGTAAGAGGGTCGAAACGAAAGAAGATAGAAGGGAGGGGAAGGGGGGGGGGGAGGGAAGTTGAAAAGGAGCTTTTGCGATAAGCTGATTCTCAGCAGGAGAAGGAAAGGAACGAACTGTGAATGATAGTAGCAGATGGAAACGTTAAACGAGATTCTCCGGCGGGCCGGATCTCGAGACCCCGAAAGTCTCGATTCACGGCACGGACTGCTCGGTATGCATCCATACAGAGCAGTAATGCATGTAAAGCCGATACATCCCCTTAAGGGGTCGCTACTGCTGCGACTGCTATTGCTACTGCTGCTGCTGTGGAACGAGTAAGAGAGCGGATAAAATCGAAACTGCGGAAACATAGGACCCTCCAACTTGGTCAATGCTGAACATAAACTCATCCTAACATAAAAATGGGTTAATCGAAAAAACGTGCTATTTCGCAAAATTATATTAGTTTGAATGAACTTTAACATTTTTATGTGCACAGAATTCCTGTTTTAAATGTATTTTTCATTGGATGCCTGAGGACAAGTCGTTACTAAATCAACGGATTGCGAAGCAGAGGGTTCTATATAATGAGTTCTATGAATGAGAGGGAATATAATGCTGACAACAGTAAGCCGTAGACAGGTCTAAAACCGGGTAAATTTCAAACGTTACTAGTACGGTGCAATTATCCTTTGGCACGTGATTGAAAAATCGTTAATGACAGAATGCATAAATTGCAACCACAGGTAGGTGTACAGGTAATTAATTAATTAATTGATTTTTACTATTCTTCAATCGGACACGACTGTTCCGATAATGGTATCGAAATTAATTTGCTGTGCTCGCGTGTCATGGGTGACCTTATTCGCATAGAAATCTGTAAGCTCTGTTCGTAGCATTTTATTTTTAATCCCCGAAACGGATGGAACGAGCGCAGTGTTAATTTTATTAATTCAATGTTAACAAGAAGTTAAGTAACAAATTATCCAGTTCCGGATTCTTCAATGCGTGCCGCTTTTTTTTAGTTACGATTAAACCATACAATTCGATGCAAAGCACTTCAACGAAACGAGGTGCGCGAAAATTTAATTTTCATCATTTCGACGTCGCTCACCTCGCATTATTATAGGTACGTACGGATATTTTCACTCCATTCTCTCAACTTCTCATACTTCGTTGGCCACTCGTATTCTGTTGCGCCGCGGTTCGTTGTATCGGCGCACCGGCAACCGACAATGGGCACACAATAAGGCCGATTGTACGAGCGCGCGTTCGCATTCACTTCGCAATGAAATAGGCCAAGGCTTCACCATCGTTTCGCTTTTCATACCGTCGCTGTGTTATGCTTTTCGGAGTATACCCTGCGTTCGTCGACAAAAATAGAAAAAAAATTTGCTTCGCATGTTCTCTGCTCTTTCCGTCACCATCGCGACCAGTGTCGCCCCGAGCCTCACTTTTGCTCCACTACAGAAACGAAACATATTTTCCTGTGAGTGAAAACACTTTTTCGAATAGTCGGATAGAAAAACGAAGACTAATCGACAATAATTTCCATTTCCGGCCCGATCGTCCAGGGCAAGCAATAAGTCTAATACTCCATTTCTCTAGTGGCTGTTGCTTGGAACTATACTGTTTGCAGTCATCGTTAGTTTCTCTTTTTGTTTTCTTTTGTTTTGTTTTTATATTCCCATCGACTTTGTGGATGAAACATGCCGTAGAGTCGTCGTGTTCCAGTTCGTACAGTTGAAGATCGGCTGCCGACAGTGAGAGGGCTTCCCGAGAGGGCCGGGAATGGGCTCCGGTTACCACGAGAGCCTCGTTACCTCGTCGTTTGCGTTTCCTGCTGTTGCTGCAGAGGCCGAAAACTACCGCGTTCCACTTTCAATGGTAGATAAAATACCGCCCACTGTTGAAACGGCGCTGGGATTCCACTTTACCACACCCCCGTGCGGACTTCCTCCCTTCATCGCAAAACCGAGCCCTTGCGCCAACTGCTCTATCCTCTTCCTCATCCGCACGCTCATCGCTTCCGCTTGTTGGGGGATACGTTCCGCGTTCAATAGCCCGAGAGTATGTATGGACGACTGAATCTGCGGTTGCTGCGTGTCGGACGGGCTTTTTTAAACAGTTATATCCCGTATCTCCGTGTCCCTATACCACTTCAACCATCCCTTCGCACATCGATATACTTCCTATTCTACTCTCACACGCAATCGCATCCCTTGTTTCGCCACGGTGGTTGGTTCGAGTGTAGGCAAATACGCACGTCCACTATTTTTTTTTGTATACCACTGGACAATGGATTAAAAAAAAAAAACGAAAAAAAAAAAAAAACAAAAAAATCGAGAGCCGTGGACGAGGGAAATGCGGAGAACTGGCCATTCTAGGTACCCTGTGGAGCGATGCTGGCAGCGAAATATCGGAATGTAGTTACAAATCTGCAATGCAAACCTGGACACCGGCTCTGCCAGCAAAACGTACGTGAGACTCGGAAAATATCAAACGAAAAATATATATTAAGAATTGTAAGAAGAGTGACTGTATGTGTGGGGAACGATTAACTGAAAAATATGTTACGCATCAGTTAAAGTAACTCACGAATAAAAAAAAAAGGGCATGAATGAGGTATCTTCGTACAGTTGCGATGGTATTGGTAAATGTTTCGCTCGAAACTTCGACGAAACGAAACTACATAAGTTCGCAAATAGTATAATAGACGTTACGACGTATAGACCTTCGACTTCGACATGCGAACGTGGAGTCCATATTTTCCTTGTGACTAATGGACGGTTAATGAAATTGAAAATACGTAGAGCAACGAGATATATTATGGCCAGACGAGAGTTATGCTCGTACGGGATAGTCTCCGAGTTCTCGATTCTCGTCGCTGTTGCCCTGTCTGTTCTCCGTGTAGGATGGCGAACAGACGAAAAAAAGTGAACCACGCAACATAGCCACGAAAAATAGAGAAAATGTGAGCTTTCCAGCAGACACTAAAGAAACGAGCGACGGCGCCCGCGCCGACTTAAAATTCCTTGCACGCCGTGGCATACGCCATTGTCTCGATGTTTGCAACGAATTTGCTTACGTGCCCGAATGTCCCGTTAGTGCTTTCCGCCAGTTTATATACGCGTCGGGAATAACGTTTTCCACGTTCTTCCTGTCGTGGTTGCGTGCCCGTGAACCGACCGCAACACCGCTATTACGCGAACGTGGCGGCAACGCCGATTTTCTTCATGAAAATTTAAAACCCCACCAGATCTTTCCACCGTCCCGCACGACTTTTCATCTCACTCCGCAACGACAGAGAATGAAAGAGTGTGTGCCAAAGTATCTAGGCGATGATGACGAGTACTCGCGAACAGCCGGAAGAAAAATTGTAAACCCTTCACGTCACGTACGATTCGTCGAAGCTTTCAGCAATGTTGCTGGCCTCGGAAACTATATTTTCTTGTCATACGAGTTCAAATACCACTGCCCTATTTACTTGCGATATGTACATATGTAACAGGATTGCATGTACGACAGTTGTCTTCACGACAGACAACGCCGAATACTGAATGTATTTACCGCCACCGAGTTGTTGAAGAATAACAGTTTATTCAGAAAGTGATAAAAAAAAGGTGCAAAAAAAAAAAAAAACTCACGCGATCGCTGATCATATTTAGAGTAATCTTCGCGCGGTCCTCCCGCAAGTTTAGGACTTTTGGCATTGAAACGATACAAATACGACGCAATATAATGGACGACACAAATGCGTAAAGACTTCTCCTTCCACCGTAAAAAGAGGCGAACAGTTTTGAGTCGTTTTTAATTTTTGACTCTCAACGGCCCGCTAGTTTTGTCAGTCAGAATACTCTACTAATTATCGGGTAAACTTCGAGTTATACTACTTTCCGCGAACGTTGCGCACAGAAGTTTAAATATATCTTAATATTTTGTTCTACCAAATTCTGGTTCCGAAACGTTGATTTTATTACTCGAAACTAGTTGTAAGCGATTACTTTCGTTTACAACAAGTACGTTGTGATGCCACTGCATTATGCACGAGAAAACTTACAACTATCGTACGAAATTTTGAATCGCGTAGCGAGGCGCTGGGTATAGTACAATATTGAAATCTGAAATTAAATTTTGGTTTTCAGAAGTTAAAAAAAAAAGTAATACTGCTGGGACGGTACACCCTGTTGAGAGTATACTTTTTTTTTTTCAGCAAACATTGAAATTCACGACAATCGTATCTAAATCGGGTAGTGCGGAACGTCGCGGTTGGAGAGATTGTAATCGATTACACGCAAGCCGACGGATATAGTGTATCTACTATGTTTCGGTCTCTTCGACCGACTGATTTACGAGCGGACGGTATGAAATCTATGAATCCCAGGCACGAGACAGTACCGAACGGGATGGCCAGAGAACTCAACGGTTTATAGGATGGGATGGTAGACGGAGATTAAATAATTATTCGCTATCACAAACAGCTGTTGCATTACGTACAGCGAGTTATAGAGGCAAGTGTGGATTACAACCGGACGAAGGGAGGATGTTCTGACGCACACGCGACACCGGGTACCAATATCAAGTTGTATACGATTGTTGGGCGTATGTATAAGCGTTTACAGCGAACGAATCGGGCGCACGAGAGACGAGAGAACAACGAGAGATATATAGAAATATATACAATATACACAAACGACGAAAAAAATCGTTGACGGATTTCACACGTCCGATCGCTCCTTCAATATCTCGATGATGGAGAATCCGACGAATAGGAATCGATGTGTTAATCGACTACGAAAAAAAAATATCTAAAAAACCGTCAAACCTGGTATATTCGCAGTGCGTTTTACACGCGAGCGCGTCAACGCTCTGTGGCTCGTTAACCCAGAAATCGGGAACACCACACGTCCGCTGCGAGTTTCTACATTGATCGTTACGTAAACGCGGAAAAACTTGCAAAACATAGCGACAGTACACTATGTATATATATTGTACGGTCCTTCATCTCTTTCACTCCGTGTTCTCGACTGTGCTGGACTATTATATATGTAACCTCCTCATCTCTATTTTTCCATCCCTGTCTCGTGACATCGTCTCTATTGCCCTCTACCGGTCAGCTTCCACCATTCTAGGATTCTTCCCAATTACCTGTGACACGGGACACCGGACAATGATCGCATATACTGTAAATTTGGTACAATTTCCACGAACTCGTACATGGAAGGAGGGATAGAAGTTGCATCAACGCGTGACTCCAAAGTTTACGGATTCGCGTGATAGCAAAAGACAGCCAGAGAATGAAAGAGTTGGGAGAGAATATGGGACAGGAATAATATAAGTAGTTCATCGAGTAGCGATCCAATTACACTGCGAGGTTCCCGAAGTTCAAGGAGATCAATCTGTTCAAGTGCGTCAACAAACGAACTTTTAATTGCTCGCTAGGTGAACGCTGCGTGAAATGTGAATAAACACATCAGCCCTGTAAATTTATAAGTTTGACTAACGCCGTGCATCACTTAAAATTAATGACGACGTGTAAAATCGACGGCATACCGCACTACATTTCGCTCATGTCAAACTAAGAATTCAGTTAGACAAAGTTGATAGTAATTATTAAAAGAAATAATGGATATGTTTGGAAGAGTTCTTCGATCGAAAAAAAATATATTTCGTTCGAAATATATCGAAATAATGGACAGTCTTTTCATTAAATTATTTACCAATTATTTAAACGTCCTTAAACACATTAGAAAAAAAAGTTTTTTTCGTCAATTGCCAATGCCGCGCTGATACAAGTGATATCGGAATCGCGTTTTGAGCGCAAAGAAACACATCGAATTATGTAGTCCGAAACATTACCGGGGATGTTTCGATTTCACCCGAAAAAAATTAAGATTCCGAAATATCGGTGTTTGAAAACATCGTAAATCGCTGACCAGTTTCCAAAACGGAGCGAGAACCAATTTTTTATTGCTTGATATGTTTAATCTGTATATCGTGTAGTTTTTTTTTTTTTGGCGATCGCGAATATACATTGATTTTTTGTTCCCCAATTCAGTATTTTATACGGTAAACCTCAGCGGTACCGAAGCGAATATTTATTTTTGGTGTTTATCATTCCCGCCATTACTGCTATTTAAATGTGTACAAAGCGCGCCGATGCTGCAAGAGTATAATAATAGAAGGAAAAAACCGAAAGAAAAAAATATTAAAAATGCTAAGACTTTCGTATTTTCGTATGTTAAGTTAGCGAGTTGGCAGCGAAGAATGCTGTCTCTTCCACGATTTCACTCTGTGGCCCCGTTACCACCGGTAGAAGAAGAAAACTTGGCAAACTTTCGAGGGATAAGCGGCCAACGCGATGAGTGTACCAAACGCATTAGTTCGTCGTCGGCAGAGGGCTCGGGCGGGCTGCTGCTACTCTCACACACACACTACTCTCTCTCGTGACTCTCCATACTAGCCTCACTCTGCACTGTCTACTATTGGAAGCTCCTCTCCTACTGGTGCCACTACTGCTGCTTCTGGCGCACCAAAGTTTTTCCAACATTCGCGCGAAGAAGTCCGCGCGTATTTCGAAGTAGTTTAAGCAATTATCCGGATTCCAAGGGAGATGGATGATGTTCCGTGCGTCGGAGAGGCCAAGTTTTTTTTCGTTAAAGATCGTATACTACAAAGCTTTACCCATTCCGCCGTCTGCCTCATAAGCTGTATTTTACTAATTTCGACTTTATATACAAATTTCTTTGAAAAAAAAAAAAATTATAATAATGTTCAAAGATGGTTCAGAATTATTTAATAATATACACGAAGAGTTTTGCCTGGAATGAGGACATTAAAAGCCCGACGAGTGTATTCGAATGACGTCATTCTATCAGAGACGCAAACGCTCTTGTGGTACCTGTGGGCCTCTGAGGGGGTAATCCCGCGACCCGAGTTTCCGTAGTGTTGTATATGCCACGTCGTTAATAACTCATGGGTACAGGATATATGTATAATACGAGAGTCCTGGTCGTACACAGATATAACGAGTAATTCGAGGACGTCGTCTAGTCTGCTCTCACGGAGTGTGGACTAGACGAGCCGCTTGGTTCTGTAGGTAGCATCCGAAACGTTAAACGGCTCAAATATGCACGGGAAACCCTTTCTCTGCCACGCGCACACCGAAAGTACTGGTAATATACATATAGCGTAATATACATAGCGTTGTTACCTTCTCTCTGGGGTGTCTAGGCACACTAGGTACACATGTGGAGGTGGAGTCGAGTGAAGAGAGAATAGAAGAGAGGCAATGAGTGTCGAGAGTGTACCGTAAATGAGGAGGCAAGTAAGAGAGTTATACACATACAGTAGAACCTCCGTAGAGTACACTGTAAAGCTTAATCCCTTCCTCGGGTCTCCTGATTACGAGGTCCGAACAGAGTCTCCGTGGCTGGAGGCGAAAGGATACAACCAATGTGAATTGTAAATAAGAATTTGTCTTCGCAAGGCTTCTGTCGAGGGTTCCGCTTTCATTACTAATTAGCAATCACCGAAGGTTAACTAACTTTCTCTTCAAATGATTCGTCGATGTGCGTACGTGCACTGATTTCTATGCCTATGCCTATGCCGGGCTCGGCGTTTCGTGGATCATTAAATGTACTCGAGGACCGTAGCAGTGGGAAATGTAGGTAATGTATAATTCGTAAATTCGTAACTTGCGGGAGAACCAACTGTATGTGGCAGAGAGAAAAGGACGAAAGCTGAGCAAGTAGCAGGGCAAGTCGGTGTGAGAGGGTCCAAGTACCGGGGTTTGGTAGACTTACGCCCGAAGGAGCGTGCAACCGGTCTCCGTTTCGGGGTCTTAGAACCTCGAGGTAAATTGCCTTTGTGCTTCACCTTGCATGCATTTAGGCGCTAATGGTAACTCCACACCCAACAGATTATAGTCATCGTCGGGCGCAAGACCACTATCGTCCTTTGCGCCTGGTTACCTACTTTGGCAGCATCGCCTTAACATTGCAGTATCATCGAGAGACTGTGCATAGGTACACACGGGCCTCGATAGAATATGTAACAATCTCAAGCACACCGATATTCCCTGAGGCCAATGCGAGAGGAGCCTCTTGACGATCTTAGGAGGGCTCTACATAGAAAGTACATATACATATATCCTCGGATACAACAAGAATTACCTGTACAGCCATCTGCTAGCTTGCCAAATAGCTATCTCTGTTCTATTCCACAAATCTGTATGCTGTATCGTCCATAAGACACATAGACGTCGGACATTGCGGCAGATGGGGATACCAGCGAAGGACGCTTGGCATCGACAAACCCGAATTATCGAATGACTGGTCGTGTATTTCACCGATATCCCGCACTCGTGCGATCGACCGTGGTTTCCGAGCTCGAATGCGAGCACAAAAGCTTGCTGCAGCAGCGTTAGCAGAATCTGACGCACTCGCTCTGGCAAGCCGTTGCAAACAATAGAATGGAATAAAAGTTTCGGAAATTTTTTTTCGTACGATTGCGGGGGCAACGAAATTATAAAATCAGTCAAAAGTAACCCATTTTTTTATCGTCTTTACCAAAAATCTTGGAGATATCGAAATGACTGCAGATGAATACGCGAAATGTTCGGAGAATGGCGAGAACGGAGTGCAAGGAAGAAAAAAGTCGAAGACAAATAAAAAAAAGTTTTTTTCTTCCACCGGGACGAACTGAACTCGACTGGGCCATTTGAGTGATTCTCCTATTTGAGGACAGTGATAGAGGGAGCACTGAAGTAGGAAGTTCCGGGCTGTAGGTTTCGTTGGTATAGTCGCTTACAGGATAGTACACGTGACGGTTACGAAAGGATGGAGGGTTATATCTCTACGTAATATGTGTGCGCGTGTCTGTGTTGGGATACTCGAGGGTCGGTCCGGGAGCAAGCGTAAGCGGACTGGGGTACAGCGAACACGAAAAGTACGAGGATTGGTATAGGAAATCGTGGTGGTGAATATATATAGTATATATAGAGGAGCAACAGCAGCGATGGAAGTATAGCGGTGTAGCGGCACGGCAGGATGCACCCGATGGTAGCCTCGACGTGCTTTACGAGGAAATTCGGGAAAGTACTTTGGCAGTGGGTGCAAGGTGTATAAAGAGAAGGAAGGATAGAAAGGCTGGAGAACGGGGGATCGGAGGCACTCGGGCAACGATTGCGAGAGCTTGAAAAAAATCGGCGACGGACCGTGTAGGTATACATACACGCGGCAAAACATTCTATATATGTACACACACACCCGTGGAAATGTATGTACACATGGTATACATTACATACGATAGAGGGCCTGCCACCGAGCCAGAGGCATCAACAGCACCACCGTCCGTGGGAGACCAAGTAAAAGTCGACTAGATGTATGAGACGGTGAGACAGGAAAAAAAAAAAAAAAAAAAGAGAAAAAATCCGTCCGAGTAAGAGTAAGAGATGCAGAGAAAAGAAAGGTCGTTTGTATGGAGTATATGGAGAAATAGCTCGGGCGAGCGATGCCAGAGAAAACGCCACACGTTTTCGAGTCGAGAGTTTAGAGCGCGGGGGCGCGTCTTTATGCTGGCAATAGCCGAGTCGCGAGAAAGCGAGCGGGTCTTCTTTACCTCTCGCTCGTAGGTACTACTATATAGCGCGATCGGTATGATGGCACCATGAGAATGAAAGTGGGGTGAGTATGGGTGGATGGTTAGAAAGGTACAGATGGGCATAAAGGTGCTCTCTTCGACTATCCTCCCATCGCCCTTTCCGGACCATTCGACTTCATACGCGACAGTATATAACGGGGTAATACAATTTGTCGAAATTTATTGCTTTGATACGAGAGCAGAACGAAAGGGGAAGAGGATGGGCGCAAACTCGCAGCGGCCTTGCCGCCGTCGTCGTCCTCGCCGTCCCACCATACCAGCGGCTCTTTGCCCCTGTGGAATCAGCTTTCGCGATCGTAGTCTGACTGTAGCTGACTCTTTCTACTGCTACCGTTGCTCCTACGTACATATACTCTATTCTGCTCATACTGCAGTATTACCCGGTTGCACCCGTTTCGTTTTATCCTTCACGCTGCTGCTCCTCTGTTTGCCAGCGTATAATACCGATAGCTATGTGTACCCTTGCCTGGCGTTATATATGCTGTCGTACCATAGTACTTCTCTTCTCTACTCACACCATTACCTTTGCCACGCGTTTAACGATGTACGTGCGAAACCACTCAGTCCTCTCACATTTGTCCACGTTTCCCTCATTTCGTTTTTCTGTTTTTAGGGTTACTTTTTTGTTTAACTTTGCTAAAATCTTTTTTTTTTACATTAAAAACTCGTCACTATTTTCATTGTCACGGCGTTCTCTCTCGACTCGCTGTTCGATAGCTCGTTGACTTGTGCTCATTCGTATTCGTGTTTATTCGCAGAGACTCATGTAATCCCAGGATGTATAACGGCACGAAAATCCATTGCGATCTTCCGCATGGTTTGGCTCTCGTTGCCGAGCACAATCCACAATACTTAATCCCACCGCGATATACTGTTTGCATACACATCGATATTCTAATCCTTCGGTTGGAATATAATAACGCCAGTATTACGAATTGTCGAAGAGATAGCTTTGGAATATTGCAATATCTCAAAGGACATTTGGCTTCATGGTTCTCCCGATGTATTAAAAAGAAATCGATCTTTCGGGCTCTTGGGAATATATGAAAACAATGAATCTCTGTCGAAATTAATCGTGAAATAAATGTCAGTGCCATTTTCTTTTTTTTTTTTCATGGTGAACTAGCAACTCCGCGGTTAGGTTAGGTATAGCGATTACGGTAATACAATGAATGATTTCAATTGACTACGAAAACTGACTTCAGAATTTAGATATATTTATTTTCAATTTTGATAATATCGCGGTTCGGTCTGTTTCTGCGAAAGAAATTTTTTTTGTTCAATCGCAAATTAACGAAAATTCAACAACGATACTGTATGTTGCCGAATTGATCGCGTGACTCGCGGCCACAAGATACAGAACGATTAATCGCTAACAATTGAATGTAACGAGAGACCGCGCGCTACCGTTAAGTATGCAACGAAGAGTAGAGTAAAATGCGACGATGAGAAACAGAAATGAAAGGGCGTAGAGTACATAAGCTCCGTGAAATAACACGAAGGATAGGTAAAAGCGACCTTAATAGGTGAACCGAAGTTGGCTCTGGGGCTTGGAAGCCACAGAGACGAAGAGAGCCCCAGAAAACACTGCGGATAACGTACGATGAAGGCAAAAACGGTAGAATGAGGGAGAGAGGGAGAGGAAAGAACGAGATAGATAGATGTGGAGGCGAAAAGCGAATGGGCGTGAGTCAGGTATAGCGCGAGCTTTTTCTCACTTGCTCCGTGAGCTGGCGATTGAACCTGCGTGTTTTCGAGTGTGCGACCGTTTATTCGTGTGTTTCACGTACCCGCGAATTTCGTACGATAGTATGCACTCTATTTGTGTGTATTAACACGCGGAGAACGCACATTTGTGTTGGCGAAGGTTGCAAGCCGCACATAAACCGTAGTACCTGCCTGGTTGCCACTGCGAAGAGGGGAAACTACCCTTTGGCACGCGAGAATAGCGAACCAACCATTACACTGCCCCGTCGCCGCGTTTTACCCTCCTTACTCTCTCACCAGCTAGGAGAGCACCTCGCAGTTCCTCCCCCCCTCTGCTACACGGTTGTAGCGTGCTTTAGTTCTCGCGAGGTTGAGAGGTCCCTCTCGTTCTCCTATTCGCCCTCTTATTCGGGTTCGCCACTTTCGCAGTCACGTAGTACCACGAGACTGGTTCACTCTCTCTGCCTGTACACGAGGGCAGTTGCTGCTCTCGCTTTCGTACCGCGGCAAAGAATAGTTAATTGTTTGTAATTAATATATTACATGCCGAGTGGTAAGTCTCGGGACCCACTACATCATCCGATAGCTATCGCTTATTTAATGGTTCAACCCTTTCTCACCATAATACTCACTTTCTCTCTCTCGTCGTTCTTCATCCGTCTTTTATACAATCTCTTTCTTCGTGTTCATCTCCCTTTCTTGTTCAACAACTTTCGACCGTTCAAAGAGCGATCGCGTAATGGTATATTTATGGGTGCGTGAGACTTGTCGGCCTAAATACAGTCCACTCGTCGACAACGTGGCCGCGGAAAATTGGCCCGCCGGTCAGAGGGCTCAACGAAACTTTGTTGTTAAAGAGTTAAGCTAGAATTTTATGCTCACCCTCGGCACTTTATAAAGTAGCAAGATCGCCACGATCGTAATAAGAGATTATTCAAGTAGAAATCTCGCTCGTTTGCAGTTTTGTTCGGTAGAGGTTCGAGGGGCGTGACCCGTTTTTTTTTTTTTACTCGAAATAATATTTTTTTTTTTTACCGTTTTTACTGTATTCCTTAGAGAACGCGATAGAGAAGTAGAGGAGAGACTCTTTCGTTGCACGTAGCATTTGAGGTGTGAGGATAAAACTATCTCAACCACAAACGTAAGTTTCAGCCTCTAGTACGAGGGGCTGTTTCTCGGCTGCGCCAACTATGACCGCATCACCTTCAGAGGAATTTCTCATGGCCGCACGAGGTCTGGTCTTGCGGCACAGAAACGCGTTCAGAGCCGTGAAAAATGCCTCGGTGAAATTGCTGAAAAGAATTCCGCGTGAACCGCAGCAAAAGACTCTCTCGTCGCGGTGACGGCGGGTGGTGCCCATTTGTTTCTCTTTTACAGTTGCCATTTTCCAATCTAACGCACGCTTTTATTTGCGTCGTCTAGTTTAACTTCGTTTGCTCACTCGTACGGGGGTTAAACGAGATAATTAATCGGTAATTTTATTTACGAGCAATAGGGTAGTATTGGGGATCAAGTGTTGAATACTCGTCCATACGATTATCGACTCTACAGATAATTCTTCTATTGATATTCGAGGGCCGGTAATGCTTTGCGGAATAATGTGTTATTTGTGAGCTTTCATCGATCTATTGGCATACATATTGCATAGGGGTGAGGCGAGTGTTGAGAATTCTTCTGCAGAAAAATCAATATAGATAGCTAACACGGTAGGTAAACGAGTTCGAGTAGCATACCCGTGTTCTTTGTCCCTTCGACACTCTCTGAACGTGGCGAGCCATCGAGAGGATAATAATCATTTTGATGCCAATGGAAATCCTCGAACCCTTCATCGTTCATCCCTTTCGACGGCGAGGAGAGAATTTCCTTGAAATTACGCGATAACCCGATGCCTCTCTCCTTCTCACGATCACGGTATCTTAATGACTAAAGGTGGAAGGAAGACGAAAGGAACCGAGTCGTAGAGTTGGAAATATACGCGGGGTGAGATAGGTGCCAGCGGATTCTCGCGGTGAAGCCCGCAGAGACTGGTGATAATTACTTTCGATCGTAACTATGGTAATAAGGCTGCTAATTATAAAAAGAGATTACAAGCTACCACCATCCCATCCACGATTATATACTTCTTCACTCCCCCGATTTGCGTTCCTTCTCATCTCAACTTTCCATCCTGCCCCACCGTCGCTGTCAGAGTTTCTCTTACACCCTGACATCTCGGTGGATGTACATACCGGCTGCCAGAGAAGGATATCGAGTTTGACTGGTGCGCACCCCCCATTCGCCCCCGAGTTGCGACTTCGCGACGGCTAACTACTTTTAATGAGCAGTCGACAGCATTTAATGAATAGAAAGCGGAGTGAAGAAAGCTAAGATGAGGAAAGCGAGAGAGATGAAACGAATGAAATAGAGGAGAGGACGGAGAGGCAAGGCGAAGTAAGTAAACGGAGAAGAAGCGGACGACTTCGACTCGTTTTCCAGGGTCTCTTGAACCCTCAGTTCACAGCTACGAGAACGAGTGATCCGTGACCAGCCAGACTTTTCATAACGACGCAACGATGAACAGCTCTCCGTCGCCTGCGATTTACTCTTTTTTTTTCTTCACCCTATCTCGCAGTTTTTTTCTACTCTCGTTCTCTCCTTCTTGCTACTTCGAACAACATCGTTCATGGCGTAATTAGCTATTCTACAGCAAAATCAATTTCTCAAGAGGGCGCGAACTTCGAATCTTTCGCGTTATTATAATTATCGATACTCAATTATATCGAGACGATTTTTTTTTTCAATTTTTTCTTTTTCTGTTATTCTTCTCGAGTAAAGGGGGGGGGGCATTGATTTCTTGTAGAATATTAAGAAAAAAAAACATATGTAGGAGGGACGAGAAAAATCGAAGATGAATTTGAGGGAATATCTGTGAGTTTGTGTGCAGGAGCTTTTGGACATAATCGATTCTCGCGCGGTAGTTCGAGGTTCGCTGTGTGCGGAGTTTTGGCCCTCGAGGACTCTGGCTCTCGTCTCAGCGTGGACGCCTCGGACCGTTGCCAAGTTGTAATTGCAAATGTCGCCGTTGCGAGGTTCCTGAAGGACCCTCTATTTCTCTGCCTCTACCGCCTCGAGACTCGCCTCACCGTTCTCCGCGTGCACATTCTCAAACCTTCGGATTCCATGACTCGGCTCCTACCCGGAGTCGCGGCGCTGTTTCGCGTCGTCCCGTAGCCTCACCATTCCCGCTACTCTCAAAGGGCAACCGCGATACGACTCGCTGTCACGACAACGCTACTCGCTCTCCTATCTGATGGGGCGAAAGGGGAAACTCGAGAGTCTCCACACGATGACTACGAAACATACCGACTCCGTTCTCCTAGGAGACCTCCTATAGAAGCTCATCCTTTCGCTTGTATACGTTTTCCCCTTTCGGTACATCTCGTTCGAACGCTCAACTATGCATTTACAGTTTGTGCATTTTTTTTACAAAAATCCACGTATGCACACTTTGTCGATTTTCATAAAATTCAATTGGAAACACCGATCGATAATAGTCTATTTGCGTAAAAGTTTTTAGCCCGATAGCTCTATAATTATTCGAGTCATCGTGCGTTCAGCGATTTTTTCCCAAAATTCAAAAACGCGTAAAAAAAAAAAGCGATTGCACACATTTCACTAAAATTTGAAAGAAACAATGAGATTAAGCTTCCAATATACGTTATAAAAGCACGTGATCACTTTTCGCTTGATAGCTCGAAGCGTTCTATAGAGATTGACATTTTTTGGGGCTGATGCACACACGTTAATGCGTTCGAAAAATTTTTCTAAATACGATTTTTCGACGTATTGGAACAGTTTGAACACAATTTTAATAAATTCTCGAAAAAAAAAAAAATTTGTCATCAAAGCAAAGCTTCCTATGTTAGGAATCAAAATTGGTATAAATCGTGATATTTATTGTTATTTTTATTACGATTTTTCAGTTATTTTCGCTTGCGCTTGATACATTCCGTGCGCTAACTTATATACATACCACGAAGCGACACGCGAAGCATCGATGTATCAAACTTGCGGTATCGTGAAAATATGTATTAATGGGGCAACACGTGACAGTTCGTGTCACACCTTATTAATTTCATATGCACAGTTTTCGCATGAACGCGGATATTAGGCTTTTTGTCATGCGCTCATTAGCTCTTCGATCAATGAAAACTAATATAACGCTCAACGCTCAAATCCCACGTTTATAAAGTGAAACACCGAACTTTCGTAATTAAGATGGCAGGCTTTTAGATCCGCAGCCGCGAGTTTCTGGGATAATAACAAGGGGTGAGCAGAGGCGGCGGGTCCAGCAACCTCGTTGCAAGTGTATATTGGTGGGTGTATGCCGTAATCTTACGCCTGTGAGAGGCTCTCATTTACCAGATCCTCATCTCTCTCAATCCTGCGCCCCTCTTGTACCCACTATCTTTTCTTTTTTTCATCTTCTTCTCTCAATTACCTGAATTTAATAAGACTTTCTTTTCACGGTTACGCGAAGGCACCAGTTTTTTGTCATTTACTTATTATTCTCTCCTTCTCATAATGCGGGCAAAACGACAAGAAAATTTTCTCACGGGATCGAGTATTGTTGCGAAGCAAATGAGAAATATTAATTTAGAGTCAAGAATTACCGTTTCTTTTGCATTTTGACCGCCCAATTAGTGTGTACAAACTTGCGAAACGCAAACATTTCTCGGCTCGATTATCCCGGTGCTAAGTCACTCTCTTGTAGCAATTACGTGTTCACCGAACGTATTTACCGGTTTTTATGGTGCGTTTATGTTTATCGTCTAAAATTGCCTACATTGCATACTTTTAATTGCGTTGTTAAAAGAAAAAGAAAGGAAAACAAGGGTAAAGGCATAAGAAAAAACGGAGATTGTCATATTCAGAAGGTAAGTAAAATTCGAAAGGCAGTCTGGTAGTGGCGGAAGGAACCACCGTAGCGATTCGATTAGCGGCCAGACGGCTATCAACGAGACAAGAGAAAAATGAAAGTACAATTTCGAATGTATTAAAATTGGATATATCCGGCTATCGGTATCTATCGGTAAAGAAGAGTAAACGCCAAACGTAACATGAATCAAAAAAGATAATATTTGGTAGGAAAATCGCACAACTGCAACTCCGCTTGCAGTTGTATGGCAGTAAGAATTCAACCCCTCGCCGTTAGCCTATCGATGTGAACAGTGCAAACGAACAATGCCATATCGTTTCCGTATAAAATAAAAAATGAAAAAATGGACGTTTGAAACAAGAAAACAGAGACGTGACAGAATAACGAGGAAAACAGCCAACGTGCGTATAGACAGAGAGATAACAATGAGACGAAAAGTAAGGGGTTGTCCGCTGCATCCGTAGGAAACGAGATTCCCGAGGTGCTCTCGGGAAGTCGCGACGGTGTAACGAAATTTGAAAATAACCACCGACGAAGAGTCTGTGTCCGAATTGGATTAAGATTTAATCAGAATTTTTTTTACCTCGGAGTGCTTTCCAACCCCCTCCACCTATCGTGCTATCTTCCCGACTTTCACTGCTTCGAGCGCGAGAGCGTACCGTTCGGGTGTACTTACGTAGACTGTGGTATCCAACAGCTCGACAGGCTAATGCATTTAGGGCCTTAATTTCTTAATTCCCCGGACTCCGGTACCCAGGTATCGCGGCCGAATTACCGCGTTAAGGCAACGAGGTTACCATGCCGCCACCAGCAAGAGACAAAGACTCGAGCATCTCGTGGCTACTACTACTGCGCTGATCCAAGTAGAAAATCCTATCTTTGATTCTATTAACCCTCCAGTAGTCGGAATAAAAATTGTAACAAGTTTAAGAGTAGGTATAGTCCACTGGGATCTGTGCAGACATACATTTTTCGGATAATCCGAAAAAAAAAAAAAAGAAACTCAAATACATTTTTCTAACTGAACGAATTTTTAATTTTGATAACGGATTATACTCCTACCTGCGTTAATGAGATATTATGCATATAGTTTGTAGTTATGCAATCGAATTATAACTACCAATTCGACTCATACCTAAAGGGTTGAAGCTTACGTATACCAGTAACTTAGAGAATTAAATTTATGGAGGACTTTCATTATTTAGTAGACTTTTCGCCAACTTAAACCTACCAATGTCGCTGTTCTGTATAATTTGCATTTAATCATGATTATGCGAGGTCGTGCCACAGGCGTGTGCCAGTGCAGATACGAATTAATTGTTTAATACATCCCTCTGCAACGCCGGGCGCACTTTACATCCATCGCGCTATGGCCTCATGTGCACAAACTAATCGTAACCTGCAATGCCGGTAAATTATTCCGCGCTTGTATGTCCAACAACGCCGGGGCGACATCAGCAACAGTTCGCGATGCTTCTAACACGCTGTACCGGTTGATTCTGGTACACGGCTACGGGTGAGTTGACCCTTGCAGGCACGCGCGTTCCATGCATCCAAATGACCGTAGTCCAAGCCCAATGGTCGCGATTGCAGAGAGAACGAAAAAAAAAAAAAAAAAAAGAAAAAAAAAAAACACGTGAGGGAAGCAAAGCGAAAAAGGGTAAAAACACGTGTATCGTGCGTGATACTCGATTAACGATTATTTGCATTTTTATTGCCTGCAGGCTAATTTCCGGCAACGGTTCTATATTCTGTTTCAAGCTACAACGTCCGCAGAGGAATGTAAAAAAAAAAGGGGAATCCCCGTTTACAATAATTGACTTTCTCGTCACACACGATGTATGTGAATCGTGAAAAAAATAAAGTAAAAAGAATACTGATCACACCGATCTTTGCATCCATTAACAATCTTTCGTGGAACCGCAACAATTTTATATTTTTTATTCGACGGCAAATTACATTTACATGCTGGCGGGTTACGCGCGCTCGCGGACATCGAACAAAACTGAAAAAAAGCGCTGCTCTGTCCCTAATATTGATAGGCCGCTGATTGATCGTTGCAATGATGATCGAGCTATGGCTCTCGTCGCCATAGGAAAGGTGCGACTTGGAATATTCCAGACCAAGGGGTCTCACAGACCCCTAAAGCCCAGAGCTCGATTTTTATACACGAGGTGTAGTCCCGTATTACTATAGAGAGATATACG
Organism: Cryptus armator; assembly: GCA_963971235.1. NCBI lineage: Eukaryota > Metazoa > Arthropoda > Insecta > Hymenoptera > Ichneumonidae > Cryptus > Cryptus armator. The sequence continues at coordinate 9,049,359 of OZ020240.1, forward strand.
CGTACAAGTAGTGGATAGGAGACTGGACACCGGACTGCAGCTCCACGGAAATGGACGAAGTGACTTCAAAGGAAGGTTACGACACGTCTCGAGGAGAATAAGCCTTTATCTTCAACTCCGCCCTCCCTTTGGTCGAAACTGCCTCGACGCTTTTCGAAAATTTCGAAGCGTGAAATTGCCCGATACGATAGCGTTAGAGTCGAAACGAGATGGATATTCCCATAGGAATTCAAACGAAACCGAACAGGAAACGCATCTATCTCTCAGCACTTCGTGTTCTCATACTCATGTCGCCACACGTTGCAACATAAGCCCGTGGTGTCCAATACGAACTCCGAATCAACGAACACTAATCAACACAATTTGCAGGCGCTCTTTACTCAGACGTTTGAAATTCGATTGATCAAAATTTCTAGCAAAGATGCCAAACAATAAGGAATAGGAAAGAGTGAGTAATCGATAGGAAATCAGTGTCGAAGCTGCAGAGAAGTAAATGCCCTGAATGCAAAACGATAATGACAATAAAGCATAGAAGAGGAGTGAGAAGAGCGAAGAGGAGCGTAGAATGACGTATATATAAGTATAAGCGATGGTGGAATAGTCGCACCCACCGCACGGTTCTCTCAATATCACAGAGAGATGGGCCCGCGGACGTATGAAGTTAGCGGACGTGCCAACTTGCCCATTTCCCACTTACCGAGTTTCTTCGCTCTACTAATACGGGTGAGGAAGAGCGAAATCAAGGATAGAGGAACGCGAGGGCGCTTGGGGCTGTAAGAGAGACAAAGGCTGATGGCTTCGTATAGAAAGCGGAGGTTGGAGAGAAAGAGCAAACGAGACGGGGAGAGCACAACGGAGGGAACCAAAGAGAGACAAGCCCGATGCGAGCCACACGAGCGAGAGAATGAGGTTCGAAAGGGCGATGCGAGAGCGAACGAACGAGGATAGAATGAGTATATAGTAGTGTACGACCGAGCAGCTCCCGCTAGACCCGCTTTCGCCCGAGCTTTTCTCTAATTTCTCAAACTTGATTAAAACTTGTACGCCATGAAAATTAAGTTTGGTTTTGGTGCGAGGAATCCGTTACGTAACTATCGCACCGGTGTACCATCGACAATATGTTTCATTGCAGGTTTTAACATCGTATATCTATCGCGCACACGTGTAAACTATCGTTATACACGAGATGAGAGAATGTTTCCTGTATGCACCGTAAATAGAACTTTGTCAATAGGTAGCACATGCGCTCTAAATGGACGATAGCCGTAAGGAAAATCAGAAGGACGAACCCATCAACAGCAGCGCAGGTGTATTGTATTAGTTAAGACAGACAATTTTTCTAGCGGAATATATTCAAAGTAATCGACACACGTATTATCAGCACGTTATATCGTTATCGTTACTGCAGGATTGTACTGTACAAAGTTCTTACATAATAATTTTACGACTTACTTGTTCTTAAGAAAAGAAAAAAGAACAATATTATATAGGTACATAGTATATTGGGTATATATATAACAATACGGAAAAGCTTGGAACGTCGGTGGAAAGTTGAACAACCCTCCGCAGTTTAAAACTCCTGACGTTGGCAAGCTGAACCGAGAGAGCCACTATCACCTTACGACTTTGAAAGAACGCTTCGGCAGCATAGCCATCGACTGACCGAAAAATCCACCGACCTTATATTCTCACGGAAGGGTCTCGATTCATGGGGAGTGGATGTATTTTTTTTTTTTTAAGTAGTTCGCGTCGATCTTGGTTCGCGTGCACTTATTCTGTGAGTTCTGTTTTTGTATTTCGTTCTTTTTTTTTTCTCTCGTTCACGTCCTCGAGCACTCGCCACCAGTGACTTTTCCCTTATGAAAGCCACTCGGGCAGAGCGCTTGTAGTGTCGAATCGCAAGCATCGTCATGGCATCATGTGGAATCGGTGACCCCAAGGATGCGTGACGAATATATTTCGATAGTAGCGAAAAAATGAACAAAAAAAAAAAAGAAGCGGAGCGAAGGGCGGGAAATGAACGGCGAAATAAAGAATTCGAAATCGCCCGGCTTTGGGGAACCTTGGCTACCAGGGGTCTCTACCCTCCTCTATCCCTCTGCTTCTCATTCGCGACTTATGAAATCCAGGATTTTGTGAATGCAACGGCGTACCTTTACGAGGGGCGTCGCAAAGCCCACGTACCGCCGGTGGTATCCATGATGGATGCCTTTTTACGATCGCATAAACCTTTGCCCCCCCCGCCCGCCATCTTTGCGAGAACGCGTTTCCTCACGTGAACAGTCAACTCCTGAATCTATGTGTTTGTGTGTCGGTGTGTCGACACTGACTGCTATTATTCTATTTTTTTTTTGTCATTTCAATTCTAACTATTATACGAGGACCTTTCCTGGTTATTTTTTTAATATAAAAATTCGTCGCTGTCCTCGTCGAGCGCGGAACAAATTTGCTTCGAGATTAGTGACTTTGCCGGATATGACAATTTTTTAATTTTTTTTTTTTTCAACCCCAACAATGAAAGTTTATGCAACACGGATCCGAATATTATTATTATGGAAAAAAATGCATAATCATAAAAAATAAAAATTTTCATGCGAATATTCATTAAGCGCTTACCACGAGTAGACTGAAGATAGCCCCTCATCGCTTCGATGTTAGCTTCAGCTTCGAAGTATCTGTAATCAATAAAATTTAATTCCGTCACGCGCTGCTTTCACGCTGATAAATTCTAATAAATTTCGTCGATGAAAAGAAAGTTCAAAAGAAATATCCAATAATAAACCTTTACGCTAACGAGACTACTTAGAACTACACCACCGAGTCACGTACGTTTTATCTTAGCAGCGGGAAGACTTTGTATCGTTGCTTTACAATAATGCATGTCGCATGACGATTCGCGAGGAGTGACAACTTTCTTCCATTGATCCTTTCATTGAACAAAACGTCTACACAGTAGGTACGCAATTAATTGAGTTCAATCGACCGACATCAGGGGCCGTTAACAGGATGTGAAAGTCGGTGAAAAATACAATTGGATTAAAAGACAGTACAGCGGGAGAAAAAAAGCATGAAGCAGAAAGCTTTGCGTGGTCCACAGAGGGCGCGAGGCGGACAAAATCTCGTTTCGTTTCTGTTTATCCCAGCCGCCAGCATGAACAGGGGTGCGCGGCGGAGGGGGAGGATTGGCTCGAACGAACGAATGCAGCGCTATGTCGTAAAGAAGATTTACGAACGCGATTCGTCGACGGGGCTGGAGGGGGAGGGAGAGGGTGAGAGGTAGTGCAAAACCCGCATGCAACGCTCTCGATGTGGCTTTCGATTCAACGATCGATTACAGTGATTACAACAACGAGAGTAATTCCGGCAAGCGGACCGAGAGAGATATTATCGGTACGCGTGGTGGGCTATGGTAACGTTACTGGTAACGGTTGATGCCGATTGAACCGCTACAGGGGGGTCACGCGGGATCGTTGAATACGAGAATAATTTTACTGCAAACAATGTGGAATCAACTCTCTCGCGGGGCCATGAGGACCAGTAACAACGAACTATGCGTGCATACAAACACGAATACGTGTATCTTTGTCGCTGGCCTCGAAGCATCATAGTATAACGTTAGGTTTTATTGCCTTTTCGATTTTTATTAAACGCGCTTTTACGATTGATCGTGTGCTCTGGCGAGATCGGATGGAGCGAGACTACCGGACGACGTTCGAGGGTTACAGGGGATGTTGCGTCGAAGCTTGGATATCAAGCCTCGTGAAAATTCACGCGAGATAGAAAGATCGGTGGCATTCGCAAACGAGAAACCTCTATAGGTACGTACGAAGAGAGTATCTCCACCGATGCGGCTAGCCTGGTTCGGATATACACTCAACCATTGCGGTATTCACCAACCGAACGAAATTGAATTAAATTCTCGGGGTCGATTTCCTCCTCGCGCAACAACAGCCAACGCCGAACGACGGATCCGATGGTCGTCCACTGCGATGCACAAAAGTTTGCGACCAACGCAGGAAGCCACCACGGATTTTTCGCTTATTTGGTTCTTTTTCTGAATTTCTCGTGTATCTCTACAATTCTGGATTCGTCCACGAAACGAATCCTGTGTTATTGAATTAAACGCAGAATTCAAAACGTATTCACGATATTTTGTGATGTGTATAAATATCAGAAGGGGACGAAGCCGTACCGAAAGTTAATTATCTTTCTGAAATATTCGCAACAGATTCTATGTACGGATAAATCAAATAGTATTATGAATTATACTTTACATAATTGAAAAATGTAATTTAAAAGTCTTATGACTTAAGGGAATAATTCGTATATTTTGATCGAACGACGTTTCTATATACACGCGGAGAGAATAGCCGAAAAAAGATTTGCTAATAATATACGTCCACCGGCGACTAATTTAGACTGAGGGGACATCGAACTTCCCGGAAAATGTTGAATGTGAGGAATCATTGATTTTACCTATAAATCCTTCTTGGTTCTCGTAGATTCGGAATAATTTCCGCACAATCATGCGTGCGCCATTCTTGAACGTTCGCATACGTTTAAGCAATAATACCGATCTCCATATTGGATTCTTATTTGTTTAAAAATAGAAACAACGATTCCACGTAACGCTATGATTGTCCCAGAATTCACGTTGCCACGTACTATAGCTACACGAATAGTTAATTTGAATGAATCGCGGCACTTGCAGATACAGGATCGTGCTGTCGCTATGGGTTCAGATACATAACTAACTATATATGCCACTAATTTTCTCCATTTGTTCATCAAAGTAATTAATCGGTTTCACCTGACCCAATAATTCTCTTAGGAAATTAATCTTCAAGTGAAAATCCACCGCTATTGTCTTCAATTCAATTTAATTTAGCCTCGCTGGTGCGGCTATGCAAAGTTTATAATAGATAACTCAATTGCCCAAAGTCTCTTCCACCCGCGAATTAAAACTATATGTGACGCTGACAAGAATACGGCAAGCTGGTAGTAGTAGTAATTGAACTTGCCAATGTTTCGTGGTAGTATTTGCGATGCGAGCGGTCCTTAATTAGACCCGTCCCGACGATACTCGGAGGTCGAAACTCTTGTGGAAACGCTCTCCGCACTCAACTAGAGGGGTTGGGCATCGCACCCGCAGCGGCTATCCTAATTTTATCCAAAGGTCCGTACCAGAGTCAAGCTCGTAACACGAACTCGTGACCCAAATGAGACGAGAGTGTGGCACGTATACCAATCCACGAGCTGATACAACCCGGCATTATGATGGTCGGTGAAGGGAAACTGCACTTGGTGTAACTTCACCGAAGTCGAGAAGAGAGGAGGCCACGTGGAATACGAAATTCTCGTGTGGAATAGGAGAGAATCCTGGTATAGCCAAGGGAGGGAGAGACCGCAAGAGGCTCGAATTCGGCTTGGTGTTCATCCTATGATCGTCCGCCTCTCTTTGGGATGAGCTTCGAGACCGCGAGACGCAACAACTCCCTTCCCTCCTGCTAAAGCGAAGAGACATAACCCTCATACCCTTCCTCGAAATCTCATGCCTGGATGTTCTACCCAGTCGAGCACACCATTTACGTCTTATCTCATTCGTATCGCGAAACTATCCAGCAGGGTCGTTTCACGATAATCGCAATTGCGTGCTTGTACGGATACGGGTTTAGTCGATGATAGCCGGAAAATTGGCGAAGGACACTCGACGCTCGAGACAAAAAGCTTTTATCTTTGGTGTTACACGTACACTACGTGACCGCTGAGAGGCGGCAACTTGGTCGTCGGATATTAAACACGATGGTGTTTGGAAGCACACAGTGGAGTATTCAGTGAATTGTGATAAATCAACGTCGCGCTCGAACGAATCCTCGGGATTTAACGGGGAACAAAAAAAAAACCAATGTGGGAATCGCCTTTCGTTTTTCCAAGAATTGAAATAGCGCATCAGCGGTTCGGGATGTTTTTGCAAGCGGAAAGCATATGATTTTGCGTCGAAGCAGAAAGCTTCCCTGGTGGAGAACGAGGAGAGAGGCGATGGAGTCAAAGAGAATACTGATGCTCGGAGTATGCGGTCATTGTTCGAGCAGCTTGGGGTCTGTGGACCCGCGGTATGGTCACTTAACTGAGAGGCGATTTGGTAGTACCTAACAAGGATCCCGCTGGGAGTTTTAACGAAAAATGTCTGGTTTACCGAGATGGAACAAAAGCCAAGCATAGTTGCAATGACAATGGGATTTTTTTTTTTTTCTCGTCGCCCAACTGTATTTGGTTTTCTATATTACAACATATCATCACCGTGATGAACATTGCATTTATATGAATATGTATTGATTGAAGACTCTTTTTACAAATCGGAATCATCAAAATTTCACCCGTGTCAATGAATCATGAATCACAGCCGTACATTTTTTCAGGCTATGATGACTCTGCACGTCGGGGTCATGCAATATCACGTTCTCACAAATGATTGATTAGTAAGTATTGATTGCTCCTCTTAATGTTTTATTTTGAATTCGATTTCCCTCCACTCGAAATTCTCTGGCTCTCCTGCATCGTATCTGCCGATTCAAGGATTAGTTGTGGCTATAATCCATTTAAGTTTGGTTCTGATGCTTCGTCATGATCGGTTACCGTTGAGCCGAAGTTTGCCACGAAGCTTTGTCACCAAGAATAGAGAAAGGCGATGTGTTTGAATGGGTGTCCCATGTATGAAAGAGAGACGAGTTGTCGAACCTGCGCAGGTTCGGCCAAGATGTTGAAGCCGGGGAGCAGTAATTATACCATGCAACCAAGACCAATAATAGTCGGCGAGTGGTTTCCAATGGCACCAACTCCGAGGAAACGGTTTAGTTCCAATTGAACTTCGGGATAACTTGCGTCCATTGAAAATGAAACGACCCGGTTGCGGGGGGGAGGCAGCAAGCGAAGATGGCTGCTACGTCGGTGCGAGAGGAATAACGAGAGGAGATCTGCGTCGTTGGTCTGTTAGTTCTTGCGGTGGTAGCGACAGCCAGGCACTCCGGAACTTTGAAATCTCCTGGGGAATGCTGACTCCAAATAGCGTATCTTAAACGAATCGGAGATTCCTTCATCTTGAAAACTCATCTCTCGACAACTGTCGATCCTAACATGTATTATTCGAAGGAGTAATTTTACCGAAGAATGACCTCAAATCAATAACATTTCATGAAAAAAAAAAAAACACACAAATCGCTTAGTAGGATCCCAACAACCACAGCGACGATATGAATCGATATTGAGAGTATTTTCAGCATTGACCGGATGAATAATTCGTTCGAATCCAAAGATTCAAGTGAGTAATTTGATGAAAACTTTCGAACGGTGTCGAATATCCGACTGGGCCGGAGGTTGTCGATAAGCATAAAATCCTTATAACTTCGCGATGCGCGATTTTCTCCCCGAATCTCGGTCGCGTTTCACCCATCGTTATTCGCGTTCATTCGAAAAAATTTCACGGTGTTAAAGGAACGGTTGCTTTTGGATACGAGTCGAAAGTTTCTCTGTCTTCTCGGGAGACGGCACCTGAGGCTTTTTCGTTATTAACGAGCATACCGAGAAGATCCGGAGCCACTCCATCCTCATCGGCTATACGCCGGGCAAACTCTCGTCGTCGAACGCCGGTAATCCGCCAATTTTTCATGGAGACCTCCTTGCGCGTGGATATCAACGGTGAGGTTGAAGCGAGGCGAAAAAGGGCCCGGGGGCGAAAGGAGGGAGGCGAAAAGAGTGGGCGAATGATGACCCGTCTTTCCAATCGCGTTTCGGCATGACAGCTAATTTAAAGGGCGATGAAATCCTATCCAAGCTCAATGAGCCAACTCACTCGCATTTTTACCGAGAGGCAACCGCGTACACGAGGAGGATAGAGGGGAACCCCTTGACACATATCTAATTAACGGTAAACGAGACGAGTTGACACAGTTGCTTCTACGTTATTATGACATATATTATTTCAACTTCGTTCGTATAAATACATATAAAATGTCAGATAGCGCATTGCCGAGTATTATTTCTCACTCTGAAAACTCAAGGGAAGCGCACTACGGCACAGCCGCAAATCGCAATATCTAACCAAACTATCTCTCACACAGACTTACACGAATACATGCGTGCATTATGAGAAAGAGAAACTCTGCCTGACGTTGCGGTGTACATATTCAAGCCCTCTCCAATGCAAGCAACGCGCGGAGGTTGCACTTTGGAATCTAATATGGTGACGGGTGGTGGTGTGGCATTCTGTCCGATAAAGTGTCCCGCGTGCATAAACAGCCAAGTCTCGCCGCACTCTGCAATTACGGAGGTGTGCACCGTACACCATCGTCGTGCGGTGAACACAAGCAAACTCTTGCAGTTTCAACTGCATTTGCTCTCGTTCCATGCACCTCGTATTTCAGAAAATTCGTTATTATTTATTTAATACGCGCAAGTCTATCTTTCGCGGCGATGCATTAATTATTAATTCGATAATGCATTCATTTATTCAAACGAGAATCCTGAATAAATCGTTTTCGCAATTTTGCATTATGAACTATTCAAAATGACAGACGTCGTTGATAAATTTTCGTTGAAAACTGCTCTACATTTATCGTTCGTTAGTTACATTTTTATATAACATTATTAAATTTAATTAATGACGTTAATAAATATCAAAGGGAACTCTCGAGAGTCTTATCCAATTAGAACGATTTCGGAGGCTACCAAATCCGATGTTACATAATACCATGCATATTGTACTTTGCGCGTACGATTGGAAAATCTACGAGGGAAAATGGAATACGACGAAACTGAAAGCTGAATGAGGGTGAGACCGTTTTGCAATCCCGTTGAGAAGGGTGCTTACGAAAATCCTGGATGGAAAACGGTAGCGGAACACCAACACGGATGGGGGGGGGGGGAGTAGGTAATACACTACGTACACTCCCCGGAGTCCAAACGATATTATTATGCCCTTTGAGTGGGCTCATCAAGACCCCTCGGTGATTTAGCGAGGGATCGGCACACAAGGGAATCGAATCGGCGTAGTTGCTCACCTTTCCCTGCTCTCTCATTCGCCCTGCGTGGGTTAATGGACAGACACTGCGCTTCCCTTATTCCAACAGAGAAGAGCAAAGACGCGCTTTGTAATCGTCCTTTGCCATGATATCTCCTTCAACCCTTTACAACAACGAGACCTAATTTCTGTACCCTACGTTCCACGTATAATATCATTTGTCTCACCGTTCAGGTTCGATGCAAAGGTCCTAATGAAACTTCTTAACATCATAAATCGTTGTATATCATACATTTCTCTTAAAATTAGTTTCCAAGAATTTCACTTGTATGTAATGAGGATACAAACCCGAGAAATTATTGTGCTAATAAATTAAACAGAATACAGCCGTACCGTAACGTAAAACATTCTACACACTAGATTCATCCTCCTGTGGCGAGGGACGTATGTACTTATATATATATATACATCGATGGAAGAGTTGAAAATCGGCGCATTGACTCACCCTGGGTCACGGTGGTTCACCACCCTATCGATGGGCGGTTAGCTCACTTCGGAAGCACATTTTTCTTCCATCGTATATACTCGAGACAGCGATTCTCGTTTCTGGCTGGTAGCTTCGCCTGGTCTGATAAACCCTCAACAAGGCAAACCTTCGACCGATTCGCTGTGACCACTCCGCGACTACTCTCTCTTGCCTAATGATCATTTTTCCAACGCTTCGAGAAGCTCTCTTTTATCTCTCTATCGACCACCACTCGCCATGTCGTCCACGTATACGTATAGACTACAATTTACCGCGCAAATACTTCAGTTTCGCCGAGAATTGATCGGAGAGAGATCGCATTTCGAATAACAGTCTATAAATACAAAGTCACCTGATGTCTGGACGTATACTTGTGGTTCATTGACCTCATCTACGATAAAAAAAAAGTGAGCTACGCAAGAATAACTTTATCCGTTTTTCGAAGATGCAACAGTGTAGAAAATCGATCACTTTACTTTTTTTTTAACAACCAACGAGCTTATTTTCCCGAGCTAATAGGGCTGCACGCGTAACAGTGACTAAAATCGTTCACGTGTTTTCTGGCCATCCTTCGCACTTGACTGATCTTTACGAGGACATTTTTTATTCGTCACCTATTCTCGGTGGGCTCAGCGGTCCGCCTCTATGACGATCGAGGGAGCAGACTCGACGATCAGAAGTGGATGATGGGTAAAACGCACAAAGGGCTCGTGGGGATTCCTGGCTATCGAGCTTTTGCTTCAGCGAAAGCCCTTCCAGCGAATCTATACCAGCCGGAGAAACGACGATACGGATCGAAGCGATTGGGTGATTTTGTGATTGGGCGTCAATGTTCGTCCCGATCACACTCCTGCGCTCAATGATCCGATCTTTCGATCGCCTATCAGCCGAGCTTTGGGTCGTGATCTCGCAGGAGGGGGGGGAGGTTGATTTCGATACGATATAGCTACGACCATTGGGTGTGCGGGTGAGACAGATTCAGCACTGAATTATCGGGTGCTTCGACACGGGAATCGTTACTCGTTCATTTTCCTTTCTCAGTTGGGGGAAAATGGTCGTAACGGCGGCTAGGATATTCCTGGTCGTTCGATCGTCAGATTGAAAACCCTCGTTCGAAGTCATTCGTCCCATGGATATACAGGACGTTTAGGCCGAGGATTAACCCCTCCTGGAAATCAGAGACCTCTTTCGAAAAGAAAGATTCTTCTGCGGTAGTTTGAACGACCTGTTACCATCGGCAGGACTCTCTTCGTCTCATCGTTCGACGAAACTTGAAGAGAACTTAATCTACCGACTGTTCACCTTTCCGCCAAAGTGAGAAACCCTTGACCGTCCGAATGGAGGACTTTTTTTTTCTTCATCGGTAAATATAGAAGCCGAATTCGGTCCGGTTGGCCGATGAGACGAAAGTGGAAAGTTCCAAGTCGAGAATGATTGCACCGTTCGTCGAGAGCGTCTGTTGCCAACGCGAAAAGGGGTGAGAGGTGTACAGGACCGTCTGGTACTGATACTACTATTTCGCTCGAGGGGTGAAGGTCACCGAGCGTGAACATCGCGCACTCTCCGTTGTAAGTATATACGATACTTGATATCGCACGACGGTCTAACGTCACGACCCGGTCCCGCTCGCTGGCGAACGACTTTTGTATAAATTAAGATGTTATCCCGTACGTGCAGCTACCGTCGTAGTCTAACTCTCAGCCCTCAGACACGGAAAAAAAACCCACAAAGTTTAAGCTACCAGTGTGCTTTAGAAATCGTAGAAACTTGTCGTGAGTTTCATATTATATCGCCTTACATATCGTAAGGCACATCTAGATTAGCTAATTCTAGTTTGCCCTTTTTTTTTCAGTACAAATTCGAAATTCTGCAGCATCAATCGTCGATCAGTGGCGCTGAAGAACAGAGTTCAGAATGTTCACTTCTGGTTGTATATGAATAATTTTTACTTCCGTTTATAGAACATCGAAGCACTTTTACGAAAATATACATTCGAAGTTGACCTTTCGACCCACTAGTCCTTGTCAAGTAAAACTCGAGTGATTAGACGATCGTCCATGAACTAATAAAAAAAATGAGACACTGGTATTCTTGATCTTTCTGACATCTAAAACGACACTGAGATACACGATTCTTGTTCTTATCAGTCAATATAGGGTTTGTTCGCATTCACATTTATAAAAGGGTAAAAGTGGAATATATAAGAGTGGTATGTGGTACAGAAAATAGGGATTAAAAAACGGTGCTACATGTCCACGTTCTTTATTCCATTTGAAGTGCAGAAGTTGTGATGTACGAACATCGGCTTCACGTACATCACCGTCAGAACCGCTACCGATTCAATTCTGCATTTCCAGAATGAGCCAAAACATTCATGCGTACGGGGAGCATTTGAGGCGTTCGATGCTAGGTAACCTAACAACGCGGCTCGCGAAGTGGTAGGTGCGCGAGAGGGCCATGGATAAATGATGAGAAGCACACCAGAGGATGGAGAATCAAAGGTAGACGCAAGGACGGCCATGGAGATTCGTGGTGATGTTCGGTCGTTCGCAGGTCGCTGTATGTGCCTCGTCCTTAATTAATGAGCCCTCGGTGCAAATATCTATATAGCACCAGCCTTTATCGGTCCGTGGCTAGCTTGGCTGTCCTCGACTGGGATGGACGGTTGAGAGAGCGGAGACCTCCTAGCTATCCAACGGGAACCTCCGCACAGAGGCTAATGATTTTATTGAAGATTGATGAACGAGTAGGCGAATATAGCCGTTGCGAATACGCTGCGTCGTCAAAGGAAAGAGAGACACCCCCTACGTCCCCTCGCCAGTCCGCGAGTTATTGTTCGGAATGTTTCAGACCGTAATGCTGTGACGTGTTCTACACAGAAGTAATGTAAAGTAACAGTGATAGGTGGAACTGTTGCCAAGTAGGTTAATAGCCCTCGGTTCTCGTTCATTCGTCACTGATCAGTCGTTACTCTCAAAATCAGCATAATTATCCCTCACTCGCTCCGGCTAATCCGCCGGTAGTCAAAGGATCCATTACATGATGAATCATCGCATCAATGATACTTTGGCTTCCTCTGGTGAGTTGTCAACCATAAAGCTCATCACCGACAAGCCTCGATGTGTGCCCGTCGATACCAATTCATATATCTCTAATACGCAGCCAGATACGGTCTCAATCGAGAGCATGCTTTGGAAATAAAAAAAAACTTGTCTATGTGAACTCATTCGAGTGAGAGGTTGAAAAATGTATCCAATGTAGGTCGTTCGATTTTTTTTATCTTGTCATCATACAAATATTTTCCGATGCGAAGCGTAGCGAAAGTTCGCATAGGAAAATCCTCAACCATCGGTATATTATTTCGGACGTTAAGATCCGAAGGAATCTTGAAAGAGGTATATGATGAGAAAAGCTGTCGGGATGCGGTATAAATGGGCACAGGCCATGCTGTCTGGAGCTACTGGTAGAAACTCTCTTTGCCGTTAGTGATCTCAGTCGTCTCGTTTTCGTCAGGGAAGAGGCGAAAACCGATGCTTCCGGGGTGAGAACTTAAGTGACGTGGGAACTCGCGAACGCGAAGCAGAATGGTGGACGCGCATCCATCATTCGAAACTCGCACGTCTATCGAGCCGTCTTGACGACAGCGAGGACGACGGAAAACGAGGCCGGCACCTCTGTATCATCGACGAGCATTCCATGGTTCGATTCTTCTCGCAAACGCGAGGCTACCGATAAAATCTACAATACCTGTATATCGAGTTTTTCCGGGTACTGAGGCCACGATTTTTTTCAATAGCGAAATAGGGAGGTACATCCAGTAGCAAATGATTCAATGAGCGTTGGTGATAGCAAAAAATAGAAATATTATTTACTACAACGTGAAGCGCAGCATTTAACAAATTTTGTAGCACATTTTGTCCGACACGTTGTTAAGATAATAAAATAATAATTGTCATTACTCATATTCACCGAGCACTATAAAAGATATACGGGAGGGAATACAGTAAAAAATTCATCCGTCATTAATATTAATAAATAAAGAGTAAAATTAAAATTTAGAAAAAAAAAACCCGTTTTTGAAAAGTTATTTATCTGTGAAATTTGAAAAATGATTTTATTGACCACGAGAAAGTCTCGCTGATGGTGTTGGGTAATGCGAACAAAAGAATTCAACAGAGTTATTCCAACTGCATCGAAGACTTCTGTTGATTGAATTTCTTTACAACGATATTCCAATCTTTGCCCCAATCCACTTACCGAACGGTCGCCGATCTTGTCCTTCTTTTCAGTCGGATGTTAAAAAGTGATCAAACTTATTATATTCCAGACTTACGTTACAGCATATAGCGCTATTTCGCGATTAAATTCTAATGGACATGAAAATTGGGCGGCTCCGGTTGGAGTGTCAATTGTAGATTCATAAATTTGCATCACTGGACACGGCTGCGCGCTTGGCTGGCCTTATAATGAGCTATCGACCATATGATGATATCGATCGGATGATGGGCATATCACCCGACTGGCATATAACTCTGTGTTACCTTATATATATATCTGTATGTGAGTTGTGTATATATGTAACAACGAATCCAATGCAAGCAGGTTGTGCCGCGTTCAATGTCGATTTGTCCGGCTATAGCGACCGGTCGAACAGGGAAGCTTCGGACACCTGACATCCCGAAGACAAATGACTCGCGATGACGATTTCCGGTGGCAAACATCGACGATGTATTATATATTGCATTCGCAGCTCTATATATTCATGTCTCTCCCTCGCTCTTTCCACACTCGCACGTTAAAGAACAAAGGGTAGGGCCTCTGTCCAGCTCGCTCCTCCGTTCAAAACATATATTCATTGCTGTTCGTCGAATGCAAACTTTCGATCTTGCGAATATTACCAACTCCAAGTGCAGGTAGACTGACACGGTTCAGACGGGGATTGAACGGTAGCAAAATACGAATAAATGTAAATACACGTGTGTATAATGCAATGTTCACGAACAGCGGGTATTCGCGAGTGTGTATGCAAGGGACGACGGGGAAATAGAAGCAGTGACCACAGCGCGATAAATCATGATTTATGCTGGACGATGTCCGCACACTGGATGTATCACGGGCTACTGTATTCAAGCAGAATCATATTCCACTTTCGAACACAGAGCTATTTGCAAGAGACGGAAAAAGACTGGAGAAAAACAATAAGCTTGTCTAAGACCTTTTTTGTCTTCTAAAACTGCAGGTCATTAGAAAAATCTTGATTATTTGATGCTTCAAGTGGACTTGATTTTTTGTGGGGACAATATAACATTTTTTGAAGATTATCCTATGTTATACGAGAACGATCCTCTAAAGTACATGCGTCGATTTATTATTTAAACTCTGACCGCGCGATTGGTGGGTTAACGGTTTCTGGTGGCCTTTACCGTTCGAGAGTTATGGACACCTCGTTAGAAAGTCAATAGGCGAAGAGGATAGTTCGAGGACAAGACTCTCAGCTGGCGAATGACTTGCAGAAGTGTAGAAGGCAGTTTCAATCCGGCTTGCAGGATCATAGGCAACATTCGCAGCCCCATCGCTGGGCTCAACTCTTATACGACTGAAAATCTACTGCCATCCGCTTCTATAGCTTGGAGGCTTTGCAGCTCGCATTTTTTTTATACGCAGTTAAAGACTCCTTTAACGCCTCCAGCAAAATCGTTAAACGCGCGTGCCGTAACGCACAGTCGACACACAAGACTGTGGGGATAAATTTACACTGGAATTAGTATCCCCATTCTACTACAGTGTCGTCAGCATTGCGTAGTGCGTAGTTTATATAAGATATAGCTGAACAAAAAAAGAACGAAAAAAAAAAGGTTAAAACGTTAGCAGTGAAGTTCATTGCAGCTTCAGCAGTTATCCAACGATTCTTTTTCAACGACTAGATTTTTTTTTATTCCGAGAACAATCGACTGCAAAGCGTCTAGCATAGATATTTTTTAACGGAGTCGCAAGAATTCGTCGATCTATCGTGAGAAGTAAGTTCGGTATTTTTCTCGAGTCCTTCTCAAGGGTTCTTTGATGTATCGGGAAATTTCATCGGAATATCATGGAAGTGCACATAATACGAAGTACCGTCGACAGCCAGAGAGAAACGTTTGAACGTACATAGTAGCGCATCTGTGTTTAAAGGCGTACGGGTGAATCGGACTTTTGGCCACTTTACAGTTGGACTTATACCCTCAGCATTTCATATGGCGGCGAGGGTAGGTAAGCGCACAGTGTTTTAGCCACTCGGAGCTCGCCAAAACCAAACTGGTAGCAGATGTCTCGGCACTAACTTCCGGATCTCGCGAGAAATGCGAAATAACTATACGATCTCACCGGGGTAACACCGGGTGCAAGCGATGTAGTACACATTGCGCGCACGTTATCCATTATTATCGGTACGAGTTTCGGAAATATTATTCTAGCTTCGGCGATGATTCACGTCTATGATATAACAGTTTATACTTGTGCATTTATCGTTTCGCCACATGAAGTCGAGTATTACGCGACTGAGTAATAAATTATTTCGTTTAAATAATCGTACCTATTTTCGTTTGCTCTTTTAAAAGCGTATTTCAGAGGGGTGCAGAGCCGATGTTTAAAAATCATGAGATTTTTTTTTTCTTGCGCGAACTTTCGAACGCAGCTTTGTGGAGAATAAAAATCCTATTTGAACGATAACGCAAATACGAAACTAGTCAAATTACGCACGCGTACTCTTTCGTGTCGCTTTGATTCGATTTGAGACCAACGTACCGACGAGAGGATTTAATATTCGTAATCTGTATACACGTAGCATGAACCAACACATTTTTTGCGCTTATATATTTGTGTGTATGCATTTCATTTCGTGATTTGTCAAACCGTCGAGATTCAGCTGTCGTGAACCAAATAATTTTCGCGACTACGGAAAAAAAAAGAGAAGTACATGATCGCCTGGAATAACGTACCACTCTATCGATCTCGTCTCGTCCGGAGGGACTCATTTATATTTAAATATTAATGAAACCCGATGACGCGATAAGCAATTAAGATATGCCGATAGCTCACCGTAGCGTATGATTAAGCGAGTAATTAAAATAATAAATAATAAATCATTTGCAAAAAATAAAATGAAATGAATGATAAAAAAAATAATATAAATAAGATACACCGACGTCGCATAATTATATTGATATCTATATGTCATCCACGGCACTCGAATTAACGCAGTCCTTTCATTATGTCTGACGCCGCCTAAAGTTTCAGAGAGGAATGAGAACGAATTACAAACCCTTCTCAATAGGATAAAAATCTGGAAAAAAATAAACATTTGGAAGGTGCTGAAAAGATTATTTATGCATTGTGCAATTGTGCAATTATTGTTTAAAATATTCAGAAAAAGTAACGAATCATTTTCATAACAAAAAAAAATTGGGTTGCCGGGTAATTTGTTGCACAATTTTTTATTTCAGTAATTTGTTAATAACATTTTGAAATTATTATTATGGAAAAACAATCTTTTCAGCACCTTCCATATGTTCGATTTTTTTCAGATTTTTATCCCGTCGAGAAGTATTCGCAATTTATTTAATTTCTCTCTCGAACTTGGGGGGCATCAGACATAACGAAACGACTACCTTAATGACCTCTCGACGTTGATCCGTCTATCGCGAGACCGTCGAGGTTGGAGATTCAAGGGTGCGAGCAGACACTCCCTCCCTCTTCCTCCCTCTTTCCCTCCCTCGCGCGCTGCCGTGAACTTTAGGACAAGCCGTCAACAGTAATTACACTCAATGCAACGCTCGTTCAGTGTAATTTAGTAATTTGCTGTGGTGCGTTACTGGATCGGTACCGCGGCCAACACTGCTTTTCTATTCTCATCTACGTACTTACTGTACATTCTCGAATCGGCAGAGCCTTTCGCCGAGTGCGTTTGATGCATACAAGCCAAACATATAATGGTTAACAATTGACGTTCGGATACCGAAGTAGTATCGTCGTTTCCCGTTACAAGGGTGCATTTAATCCGCGACCTTAGCATAAAGGCTTCCTCCCTGTTGTTCTTGTGCACGAGCCCTTAAAGGTCTTCGAGTCAAGGGGTTCCACAACATAATCCATCCGAGTGGCAATGATATCTTGTTTCAGGCTATTTGTGCCATTTCACTCTTGACTAAGTAACTTAACGACGGATAAAACGTGTTATAATACGCGACAAGACGAAACTGCAAATACGTAGTAACATTGATAAATTTTTAACAATGCGTGGAAAGTATTGTAAATTTTAGAAAAATCTAGAAGATAATAGAAAAAAATTCTAATTTCTGCCGTAAACGTTCGTCGTTTATGTTTCAAACTGATATGAAATTCATAATAATGTAATCAAATTGGATACACTCTTCTCTAGATTGCGATGTGTATATATATACCGTATAAAAAATTGGGCACTTATCCGTTGCTTCCAACAGTTTGCTACTCGTGATTTTCTTTTTTTCAAATTTTCAAATTTTTATTATTATTCCGCGCTAAGCTTTCGAAAGCGCGTAGTATAGTTACGACGAAAATGGATCGTATAAAAATTATCGACAATTGTGATATGCCAATTGAACTAATTGATTTGGTGATTTGGCGATTGCCTAAAATCTCACTGTCTGCAAACTAAATTCAAATTTTTATCGTATATTTGACATTTTTTAAATAATTTTCTACAATTCTTAAAATAAAATATATTTTTACATTTCCGGTGAAGTACCAGACAATATTGATAATAAAACTTGAAATGCAATTCCAAATCTACATTTTATATGTGAAAGATGCACGTAGCAAGTTTTCCTGCGTTTCAAAGTTTCCACGTAAAGTTATTGTGCTTACGGACAAAAGAAGTTGACACGTACGTTCATACAGGCAGACAAGCAGATAGAATCTGTAAACTCTTTTTTTATCGTATTCGGGCGCAAGAAAAATCTATTTAGGCCTCGCAATATTATAGATTGAGTTACAAACATGAAGATAATATTGAAGCGTAACCGATTTTCCTCGCACGCGACGCAAACCCGATTTTATGCTGTTTTTCTCGCACTAGTGCGGGAAAACGGTCAGAAAATAATTTTATTAATCGTAAGATATATTTTAACGTCCGGATACAAAAAGTGAATTTAATTAACTGTCCATCCGGATATCGCCCAAACAGTAGAACTTCTAATACATAAAACTATCGGAGTTTTTCTTTTGAATTCTGCGTAGTTTCAAGTAGTTATTTACTCCATAATTCAAGGATTTTTTTTTTTCACACGTTGACAATACTTCCACTTTTACGTACTTACTATGTGATGGAAAAGAGCAAAAAATGTAGGACATGTATTGTATCCCTTCCTCGCACCAATCAATAAAAGTTATTAGTCGATCATTAAATAAGAGGTCAACCCCAACCTTTCGTGACAACCTGCCGCTCGTTATCGAGAAGGTGTCCATCACGAGAGTAGATCGAAAAATTCCAGACGCCAGCGTGAAGAGATTTTACCTTCGCTTGATTCCTCGCTTCTCTGTGATGCGGGTCGAGTCCACTTTAGCGAGATCTACATGCTTATAGAATATAGTGAACTCTCCGAGAGAAACGAGTGGGAGGGGCGGGAGGGGGGGGGGGGTTTGAGAGTAAGGAGCGGTGTATTAGATTTACATGTAGATGGTGCTCAAGCATCCGAGAGGGCGAGCCTCAGAGGAACTCGCGCACGGACGAGGGACAAATTTCTACTTCGAGCGTCGAGCCTTGCTATATCCTTGCTTCCCCTTCCCTTACGTCCAACCCGTGGCACCCATGGACCCTCCTCATCTTCGCGTCTCTCGAATCCTTGTACCCACTCCCGGTTTCCCTTACCTTCGGTACATTAATTCACACTACGCTGGAGAGCTCGTTCTCGGTTTTCCATCGGTATGCGTTGAAAGACGAAGCACGTCTAAGTAGGTTTACTATAAGATGGGGTATACACACCGATAGGGGATGTGTATAACGTTCTCAAGTCTCTTGCTCGAGGCACAAATTGAAAATCAGAACTCGAACCGCGACTAAGATGGAATAAATTAGGACGAGGTGCACGGTGACGACGATGACGACGACGACGAGAGGAAGAGATATACATATACCGACGTCTCGCTTGTTTACCTCACTGAAGAACGACTCACGACGTCGACGGGACACTTTGCTCGCGCGCCTTCACGGATATATCATTCGCGAGGACCGAAACAGCGAAGCTGTCCGTGTACGATACCAGAGTGTTTCAGGAAGGTGTCTATGATGTGGCGCGTGACTCCGCTACACCAACCCTCAAGAGCTCGCGAATAAAATCAGAAGGTCGTATATTCTCTGTACTTTGATACGAGATACGCCCTTCAGAGTCTCGGATATGCGATATTATTTATCCTATGAGGTCCGAAAATCATGCGGAGTCGTTGTACTTTTCTTGCACGACGCAATCGCACCAGTCTCAAGGTTCATCGACTTGCCAAAGTCGGGTACGTAACTTTTGAAAAAAGCACGTTACGTTTCCGATGGTAAATTTGGTCTTTTTTTTTATTAATTTTTTTTTCTCCATACAATCGGCAGAGAGCGATTGTCTGCATAAATAAAAGGGAAATTTGCTTTCTGCATTTACTGGAATATATTTCAAGACTGTTATAACGTCTCTGCATGAAGGCAGAAGTGAGCAACATTGGGCGAGAAATCCCATCAGCCACCACCTCCTCCCCGTTATCCCCTCCCCGCGGCACGCTGTCGCCGCGCACAGCGCATTGTTTCGCCATCATGAAGAAGCGATTACCTACCTAGCGAGAACGACGTTATGATCGTCGGTTCTCGGCACCAGCACTTACAGTATTTTCTCCACGGAGCACGCTATAACCCTGTACCGTTCCTCCTCTCCACTTGCCGAATAATTTTCATCCTCTAGGCTCGATGCGCGAGATAAAGAGAGCAAAAAAAATTACTTCGCTTATACCATGTGCGCCATTATTTCGCATTGTTTAGAATTTATGTACGAGAAAATATGTAAGAGAATATGATGAGGGGTTCGCCTCCACACCGATGTTATCGAAAAAAAAAAAAAAAAAAAAAGATTGCGGAACACATACACATTTTGATTACTGCGCAAATACGCCTATTATCAGGCGCAGGGTAGAGTCTCGGAAATAATAAAAACTCAAAAGTATAAACGTGACCATTTTTAATTAAACATATCAGCGATAATGTTTTTTTTTTCGCCAATAATTTAATTCAGATTTCGTTTATAGAAAATAAAAAAAATGGTACAAATCCATGAAAAGTTGTTGACCTTCGTGAGCAAATGTACCTTGCGATTGCTGCAAATAGTAACCGAAAAGAAGAATAAGGAGAAAAAAATGTGGCAGCTATTGCCGTTTTAATTTATGCGCGCATTTGAAAATCAATGCCTCTCGAACGTCGACCGCAAAATCGATCGCGGTAGCGTCGAAGCGAAGAGAGCTTTCTTCGTCTCTGTGATGAGAAACTACCGGAAGGCAACGAGAATTTCGCCTCTTCGGCTCTTTAAAGAGAAAAAAAAAAAAAGAAACGAGAAGTAGAGAGTCTAGCGTCGCGGAGATAAGGTTAGATAAGATCTGGCGCCATAGTACCGGTTAATAACCTGCTGTTTATGCAGGAAAAAAAGGGTGGTAAGAGAAAGCGGAAAGAAGGTTTTGAAGCGGGAAACGTTGCGGCCGGCGAGAGTGGCAGGGGGGAGGGCTCCGTTAGTAAAGAGTTGCAAGCGAGATCGAGAGGTAAGAAAGATAGACTTGGAATACCATAAGGAAAGCTACAGGATGGATAAAGAGAAGAGAAAAGACACGAAGAAAGGTGATGGCGTTAGTTTCGCCGCTGCACACAATTCATAAGCCCGCAACCCGCTAAACATTTTTTTTTTCCCTGTTCCCATCTCACTTGCACTCTCGACTCGTTCCATTAAAAAGTTGAAGATAGCTCTTCTGTTGCGAGTGATGGTCGCTAGATGGATATGGTACAGCAAGAAGGGTGGGGGGGGGGGGGGGGGGGAGAATGAAAGCTCGCGCGGTCCTCGCGTCGGAGCTTTCATCCGCACTGTGACGTGGGTGTAGATACGTCGACGGGGGGTGAAGAGGTTTGCTGCTAGCAGCACACCGAAGAAGAAGGTGCCAGAGGGTGCACACCGGTGCTTAACACGAACCCCTCTTCACCTTCATACCCGTTCGCCCCCTCTCTATCTACCTTCCATCCCCTGCCTCCTATTTACTACATCATAAAATCTTTAAAATCCTTGGTAAGCAGACGTTCGCAGGCCCGCAGGTGCGGCGGTAGTTATAGCTATACATAAAGTATATACAGATATGTATTACGTATATCTCACCCTCGTTTATTCCTCACTTCATACCTATGAATTTTTCTTCTTTTTTCTCCTTTACTCCCTTTCGGTTCATAGCGATATTCGTTCATTTTCATCTTTCCCACTCCGACACTTGGCGCTCGCTTTCCCTCGCCTGTTTTTCTTTCTTCCTCCTTCTCCGCTTCTCCTTATTCTTGCTCCATCATACATATAGTTTTCCCGTTAGTTTCGCGGTATAACGCGCATGTATATACTTAACTCGCTTTCCAACGAGAAGGTAGAAAGCTCGCCGTAACGCGAGCTCCTTCTCCTCCGATCCACGACCAGTAATTACCGATAACTTTTAACTTCGAACGAGAAGTACCGACGAGCTATAGTCGGGGCTATTGTAAGGCTGCCGGAAACTACATCGAACTCGAAGCAACCCCCATCGTCCCACACTACGGCAGAGGCTCCGCCAGCCTCTGCGGTTATACAGGGTACCGGTTAGCGAGATTCTTGTGTTAGAACGTAACGAGTGTATAAGGTTTGTGAGAGGTGGCGTTGAAAAGCCCCCGAAAGGAACTCTCTCTCGCCGATGTACGAATGAGAGACAGAGAGAAATATTTATGGAAAAAGCGAGATCCGGTCTGTAAACGACTTTTCCGTGAGCCGTACGTGCCTTCCTATCATTCGGGTGTTATCTTCGCTCGGGACTTCGATTTACGAGCTCTCCAGCTGGATGTGTTCGCCACGAAAGAACTCGACGTACGATCTGCCCCGAGTTACGTGTAACCGATACGTTCCACGGGAGAGAGTGAGAGATGCTCTTTAGTCAGGTAGCCTTTTAGAAGGGTGGGCGAGAGAGGATAGGCTACTGTTCTCTCGTTCGAGGCGAAAGACACGGGGGACCAGCACCGATCTCAGCCACCGATACAACTCTTCTCTTTACTCCGACACCTACGTACACACATACCCACTAACGTAACACTATCACACCATTATATTTCGACGATACGTGACTTCTATGTCCTCGTGTATTTTTATTGATTATCGATAACTGTTGCGGAGCATAGCAGGAGAGAGAGTTGCATCGTCCGCCGAGGTGGTTGTTAAATATTGTTCAAAGGTTCGCGTGGGTCTCGATTGAGCGGGTCAATTTCTCACTCTGTATCTACTCTATCTCACTCACCAGTCGTACGACCCTTGCGACCCGGTTTCCGTGTCTTTTTCTCATCTCGTTCTATCACCACCAATGCAGACAACTAAGATATATATACATATTGTACATATATATACAATACATCGCACGTATTCTCAATATACCAACGACAATAAAAATAGTAAAGTGTGGCTTGTAGCGTTGGGAGACAAAAATAGAGAGTTTAAAGCTCGATCGAGTGAGAGGGCACAAAGTTGTGAGAGAAGGGTCGAAAGATAAAGCGCAGAGGTTAGCGACAATGTCGTCGCATCTCCCTCTGTATGTATCGTGTCTGTGTGCGCGCGCAGCGCGTGGGTGTGGGTTTGTCTCACACAGCAAGGGATAACGCTCGGCGTCGCAAGACTTATACCGAATATGATTTACGTCGCAATATAAAACTGGCGGTCGGCGATAAAATAAGAAGCATGCGGTACACCAATTCTCGCACTTAATCTTTTATCATCGTTTGCCAAAATTCTTTATTCTTTCTCGATCATCTTTGAAGTTGTTTATGAAGTTAACCAACTTCGAAAGATTAACAGGATCATCGTATCTTAAATATTAATGAATTAATTAATCATTAAGTTTCGATTCATGGAATACCCGACTGACTTTATTAACATTCGTGAATATATAAATGAATTCGATAGAAAAAAAATGGCTGAAAAAAAAAGCGCGTAAGAGATACCTCTCTGTTGCACCCAACACGATATATAGCTGATGAATCTTAGAGAGTAATCCGTCGTGTCTGTCCTCGGCAAGACTTTGCCAACTCCTTTAACCGCAAATCGGTGAAAGCGCAGATTCGCGAGTTTTATCCACGGGACCCTTATAACCCCCTCCAGCCCAGCGACGGCAACTTTCCATGAGAGAAAGTTGAGCCTCTATATAAGCCTTCGTTTTTCTCTCGCTCACCTTTCTCATTGCGAATATTACCCAACCCCCAACCCTGCTATTCTCTTTTCATCGTCACCGTTTTTTTTTTCCTTCTTTGGCCCTTTAACCAAACCCGATCTCTGACACCGGCCTGAGGCTAATCGACCGGATGATTTTTCAGGGCGATTGTTCTGAAAACTTTGCGTGCCGAACCCCCGTGCACTCGCCGACTTGTTCGCGCGAACGGAAACCTCCGAGACTGAGACTTCTTCGTAGTCGTCAGAGATATATGTATATTATATCTGTGTGTATAAGAAAGAGGGTGGGCGGCAGCGCGTTACCGTGGTAGAGAGCGACGAACCAGGCGGGGAGGGTTGACTATGTCCATCGACTACCCCTGCGCAAGGTCTCGAAGGAATTCCGGAACAGAGGCTCTCTCTCGCTGGGGATGGAAACGAGGAACCGGGACGATAAGACGAAGGACTTCATCGTCGGGACTGATTGGCCGATTTGTCACCCCCCTCCTTTTCGCTAGTCGAGACGACGCCAGACGAGCTCTCGGATCTCGAGCAGATCTCCCACCTCCGTAACCGGTTAATTGAAGCGCGAGAGTTAGATATATATACACACAGTAGTTTCGCAATAGTGCGATCCTCGCAGCAGCAGCCCATGTTCGTATATATGGACGAAGGAAGAAAATAAGAGAATGAGACGGTGAGAGAGAGAAAAAAAAAGATTTCGTTTGCACCAACGGCGATCTGGGAGAAAGAACCGCCCGATATATACCATCGTACTTCCTATACGATTCTATACTTCTTCATTCGGTTTCTTTTCTTCTTTCGTTAAGTGAACGGTGTGGGAGGGATGAGAGAGTTGATCCGCCGACATTGATTGAACGAACTTATCGTAATGGCGCCAGGCGTGAGACCGATCGGAGTTTCGCGATCGTTTCGTTCCCGATGTACAGAGGACAATGTTGCAACTACAGTCATCTTAGAAGAGGAATGACCTTCGGGCAATGTTACAAACTTGCGCTCTTCTGCTTCTATTCCTCTCTTATTTCTCACACCTCAGGCTCTTTCTCTCTCTCTCACTTCCATTAACGTTGACACTGTGTGTGCTGCTTTCATGGGAATTGCCGATAACGTCGAATCGACGAATTCTCAAGAGTCTCTTACGACTTTCAGTCTCTTCTTCTCTGTGTACTTCGCAACTGTGTGTGTAGACTTTACCCTTTCTTTTTTTTTTTTTTTCATTTCTGTGATCGAGTCCTCGAGACTTATCTTCTATGAGAACGATTCGATTATCGTTTGAACCATTGGCAACTCGGCACTCTGACGACGATCTTATTCGATTAGCTTAGATCGTTAATCTCATATTATCGAAGTAAAGTACGATATCACGGATCGAGATCGTGACAAAATTTGTCGCACTTCAATAGGAATAAAAAAGGAAACCTTTTCGAGGAGCCACTCCGGCGAAAATGCTTTGCAGGCTTCGTGATTTTTTTCGAGAGTCAACGTCAGCCGAACGGAGAATTTAATTAAGTACGAACCCACGATAAATCCGCGCTGGCTTAGTAATGCGGTCCGGTAAGGGCGGTGCTATACAAAGCCGGGTACGAAGAGGGGAAGTAACAAAAAAAATACAAATACAGAGTAGAGAACAACCAGAGAAAAAGGGGAACGAGCCTTAAGGAAGACACATAGTTGGAAAAATCCTAATGAATAGTAATGGTCGAGCCGATTACCGGAGGGCTGTAGGGCATGTACAAGAGGACGGTCGCAGCGAAAAAAAAATAAAATAATGGAAAAAAATCCGCGTCCGAAGTGAGAAAGTGGCGGGGTGTGAGACTTTGCCCTCAACGCTCTCGTAAAATCCTACGAGAGTGCGTTCTTCAAACATTCATTGAACCACAATGGGCTATCGATTTCGGTACCGACCGGTTTCGCTTTCGATTTTTCATAATAATGTGCTTGTTGATCGAATACCGAAATTGGAAACAAACCAAAAAATCGAAAACATGGTACAAGTGCAATATTTGATTTGACGAATTGGTTATTCCGTTGTTAAAATTAATAATTCCTATGCGTCTCGTCATAAATCGGTTTATATATGCCGAAACATACGATCATATAGAATACTTTTAGTATTTTAAACACGTCGTGCGTAATGAAAAAATTGAAGCATCGAAGCTTCTTGGATTACGGCTTGGATTTGGAATGAAATTCAAAAAGCTTCGTCTTAAGAAAGCTAAATGTAAATTTGACGTCAGCGGCAAGAACTCTACAGTCGCTTCAACGGGTATATGCAAATCTGTCTGCTTCAATGGAAAGGTATTGCATGTTTTACTGTGCAATAGCTCTGAGCTTTTATCGTGGCTTCTCGTTGTCTAGGCTCACGGCCACTATACGATTTGCGTGATAGTTATGTCGTTGTTTAGTTATATACGCAACCAGCATTTTGCTATAACATAATATACGTTATATAGTATATGTATATATGTATACCAGTCGTATATCTCATACTTTACAAAGCACTTTGCCTTTTATAAGCAACGACGAGACGGGTTAAAGGGAAGGAGAGAGTTAAACGGCGTTACGATTCCCAGAGATTGCGTTCACGGAATTACCAGACTCCCAGTATCATGCGGAGCTTTATATCACTTCAGAGGCGCATTTAAACGGCTCTTGTTACATTAATAACCCTTTCCACATTTTGCTATTCGTTATCTTTGGAAAATAACGAAATGCTTAATTTCCGTCGAAGAAAATTCAAACGTCTGAAGAAATTCCCTAGAAATCCTCTCAAAGATCGAAGAAAAAAACCATATACACGACAGCAAGAATTATTTAATTTTTTTTTTGTCCCCATAGATTTTTTTTACCATCTTTTAATCGTTATCTATTACAAATTTTTTTAAACCAGAGAAAGCTTGTAGTATACTCGTAATTTCATTGTATCCGGTTTTCGGTTATTTGCAACAGCTTATGCAGTTAAATCACCGCGCTCGGATTTTCCGAGTATATTCCTTTCGCTCTTATTCTCACCGAAACGCTAATATTCACGTTTCATCACCGCCACCCCGCCCCCTTCGTCCATACATATACCCCTTTGATCCGAGTGGTGTTTGCTTCGGCAAACAGCAATGACCGTACGTTAGCCGATTTCGGCGGTAGCCCTTGGTAAATAGCGAAATTTCATTTCGTCGTGGCCAACGCCCAGAGTTTCGTTACTCACCACAACATCCCCCCCCCCCCCCCCGCCCTTCGCCGCTTCCCTTTCCCCTGCCCTCCGACAAATTAACCGGCGTAACTTTCCGCCAACAAATCTTCGGCTTCGGCCCACGCACAGCTCTCGAGCGTGCGGAGAGGGAGAGAATGAGAGAGGGACTAGACACGTGCTATATACGCTATATGTACTCTGCGCGTACACCGATGACACTCGGTAAAAGTATCACACCCCATCTCGCGCGGTCATACACTACGGGATAATATGATCGAAGATATAAAATAGAGGATTATCGGTGTGCGTATATTATACGTTAACCCCGAACTGTACGTGTAATGCAAAACGTCAGTATTTAATATTTGCCATTACGCTCATGCTACGTGATTTACCAAGCGGAGTATCACTATTTTGACGTTTAACAACGTAAATTTAACGCTAAATTTCAAGTGCTTGAGCTTTTGCGAGAAAATCGAACGTGTGTTTCACGTTGCGTAAACACGATGTGCTCCGATCACGTGTTCGAATAATAAGCTACGTTACATAACGAAACGCGGCGAAATCGAGTTCACATGTACAGGTAACTCTCTTTATCTCACTCTATCCCTCTGTACATGTAAACGATGCATTAATTATTAAATACGCGTTGTTCGACGTACGTATGTATATCGATAAGTTTCTATATTGAATATCCATCGACATCGAATTGATTAAAATATCAATTGAATACAGAAATACTCGTTAACCCTTTTTTGTTCAATTTATTTCTCCCTTCGGTGAAAATCCAGCCTCTGATAAAATAATTAAATTGAAATATTTTTAAACAAAAGAGAAAAAAAAAATGTATATCGATTATTTTCATTTGTATAAACTGTCCTTTGGTTGTATTGTTAATGTTTTAATCTACGCTTTTAATTTTGTCGAAACGTGATAATGGCATAAAAAAATATTTCGGATTACCGAATAATCAAAATTTTTAGCATTCGATAAATGTCGACATGAGTATAGAATATCTGTCTACAACTCTCTTTTCTCAGCTTTCGTCGACGGCTCAACTTCTCTTGTACGATCCATATGTCGTCGCTCCGGGGCAGCAGCTTGGCATTGCCGGCGCTACTGCGGATATAGAGAAATGTCGTCGATACGATTTGACATTTCGACGGGGTGATAAGCAGTTTAGGTGAGACTGCGCAAGGAGAGAATGTGCGACAGGTTTAAACGCGACAGGATTCGAGAGGGATATGTTCGCGTAAAGATCGGCTGGTTCGCCGTGCTCCCCCCCCCCTTCCTCTCCCGCTCGCGCCGTCACTCACGACATCGCTTACTACTGCCTCGTTGTTCTACACCATCGCGATGTTACACGCGTCGTATAACACAAAACGGCCGCTGTTATATGTACACGTGTATGCTGCACATATATATGTACGGACATATGATACGGGAGGAACGGGCGAGCGAAAACTGCTTTAGCGTATTTGCGAAAGTGAACCAACAGGGGTGCGAACAGCTCGAGTGATAGACACGTGAATCGCCAGCTAACGCCAGCAATGTCGTAGACAAACAGTTTATAGAGCTACATATAGATATATATACCAACGGCACAATATATGCGATGGATATCAAGAGAAACGCGAACACGTATTTACGCGCAAATATCGCGTGCAATGTTTAACGCAAATCCGCAAATGTTTTCTTTGTATAGAAAGCCGTGTTTCCGTAAGGTCACTTATTTCCGAACTATCTCATAAGTACTTGAGCACGCGTGCGGAATAAAATATATGTATAGATAACACGAGCGGCAAAAAAATGAACGAGAAACGGCGATTCTTGATAAAAACAAGATGCTTAAATGCGATCGTGTACTCACTCAGCTGTCGTAAACACCTATGAAGCCTTGAGATGTCGCCGTTTACGTACGCTGCATACTTCGTCAGTTCTTCGAACTTGTATCGAAAATAACGATAACTTTTTTCACAAAAAACTGCACATAACACACTGCGGATAAAAAACACTGATAACGGGAAAAATTTATACCGCGGCCCTACTGCTACTATATATTTGTCGTTGCCCTTGATTGACCGTTACACCGCGACACTAACGGTCATGTCACTGCGCAAGCGCGTGACTCCAACAGTCCCCGCTGCACGTACGCCACGTACTCATCGACGTGACCACGGTCTTATACACAGGTCGGGGCACTCCGTACCTTCCCCATGCAGTCAGTTGTGCTCGAAATGAAGCCAATATGGCGACCAGTTCAGGCCGACTTATTATTATTATTAAGTTTGCGCATGCCCAGTGCGTTGTTTTCCAAATGTCGTTCAGTGATGATATTTTTGTCGAAAGTCAGTGGTAAGTTAACGTACATAACTTTAAACAATGTCGCGAAAACGTTTAGAGGAAGTCGGAAGTCGAAACGATAGAGAAAGTCGATATAACAGAGGTACAAACAAAAATGTAAACAAACTAAGTGCTGTGAAGAAAAAACAAGCTAAGTTCTATAGCAGTTAAGAAATAAGGCGTAATAAAATATTTATTTACACATTAAATAATGTTTTTTTTTCTTTTATTAGACCACTTGAAATCTTCCAATTCAATAAATACTTTTGTTTGTTTCCGCAATTTTCTATAGTAGTGATTCGATTAACTGCCAAATTTGAATTGGGCAACGTTTGCGCGCCGCGCGTGCGTAGAAAAACCGGCCTGAACTGGCCGCCATATTGGCTTCAATCGGAGCACACTTTTAGCAGGCTAGTTTCCAGACCTGTGTATAAGACCGTGGACGTGACGGTTAGGAGGGGGAAGCGAAGGCCTGTCGTCGACTGCGACTGCGCGGCGTTGGAGCCTCAGTCGGCGCTGCGGCGTGCAGCGGTATGGGTGTTAGATGTGTCGCGTTGGATCTAACATTCTTTTAGAAAATCGCGAACGGAAAAAAAAATGTTTTAACTTACGCTCCATTCATGTAACAATTTGAAACTTTCTGTGATAATACGGTGTCATAAAAATTGCATTATGTACGAATTCGATGTAAAAAATTCTCGCAAGTTTTGAAGGCGAAAACAAAAGCATTCTTCGCGAATCTCGTAGAAACCGGCGCGTTAAAAATTCGGTAACGCAGAAGACGGTGCTGCTGGTTATAATTCGAACGTACCTTCCAGTCGTAACGTCATTCCTTTTTTTCTCATTTCGACGCCGCGTAAGCAACGGTGGCGACGACGAAAATTATGTTTTTTTTTTATCGAGCGTAATTGAAAGGAAAGTGTGCCTTGCAATTCGCTGTTTATTACATTCACGGGTGAGTCTCTCATTCTCAATTTAAATAAAGAGTTTCTTCGTCCGTGCACGCGCACCGGTCATTTGTTTTTTTTTTTTTTTGTTCTAGCGACTTCCTCTACTTTTGCATTCAGTGACGAGGAGATGATTGTCGAGAGTCGACGCGCCATTGCCGTCGCAAGTTGTGTGCACGCGGATGTTTTCTTCCACTTGCTATATCGTACGACAAGCTGCTGCTACCTATTAGACGTCTCGGTACCCATCCACCGTCGTTCGTACAATTCAAAACCAAGCCATAGAGATAAAAATAATGGTGCGAAACGAAGGAAAAGTCGCAATAACGAGCAAAAGCTATACACCCCGAAGAATTATAGACGCCCACCTCTTTCGTATTTTTTCCACAAAGGAAAATTTCATCTATTTTTCCAAGTAGTCTCCAGAGTACGACACGCAGGTTTGTGTCCGGAGGAATCTCGATAATTGTCAAAAAGACAGTAAAGAACTTTGACACAACTATCTTCTTTTCAACAAAAAATTTTTTTCGCAGTAAGACATTGCAAGCAATTTAGACGATTTATCTATGCGTAAATGTTTCTTCGTAATAATAAATTAAAAAATACACAATTCGAAAAAAAAAAAAAAAAGTATTATCGAGAATCTGAGAAATTCTGATTGTTACCTCCTATTCTAGTAGTTTTCCATCATCGGATAAAAATTGCTATTTTCAGTTCTATTCTCCTTAACTTTTACGTTATTTTCCTGCGACACTTCGTTTCCGAACATTACGCACAGTTTATTTTGATTCATGCGCCCAAATATGTAACCACCGAGAGTTTTGTCAAAAACTGAACTCAACGAGATTCAAGAAAGATGATTGGTATCTTACGCGCCTTACTTTAGTCGATAAATAAAAAAATCCATTTAAAATTTTTTTTTATCGCAAAGTACATTTTGTAAGCAAACTTTTGTGAGTAAATAATATTTCATCGCTCATCCCAACAAGAATCACCATTGCTCTCCTTAAGTCGCAGAGAATGTCTATTCTCCAAAAGACTCGCCGATGCGTTCACAAATTGTCGCTCGACGTCTCTTTAATTTTCATTCCTCAAATCCTTCGAGATATCGTGTGTATCGTTGAAACTACGACGATGGCAATCCCACCAGTTACGATTCATAGAGAGATCTTTTTTTTTTTATCAATGTTTCTTCTCTTTTTCAGGGATTCGCCGTGTTCAGTGTTCCCGTAGTTCGTTGGTTGAGCCCGTGGCGGAAGCATAGACAGCCGCGAAATCTCGGTGCGCGATGGTGCAAACGACTATTCCCAATCATCGCGCAAAGCCGGCTTCGTTAATGGACGCTGCTTCCGTGTTTGTGAGATTAACGCGCCTTCGCGCGAGGCGGCGAGGATCCAACCTTCGGAAACACGTTTTCGCTCTCCCGCACATTGGGAGCTCTCGTCTCTCTCTCCTCCGACAACTGTTTGGCTTTGGCAACGTCGGCGAATCCGTGTGCAAGCTGCCCGGAGGGGGTGTTTCGCGGACGAGAGCTCGGATTGCATCAAGAGGCTCTTGCGCGACCACGTGAGAACATTGCTACTAGTCGGACTTACGGTCAGAGGACCTTCTGCGGAGATCATACAACTCGACCGTCGTAGCTTATGTAAACAACGTATATATATATATATGTATATATATGCATATACATAGATATATATACCATTGGGACGCATGTGCGTGTAGTAAGTACACAATTATACATACAGTACCTATGCGAGTCGCGCACATACCTAACTTGTGTATATGGCTACGCAAATTGCAAACCTACCTGTACGTGGATTGAACATTAACTGCTGCATAGGCCTGTAGCAACTGGAGACAAACATCATACACATATATACAAGTTGATTCTCTAATCAGTTTACCATCGATGCATCGATTCGACATGTATCGATTGCAAATGTAGATAATAATCGAATACCGAAATCAAACTATCGATAACCGAGCAAATACGAGTTACTTTTTGAAACTATTATCAGAGAAAATTAGAATTCTCGCGATCGATTCTCGTGAACAAAAGCGCACGCGTGTAGGTATATGTCGAGACATTGGGAAATTTAACTACTTGCGACGATAAATTTAAAGTCCAACGTGACCGACGTAATACTCGCGTTTCTATAGTTCGAGATATTATATATACTTTTGCCTCGAGGCACTAAATTTATTTATCCGTATATGCGTTCCAAAACGGGACTTGAGCCGCATGTGCCCATTTATTTTTCAGTCCGTGCAAATTATTCTCATAACATACGATTGCAGATGTGTGTGTGTGTGGGAGAGAGAAAAAGGTCTGTCGCTCTTTATCTCTTTAGCGTATCCGGAAAGAGAAACGCGCGACGATCCCTTTTAAACTCGCGTATAATCGTGCCACCGCTACTCTGGGGTCTCCGGTCTCTCGTGTGCCTCCTGGGCTAATCCCTCTAACAAAAATATGAGCCAAGCTAGCGGCGGAGTTTTGAGCCGAAACAGAAGCTCATTCCTGCTCTTTAACCGTTGCCGAGAGCGTTGTAAGCGTTGCTGGCGAGTATACGCGATTCCATACCGTCCCTTAATCGCGCTAAACGATTATGAATGAGTCCGTGCAGCAGTCACGCGCACACAGTCCAACGTGGGGGGGAGGGAGGGAGATTGAGAAAAAATCCTCACGGCAAAGCCGGACACAACCGAACAAAAATGTTTATTGGATTCGTTGGTGAGAGATACAGAAAAAAAAAAGAAACTAAATGAGAGGCGCATTTTCTGTTTTTTTCGTTAATGACTCATTGCTTAATGAAATGTATTACATAATTGAGAAAGTTAACTTATAGATTCGATTATAGCACCGAAATTTCTTGGATTACGAAAAAAACTAATTGAGACTTTTATTAAATCAAATTACGTGAAATCGTTTAGTCACATATTATGAAATTGCGTTTCTCACGCAAGGGACCCTCGCGACAATATACGAAAGTTCTAAACTCGTTGAGTGCTTGAGACCGAGGAAAGAGCATTCGGTTAAATTCGTAATTAAGATTTTTATTCAACCGCAAAAGCGAATTGAATGAAATCCTTTAGTCACATATCGTGAAATTGCGTTTCTCACGCAATGATACTCGTGACAATTGACGAAAGTGTGAAACTCCTCCGGAGCTTCAGACAGAGGAAAGAGCATTCAGCCTTTGGAGGAATCATGATACTTTAAGCTCGGTGTTAATTGGTACCGGGACTTTCGTGCCGGTTAGAGAAGCTCTTCCGAGCTTTCCGCAGAATTCTCGGCCAACCCAGGTAACGTCTCGCGTATATTCTCTATCTCTTCTATGCGCTTTCTCACTTCATAGACTACGTTGTTCCTTCTCATAGCCGCAGTTCCACTTCGTGCCTTCTCCTCCATTAACTTCCGGACGAACGTGTCTCGGGCTAAGATTGGATTACCGCGATGCTCTTGTGTTCTCATCCTATCTCACTCTTCCCTCTGGCGTTCGAGAGAC
Organism: Cryptus armator; assembly: GCA_963971235.1. Taxonomy (NCBI): domain Eukaryota; kingdom Metazoa; phylum Arthropoda; class Insecta; order Hymenoptera; family Ichneumonidae; genus Cryptus; species Cryptus armator. Next base: position 9,083,352 of record OZ020240.1, read on the forward strand.
TTTCCTCGTTCTATGTACTCTATCCCTCTCGCCACTGACTTTCATTCTCGCCGTTCGACCGACTCACTTGTACACGACTACGTACGTTTGTTTTCAAAGACCTAACGAAGGCGCATCGTGTATCCATTTCCGCTGAATATCACATAATCCCGTGGAATTCTGCTATCTTGGCAAACAACAATACACACGATAAGACACGTAAAAACTGATAATGGTTTTTTTAAAGAAATGCACATTTATGCGCTGCTTTCGTTATCCAGTAGTTTCATTTTTTTTTTTTTTTTTTTTTTTCTATAAATCGATCTTTTTGATCTTAGCTCGAAAAAATATCTGTTAAGGGTTCGAAAGATCGTTCAGCTCGCAGATCCCTCACAGTATCATATAGTCGGTTTGAATTCGTATTTTCGTCAGCTCCCGCGATACAGGAAGTTACAATGGGCTCGAGAGGAAGAATAGCGCGGTGAGCGATGTCTTTCACATGGTCGCGTTGCTCTTTGCGCTTCACCGGCTCTGCAGCGGTGCCTAGACGCTGGTCACGGTAGTTCTACCACCGTACTCTCTGCAACTGGTTTTAGTAACGTCGCCCAAAACTTCTAACTAAGCCCCTCCCCGTCCCGCTAGACTCGCGTCGAAAGCTACCCGAAAGATAACGCAACTCAGTTGCAAAGTCGAGACTCTGGACGGACACGATGCCTCGGGGCGGACTCGCAGAGTCGGAAGTGAACGGAATCTCTGCGCAACCAAGCGATGCGGATGAAATTTCAGGAATTCTCCCTACCGCCGCTACTGCTGCTGATGCTGTACAGTCGTGCCGACCGCTTTATCAAATGTTTGATTATCGTTTGCATTCCTTCAAAATCCATTAAACGCTACTTGATTCATAGTTCATTTCAATGATTTTTTATCGTCGACGATTGCGGATTTAGATATTCAAAGTTTATCCAAAGTTATGTCGCTTGTGCGAAGATCGACGACGACTTTCAACATTATCGTTGATTACAATCGAAAGGTTTAAAAAACACGAAGACCGAGAAAAAAAATTGCAAGGAAGACAATTGAGGAGTGCAAAGACGATAATGTTGGTTAATGCTGTTTTATCTATTCGCGTCTACAATTTTCCATTCAGTATCGAGAAATTCGAGAATTTTGGGAAATTCAGAAGAAGCTGCGGCAGCAACGGCTGTCTTTGCTATCGAATGACGCTACAACTACTCGATTGTACACGTCAACGTCGAGATGCAAAATTCAGCTCAATTTCTAAGAAACCTTTAAAGTTATTTTGTACCGCGACTGCTTGATTGATAGCAACCACTCAAATGCTACGCCGCAGCCCCCGTACATTATGCATTTATCGATTTCATCGATTGCTCGATAAAAATTCGAGAGACTTTCCGCAAAGTCAACATCGGTTCGACTTTCTACACAAGTAAACAAATACGTAAAAACTATTTTTGTAAAAGCGTTGCTTAGTCGTTATATAATCACTATAATTGAGATTAAAGATCATTTTCCTGAATTTATAAGGTAATATTTGTAACATAAGTTGAAAAAAGAAAAATCCATTAATGAAATAACTTCCGGCTAATAATATTCATCTCGAGATAATGGAGCTCTTTGGTTCTTCGCCTGCGGGATTCGTTTCTCTTTTCCGGCGCGATGTACTCCGAGTTGTTTATACACAATCGAGTTTCGTTTTTCAGAATAGAATCACCGGGATAAAATTTACGGAATCTCAAATTACCGTATTTCGTTGTTAATGAAAAGTCGTAGAAAAGAAAAAACACAAAGTATCGGTGACCCTGCATATGTATCATCATATGCAGGATACGACTGGCAGTTTTTTCTCGTAATTCTGCACCCAATCCCAATCCCTTCAGGCGATTAAAATGGTTTTTTTTTCTCTTCCATACAATATTGACCTCTCGTTAGGTCTCGAAAACTTAATTTTTTTGATTGATGTTCTCATTAAAATAATTAGAATTGAATATTGCCGTAGCCATGAATTCTACGTTTTCATTAAAAAAAAAAAAACATGGAATCGAAAAATATGGAATACGGAGATAGGAGGTAAAAAAGGGGGAATAGCTTGAAGGTATTGCAATTTTTATTTCTTTTCGCCTGTTATTTTTCAATCATTGAACGAATAAATGTATTTACTTTTTCATCCATCGTTCACTCATCAATTGATTTTCGAACGCGAAATAAAATTAGTATATTGTTTAACATTCGTCAATTTCGATCCATGTGACTCACTATATTTTTTTTGTAACGAATGCATGAAAATTGGTACTTTGCATAGCAGTCTTTCGGAATGGATAGTGATTGCTTCAGCGGCAATAAGCGTAGCTGCTGTTATTGTTTTCGTCCTGCATAACAGGGATGAAATGAACAACATTTTTCCCGAGGGAGGAAAAGCGAAACAATTGTGGTCTGCGCACACGCCAACTATCCCTTCGAAACATACGTATTGCCATAAAATTGGTCACTTTGGTTCCGCAAAACTGCTATGCAAAATACCACTTTTCATGCATTTGTAACAAAAAAACTAAATTCCATTGGGACGTTCTTTACAGAGTCAAAGTTGCAGTGAATCAATATTTTTGCTTTCCACTGTAAAGCGGTAATGCTACACTATGCTATTTCAAACTGTAACAAACGAGATTTCGTGCATTTGTTTGTCTGTCGGCTTACCATGTGGTCCGGTGGGACAAACACATTTTATTTGATTTACAGAAATTTAGTTGGAACAAACAAATCGTTTTCACCAATACAACGCGTTGTGTCCATAAGTGTAGGGAATCGTTTCGATAGGGTAGCATTTTTCTGTAAATGGCATATAGATATAAAAATGTCTACAGCATTTCATTCGCGGAAAATGGATGCCTCAGGCGGTGTAAATGAAAATCGGTGTCGAAAATTGGGACTGTAAAGACCACGAAGAAGAGTCGTTGGACGAGGGAAATATGAATAGTTCGATAGGAAACATAAAGGCGATGCGAAGGGAAAATGATAGTGAAAATGACACAAGAATTCGCAGAATAAAAATTGTTTTTCGTCCATCGTACTGAATCATATTTCCTACACGAAGCTTCGAATTTGATTTTTATTTTTTGTTTCTCATATTCCATGCTTTCCACGGTGAAATTCGATCGGGTGATATTTTTTCTCTTTCGCGTATCGATTTTCGCTCGGACGGTGATTAGAAAAAGAAACGGACGCACGCGCGCGTATGGGTCGATCCAATGTTGTAATGTAGTAGTAAAAGAATATATATATATTTTTTTTTCTAATTTTTGTTTTCCGCTACGCGTTTTGAAAAGGTTTCATATAAAACGCGAGACGTATTCAGAATCCAGAAATATTGACGTGAAAATCGCGAAGTGACGAATTTATATATATCACGGATTCGCGTTTGTATGACTATAGGTGGTCATAGCTTATTTACATTTATACGATATGCGTGTTATATAGAATATATATTCACGGCCGATTTACTTTGGCGAGTTCGTTAGCGCTCGACGACTCGTGGCGTTGCCACCGTTGGATAGTGTTGCTGCTGCTGCGCTCGTGGTGTCCTCCGCCTCTCTACCGTCGCCACCTGTTGCAATAAAGTCGCGAAACGAGATCGAGATTAAATCGACTGGCATCATTCGGAAAAGCAGAGAACTCCCGGTGATTTCCGGCGTTGAGGTCACCGTGCTGAATGAATAGAAAAAAAAAAAAAAAGAAAAAAAAACGCTAAAAAAGGGCGAAAAAAATAGACTATTATTATACCGGTTGCTGGGAAGTCCCTTCCTTCGTTCGTGCGCCCACCGGATCTATCTTTTCCGCTCTTTCTCTCTTGCGGTCATTCTTGTTTCGTTTTTTCTTTTTTTTTTTTTTCTACATATTTCTCTCGCGTATCCACTTCTCTCGCCCGTGCAACTGCATACATTGGCCACGGCGTGTCGTCGGGTCGTGGGAAATCGGCAAATCGCGATTCACGCCGCAGGGACCGCGACACACAATCGGATTCGTGAACGTGTGACTCTGCTCGGCTTCCAAGTACACTGATCTCGAAACGCCAAATCGAATCGTGCATATCCAGTAAAAAGTAATTCAAACTCGACGCTCGGGATAATAATCCAGACGCGGATCCGCGATTTCGACAAAAATTGAGCACTGAGAAAGAAAAATCGGTTGAATCGACTAAATCGGCGCTTGCGGTTGGCGAAACAAATATTTCATTTATTGCAAAAAATATCTAATTAATCGTACTAACTGTTAGTTACATTGATTAATTATTTTCTTACAATGACGATTATTTCGTTTAATGAACCGATTATTTGTCTTCGTCGTCTTCGATGTAATTCTATATCGGTTTTCCCACATTTCTAATACTATTTTGAAAAACTAAAGTCCAAGTCACAATACACAATCCACAATCTTGTCAATGAACGAATCCAATAGGGATCAGCGGACAATGTTTTTCGTCAAGCGTGTTGCCTTAGAGAGAACCTCGTGAAAAGTATTTGTGGCAATGGACGACGCAAAAAAAAGGTACAATAAGCAAGCGACAATAGAACAAAAAATCAATGCGTTAAGGGAACAAGTTCGTGACGGGAGAAAGGGATTGCGTCACACGATGAGAAATAAGACGTAGGAGATGAAAGCAGAGTTTCCCTCGAGAAAAGTGAATGTGATGAGAAATGTGAGACAAACGAAAAAGAAGTGAAAAGGCGAATGAAAGACAAAAAATGGTCAAAATACTCGCGACATCGTACCACTTTTTCGCAGACTCTCTCCTGGTTTGTCAGTATCACTGCTTCACGGTAGAACGACCACCGAAAATACGTGAACAGGTGGGGGTGACGGGGGCTCATGGTGGACGACCGATTGGTCCTTTCGCGCAAAAGCTTATCGATCTATACCGATCGTACACCTGACTGGTGCATACGGCGAGAGTAAAGGAGTCGATCGGTTTGTCCTTCCATTCGTTTTCTCGCTCCTCGGATGTTCGCTTTCTCACTCCTCTACTCGCACACATATATATATATGTATACTTTCGATTCTCGCTTCGTCGTGAAATCGATCGATCGGAAAAACCGTCTCGTATTCCACCGTCTCTCGGCCTCCTATCGACCCCTCGCGTGTTCAGTCTTACATGTCGAGGTGAAAAACTTTTCGACCCGAGAGGCTTGACCAGTTTTTTTCTCTCATCCCTTATTCCCAAAGGCTTCTCGCAATGCCAACGAAAGGATACATCTCGATTTTTTCAAACGTTAACAACGAAATAAGGCCGCCGTTGTGTTTTTTAAATATTTTATATGATCACATCAATTGGTTTATAGAATACTTGACTCTTGTTATGGATGCACACACTGCAACGTCGATGCTTCTGCAATACGGAAACGTTTTACAAATGCGTGACGATGAATCGTTTCAGAGGATTTGCCGCGTGAGATATTGATATACAACAAACACATTCGTTCGCGCAATGCGTCAACCCCGTGGATGAGAGCGAATCACAAGGTTAAGAAAAATTTCTCTCATTCTTTGTCACTTACCGCGAAGCATTGTGCTATTATTTTTTGTCGAGGTTTCCAAGGCGAAGGGAAAGCTTCGAAGATATGGGATAGGCGTGTTGAACTACTCCCGAGAGCCTCGACAGCTCGATAGCAAAAACTGTCCATTCCCTTTACATCCACTCCGTACCGAGGCGGTTCGCCTTCTCATTCCCGTTTCTCTCTCTCTCTCCCTTCTCGCGAAACGTCGTTCGGGACCGCGACGATATCACAAAGTATCCAAAGAAAAGAAGAAAAAAGAAAAACGACCGTCTTTTTTTGTAATGCACTATGTCGATACGACTGGCGACAAACACAAACACTTCGTCCTTTACAAGGAAGCCGCACGACAGTCCGAGAGAAAAGGGGCGCGATTTTGATAGTATATGTATACATAAGCCGTCTGATATATGTTGCTATGTAGTACATAGTATATACCTTCTTCAGCAGGCTGCTGTCGAAGAGTATTACGTCGATATCGAGTCTGTCGTTCTTTCCTCTGTCGGCGACGAATCGAGTCAAACCATAATAAGAAAAGTCGTTGTCGAATTTCATCGGGGAAACGCGGACGCAGTTGCACCTATATACCAGCGCACTGAATACCCACCCGCAAAACCCCCTCGAGTCGCGGAGACGGAAAATAAAGAGAACGCGAGAGAACAGTTTTTCATTTTGGGCAAATGAAATCATTTCTATGCGTCGCATACGATAAGGAAATGTACGGTGCTACTATTACTGCATTCTTTCCTTTTTCTCGATCTATTGGAAAAAAAAAAAAAAAAAAAAAATCTTCTATATATTTTCTATACAGCAGCGACGCTGAGAAACGTTTTGAATTTTTTTTTTTTTTTTGGCAAATTAAATTGTTTCCATGCAACGCACAACGCTTAGGAAATATACGGATTTCATCGCAGTCCGTGTCCAATTTTTCTGAACTATTAATATTTGTTTTTCAATGGCGTTTCAAAACTTTCGTTTAATTATATTTTTTTTATTTTTAAAAAGTCAGTTTCGCGGAAAACAACGGAACGATAGAGCCGCTCGAGTGAAGTGGACGTTTTCACTCTTCTGTTATCTCTTTCGTGGATGCAGATAGAACATTTGCATCGCCAACGGCACCGAGAGAGCAAACCCGAGGCACTCGGTCCTTTATGTTTTCAGCCACTTCTCTCATCCCTCCGTCGTGTCCCTCTCAATGTGGCCCTCACTCGCCTGAACTTGAGTAAAAGTTAACTTTAATTGGGTCGACATCGATCGCTGTAATGAGAAAAGTTGTCGGTGCGCAGCACGACACTCGAGGCCTTCGAAACTCACGGACGACTATAACTTGTCGACGCACCGGCTCTTTATATCCTTGATATACTATACTTTTTTTTCTACGATAAAGGGTTTGCGAAAGCAGCGCTTCGGTTATTTTTCATTTTTTTCGAATTTCTCGAGCTTTCAATTGAATCTCTTCACTCGCGGGTAATAAATTTATATTTTATTTGCCGCAAAAAACAAAAGAATGAGAAACGAAAGGACGAATCGTTGATCACCGAACGACGATGAATCAAAACTTGAATTTCATTTTTCTATAAAATATTTTCCTCCGTCTTAACTTCAAACTCTCCGTAAAGTCACATTGCGATGCACAGGGTGAATCGATATGTCGATGTGCTCGACATCGATATCACCGACGTGAGTTTCACATAGTCTTCTTCCGCGAAGACGCAAAAACATCCGGTGTAAGAACAAGAAATAGAGAAACTTTTCGCGACCGCAAACGACTAGTCACAGTGAAATTGTGTAATTCAAAGTTGTGAAAGGAAAGAAAAAAAAAATGCAAATATGTCGAACCCCCGCTGCAAGTCTCGTGACTCGTGACGAGGTTCACTCTCTCGTTGGATATGGAAAAACTTTTGAATTTTCCGCTCTCTCGTGTGCCGCGCTTTTTACTTTCTCCCTTTTTACTACTCAAACGTGAGAGCAAATTTTTACCACTTACCATGATGATTTCAATCTTTTTGCTCGTCATTATTATTACCTTTTTTTACTCGCAATGAGTTAATTACACATTTTTAATTGTATTTCGCGATAATTTTACATCGACTTTTCATCGCGCAATAGGTCACCGATGATGAATAAGTGAATCGAAGATCGAGATACTTCGGTACTTAACACATAGATTGGATTTGCAACCGATCGGATGAAGAATTAACGATTTATCCGTCGAATACGTTCCCTTCTTGCTTCGTGGAATTCCCATCTGGTTCGTTGAGTCTCATGCTTTGCCAATCGATCGGAAGCCAACGAACACGACGTGACGGCGAATTGCATTCGTCGCAATTAGAACGGAATTGAATTTACACTTAGATGACCCAGACGTGGGTGTTTCCGAGACCCAACGCTGTATAGCCGGATAGCAGCGATAAATCGTACCAAGCCGTCTCGATCGTGTCAAATAGTTTTTTCTATACGTAAGCCGGCAAATTGATTTTGCGCGTTGATCCCGCATTTTTCAAATAAGGCGAACCGCCTGCGCTTGTTTTTTCTTAATTTACTTTACCAATATGTCGGGAAACTTTGCACGAATTTTTCTCGAATTCTCGAAAAAAAAAAAAATATATATATATATTTTCGCGAAAATGCAGCTTACGCCGGGAAAGTAAAAATCAACTTAATTTTTCTAATTATCTCGGAATTATCTCGATAAATTAACATCGAAGATAAATACATTTGATGTGAAGTGTTTGTGTGTACCGACAGCGATGCTGCGACAAATGTCGCCTGCGGTTCGTTGCAAGAGAATTGAGAATAAAATTCGCAAACGGCAAGACGCGCAACGTGCGAAAAGTCGAAGGGACGATGCGGTCTCGTCGTGTGTTACATACATATACATATATATGTATATATGTATGGGTGCGCGTGTGTTGGATTGCCAGAGAGCAACGACGGGATCGATGAATCGAAGGGAGTAAAACAGAAAAAAAAATCAAGAAAAACGAGAGGTAAACGTGTACTGTTGTAGCCATTGGACGGTACGTGTTTAGATTGCGAGACACGGGGTTCCGAAGTCACAGAGCGCAATAAAAAGAGATTACGAAACTCGACTGGCTTTTCGTTTCCGTTCTCTTTTACCTTCGGGCAGCAACTGCGGCACCGAGTGCGAGAGACCGAGTAGTAAACGACTCAAAGTCTCAATTTCATAACACCTTGAAGATAATTCGCGAAAGAAAAATTGTTCGTTCCTGTAACGTTTGTCGATAGTAAGTGTAGCATCGTTATTATTGATAAAAAGAAAGATGATCTCCGGAATCCCGAGTAGGAGGAAGAAGCGTAAAAATGTTCTTATTTATCGCATTAATATATATCGTTATGTTTTATTCTCTCTGGCGTTACAAACGAGGGGTAGAAAAGACGTCGCAAAAGGTGGCCGAAGGTCTGACACGTTCGCGCGGGGACTTTGAACTTTCGTTCGAGCTTTTGATTCCGGCAAATCGACCAACGTTCCGAGTCCTTTGATCTCAATCTTGACGCCCAAGTATAATGATGAAGGATGGATATATAGTACATAACACGTTCTCGTGTCACTCGTAGAAACCAACTTCCCCCTTATATCGTGCGAAATCCAAGTGTGTGCTGTTACGACGGCGCAGAATCTTTTTCTTCTTTCTCCACTCTCTTTCCACTCCCATACATTTTTTCTTCTTCTTTCTCACTTTGATTTCTGTTTTCTTTGATATACTATATCCCCGCGTTACGGTACACTCCGAGCCGTTAGTTGGTGAGGTATTGTCGGTATCTCGGAGAAGATTTTAAATATCGATGCGTCGGGTCGCGGGAGCCGAGGGATGATGGGATCTCGAAGATATTTTTATAATTTATTCGAAGGGGAAAGTTCGTAAGCAGAGACTATGAATAGCATAGCGATACAGTAATTTTGCTCTCGACATTTATTCGCCATCTTAAAGCGCAAAATCTATGCGTGGGTGTCGGTAAGAAAGTGAGAAAACTGTGTTAATAAGTGAACGACGATCGTTTCGTAATCGATCGATCATCCGGACAATTGATCATCAAAGGCTATTGGGACATAGAATATCTCTGCTCTTTCCAAATTTTTAACTTCACTTCTATTTTTACATTCGCGCGCGTTCTCTTTCGAGTTCAATGAGCAACGTACGCTAAAGCCGACGTGATTCACGGCAAGTTGAAGCCACGTGGTATGGCAATCCACTCAAGACTCAAGAATCTATTCCGCACGGGCAATTCGACGCGTGGAGTTGCCCCGTTGGTAGTTGCACCAGCGGAAACGACCAAAGCGAGAGTAGTTGGTACTGCACGATTGAGGTGTTTACCTCTCGTCGAAGTGGAGTAAATACATACACCTGTCCGGTTGGTTCCAGTGGACTCACAAATCGGAAAGCTTCAAAGCGAGCAACTCGCAAGCCTAACGTCCAGCTTTTCGTAAAAATGTCACTATCAACGAAGAAACGATTTCGAATGCGCTGAAAAAGTTTAAAAACGTAAAAAAAAAAAAAAAATTTCACAAAAAGGATTCTTCGTAACTGCGAATGAAAAATGTATTTTGACGAAAAAAAAATCGGATTACAAAGAGATTTCCGCGTAACAACGCATGAACCTTCGTATTTGATAATTAATATTTAATTAGCGTCATTGTAATACAAACATTAAGAGAAATTATTATTATCAATGGTATCCGCGATTCGTGTTACATCGAGGGAATGATATCGCAGATTTTTTTTTTACTGCTCCTGAAATTAATTAATTCGAGAAATTCGTCGAACTACATATCGCCTAATTTGTCGGCTTTCACTATATCGCACTATAATCACTGTAGAACGTCCGCGAAAGTGTGTGTGAGTTAACGATCGATTGTATACTTTGTGCGTATGTGTGCGTCTATGGTGCGTTTGCTAAAGCTTTCCGCCTCCCCTGTTTGGTTACACGTAGTTCGGGTTTAGGAAAGTCATCCATCATTTAGGTGTATATAATTTGGTCGGCGTGCCGTACGCCGGCATGAGGAGGAGGGGGGAAAGGGAGACATGAAAACTGCGCCAAAGAAGAACGAGAGAATGCTAAGGCAGCCGAGATTCCGAGAGTTCCTTGTAGAGAAAGAGAGATAGACTTCTAGACAATACGAAAAGCTATTGGTACACATACACACGCACACACGCGCGCAAACGCGAGCGAGAGAGGTTGAGCAAGAAAGCTCGAGATTGTGAGAGGGTGGGTTGGACTTTATCAGAGCGGCATTCATTACTTAGTCGCGAGAGATTACAACGAAGAGCGAGTGCGCGCGGGGCGCTCTCTCGCGCGCACCCTCAAGAAATCTATCGTAATACCTACTATGGGCCTTGTTCCGCAAGGAATTACACGACGGCAACACGCCGAAACCACCATCCCTTGTTCTCTCCCTCTCTCTCTTCTCTCTTGGTTTCTCAACTTCCATGAAAGTCCTGATGCACCTTGCATCTTTGAAGCACACGATCGCTCATACAAAAAGTCCAGTAGTCACGCCCATTGGCTCTTGAAGTTCATTTTTTTTGTTTCATTTTTTTTTTTTTTTTTTTTTTTATCAAAAGAACAAACATCACATTCGGCCTTTGAAGCAGTTTCCGCCTTTTTTGTTGTTGTTAATCTTCGCTCCTTTATCATAGCTGAATTCTACGAACTTCCGGTACGATCTACCGCGTCATGCACGATCAGATATAAAATCGAGTGATAGATCGACACGCAATGAGAAAATTCTACAAATTGTTTGATACTATATCTCGTTTGGATAATCTGTGGGCGCAGCGAAATCGTATCGTTGGGAATTTTTGCTCCGTATCAGACGGACGTATCGTCTGGACTCGTGGCGCAGTTTGATACGCCTTTGTGGCTTTGGGTAGTTGATTTTTATAGAATATATACGGTGAGACGGCAATAATCGTGCACGTTACAGGCCCGCGGCGTGTGTACGAAAAAAAAAATAAAAATGATCGGTCATATCGAGAGAACAGAACGATACGAGGGTAATTTCACTTGCCTTTGACCATTATTTTGATAACGCTTCGCCATTTTCGCGCGTATGATCCGTCAACGCGAAGTATTATAGACAACGACGAGCAGAAGGAGAGCCCGTAAGCACGTTTCACGAGAACGTCACGAGGCGGTGGAACGTCCTTTATTGCTTCCTAACTGGGACAGTGGGTAAAAGTTGTCGATGAATTGTTCTTTCATAGCTTAATGCTGCAACGGATGGGCGCCCGATGTTTTTCATGGCTCATATATAGCCGTATAGGACGTATTGTGTGTCGTTGCACGATGGTATCCGGCAGTATCCAAGGATTATCAAGAGCCTCGTTTTCTCCCTCCGAATTCAACTATCGGCTATCTATCTATCAATATCTATCAATAACATCTTTTTTTTTTATTCTTCCGAAGTATATTTACTTTTCATACCATTCCTTCGTTCAATATCGAACAACTTCGATTATAACTATAGATATACGAATGAAAAAAGTTTGTTTTTATTTTTGCTTGTACAAGAAATTTTTCACATTTCTGTTGAATCTCAGCAAAATCGAGGGACGTGAGAATCTCAGTAAATTGAGCCATTATCCACTTTAGCCTCATTCTCTCTTGCCAATGCTCACTTCTCACTGCGTTTCTTTGTTCGACTCTCACGCTGCTTGTGTTTTTTTCTTTTTTCTGGTTTTTTTTTTTTTTTTTTTTTTCTTTTTGCGGTTTGCGAGAAAAAAAAAAAAAAAATTCTACAGAAAGGCCAGCACGTCGGTAAAAGTTTCGGCACGCCTCCGGCGGTCCAGACAGCACAGGCACGGGATGAGGAGGCGCGAAAGCTTACGGTATTCAATGCGGTCTCGATTCACCGTTTCTCAAAGTTTCGTTGGCCGTTCCCCCCACCCGTTCTACGGTAAACCCTCGACTCCTGTACCGCGATCGTATAGTTAAAGTCTCGCCCTCCCCTAAATACGGGCCCGTCGAGCATCGGCGCTTATAACGTTTTCCCTCTTTTCCGGCTACCGCTCGTTCGCCGATGGCACACCGAGAGCAACATCCCTTCCTCCCATCGGGCTGTAGGCTCACCCGTCTCGCAAAACTTTTCAAAACCCGGAGGAATAAATGGGAGGATCGTGTGGTCGATGGTAGCGGCGAGAAACATGAAACCCTGCGATGCCGGTGGTTTTTGCAAAGAGCTCCCGACTATATGGGAATTCGGTGTCGCCGTCGTCTAGGCGAACCTTCCAAAGGCGTGGGTAACATCGGTATGTCAACCACTGCTTCTTTTACGTCGCATCTTGAAGTTCGGATAAACTCGGCCGAGAACCGGTGAAAAATTCCTTTGCCGTACCAAAAATATTACAGTTTTTCTCGTCTATGTTTTTTTATTATTATTATTTTTTCTTTCCATCATTATTTCTTGTATATTCTTCTATTTTTTCGTTCCACTCTTACATTGAGAGGGACCGAGCGTTTTGGCATTTTGCGAGCGAACTCTCTCAAGATGTTTCAACGATCCTCGAAGAATTCTTCTGAAGTTGCAAGAATTTTGAGGGAAAAGCGAGTATATATTTTCGTCGTGAGGTTTCTTTCGAGAGTGAGTAGTAGTGGCGCAGGAGAAACAGGCGGTTGGCCATTTGCGGTGAAACTTTCGCGTAGGCATGAGAAACCGATAGCTCTGACGTCGCACACTTGGCGACATGTGTTGTACATACAATGAATGCTTTATATATCATTTAAAAAGAAAAGTCGCCAGACTGCGTTGCATTAGGTGCAATAACGCAACTTTCGCACAGCGAACCGATTGGATCGCTTATATTCAATGTATTTTTTTATTTCTTTTTATTTCAACTATCGCGCCATCTGCCGATATTCCGAAATCGACAAAGAAAGAAAGTTTACGTTTACGGAATATGAATGATATATATCTTCATATTCATGTTACGGTGAAAAAGTTATTTCTTTTGATAATAATGATAATATTATTATTATCGTTTTATACAATTTTAAATTATATATAAATTCTATATTTTGTATATATCTCAGTACACATTCCATTTCCATGAGGGTATATTGTATCTGTTTAGCAATCATTCGATTATCAATGCGACAAAAAAAAAACGCGAGACCCCCGTATGTCGCTATATGAAAGTATCGCGTAACGTGTTTCTAGGTGAGGCGAGTGAACTTGTCGAGTTTTGTTTGAACGGAAGGTACCCGGTTTATTGTAAGTTGTGTTTCCTGCTTTATGCGAACATAAACCCCGCGTTTGTCGGGCCGACTGAGTGCCGGACACGATTCGTCCATCGCGATGAAACTGGCGCGACACGAGAATGGACCGCAGAGAAATCCGCAGGATCGTAACTTTGAAATTTGAAAAACTCTTCATTTCCGAAAATACACATCGGCGTTACTTTTTTTTTTTTCATTTTTTTACTGCGCAATTTCTTTTCACTACATAATTTTTATTGCCAACAATTATTAACAATAACCCAATAACTACTTATGCAATTTTATTCAATTTATATATTTCATAGCCGCGTAGACTACGGGATAAACGGCCGAAGGCTCTCCCGTTATTTATTCGTTTAAGAATTATCTCCGCTCGTTTATTTTTACGCTATAACGTGCGTCGACGTTGAAACGACGAGAGAGGGTGGCATATGCGCAAGTATCCTTTGTCTCTCATCGTACCATTGGAAAATTGCGCGAGGGAATATATGCGTGTGAGCGTCGTAGCGAGAAATTGTGCCCCTCGGTCGACTATAAACGTGTCAGTTTGCCGGTTAAACGACGATATAACTAGGGATTAATGCGCGGCCGGGTTGCAATGGCCTCACGATATGGGCTTTGCACAGCCCCTTGGAACGAAGGTAATAATTTTCTTACGTTAGAATCCGCGCGAAAGATTATCGTAACGTTTTTGGTTTACAACTGTTTCATCGACTCCTTAAATCCATTGATAAAAAAAAATCGAATCACTCGATACGATAAATAATCACGAAAGTATCCAAAAGTTGACAAAAGATAAAAGATGAAAAGGGGATAAGGTGTATCCGCTGTCAGAACATACGCACGATGACCAAAGGCATTAAACTTTTCCCAAAATGTCCATACAGTTTCCAAAGTTATCGAACGAAACGGAAACTAACGAAAGTTCAATGTTTTTTTTCCAGAAAGTGGCTATCCAGTCGTGCAATAATCTTCAATTTCGAACTCTTATTGCCGTGGAGTGTCTACTTAGGTACACGAAGTGAGCCAAGAGCGCAAGGAGATCTGGTAAGTAATTTCCTCGATAGTATAAGATAGAAAAAGAAGGAAAGTTCGGAAACGATGTTCGGTGTAACAGAAGGTAGAAATAGAAGAGAAGAGGAAGGAAGGAAGGAAGGAAGGAAGGACGGAAGGAAGGAAGGAAGGAAGCGACAAGAGGGTACGGTACTACAGCTATACATACACATATACATATATATACTATGACGACGACGAGGGGGGAGGGAGGGGAAACTCGCCGCTATGCGTTCGAGACTGAAATCGGGAATACATAAGTGCCCGACGAGATAGCGACTGGTTGGTTTTTCTCCCTTTGGTCCGGACGTTTCAGAAGAAAAGTCCAATCAGTCGGGACGGAGTGAAAAGTTTGGTTCTGGTTCGCGCCGCACTTCTATCTCAGCTCGTCTCGTTCTCGACCTTCTTTCCCCACAAGCTGTACCCTCACCCGTTGCTATCCTCTCAACGACTCGTATCTTAACCGTAATGTTTTTCTTTTTCGCATTAATTCAATTTGCCCTCTTTTCCCGAAGGCAATTCTTTCCAACGTTTCATCCCTCCCCTCCGCACCTCGCGTGCTCTCTCTTTCTCTCTCTCTCGGGCTCTGTACGACCCAATCCTATACTTTTCTTTCTATTTCTCGTTCTCTCCGGGCACACCGACTAACCCGCAACGAGTCGCGCTTCGTCAGGCTACGGTGGTAGTACTACTATCCTGCAGGCCGAGAAGCTCGACGATATAACGCTCCCACCAGTCCTCGGCCAACCACCGCGAATTTCCACCCTGGCATTCCCAACTGCAGCGGTAGCGCCCGGCAGCACCGCAGTCCCGCCACCGAGCGTTTCTTTGTTTTATCATTGAATTACGTAGCTGCCCGCATTAACATTTTTTCGTGATTATTTAAATTTAAGACAATCGTGCTGGCGACTGGCTGCTGCTGCTGGTGGTGCTGGCTACGCTGCTGCTTATTCTGCCTCGGTGGGCTATGGCTTAATACTGAATTGCGCTACGACGACTTGGCTCTCTCCTCCTTTCCAACATTCCATAGCGCACTTTTTATTTTCTTTTTCCCTTTTTCTACTCTCCCATCTTTTTCACGAGCCAATGTCTTGTCCTTTTTTTTTTTCTTCCTTTTATATTTTTTTGTGTTTACCAGCATCGCAAATTTAATCCAAAGCCCTGTTATTAACGCCGGGATATATTTTTGCATTACTAGACCCGCCAGCGAGTGTCGCGTAGAGCGAACGTATAACCTGTATGTTGTTACATAATCGTATTAATGAAAGCCCTTGAGATACCGCGACGGCCTATCGACGGCTAATCAGCTTAACGGTAATTCTGTAATTACTCCCGCAGAGGATAGCTCGTTACAATATCAGAGGAAAGGGTCGCACGCTCTGGAACATCAGAGGTTCCTATGTGTGTATATTATATCTATATCTATATATTCTTGTCGGGCGGGTCACAGAGATTCTAACGCGGTGTGTAAAATCGTTGGGGAGTCCGTGGCGAGACGTGTATAAAAGGGGGGCTGCTGGGCGTGCGGGTAACGCGTGGTCTCACCGTGGTGAAAGTAAGACGACCGAGAGGATGCTGCGCGACTGTGTGTAGCCGGAGCGACGAGGGCAACGAATAGGTGAGGTGCGAGGGTGCAGGTTGCGAGTGAAAACTATGCTCGTATATCATCGTACCGGTAGGGTTCACGGGTCGGCAGTGACTTAGTAGCGATTCGCCTCGTAAAACAAGTCCCGACAGAAGGAGGGATAGGGTGAGAGGGAGGCCACCACTGTGATCTCTCTCTATCTTTCGCGACCTTCTCCCTCTGCGAACACGATCGCGCCTTCATACTATACGATCCTTTGTACTATCTATATGTACAACGTTAACGGAGACCATAGAACCCTGAGATGCTCGAGTTTGTCTAACGTAGAACTTTGAGACATTGACCTCCTAAGGTGAGTCTGTGGCGAAGGATTTTGCCTTTGTCACAACAATATACGAAAGTTTACTCGTTACCGGCGGCATCGGCGTAACCCGCTGCCTTTCTCCACGCTATTTTGTACGCGGTTAACAACGCACTTTTTTTTGTCGCTTCCGACGCAAATTTTTATATTAGATATCGATCTATGGAAAAAATAATTGACGTCAAGTAAAGAACGATGAATTTCTTTTTTATTCATGCGGTCGTTCCGCACAGTAGAGATTTTGGGTATTTTGGAATTGCGATCATTTTACTTCCATATGAAATGTCGGCAAATCCGAGATGTCTATTGCGTTCTGCGCAACAAAAAAAAAAGACAAAGTAGGCGGCGAAGTTTTAACATCGTTTTTTCGTGTTCTTGTTATGGGTTCATAAAAAACGGAAAAAAATGTGATAAAGGGGTACCCTTAAGTTTTTTTTGTGCAAAATCGACGACGCGTCTGGACCACATAATTCGACAATTTTTTTTCTCACGAAACACTAAACCAATATCTATTTTGGCGTAAGGTCGAGTCGAATACCCGTTATCGGCGAAAAACTTTTTTTTTTTAAGGGGCAAGCCATAGCTTACGATTCTTCGATTCCTGGAGTAACCTATCAAGGAACGAATGAAATCGACGAGAATACATCCGACTATTTCGATACATTCTGGTGCTCTGATTTTTTTAGATACACAATTTCAGCAACCAACGTTCTGTACAATGTGTCCGATTCGATTAATTTGATGTTTCCTGTATTTAAAAGTACTTGTGCCGATAAATCAAAAAAATAAAAATAACCAAACCAATTCCCAAAAAAGACATGAGTCAGAAATATTGCATTATAACGTAACGAATTGGATCAAAGTGGTGGATATGATCCATTCGAATTAGCTACGGTAAACGTACCGCGAATCTAACTGTATTCAGCACTATACCCATAGATTTAAAACGTTTACCTTAAAAACAAAGATGTTAATGTGAACGATGAAAATGTTGATAATCAAACATTTTGAATGAGAAGACGGGTTCTTTTAGCCTCGTCGAGAGGATTCGTCGTGCGTCCCGAGGAATTGTGTGGCCCGAGTCCAACGCTCGACGTTCCGGAATCGGATCGATCGGTCGGCAAGGGTCGGGTGGTTGAGAGGTGCGGGAAACGTTCGTTGGTCGATTTTCGAGAGACACATTCCTCTAGTCTGATAAACGTGCCCCAGTTCGAGTTATCCCGTCTACATCGTCGACCGACCTACCATCGGCTTCCCAATATCCCTCTATACTCTCTTTGTCCAACGTGAGGTTTACAGCCCTTTCGCTTCACTCTTCCACCCGTTCTCTCTCCGCAGCTCGCACTGCCGTTCCTTCCTTCATGCTTCTGCAGGATTCGGCTACTCGCCCAAAATTTACCGTGTATTAATTGTCAGATTTATTGCCCCAACGGGCAAAGCTCGTCGACCCGATTCCCCGGAAGTCGCGAAACACGCGAGTGTGAGAGAAGCAGAAATGTGCGCAGATAGAAGGACAAACGGTACGCGAACTATTCCCATAAAACAAAGACATCAGTAGATAATCCAAACGTATGTTTAAACATATTTTTAACGCGCATACATATTATTTCAGAAGATATTTTTTATTTTTATGTTTAATCATGAAATCGTCTCGGAGTAATTCGAGATTTTAGCATTTATGAGACGAATGCGGAAAGTCGAGAGTCGACTCTATGTGTGAGACTGCGTATGTGTTTGTGGCATTGAAGCGTGCGCCCCCTCCCCCCTCCCCCCAGTGCTGATTAAGCGTTTAGATAAATGCTTACTTACATTCTCGCGATAAGAGGCAAAAACGTTTGGCCGCCGCCGTCGAGACTTGTACCGTGTGAGAGACACGACACGCCAAGGGTGGTTGTGCTCTCGTGGCAATGGTGGCCGTTCTGTACGTAGTCTGTGCATAATTACAGGGTTGTAACGTGAACTTTATTCCCTCACCTTTGCTGTTGCTGTTGCTGCTGCTACTGCTTGCCCTCGTCTACGGTTACTGTTGCTGTTTCAACTGCACCGACGTACTCTATCCTGGGTACACCTTAACGCGATTATATAAATTGAACGATAGGATAAGTAACATTTTCGATTTGTAAACCGGTAAACGGGAGTTTCCAAACGAAGTTAGTACCGTAAAAATTGTGCGATGTATGAGATTCTAGTCTACAGCCCTTTTCCGTTCAGAGGACAACAAGAAATTCAAACAAATCTCGACGAAACTTATGATATTCTGGGAACATTAACGCAAACCGAAGTTCTCGGCAGGCAGAGAGTTTGGTTGTTCCACACTTCTTTTTTTTTTTTTTTTTTTTCTTTTTTCCCTTGAGCCGTCGGAACCCGTGGCGAATGAGCTCACGCGAGGTCTCTACAGCGTTTACCGTACCATATACCACCCCCTTGGCTGAACGAAGAAAGTACGCAACGCGAACCACTCGACTCGTAGAACCGCCCTGCGTAATTACTGGCTCCCGTGTATCGGAAGCGTAATTTTCCTCGTTCTCCCACAAACCTCTTTTCCACCGAACCCCCTCTCAACCCGATTTCTGAACTCCTTACCACGGGTGAGCTTACATTTTTCTCCCTTTTTTTTTATAACATTTCTCCTCGACAGTTATATATATATCAACGAGAGATCGAACGACGTAGAAGGAAAATAAATGAGCTCCGCGATGTACGATGGTAAAAAAAAAACTCCGCATTCTAAATTAATACACAGTCTATACAGTTGCAATTTTTCCCCTATTAATTTCAGAGAAATCCAAATTCTTCGGTAACTGAGATGATTAACATAGGCGTGAAATTTCAATGATCAATAATTGGAAACTTCGAAACTTTTGTCGCTATCGCTTCGGTTTCGCTCGACTATTCTCCTTCTCCCTTATTCCCCTGTTTCGTTGCCGGGTGTTTCTCCCCCTTCCGCCCCCTTCACCATCCCTCCGGACTGACGGCGTATCCGTGTACGAGAGCGCGAAACAATTACCAAGTTTCTATTGGCAATTCGAAACTGTGCGCGCCGTTGAGAACTGGCGTTTTCTTCCAGAAAATATTGCTACAGGCTACCGAGCAAGCGAAAACCCCAACGTCGCCCTTTCTACCTCGTTGTCTAGGTGCCTATTGCTTTTTCGCTCACTCGCAGAGGCCCCCGGGACAGCTGTATCTCCTCTCCGATGGCTTTCGAGGTACTCTTAACCAACCTCTCGCGGGCTTCGACATCCACCCTTCGCATAATTACTATCATAAAGCAATCTTCAGTTTCTCGTTCCACCGTTCTCGTTTTATCTCGTGCCGAGCTTATCGTCTATATAACTCTCGTCCATCTTCTTTCCTTCCTATTACTTGTCCTCATGTTTTTTTTTTTTACAATTGCATTAAGTTAAAAAAAAAAAGAGTTTCTCATCTACGAGACGCGAGTTGTACAGAAAAAAGAAATTGACAGTTACATAATTTGCGCCGCGAATAGATGCCTGTCAAGTGTAGACGATTTTCGATAAAATTTACAATGGAGCGTCGAAGCATTAATCTATATTGCAAAAATTATTCATTGGTCGATAGCGGGCTATTATTAGAAGCCGTTAGATTGAACGGTTAATTATGCAAGAAGCGAGTGGAGACGGGATAAAAAAAAAATGAAGACAAGTTCGTAGGGGAAGAACTGCACACGATTATGGTGAATGTGAGTGATGAAAAAAAAAAAAAAAAAACGATCGATCGATCGTGAGAGTTCGTTATCCTCAGCAGTAAGATATTCAGTAGGAGATTTCATTACCGATTAATATGGTGAATACGCGATCTTAAACGGCGACGAAACATGCAGTATTAATTACGTTCAACGAAATTCCTACGGTTTCGATCGGATTGATTCAAAAGTCGATTGATACAGTTTATTGGTAGAATTTGGAAAAATATATATTATCAACCGGAGCTGTTTTACTTTTTATAACTGGAAACATTCGTTTCATTCCGTTGTATTTCACTGATGTGATGAATGGCTGTAGCTGCACTGCTCACGCCGAAATAGTAGTACCAGTCTGACCGGCGCGTGCCGTAACTACTGTCGATTATCCGTTGATATTCGTCGATGAAAACACGGGAGGAACAGACACGGTCCATATTATCGTGTATGGGATCTCCCTGCGTGATATCGAAATCGATCAACGCCTCTTCGGAGGTGAATTACCCATTCCAGACGAGGTGTAAAGTCATCGTGAGAAACGGGGCGGGTGGCGTAGGGGTAACACGGAAACACGGAAATACGGAGACGCGCGAATGTGCCGCGAGCCGATGAGCTAATGACGAGAGGGGTGAAGTATAGAACACCCCCATCGAACGAGATGTATACAATAGTGAGAACCAAACGCAACGAGAACCGATGATGCGTGCGGAATCGAGGGGACGTCACTCTATGCGGTTAACTCGATAATGATCCGACGAGTTTCGAATCTCGTGAAATGATGGCGAAACGAGAAAGACGGAGTTTAACAAAACGTCCACGTGATAGAGTGAGAGAATTTAACGCTGTACGAGTTAATTAGCGATCAACCAAAGTCGTTCCTGTCCCCGTTCATTCGCGAAACCCCCCCGAGGATCCCCGAGCAATCAAGTGCAATCGTGCTTTACCCGATGTCGAACTACATAACCCTCTTTCCCTAGCGCGCTTCAACTCGGGTTATTAACGTGTCGTAGCTCTGATGCTCGTATTTCCAATGCATCCACCCCTCGGTCCCACCCCCTCACCCCCCTCACTCCCCTCTTGCACCCTTCATTACTAACCGGTTGGCTCGTCCTTCGCGTTGAACGAATGAGGGACACCGCACAACACGCGAGAGGTACATGCCATTTCGTGACACGTTCACGCATCGCCATATCGGTTATGGTTAAACTACACCTTGGGTACGATTCGGGTGTTGTTCGAGATGTGCACAAATCGTTCGATGTGCACTCCATTGTATGACAACTCCAATGCCAATTAGCCAAACCGAACGATGATGCGCTTATTACTTTGAATAACATTAAATACAAATACAAAGTTTGACAAACCGGAGGTGGAAATTAACGGAATAATTATGGTCAATACGGCGGTTGGTGAAGTTCGGCAGTCATCAAAAACGGTATTTAGATTTATGTTTTCCAATTCGGAACAATTTTTTTTTTTTTTTAAGCAACACGATTGTTTTACCCGCTGGAAAAAGAACACCAGTTAGGTGACAGAGCATTTTTCAAACGGACTTCTGTCGATCTATGTAGAAAAGCGGAAACGCTTCGAATTCACACGGCTCGTGCGCTTCGCGATATATATATAATTGGCTCCGTCCGAGCCGAGGTTTCCGGATTATTTTGCTCAATAAAATGCTATTACCTACATCAACGTAGCAACTATGAAATACACGGTTTGTATGCGTATTCCACTATATGTATACAGATTGCCCGTATATTTACTCAGATGTGAGTGAAGTTCGATTTTATCGGCAAGTTTACACTACGAAACCTCATAGTCATCGATTTAATCGAATAACCATTTTCCAAATGTCTTCACGGCTCATACAAAACTTCGCTGGCAAGCGCTCAATTTGTTTCTTTTTCGTGATTGCGTCAACCATTTTCCCACTTCACGAAATTTATGTCGCGAAGGTTTCAAACAGATGAAACCCTTTAGCGAAACAATATCTCGAGAGTTATCCGGCGAGCGTCCGTAAAGCTGGGTGAACTGTGAGGGAAACATCAGAGTCCAATGTGATCGGCGTGAGGGGAACATAGGAGAGAGTTGCCCTCGATGTTCGGAGTAGGAATAGCGAGCGCGTATTCGCCGCTAGTCTAGAGAATGTTTACGTCGTATTACACCGAATGATCGTCGCATTACTCACACGCTTGCGGACCACCTTTCGCCATTCTCCTTCGCCTTCTTGCCCCCTCCCTCTCCCCCTTTCCTCTGCCATTTCGAGTCGAGTTTCCACAAGTACGAAATGGTTCCAAGTGGAAGGCAAGTGAAATTGCGGCCCGGAGACGGCAAGGATAGAAGACCGAGAGAGAGTGCGTCTACGAAGTCTCGGTGCTACCCTGAGCCGAATATTACGTCAAGACGAATGCCCGTAATAAAGTAAACTGCACAATGGCGGCGTCTCCCGGCGTTTCTACGAGGGTCGGCGCAAGTATAGACCGAGGCAAGGGCAAAGCGCTTTGAGCTCCGGAGCTCGAGCATTGCGAAAAAAAAGGGAGGTCGAGAAGATGAAGAAGAAGAAAAGGATAAATTGGCGGTGGTTGCATACACCGACAATTTGAAGAAAAGTTCCAAACTCGAAAATGACTGTGACGCAATTTTTTTTTTTTGTTTGTTACCACGTTAGTTTTTTACCGCCCTTCTCATACTTGTCCTTTTCCACTTGTTCCTGCTGACGCTTTGGAGGCCAACGACCTTTGTACCGACTTTGACTCTTCGACACTTCTCCCAAGAGAACACCCCTCCCCCCTTCTCCCCCCTTTTGTTTTTTGAACAGCAAAGAGTTTCACCGGCATGTATTATGTGTCACGAAAAGAAAGCCTCTTGTGCTTATAATTTTCGGTACTCGTAGCTGCTCTCTTTGAATTTGTTTCGTACCTCTTCGCTTTCATTTCATTTCGCCATTCTTTTACTCGAACACACGAGTGTGTCGCTTTGACGAGCCTCAGGCCGACGACAGATCTTTCGCTACACTACGATTCTGGTAACGTTTACCCTCTAACTAGTACTTTGCGTATATATACACGTAATTTCATTAAGGTGGAGAAAAATAAACATGAAAAAGAAAAAAAAAGAAGACTCGATACGAGTTCGCGAAAACCATAGAACGTACGAGAAAGTTTTATGTTTGTTTCAGCAAAGTATTCTGTGCAATGTATTCTATGCCCGTCGTATGTTTACCTACGGTGAACGATATATTTTGCCTGACAGTGCGACTCATCGGAGAAATGTATCCATACGAGAATTACTCCCCTATTACATTCGCGAAGTTTTTATTACAGAATCTCGTTGGTAACCACCCACCGGCATAGTAAGAGACCGCGCAGCTGTGGGTGAACAAACGCGATCGAAAGTTTTATCCAAAACAGAAAGTTTTTTATACGGTAAACTCGAAAAAAAAAAAACAACGTATATATATGTGATATGCCACGAATTTTTGCATCAAATGTCGAGTCAGGAGAAAAAGAAATAACGAATTTGTGAGTTCTGGAAAAAAAATAGATCCGATGTATTTTTTCCCCCACCTATCAAGAATTTTTTTTTTTGTATTAACTATCAAACGCTGCGTTGCAAAATTCTATTTATCACACATACAGTTCCCCAAACTAATTTCCTCCTTAAATTTGAAGCTTTGAGATTTTTTTTCTGAGTAAACAGTATTGAAAAGAAATTTGCCGAACATGAAATTCTACCAGTGTCATGTTGTTCATATCTTCATCGCGTGTGAAATCTCACTATATATGTGAAATCGTATGTATGCGTCTCAGCTAGATAATCCACAACACTCACAGGCGAACCGTGTAATAGCTCGGTGGGCGCGCGGGGTTGCATTGGAATGAAATGGAAATGGGGAAACGAGAGATCATGATGGTGGTGTTAGGGGGTCGGTGTCGAGCGAAGGGTCGACCGAAGGTAACAGCGAAAGGGGCGACGAACGTTGGGTAGCGTCGGTGGCAGGGAAGCTTGGCAGAGTACACCTAATTAGTGCCATTACGACTCTACTGTTTTGCCAAATCCAGGACGCGTTAATATTGACCGTGTTGCCAGTCTCGTGGCGCACAGAGGCTCGTGGACCACAGTTCTCCCGGTAATTGGCGCATTGTACCTAACGGCGGACGGTGAAAGGGTGGGAGGGGAGGAGGGAACTGCATTCAATTAGTTTGGTAAAAACACGCAGCCACTCGCGGTAACGCCAGCAAATGAATGGAACACCGTCGAGGCGAAACCGATGGAGCATTGCCCGCACCCAGCCCGCCGGTGTTTTCCCGCATCGTTCTCTCGCTACCGTTCGTTCGTTTGTTTCCTAGTTCGCTGCCGCGAGTTTCAAACCCTCTCCCGTTGGTAGCCCTCTTGCGCAAACCTGTGTTCTTTGCGCACTGTCTGTCGAACCATATTCTATGCACAATATCACAACGTTGGCACGTTTCATCAGTGTACGTGTTATATCCCACTGCTGTGTACAGTACAATACTCTTCTTGAATTTCCAACGCAACGGGAATTTTGAACAATTTTCCCACAAATGGATGAAAAAGACAAAAAAAACACCAACATTTCTTTGGGTGTATCGATGTATGCAATTTTTTCGACCGGTTTTATTTTAATTATCGTCTCGAAATCCATAAAATTGATTTTCGATAAGATTTTACAAATAAAAGTAATAAATAGTGTAAAACTATCGGAATATCTGTATGAAATACAACAAGTTGTGATGCAAGCTATTACGCTGTACGGTTACCGCTTCTGTTAGTCTCTGGGAAAAATAATTTAAAAGCAGTCGCGCCATGTCCGAAGATGAGAAAAGGTCGTCGTTCGCACGGACAGGAAAATAATAAATGCACTCGACGTGCTGGCGAACAGTTGAGCGCGGTCTCCAAACCGCTACAGAGAACGCGAAGCAAAAGAGAGAACACACTGTGGCAGCAGTCTCGCACCGGCATCCCGCGTGATATCACAACTGACGCCCGCCGCCGCTACCATCGTGTGTGTCGGGCACATGTGTTACGCCTTTTTTTCCCCCGAGCGGGAAATGGCTCTAAATATTTACGCGCGAGAACGTGGCCCGAGTATTTTATTTATCGCGCACGTGGAAATGCTCGCGCAGAGATGGAAAGCTCCCAGGAAGCCCCCCGGTGGTGTCACCTGGAACAGTGGGTCGCGGCGAGAGCTTCGGTCATCGTCACGGATTATAAGCATCCCTTGCCATATCGCGAGAGTTTTTACTCAACCGTGATAACGTGCATTATCTAAACC
This sequence comes from Cryptus armator, assembly GCA_963971235.1. Classification (NCBI taxonomy): domain Eukaryota; kingdom Metazoa; phylum Arthropoda; class Insecta; order Hymenoptera; family Ichneumonidae; genus Cryptus; species Cryptus armator. Next base: position 9,109,125 of record OZ020240.1, read on the forward strand.
CGACGCGGCGGCGTCGTGTGTCTCCGCTTCGGTGTACAGAATATTAGATTTAACGGTGATGAAAATTTCATACTTTGCGAGATGACATACGTCGGTTGTCCAAAAGGCACGAGGAAAAAAAAAAAAAAAAAACAATTGAGTATATTTCAAGTAAGTTTAATAAAAAAAAACAAAGGCATTGCCAGGATTGCGAATTTACGATTCGGCTTGACGATTCTCCGTATCCTCCGTTTCGATTGACATCACTTTCCGGTGCTATTTTTGTAGTTACCAGCACTGTTTTGAACTTGTAGTAGTCTCATGACAATAGTGAAGTTTGGCTGAAATTGGGGTATTTTCGCTTGTCGATACAGAACAAGAAACGCTAAGAGAAAGGGGATACAGAGTGAGGGAGATATGAGGGAGAGCATCAGCGACGAGGTACCCGTTACCATCATACTAACCGTTGTATATACTATATAATACAGTAAATACCCTTTATCGGTAGCGAGCCACCGGTCTGCCCGCGCGTAAGTCCGGAAGTTCGTGCGGGTCAGCCATTCTGTTTTTGGCAGAGTGCCGTGCGACATTAATCCTACGGGACTCTCGGCGCAAAGGCTGTCGGGAGAGATGGTACACAGTACATAGAGTATACTTTAGCATTGCACATACCGCGTTACGGTGTAGTGGTAACCTATGCAGTACGTATTTTGTACATAGACACGACAAACGATAAAGAGAAAAGCAACGGAAGAACTAAAAGAGAAGTAATGACCGCTAATGACAGCACGAGAAAATGAAGAAAATAAAAGATATAGAAACAAATGGCGTTGTATATCAGAGGAGTGTACGAAGGGCTGTGAAACAACGGATAAACAGTGACCCAACTGACACGCCGAATATACGGGCTTTTGTTACTTCTAATAAGTATCGATACGACTAAAAAAATACGCGCTCGATCCACGATAAACTCTGCTTCCGGTGCGTTTTTTTCCTGCTGTACTGTATCCACTTTTTTTTTTACCACGCGGATGATAAAAGATCGCATTCGTCGACGAGTCGTTAACGTTTACCTATACGCTTCCAGCTTAACGTAAATCGGTATCAGTCCGTGCAGATCCGCGCGCCTCTGTCATGTTGTCCCTTTGACCGAACGGCCAATCCTCTTTGTCAACTCGTTATACCGTATAAAATAAAAGGATCGTTCGAACATTCGAACAAATCCAGCAACAACGGCTTGATCTTTAATAATGCACAACTCTTTATTGTATTTTAACTTTGACAACAATGCGAATTTTTCATAGATGCGTTTGAAATTTTCGTCGTTGTCATCGTAAGGCTTCTTAACATTTTACAGCGTTTTACATGATTATTACAGAACAAGACAATGCCGAGATAAATTCATCTTTCCCCCTTGCAGAATCTCATATCGTCCACGTTTAATAATGTTGTAGAAACGCTCAGAGGGGAAATATTATAAAGAAAAGGATACGGGAGTAAAGCAACGAATAAAATTTATTATGACGTACAATATAATAAAATACGATGACAAAGTGGAGCGATGTAGGACATCGCGAAGATTCGTCGTCGTCGTTGTTTTGCAACGCGACATGAGAACCGCACCATGCTAAATCTTTTTGAAGCAGAGACGAAAAGGACGTAATTTTTCCGCTCGCTAAATCATCCCGAACGATATATATATATGCATTATTCATTCGGCGCATCTCATATTTTCTTTTTAATTTCATTCTTCGTAGCATTTCGTCGTTCTTCGTTTATGCGCATCATCATTTTTCGCCTCGCCACACTCGTTCCTGTATATTCTCGTCGACGCAGAGAGCTAAACTGCTCCGTAGGCGCGTGAGGCTCATCCCTCTTTCGCGTTTTCGCGCTTTCTATATATTCCGTTCTCAACCCTTCTCCCTCATCTCCTTCGGAAACTCTGGCGGCAAAGTTTAAAGTGAGACAACCTTTTATATATAACTGCGACGGCGAGAAACTCTCGACCAACGGTAGTATTCCGTAGAGCTCTCACGACGATTTTTACGCGCGTCTATACACATTATGTCGCAGAGCCATTAATATGGCATCGCTGAGAGTATTGTTTCATTCAATTCATAGATATAGCCGAACGACCGAGTTTCGATGATTATCTTTCCGCATAAATGCAACTGCAATCAGACGTTATTCATAATGCTGCCATTATTTATGTACAGAAATTCACTCGTTTCGGCAGATCCTTCTTTTGCTTCTACTAATAATCGATAACGTTAATCCAATGAGAAGAATAATGTAAAACTCGTTTTTTCGGAGAAAGAATTTGTCTTCTTTTCATAATTCAGATTTAACAAATTCAAACGAACTTATTCGGTAGCAATATTTTTTCTTTTTATCGTATTAACGTATAATATACGTTTATTTCGTTCATCAACGTATAATATTCATTCATTTCGTTCATTAACGTATGATATACATGTATTTAATTGTACAACTTTCTTCGCTTTAATATGATTTTTTAATTTCATATACACGAATGCAAAAGAATAACTCTTCGACAAAGAAATTATCACTTTTTTTCACGTCTGTAAACCCACAGCATCTCATTTGTCAGCATTCCAAAATCCTGATGCATAGTTCTCGAGGAATCATGAATAGTTTTGTACTGTACTAATTAAATTATATAAACTATTTAATTTACACTTTATATCAATAATTTTGAATGATTCATTAATCTTCCAAAATTATGCCATCGAAGATGGCAATTAAAAAAAACGACACGCTGTCGCGCGGAGGTTAGCATTTAAATATTGAGTTTCATAAATCTTACAATACCGAGTTTCGTCCTTCGGGAGAAGGCAATTAGAAATTCAAAAAGTTAATCGCGTTTGGTTAATTTTCTATTTTGGAAGTCGAAACAGTCCGATGACCCACTAAAATACCATACTTTTTCGTCAGTGAATTTTATGCTCTCAACAAGTCCGCGCGCTAGTAAATCCGGACGGGTCAGATGGCTTGGGTTTAATTTTCTTTTTTTTTTTTTTTACTATGGTATTTTTATGAGAGTCTCTGCATTATGCAGGGCTTCATAAGAGAAAGCTGCAGTTCGGTGACGTTGGATTTCGCTACGGAACAGTGGCGGAGCTTTCAGACACTAAGGCTTCATAAAACGGACGATTGTTCGCCCGACGACCGGGAGCCCCTATTGGACCGTGAAAGCACGCAAGAACGAGAGCTGGAGGTCTTCATCAAAATTTCTACGCAATTGTTCCCGTAGATTTTCATACCGCTTCATCGATTTTCGCATAATCGCGATGATTCCGTCGTTCCGGAACAGTTTCGCAGTTACTATTTTAGCATTTTCTTCTCCCATCTAATCTGTTAGGATTTCACATGTCGAACGGAATAATATTGAAAATAGTTTGGACAACGGAACGAAGTGAACGACGAATATATATATCTTGCTAATCCTCGACATCAGCATCAGCTGTTTTAGACTTTGGAATTAACGTTTAGACACTTAACTACTCATGTTTGATATGCTTATCCTGAATAATTTGCACCCGAACTTGACTACTAACCACACTAACATCATTCTAACATTTACACATCTATGCTAACGCTTCAATGATAGTGGACAATGCATTTCTCCTATCCACTGAGACGTGTCAAAACAAATGTTTATGAATTTCGCTGGTTGCTGGTGTCATTGGCTTGCAATCAAAATAATTTGGACCGCCGGATCGTGATGCCTCATCGTCATAATAGACCATTGCAAAAACGGAGCGAATCAACTACTTTCTCACTGAAAGTTTGGTGCTCCGCTCACTTCCGTCATCCTTTGACCACTGCGCCCCTTATGAGCTTTGAAAAGGAAATTTTTCAAAAGTCGAAAGTTCGGATGACATGGAGCATAAAAAAAGACGATTCCCGTTGCATTTTGCCAATAAAATTTGCAAGGTATTCATTTTTGACAAATGATATGTTTCACCCGATGGGACATTTCAGGTATCACGTGTTCCGCAGAGCGTTAAAATCCTAACGGTACGACGAGTACTCTGCATTATATTCCGGGTCGTATCGAATATGCAAAAAAAAAAAAACAATAAAAATAGCAAAAATCGCAACGGTCGACCATTAGAGCGAATCCGTCCGACAGCGCGCATCGACACAATTATTGTCGCTTTATCGCTCTCGCCGAATGAATACTAGTGGATCAGTCGTGAGCTCGAGCACTACTATCCCTCGGTTTACGGTCTCATCGTTCCATATCTGTTCGATGGCGTGTAAAATACAATCACGAAAAAAAAAAATAAAAAAATCATACTGTAGTAATATATTACAGAATCAGCGAACGCGTTTGATATCTCTTCTATGCGATAAAGAAAATAGTGTCATATTTAACGAGTCCGAGTTCACTTCATTCGTGAGAGCCCAGTTACTTCAAGGGGTCAAGGGTCACGTTGGAATGACTTTTCTGCGATCGCACTGCACCCAGTTTATCGAAGGAAATTAGTAATTACCTTGGTGGTTAGTCCAACATCTTCGATTCCGCAATAGCTTGCGATGGCGATTCCGAATTGGATTGAACACGCCTCAGGGCGCGAACCCCAATACCTCACCCCCTCACCCTCGATACCTCGCCATATCTTTGAGTGCCAGTGCTTCAGGAGGCAGAAACGCAGTTCAGTGCTTCGGGAGACAGAAATGCAGTTCAATGTCGATTTAGATCTCGCGGCTACGCCATGATATAAGTAGGGATATTATACGGTGAACGTTCTTTTTCTATCCACGTGGAGGCAAAACTTTTTCATTGATGGCGTTCATTATTCGACTAAATGAATCGTCATTAAAAAAAAAAAACGAATTTCCGTATCGACACGCACACGCAAATGGGACGACTCCGTTACAATCGGATAATCGCTGTCGAGTACCGCCGATGGTCGTGTAAAATTCAAATTTTCACGGATGTACTCTCCGATTACAGTATAAAAGGACGTTGAAGTGGTAAAGCAAAAAAGCGCAAATTGGTGTAACAAAAAAAAAAAAAAGAAAAAAACCGACGCGATTTTCAACACGCAGTTGGAAGAACAAGCGTTCGAGCGGTCGTTGGCTATCAACGGATTTTGGAAGCGTGTCACCTTCTCTCCTGTCCCCTGTGCGTCTCTCCGTAATTATTATGCATTGCTATGCAAATGGATTGACATTTAATGGACCTCCCTAGCATCGAGGGACGGGAATACTGCGGGAGCGCGCAACAGCTATGTAGGAGTGATATGACATCGAGGGTGTCAGAGGGAGACGCGCACGGAAGCACATAGAGATGGCACAGCCTAAATTCGATGAAGAGATGAAACGAACGTTAAATAAAAACCGCTGATATAAAAAAAGCGAACGCGCATGTTGCAAGCTGTTGCTGCTCAACGCTCATCCTATACGGTAGGGAAAACGTTGTTTACGGGTTTTCCTCCGTGCTGCGTTCACCAATTAACGTCATTGAACCGTATATTGCGCGTTGCCGCGCGCTGTAGCAGAATACAGTATATACGCAACCCGGGGTCTGTAGGCAATTTTGTTCGTGATCAAATTTAACGATCCAATACCAGCGCGACTTTTGTTGGCTTCGTCCGGATTAAACATGAAAGCTGTACACGCAGGTATTATCAAAGAATTTTCAAATTATCGGAAAATTTGAAATAAAAACTTGTGGCAGAGAAAATCCTATGGATATGAACCATTTCGATTTTTTTTTTTTTTTTTTTTTCCACTTATGGAATTCCAACTTGAAACGCGTGTTCTATTTTTCGCATTTATTCGACTTCTTGTTATGGTAATATGAAGGAAGTGTAGGAAGCATAAAAATGAACGATACAAGAGTAACGATACCTGAGTTTAGTTGAAAAAAAAAAAAAAAAAAAAAATGGAAAAATAACGGCCGCGATTTCTTGGTTTTTTTCCGCCAATCCTTCGTACCTTTCTATTCTCCGGAGATCACTTTTTCGGGCCGTTTTGAGACGCGAATAGCTCGGGCGTTTTGTTCGGTATGGCAACTTTTCGTACGGGAAAATTACGAATCCAGGGCATCGGTGTCTGCTCCGCGCGGGGAGAACTGAACGTATACCTCCGGTTGGCGTAAAATTTCATGATATCGTGTGTGCAACGCGAACAATATCCTCGATATTCCGGGACGTTCGAGGCCATAGCCGTATAACGTGTACCGTCCCGCTACGAGCCCCGCAGGGCCTCTCCCGTAACCGTTGCGCTCTTCGATCCCTCTCTATGTGTGTGCCGATGGTATTCCACCTACATATAGCCGAGCGAACTCGGCTCTCGCCCCGAGAGTCAGAATAGAGAAACGGAAAGCGTGGAAATTTTTTGAACGGACTGAACGTATACACGAGCGACCGGGGATTGCACAGATAAACGATATAGTTGGTCAGCTCTATATCGTCCGGTTTATAACTTTTTTATATATAAAAATATATATAGAAAAATTTTGAACACGAGAACAGAGTTTAGCGAAAAAAAAAAAAAAAAAAAAAAACTCCTCACCACCGTCCCGTCTAACGTACGAAATTTCGAGACGCTATACTCGTGTCTATCAACAAAATGCTTTTTTTTTTCTCTACCGCGTTTATCGATTTATTTTTCTCGCGTGCCCGATACGCTACGAACGTAAATTCATTCAGACTTCGATGATCAAATGGCGAAGCTCGCGTTTCGCGAATCTCTCTCGTGTGCAATTGAATTCCAATAGACATTCCATGGAAATTTCGTAAGGGTCCACAGCACAGCGATGTGTTTGTCGAGAGAGCAGTGACGGCTGAGGGCTCAAAGATGACTACCGTAGATATGTGTAAGTAAAACTATTGAGAGGAACCCGCCGCACGCAGAGATCGCCCTAATTTTCAGAGGAAATCGGTCAAGCGAATATTGCATTCAGGTATATACCAGAGACCGCACTCGGTTGTACTCTCCAATTAGCTTTGGATTTACAGGCAATTCAGTCGAAACTCATAGACTCGTATAGAGATTGGAGGGAATAGAGGATAGAGGTATAAAGGGCGGGAATTCGGAATAAATATCGATCTATTTACCGGTAATGATGAGCGATAGATATTATGAGTGGTAGATATAGCGTTTTTCACAACCACTCTCCTTTATTTTGATAACTCGTCTCTCCCTTTGTATCATATAATTATTATCATTATTTTTTTTTTGTACGATATATCTACGCTTTGACGAAGGTTCGACATTGAATACGCGTTATAATGGATTCTTACACGCTTGTCAAAGTACAGCACAGGGGCTCTTCAGCTCTGTGTTCCCCGTACCGATCCGAATCGAATTCGATTAATGTTTATGACAGTGGTAAGTGATATTCAAGACGTTGGCGAGACCGATGGTTGATTGCGTCGCGACGATTCCTCGTACAGACTCGATATACCCAGCCGTCACGAAGGTAGAAAGCAATTAAACGATGTTTCAAGAACCGGTTAATGTCCAGCGAAGAAATTCAAATGGGCCTCTCTTCCGATTCGTTCCTCGCGTTCGATATACTTATCTCGCCTGTCATACGTAATTAATTACATTTAGAACGGCGCAAAGCAAGCAGACGCGAATGCTGAGACATTTACGCCGAAAAATCGAAGCGTTTTTGCGCTCTCAAGGTTTATCAACATTATATCAGTTTATACCGCCCGCAAGATGATTTCGTTTTTCCACTTTTCTCGCTCTGATTAAGATCGAAGCATGGGAACCAGAACGGTTATAATTTCTAGGGGAATACGGGCGATGCCTCGAGAGAAAGAATAAAGGAAAGAAGGAAAAAGCAGGTCGTTGGATGAAAGAGCCACGCGGCTTAAAGAAGATCTCCCCAAGCCTCTTGTCGTCAACCCCCGTTGTTATCCATTCGCTTCCTTTACCCGGTTGAAAGGAAACATCCTACTCGGCAGAATCGCGAGTAAAGGCAAAGGCATACGGGCCCAGTTCGCAGAGTTTATGCACTGTGAATGGAACGAGAAAACGAGTCGGACGGAGAAACGAACGAATCTCCGAACGATCAAAGGCTCTATAATCTATATGTATGTTAAAAAGAAATACCCGACCTACTCTCGTCGCGAGAAAGAAAGATCGAGTATCAAAGATATATCATTCGATACATGCGCGGAGATTTCCTGCACGGAATCATCGAGTACGATCACAAATCCGGTACGTTATCGTGCACTCGAGATTTACGTGGGCGCATAGACATTATGCATATAAATAAATGTTTGCATGAAACGTATACATGCCGTACCATTCGCAACAAAGTACACATGCTTCAGTGGAGGTTCGATTGAAAATTACAAAGATTCATGCGGGTTTTTTTCCGAACAGTGAGTCTTGTAAGCGCGAGTCACTGCTGGTCGAGTTCAAAGCTTCATTTTTCAATCGAAACGAGAGAGTCGCGAATTATAGGGGAAAAAAAAATATATCAACAAAAAATCGAGAGAATTAAATGTAAACTTTTCGCGGATTTCAAAATCGAGGGGATACGATAACATTATAACGTTGAAACGATCGTAGATTTTTCGAGATTTTTGCTTGAAGTATTTGCCTTTCGATACTTACCCCTTGGGTACATTCGGATGTACCAAATGCATCGGCTTACTTGTCTCTTATACATCTCCGCGATGCGTACGAAGACAGTGGGTGTGGGCGCTTCTGTTTATGCCCCATCGACTGTCTGCTCACGTACACACGCTCCAAGGTATATATACTCTCAATGTATCCTGTTAGCTCTCTCGGGGCTTCGAGACATATCGTCGGATTATTTGTTGCAGGCGCATACATTGCGTCCGTACTACGTGCACGCTTATCTCAATAGATTATAGCCGCGGGAAGGAGTATAAAGAGGACGAGTTCACGATACTCGAACGATTTGCATATATCCCCTGCCGTTCAACCTCTCGGGATACATTAGAGAATGAGTTGGGGCTTCCGTGCTTCGACTTGCATATCATTATTTTCCAGACTTACGACAATATCGAGGTTTTTTCCTTTGCAATAATGGACTCTTCAAAGTCCTCCCCGATTATCGCAATCGAGACTCTCGCTTATCCGTCGGCATGAACGCAGTTGATATCGAGGGGAATGGTTAAGAATTGCGCGAACTCGTTATGGCGCTCGTACAATCGACGTATTCTCCTACCTCCTAACAATAAGCATGCATAGCATGAGTTTCATACTTATGTACCATATCATCTACACCACTATGAAGACCATATACCTACCGTCGTGTCGCTGGAATTGCATTCCCATGAGTTTTCTCATCCAGTTGTTTATGAAAACAGTGATCCCTTGAATCCTCCTACCTCGACGGGATATTGAAATCCCGCGACTACCATCGTCGGATTCTCGGCATGTCGACTCCTACTGGTCTCGCTGCTCCTCCCGCTGCTGTACTCCCTTTGCTATAATAGAACCATGCGGTGACTCGAGAGACAGGAGACGGCTTATTTCGCGGAGGATGAAGCGGGTATTCTGTAGGAGCCGAGACAGAAGGATGAGATGAGACGAGAAAAGCAGAGTAGCCCACGACGCCTCTGGCAGTTCTCTACAAGCCATCTCTATCCTTCTCTCTCGAGACTACGAGAGAGATGCACGGGGATGAAGCAGCGGACTCCTACGGTGCACGCGGACCAAGAGAGCGATTGCGCTTCCGGCTGCCGGATTGGCGGCAGTTTATTTCCACGCCAGCTGAAATTCAGCTTGCCCAACTCTCTCCCTTTATCCGTCTTTCCTTCTTACTCTCTCACCTTCTCGTACTCCTCTCTGTGCGTCCTTCTAACGATGTGATTTATCGTTCAGACCGGCGAAATTCCAGTTTCCTACTTTTCGCCCGGCCTGGACGCGAAAAGTAAAAAAAAAAACCCCTCCGACGCTCTCACAACCGACGAACCGATCGAAAGTGGATGATAACGATATCCTGAGAAAAATATTACGGGACGGTTAGAGAGAAGAATCTCAGCCCGTCGCGACAGATCTTAAAAATGACAGAGCGCCTTCTTCCGTTCGTCGAAAAATCGCATGCTGAAATAAAACTTTCTCTAGACAGGGATTTAAATAAAGTTAAATGCGTTTTATGAGTACTTTATACATACCATGAAGATCTTAACAACGAGTTTTTATTGTCTATGTACAAACATCGATACAAGTCGGCGTCGTCGTAAAAGTATTCGAGTTTAGATTACTGTGAACGGCGATATCATCGATGAAAGTTTTTTTTTTTTTTTTTTTTTTTCTTGGAATTTCTCTGTTTCATGTACGTTTTTTTTTCCTTTCTGTTCCCTTCAGGATCAGCGTCGCGGGGAAGGATGTGATCGGTGGCCGCAAGGAGTTGGAGAATGACTTGGACATTATGGAGATAAGTGTAAGAAGGTAAGGGGGTTTCATATACAGCTCTCCTGAACACGCGAACTTCTCGTGTAGATGTCGTGAGTACGATGAACCGGAAGTGTGCTTGGCCGAGCCGGGCTCATCTCTTCCGGTCGATCCGCGTAACCGTTTGGATATATCCAAGTACTGTCCTTGGCGTGAAGCACCGATGTCGGTGAGGGATAGTCGTAATTCTCGAGATTTTCACGAAAATCTTCTGTTTTCGTTCTTTCGGTCTTCGGGGTGTAATTCGGCTCGAATATTACTGCTCTTCGGTCGACCTTGTTTGGAATCACGTCAGGATTCTCCTCCGTCGAATCTACGGTTGGCTGAAGCTGCAGTTGGAACTGCTGCTGTTGCTGGTGGTGATCCGCACTCAAGTCCTTTGCGATATCTCTAGTCGAGGACTTTGCTACTTGCTCTCTCGTATCACGAAAATCCCGAGAGTTCTTGAAGTCACGACGCGAGTCCTTGCCCGGTATTATAGGTGGAATCGCTCGATCTTCTCTGCTCTCGCAGTGAACCACGTGAGTCTGTGTCTTCATCGGTTGCATTGGATGATTCCGACGATAGAGAGTCAACGTTATACCGACGACGAGAATGCACACGGCTGTTACACCACCGGCAAAACAAGCCACCACAAGGCTGTAATCCGTATCATTTTCGGAAGATTCTCGACCTGTACAAAGAACAAAGAAAAAAAACACATGCAAATTTGCATCATAAAGAAATCAAGGATCAACGATTATCTTAATCGAGAATCCGAATTATCGGGTCATGACGACGAAAATCCTACGAAACTATCTCGTTCACAACATCGCTGACTCCGAAGAGTCGAATTTCTCTCGGTTAAATTTTCTCGAACGTGTCCGGCGAGTTAATCCTACTCGGTTACCCCTATTTTCCCGTTTCTTTTCTTATTGTCTCAGCGATTGGCCTATGAGAACCGTCTAGTTACAGGCGTGTGCTATATAGCATACGAATAGCTTGAAGACTGCAAAAGCAAAGATTAACAGTGGAGAAGCATACACCCGAGTAGGAAAGCCCAAATGGTGATGACCTCGGCTCTTTGGGATTCGGAAAACGCCCGGTGGTTCGTTAGCCGTTGGGATCCTTCTAGTACTGTGTACCGCAACAGTGGTACACTATAAGATTCAGTAGATATATGTACTGGATACATATAGTACGTGTGAGTTTACCGAGTGGATAGACCTTGGACTTACGGGATTGTCTCTACGGATACGTATAACGACCACGAACCACCCTCGAGTCTCCAAGCCTCGTTCACGTCTAGTACCTTCGACACCATCAACATCGTCCTCTTTGGATATACCAGGTGGCACGATGAACCCAATGTTCTATAACCGACCCAAACTTAGTCCCTGAGCGGCAACTATATATACGGGAACCATATATTATCGGCGGAACTATACAGATAACATTCCATCGTTGGTTTTGAACTCCTTCCCTGTAAGCTTACCATGAATTCCCTTCCGAATATACCCAATCAATAATCATTCTATATTCGTTGTTCAATGGAATCTGACATGATAACTCCGTTTTTTTGGAATAATTGTAAGAGGATTATACATGTTTATAGCCTTTCGAAAGATGAACGTAGGATTAGTAGCGAACTGATCATCCGTAAGATCTATAGAAATGTGGAGTGTTTCAACAAAGATATAACATGAATGGAAGAATGGAAGGGAATCGAACGGATACCTTTTACTCTAAACACTAGCAAATGGGTTACAGCCATTCGCTACTACCGTTTGTTACACAATAGTCTGTTCGGAAACCCTGAAGATGATTCGCGAAGTGTTTGGTATATTTTCTCGTACAGAACTTTCTAACAGATGTTCCTCGTAAGCCGGTCAGCTAGACTGTTTCAATCCCGCTATAGTATGCAATTCAGGGTCAACTGTGGGACAAAGGTTGTAGATAGACCGCGCTATCTCCACTTCCTTTTGGCTCAGCATCTTTCTTCGGACGAGCGAATATCAGGGTACAGAGGGCAGAGAGATAAGCTTTGGGTTCATGCCGTTGTACTGCATGTGCTGTATTATACTACAAACTATAGGCAATATGCATTCATACATACGTAGAAGGGTACGGAAGATCCTCGGAGCGTTGTGAACGAAGTTAAACATAAACGAAACTACTGCACTATTATCCATATCCATGTATATATATATACAAACAATATATATGTGCAGATATGCGAAGTATAGAAAAAGCTTACGACACGTAGACATTTTTTTAATAGAAACGCTCACGCACACTAAAACTTCGTACATCCGGCATGAATAAACCATGGGGATGGAAATTAAAGACGATAAATGGGGGAGCGCGCCGGTGCGAGCGGTGTCGAATGCGACAGGTGCACTGCGAGCCAAAAGGGAAAAGCGAGAGCATCGCTAGTAGAAGCCTTCTTTGGCCCTTTCTACCGAGAGAAGCTTTATGGCATTTTAATTCAGGACCGTTCCTTCAGAAAAAAGAATATTCTGGAAGCTTTTACTCCCATAAGTCCCGGTACTTGTACACGCTGTACGCGTATCTGGCCGATCGAGAAGAAAGAGATTATTTGAAAGCGCCCCTAAAACAAGGAACAGAGAAGACCCCTCAGGCGCGTTCTATAAAACGTTAAGACGATGACGACTATTTAGTATTCCAACGTAATTAATAATTAAATTTCATTAATGAATAGCTTTTTTATCAGCACCGTTGGACCCGCAAGCATGACTCGCGGGGTAATGGGGTTACTTTATCTATCGCATTCACACTGTCTCTTCGTCTCTCTCGGGGGAAACTTTAATAATAAATTAATAAATGCATTAACGAGCTCACCTGTAGTGTACATAGCAACGCCCTTCAGCGACACCGGTTCCAATACAACTGGATCGCTTCGTCCTTTAACGTTTATCGCGTACAGCAATAATCGGTAATTTCTGCCGGGTTCGAGACCAGGAATTTCAAATACCGGACCTTGATGACCCGGTGTGTTAGATTTTTCGCTGTGATTTAGAGAAATCTTGTTTATGTGATAGGGGCTCTCCTCGCTGTAGACCTCGAGTTCGAAACCCGTAAGTGGTAGGCCACCGTCGAAGCCCTCGATGCATCTTACTATTAGCCAATCAGAATCTTGCGAATCCGTTGCTTTGAAATCTTCGTGACCTGTTTAGCGAATTTATGAAAAGATATTTGAAAAAAAAAATGAAGGAAAAAAAAGAACTATAGGTTTTTGTCTTTTTTACATTTTTGAGTCATAAAGGGATAGAAGCGAAGTTGAAACGGAACGCATTTGACGAAGTGTAGAATGTCTGAAGATGCAAAAACTTATTGGACACAACTAACCCATCCGATATGCGTAGGGTCCGTTTGACTGTAGCGCCGAACAGTTCTGCAGTGGATAGGGTTTTCCGGCGATGATTATCTGAAAGAGGCATGGAGTTCTCTGTTGGCCTATCCTATTTCTCGCCGAGCACGACACCGTTCCATAGTCCATGTCGTCGTCTGGCGTGTAATTTAGGCGAGAGCCGTGCCAGTGGTTTGTAATACGCTTCAGGGGCTTTATCTGTGTAAAACGATTCGACGGTACGTTCATCAATTCACCAGAGTTGTTGAAAGTCCAGTGAAATGTTGTAGGCGGTGGTTTAGACTGAACTCCGCAGACCAACGATATTGTCTCGTGCTTCAGTGCACCAACAACTTGAGCCATCGAGCCGTCCTTGCAGATTGGCGCGTCTGTAAATTTGCATCAACTCCTTCTTTGAAACTGTTGCTTCATTCGAACAAATAGATTACTTCGTTCTTTTATCAGAAAATCGAACTTACACATGACTTCAAGAGTGACTGGTCTACTGATTGCGGTACCTTCGACGTTCGCTGCCATACAAGAATACTCTCCCGCTGAGGCTCTCGTAACTCTTTGAAGAACCAGCGAATGTTCACCGGGTATAATTATACCAGCGGATACATTCTGATGGATTTCTTTGCCATTTTTGAACCATCCAAGTTTATACGAAGCGGGATTCGCCTTGACATCGCACTCGAAGTAAACGTCATCCCCCTCGTTGATGTCATTAGGACGAAGTGTCGATCCGAATTTAATAGTCACGACAGGAACATCTGCAATATGATTTATCCCGATTAATCCCGCTTATTACCGATTTTATCGCGGTTATTCTAATTTCCATTGTTCTTACAATGAACAACCAGATGCCATGTATCCTCTAAACCGCTTTTCGGTACACTGGGATTCTCGGCATGGCATGTAAGATTCTTGCCGTCGTCCTCAATGGTCGCCACATAGCTTAGTACACTTCGCGTCGCGTTCGGTCTCTCTGCAAACTATCGAGAAACTTCGGAAACCCTAACGAGTCGTAGTAACACCAATGTCGAACAATAACCGAGCGAAATAAGATAAATGAATTTTGTTTTGCGCAAAGTTATGGTCAATTATTGGTTAGGATTAGTCGGAAAAATATTCACGTTTCTGGCCATATGTTTCACTTGGTGGGCGCCCTTCCACCATGTGATTACAGCTCCTGGACGGGAACCGGAACTCGTACACTCAATCTCGTAAGTCTGAAGTGCCGATAGATGATTCTGTTTGTTAGTGATGTTAACCTCCAGCGGTTTGACTACACAAACAAAGGTTAAACTCTTTCGTTTCGATGATCTTGTTTGTATAATACCATATACATTCTATCGTCTCATCTAATTTCCAAGTGATTCGGTACTCACGATTAACATCCAGTATTATTTCCGAGGTTATCGGCGTTACTAGATGAGTGTTGCTAGCCCGGCAGATCAACCTTGAGCTCAAAAACTCTCTGGATACTCTTGTTGCGTTCAGATGATTAACAGTGATATTAGAATTCTGGCTCTTGTACGTGTCGTCGAGAAGCTTGCTTTCGAGATACCAAACTACACGGGGTGGTGGTACGCCCCCTGTGACCTCGCACTTCAACGATAACTCGCTATCCTCGTTGACGGGTTGAAGTATCTTAGCCGGTAGTATTACCGGTTTCTGTGGTGGAACTGAATTGGAACAGACAAGAGGATCCTTGCTGTAATACGGCCGACACTCTTGAAAGAATCATCCCTTCCTCGATCTCATACGTAGGTATATGCATTGTTACCCTTCGTAAAAGGGTTTCCACAATCCTGCACCCGTTATTTATACAAAGAAATCTTTCGTAAACGGCCCAAGTGTAGAATAATATTTCATCAATCATGCACCATTTAATCTCTCAGGTGGGGACGTATTACCATTCGCGAATCCAACACCTGTTGATCCAATGCCTATCTATTAATTAAGTGAAAATTGAACGGTTCCGGGGGCCGAGAATCGGTCAGCCGGAATGCCTCCGATAGCGCTTTTAATCAACGAATTTTTTCTCAACGTTTCCCAAACAGAATTTCATTCCTTTCTCGCTGTTTTTTTTTTTTTTTTCTTTTTTATATTCTTTCTCAGACACGTGAAAACATTGATTTTAAATAAGAGGAGTAGTCCGGTATTAGATGAATCGATAGTATTTTTGTGTTCACAGAAAAGATTTGTTTGATTTTAATGAAATCGTTCCATTTTTTTTATATATATTTCGCAACCTACTAATGGATCGATCGGACTGTTACCGACAGTTCGAAACATCCTAGAGATTTCTTTTTGGTTAATCGAGGCTCACCGACGACGGTGAGATTGATCTGATAATTTTTCGTTGGAATCTCCTTGAAGTCGACTCTGCATCGATAAACTCCGTGGTCAGTGGCTTCCAACGGATTGATCTCCAGCTCGGCTGGTTTCACTCCGGTCCTCATGGTTGCCCGTTCGCCAAAGGCTCTCGGATCCGACCACAGCCTTGCCTGGAGTATGCTACGACCACGCGCGTCCACGGTGTATATTGGCAACCTGCTAGTCTCCTCGCGATACCACAGTACCATATCGACCGTATTGTTCTCCCATCTCGGATCGATGTCGCATGGCAATCGAGCTTTGTATCCCGCCACCGCAGTCAGATCCATCTTCTCCGCTGAAAAATATTACAAAATTCTATGGTTTACCGACAAAAAGTATCTTCGACTTTGAATATAAACGGTACACCAGCTTTCAAAGCTCTCACGACGCTTTGTATCCATTTTGGTACATTTCAAACGACAAGACAAGAAAACAACGACTGATCAGTCGATCAGTCGATCAGTCGATTATAGACACACGCCATCACATATACTGCATTATATACTTCATTTAGAGACTACACTCTTTATTGAAACACTATTTATTCACAGTATTAAACACTATAGTATCATCCAATATTCAGTTATTCGTGAATTTACTGCAGCATTATATTATATTGAAAAATATTAAACCAGGCGAGTTTCAATGAATTATAAACTGCGAGCATGTTCCGTTGGCTTAAAGAGTGCCTCAGTAATAAATTCATAAAGGATGAACATATATAACTTCAGAACGAGGAGAGAAAATGATGCAGCTGGCGGGAGGGTAAAATGTATTTTAGATGTACATCCCGCGCCGAAGCAGCGAAACGATGGAATATATAGTTATAATCGGAGACGTCTTATCATCATGGGTATACATAAGAAAGATAGAGAGAACGATGGTAAGAGGCGAGGGCTCCGCGAAATCGTAAAGAATCACCGTTTTGCCTCAGCCAAGAGGGAATTGTTATCCTCGCTCCCGCGGTGCTCTTAAAAATCCCGCAAGCGGTTGTTCGTTCTCCAAACCCCCATCCCCCCTGCCTTTCTCTCCCTCTGTGTACATATATATGCTTCGCCAGTCTCGAAAGCGCTATATAAGAGACTGCTATACCTATATCTATCTCACATACTGTCGTACATTTTCTTCTTGCACAGTAGCCGCGAATTTCCATGGTTTTAGTCAGTCTTTTCGAAGGTGTACGGAAAAATAGTGGACCGAGTTACTGCAAATTGGCTGAAGCTTGGTCAGCGCGGCCGAATACTTTAACCAATTTCCAGGAATACGAAAACGAAGAAAAAAAGAGATGAAAAGCATATAAAACGACGATGTGTGTTTATTTTTTTTATACGGGGATACGAGTGTATAGAAGATTTGATGATTTAGATTTCCGGCAATAGGGGGCATTAGGAAATTGCGATGTTGAGTTTACGTACAGTTCACGCGGTTACAATAAATGCCACGGTAATATAATGGAAGACAAAAAAAAAGTATATGACGGCGGATAACGGAGAAGCGGTAATTAATCGGTGTTATACCCTCAGCACCGATTTATAGCCTGATTTACGTGGAGTAGTAGGTGGTTCAATGATTTTATTGGCACTCAACGGGGTCTCATCAATCCTGTTGTCGAGGTATAGCGCCGAACGAACGGAACCGACAACACCACAAGCAGCCGTAGTAGTAGCAGCAGCAGTATTACGGCAACTCGTGGAGTGTGAAGTGTCAAGCATCATCCCCTGCGCACCAACCCACCAAAACGATCACCCCGAGTGTCATATCGAAATGCGGTAAGGGTCTTGGTTTTCATCCCCCTCCAGGGAGAAAAAAAAATTCGAGTCATTAATCAACTCTCCCCGATCTTTCAATCTTTCGAACTGACAAGAACGAAAACACTTCCTCAGCCATGTGCGACAAAGGGCGAAAGAAATAGTTGAACGAGGAACCGAGAAAGAGGGAACAAAAAAAAAGCGATTCCTATAGACTCCTATGTTCGGAACAAGATTTTTTTTTCGATCCGTATAGATTCGTCGTGTATGTGTGTACGTGACCATTGAGTAATCGTGAACCGAAAAATATCGATAAAAGACCGGCTGATCGACAGAGAGAGAGTTAGACCAACGAAGCCGGAATCTGATAAAAATTATACCCTCGAGAATACGCGGAACTTCGGATTATTGGCTTCGTTGAGCGATAAAGAATTACCCCGGCGTTTCGGTATATTCCCAAAGGCTAGTTCGTGGCCTGACGATTTCCGCAACGAGTGTATACGGCAGTATGCGTCCGCAGGACCCCGGGATTTTACTCGATCTCTTTTCATATAGATCCGGAGCTTTACAGATGTTAGGGGCAAAAAAAAAGTGTAGTATACCAAAGCCGATGGTGCTGAGGTCTCTGTGTACGAATCAATAAAGAGTGAAAGAGAAAGAACTTGCCGAAGAGCGATTGAGGAAAAGCTGTTAACTGTGTATATCTATATATACATGCAGAGAAACGAGAGAGGGAAAAGCAGATAGAAAGTGCGAGCGATTGAATGATACGCCGCAATAGGGGGCAATTTAATCGATTTTGTTTTTTTTTTTTTTTTCGACGCGGCCCATTCAAACGAACGGATAATCCGAGCATGAAATTCCTCAATGACTCAGAGAGCATGAGAATCTTTCAGGATTTTGAAAGGCGATCGATCCATGTCGGTTGCGTGTTCAGGGTTCCGAAAATCGAATGATCATTCAAATCGATTCGCAAGGCACCCCCTCCGGCGATATTCTCGACATCGTTGTCTGTTTACAGATGCGCGAGCCTCTGCCTCGCATACCCATACCATGCGCGCGGTAAGCCCCAATACACACCTTGATCTATAATGACGCCTCTAATATTCGTAAGCGGTCGCGAATTTTCCGTGAATTACCCTTACTCTCACCGCTACCGCTTTCCTTCATCGTTCTCACCCTATGGGTAAGCACCCTTTGTACATGAGCCGATTGCACAGCATCAGAAGCAGCAAGCGCTGAAATTCATTGGATCCACGCGAGTTAATAATCCTACGTAATTAATGTTCGGCAGTGAATATGCACGCTCGATCGTTGTATGCGTGCAATGGGGTAGTATGGGGGGAGTAATCTCTCTCTCGCGCTGCTTCGTTCTCTACAGCCCCAGTTGTTCCTCTCGCTCTGCGTGCGATCGTCGTTAACGTCGACCACGCAAGAACACGCTGGCAAGCGGCTTTAAGCACAGCCTTAATGTGCGCTTATGCGCTTTATAGTGTACGTGCGCATGGTACACACGCTCGTTGAGTTCAGGAACGTGGAAGCTGCCGCTGGAGGAACAAGCCGCAATGTAAACGTATACCTCTATGCTTTTACGATGTGAATACGCATCGTGGAATATCTTTACACATAGCTGCCGATATACCATTCCCCGTATCCATAGACTCAACCATCTACGAAACACAATCGATGGGTAGATATTTTTAAAAACATGCCAAAGGATATAACAAAAATAATGAATACATTAGTCATTTTTGGTCCATAGATGGGGAAGATGTTCACTTTTTTTCATAGAATCCCTGCGTATAGCTTAAAAGATTTTGTTTATAAAAGTCCATACATACTTAACGAACGCCATATTGATTTAAATCCTTTTTTTACCGGCTATTCTTTCATAATTTTCATGTCAATTTGTTTCGTATAGAGAGATAACTGTGATATTCATTGAATATTGGTCGATATTCTTTATCGATGAAATGCACGTTTCGGTAGTCTCGCTTTGAACATTCCGTGTTTATATGAATACATTTAGTCGTCCGGGCACTACATTTTCAGTAATTGATGAAAGGTACATATATGCATGAAAATACAGGTATATATTCCACCTGTACATCATTACACACGCGCATTCTCAATTACCCGTAGTCGCTTCCACTACGATACCCCTGTTTTACCAACTATAAGGAAAGGTTCCAAAACTTACACGTTTATGCTATCGAGGTTCTTGTCGCGCCACATGTCGTTCCTCCTTGTCGTAACAGTTGACGGTTTACTTCGGTTCCAATTATTCTTGGTAAACTCATGAGTTACCGCGCCGCGAAGTATCGATACTGTCGATATATAGTCTAATCGTGGAAACGCGATACTCGCGATACGGTAGTTGGAAACACCTTTGACTCGAAGCGTACGAATTGCATTTACCACGCGTTTTGTGTACACCGTCGTCCCATGAGTCTCACATAAGATGACGTCAGTTATGACCCCAAGGAGAAACTGTAATTACAGACGCCCTTTCACGTCGTGGATCGCAAGATCTTTTGGTGTACGTTTGTCACGGTACGACCGCTAGCGGGGCTTCTCGTATCGATCAATTGGTTCTCCAAACATTCGCTTTGTTGGAAATTAATTACGTCCATGTTCCGGTAATCGTATTTACGTGAAATTTTGGCAATCGAACCATTGTAATATACGTGCGTTTAATTTTACAATTGTCAAATAATAAACGACAGAAATAAACGACTGTACACTGGAGGGTTTCTTTCTCGCATTCATTTACATTAATCAATGATACTGATCAAGCGATCAGCGAATACATTTTTCGTATCCGATAACACGTTCGCAGGTTCGAATACAGTAGATTTCGGAGTTAATTAAAGTGTACGAATAAAAAGGGTGAAGTCACACCGGTGAAACGTGACGAGATAGGCGGGGTATATTCCCATGTATACGTAAACGTGCTTGCATACATATTTGCCGTGCACGCGAAACGTACGCTCTATTCTGCTACTGCTGCTGCTGGGATTCCATTAGCTCGTTTACTTTGACTCTCACGTGGGTATACATAAGCTCGAGCGTAGGGAACAGCTACGAGAGTGCCTGGCTGGAGAGAGGCGAGATAGCCAGCGCAGAGGTGCCGGTAACGATAAAAGGCCACGGCGTAACATCCCCAAGGAAGATTGCTAAAAAATTAACACGAAACGCGGGTGGCGTTTGAGAGTGGCGCCCGGTGCCTTCCATTTTCGACGTAGTAGAGAGGAGGATGGAAAAAAAAAAGTGTGAGAAGAAAGGAGCCGTGAGAAGGCCTTCACTCGTTTTTCCACTTCTGTACTCTTTCCCCGCCGTTTGTCTCGTGGGTGAAACGTGCACGATGTACATTGCGCTACAACGTTTTCAGTCTCGCAACGCTTCTCAATGAAAGAAATGAAAGAAAACGAAAATGTACGCAAAACCCCGTGTATATATATATATATATGAATAGTAACAAAAGCGACTGGTAACACCAGTATTATAGAATAGCCGAGAGAGCGAGATAGAGAGGAAGCGTCGGTAGCGGCAGCTACCACGGCACAATTATTACCCTGCGAGTTTATATAATATCCGTGCTAATTGTCCGAGAGTTCCAAGAATGGAGTCATGAAATTAAATGCAACGGTATACGGTGCGGAACCCCTTCTCTCACAACGTACAGAACTTCCCAATGCGCAATGCCGGACATTTAATTTTTTTTAATATTCTATTAAGCTTTCTTTTTATAGTGATAATTAAAATAAGAGGAAATAAAAGGTAGCAAAGTATTGCAAATTGCTATTTCACTTCGCCGCAATCCTCTTTTCTCTTTTCGATGTGACCGCCTTTCCGGAGACCCGTGTAATACAATGAGACCTCTCAACTAGTCGTCGTTAATGCAATTTTCATCTCATTTCTCTCGCAACACAAGTACTATTCTACATTTCGTAGTTAATATCGCAAACGTTTTATTCGATAGTTCAATTCATTAACATAATTTTTCTAAATTTATTTGTGACAAAATTTAATAAACAATTTAAAAATTATACCCTATCGGTGATCGTTAAAGGGTTAGAATTCAAGAGTCCCTACCGTTCGAACGTGCGTAGGTACATTGAACTATCCGTTAATTCTTGGTAAATAGCGCAGACAGCGGGTGTGGTAAATCGCCGTATCGCAAACGATCCAACGGAAAACAGTCTACAGACCATAAAACAGTTATGTCTGTGTATGCTGCAACCCCCCAACGTTTGACAATATTAGGCTCTACGATAGTGTAGCGATAGGGCTTCGCAATACATGGTTGCGAATATAGAGGGGCAGAAACCGAGCTGTATGGACCGAGGTCGCGCCAATTTATACTAAATAATTTAACTGAGTGCCAGTGGTCGGCCTGCAGGATACCAAGCTTGTTTGCACGTGGACCAGGGGTGCTTGCCGCTGCTTTCAGTCTGTGCAGCGCGGGGTGCATACACTACTACACTACTACAACTACTACTACTACTACTATCCCACACTAACGTTCTACGTGTACTTTACGTACAAGTCGAACCGGCTGACGCGTAAACACACTCTGCCTGCCATGAATTCGACAATCCACGGCGGGAGGTTCGATTAGATCAACTTTGACGGCACCACGTGTGCACTCGCGCGAGATCTTTGGTTCGCTCGATCCCGAAAATCCACCGTAGTAAAAACACTCGGAGCGTTGTTTGTCTCTGTTTCCCGTCAGCGACATTGTCGAACTGCATCGACAACGTGTTAAAATAACTTACCACTCGACGGGAATCGAATCGAAATTTTTACTCTTCTCCGAATGATCCCGCGACCTATTTCCTTTGTAACAGACGAGCCGCCACTCTCAGTTGATTCTACCGCACCCTGTTTTTCGGAATTCACCGCTTATCGAGAGCAGAGTTTTTGTTAAACCGTCTAAAGCGTAACTGCAACCTCATTTATTCCCTAACGACAGCAATGAGCGATCGAACTTTCAAAATCGTTCAATCATAATAATTCGTTTTACTTCTTCCGCGAGGTTCCATTTCGAATATTAAGCTACGAACTAAATAAACTACTTTCCGAAAAGTTGTAAGTTTTTTTTTTTTTTTTTTTTTTTTTTTCAAATTTCAATATTTTTACCTTACAATTTACTCGAACAAAAGACACGAGATAAGATGTTTGGCAGAGTTTGGAGAACCGTTTTTGAGTCGTTATAGGACGACTATATAATCTTTTAAAAAGATGATAGAGAGAGAGAGAGAGGAAGGAGGGGGGGTCGGAATATCTTGTATTTTTTCGAAACCATTTTTAAGAATACTGAAAAATATTCTCCCCTGTGTTTCCATCTATTTTTTTTTTTCGAGCTGAACACGAATTTGGTGATAGTTAGGACCTAAAATTAAGTGAGTATCGTAAAATCAATTGGAAATAAGTAAACGATAAAAGTGCGAAGATGCAGGTGATATTGAGAGAGTTAATTGCGGTATGGATGAAGTCGAGCAGAACGTTCCGAATACATATCGGTACAAAGCTATCGGAGGACATAACAGGGTTCGGCACATTCGCCCGTGTTGCACTTATGCTCAGCGGGTGTGTACCATCGGCATACGTAAGCATGCGGAGAACTGCGGAACGCGGTTGCCCGTAGCTACAGCATACTATAGTGAATGTATGTCGTTGTGTGTGTGTGTGTATGAATAGATATATATATATATACATATATGCGTAGTATACTCGCAAAGCGAGAAGAAGCTGCGAGTGGCTGGTAGCCGCGGCGAACTCGAGAAAGGAAGTGAGTGAGAAACCACGTGAAGGAATTCCGAAGGACTGAGGGAAAAGAGAAGAACAGCGAAGATTATTATGCAGGATAGCACTCGAAGAGGAGCAGAGGAAGAGCGGATAGGGTGTATATATATGGGTATATTCGTAGCAAAGGCCAAAGGGATAGGAACGAATGGGAACAGAGACGGAGGATAACTTCTTGGAGAGCAGGTGCGACAAAACCGGTCGTCTGCCATCGGCACACGAATTCTGTCGAAGAGATTCGCATGGTAGCGGTTAGTGGTCCTTCGATCCCTTCCTCTCTTCGCTTCGTGCCAGAGGACTGCCTTCAGTTCATTCTCAAAAGAACAAAAAAACAAATCTTACTCCAGTCAAACCGGTGTACCGTGTCATTTTATCGCGTGCGAAGGCGTCGCGAAAAAAAAAAAATAACGATAAAAAAAGAAGGGTAATAAAAAATAACCTTGTTAAAAAATAATATTAGCCGTAAATAGAGGCGGCGGGAAGGCGTTAAGATGGGTCTGTTGGTCCGGGAACGTTCGTACGCGAAGAGAAGTCGAGGAAAAAATTAGAGAAAAATTGCGAGAAGCGAAGGAGATGAACGGGCGCGATAAATACGCAGCTTTTGCTGTGTGAAAGGAAAAAAAAAAAAGATCGCGGATTTGTTGAAAAAAACAAAATAAATAAAAAAAAGCATGGGAATTCAGGGAAAAGCGAGGTTGATGAAGAAATGAAGAGGAGTAAATGCCTGTGTGCGACCATTTGATGCTGGTCGGTTTTAAGTACTCGCTTTCGAGTGCTGTATACACTGTCCCGAGTTATATTGCCAACAAAGGGGACCTTGTTTGAAAATGTTTCCTGGATGCAATGCGCGGTAATAGCGGATGAATACCCAACGCGCGTTTCCTGACCGTTTCTCTATTGAGTTGTAAACATTTTTTTTTTTCTACTTTGTTTTATTCATTTTCATAGCTTTTTTGTATGTTCCGCGAAATACGACGATATCGAGAGCAACCTCGATGGCACGAAAATTAAAATGATGTTTTTTTGCTCTTCACGTTTCCATACTCCGCATTATATCGAACGCAATTGATTCTTTGTTTCGCAAAAACGGTAATACACAACTTCGTTACGTTGGTTTTTGAATTCGCTGTTATTTTTTCCGTAAGGTAGAATAAAAAAAATCGTTGACTTTTGGCTCAATGATGTGTTAAGTGGGCAATGATGCCTGCTGGTTCGATGCATCGACGAGTGGTTGCAGTGAAAGCAGAGAGGCCAAAAGAGAACGGGCTGTTATTGGAATTCGCAAAAGCCTTGAAATGCGCTCAATACGCACGGGGGGCAAAATTAATTAACTAATAAAAATGAACATATAGACCCGTGCGTTCCTATATCCGTAAATATGTGGTACAAGCAATAGTACAAAGTATAACGAGTTATTGTTCTAAAATCTAAATCACTAACGGTTTTTCGATCATTTAAAAAAGTATAAACTTTACGTATTATATATTTTCTAGTATCTCGTACAAAACAGTCCTTCACATCGTCAGAATTGGAAAATTGAATAATAAATATATATCAATGAATGCATCGCATTGAATAAACTTCCAGTTATCAACGTTTATTTCTATAATTGCTATTCTACTCTCTGCACGCTACGCCCGAATTTTTTTTCCTCTTCATTTTATTCACCAAAGAACGCAGCGGGCAGGAATAACCCCCTTTCCTTCCCTCCCCGCCCCCTTGAACTTTTCCACGTTAACGCTGTTGTGATTTCGCGAATCTCGTTTTTATCACGAGCGGTTTGGAATATTCACTCGCGGCGAAAATTGAGAAGAAGAAATTAATAAATGGAGCTCGAAGAAGGCGGAAGCAAGAGAGCGACCAAGGGGAATGGGACGAGAGGATAATCATAACTCGGGCCTTGGACTACCGTTGGAGAGAAGATGGTTTTCTCCCGGCCGCGAGAGATCGATGAAAGCGCCCGGCATGCCCGGTGCTTTATGAGTTCGTGGCTAACACGCAGGCACGCCGTTCGAATCCAGAGAGACGAAGATAGTGGGAAGAGGAAAAGAGGTAATGAGATAAGGTTGAGGCGTAAGAAAACGACGAAGCCGAAGATGGAAGGAGCAACGGGATGATGGCGTTCCCTCGCCATCGTTCTCCGAACGAAATGAAGCTCAACTCGAAGAATGAAAAGAAAGAGAGCGTTCACCAGTCCAGTTTGACGGTGTGTGCGGTCTTGGCCTTTGGTATATCCTTTTCGGATTTCTTTGGTGATTCACCTCTCCGCCCCCGAGACAATCGAGCCTAGCAGACAATCGGTCCCGACCAATCAGCCTCGCATCTAGCAGCCCTATTTCTTTTCGTTGCTGATGCGCTCACTCAGTGGACCCCAAATGCTGCAAGATCGTTTCTTCCCAAGGCTCGATCACGAAAAGAAAAGCTTCGAATACACGGACGAAGAGTCGATGGAAACCCCGGCAAAGAACGACAGAAAAACGAAATAGCGAAGCAGAAAAAATAAATAGAGATGGACAACACATCTCGTTCACAAGAAACCGCGTACAATTTACCGCGTTCTCTGCGTCCATTTCTCTCTTGTTCTCTATCCTTCGAACCCGCCACGAGATCGCCTTTGTCCCGACATTATCGCGTTATTTCCAACTTGTGGCGTCGGAAATGACGCTTTTCCTATCAACTGCTTTGCCGCTCTCGACGAACACAGACCATCAATGGGGGTCTGGATAGTTGAAAAACTAAAATAAGACGAAAGAAGGAGGTATAAGAATAAAATAATAAAAATCAAAACCAATGAGAGTAGAGTACGAACTCCAAAGATGATGAAAGATCAACTCGGGTTATTGAGAAGTTAAAGATTAAACTGCGAAAGAAGAAGAAGAAAAAAGTACAACGTCGACGCTTGCTTCCGAGTTAAAACGGTAAATACATTTTAGTACGATGCTCGTGAAAGGCTCTTGAGGAGACCATTCGATTGGAGCGCTTCGGAACGGAGGCAAATTTTTTTTTACTTGTATACTTTAGACGCGATATTTTACAGTGTAGTCTACGATGTTATACTGTTATACTTAGTCGGAAGTTTGGCCCGAACATTGGTTCAATAAAGAACAACGTCCCTCTTCTTTTCTTCCGTCTGTTCACGAAGAGAGAGTCAAGAGATCTTCGCCGACTCTTCTCGCATCTTTTCGACTCTCTCTACTGGTTCTCACTCTCTTATACGTACGGACTTGTGGAAACAAGCAGGATGAGGGATAAAAGTAACGGATTCAAAGCAATAGTGACGCTTGGTACGATAAAGTTCGCTGTGATTTCTTCGACGACAAGCCAGAAACGAAGTTCCTCATAGGCGAAGAGGCCGGCGAAAAGATGGGTCAATAAGGAGGCGAATAAGTCAAGAGTTTTGTGCTACGCGAATCGGGAATATAACAGAGGACTCCACGGAGCGAACAGTACTCGCGAAGGGTGTGTATACATATAGATATACGAACACACACCACTGGACCGTTTTGTTTGCGCTTACTAAGGAGTTCTTGCCTTCTATCTTTGCAGTTATTGCAGCGGCTTTTTGTTTGAAATCCTTTTCTCAACCTTTCTACAATTCTCTGCTCGTAAAAAAAAAAAAAATTGGTTGGAGTTGCAGTACGCCGCGCAGGCACGCTCTGTATCCTCGTCTACAACATACATCTACTTGTTTTACTAGAACCATATTGCATTTTTCCGTACCTCGTCAACAGGATTCGCATGCCTCCAGTGCTATCCCCCTCCCACCCACCCCCCGCCACCCTCAACATCGCTTTAATAGTTTTTTTTGTATATTTCTTCTCTTACGCCAAAGTTCTTTCCCCGTCTTGTACTTCCGTTCTTTTTCTGTCTTGTCCACAGTTGTACCTATCTATTTCTATCTCACTTTCCGCTATCTCATCTCTCCGGCATCGCTATTTCGTCGAGAGCACTTTATCCGGAGACGCTCGGATCTTGTGCTTCGTCGGGATTCGGTTTCTTCGCCGAGATAAAAAGATTGGTACGGTGAACTACTACCACTAACGTAACTACTTCAGTACGTAGGCGGGAGTAGAAAAAACGGCACGAAAAAATATACAGAATTATCTGAGATACACGAGAACGTAGTGGTTTTTATTTGTAAGCTCTCGACCTTCCTCTGTATCAATTTCATTCTATATAGCTGAGAGTACACGTTATCCGAAGCCCAAGAATACCTAATGAGTAATAGATTTCCATCGTGCAGCTCGTAAGCACACCATGGGGGTGCCGACACATTTTTTACAGAGAAAGCAAAAAAAAAAGAAAAGCTGAGTACCAAATTTGTATTTATTTTTAGTTGAGGTCCGTAATAAATTCATTGAGTATCGTGTCGGAGGCTTAAACTTTAACAATCGATCCTCTCTTCTCGATTCGCATTTCGACAGCCAGTCAGTATGCGATGATTCGCTATACCTTTGATCGAATCCCGAAAGCCGCGGGGTCATACAACGTGTATACTCGCGAATGGACGTGGCTGGGAATCTGGGAGGACAAGCAATGAAATGGAAGTGGCGAGAGAGAGAGAGAGAGATAGAGTCAGAGAGAGAAAGCGAGCGAAAAAAAAATGTTAGCATCGTTGAGGCGTACGAGGTGGGAAACGATGGCACGGAGGGGTTGGAGGTTTTTTTTTTCTCCGGGTGGTCGCGAGACAGCTCTCGGGGACTCCCATTAATCAAGGCACAACGCGAGAAAGAGTGGGAAGCTGTACGGAAAATTCTATCCTACCGCGGCATGCGAGAATGCCCTGGGCTTTCCGTCCGTGGGGGTTGGTCGAGCAGCACGTGGTGTCGGACTGCGCGTCGGGGACGCGAGAGAAAGAGAGAACGGTCGGTCCTCGTTCTCGGGAAAAGTTTGACCAACGAGGAGTCATTCGTTAACCGCGCGGACTGACCAGCAGAAACTCTTTCGCCGTGGGAGAATGACGATCGGCCGTATAGCCATAGTATAGCGGGACCAACAAAAGCTCGGGGTACCTTTGAAATACCGTGGTTTCGTGTTTTTCAACGGCTACATATTGCCGCAGCTATACATATTGCCTCGGAAAGCCTTGCGTCCTCTTGTATAAGCCCTTTCCTCTCTCCGTATCGACCACAGGCAACGCTCGTCTTGATTTATTTTTAGGGAAATTCTCGTACTATATAAGTATATATGTACATCAATTCCTAAACTAATGTACGTGTAAGATATATATGTATAAAATATTAACACCCACGAGCGCGGTGAATACTTTACGAATTCTTCGATTCATGTTTCTTTTTTTACCCCCGTGGGTTTACTCCAATTCAACTGTTTTCTCCGCCCCTCCCAACTTTCTCGTTTCGTGAAACAGAATGCCGAGTTTCATAAATTACGCGCGTCAACGCTGTCCTCGCGGGTTCTTTGCATACTTGACAAGTATTTCATTGTGTCGTGTACCATAACGTTTCGTTTAGATAAAAAAAAAATAAAAAAAATAAAAATTCACGTTGAATATTTCAAGAAAAGGTTATTCGAGAATTTACAATTGTCGTAGAGAAAAGTTGAAAAGAAGGTGAAAGGTGGAATGTATTATCGTGGATGTGCCTATAGCGCTGATGTCGCGAAGCAGAAGAAACGAGCTTTTCAACCTTGCGAACCTTTCTTCCTCTGCGTTCGGTAAGGGTGTAGAGAAGCACACGGGATCACTTTCTCCGAGGGACCGGAGACACCAGCGAGAAGTATACCAAGCAGACTTTTATGCCTACGATTCGTGTATGTGATGTACGATGGATGAATGAGGACGCGGGGATCTCTCTCTCTCTCTCGTAAATCGATGCCATATTTCTGCTCGGGAAGTATCTCCGAGCTGAAAGCGACGAATTCTTGGTGCATACACGACAAGAATTTTCTGGACGTAACCCTACAAACTCCCCGCTCTCTCCTTTCCCTCCCCCTAAAAAAATTGCAAGGGTTTTACAATGATAGCGGAAGGCGGGTTTGCAGAATGTGGAACTCAACGCTTGGGCAACGGGAAAAGAAGTGGGTATGGCGAATACCGTTTGCAGACTGTACAATGCGCCAGTCTGCATAGATCCACATATACGGATCATTCCGATACTATATTTCGCAAAAACGCAAACGGTTACGAGAAGATCACATGCATAAGGGTAGGTATCTACCGGCCCTATAGAAAATCGTCTCAATGCATATAAAAAGCGGAGAAATAGAGAACGCCGTGAGATCGAGGAAGAACGAAAGAATGGGTTAAAGGACGAGGGTTTAAGAAAAAAGGAACGATAAAAGACGCGGGGTAACAGAGAACGACGACGAATCCGCATATTGCTGGGTCTTTGCCGAAAGCACGTGCTTTTGCCACTTTCGCGAATTCAGCTTATCTTGGAAAGTAATCAAAAAATTTTACGATCGCTTACGTTGTTCAATAGGAACAACTTTTTCCAATCGCTATTCGCACTGTTCCGAGAACTAGACGCTGCATGTCGACTGAAAATGTGAGCTTTCGAAGTCGCCCCTCGAATGAATTCTATTTTCTTCTTCTTTTCTTTTCGAAGCGTTTTTAGCCAAAGTTCTATTTTCATAGATCGCATTCACGCTAATTACATTTTTTTATTTTTGGAGCCGTCGTATTTGTTAGTGTAAAAATAACATTTTTATTGGTGAAAGAAAACACAAAAAACTGTCATCGACTAATCAAGACATGAATAATCCAATATGTCATGTATACTCTGACTGAGTGGAAACAGAATCAGAAGAAGACGGTTCCCCGGAGATATGAGTTCATCGGATTCGCGTTACAATTTTTCTGCTCTTCAACAAGTTGTCGTTTGTAATCGCGTACCCGACGATCACCAGGGAATCGTATGTGTTATAGTATCGTGAAATTGTACCAATCGCTTTTGTTGTTCTCCGATTAGTTTTTCCAGTTTGTTTATTATTTACAACACTCGTGTAAACACGAGAAAAATGGACGATATCGTCGAGACCGTGGAACTTAAAATTTTCATTAATTTCCGAGTCACGACAATGCGTTGTTCGTACTTTGCCTCTCCCTCGTGTTTGATTCTCGCATTTTATTACCACAAAACTTGCGCTAATACGCGTGTGCATATGAGATCTCAAGGGAATCGTCTTTCAGTCGAGTTTATCCGTACGTGCGTCGCTTCTCTCGTTTCTTTATTCTCGAGCTTCAGACTCTCGCGGGGTTTCGGAAAATGTGATTTCTGTGCGAGTGAACGACACTGAAACGAATGGTAACAATAATAAAAATAAAAATAAAAATGACTCCGTTCATGACGTTTATGGCTTCGAATGTTCCTATCGCACGTTTTACATTCACCATTTATAATATTCGTTTCCGAGAGATACTCCGGTATACAATATACGGTAGTGCGAGAATCGGTGAAACATCGTGATGTTCCTCGTACAGCACGATCGCTATGTGTACGAGCGGCAACATCGATATTCCCGCGATAAATGCGGACGCCGGCAGAACCGAAGGCAGCAGAAAAGTATAACTATCCAACGGCGATGACTCGTATCGTTTGCAGAAAATAGCAGCAACCCATATTATATATCGAGAAAGAAGGACACAAAATGTTCTCTTTAAAACGGTTCGTACACGTTCGTAACTAGTGCGAAACAATATAGCAATACATATACGCAATACTTGCGAGAAGCACCGATTTGTTCTCTCGTAACTATCGACACAAGCAACTTATACATCGCAATATCTAGGAACGTATTATTGGTAATAAGAACAATGATCCAACGTAATCTGTTTTTAAATTTTCGATAAACATATATATCGTATTCATATGGGATTCACAAAAATAATCATAGACGTGGATTAAATATTCGAATTATATCGATTATCGCGACTATTTTGATACACAACCATTTTTTTTATTCGTCACTATTGTAGGTTATCGTATGCCGGTATATAATACAGATGTGATATACATATTTCACTTTGTCCACAATAAAATATGTATGCTCGAGATTTAAGGCACTCAACGGTTCAAATAAATCTTTCAATACCGACGATTCCGGGATATAACATGGAATTTTAATATATTTTTTCATACCATGAAAATGTACGATCCATAAAATTGGGACTATCGAAATGAAAGATTGATTGACGACGAGTCGCACCTATCGTTGATAGCGTCGCTAATAACGTTATAATTTACGCTCGTATGAACACGTGATATATATCTATGTATCGCTATTGCATATTGTGAATAAATCGGTGTAATTTGGTAGGGAAAGAGGAGAAACCAAAAATTTTAATGTCATTCGTTCATTCGTCGCTACTTCGGACAGGATATTTATCGAAATTTATCGCAAGAATAACGATGCAATATTGTGGACCGATTAAACGTTCTACCATCCTCCCGTAGCTCGTAATACGCAATATCGTTGTATAATTACTCGAGGTAAAATGTGTTCAGGCGAAGTACCGACTACCGCCACTGATCCACCATCGGTACAACCCTCTCAAACTCGCCGCTCGCCCCATCGGGCGGCATAAAACCTATAAATTCGTGGCTCTAAATTGCTCTCTCGTTGTCGTCGACGATCGTTCTCACCCATTTCCAACGTCGCAACGCTCCGGCGCGTATGGATTCGACAATTATTTTTCTATCAGCAGCACAAATAACGCGAGTTGGTAAAACTTGGAGGGTTTTCAACATGCATAATGATCCTCGTACTAATTAGGTTAATGAACGATTACCCCATGTGTGTACTAATTATATAAATTAATTAATTACCATTCCTTTATTAACTTCGGTATGTTTCCTTTGGCTTGGAATACCAATTGGAGAATCGATTAAAAACCGTACGGGCGATGAGCCACGAAGGTAACGCCATTATTATGCATGTATCGGCTTCGATATTTGCGCCAGCCATCAGATTTTATTTGAAAGTTGCTCGTAAAGTCAACGGTAATCGTGTTAACTCGGGTTAGAGGAGAAGCACTCAAACTGTATTAACGTTGCATTGTTTGTAAAACTTTATGATCGTTCGGCTGGGCGCTATCCATTTGTCTGTGTGTGTGTGTTTAGATAGCTTGGATGAACGACGTTTGTATGCCGATCGTGGTCGATTACCACACTGACGCCGAAGCCGTAATGTCAATTTACATAATGCATCGATTAAACGAACGTGTTGGTTTGGCCATGTCGTATATACATATATAGATGGATATACTATATATACATATATTTCGTTGAGTGTGCACTCGGGTTCTAGGTATTCGCCACAAAACAACTAATATTGACAGGTGAATACTCCCTCGTGCCTGACGGTGCTTGCCTCGTCAAAATTAATCCACTTTTTCCTCACGGAGCAACGCCGCGCCACACGCCAGTGAAGTCGCGGGAGAGGGGGTTCCCCTCACGTCCGCATGATTAACGAGTACATTATTCGACAGCTAGGACATGAACTCGTCGAGAGCCCAACCAGAGTATTCCCATGATGCACAGCTATGCCAACCCCTCTGACGATTCCTGATGCCTCTTCGTCTCTCGCTCTACCGTCCTCTCTGTCAACATTGACAGTGTTCAGGCGGAGTTCGAGCACCGCGGGCTTAATGTTTATGACGATATCGGGCTGACGCTCAACTCATCGCAAAAAAACTTCGGCCACACGAATTGCTTGGTTACGCCCCCGCCCCCCCCCCCCCCCCCCACCCGCCCCCATAACCCTCCGATAATACTCCGACAGTCCCGCGATAATCCTCCCGATAACTCTTTGCGAGTAACGATAGCCACGATAGCCAAAAATTAAAAACAAAATTATTACGCTCGAACGGGGATTTATTGCTTTCTACGTTTATTACTGATAAAAATTGGACTGACGATCATTGCCGAAAATTTGTCCGTAACCGCTGCGTATGTAAGTCTAGTTGCGGGAGACACTAAGTAGTCACGGCTGCCAGTGATCAGACGGGCTAATCGCTCGACTCACGATGTAACTGAGTCTATAGCCAAACGATGTATGCTTTATGCGAAACCAGCGAATGGTGCAAAGTCGTCATATGGCTGTTCGCACAATCGTGTCGGCATTTAAAGTACAAGTGGCTTATCTAATAATCTGCACCTAATATTGATAATCTGTGAGATAATCTTGTTAGAGATATTCTTAATATTTGCTGTTAAACGCCTATTATCATCGATTCTTTCTGATTAAAAAAAAAAACTGCATTTGCGCAGACCGAAAGTAAAATGCCATGATAATAGCAGAAGTTTATTTGTCCCACCGGAACCTCGTATGCAGATACATTCCCCGAGGCCGCTGCTTCACTTTACCCAGTTTAATACGTTTTTTGTTTCATTTCACATTCAGTCTCTTTGATATTAGAGTGAAACGTAGTTTGCAGACGAATCGTCGAAAACGCTATTAATTGAAACGAAACAAAATTTCACAATTTTAATTATTGAATTTCGAGACCTTTTGAATTGCAATCAACTTTTGTGATACACCGCTTAATTGAATGAAAATAAAGTGTCCATTATTATCGTAATGTCCTCGATGTGGGACTATCATCGATAAACTTTAAGTCATCATTTTACTTACTTTGTTCGCCGGGATCACGGTCGAAATTTTCCGCGCCCACAAACGCGATAATCGTTATCAGTAGTAACGTCTTCATTCTACGCAATACGCAGTTCTCGTCGTCCCTCGTCAATAGAACTTTTCTGATTTTTTTTTTTTTTTTTTTCAATTATTTCTTATTCTCGAAGATCAAATATCGTCCGAAAAGAACCTTAGCTCGTTCTCGACGTTCCGCCGACGTTCACAAAAGCTCCAGGTGCAAACGTAGTTTTCCTCTTTCTCGAAAACTTGAAATCGGTTGGTAAGCCGAGACGCCCGGAGTCGCCAAGTTGAAATTGGACGAGTCAGGTCTTTCGATGATTCGCGATGCCTCCAACTACCTCGCTCTTCTCGGTCAACACACTCACTAGGCCGCGCGCGCGCGCACATACGTGGGTACATATATGTGTATGTATATAGTATGGAAGTACACGTCTGCATCCACGGGTTCTCACACAAACACACGCGTCACCCGCTCGGGTAACACACTTGGTACTATCCACTAGCGAACTACCAGTCCTCTAGTCGATTGGCCTCTTTAAATCAATTCTAAAACTTCTAAAACTTTTATTATTTATACACACTCCCTATCGAGTTAGAACAGGCGGAGGGGATGAATTTCGTCGCCTCATTTCGAGTCCCACTGAATCTATTCACATTGTAAGGAACTGATCCGTGGTTCGTGTCGTTTCTACGAGAATTTCCTCATTTCTACGACGTCGCGTAACACTTGGCAAAGTTTTGAAACTCGCGTATACCGATTATTTAATTTATAGCCGGTGAAACCCAAATCATATTAAATCGGTCAGCTCGAGATCGAATCAATGCTCGATGATCACTCGAAGAGTTGGAGCAATCAAATATAATGTTCGATTTCTAACTCCAGTTTTAATGATTTTGTTTTTTTCCCTTTATTATCACCGAAGAGATCGGTATCCAATCGATCGTTTTTCACTCCGAAATCCCATCGAGTGTTTTTCGATTTAAGAGGGTAGTGGAACAATTTTTTTCTCGTTCATAAATCACAAGCACTGGAGTGTTACTTTAAGGGATGAACTAGTCGCGCAAGTCGGTTTAGACATTCGGTGGTTGGTCAAGAATGTTGTAAACAATAGTACGAAAATTTCACTTTAACGATATGTTGAGGATTACGATTTTTTTTTTTTTTTTCGAGAATATTTCACAATTTATTTTGATGACAGTGTGTTGTGTTTTTTTTTTATTATACGTATGTATCTGTTGTTTGCGATACGCGAAGTCACGAGCGAGTGAAAAGGCGCGCTTACGGCTGCGTTGCGGCAGGCCTACTGACAAGGGGTTGCTGAGTTTCGGTCCTCCTCGGTTGTTCTCGTGCGCCGCCGTCACTGCCACCACCAACCACCCTTGCTAGCCGGTTAAAGCATTCTCCTACAGCTATTCATCCCCCGCGTGCGCTTTCCCGTCGACTCTATAACCTCCCCACCTTCGCTCCTATACGATAGTACTATACGAAACTGTAGTAATACTAGCTATACTGTCCTCTAGACGTATCACCGGACCGACTCATTTTCGCGGTGGTAAGACAACGGACGTTGAACGATCTAAATAAACGCCGAACGTTATGGTTATTTTATCATTGCCTATTATTAAACCGATGCTTTAATACCTGGTTATTTATTTCAATAAAAAGGGTCGTTATCTTATCATTTATATGAGATAATGAGTGTCTTAAATTTTTTCTTCGGTCCGAAAAAAAAAAAAACAAATGTACCCAATCATTTCTTAATGGTGGTAAAAGGTGCCACGTACAACGAGTTCGGAATTGGTTTTCGCCATTTCTCGGAATGCCTTCGACCACATTGTCCCCCAACGAGTCTGGTCTTCATTATCCGAACCGGAAATAGAGTCTTTATACGTTTTGTACGCGGCGCAGCTAGGCGAGCGAGCAGGAACTCGGAAGTGTGGTCGAGGAAAAAGCTCCGGGAGCTTGACGAGAGAACACTGCCGGGCTCTTTCGCATTTAGAACGAGAAACTGTGGTAGCACGGCGGCTGTGCGGGTGGCGCATGGGTTGAGGAGAGAAAGAATGGAACAGACGACGGAAAAGGAGGGTAGAGAAGAAGGAGTAGGAATGAGTGCGAAAACGAAGGAATAGGCCGCAGGGAAAGTGGCAGACTCCAGCTTCTCTTGTCCCACAATTTCATTCCCGGCCGACCGTGATAACTCGCCTCGTTGCAATTGGAAGAACAAACAGCCGGAAAAAGAGTGCGATAGAAAGAGGAAAGTGTATGGGATAGAACAAAGGATTGAAGGTTGAAAGGAACAAAGAAAAGTACAATTTGAAGTGATTTATAAAAAGGCTCCTCCATGATATAACGGCCAAATAATATTATCCGTTGAACGGAGTGTGAACTTACAAACAGCTCCAGTAAAATAAAAGAAGCAAATATATATGTATAGTCCTGTTTTCTAACGTACGCAATGGTAAGGAAATCGTTTTTTCTCATTACATAATCATCTTGCTGTTGATAGTTAATTTGTAGATTTTATTGATTCGATACCTTGCGATGTCAATTGTACAATCAAAATATAGTGCTAACTGCTCTTATATAAAGTAAATGACCAATCAAAAAAACTTCGTTTATATTTGTCAACATCCGATAGGGAGAGTAAAAACCCTCCCTCCCTCCCTCCTGGGGGGGGGGGGGGTAATGGGGGTATCCCTCTTGAGTGTAGAAGCCCTTTTCATATTGCAAAAAAAGTGTTTACATATAGTATACTGTAACGGAAGAATTAGATATTATTATCAACTGCTCATATTACTCACCGCTTCCGGTGGACATTCGCCATTTTTTCACTTCTGGATAAGTGTTAAATTCGAATTAACTTCCATCTTTCCGTCATCGTTTTTCATAAGGGATACCGTAGTTTCAGTAACATTGAAAAATACGCATCATTAACTATTGTGAGGGTAATGTCCTCGATCAGTATCGTAAGTATCGCCTAATAAGTACACATGCAAAGAAACAATTCACGAAAATATTTTTCTGCATGAGACAAATATCGATTTTACGTCGACTGGCAATTGTCGAAGCGCGCACAGGCGGAGCACGAAATGCGCAATAAACATCGTCACGAAGATGTTGAAGCGGCGTTGTATACAATTTTACTGATTTAAAATGCGTTCACTTGCTATTTTTTATGTCTAACAGCCGAGTGACCTGCGTGCAACAACAGTATATTGTAATTTTTGCGTCGAATATTCGTGGAAGGTGTTGATGGCGCGATGAGTAATAACACGTTTGCGACTATCGGTCGTCGATCGATCGTATCACTTCCGGGAGGATGACAAATGAAATTCCAGTACGTATCAGGCGGATACCGGAACTGGCGCAGCGTCCACTAACTCCCCAACCGACACGAGATTAAGCGCATTCGATGAGATTGATGGGTTTTTTTTTTCGTTCAGAGTGTAGTCGACACGATACGCAGATAATTGTAGGCTTTCGTTCAGTTCATTTGCCACTTTACTATCCGGTGTATTATCCTCACCTGAATTACGTTGCACGCAGGCTATTCCATAATTGGTTAATTATGAGATCAGTTATAGCGTCTGGCAATTAAACACCTCTATATCAACGTGAATATTTTGTGTAACATCGAGGGGAAACATTGTTCGACGAGTTCGCGAGAGAATTTAACAAAATCGAATACTCCCAGAGTCCCACGGTACTCCGGAAATTATGCACGCAACGCTACATAGGTATTCACTTCGCCACTCGCACGGTACCACTTCAGTTCCACTTCTAAATAGCTACATTCGCGTCTACATAAAGACCAAAGCGCAAAAAACATAAAGTTTCTTTTAGCTTTTGAGTACAGAGATTACCAGTGATCATCTGTAAAGCTTCACGAGGAAATTTGAGAGATGTTTATCATTGACTTCACGCTAAACCGGTGTATACACTCCAACAAATCGATTGCTTTTACACGGAGTTAACCGTTATGCATACTGCGCATAGAACGAATTACTAAAGACACAATTAAAAGTGCAACAGAACAAATTGTGCGCTCAAAATAACCTCTGTTGAGATACCAGATCCTCTGGTGGATAAGGAGCGCGAAAGGAGTGATACACCCGTACTGTTGATGTTAGCATGATGTTTACAACCCCGTAATATTATTTAACAGCGTCGATATGCTACGACGATAGCGTAGCGAGAAAAAAACGCGGACGGTTTTTCGTATTCAAACGTTTGATAGAAGGTTTTCTTTGTTATTTTTGCATTTTAATTTACCCATATGACTGTATGGGTGTTAATGCCAGTGAATGCGTTTCTGGGAAAAAACATACACACGTCAGGACTTTCTTGTTTTACCTCTGGGAAAAACGAATGATTGCTCACGAGTAAAAGAAGTAAGAGGAAGAAAGCTCTTACAAAAGTATGCGAGATATAGAGAGAGTGGTGTTAAGGATGTGCACGAATCGCGATGAGGAGGAAGATAGTGAGGGCGGTGGTCGTGAGAATGAAAGAGAAAGGAGGTCGTGCTGTCGGGAGGGGAAAGTGCGAAACAAACCAAAGCTTTCGCACGGAAAGTTGGACAAATGATGTACTACTACCAACACCCTCTGTCTTCGACTTTCTTGTTGTGTACTTCCCCGTACTCTGCACTCTCTATCTCTCTCTCTCTCTCTTTCTTTCTGCATGACCCTCCTGACCTTAAAATAGCTCGGTTGAGCTCTGCACCCCGGGGTATGTAGGTCACGGTGCTTTGAAAATCATCAGTGTGACTCGGAAAATAGGATTGTCCAAGACTTTCGGGGGAGACGTGGGGGCAAGAGGCTCGACAAATAAGTAATGGAAAGCTAGGAGAACTTCCTTTTATGTGCGGAATTACCTAGTGCGTTGTTGTGTCTCAATCTGTCATCTCTGTCATTCTCGCGCATTTTGCACTGTCTTTTCTTATTGCGTATTTATTACAGTATGACCCGTAGCGTATTTTAGACCTTCTCATTCATGAATTTTTCATTCATAATACCGACTATTTATTTCATAAGATTTTTCCTCGGTGTTGTAGTGTCTTCAAGAAGACTTTTCTCAGCACATAAAGTCTTATTTAGATCTTTAGCCGACCCTATTATCACCGTTCAACACGCCCCAACAACCAAACACGAGGACAAGCGCTGAGCTCAGTCCAGAGAAAATCGTTACCGTACTTCACTGCAGTCTCCGCGAGTGTTCAACACACAACTCTATACTCTTGATATGTATAGAACAACTCACCGTAGCGTCTACATTCTTACCGCAGACCGTGGACTATTCTGAATTTAACGGGTTTAGCTATTTAACGATAGGAAATACATTCCTACCGTCTTCTCGCAGACGGGACCTACGTGTTTCACATTTCAACGATCTTGTCACCGCCCAACCAATTTCAAATGGATCGGAAACAACTTTATCGCTTTATCACGGTGAGCCGTTTCTCGGTAAAGATATATTCCCAAACGAACAACAGTGATGAGAAAATAAAACGAAAGCACCGACCGTAACTAGAGTCACAGCTATGTACGACAATTTTCAATTTAGTTTCTTCGGTATTATTGAAAAGAACGGGATAAATTATTAGCATCGTAATATCCGATAAAGTGACGCGCGTCTACGGGAAAATTATAGGCGAAAAAATGAACGATAAACGCGGGAAACTTTTCATCCCTCCGGTTCGCAATACTACGAATCATTGATTTCACATTTCATTATAAACCGCTCGAAGTGAAATAAAAATATTCCAGATTGGTTTTTATCGGATATCAAAGTTGGCATTCGAGCGATAATCTCGGATCAGAATTAGCTTTTCCAGTAATTAATAAATATGTTAATGTCCCGAATTGCTACAACATGTTTCTCGCTTACAACGAGATGATCAGATTCGTGAAAAAAAAAAAAAATCATACTTCATCATCAATGATCTCAATCTCACTATAAAATAGCGTTCATTAAGTATATGGAGAGAAGGATCTGATAAACATTACCATAGCGTTTGGAAAAATTACTATAGTGTTTTGTAACACGGCGCTATAACGCCACCTATGGCAGAAAGTACGAAACTTATAAGAATTTTTCCTATAACTATGAGGACTTTTTGTCAGAAGTTATGGTAAAAATTGTTATAAGTTTCGCACTGTCTGCCATAGGTGGCGTTATAGCACAGCGTTACTAGACACTATAGTAATTTTTTCCAGACGCTATGGTAATGTTTATCAGATCCTTCTCTCCGTGTATGATCGAGAAGATCGATATTTTTCATTCAATATTGCGATGCAGTTGAAACGGATAATAAGGTCTTGTAGCAGTTTTGATTTAATCACGGAAACTAATGACTTAAATGATTCCAAATTCAGTTCTATTAATTTCGCAACAAGCAGTTCGCAACAGGCAGTTCGGATTTGTCTCAAATTCGTCACAGCTTCTCAGTAGTTCCTCATCTCATGATAGAACGGAGAGCGATTTAACCGCGAGGTAATTCTTCCACGTTAATACCAAATTAATATAATAAATCACGAACGTCCAATTAATTCAGCAACGGCTCCGGGCGAGCGTGAGTTGCAAATTTTCTATGCTATTGAAAATTCAATGAGTTTCGCAATATTTCAAAAATTAATTTAATTCACATCACTACGTGCTCCCATCGGTACATTTGTCACAGTCGTAGCTTTAGAATTGATATGAAATGAGCCACACGCGTTCGCAATACATCTATTTAACGTTTTTTTCCAATTTCGTTTGGAATGTATTCGGTATTATCAAAGTCCGTCAAATGATCAAAATCGCCGCTGCATTCGGCAGTGCATTTGTTGATCCAGCATGGCGAACCGTCGATGGTGAGGTGAAGTGCCAAATTTCGTTTTCTCTCGCGATTCATCTCGTCCGATATCCTGATGAGCTGTAATTGCTCTTGACGAAGCGATTGCCTCATTTCGTACACCTTCCTCGTTGCTTCCGCCTGTTTGTCCGCGATTTGTTTTTGCAACGCGGCTATTCGTCTATTAAGTATTTCATAGTTCTCCCTTAACGGATCCTGTTCGCCTGTCGATGAATTCGAACGGTCCGTTTTTCTCATCGCACAAGCCACGCCGCTGCTGTCTTGCTGCACCATTCCCGAGGTTAGTAAGCAAATTCGATCGTGGAGCTCAGCCAATTGCGTAAGCGTCAATGACTGTACAAGTAAATTCGTCATCAATACGGATGTTGGATATTTGATGTGTAAATAAGGTAACAATGTCTGTTGCGAGTGGAACTTACTCTCAGCCAAGATTCGGCATCGAAGGCGTCGCCCATTTCCTCGCGAAAGTCCTTCATCTCGTCGTCGTCGACGCCAAGATCCTGTCGGGAAAATTCGTAAATTGTACTTTATGCTGTTTCGAAAGTTATTACACAGTTATATAGCAAGTAGAAGAAGGAGAGGTTGAAGCTTGCCTCGAGTAACTTTCTCAACCTATCGTTCTCTTTGCTGAAATCGTTCAGTTTATCCCCAATCTTCTGTATCTCCAACTCAGCCCCGAGAATATTATTCGAGAGTTCCTCAGACTTTAGCAGCGTCTGAACAACGATAGGTGTGAGAAAAACGCCGATGTCCAGAGCCTCGTCAGGTTTTCCAGCCATTGCAGGTTTCGCTGGAATTCTGCCATCGATATGACCAATGTATTCGCGAACACGCGCCACACCTTTGCACATTAAAATCTGAGTCATACCAGCTTTTTTTTCTCAACTTTCGCGATCTCTTTGTTTTGTTTGTACCTTCGTTCTGCTTGACCAGTCTACCGTCTAGCAACTTGTTCGATCTCACATAGTCGCCACACTCGTCTGGATGAATTTCTGGCATTTCGTCGATACCAGACACCGGACCTTTCGCTGACGTTACGGCAGAAGTTCTTGCATCTTCCAATTTCTTCTTCTCGTCGGTATCCGTAGTATCTACAAGAGGCAGAAAGAACGTCGATTCGGGTTCTCAATAAATCAAAACGAAAATGTCGAGAATGTATGCACCTTTTGAGTCCTTTTTCAACCGATCGATATCAGCTCGAAGCTCGTTGTTCTTATCCAGCAAATTGGCTTTTTCCGCGTGACATTCTTCAATCTCGCTCTTTAACTTTACATTTTCCGCTTTCAAACGATCTATCTCGTTCTTTAGAGCATTCGCTTCCGCATCCAAGTTCTTACTCAGTCTTTGCTTATCTGCGAGTTCAAGTAGCCGTTTCTCGGCATCACTTCTCAGGGCGTTATTATCGTTGTTCGCTTGTTTCAAATCGTCCTTCAATTTATCATTTTCCATTTTGGCATTGTTTAAATCTGTTCTCAACTTTGCGGTATCGCCCTTCAGATTATCGATTTCGAATTTTGCATTTTCCAGGTCAGCCTTTAGTCTTTCGGCATTGGCTTGCGATTGTTCCAGGTGATTCTTTAATTGCTCATTCTGCGCCTTTATGTTATCAAATGCCTCCTTCAACTTTTCAGCTTCGGCCTTTTCTTTACCAAGATCTCGCTTCAAGCTCTCATTTTCTACTCTCATCTTTTCCAAGTCATTATTCGATCTCTGTACTTCCATTTTCGCATTCTCGAGATCAGCCAACAATTTACCGTTCGCCGCTTCCAACTTTCCTAAATTAGAACGTAATTCGATTGCATCTGCTTTGGATTTCTGTAGTTCATCCTGTAGGCGACTATTTTCCGCTGTCAATTTATTCGATTCGTCGCGCAAATTCGATATTTCATCCTCAGCCCGACCGAGTTCCTTCCTCATAATTTCCGATTCTGCTCTACACTTGTCCAACTTGTTTCTTAGTTCGGCGAGAGTATCTTTTAGCGTTTCAAGCTCTCTCGCGACAGCTTCTCTAGCGGCCTTTTCATTAGCTAAATTCTTGCCGAGTTTACTGATCTCGCCTATCAAGTCAGCAACTTCTTTCGCGAGCTTGTCTTTCTCGGTTCTCGACGCAGCGAGCTGACTTTCAAGAGCTTTGACATTATTCTCGGTATCGGCGAGTGATTTGTTGAGTTTCTCATTCGCGACTCTCATCGATTCAGTTTCGCCCTCTTTCTTCGATAGTTCACCGTTCATCCTCTCGAGTTCAATCTTCAATTTATCGAGTTCTGGTTTCAAGGAATTAAGCTCTCTCCTCATCTTATCGTTCTCGGTATTTAAACTCGCGTTCGCTGATTGCAAATCTTCAAAGTGTTTCTTCAATGCCTCTAATTCTTTTTTCGTACTTTCATTATCAGCCCGTGTCTTGTCAAGCTGGGATTTCAAACTTGCCAATTCTGTTTTCAATGCAGCAGCTTCCTTTTGAAGATTTTCCATCGCGAGATTCTCAGCTGAAAGTTGCTTGCGAAGCTTATC
This sequence comes from Cryptus armator, assembly GCA_963971235.1. NCBI lineage: Eukaryota > Metazoa > Arthropoda > Insecta > Hymenoptera > Ichneumonidae > Cryptus > Cryptus armator. Next base: position 9,152,798 of record OZ020240.1, read on the forward strand.
CGCTTCGTCTCTCAAACTATCGAGATCTTTAACGAGATGTGATTTTTCTTGCTGCAACCCAGTCAACTGAGACTGCAACGCTTTAACTTTAGCCTCCGAATCTTCCAGAGCTTTTCGCATATCTGCTAATTCGTGGTTGAGCTTGTCGTTGTCATTCGTCAATCTTTCCAATTCGCTATTCGCTTTAGTCAGATCGGCTTTTGCAGTTTCGAGTTCCGAACGACACTTCTCCAGATCGTCCTTCAATCTTACGGCATCGGCCTTCGATTCGGTCAGTTCCGCTTTTAATTTATCATTATCATACTTGCAAGACTCGAGCTCATCTGTTAGCCTGCTATTCGACGACTTCAACTTTTCGAGATCGTCTTTAAGATTTGCATTATCCGATTTCAGAGAATCGACCGTGCCATGCAAAATATCGAGATCTCCTTTGGCGCCGGCGGATTCAGCTTTTGAACGATCGAGATCAGATTTCAAATGATCATTAAGCTCTCGAAGAGCGGATATTTCGTCGTGCGCTTTTTTCGCCTCGCTCTCGAGAAGCGATAGCTGTTGTTTCAAATCGTCGGCTTCCCTCGCGAGCCGCTCGTTATCGTTTCTGTACTTGGCCAGTTCAGCTTTCAAAGCTTCAAGCTCCTCCTCCATAGCTAACATTTTTTTAAGAGCATTTTCTTTCGCAATTTTCTCGTGATCGAGATCCTCGTTTACTTTCGATACTTCGTCCTTCAAATGTTCGACATCTTGCAAGGATCTATTTTTGGCATCTTCCAAGCGAATCAATTGATCCTCCAGCTCCTTTATTCTTTCTCGACCCATGTCACAATCTTTTTTTAGCTTATCTACATCGCCCTTAAGCTTTTCTACTTCCATCTTCATTTTACAATTCTCCATTTTCCAATGATCAACGTCTTCCTGCAATTGACCAACTTCGCCAACAAGTACTTCGTTCTCCTTCTTGAGCTTTTCTAGATCAGAGTTTAAACGTTTTATTTCATTCGCGAGGTCGAAGTTCTCCGCGGCAAGCTTCGTGACTTCCTCCTTCATTTCGATAAGTTGTCTCTTCAGGGCCTCTTTCTCGGCGCTTAGATTGTCCTTCTCGTGCATCAATTCATCCAATTTCTTCAGTAACTCTTTCAATTCATCCTTCAAGGCTTGCAACTCTCCCTGTGCTTCCTCTTTCGCAAGTTTTTCCAAATGCAATTGGTTTCGAAGGTCTTCACTAGCGGCAGTGAGAGCATCTAAATCTTTTTGAAGCTGCGATTTTTCGGCATGTAATTCTCCAAGCTGAGACTCGAGAGCATCGATTGTGTTCTTTGCTTCGTCAAGCTGAGATCGTGATTTTTCTAACTCCAATTTCATTCCATCCCTCTCGTGGCTCAAATCATCGACTTCCCCCTGTAAGCGCATTTCATTCACTCGCTGCCCATCACCAGCGGCTCTCAACCTTTCGTTTTCGTTTTTCCATGCATCTCCGTCGCTCCTTAATTTATCGTTTTCTTCGATTAGCTTGTCGACTTTGTCTTTCAGACTCGCATTATCGTTCAAAATTCTGTCCATTTCATTTCTCAAAGCGAAATTCTCATCTTTAATCTTCTCTAATTCTCCCATAGCGCTTTCAAGATCTGCACTCAACTTTGCACTTTCAGATCGAAGCTTCTCATTTACAGCCTTTAACGCTTCAACTTCGTTTCTCATAACGCCATTTTCGTCATCTAATTCCGCAAGCTTTTTCATTGCCGCATCGAGATCGCCAGACAGAGAATTTACTTGGTCTCTCAATTGATCGTTAACTAAATTCGCGTGTTCGAGATCGCCCCTCAAAGTTGCATTAGTTTCTTCGAGTTTCACAACATCTGCCCTCAGTGTACTATTTTCATTCCGTAGTTTGGCTAATTCGCCCTGAGCGCTTTCTAAGTCGGCTTTAAGTTCACCCGCAAAACGTTCCAACTCATTATTTTCTAATTTCAATACCTCAACTTCGGCTTCGAGTTCGGAATTTTTCAGGCGAAGTGTATTGACTTCAACATTCAGCTTCTCCAAGTCGTTCTGTAATTCGATCAACTCGCTCTTCAATGCATCGTTTTCTTTCTTGGCTTTCTCAAGATCTTCCATTACAGACTTATTGTCTGAAGTTAAGCGTATCAATTGTTGTTCCAAATCTGCATTCTCTTTTCGACATTTTTCGAGGTCTTCACTGATACTTTCAAAGTCTTTTCGTAATTTCTCCGCGTCGTTTTTGAGTTTATAGTGTTCTCTGTTCAATTCTTCCAACTCTTCTCTCAGTGCATCATTTTTCATCGTAATTGCCGACAATTCATTAGTCACTTTTTCGAGTTCTTCATTAAGAAATTTATTATTTTCTTCCAAGTTACGTAACAGATCCGTTAACTTTTCTAGTTCATTTTTCAATCTTTCAATTTCGCTAGTAGCTTCATTCAACTCATCTTTGAGTCTCGAATTTTCACCGCTCATCGATTCTAATTGTTCACCGAGAGTAGCCAAGCGTCCCGTCAGATTATTTTCATTATTCTTCAATTTCTCGTCCTCATCTCTCATACTGCTCAGCTGTTTATCCAGCATGTCATTTGCCTCTTTCGCCTCAACCAAATCTTTTTTCAAGCTCTCAACAGTTGCATCGAGTCTGTCGTTTTCCTCGTGTAGCTTATCAATCTCCGCGTAGAGCTTCGCATTCTCATCCTTCAGCTTTTCGTTATCCGCAGTCAGATTTGCCTTCTCGGCTATGAGCGCATCGTTCTCTTCTCTCAGTCTCTTCAACGCTTCGTTCAGCATCGCCGAATCGTCGCAACTTCTTTCGAGATCATCTATACGCTCTTTTAGCCGAGCAATTTCGTCCTCAAGCTGCGCTGTCTGCATTTTCGATTCTTCGAGCTCTTTACTTGTGATAGCTTCTTGCGCAAGCAACGCGTCGATTCTCGCTTGCATAGCAGCGATTTTTTCTTTGTAATCACCGATCGTTTTGTCCCGCTGCTCCAAAACTTCGATTATCTGATCGTTACGATCGGACACAACGTTCCGAATTTTGTGCAATTCGTCCAAAAGCTGATCCCTTTCGATACGAAGATCATACAGCTCAGGTTTCATCGCATCGATTTCGTTTCTCAAATCATTCATACCCAATACTTCGAGTGACGCTCTGCCTACATTCTCTAGAAGCTCCTCAACTTTTTTATCTCGCTTCATCAATTCGGCCTTAGCATCGGCTACCTCGGCCATCAGAGTCTTGTAACTGACTGTCATTCTGTCGAGACTCTCGGACAACCTCGCAGCAGCGTGAGCACCGGACTCTAGTTGATTATGCAAATCCTCTATCGTGGCGTCTCTCTCGGCCAATCGGCGTTTCAGATCAGCCACCAAATCATCATAGTTCAACTTTTCATCAGATTCCTTGTATGATTTCAGCATATCATCATCAACCCCGATGTCATCCAGAGCGCGCCGCAGACCATCGATTTCGGTAAGTAATCGTTCGTTTTCCAAGCGAAGATCGTCGCAATTTTTTGATAAATCAACGAGCGTCTCGATCGATTTCTCCACAACATTAGACACTTTCTGATCAGCTCTCTGGCTTCCCTTCGTCAACTCTCGTATCTTCGCTCTCAAACGATTCAACGCCGCGCAAGATGTATCGTCCTCGGCTTCAGCCAATTCTATTCGCAACTGAGTTATAGTGCTCTTTAACCTTGAAGACGATTTTTAGATCACTAAGATTAACGATTTTGATAAATTGTAAACAAACGTTCGGTAGACCATTTACGTTTTTTTTTCTGCGTGAAATTGTTCCCGCAACTTCCCCAACTTGGTTCTCATAATCTGTACTCCTTCGCAAGGATCCTCGTAAAGATCGCGCTCAGCCAGTGTTTCTTCGAGATCGCGAATTTTTTCATCGAGCATATCATTTGCATTTTGTAGTCGCATGCTCTCGCCTCGATAATGAACGATCAGAGGGTCTGTCTTCAGACCGTCTTCGGTGTTTACACCTATACGGACGAAATTATCATGCGGAATCGCGCAACGTTGAGCAATAATTATTCTAATATTGGGTACCAAACGATTGAAGGGTTTCCTTCATAGATCTGCATTCGCTCTCCAATTGTAGTCTTTCCATGCGCCATTTCTTCATCTGGCACTTCATCACCGTCAGCTTTCGCAACGCGAACGACAAGTCTCGAATTTCCGATTCCTTGGCGTCGTCGCTAAAGGGATTGTAATTACAGCAGCAGCATGGCTCGTGAGGAGGTTCCATAACAGCCGTTGTCACTGGAGAATCGCAACCGCAAAGACAACAGGATCCGTGACAATGATCGCGAGCCATGCTGAGATCCTCGATCAGGATACGTCTTCCGCCAGTGCAATTGCTACACAATCTTTAATCGATTTGCTTATCAAAGCTCGTGAATACTCTTGACATGACCAGTGTACCGATGGATACACGTTCGCGATGCGATATCAAAATTCAATACCACATATTCGTTATTAATTTTTATCGATGGAAGTCAGGAGTTTTGCAAAATTTTACCAATTTTTTTTTCTTGCCATAGAACTTAATTAAGCGAATTTCAACTGTTCCGGGGACACGTGAGGTTCAGTGACGTTCGTGTTGTAACTTATTACATAATATTCTAACCACTAAATTAATCGTGCAACAAATTATCTGTGTTATGAAAAAATCAGTAAAAAAAAAAAAAAAATACCGTCGCCACATGAAAATCCATTATGAACTGCAAAGATAAACGTCCCGATCACCACGGTGTGGTCAGTGAAGATGATAAAAATAGAAAAAATAGAATCGAAAAAATCGCGATCGACGCACTCGGTAAGTTCAATACGAAGATAAATGAGATCAAGAATTGGGAAAAAGATCGCAATGATCTTGAGAAAAAAATTAGTTGCCTTGAGTATGCGCTCCGCACTGTTAAACGGCATCCCGATACTGCGGCGGAATCCGAATCGCTGATCGAAAAGTATATCGTTAATTGCGCCAGCAAGGGAATTCGTACGATCAACGATTTGTCGCGTCTACTCGAGAGTGTTAGCGGAAAAAATAATTATATGCGTAATCGGAATGTGACGCTGGAATTTGAAATCGATCAATTGAGAGCTATGATCAGAATCTCGAGTGGAAACAGCGCGGAGTATCGTGAAAGAGTCAGTGAATTGCATAATATCGTTGTGCGAGTCGACAGAGAGACTGGAATGCTGAAGCGAAACTTCGAAGATGCAAGCGCCGGTGAAAATTTTATGATGTACTTAAAAATAATAAAAAGCATCGAGCTATCGATGAACAAGTTGATGATGAAGTTGAAAAACGATAGAGAAGCGATGCTCGCGGGTGAAAATTCACGGTGTGAAATAACCGAACTGACGATCCGGTCGAAGAGTCTTCTTCAGCAATTGGAAAAAACAGCGGCTGAATTACGCGCTAAATCATGTGGCATCGAATGTCCCGACACGTTGGAGTACCCGAAAGCCATCCGTGCGATCGAGGTGTTCGTCAAACGCGTAGGGTCCGATCTGAACCGTCTGAAGACCGTGCCGATGAGGATCGGTACAAGAATCGGCGATGAGAGCAGCGTGCAATACTTGAAACGGATACGTACTCTGGAAAAGTTTGTCTCTAGTTCGCTATCGATAATCGATAAATTAATTATCAATTCTGAGGAAGTTTCTCGACAGAGAACGGAGCAAGATGTAGAGCACGTTCGAGTTTTCTCGAATAGCCGAGATAGCATCGAAGCCCTCGTCGTTCTCGCTAAAAAACTCAATGCCGGTATGAAAGAATTGAAAATCTCCGTTGCTGCGGGCGACAGCGAGAATTTGATACAAAGAATTCGTGAATTGGAGAGGTCGTTGAAAAGTCTGAAAAACGAGATCGCTGCGAAAGACGAGGAATATAGTTCGCTTAGTCTCGAGTTGACCGGCAGAAAAATTGCTTACGGCGAGAAGTCCGAAGCGTTGGAAAAATTGCAAAGGAAGTACGACAGAGTGTCAAGTAGAATGAAGAAGCGCGGAATCGATTTGGATAACGAAGATCGGACAATAGAGAATCTACTTCGCGAACTCGAGCGCTCAAAGTTGGAAGTCGCGGAGACAAAAAATCTTCGAGTTCAACTGAACGCAATAATAACGGAAGTGACAAATTTGCGAACCGAGAAAGCAACTTTTGTGGAAGAAACAAATAGAATGACCATTATTCTCGAAGAAAAAATCGAACAGCTCGCTATTATTTCCAAACAGAAAGAGAGCGTCGAACAATCATTGACAAATGAGATAAATGAAATGAGAAAAAATCTTACTGAAGCTCGGGAGGAGATAAAATCACTGAAGCAAGATAATTTACAGATCAAAGACGACCTCGCATCGGCGTTGAAACAACCGCTATGTGTGGATGCGATAGTGGATTGTCAAATAGACACCACCGAGGCTGAAGAATTAACCCGCATCAAGCGTCAAAATGAAACACTGATCGTTGACCTTAATTTGGAAAAATCAACGACTTCTGAGACACTCCAAAATTACGACAAACTTATGAACGATTTTCGGTTGCTGAATACCGATTTTGAGAATCTAAAGATCGAACGAACCTGCATTAGAAAGAATCTCGAAGATTCCGAACGTGAAAAGAACGCCACAGTCACCCAGTTGGATGAACTCCGCCGGGAAAATTCCATTTTGCGTAATGAATCGTCGACCCTGAAAATGCAGCTGAATATGTTGACACGAGAGCTCGTTGAAGCGAACGCAAAAAATCTACAGATTGACGAACAGTTGAATAAACTTAATGAGGAAACAATCGTTCGGTCGATTCGATTGGAAGCGCTGATGAAGGATAATGAAGATCTTAACAACAAATTGGACAGTGCGAGATCCGACAAGCTTAACATAGCCGGTTCTTTGAACGATTTGCGTCTTAAATACGAAGAATCGAATGATCAATTGAACACGAAGATACGGGAAGTTAACGATTTACAAGAGCGCCTTAGGTGTACCCTTCGAGATTTGGAGGAGGCGAAAACTAGTGAAGTATCCGCGAAGCTCCAAGTGACGAGGTTGTTAGACGAAAACGCGTCATTGAGAAAAACGATCGATGTCTCGAGAACGGCAAAAGCGAGTTTGGAGAAGGCGTTCGAAAGTCTCGATAACGAGTATCGAGCATTGAAAAATCAGCTTGTTGAATCGTTGAACGAAAATAAGACGCTCGAAGACGAATCGAGTGTCCTGCATCGAGAAATCGAGAAATTAATGACAAATCTGAAGAATTTAACAACGGAAGAGGAGAGCAATACGTGCGACAGTTTGTATAGCGTTGTCGATCGCGAAAGGACAAGCGAAATAATACAAAAGCGATTCGACGAGTTTAAAATTGTACACGAGAGTTTGCGTATCGAATTAACGCGTCTGAGAAACGAGAATTCATCATTGAAATCCGAACGCGAAAGAATGGCGAGTGAAAGCGATAAGACGCGATTACGAGGGGGCGGAAGGAAGGCCGGCGAATTGTATCGTGTCAGAGCGGAGAACGATTCTATGAAAGTCGAACTGACCAAATTGAGAGTCGCCAACGCGGAAGCGGAGGACATTCAAAAAGGATTGACGAAAAACGAGCATCAAAAATTATACGCCGAGATCGTTGCACTTCGCACTGAGAACTGTACGATAGCGATACTGTTGAAAAAAGTCAGAGCCACCAACGCGAAACTCGTCGAACAGAGAGACTCGTTGAAAATTTCAAATGTTTCGTTGGTGAGGGATCTCGAAGATGCTAAAAATGAGATAACGCGCGGTGACGAGGAAAGTCGAAAATCCAAAATTACGATCGTCGCGCTGAATAATACGCTCGAGGAACTGTCGGAACGCAACAGAATCGCGAAGAAAGATGCCGAAGAGATGAAATCGCAGTACGAGAAGCTCGACGAGGAGTCGAATAGTATAAAGAAATCTCTTGAATCCACTAAATCCGAGAACCAAGCATTACGACAGGAAATCGATGTATTGCGTTCGGTTCTCAAAAGGGTTAATGACGATAACTCTCAGAGAAGAATGGCCGCAGCGGAAACGGAGGAAGAGCTTTTAGCCCTGAAGAGTGAATTTTCAAGAGCCCGAGCGACGAGCGATGCATTGAGAACGGAACTTGATGCGAAACGTACGGAATATCGTCAACTCGAATCTGCGATCGCGATCCTTAAAGACGAAGTCGAAGAGCTTAAACGTTCGAGAATATTGGCCGTCGAGGAGGGAAACGAACTCCGGTATGAATACGAAAAGCTTACAGTACTCAAAGTCACGTTGGAAGGGAAGTTGATGGATGCCGTGAAGGAGATCGGTAAGTACACCGTCGCGACTGCCAAGTTGAACGGCTTGGAAAACAAACTGAAGGGGGTACTCAAGGACTACGTGGTGACGAAGAAGTTGTTGCGCTTGGCGAACGACGAAGTCAATCACTTGCGTCGGCTCGGCGAGCCCTGCGAGAGGTGTCTTGATTACGGTGAAAAAATTGCAACCACTTGAATTAACTGTATACATTATATTCATCGATTTATTCAATATATTCGTGACAATTGTGACTTGTAAATATTGATCGTTTGAAACAATGCCGCGAAGTCGTATCGATCTCAAAAAATCATTATTGAAAATTATCTGTAGTACGTCGGTATTCGACAATTCGCAACGCTTTTTTTATATAACGATATTCGAGACCTGAACAATGTATATTTTTTCGAAATTTTTTGGTCCATCAGGGATGCTTTTGATGGATATTATATTAATCATACGAGTCAGCCGGCCATTATCGGTCAGTAGCCAGTAGCAACGGCGGCGGCGGCAGTGATGAAAGCGCGCACTGCACCGCTAAAATTCTCGTGTGAGATTATTTCGGCAAAAAGCCTCTCGTCGTGGCGCCCAACCCGCGGGCCAGGAACGGTAGTTGCTCATCCATCATCCCCTTCGGGGTTCGCTGAACGAGTTTCGGCAGAGGGATAAAGCTCGACAATCCTGGCGTGCAAAGGGTGGACAGGCTGCCTATAGCACGCATCTCTTCCACATGAACCGCATCGCGTATACTTGGGGTAAGTTGAAAAAAAAAATCGTAATAATGTTGAGAAACGAAACAAGAACGGCACTAAGAGAATTATGGAATTGTTTTTAATGCGTTAAACCGAAGAAAAAAGTTCTACGAGACGATGGTAAATTATAAAAAAAAATTTTAAATTCGATTGTCCAGATAAATTCTTAATGAATGTATTATCGCGAAAGGGAAGTATGAGTTGAAAATGGAACGTAAACAACTTGAAGTACGAAATGTACTGTTAAATTGATATCTGTAAGTGAGTAATCGGAAGACGACCGATGTAGGGAGAGTAGGACGGAGGTGTGTAGACATTCAACACAGAAATGGTGAGGTTCTTGAAGCGCATAGAATCTTCGAAATCAACGATCCGCAAGAGCAGCGGCGGCTCTCAGGGTTGTTCTCGGGCCGTTTCCGATGTAAATTGCCTCGGACAAGGTAGCACAAGCCCTACGTATAAACGTTACCGTTGAGTAAACTTCGCGAAGTTATCTCGGGGGCCAAGTTGGCCACGCGGACGAAGAACAAACAGGGCGAAGTGGGGTGGCGACGGTGGATGTCCTGCTGCTACTATCGCTGCTGCCATTGGTGTTGGTGTTGGTAGCGATGGTGGTGGTAGCGGTACTACCGCTGGTCCAGAGGGTACCACTGCGGCCGCAGGCTTCGGATACCACAGGCTTCGGACACAGGAAACAGGAAGAGAAAACGGACGACTAGTACTATATATATTGAGGGTGCAGGGTGAGATACGGCGAGTCACTAGATAAATACACGAAGCTGCGTTTACAGTAGGTCGATTGTCGTGCTTCATCGGTTAAGCGAGTCGAACGTTGTTTCAAGGGAAACTGTACCGGCACAACGTGGTCTGATATCGGCGTTACAAAGCGCGTCCTTTGTACCCCGTTAGCTTGCATAAAGCGCATGTTTTTCTAAGTTTGCATGGAAGCGGAGTTGAAGAATAAAAACAAAGTACGACTGATGAAAAAAAGTTTTTATTTTCGTCCTTCTTTTTTTTTTTCTTTTTTTTTTATCAATAATACTTGAATAACAATGGCTCTACGGACAAACATTAATTTGTTCGAAATATTTCGTGCGGAGAGCGAGGAATAAGGGATCGTAGACAAGACTGAGGTTTGAAATTCTGTCGCGCTATACGAACGTCGAGATGGTTTTTTCTTTATTACCCCGAGCCGGCTATTCAGCTCTTTCATTACTTTTTTTTCTTCTCTCCCCGACGAAGAGCCCTGAGAACAACGAGACGCGATGGGACAGTAGGGAGAAAAGTATGAAAGCTAAGAGAGGGATCGAGGGATCTAATACCGCGAATTCGCATAGTAGAAATTTCATAAACTCGGCTCTTTTATGTCGCTGTCTCTCTGCCTCTCATCCCTCTCCCGGGCTCGATGGAGGCGCGCGCGGAATGGCCCCAAAAAAAAAAAAAAAAAAAAAATATTCACAAACTTCCTTATTTCGAGTGCAACTACTATGATGAAATACCTCTCTGGTACATTGCCGCTTGTTGTACTGTTGGGGTTGGGGGTTAGCCGACACAATACAACAGATTCTTCGTCGCAAAAAGTTTTATCTTTGTAGACGCGCGAATGGTACGGGGGCTTCTTCTCTTTGATAATAATTTCATCAAAAATATAAAATAACACCGAGTGACTAAAAATTTCTCAATATTTCGTAGCGAAGCGAGTCGAGACGGGGGAGAGTTAAGGCGAACGAGAAATTAACTTTCTCCGTATCTATTAGTACGAAAGGAAAATATTAAAACAATCTAATTGGGACGGCACTGTTTTCTTATATGTATATCGAAATAATAATCAATAGAAACTCAGATTTAATTATTTATTGGCTCATCGTATATAAGTACACCGAAACCGTCGAGACATTCGAGATGAAAACCGACTCTCGTTGACAATCGATTTTTAATAATGTCGAGGTAGTGCCAAACTTGTACCTTTTGAGATGGTTAATCGAGTGTAATTACATACCGAGAAACTCGAGAGTGGTGATAATACCGTTGTATTCCAAGGCAGTCCAGACGAAGGCTTGAACACCAGAAGCTCCTGATCCGGTACCGGCGTCATTCCCGTTTCAGCACTGTTCAACGTGAATTCTCACTCTCTCGTTGCCTAATGAGCGAACAGTGGCGCGACCTTCTCTATCGTGGTCCAGGGAGGCGTATCTCCGGCAACGAGTTAGTGCCAACACACTCATCCCCGTAGAGGGGCAAACAGGCCACTAATTAGTAAAGGCCGAGATGTCTGCTGCATTGACTATAGATATACAAGGCATATATATGTATATGTATATATGTATGGCGTTGCAAGGGATTGTGTGTTAGCCTTGGTCTACAGAATCCTCGTCGAAGTGCCCGGTGAATTTCCTACCTACTTGACACGTTGCCAAGCAGCCGAACTTCCTACTTCGAAATCGCATCAACCCGAGAGAATCCCATCCCGACAATGTCACATCCGACGTGGCTTATTGTCTTCGGACTGGCATTCGCACCTCGGCTACGTCCCTATTGTCACTCACTCGCCACTTCGACGACTACCTCTTATCATAGTTCTCTCAACCATCCACATTGTAGTACCAATATAATCTCGCAATCGTTGAAAATATGCTTTCGTCTTATTTTATTATTTTTCGTTGATCATCGATCGAAACTTGGTTTCATTTCGAATAATATTATGATTTTTCTTATTTTTCGTTGACGATCGATCGAAACTTTGTTTTAATTCGATTAATTTTGCGCATTTTCTTATTTTTCGTTGACGATCGATCGAAACATAGTTTCAATTTGAATAATTTTGTGAATTTTCTTATTTTTCGTTGAGGATCGATCGAAACTTAGTTTCAATTCGAACAATTTTGGGAATTTTGTGATTTTTCATTGACGATCGATCGAAACATATTTTCAATTCGAATAATATTGTGAATTTTCTTATTTTTCGTTGACGATCGGATCGAAACATGGTTTCGACTCGAATAATATTGTTTCAAAGAAAAAAAAATTTACTCGCGACTTACCTTCGATCATTCGGCAAATATTTTCAACCGGAACATCTTTTATCAACCTAAGGGAGCGATGGATGAATACGATTGCAAGTATAATGGACCATAAACGTTATCCTCGTCCACGTCTCTTGACCGCGCGAGGAAATACGTTTTACCTATATTCCACATCCCCCATAGCATTAAGAATCGATATTTCTAGAATAGAATAGACAATCGTCTTTCTCGATTGTAGGGTTCGAATTGAAATGAGGACTGTTGCTTGGATGAAATGAAATTACGTACTACGAACTCCCCGTCGAAGAGGAGCTTTACCACGATATTATTTTATCGAATTCCAATATCGTGTGACGATATACCGATATACTCTTGTGGATTCGCGTTTGTAATAATTTTATGATCGCGGATGTACGAAAAAAGAAGAACAATGAACTTACTTTAGTGATTATTGACACGATAATACCATCAGAGTTTTTTCAATGACACATTATCGTTGTTTCTATATAATCTTCGATCTTTCAACATATTTTTACAAAATTTTTCGTATTGAAACAAAATCTTTAATTCCCTTATTTTTTGTTTGTTTATCGAAAAGATACAACGTATTTGGAAAGCAAAGATCGTAAATAATTGGAGAGCGGAAAGAGGCAAATTATATATAAACTCGACGTGAGAGATGCGGGATACCACTACTCGGCGTTACCACGTAGCTACAAAGCTCGGACAACATAGAGTACTGTATCCAGAAGCGTTGAGCACATATGTACGCACGTAATGCACCTGTGTACAATCGCATGTAACGTAGTGTCGGGTGTACTACGAAGCGAGCGGTCGGTGTGTCGCGTACTCCGCCGTGAATACACAGAGAGAGAGAGAAAGAGAGAGGGAGAGAGAGAGAGAGAGAGGGAGGGTCGAGTCAGAGGATCCCTCGGGATTGTCAGTACACACAGGACGTTCTGGTAGCCACCGACGTGCCACCGGACGCTCCCCCGACGACGCGTTATCTCGCATGCAAGAACGAGAGCGTCAGCTCTAGTAGAGGACGAGGTCGTAGAACACAAAACGCGAAACGCGGAGAGGGATATGGTACGAAGGGCGAGGAGGTTTGTACTCTGTATGTTCGCGAGAACGTACCTCGTTCGCTGCTCCCGCGGCCATCACGTTCGCTCATAAAAACTAATAAAGAGGGGGCCCTCGAGTGGGGGTGGTAGAGAGACAGAGTTGAACCAGCAACGAAACACGGAAATGGGCACGTTGTGTACCAGATGTTTCACGGCTGTCAGCAGCGCGGGGAAGAGAAAAGGTAGGAGGAGAGGGATGCCCAGCATCAACCCCGACGGCCATGCAGCGAAGCGTTCGCGGACGCGGACGGCTAACCGGACTTTAATTGTTCGAAATCGTCGTAATTAGAGAATGCCCCGGGCAGACTTTCAACCAGCGTATAAGCCGCATCCCCTCGGCAACCCATCCCGTCATCCCTCGGAGGCACTGTTTCCTCGCTGTACCGCATCCCTTACACCGCCCGCTATTCTTCGCGAAAGCTTCCCTTTTGCCCTCCGTTACTCTACAACCCCAATGATATTGCTATCCACCGACCGCGAAGTTTCTCGAATCAAAACAATATGCTGCGCACATTGGTCGGATAATGAATAGACAAACGCCGCGAGAAAATAGTCGGCGCGCGGAAAAATCGTCGAAAAATATGTCGATAGAAGGGAAAAGAAAAAAATGCATTGTTGATACACGAGGGTGAAAAAGTATTCGGAAAATAAAATAACGACGGAGTTCGCGTTACCGGTATCACGGATGAACTTCACTATCTTTCCTATCTCGTCGTAACATTTTATTGCAAACCCCTTCCCTTTCCGTTTCCGCTAAATATACGTACACATGGTCAACGAGAAAGAGAGCGTAACCGAGGGTCCCGAAAGTCCAGATTTTGCTCGAGCTTCCGGTTCACGAAGTGCCAGGTGGGCCGTACGGAAAGGTCGACGGTAAATCCGTCGGGAGTAGTCGTCGGGTGCAGGCATAAATTTAATTAAAACTTCATTCCTGACGGGGAAACGACACGATACGGCCGGACCTCGCGCTCTCCCTCCCCCCTTCCCTATTTCCTCTCGCTAGCCGGCGGACACTAGACGCCAAGCGATTTCACCGGGTGTCGACGATACCTCGGTGACATCCAACACGCTCTCTATCTCGTATATACCAAACTCGAGTACAGTCTCGAACCGTATAGTTTTACAGTTTTACCAGTTGGTAATTGATAACGCTTGAAGCAACGTACGTTACGTAGGACTCGACGGGTTTGTCACTCAACGATTCGCCGACGGCATGTCGACCGCGCGTCACCTGGGGAAATATCGTTCAGTACGAGTGAAAGAAGTATAATGAAAAAAAAAAAAAAAAAAAAAAAAGGAAAAAAAAAAAACGCGGATGAAAATACACGAGCTTTGCGGAACCTTGTTAATTCATTATTATTCGTCGTCGTTAACGCGCTTGCCGAGTGATCGATCATTTAATTGCTCGAGGCGTGTCGTCTCCATTAGGAAGTTCCTTTTTTTTTTTTTTTTTATATTTTCATTAAAAATTAAAAAGTATCATTCGCTCAGCAATGAGGAACACGTAGGTCCATCTATGGTTCGGTGCATGTAGCCTTGCGATAGGCGCGGATCGATTTGGATGTCGCGGCGGCAGAAAACGAATTTATCCGTCGATGGGAATTATTAACGCGAGAATAAAGACTTGTAAGCGAATTTTCAAGATATATACCTATATATTATTTTATTTCTTTCGGTTCTCCTCGAGTTGCGCCAAAATATCGGGTACTCGTTTGATCAGATCGTCGAACGAAGTTTTGAAATCGTCGTCCAGCCAAATTTTTTTCAAACGCATCATTACCCGACCGATCAATTTGCCGTGCGGCACGTGAGACTTTAGGTGATGACCTGTTATTGGAAATTTCGGTGCTTCCCATTTTTGAAAATCTTCCAGTAGCCTCAACGATCCTTTGTATCTCAATAATTCACAGATGAATTCACGAATGTCCTGAACCTTTGCTTTCGTGTTGAGAACGATGTATTGATAGGGTTTCAGCGGCTTCTCGCATAGCTTATCCTCTCTGTGTTGTACCATGAAGAGAGCTAAATCTCTGTTGAACGCTGAGAGATGCAATCTCTGGTGCAGCGTCATTACTTCTTCCTCATCTCGTAACAACGCCGATATCAATGTTATCGGACGGAGAATCAGTTTGTTTTCTTTAGCGCGTGAATAAGCTTTTTCGAGATTCGCAAAGTCAGGATTTTTCGGTAGACCAATGTACGGCGCTACGCCGCAATCCAGCATTTTCATCGTCAACTCGAAACCGAATCTTCCTTCCAGAATTTTGCTCCATTCGCTCCAAATTCTTTCGCCTGAAATTCTCTCCAATCCCACGGCATTTTCCTTTATCGCAGATATCGTGGATTCCTCATGATTGTCCGGGACTTCGGATATTCTTCCGTAAAATCGAAAGTACCTATGGACAATGGCAAAAATGTTTAATTAACATATTTGTGAAATTATTTTTACTTGAGAATCCATTTTCTTTGTGAATCAAAATTTTTTTTTTTAACGATGACTTAGCGGACGATTTTTTTCGTAAACCGATATTCAATTAGATACTATTTATTATTATTATTAAAAATATTTACCTAAATATTCTGAGATAATCTTCGCGAATTCTCGTGCTGGGATCGCCGACAAACGCCACCCGTTTCTTCATGAGATCGTCATAACCGTAAAAATAATCATACACACTGCCGTCAAAATCGAGAAACATGGAATTAATTGTGAGATCGCGCCGATTAGCGTCCAATTTCCAATCCTTCGTGAATTCAACATCCGCGTGCCTTCCGTCGGTCACGACGTCGATTCTCAGGGTTGTCACTTCGAAATTTTCTTTATCGTTTATTCTCGCGGTTATTGTTCCGTGTTTCTCGCCCCTGTCGTTTATCATTCTGATCTCTTCGTTCCCGAGCATAACCTTCATTTCGTCGGGTGTCGCGGTCGTCGCAAAATCGAGATCTTTCGGTGACATACCGGAAAGTAAATCGCGCACTGCACCCCCGGCTATTCTTATTTCGTAATCGTTCTTTTTGAATATTTCCGACAGTATTTTTAATTCGGGGGTAAATATCGAGTGGAATTCCGGCGTGTCGAGTTTCGTTATTACCGGATCGCTCCGCGACGGGGGCATTTCTTCGTTTATCATTCTCGTTCTTCGCCACTTATTGAAGTCTGCCTTTCGTGAACTCGACAACTGGAACAAAAAACAAAAACGAAATGTTGTTATTGCAATTCGGTGGTTGCGCCGGCGATGATCGCATAACCTCAAAATTGTAATGTTTGTGAAAAAAACTAAGTATTTGCAATTTGTTTACCTACACGTATCGTTAGGGTTCGAGATAGAAATTTTATACGCCGCGTTATGATTCGTGTCGTCAACATATCTGACGATCGTTCGACGAACGAAGTTTAAAACATCTCGAAACCGGTCTGTACATCTGAACGCCGACGTGATTATTGCACTCGCGGCGAGCTAATCTCGCCACGGTAAGCAAGATTGCGTCATTCACGACGTATAGAACTACGCGATAAAGGGAATGTATGTTCAGTGGGTAATGATTTCATGATAAAATTTCTACCGTTTCAACGGCAGAGAAACGTTGCCTTCCGGTGTAAAATCGATCGCGTAAGCGTTATCGTAGAATTCTTATATCTATCGACTTTAGTCATCCATTCGCAAATAATATCTGTTGTACACAACGAGCGCTTACTGATTCACTGTTGATAAGTTATCGGTCGCAGCGATCAAATGATAATACACCCATAAGTAATGACGGTGTCCCGTAGTTTTATGGTAAGAGGATAAAAGGCAAAAACATATCCCGCTGAATCGTGGAAGATTGACGGTAGGTGGCACCGCAATGTACATTAAACGCAACGGAGCACAACGGACAAACTGTTTTATCCAACTCTGTATTCTTTCAACGAAAGGCACAAACTGTGCAATATTTTTATTCGATTCTGTAACAAATTCTTATTGATCGTTTAAAAAATATATTTATGGTAACAGCCAAATTTTAATTTCCCGTATACAAAGAAATTATTTATATATATTTTTAGTTTAGAATTTATTGAACAACCGGTCGAACGGCCGATAGGCGATAAGACATATATATTTTTCATAAATCATTTTAACCGAAACCGATAGCGGTTTTAGATAGTTCGTGGATAATCTGCCCGGAAATTCGCCGAAACCGCACGAATGTTCGGACTCACTATTGCACGACAACTAGGCGGCTATGCAAACATCATTTGTATATACCGTCGTTCACAGAAACTCCGCCGCTATTTGTTCCTTCGGATGGAAGGCAGACTTGCGCATCTCGTCGCGCAAAGTAATAACGTGCGAAATTCCTTTTACATACATATAGCTTGACTCGGTCCATAGCTTCAGAATGCTTTCGTCCCATTAGACACGTTCAACAGCTCCTATGGAACCTGAATGACGCGCGTAGAATACATACATACAAGAAACGAGACTGCTGGCGAGTTAATAACGCGACACTCATATTCGTACATTTGCGTAGAAAAAAAAGAACTATCGTTAGGTAATTAGACCGATTTTAATGTTTAAATCTCCGAATCCCTACATTTTCTGCCTGAAATTTTGCATAATGCATTCAATTAACGGATTAGCTTTACGCCCGATATTTTCGACTCTCATTGAATTCGCGAATTAATCGAAATCGTATACAATAGGCCTTGTAGCATTACCGCGTAGTGAAAGCGAGATGCACCGTATGTTTTTGCAAACTGTTACAGCATCAGGAGAGGGGTTGGGGATGAAATAAATAGCAGGCCAATTACAAATTCATGTCCTATCTCACGAGGGTAGGATAATAATTAAATACGCGTTATTTCTTCCAAACGACACGGTAGGAAGGGGAACGGGGCGCGGGCGGGGTCCCGTTGATAGGCATCTGTATTATTCAGTGGTGTGTTGGCCCCGACTCGCATCACCGGGGTAAAGGATAGAGTGTGTAGCGCCAGTGACGAGTAGAAACGAGATTCGATACGAACAACAACAACGAATAAGAAAAGCCAAAAAAAAAAAAAAAAAAACGAGTAAAATTTTTTCTATTCCCGAAATCTCCACAAAATGTGACATCGCGATGTATTATTTATTTTTTCATTCACGGATGAAGAATCGTTTAGTAGAAGCGAACGTATCAATCGACGTATTAATTCCGCGGATCGGCAGGGATTGTCAGTTTCCGCGGACGTGAGATGATCGATCGTAGCTTTCGCTACTGGGGGGGGGGGGGGGGGGGGGGGAGGCAAACTTGTAGATGGGAGGGAATGGAGAGGCTGGTACTAAGGGAGGCACGGGGGCAGGTACGGCTAGGATATAGGGTCCGTCCTTATCTACGGATAGCAGGCAACCGTTCCAACCCCTCTTGCGTCCTGCGCCCTGCAACCCTCAGCGTCCGACGGCAGCGAGTAGGACGCGCCATGATGAATCGGCCATATTGCCTTACTGCCCTCTAAAAGGGGATGAGACCTGCCCGCAGCTTCTTCGCTTCCTCTCGAGGTTCTCAATCGTACAACCTCTACCGGCAACGACATTCATTGGGTTGCGTAGAAAAACAATGCGATTTTTTTTTTCTTTTTTACACCTTCTCGATTATTTGCTATATTGCAGTTAGTGCCGTAAAGCGGAATAGAGTTGACGATTCTAGTAACTAAGCCGCGAGTGTAATAAACCATTCGATTTATCGATGAAGAATCTTCGAAATGGGCGCCACTGTTATCAGCGTTCCTGCGAACGTGACGCCACATCTTCTCGCACGATTCAGCCACCCGAAATCTTGTGTATTTCATACTCTTCCATATATAGACGATGATAACTGGAGTATTAAGGATTTTCGTGGTTACTTTCCCATCGCAAACGTATATACGTATATAAAACGTGGTATCATCCTTGCGTGAACGATACGCTCAGAATAAAAGTATACGCGCGAACAGAGATCAATCTTTGTTATTTTTATTTATATTATTTTATTTCTTTTCACTTCATTGATCCGTACAGTCATTCACGAAGGCTCATCGCGGTCGTGTCCTCAGCTTGCTGCACTTCCACCGATCTTATATAATGCATATGCCTAAGAAGAATGGACCACCCATGTAGACGGGGATCCTCTCGACTCAGCTTCGAGGACTCTCGAGGGTTGAACGTGCGCGCGAACGTAGCACTCCATCTACGAGTTGACGAGAACGAAGAATAAGAGAAACGAAGAAGTAGCGGATAAGAAGAAAACGAATGCGAGAAGTTGAAATGATGAACTAAGAAAGATCGACGATTAACACGAACGGTGTACAGAGCCAAAAATTAAAACCAACATACGTTATGTCTACAGACATTCGATTTCAAGGACAATATTGGAAATACAATCTTCAATTACGAAATGAGTTTAACGAAGAAAATGCAAAAATTGACAAACATCATCGTTCTTCGAGATGCGTTTCCATGAAGACAGAAAAAAGACGATTATTATCGAGTGTAATATCATTATTGTCATTATTGGCTTATAATTTATACGACTTAAAGATGCGCCATACGTTCACTTTCATCGCGAATCGTCGTAACTCTTCCCCCCCTCTCCGCTCTCCCCTCTCCTTACCATCATCGCAAGTTTTTTTATTCACAGTTCATATCTGTATTCGTTCTCGTAATCGTCTCCTCGTGAATTTCTCCGTGCGCTCGCAAGACACTTTCGAAATCATCCTGCGCGCAAACGCGTCAAAGATTTATTCATCCGAGAGAGTCGAGAATATACAAGTCAGGCTTTTCGAACTAAACGAGGAAGAGACGCGAAAGACTGTTTCGTGTCCTACTCGTCTTCTCGTGAAGAGCAGAGGTCAAAGATTCCAGGCCACGCAGTCTCGAGTGCGTAATGCACCGTACACTGCTCGCCGACTACACACCGAAGAGACGTGCAAACCAACTTTCATCAAATGCCCAAAAAAAAAAAAAATATGTTGGACATATCCCTTATTGATTTTTTTACTCCTCCGTCACACGGCAATCTGTGTCACTTTTTTTTTTTTACTATACACCGAAACCTACCAAAACTTCCAAATTGCAAAAAATTGCACCATTTCAATGCTTCGTCTCAAATTATCGGCATGCCGAGCTGCAAATGCGAGTAGAGCAAAAAACAAACAAAATATTTGTAAAAAGAACTATTGTATCGGGATCAGAGCGAAACACCGAATACTCGTTGTAAAATAATACATCGAAAATGATTTTAGCGTCTAAATGTGACGTGGAAATTTCATTGATTTTGTAGCAAAGCGGTGTGTACCGAAAGCCGAAAAATCGAAATTCCTCGCAATAGGGGGCTACGCACCCCGGTTCTCCACTGGCAATACAAGCCGAACAAATTTTTGGTCCAAATGCAATATTGGAGATACAATATCGAACGCGCTTGCCGCAAAACGAAGGGAAATATTACGTGTGCGGGACACGGTATGAAGAGAAACGCGATGTGTGGTCCGACGCGATCGCCAGGGCTCAAGGTGTTAATCACGCAGCTCTGCTACCGTGCGTTCTGACGCGGTGTCTCTTCAAGACGGCCGTAACGGCACGGCCCTTCAATTAGTATCCACGATCTCTCGACCCACGTACGTCAAACCATCAATCCGTTGCTCGTGTCCCTTTTTCTATCGTCAGAGGAGACTTGCGAGACGCGCATACCTACTTCATCTCTACGCGTATAATACGAGTATCGTTTTCCGACGCAACCCACGTTTTACATCTCAATTGCTTTCGAAACTCGTAAACACCGATGTGCGAACTGAAATTCCATTACTTTTACTATTACCAAACTACTATCATTTTTTTCTTTCGTTCGCATTGGAAATGACCAAATATCGTGAGATAATCAACGCGAAATAAGCATTGAAAACAATTAGCGATGTGCCCAGTTAATGAAAAAAAATTAGTTTTCTGCTCCATGCGACGAACGACTTACGATTTTGCGCATTTAACATTACTTCGATGGATTTCCGTATATATCGATAGACATGAGACGCTTGGCTACGGATACTTATTTCTTTTTAAACTACTTGGCGTCGAGATGCTACCGCGTCTCTTGATATCATGCATCACTCTCACTCGATAGAATTCTCGCGAGTTCCCTTACTATACAATTCTCAAGTAGCCTTCCGTCGAACACAAGCGACTCCATTGTTTTCAGCATATCCAATGAAAGAAATATGTTTTTTTACGTAGGTGAAAACGGTTAGCGAGGTTCGAACATGTACTTTCGATGAAACCTGTTTTAGTTCGTATCTAAAAAACGAAGCGTACAAGATACGAAAAAATTCTCAAAAGATCGTTGGTATTAATAACCTCAAATGCGAGATCACTTTCGATGCGCGTTCTATCTCCCGCGATGTTTTTGAATTTATTTAAAATCATTCGCTTCTTTTTAAATAATTCCCACTGGCCAACTGTCGCGTGGGGATCGTCAATGTACAGACATCGCGACAGATACATCGCGAAGAAAAATAGTAAAAAAAAAAAAACGAGAAGAACAAGAGAGGGTAAAAAAAGGCGTGAAATAGAGCGACGAGAGGGGTTGAAAGTGAGCAAAGGACACACGGAGCAGAGTGGTGTGCTCTCGGTGAAAAAAAAAAAAAAAAAAAAAAAAACGAGACAGAAAGAATGAGGTAACGCGAGTGAGGAACCGAGACCATCCACGAACACGTGGTTCTATTTGCAAAAACAAAGTTTGCGCGGCACAAACACCGGTCCGGGGCACACTAGGTCGTTCTAGTATAGCATGTTCGGGGTCAAAAGCGCAACAAAGACTCGACTCTTGCACTCGCAGGCTCGCGTTTAGTTTTTCATCTCGTCGCGTAACGCCACCCGGGGGCGGTCTTGACACTCCTCTTTCTCTCTCGTCGATGAAACTGTCCACACGGCTTGAGGCTCGGAGTTCGAATTTAATATCAAATATTTCTTTAACGATCATCCAGCTTCAGAAAAGCTGCGAGCGCTTTTTTTTTGTCATTTCGCAAAGGTACATTTGCATCTGGAGAATGTCTTTGAAAAGTGAAAAATGATACAGAGACGAGGGCGTGGTCGGTAGATCTCTGTGGGAACGATGTAAATATATCTCATGCGTTATAGAAAGGATAATCTTATGTACGATGAGAGAGAATCGCGAAGGGGCCGCGGGGTCAAGAACTCAACTTTTGGTCAGCCATGACCACAATATTATGTTGCGTGGGCGTCGACCGCGCCGGGAAAGGTGCGTCTCTCTCTCTCTTTCACTACAGCCGCAAGAAGGGGAATTCTCTTGCAGAACTGGTCGGGGAAGTCTTGATTATGTGATAATTAATTTCGGAGGCTACCGAGTCCCTCGGCTGTGACAGACGTTCCTTTTATTCTCCAGAAATAACGCTCGTGCCATACAACGTCGTTTATATATTCTTCACTTTGATCCAATGAGTAAAATATTTTCGTCAGAAGGCTAACGAATTTATCCACGTCCACGGAGTATCGAGGGAGCGCGATAGGAGTTTCGTTCGATACACTCGATTTTGTTGATTCAATCGAGAACTCTGTATACTCCGATATTCTCCGTTCGATCCTAAGAATGTGCGGCCGATATAGTTTACTTTGAGAATCGTTAAGGAAACAGAGACGGGGTGAGATGGAAGTAAAAGTGAATGGATTATCCACGGTGGAGTGCGAGCAGAACGGGTGAGTGTTTGCCGAAGCCCGCCAAGTTCTACGTCTGACCCAATAATATTATTGTTACGAATAACACGTATATTTGACGAAAGGGTTACCGGTTGGCTAACGAAGTGCTTCACAGGGCTGTTAGTACGTTGCCGTCAGTACACCAGGAGATCTAACATTAATGCTCGATAGCATTGCTATATAATACGCTTTAACGGAAGAGGAAACACAACTGCTCTTCCCTGTAAAATATTTCAGAGAACCTAACCAAGTTATATCATCGATTCGGGTCAAGAAGACCCGCCGAATAGTAGTAAAATTTATGACAGCAGTATCGAGAGAAATAATATGTTAACTGAGCGGCTGTGAATAAATTTTTGCCGCTCTTCCATAGAACGCAACGGTTTCCATAGCAACGATTGCCCTCATGGATCTCCCCCCCCCTCCTCCCGCTTCCCATATGGAAATAAAATTGAGTGAAATTCTTATGAAAACCTCGCGGAAATTTGTTACGACGTAAACGAAAGTTTAGTTTGTAATAATTTTTTAATGGCTTACGGGAGTATTGCGAGTGTGAAAAAGTGTCGTACATGCCGCCAACATCACTTTGCTATAGGAGATATACCGTGTAAGTAGGAGGGGGTTTGACGGTAAGAGCCAGAGGGACGCAAGGCATTGCGAGAGACGAGGGTGCCTCGAGGATGAGATAGTGGCGGTGATGCGCCTCGCGCTGGGAAAGGGGTGTAAAATAGCACGGGCTCTCTCCGTCTCTCTTTCATGCTGGGTTTGCGACGATGGTGGTGTATGCCGCGGCAAATATTTGACTGTCAACAGAGAGGTTCGCGTCACCCTCTCGCGCACCATCACTGCAACCTGTCTCTCCCTCTCCTCCCGTCGTTCTCTCGCCATTCTGTTTCCCGTAGACAACCGCTCCAGGTTTTTATAGCGTCCAGTGTGCACACCGTAAAAAACATTCGCGAAGCATTTGTACATTGCCCAATTCTCATTTTTCGCGCAAACAAAAAAAATGTATTGACGTTCGTACGAATATTGAATTGAGGGTTAAAAAAAGGGGTATAAAAAAAGATTTTTTTTTTTTTTTTCATAGAAATTGCCAATATGTGTAGCAATGAAATTCAGACCTACAGTCGGAACATCGGTATCGAGAGTTTCGCGGTATAAAGAAGTTGAGTCTTATTCAACCCTCTGTGCCGCCGCGGCGTCACGGCCGTAAACACGACCGGGCAAACAGTTCTCAAGCTTAGCGATAAAATTCACGTCGATGACAACGACAATATTGGTAATTGGCAACCCGGGACAATATTGATACTGGGAAGGGGGTGCCAGTTGCCTCCACCTCGTTCTCTCTGGGCTACGCTCGCGCGACAACGATTATGTACAGTAGATATACATAAGTAAGGTGCTACGAGAGCTTCTTTTACCCTCTCCTTCCCCCTCAGTTTATTTCAAGTGGATCTCTTCATCGTGACGAGTTCTCAATCTCGAGACAACACGACGTAAACACGGGCTTTCTTGGAAGGTTTTTTTTTTTTTTTCGTCATATTCTACACCGCCCTCTGTTCCATTCGGCCTGAACCCTCGAACAGGTGGCTTCGTTAAAAAATCGACAAGATGACGATAAACGATCGAAGACTTACGGTAAAAATGTACGCGGCAAGCCAACATAGGTTTTTTTAAATCTTTTTTTATTGACTTTTTTTGTTAACTACATATTTTTTGTAGTTTGTGACTATTTAAAGATCCGGCGGGAAAAGGGGTTCGTGAGATCGGATAGTTTACGAGAATAAGAAATAGAAAAACTCGAATGTTAGGGTGTAGATCGAGCTATATGTGTAAGAGGAAAGGAAAAATATGTGAAGCTGAAAAGGGGGGAAAAAAAGGTTATATGGCACACAGAGAGGAAACAGGATAGCTCTGACCACACAGGACACACACTACTCTCGGATAGTCGTTCCTTACACAACTTCTCTCTGTGCGCTAGGCTCTCGCTCATTCACTTATACTCACTATATCCTCTCACTTCTATTCTACCGTGGTCTCTCTTTTCCCCGCTTTATCTCTTTTCCTCGTTACTCTCGTTCCCTCATCGTTGCTACTCCTCCTCACTGTGTGCTTTTAATTTACCGGGCGGCAGGCAAATGTTTGCGCCACTCCCCCTGCGATCGTACAACCCATCTACCTCATCCTCCTTCTATGCTCTCCAGCACGGAGAGTTATATAGTATAGTGGGTAGGTAGGTACGTATATGAGGATGGCCGTGCCTCCACGATCTCCTCACACTCGTCCTCGCCATATCCAGCACGCCCGAGAGAGCTTTCCACCCTCACACGCGGACACGTCCAAGTCGCTTCGTATCTGTACGGTCGCGATTACCACCAGCAGCCATGAAGGCCTTCCAGAGCTCTCTCATCCCTGTTCACCACGCCGACCCTTTCCCCCTTTGAATCGAATATATAGACTCATACTGACCATCTCATATCCCCGCGCACCCCTTTCCTTCCCCGCGAATGAACTACGAGCGTAGCCGACGGTAATCAAGGTAATACGTCGAAGTCGCTTATCGGGAATCAACTCCGACCTCTCGCGTTCTCCTATACCTATAACCTTATCGTCCACAGTTTTGTGGATAGATGGAGAACAAAAAATGAAGCCAATGTCAGAAGAGACATAAAAGCGTGAAATTAAGGCAAAAGTACCTATTTGATGTTCCGCAGATAATATCATTCCTGCGCTCAATTAATCCCAACTTTTTATACACTTAACCTCATATCTTTTAGTAAAATTATCGAATGCATCGTCATTATTGACAAACATAATTAAAAATCGATATGACACGAATAATAAAAAAGTCGTAATTGGAAACATCACCTTCACGAATTCGATATTTAATTTGCCGTTTCTGTCGTCGAAGGATCGCTAATCGTTTTTTAAATGTTACTAGAGAAAATCTCAAGACTTTTGTAATTCAATAAAATGTTTAAGGGGGTTAGTCGAGATTTCTTTCGATTCCATTATTAAACGATGACCGGGAAAATCTTGTGTTAATATACCTCGATATTAATGATAGGATGGGGAAGCTTCATGATAATATTTGATATCTATTCGTTTTCTCTTCAATTCTCGAGTGAGTATTTCCTCCCTTCTGTGTATGTATAGTGCCATAGACCGAATGAATTCGTCGTCGTCACCGGGTCTGACAATCCGAAACGGGGCGACGGTAAATCGTTCCCGGTGGTGCCGACGGAATTCTGGGCCACGGAACGCGGCGGTCGGGGCTTTTAATAAATGGAATAAAAACCAGATCAAATATTTAACGGGGAAATATTTGAGTGAGTGCCTACTGTTACCCGGGCGGCGGCGTCGGCTGCTCCTCCGCTCGAGGTTCCCCGACGTAGCGCAGAGTCAGAGAGCGCACATCTATCGTATTCGTACAGTAGGATATACATGTATATATATGTATATATACTGTATATATATATATGTAGTATATCTATATTGTGAGCCGCAACCTCGTGATGTGCCATTCCGTTTATGTCTGGCAAATATACCCAGTTGTTCGGTTAGTATCAGTGTGTCGATTTAAAACGACTCGCGGCGAGAGGAGGCGAGCGCCATGTCGACCAACGACGCCGACGACGACTACGACAAAGCTTAACCAACTAACCCCTCCCCCCTCTTCCACCCGCCCAACGAATGTACAAACACAAAGAGACACATAGACGAGGCTAACGATGCGCGAAACACACTCAAAAATGAAGTTGGCTAATTATCTCGTGTTACATACCACATGAGAAAAAAATGTACTCGGAAGCTTTATATTTATTTATTTTTTTTTTAAATGTATTCACATCACACGATTTCATATATAACATTGTAGGAAATTTTGTAGACACGGGTATACGTATGTCGACTACGAAATTGACTACTCGGGAGTTTAAATTTAATATTTCTTTGAATTAATGAATTTTTATCGCGTGAACAGTGTGAACTAATTAGCTGAAAATTGATTGACATGACGCAAATATTTTGGTAATTTCTAAAAGTGATCCTCGTTTTCGAAGCTATTGAAACAATTGATACTTCTTAAATATATCATTTTAAGAAACGGAAAGAATCTACAAGCATTTAACATCAGCAGAAAATAGCGTAAAGTAAACACAACTCACATACTAAAAACAGTCGATAATCTAAAATATGTGTTTAGTGATTTTTCAAGAATCTGTATTTTCCGAAGTTATTTCTGTCTCTAACGCCGGTTAAAATTACATATTTTATTTGGAAGCACGTAAAGACAATGTCATTCTATCGTGGGAACGTAATATAATTGCACTGTAATAAAGTTCACCCATCTTTTGACACTGAATAATTTAATAGTTTGCATGTATGTCGTAAGAAACTATGTCTCGTTGAAATTGATGGTTCTTGAAGTATAATGTACGCCAACATATATTTATATGTATGCATGTGCTCTCTTTGCTTGTCGTTGATAAACATTGCGTAGTCGGCAGGTTATTAGGACGGGGAAACGCGTCGCCACGCGCCTTAGTCTTGATAAACGACCCGTAATGAAGGTGAGCCATCGCGTTTAACCCGTCGCCCATTCCCCCGCTGTGCTGGACTCTGTCCACGCGACCGGAAGCGTACTATCGGACATTGGGTCTTTGCTCTCGTGTGAAACTGTTTGCGATTATCGGAATAGATAGCTCATATTTTTGTGTCACCGGAGTGTACTGTTTTTAACGTTGCGTGAGAAAAACCTCTGACACTTGTCGAACACCAACGAAGCCACGAAGTAATAACTAATAACGCATAAGAAATAATTTCTACTAAATTATAGGATTTATCGCATCGCTCTCTCTCTCTCTCTCTCTCTCTCTCTGCGCATCGTAACTCTTAGTAAGTGAGTAAACCTATTCTACTCGAAAGCATGTTTTGCGTCGTTGTAAACAAGTAGTCGGTTATTACAGAAGAAGTACCGAACGAATGACCTTTTGAGAGCAATCCTTTGAGCGATGCCGACGACAATCCAAAGCTTTGTTACCTATGCACGTGATTTACGAAGGCGGCATGAATAAAATGAATCTGATACCGTCGGTATCATACGTGCATTTTATTATCAACGAAAATCTGGTAGTCGTCGTTCCCCGATCGGTAAGCAGACGGGGCTGAAGCTGGATGCTATTTATTAGAAGCTTTAGCCGCGCCGAAAACAAACAAACATGTTTTTTCGACAATTATCAATGTACCAATAGCCTTTAAGCGAAAACTGCTATAATTTTTGTGTTTAGCGAAAATCGCGCTTACGCTGCAAGTGTAACTTGCATCTATATCCTCTAATTTCGTTCTATCCGCAATGAAAGTAAGTAAAAAATTGTTAGTGAAAAAAAAAAAAAAAAAAAAAATCACCAATAATCGTGACTGAGGAAAGTATAAAATTGGGAAAATTTACAACGACATCATGTATACCAACTAAAGAAAGTGTATTATTGGAGATCTGTTGGTAGCAGGCGAATGAAATAAAGCTGTGTCTTTGAACATTCGCGGATGCATGGTTACCTTAAAGGGCAAAATATATAACGTCGAAACGAAAGGCATGTTGGACGTGGGAGTAAAACTCGGCAGTGGAGAATCCAAGGAGGATGAGAGATTAAAGTAAGAGAGACAGAAATAGAGAGGCAAGATAGCGTCGGAGTACAACGAAGCTTCCCTTTGAAGCGAACTGGTTAGGAGATGAATTCAAGTGCCGCGCACGGAAGCGCGACGAAGAGGGTTGCTGAGAATCCGGTGCTTCGTGTAGCTCCGCAATTCCGGCCGACGCGGAAGAGGAGTACGCCGAGAGGCAAGGAGAGGAGCAGGGGGGGGGGGGGGGGCAAGAGGAACAGAAGCGGCGGATTCGCAAGCCCGGAGATGGTAAAAGTTTATTAATTAGCTGGAATTAAGGGAGAGGTTGGCGCAGGCAGAATGGAGGATAGAGGTAGGGTACTTGCTAGACGACGCCATTGCGAAACGAGCTACGAAGATAGAGAACGGGAAGAAAAAAAAAAGAAAAAAAAAAAACAACAAGAAGAAAACACTTTAGAGAAAAAAATTGTGACTCTCGAGTTTCTGCTCGGAAAATTCATAATACAATATAAATCGTATAATCGCATTTTACAGAATTTATTTGAATGTAGAAGTGTTTCGATGGAACGAAAAAAAAATTGTTGATAAATGTGTTTCATCGATTTGGATACAGTGTGTATATGAATTATTGAGTGGATAGCCGTCAATTATTTTCTCGGGCGAGTCGATACCTCGATATATATACATACATACTGTATAAGTAATGCCATTAAACGACCATTTGTCCAATGGCCCACGAACCATGAGAATTTGTCGTATACGATTCTCCACTCTCCGCGCAGGACATCGAAGACCGCAGCGGTTTTGCGTAGACGTACTTATTTCATTAAATAATTCACGGACGTTTGTCCGGTGGACAGCGCGGCCTAATAACGCTCGCGGCGGTAGTTACGGGGAGTCCCTGATATATCGGAGAAAGGGCCCCTCGAGTTAGCAGGGGCTCGTCGTTCGAAGGCAAATTGAGAGGGTTATTATATTACCCCGTTTCACCGAGACCAACGAGGGGGGTTGTTCGACGTTTTCCTGTTATTTCCGTGTTCACCAACGATGCAACAACGTATATATGTATGGGAGCTGACGGCGCTCGCGAGCATTATTGTCGACGCATCATCGCCGATAATTCGGCTCAAGTACGACTGAAAGTGGTCGATGAAAGTGGCGACGACCCTCCCACTTCCGTTACGCTTCGGTTATCCGGTCAGTGACGTTTTAATTTGATCGAACACGTAACACAACTGTGCGTTAACATTAAAATATGAAAGATTATCATTTTTTCTTCAACAATCTCTTCGTTCAAAATTGTTGTTGGCACGTGAAATATTGATTCTATTTTTATTATCCGCTCTTGTACAATGTATTTGTGAGAAAAATTACTTTGCTATTATCCCGGGTCAGTCGAATTTTTATTACAATTTCGTTTTACGCGTTATAGGGTTGAAAGCAACATCGCCGCTATGCAGGACTATGCCCTCTAGTCAGTAAAGTTTTATTAATCTTCAATGGTATGTGCGTACTTTGCTTCTGTGCAAACAAACCCGGAAACGAGGTGGAGCACGTGAAGTACAGTGCCGCGGCCGTATATAGTTCACGGTAGATATAGTCCAAGAAGTATGAAGAAGGAAGCACACGGAAGTGGAGGCGGGTTTACGCAACCCCCCTGGCCTCGCCCGCAGACTCGCCGAGGTGGAGAAGTATTATCGAGCGATGTGGAGTGAAAAGGAAGAGAGACAAGAGAAGGAGAGTAGCTCTCTGTACCGGAAGACCAAGCACGTGAAAAGAGGAAAAACGACGCCGAGAGATTCCCAGGCTAACCTGAGCAACCCGTCCCCGCGTCTCTTGCCGCTCAGGCTTGTTTGACTTTACTTGCAGCTATGTAATTGAATATTATACCAGGTAGAGGAAGGCTCTCTTCGCCTCCCCCCCCCCTCTCTCTCTCCCCTTTCCAAGCAAAAGGGTTGAAAACTCCTCGGAAGAGAGAAGAGTGAAAACGAAGGCGAGATTTGCTCGTCCGAGGGGCCGCCGGCCGCACGGGCATATACGACAACGGTGTGTCCGAGTGGAGGTTTCGAAGAACCGTGAGAGGGAAGTACGAGCGTCCCGTTGGAAAATTTTCACGTAAAATCTCCGGTGAAATTATACGCCGAAGGTCTTTCGAGCCGGAAGTGTGTTTACCCATTATTATACCGCCGCTCGGGAAAATTTACCGAGCGAGATATCCAGACGCAACCGAACGTGGGTTTATATACACGAAAATCTTTTCGACGTTCATTCCCCCCTCAGTTTCATCGTACCCTCTCTGCTAATACTCGTGGGCATCATTTACTTTTTTCAAATTTCGCGCCTACCTGCTTCCTTCATGAAATCTCTATTTAACTCCGCAAATATGGAACCTCGTTCCCTTTGGCCCGTCGGAAACGCACACAACTCAGCTACAAGAGCGGAAAATTATTTTAACGATCTAATCTGTAAAGTAAAAGTACCATTATTACCAATTTTCACGATATCAGCTGAGAAGATTACGAACAAAAAAAAGGATATAAAACACGAGTTTTTTTTAACACGAATTAATACATTAACAATTAGTTATTAGTTGTTAGATTAGTATGAGCGCAATATTGGCAAACAGTCGAACTGTAGTTTAGCTGTTGAACCGCGAATGAGAACTCTCATTCGGCATCATTGGACATCGTGAATTGTTAAACATGCACCGGATGTAAAGTAAAGTTCGTATTAAACCCGCGAGTCTATACTGTTTCGACCCCTATACCCGATTGAATCGAGCCGAGCGTGTAACGCTTTGTTTTTAACGTGTTTTTCACGAGCATCGATTGTGTTTTTAGCCGTTGAATTGCAGCCAATCATTAGCGAGATGAAGCGCGACGATGGGTAACGTACGACGTATATAGATAGATATTTTACCAACGTATAACACCGATGCAGAGAGAGAAAGCGTACGAAATGCACAGAGGATACACACATTCGCTCGTTCGTTTTTCGGGGTATTCAATCGCTTCGCGGACACAGCGTGAATCGTTCATCGGGACGACTATGCGGTCGCTACCGAATTTCGGAACAATCTGTATACCGTCGATGCTGCAGTAACCACGCGCGCCATGCTGGCATCACCGTTAATACCATTTTCCACGATTTACCGCGATAAATGACGAATGCCGAGCATGCATACCCGCATCGATAATTCAATTCTGATTATCCCCGCGTTCTCTGCAGCCCTCTCCGGCATATCACTGCGCTATATCACCCAGTAACATTAATACACCTATAATCGTGGCATATAAATTAAAACAAATATTAAAAAAAAAAGGATAAAAAAAGATAAATTGCGAAAAGAACGAATTTTTTGTTCGCGTTGTTTCGAGTCAATTTTGGGATTGCTATTGTCTTTAATAATAGTTAATGTTAAAAATCACGAGTAGTTACGATCAATCGTGAAAAAAAAAAAAAAAATAGATCGCATGCGCGACTTTTTCATGAAATATCGAGAGAACTATTGTTGCCCTTCCGGAATATTTGTCGCTGGCGGCGGTCGTTTTCGTTGATATGTACACACATATACCAGTATCTCGTACAGATATACATCAAACTAGTCTCGTTGCGGCGAACATCGATATCGTAACGCTCGGTAAGCTTGAACAGTAATATAATGGTTATTGTACCTATGTCGTAGTGTTTAGGGATTGGCACGAGGCGACGAGTAGCAAAAGTAGCAGTTTCTCTGTCTCTCCACATGTGCAATGCTATTCTGCTGCTATCGTTGCCGTTGGGCGGTGGGGTGCGATGCTGCATACGAGCGATGGGATTGCAGAATGGGACGGAAGGTGGGGATTTCGAAGAGCAGAACGATAGTGGGTACCAAATACGTGTACTGCAGCGTATAGTTGAAGTAGTAACGATGGTAATAGTAGTACGGTGTAGTGGGTTACTCTCGTGCTGGTGCTGGTCGTCGTGCGGTGGAGGACACTCGCGAGAACGTGAAGGGGGCACGGGGCATCGGGCGAAGAGGAGAGCAGTGCGGGGACGCGAGAACGTCGACGGGCGAGGAGGCACTAGTAACGAGTATTTGCTGGCCGGCTCGATGCATAGTTAATGATTTGTCAACCGAATCCCCTACTAGAACATGCCGAACCTGACTAGGGCATGCATTATGACTGTCCATGTACCCAGGGTGTTCTCGGGGTACAACGAAAATTTCCCCCGTTACGACATATATGTGTACTATACACATATATGATTCTGTGTATGCGATGTACCATAGTTAATATCTGTTCACATAATACATTATTATATATTCACACAAGGAGTTATTAATTATTAATTGGGACATTTCAGCGACGACGAAAAAAAAAAAAAACGATCTCAACGAGAAAAAAAATTTGTCGGTACAGTAAAATTCTTGTTGACGAAACAAATAATTTTTTTTTCAATGTGTACTTAAACTAATTTTGGTAAAAACACGATGAAAAAATAATAATAATACTTTGGTACATTTGACTAATCGTGAATTAGCTCTTTGCATTTGAGAATTTTCGGATAATATAGCGTGTAGGCGCAAAAAGCGTATACACATTTGCGTATTAGAGTGCAAACGAACGCTCGTATGAACGTACGCCGGGGTTCATTCGACCACAGAAATACCCTGCTTCGCTTGCGCTTTGACGTAACTCGTTCGCTCGATCAAAGTGTTGCGTTTACTTTCCACGAGTTCGCTTCCTCTCTCTCGTATTTGCGTATTGGTGAACGCGATATACGAATCTCGTGCTCGTTTGTGGTGTACATTTTCAACGAAAAGCTTTCCGAAATGCAACGAAAATCATTCCGTTTCCCCGTATCCTCTCGATCTGTGCTCTTTTACTGAAATATCTAATACTCGCAGTTGCGTCATTACCCTTGCAGGGTTGGCAAGAGTCAAACACTCGGTGAGATTTTTCAATGCGGAATCGTTGCTATAAAAATATAAAATCGAAATAAAAAAAAATGCGGAATGCGGCTTTATCCCCATCTTATTTAATTTTTGTTTTCTTGGTATCTTTACTGTTTTTCTTCCATTTTATAGTGCAATAGACGACTCTCGTGAATAAACGATCGCGAAATACTCGATTGTGAAAAAACTTTTTTTTTGCCATCGCAAAAGAAAAAAACTCGCGTGGTTAAGCAAATTATCTAAAAAAAAAAAAACTTGCGGTTTTTTGAATCGGTCGCACGACTCGCATTAACTGGCATTAGCAGCACGACAAATTGAAAAGG
Organism: Cryptus armator; assembly: GCA_963971235.1. NCBI lineage: Eukaryota > Metazoa > Arthropoda > Insecta > Hymenoptera > Ichneumonidae > Cryptus > Cryptus armator. Next base: position 9,186,607 of record OZ020240.1, read on the forward strand.
GTTGATCGTCGCTTTTGTCGCGAGCGTAATGCTGATCTGAGTAATAATGTAGATTAACCATTTCTGTCTGATGAATCATTGAATTCTTTACAATACATAAGCGGTCCATTTAATTTCGGAAACATGCAGTATGTTTACTAATATTTCAATTTAATTGATCGGTGTACGTTCAGCGAGTGTTATTTAACGCCCGGCACTCTGCTGATATCTTAGCGCAATTTAATTAAACGCGTAGTTACAAGAGTCGATGGAGTGGCTGACTGAAGAGTTGATTCGCTGCTGGTGCTGTTGGTTACAGCTGAGAGTTCTCGGTTTCGTGTGATGGTTGTAGACAATCTCCAAATATTTGCGACGCCAAATATCTTACCTAAACAGCGGTGTGTCACACAGAGCAGCCTCCGTCGCCATCCGTCAGCGCCCGCGTTGCCTAGTCTCGCTTTTGCTATTACAGTTCGCGTCTGTGTATAAATGTATCGGAGCGCAATTTTTTCCAGTGATAAGGAAACAGGTTATTTTGAAGCCATATACTAATAATAATAACGATAATAATGATTATTATTATTATCGTAGGTCTCCTTGACTACAATTTCTCATGCCTTTAACTTAATAAATACATCGTCCATAAATCCTCTATTTTCTGCGATTATTTTGGGATACAAATAGCTACAAACGAGGGCAATGGCATTGAATGGTAGACTAATTCACTCGTAATGTATCCATGTCGTGTATCGAATCGGATAAAAGTATAATTCTATAATTTCGACGACTGTGATGTTTAATATTCATCAGCTACTATTTTGTATCTCGTAGCGAGAAGTGGGATTAATAAACCTTTTTTACACACTCCCCACGAGCGGTATACATACCGGGATATCGGGACTCTCGTGGACACAATCCTGTAGACGCGTGTAGGTATGTATACCTACTATACAGGCATTTCTTTGCCGGGAATCGAATAGACTTGACTCTTCCCTGATGCGCGTTTACGGGGTTCCCTGCTGCGTTAGTCCGGTACACCGCTTGCTCACCGTGTTACATAATTGTTTGCCGGTCGTCACAGCGTGGGGCGCGCACGCCCCACCTGGCACAGTACGGTTCCCCATTCATTCTCGCCCTCCCAGACTAGAAATTACAGCTACTACGAACCCATGAGTTTCCGACGCTCGTGAGCTCCAAACCGTATACAAGCCATAACTTTGCCCGTAATTTGTCACGATTACTCGGAGATTACCGGTGTCGCTGACAGCCTTTTCGGGCTACCGGTACACGCCACTATTATAGTTATATATGCCTTTTCGTGGATACACGAGAATATCGTCGACGACCGTAGAATCTCCAGCAACCGCGTATCCAATGCAACTACACAAAACTCGTAGGCGCGAGAATCAGTGAACTCTAAAATCCGCCCACCGGAAGGCAAATCCCTGATCACCGATCACATTATAGATCATCCCACTCTTGTCATCAAAGTTAAAAAAAAAAAAAAAAAAAAAAAAAAATGAATTTTCACAGAAAATAAATCATTCGAGTTTTATTGATAAACGAGTTGGTTAACACAACTTATTAATTATGTTCCTATTTGCATGGCTAATTTGTTAAAGTAAATAAATGAAAGTCTTCATGACACATCAACCCTCCGCAGCTTTGTGGATAAAGAGAAAAAAAAATGGTATCCTCCGGTTCGTTCCAGTGATGCCGCGGGACGGAGAAGCCGCGACATCGAGCCTCGGAGATTCACGTTTGCCAAGCACACACCGCGATTTGATTCGCTCTTACTCAACGTGACTCCCTAGTCTCTATCTCACTTTTCCTCCTGCCACCCCCGACCTCGTACAGTTTCGCGCTGTGTTTACGTGTGTAGAGCGAGCGAGCGAGTAAGTGAACCGCGTTCTTCCGCACACACGTGTACATATACACATATATATTGTGTATGTATATAAACGTAGATGTACACTAGTACTCGGTGTACGAAGACATGAACGAGCGCGCGTGTCGTGTGCTCGTGTGCGCGATGTCAATATTATACGACAAACACACTTAAATAGGCTTAAAATACTAACATCCACCTCGTTCACCACCACCAACGACACCACGCTTCATTGTATGCTTCTCCCCGGTCTGACTTTATAGTACATATAGAAATAGCGGATATATATACATAGTTATGTGTTTAGGCATATCGTTATACCACTTCTGGACACAACGGTGTATTTGCGATAATTAAGATACACGAGAGATTTGCCAAAGTGTCAAAACAGATTTTCTCCACTTTAGCTTTCGTGATTTAAAATCGAATTGTTTGATCGAAGCCAACATGCGACAAACTGTGTTAAGGTCTGAATTACTAATGTCGTTTTTGTTTTTTTCTGATTGATCCTGCGGTGGATTATTTCTCGATGTTTCATCGAATTGATAGATACAACCTTTGTATTTATTCCGGATGTACTTATCGGGAATGTTGAGCTGAAACTCTTGCGCGGTTTTTGAAATTCAATTGTGTGGCGAACCGAGTACAAGAAACGAGTAAAAAGAAGGAAAAAAATTGAATGAACGATAGAACGACGGTGGGATCACCGGTAATAATACGAGAAGAGTGTATAAGCGAAGGAGAGGGGGCGCGAGCGAAGAACGCAACATTGAACTTGTAAGCTAACGAGATCAGTCCGAAGATCCGGGCAGCCGGTGAGGCGGCTCGCCGACGCTACTGGTTGTTTACTGATTGGCTTAAATCAACGTTAAGCCGATCCGAACCAATCCAATCCAATGGCTCGAGGCCAGCGGCCCCTTTTTTTTGCCCTTTCGCAAGTCTCTCCTCTGCGGCAGCGAAACTTCGGGGGTCGAAGTCCGCGTTGATGCTGCCGCGATGTATCCATCCTATTATACAGTCGAGCGTCCCTGATGTCGATGCTAAAGGTAGCATCCGATTGGCGGTGCCTAAGGGCTTCTGTGTTACACTCTCGTATACCAAAGAACTCTCGATGTATATACATTTTATACGACATCGGTAACGCACGGGTTTTGAGGGTTCGAGAGCTGTAAATACAAGAATACGCTACGGAGGATTACCAAATCGAAGCTTTCCATCCTAATTCCATCTCTTCTGTATGCATTGTCGAGATCGATTAATCGATCAGCCTTACATCCTGCCTTCGCGTCCGATATTCTTAAAAAGAATATCGGACGCGAAGTATTTCTCGCGTTTAGAATGGTAACATTTATTCTTTCTATTGCTCTACTGCATCTTTTGAGAAAAAGATAGAGAAATGGTCATCGCTGCATTATAAAGTATTGGGGTAGCAGCGTCTCAGATGAATACAAATCGAAGGAATGTTTGCAGCACGCTTCTCGAAACGATCTTTGGCGACGTGTAACTCGCATCGCCACGAAACTACATAAGTAACGATTACTCCGAAGAAGTCAAAGTTAAATTTGTCTCCGTTGAAGACAGCACCAGGTGCGACAACCCGACGGGGTTGCTCACCAGGCGCTTCTCGAGGATTACAATATCCCCTCGCTTAAGGGGGTTATATACCGCGGGGAGTCCGTCGGGTTTGCTGTAACTTTACTCATCCCGCTGCGTCTTTTAGTACGGAAACTTCTCTGGCGCGCGTGGATACGGTAAACCACAATCTTGCGGATCCCGTTACAAGGATACGAAACACCGAAGAACCCCCTACGGGGATTCGAAAGTCTTGTGCAAACCTTGCAAATCTTTGGCATCGTCTTAACGAACTTATAGGCAAGTAACTAATTCTCGTTTCATATTCGTTCGAAAATGTATTCGAGTTAAATTTTCCTATTTCTTGACTGCAATATGAAAAAAAGATGTATATATTGTATCGGAAATAAAAGAAAAGAAGGCGTTTTGTCATCTCGTTGAACTTGTCGCATTCGTACGCTCTGTCATCGGTGAAAAAAGAATAATAGCATTTTTTGAGGATACATTCGTGAATATCCTGCATCGCGAAGTCCGGTGCATCTGAATAGGCGGTGGAATATAAGTAGGTATATATATATGTATGTAAAGCGTAGTAAAAACGATACCGCCGGAAACCGTAATGGTCATAGCGCCGAGAAACCGGACAAAAGTCAAAACGTCCGGATGCGAAGCTTATTGTGCCCCAGAGACTGCGCTCAATTGCCATGAAATCCGTGTTGTGCCTCTTTCGAAATTTACCTTTTCAAGTTATTCTCAATGGGAGTTTCGATGGTTCTCTTATACTATATAGGTATACCTACACCGGACCCGGATTCTGCTTGCCTTTTTGCTTCGCTGGGGCTCTTTTTTCTTCCTACACAATTGTCTTTTAACGAGAACCCGATTGCTCTGTAAGGAAGACCAGTACAACTCGAATGAGTTTCTTTTTTTCTGTAGGTGATCGCGAATGGGCGTTACGCACCGAATCGATGATCGATTGTGAGAAATTCTCGATCGTCCATACGTAGGCGTCTGAATACTACCTGTCGCAGTGCGCAAAAATTTCCAATCGATTATCTAATAGACCAGCGACGTTTCGTGCGTTTTCTTTACGTGAACGTGAGGTTCACACGCTTCAAATAGAATAGCGAAATTTCGTGGGCGGAACTCCCCCGGGGACCAACGACCATATCTTTTATGTTCGAGATACACATCACTGATAGATCACATGTCAAATTACAGAATTTTTTATTTCGTTTAAACGACGTATATAATTATTTTTATCTATGATAAAACAATAATTATTATTCGCATAAGATCGATGGGATATAATAGTTTGTTTTGTAACTACCAAAATAGGCGTCCTTTGTTTTCCGACTCTGACGGAAATTTTCATATCACATATTGAATGACACTTGTCGTGTTTGTACACTTCCGGAAGTGAGTACAATAACGTTACGATCATAAACATTAGGTAGTCGAAAATTTTCCCTATAGAGATTTCTCTCGACAATTTGTCGTGGTTGTCCGACCCGCGCAGACATCGAATGAATAGCGTCATACCGCCCAAAACCGCCCTTCAGTGAAAGTCCAAAGCATTCGAGTCGCAACGCCCATTTCGACGATCCCCTATATCGAACAATTTTACTTTTGTAACTCTCTCTGGCTATGTCACTATACACTAACTGCCCCGTATAGATATATTGTACTCGTATACTAATTTGAAACGTATTGTTGGGGTGGGTATACGAGGCAAACGAGACACATGGGGTAGGTTCGTGGTGATACATCGATCCCAGAACGGCACTTAGACGATGGAGCTGTACTACCTGTCCGGGACATTGCGGGAAAATTGTACATAATCATCCAACGCAATTCCCAACACGTATTTTTTCCAGAATATAAAAAAAAAAAACGAAAAATAATCTATTTTAGGGATTATTCAAATATTTACGTATCAATAATGAAAAAAAAAAAAACTTTCGTGGAGTTTCGACAATTTTTTCGTCACCGTTTCCGAAACGTCAGGCGTACACGGTTTCGAAAGAATTGCGATCTCCTCGATGGAATGGGAAACTAAAAATAAATTCCCGAAGCCGAAAATGACGAGAGAGAAAAAAAGGCGCGTGTCACCGTTGGCTCGCGTAAAAATATCGAAAAGCATTGACACCCTCATATTCCGAACTATCTCTGCATTCGAGTTGGAATCGTTGTAACAACATTTTAAACGGGCAAACATGCATAGAAAATGGATAACAAAGGGCGTGACCGGGGCGGAACACATGTCCAAACATTAGGGACAATATCGTTCCTGCTGCAGGGTTCGTACAATTGTCCGAGCGCCCTTTACTCTCTTGTATGGAACCTATGCGCAGCCATCGAGCCAAGCGCGCGTATTATTGCGCATACGGTTTGTTGCCGATGTCGTAGTTTACGTGACACAACCGACGGCAGACCGGGTCAACGGTAAAATGTTTGCGATGCGTTACACGGAGATTCGAGACTGGCGAGAAGCTTTGGTAAACCTGGACACTGTGATGGACACACGAAGGCCTCTTGCGCGAGGGTGCAAAGAAATCGTTGCCTTGCAGTTTGAAGGATGCTCCTCGAATCGGGCTGAGAAGACGGGGAGGATGTCATGAATGGGGAAACGACGGTTAAATGAAAGAAATGAACAGAGATGGGAACCTACGAGAGCAGAAAAAACGAAAAAAAATGGAGACTCCTGGTAAAGATCGTTTGCGTTGTTATGTTACATTGGAAGTATTTTTTCTACGAACTAAAATTGTCACGTCAAACTTATGATTCAAAGCGACAATGAATTTCTTCGTAACATGCGCAAAATTCGAGAACCCAAACCCCTTGATGAATACTTCAGGTTCGCGGAATATTGCCGAAGCGCAAAAGTGCCGATTACGCAAGTTGGTAACGCGTGACAACTTTGTCCCGCCGGCGAGCAATCACGGTCGCAAAGTCATAATAGGTGCGCGAGTGGAAACACCGCGAGATACGAAAGTTAAAAAAAAGGCAGAAGGCTGTACCGAATGGACTGGTATAGCAAGCGGGCTTTCCGACGTGAGATAAAATTCCCGGAAGCTCGTTCGTAGTACGACTCTCCTCCGGTCGACGGGGCTCGGCTATTGTTTTAACGTGTTTGAGTCAAATATTGACGCAACTCCAGGCTCTATCTTTCTCTATCGCGGGGCTCGGCCCCGGCAACTGGCTTCCACGGCAATGAAACGAGATGAGACGAAACGACCCACATAACAGCATAACCGGGCGAGCAGTATATATATATATAACGTCCACCATATGATCTACGTGGTAAACGATAAGTATTCTCGCCGTGCCGTGACGGAACTTTAGAATTTCGATAAAAATCAAGAAACGCATAACATCACTGGACGCGGAAGAAAATGTGAGAAGTTAACGAAAAAGTCTTGGAAAACGCGTAATTTACGTTTTAATGTCCGGATACCGATGAACTTACCAAACTGTTGCAAACCACCTATTTCTCTTGTCCCGAAAAAAAAAAAAAAAAAAAAAAAAAAAAAAAACATAGGCGGATTCAATAGTTACAGACCTCTGCGGAGAAAGATGAATCAAAAGAGATTCACCAGTTGTAAGCCTCCGGCCGACCTATAAACCGCTTTGACTCTCATAAAATCTCATAACCCGGAGGCAAAATTTGCCGATGGATATCCTACAGGGAAGTTTCGGCGCGGAGGCTGTATGGAAGTACAGACGCACCCCGACTGCGTCCTGAGGGTGGTTTCGTATATGAGCTGTTTTTTATGCTGTTCTCCTTTCATCCTATACTCCACGGATTCGCTCGGTCTTGCGGCGATGGTGAAAAATTTCAATGGGATTTGTTTGTTCTTCGGATCGAGCTTCCTCTCTCACTCTCTCTGTTCCTCATTGCGTACTTTTATACGACCCCGTTTAGCGTGTGCTGCACACACTATATCATACCTGTGTGGCTCGATATAATGCATCAAACATATTATTGGTATGGGTATGGTATACATATATATTCATAGAAATTTACACATTGTGCTCGAGCGCGTGTCCCGTGGGCCTCTAATAATTTTTCATCGACGTATTTGTACCTGTAACGGAAAGTAGAAAAAAAAGGGAATATCTTTGATGCAGAGGGGTACCGAGGGATGAAAGATAATAAAACAGCGTGTGAGCAACGGGGACATCAAACGACAAACAGGGAAGATTTGTGTGTTTCGGCTCGCGTCCCTTTTTTCGTCAACAACGACTCTCTCTTTCTCTCTCTCTCGTGGCAGCGCGAGTCTAGGATAAGGACACTGTTCCGTGATGCTGCGAAATATGGAACGAGCGACGGAACGGACAGTCGGGCGAAAGGCGAAATAGAGAGCGGAGAGTAGTGCTGTAAGAGGAACGGTAATTCATCCTCTTCTCCTCCGACTCTCCTCTCGCTCTCGTCCTTCAAAAGACTCGGGATATTGTCCCGAAGCGCAAACAGAATCCTGGACACTTTTCTCCCTCCCCCCGCCATCCCCTCGGCGGCGTGTTCCACTTCGGCTTTCGCTGTATACAAAACTCCGACGAAGCCAAGCAGTGAGCGCGACTCTAACGCTACACAAAACTTATACATAGGGAAGAGTGAACACCGTTCGCTCTCCTCGATCTCTCTTACTCTTCATGTCCTCAGTGGACCATGCACCAACTTCTCTTACGGTCCGACTTGTGTGTTTGCCCACAGGCAAATGTGTTTCCTTAGGCCCGTACGAAATGTTTGGTCTCTTGCGTCTCTCACTCTGACGCTCCATCGAACCATCGAGTGTGTCTCCTCAGCATCAATACGGCGAACACGAATAGATGCATTATCCGATGGATGTCGCCCGTCGAAATATTTTTTATAAAAACAAAATATATACGCAGATTGATAAATTTTCCTCGTACTCGAGCGATCGTAATGGACCCAACAGTTTTAAGCAGGCGATTGCGCTATTGGATTCCAAAAACAAGCCCTACGATCAATTTACACCCTTAATTCGTTCTATTCTTCAATAAATCGTCTCTCGACGACACAACCAATGGGAATGGGTGGTCTTCAACGTCTGGTAAAAGCGCTCTGTACGCAAATTTCACAAACTATCAGACCGTAAGAACCTCTACCATGGCGACTGATCCCCTGTACAAGACTGTGCTTTCCGCGGTTGAGGCGGTCCACCCTCCAACGTTCTGCATCCGTTGTATATACTGTCGATCAAAGCGCCTTGGGTCGTACGTAGGAGGTACATGCAATAGGCGCTGCTCCGGATAGTCTTCCCAATAGATATACGTCGTTACTCTGTACCTTCCACCCTGTGAAGCTGTAGTATCTACAACGCTAGCTTCACATACTCTCGCTCTCGGTGAAACGCATGCTCGAGGCTAAGAGACCGTCACGTCGCCCAACGTCGCGAAACTCTCTGTACTACTACATACATATATATATATATGTGTATATACATACATATCTGTATACAAGAGCTATAATGTGCTATATTCACCGCTCTGGCATTGTTGCAAGGGACACACGTAAAGGCCTCTAAGTAGGTTGTGTGTGTTAGATTCGCAAACATGTCTGCAGCGTTGTCAGGCGGGCAGGAAATTACGTTCGCCTTTAGCCGCTCTCTATATTACACTACCCTCGTATACCCATCCTCCATCCCTCCCCTCCCTCCCCTCCCACTCCTCTTGATACACCCTCATCCTCTCTCTTCCTCTCTTCACCACGTTCTGCTTGAACCACCCCCGTAAACTCTGCACACACACACACACACACACACACGACGATATCCACACTTCAGCGAAGCGAGCACGCATACAAGCTGGTTTAACGTAACGTATACGTGTCAACAGTGCAAGCGAATGGAATGGGTCTGAGATACGTATATAGACCGCTTTCGAAACAACGATAGATGTGAGCAAGGAATCCTGGGCTTGCCAAGTTAACCGGAGAGTAACGTACCTTATGCTGTAGCATGTGCGTTACCATCCGCGGGTTGTTTCGTACGCTGGAATACACGCGTATGTACGTCGTTTGCATGGCCCGCCGGATATCTTGAATGCACGCAAATACGCAACGGCAAATCGCATGGCACTGCGAAGATAGTGCAAAATTTTGTACATATTCGCAACGCCGAATCTACAGCCAACGATATAATGGGCTCATTTGCTAATGAAACGCGATTCATACGCGATGTTACGAGATTATGGTGAATTTGAGGAAATAGAAGAGACAACGGGTTCTCTTTCAGTCGGGAGCTTTTACGGTTTGTCCAATGATTTTCTTTTCATCGTTTAAAAAAAACAGACGTTGTTATGAATAAATAAATAGTTAAAGAAAACAATAATCGAATATAGATACTGTAGTTTATTACTTCGTGCTTTCCTGCTGCACGCAGTTTGAAGTGAATTACAAACTATGGGGTGAAAAAATGCGGATGACGATTTAATATTTGTTAATAAAGTTTTGGTTATTTTAAAAAAATTCATTATCTTCGTGAATCCATTCATAATGTTTATAATTTATCGTCTGAATGCCACTTTATGACCTGCAGAACTAATGTACCCAATTTTGTTGAGACATATTAAGCTGTTTCCGGCAAACATGCATGACATCGGAAACCGGACAAATCGCGGGATCGCGGTGAATCGCACAAATCGCATTTTTTTGTCCTGATGGATAGGCAAAAATTAAAACCGCAAGAAAATTACATGATTCCTACGTGTGGATGCATATCATTTTTTTTTTCACTTTTGATCGCATAACGATGTACAACGTGTAGTTATTAATATGGGAATTTGTGATTAATGCATTTTACGGTCGTGATCTTTTTTTTTTTTATTGGGACGACGGATTCGGAGATGATGAAGCGTTGTAATTGAGATGGTCGAAGGGAGTCACTGATACGAGAAGAGCCGCGTGAGAGATCGGTCACGCTGTTTATATGGGGATCGAAGAGGGTGGTGTCGAAAGACGAGAACCAGAGTAGCTGTTATATAGTAAAGATTCGTGAAAGAGAGAGAGTGGGATCACTTCTATTCGTGCAGGAGAAGAGTTCACGCGATTGTCCGACGAGGTTTCTCTTGGACAAATAATGTGAGTCACTGTAACAACATTGGGCTATCGAGAGCACCAATGGCCATCACAACTAGTATAGTATAGTAATTTCTTTCTCGACTAGAGATGGAATCACGAGAAATATTTTCCGGGCGGGTGAACATTTTTTGGCATTTTTGCTTCGATGCATATGTATATTTCCGAACGGACAAAATAGAACAAAATTCTCCCAAATAATTAGCTGATTAGTAATTTTTGTTGACATTACATACTATGAAAATCGAAATTTAAAAAAAAATAACACGTTAACTTTGGATATTTTTCGACGGACGGATAATCGAAGAATGCACCGATAAGTGAAATTCTTGCATTTTTTTAGTGTGCCATATAACATTATTTTTTTCGAGATCCAGCGGGGATTGTCGTCAGGGATAAAAATGCGTGAAGACATAAAATTAAATTAAATCGACAAGCTTTTATGCAACTCCGCGAGGGGAAAGGGGGGGGGGGGTATTCGAGGACGAGAAAGCCCCGTATTACTACATGTCTCCGATACTCAGAGGGTGAGAATTATAAATGCCGGCTTACAATAATACCAGCACTAATGCCATGCAAAAACCTACCCCTTGAACAGCAAAAAGGGTCGTACGCTCTCGTCTCTTCGCGACGGCACTCGAAACACTGTTTTCCTACGATGGAAGGTGCGTGAAAGATGCACTAGCTGTTTTCTTTTCTGATAAACGAAAGAGGACGTGTGCGAAAGAACAGTACGACAATGGGCGAGATAAAAAAGTCGTGCAGTTCGGTTCAGAAAAAAAAATATATCGATCATTCCAATACTCGTAGAAGAAATAGCGACCGATTCATTCGGACGTGTAAAATTTTAGCAATAAACGATAAAGTTCGATTAAGCATCGAACTGGGATAGAAACAGATGAACGAATAAAGAGGGATGGCAATTGGGTGGTAGAATTTTATTTTTATTTTTTTTTTCTGTCGAATGTAAATGGAGGCAATATCGCTATGTTGGCGCCAATGCCCCACGGTTGAGTGACTGGTGCTGATTGATGTTGCAATGTTTGACTAGAGGGTTGTTTCTGCGTTGTGCACGCAGGCAGCAGCAGCATCCCCCACGGACCCAATAAGCACCTCGAGCCCCGTGTGCCCGCCTACGTTCGTGAGTTCTCGTCCTACTTGCGTCTACTACTGCAACAACTATGTGTGCGTGTATATATTTTGGTGAAGAGCTAAATTCTGCGGGAACCCGCCTACGCTATATTCTCGCCGAGGAGTTGGTGCCATTGTTTGCACGGGCTGCAAGCCGTCTGTCGCGAAAAATCCTCCCGCTCCCTTGAGATATATCGCGAAAGTTGGGAAGAGTAGACGAGACAACCGGGGCACCAAGACACAAGCGAGCAAATCATTCCTCCCCCGCAACGTTATAAAATTAGCCAACAAAAGAAAAAGGTTCCTCCCCGTTGTATTGTTTTATTTTGCTCGTAAATACACACACGAGCTCTTCCGATCACTTTGACTTTTCGAGGTAAATATAATTTGATGTCGGATTTCGGTTAAATTCAAACGCTGTTTTTATTCTACAGAAATAAATAATTTTAACCGTGAAGTTGTACTGCCCGATAATGGAGCGGGAAACAAACACGGAGCGTGTTAAGCGTGATAAATTTTAAATAATATGCTAATGTTAAGAGAAATTGAGCGTTAGAACGTCCCGCACGAAAATATGAGTCAATCATCGAATTTAACGCTCGCGAACAAACTCGTTTATTTAATTGAATATGTATCTCGTATGTTGGCCCTCTACCGTTCGCCAACAGTGTACGCAACAATGGATCCCTCTGTCGCTTCCCTCTTTGCAATTCATTCGTGGGGACATTTTTTTTTCTTACCGACCTTTCATAGTTCAATTTCACAAGCGATCCTGGAATTTACCGTTCCATAAAAAATTCTTCCGAAATAGTGTATCCAATTTTGATACACCGATTTTCAATCGAAGCATCAAACGAAATTGTCGCGAGGAAGAATGTGAAAAATAAAGGATAAAAAAAAAATTGCATGGTCGCAAAATATATTCTGTCTGTATAGTGGCTCGCGAAGCGCGTACATTCCGTGGAGCGAAAGAGATCGTGTAACAAAGCGAAATGAAATTCGGCGTGAAGCGATGCGAAAATCTAGTTAAAATCGAACGAACGATTCGCACCAATAGGCAGAATATCCAGAGAGTTGCGTATATACATATATATATCAGTATCCGGAATCCTCGTCCCGCGATCGCCGCGAAAATTGAATCGTCGGCCATGCGTCGAGTAGCCGGACTCGTCTCTTGCGTCACGAACCGAAAACACATTAATTATCTGCACGTTGGGACACTAGAGAGCCGCGGGTAGGTGGATGAGAGAAAATAAAACGGGTGGGCCGATGGCGCGGTAGCAGTTGCAGTTTGCAGCTGCAGCATATACCCCGAGACCAGACTGTGTATGCGCGAGCAGCCGAACTCATACCCGGGAAAACTCTGTGTCGCTTCCGGGTAAAGCGGAACGGTTTACGCAGCGAATATTTTAATCTACTTAAAAAGCCATCCGTTTCAAAGTAATTATCAGGATGAAATTAAAACGTCGACGCTGTACGTGACGCTCGAAGCTTCGTCCGACCGAAACGAGTCGAGATTTTACCAGATTTACCAGATCCCCTCCCTCCCACCCTTCGTACATTGTACGTAGAGCGGCGCGTTTGCCCTGTTTGTATTTCGCGGTCGGGTCAATCCGTTAACCTGCCAAATCTAACTAATCTAAATGGTAATGCTTTACACGGTGTTGCGATACAAGGGAGCTTTACGAACCAGCGAAGCTTACACCAACTGTAACTACTGTACCAGCATAATCATCGATGCCTGGGATTTCGACCAACCGGCACGGCATCCCTTTGCAACTACTCCTATCTCTTTTCTCTTTTGATACCAAACATTTTCCAACTCTCTCTCGGTAAGCATCGTGTTTAGCGAACCGTAACGGACTAACGCTTGATGAGCTCGAACTCATTAAAAGGTTTATGCGACGAGGCATTGCGTGGCTCGTTTTAATTCAGTCAGTGAGTTGGAAATGCTCGCTTTATGCGTGCGAGACACGTAGAAAATTCTAGTGACTTTTGTCATTGAGTCGATTCAACAAACGTTCACGGATTCACCATAATGTCATAATTTGAATGAAAATAAGCAAATATCAATATAGACGATAAAAAAAAGGCGAATCGACAAGAAATTTGAAATTTGATTGTTCCGCTGTTCGATGATGAGACAATTTGGTTTAAATTTCCAACATCGATAAGACAACGATGACGACATTGAGGAAGAAACCCAAAGATTATTTCTCCCGTTCGCAGAGTAGGTCCTCATTTTTTTTTCTTCAACCAACTCTCATCGGTACCTATAGTAGCGGTAAGCAAGCAACATAACGAGTCAAAGATGAAAACGAGGTCGAACGGAGCTCGGAGTAAGTACCGCGTGGCATGGCGTACGTGATGAACCTCGAAGACTTCCACGAAGAATGCATTCGTCGAGAACACGAGCCACGATGACTCGCGTGAAAGACGACGATGCGTCCGGTCAATTTCAATATTTGCAGATACGAAGACCGTCCGAACTCACTGAAACGACGAAAAAAAAAAAAAAAAAAAAAAAAAAAACCTCGAGTATACAAGCCGTTGTATCCTGTCTTCCTAATATCGTCATTTTTCCTTCGAAGCAACGTCATCCTCGAGTAAGATAATTTACTCACAAAGCTTCGCCGTCATCGTCCATTTATTACATATCTATCTTAGGGTCGAAAAGGTCACATTGACGTTGCGCAATAATTGTACACACGCTTGACTCGTTAACTCAGCCATTTTCTTTCCCTCTCTCAAATCTCAAATAAACGATTAGCTCATGCGGCGAACACGAACAGGGCGATTTTATCTGTTATCCATATTTCGTGCTTCTACATTATTTTGACCCATACAATATTTGTATTATTCGATTGGGTAATACGATACGATCGAACAATCGAATCCGCTGTGACGACGGGCGCGGTCAAAGCCGAAAATCGACCAGGATACAGCAGACTAGTGCGGTGTATACCTCTACCCAGCGTTCCACCAGTTCCGGTGGTGCGCTCCAATGCGGTATACTATACCGTAGTGGAAATGGTACTGGCGAGGTCGGAGGCGGTTCGTATTATCGGACGGCCGCACAAGCTACCCTCTACATCGTCAACATGTTCGTGGACGGGCTGGCGACCCGCTATATCGTCCCTCCGCCCGACCGCGCACACAGGGTCGACGTGGCATGTTCCGTGGCGAACTCGAGGCCGATATACAGTTCGCTAGGGGTGGTTGCTCCACACGGATGGTGGTGGCCCAGAGGGTAGAAGGGTCGGAGATGGGAAACCCAGTGGTAGTAGCAAGCACGTTGTCGGGGGTGTGTCGGTGTGTGACGTGATTAAACCACCCGGGCCACGGCCAACATGGCCGCCCGCTAATTAGCGCCTAATTATTATTTATTGCACGAGGCTGCGTTTACGATCTACTGAGCTCTAGCAATGACTGCTGATATGCCAGAGAGCGCCACTCCCGGTGACCCGGCGACGACGGCACCTTAATAATCCGACTAGTCGCATTTTGCTACATTGGCTACAGGAATTCGGAACTACTTAAGAAATAACATAATTGCATAATAATGGCCGTCCTAAAAAAAAACGGTGCTATATTTGTTGGTTCCATTCGAAAATCATTATTTCAGCAAAATCATTGGATGTTCCGCATTTAGCAATGGAGTCTGGACTACTGGGACAAGACATCAAAGTTGCGTTTTTTTCTGTTACAGATCGCTGAACCGTGAATCGAAGGGTTTCGATACTTTGCACTATTTTGGGCGTCGATGATTCTTCTAGATTTCTGGACTATGACGGTAAGGTAATGTACCTGGTATACTAGTTGAATAATGTCACAAATGAACAGTTAAGTAGGCGACAATCCAGAAACTTTTTTTTTTATTGTTGTACGTTCATTCACTGGCGACTGTTCGTTTACTGATGTCTTCACCCGGCATTCCAAATTTACGGTTTTTCTTTCGATGAGGCATTCGCGTAAACCGCGAGAACCGGACGTTCGTCGGTGACGAAAATCGAGGAAAGGGGGGATTTATACCTATCATCGGTGTACAGGAGCGCGCATCAGAAGAGGACCGGTTAGGGGCGGGTTAGCTGGATGGTTGCGGCCGGATCGGTTCAGTTGAGTCGAGAGTCGAGTCGAGCAGGGGTACCAACAGGGCGGTCGCAAATATTGGTGTTTGGCAAAGACTATCCTTGATCCGTGTCTCTTTCTCTCTCTCCAGCTTTCTCCTCCTCCTCCCCTCCGGCCGCCCATCAACTCTCTGGCAATCTCTAGCTTGGATTTCTCTGCTCTCTGTGCCGTGGCTGCTGCTTCTGCTCCCGCCGGTGTGTGTCTCGCCTCGACGCGTTCTCACTTCTCGTTCTACTCTTCGCTCGCATTACCTTACCCTCACCCGTCTTTCTCTTTCCGTCTTGCAACACCCTCCCGTTGTGCGCGATGCTCGCCAAAGTCACAGAGTTGCGTAGTCTCACTCGCGTTTCTTCCCTGTTTTCACTTCCTTTCTTACCCTCTTCACCGGGTTAGTTTGACTCGAGCCAATAAAAGCTTTTTTCATTCAAGTCTACGAGAACGAGAGACACGAGAAACTGTATGGCCGAAGATGATTTTCTTTAGAAGAGCAGTGTGCGCACTGTACATTCAACATGTATTTAATAAAGCACCATTTTCTGTATGGCGATGCAACTTTTTGTCTTTATTCTGCATACAGCGAAAAGTTATATATATTTTTTTGTTGTTGTTTTTCTGAAAACTTTCGTCCTAATTAATCAGTCCAAGTGGAATTAGTATAGAGAGGTCGCGTGGATACATCGTTGCTTGCTTCCCAAAAAACTTTTTTGCACCAAACTATTGTCGTTTGGCGTTCAATGCAACCTGTTCCAAAACAAACCCTTCGTCGACGTTTCGTACAGTTGTTTTTTTGTCTCTCAACCGCTGTTGAGAGTCTCGGATATTTTTGTTGAATCGATTTACCAGGGCGGTGTAAAAAAGCACTGCATGTGTGCACCGGTTGGAGAACTCGAGTAACTCGTCAGCCACTTTCAATGCTGCAATAGATGTATAGCTGGAACAGAAGTTCCAGTACATCTCAGTGCCCACCCCCGTCAATTGCACCGACTATGCCGAATCCTCGAGAGAAAGAAAAGAATACTTCAGCCCTTTCGGTCTCGCGACCTTTATCCGCCAAGCGCATTCACTAGAGAGTTTAGATTTTACGGTAGATCGAGTCAGTAGAATGCCAACTCGCGAGCAAAAGTCCCACTGGCAACCCTTGTGCGATATATAACATGTACTCGTGTACACTGACTGACAAGAGGTTTTCCAAAAAATCGCACCACTGTCAGTCGATGCCAAATGCTACGATTCTATTGTACGTCTTCGCCGACGCGAAAATTACGCCGAAAATTCAACTGCGCATTGCCCGTGGCTTCGCTCAGGTGGAAAGATAATATATTGTTTGCATATACATAATTCGAATTTGACTAAATATATACGTGAATTATTATTTCTTTATGTTGACCTTGAAGACAGCTTTCTATTGTACAATCTTCGTACGATAAAAAAAAATGTCTATAGTACAGAAAGCTATATAAAAGACGAATGAATAAGTGTTAAGTCCTTAGTGAGGAAACTTTATCGCTCAGTTGTGCGACGGGAAATTTTCAAATCGCCACGATTCAGTTTCATCCTCAAATTTCAACCGACACGGAAATATTCGATGCAGATAAGATTGAGAATTCTGTCGTAAAGTAAAATTAGGCATTTGTCGAAACCGCGCCGAGAATCGGCCAAATATCTAGTCGTGATCTCACGTTATTTGTACAGTTTCGGAACTCTCCCGTTCCATGCGATATCTTCACCAAGATGGTGTATACGCGAAACTGTATTGGAGTATTATGTAGCAACAGTACATAGACGTGCGAGAAGACCAAAACACGCAAGGAATAAACCGAAAGATAGCAATTCCTTCGTCGCAGGATATACGACCAAGTTTCGGTCTCTTTGCGTTGGTTTAGATACGTATTTTGCACGTATTTTCTTCGTATCCTAAGGCTCCTTTCACACCGACAGTGTTTTCATCAATTTACGAGGCCAATTATTATTAAAAAAAAGTTTTAGCATTTTATAACAAAAAATAGCATTCATTCTTTTTGTATATTTCCTTTTGTAACATTCATTACATCGTTCGATCAATTTTTAATAAATCGAACTATCAGAGTTTGCTACTGAATGAAAATGCAGTCTTCGAACACTAAAAAATGTAATGTATGTAATGTAAAGTAACGTATGTGTATATATTTAATGTAATGTGTGTTGGGATGACTTATAGTCAGTTTAGAACATTTACGGTTTACGAAAAAAATGGGTTCTCCCATCAAATCATTTTTTTCAGTGAACTTATCGTTTATAAAGCTCTATAAAGGCAACGAACTGAAACATTCTCATTTCGTCGATGTAATTTCGGAGGTGAAAAAAACACGGAAAAATACGTGTTGTGAAAGAGGCTTAAGACTTACGTGTGCGGCGGCAACTTTGGGGGAGAGCGGTGTGCCAGAGGATAACACAGAGAAAGCTCCGACGTGGTGTAGAGCAAACGTGCGACCGAAGCTAATCTCGAGAACGATAGCGTTGGGCCAAGATAAGGGAGCGAGAGTACAGAGGTGAGAGAGCGAGCAGAGGCTCCGCTTCTGCGGTACCGTAGACCGTCTGCCAGCCAGGCGCAGACACAAGAGTCTCATTGTTACAACGAAACTCTGACGAAGTCTGGGTGAAGCACCGGCAACGTTAACGAAGAAGTGTGTTACCTGTATTATGCATATCGGCGACGAAGAAACGAGCAAAAGAGGAAAAGAGACGGATATACTAATACACTAAAATATATACCTATGGTGCACATTCATGTAGGATGTTAAACGAGTGTAGATAGTTCTCCACGAGTTCCTCCCGAGTTCTTCTAGCGAGCAATATATCAAGTTGACGGGGCTTAGATGAAACGAGTCACCATCACCCCCCTTCCTCCGTGTATATACGACAATAAAGCGCTTAATTGGTGGGATACGTGGCTCCACGAAGCCTGTAAGCAACGACGCGTCCCGGGCGCTCGTTTCTTTGTGAGCTGAAAGCGAGCAAGAGATCCCTCACCCCATAGCTTTTGCACTTCCTTTTGAGCCCTCGATTGACCGACTCGGACACGTATAACGATAATTATTTCGATCTTTTAATCTTCAAAATCGACATCGTAATAAACGGAAATGTAACGCAATTTTTAATTGCCAAAAGTATTTCTAACGGTAGTAAGAAATAGTCGAAGTTAATGAATCAAGTAACGACGACAACAATAGCTTTCCGCTGCTGTTGTCGGAGTTATTTTTGACTCTCGATCAACATTAGTATTATGTATGAGAACCCATTAGCCAATTGTAGCGTTAGAGTAATGAGTAATAGAATACGCGGATTGGACAATTTTTTCAAAATTATTTGCTTACGAAACTGCCGATATCAAATTTGTATTATGATTTTGATAACGACCTGATGTATTAGTATGAGGTTTTGCGTTTTATTTTTACGATATACTCCTTATCGAGAATACACCGGCGAGGTTACGTGACATTGAGAAAAAAAATGGCCTAAATATATGTCTCGTGACCGCGCCACGTGTCTTAACTAATGTAACGTCTATCAGAGATATCGAACACTCCCGTCGAGGGTTTTCGTGAAACGTCGTTGTTTGGACGATGCGAAGGTGAGATCCACGCGATCTATAAAACACCTGCGGCACGCGCCTTCGGTTTGTAACCATTTACCACTACGCCTGCCTTACTGCCTTCGTCAACCTATATTCGTATTAGAATCGGTGAATTCCTCAGTTTTTTTCTCTTTTTTTCGTTTCTATTATACAACTTCCTCGCGTTCCGTCGCTTCGGGGATCTATGAGGAAAAATACCGATTGAATGAAACGGCTGGACTTTCATGGTGTCTGACGAAGGGAACAATGGGAATACCGAACCGGGCGACACGAATCGTCTCGTGTCCCATCGAAGCTGCACTCTTCGAGACATCCACACGAATTCCCCTTATTTTCAATTATTTAATATTCATTTATTCGTCGATCTAAATTCATTCGCCTCTCTTCTCGTATCCCCGTCGAAGCATTCTTTGTTAATCAAAATGCTATCGTTCGCTGGACATTTCGATAATATCGATACATCAATGTAGGCATTTTTATTTTATTATTTAATCGCGAAATAAAATATTAATAATGATTCATAATAATCGTATCAATAAATATAAAATTTTTACGAAAGACACGTAATGTTGCGATTAAAGTTTCGTTTGAAAATATTGAATGCATCGCACGCAACAAAGTATCGAGAACAGTGTAAAAAAACTTGTCCCGTGCATTAGCTCGATTATTGGCAAAGTCTTAAAATTTTGACGACCGTAATTAAGGTTCGTGACACTCTATTTTCATGTAATATATATACGTTTCACCATGGGTTTGAGCATATGGTGGTCATCCCGTGATTTTACAGCCGGCAGCATAGTGTTACGAGGAAGCGTACATTACCGATAGCACTCGGTCAGTCCTTTAATCTCATGGTGTTGAGCGACGAAGCATTAGGTTAGGCAACTCGAGCAATATATAGGGAGTAAAACTCTCATTGTATATACGCTCATTGTGGAACGTCGTGTTACAAACGTGCAATTTGTTGCACAATGCCTTTCGCGGGGGTGACGATTGTCGTCGATATATAGTTATTGTAGAAACCCCACGGCTGTCCGCGCCCCGTCCATTGTCGAGCTAACGACGCTTCGCCGCTCGACTGTATACTCGAAACTTAATACAGCATAACATATACACCACTACCGGCTCTCACACTCCCTCTCTACCTCTTTACGAGCCAATTTTCTCCTGAAATATTTATTCCCGTCGCCCTCATTCCTCTTCTTTCTTTCTCCCTGAGTGTATGCCTATCGAAACTGCTCAACAGCTCTGCCGTACGTGCGGAACCGGCCGATTTGATCATCAATCATCCCCTAATTATCAGTCCCGGAGCTTATATCGTCCACCTATTTCGTGACTCAGAACGTCAACAAGAAACGACAAAATATCACTTATCGTTATTGAATAAAATATACGTTGAGTTCTCGACTCTCGATGTGTCGAATTCTTCGAAACTTTCGATTTTCATTAAAAAGCAAAAAAAAAAAAATCAACCCTAAGTACCGTCAAGTTGAAACGGATTCCCAGGAAAATTTGCGGTTTTTCGTGGGAACCGGAGTTACTTCTTGAATCTTCAAGTGTACGGAATTTCTTCAGTTCGGTGTGCCGCGTTAACACGATAATCGTTGCAACATCCTTGCCGATAACAGGTGCCAGGATGCCCAGGATTACGTGCGAACACTGTCGATTCGTTGCAGACGATTCGCAACGGTGTTTCACGCTCTGTCCGCGCGGTCAAGCCGCCAGTGCGAGATTTTGTACCTTGCATCATGCATCGACGGGGTCACTCGTCGCTGAAGGGAGAAACTAGACACGGTAGCTGAAGAGCCATTGCCTAAGTATTGCCGCATCGAAAACCGGCCGTGAAATCGAAGGGTTTCAACGAATGTTTCGGGGAGTTTCGGAAGAGTCTTGCCGCGCTTCTTCGATCCATCCTTCCCGAGACTAGCTACGGATTCTCTGATCTTTTTTTGTTCATTCCTTTCTCTGTACAGATCCGCGAAATCTCCGCGTTAAATCGAAATTCAATGAGATAAAAAGAGGAATATAAGAGAACCTGCGATGACCGAAGCTACCGGTCGATCGTATGGCCTCGTGATACATAAAGAACGGGGAAAACCTTCGGAAATACTTGGTGAAATTGGGGGATTAGGTCCTTCCGCCGAAGTTCGTCCAAAATCTCTAGTCAGTTTCGCTTAACGGGATTCGAAATTTGCTCGGCGGAAGGAACGATTTTATGGGAAAAAATAGTTTCTCAGCGTAGAACCGATTTTTTTTTTTTCCTTTTTCTTCATTAAAAATATTTATTTCGCACACGGCACAGAATACTTTGACGACACGAGAAGTTATTTCGTTTTCGCATGTAGTTTACTGCGAGGATGAATCGTTGTTAGACGGATGCTTTATGACTTTTGGTATTGGTTCCTCAGCGAGATTTCGCCTCTTTGGATTCCAATTCGGTGGTCTTGGCACCTTGGGCCTCGGTGGAGGAGGTTCGGTGGGTCGACGAGTCGACAATCTTGTGCGTTTTTGTTGCTTTTCGCCTTTCGACGAATTCTGACGCGTTGCCGATACTCTTGGCTTTCTTCGAGGCTTTTTTTTCCTTCGCGCATTACCGCTTTTACTGCTCGTAACATTCGCAGATGCGATTGACTTTTTTGGAGCCCAAGCTTCGATCACCGCTGACGAGCCGGGATCGAATCTGTGTCGCGAATAAATTCGTTAATGTGAAACAACGAGGAGAAAAAATGGTGCCAAATTATATCTTTCGAGACAGACGCTCGTTGCTCAATATGAATACGATACGACACCTGTACTTGTTATTTTTTCTCGCAATGATTCCAAAGTCGATTCCTCGTCTGAGAGCAACGGCGACTTGTTTACGCAATCCTTTACCAGCAGTAATTTCATAGGTCTGACTAACGCGATCGATGATCTCTTTCGGGGTGAATCCATCGTCCCTGCGCTCGGACTTGAGCAATTCGTACACTAAACTCGACCGGCGCACCATTATTCTTTGCCTCTACGATTTTGGCTCAAGATTCATTGCTTTTCGATTAAAGTGATCGCGCAATAGCGAATATCGGTGTAGAATACGCGAGAAAAAAAAATAAGTAAAAAAAAAAATACAAAATAACGCGAAGGCTAAAAATGTCTAAATGTACAAAACGAAAATAGTCGCCAATCGATCGCGAAGTTGGCTGTTTTTTTTTTTTTTTTTTTTTTTTTCAATGTAACGATCGAAGTTCATGGCACACTGCTACAGTACGCTCCAAAAATCGTCAGACATTTTACACCTCAATTCGCACTTCGAAAATATCCTATCGACCTTCGATATATTGTTTTTATCTTCGATGGCGCATAAAATATCTGACCCACTATGGTCGGTGAAAATTAGAGACGTTCAATAATATACAACTGAAATGTTTCGCGCGCACCGAGTGCCGTACCTTATGTACCGAGTATTCCAGGCTTGTGCCAAAGTATACGTGTATACAATGTGTGTGTCCATTTCATCGGTATATCGGCAATTCCCAGAACGCGTTGCTCTACGGTACACGGCAAGAGCGATATAGTTATGTACAGTATAGACGGGATTTCTGTTACGGCGTTGCTGTAGAGAGAAACCAGTCGAGCGGGTCTCGATGTTTGCCAAGAGGGATGCTACTGCGGATGCTGGAGGGTTTAGAAGCAGCGGGCGCGGAGCTCTCTTAGGCCGATGCCCCCCCGGTCTAGTCGCGCAGTTCTCCCTTGAACTGTTACCCCGCGAGCATCGCCGCCGCTATCGGCAAAGGGGGTGGTTGGGTGGACTCGCGCGCGAAGTTGCTCGATGCCGGCTTTGAGGGTGCGTTCCGGATAACCGGGACTCGGGAGAAACGTGCATCCCCTTTCCCTCTTCGTGCATCTACCGCAGAAGGGAAATAGAACGAGAAAGCTGATAAAAGCGAGATAGAGAGATCGGTATACTACACTTGCGATGAAAATCCGACTGGATGGCCAATGCTCACGAGCGTCTCTGATTTCCGTCGGGAGTTTCACGCTTACCCCATCGCTTGCATCCCTTCTGCGATATATATAAATGGACACATCTACACACAGAATAACCACATCCCGATGGTCCGAACGGATAGAGAGGGCGGTAGAAACCTTTAATCAATTGATTGCTGCCGCTTTGATTTCTCGAAATTCTCCATCGACAACAACCTGTTTATCGTTTGTACCACCGTATCGTCCATACCGGATGATGTAACTTCCGGTAAATCTGTTCCCGAGAATCCGAATTACAAGGACCTCGTTAACAGTATACGACAATTCGATTTAATTCAAAAACGCTGTGCATAACCTTGCAATCCATATTGACAAAATTATAACTTACTATGAAAATTAATCAATTTTTGAGTAACAGGATGTTGAAGACGCAAAAAATCATAAAGATTCTCTACATATATTAGATAGACATTGAACATAAAAAGGTGAAAAATATAGTGTGACAAAAGCACTGCGAGGGAGGTCCTTCCTGTTTCTTTACTTTGAGTCTCTTATCTTTTGTACGTAATCTCAGTATAGCAACGATGTTCGCTAGTCGATAAAAAAAAAGGAAAGAATAGTCGCAAGTATACTTCATAAAGAATCGAGAGATTTTCCGGACTCTCGCGCTACAACACCACCCTCGATCGCTTCTTCCGACTATTATTCTCGCTATTTATTATTTTTTTTTGTCTCCCTTTATCGTTCAGCGTTTTTTTCCAATTGAGTCGAGCCCCACGGCGTGGTGGTCCTCGAGGTTCGCGCAAGTGGATTATTGAGGGCGCAAAACAATGGACGTCGCTTTGTTACGGTCGAGCGGTACGTTCACCGCGTGTAATATGTTCGATATACAATATGTATATACATATATATACTATATAGTATATACTATATGTGCATATACACTGCGATGTACCTTTGATACAACACATACCAAGCGCTAGTATTGAATCGCTCGTACCCGCTACGACGTGAATGAGTGTACAGAGGCGAAAAGGAGATTTCTCTCTGCTGTCCGTTCGTCAGTTTTGTGTATCAAGTACCGACAACCACGGAAGACTTGTACAGACAACAGAAGCCGCAGGTTTCATCGGTTATAAGGAGCAAGTAAAACGCGTAAGCTTGCCAGCGCCCACCCCTGAACAGGAGGAGAGTTCGCTCGTGGTACAGACTCCTCGAACGTTGTTCAGTGTACGACTAGAGTCAAGTACCTTCCAGTTCTACATCTGGCTGGTATGATCGGTGTTTATGAAAAATCATACGAAACAACCGACGGGTGCTCTCTGTACCCCATTGGGTTCTCTACTGTCTCCTTGACGCAGCACTGCAAAGAATCGTTGAGCCCCATCACCGATGAACGTTTTGGCCATTCGGGGATTAAGCGAATCGTGGTGAACTGACGGGTCAGCATAATCAATCAATCAATATCTCTTTATAGCATTTATCGTTTTAAAGTCCTTTATTTCTAAAAAAAATGGATGTTACTAAACGGAAAATATTATTTCTATGATTCGGATTATTTATCGCGGCGTATCTCACTATTTCTTTACGCAATAATTTCAACGAACGGTGTATTACTCGATGTATGAATTCGTACGCATCGCGATGAGGTCTTGTATCTCACAATTTCTTTACGCAATAATTTCAACGAACGGTGTATTACTCGATGTATGAATTCGTACGCATCGCGATGAGTTCTTTATTTGATTCGCTTGAGAGATCATATGAAAAGCATATATCGAACGACGAAAAGTCCTCGGCGCACCCTGGAAAATCAGTGATCCGTCACTCTTTCCGGTAAAGTTGCCGCTTGGGATTGACGAAGCGATTGGGAGAGTTCGGGTGGGGGGCTTCTCTTATACGGGGAGAAAAGCAGCCATTCGCGAAAAGATCTGAAACTTTCACTCTTCTCGTATTACAGTATTCTCGACTGGAGAGACAGAGAGTAGACCCAACGTCGAGCTTCTTAGCCCGAGGGACTTAGCGGAGCAACAGCAAGTGGCGGCGAAAGCTGAGGGGAAACTCTCTCGAAAGGTTCTTATTGGTCTCTTGGCGTATTGCATGCACGGAATGTTCGGGGCAACCCGAGAGTTTACCCTTGGGACAACGGCGATTGGAGGAAATTATTATCCGAGGGTTACGAAAAAAAAAAAAAAAAAAAAAACAAATTCTCGATGGAAGAAAATGCGAAAAAGATTTATTCATTCTTAAATATGTTTACTGCCTACGAAGGTTTTAACTCGTCGTTGATTCAACGTCGATGTTTAATCAATTAAATATCAATAATCAATGTTCGCGACAGTGGTGATATTTTCGATGTTCTATAAAGGATATTTCCGTCGAGAATACCTCCTAAATTTTGCGCATTCGATATTTATGTAATGTTGTAGTTCTGTTGATAGTGGCAAGTATTACTTGGGGGCTTAGGTCGATATGTAAGCGCGATTTCACGCAGAAACACTGTGTTGAACTCCGCAGGAGCGTCTATAGAGGAGTAACGTCGAATTTGGACATGGGGGCTGTGATCCAGTGGGCAAACAATCCCGTGGGCTATGGGCTTCGATTCTGGTACCCGCTGCGGCCAACGACGCCGTCGGCGTCCGACTCTCGACATCGAATCCTCGGGGATTCGAAGCGGTGCTCACCGCCGATAGTGAAGTACATAAGACCCGAGATTCTCAAATGTGCCTCTCGTTTAGCATTTTGACCCTCAAAAATATCGAATCCGTTAATCGCGATCGCGTATAAACGTAATTAAGAATTCTTCGAAATTTAGTTTTGCGTTACTGCGATACGACATTTAGTTACGACCGCGTCGATTGTACTGTAATAGATCGAAATTAATCCGTTGCTGCATCAAATTATAACCTTTTTCTTTTTTTAACGATGAAAATTTTTCGCCACGAAAAGAGTTGAGAGACACATTGCGGCGCGTTAGCCGTGATACAATTTCCAAAGGAAGGTATATACCGATGGCGACGAGTTAGCGCTTCTGATGTTTGAGCACCGTGGTCCCATCGGAGATTTTTTTATAAAAGCTGGAAAGAACCTCCGGAAACGCCTCCGTACTCGGCGGATAGAAGAGGGATATATGGTATATATATATATATATATACGTTTCAGCAGCTTTGGCGGTATAGCTCCATCGCGTACTTTTCTTTTTTTATCCTCCCTCGCCAAGGGATCCAATATAATCGTGCAATAAAATTCACTTACGAACCGGGTACACTTATATATCTCTTGCCCGTTCTCTTTCCGACGCGCAAACCCCCAGCGACATTGGGTGCCCGTGTGCGTGTGCCTCTCTCGTTTACTCTGGTAGTACCTAAACCCACCCTCGTCAGCGGGCGCGTGCAGCTCTCGAGAGCATCGGGTACCAGCCGCCCAAAAACCCCTGGAGGGCGAAAAGCTTTATTCCGGACTCGAGCTTAAAAATTCGTCGGTACCGTCGTACAGCTATTATCATCACCGAGGAACCACGCGACTGAGATGAAAGTTTCTTATCTCACACTTGCGCCTTTTTTTTTTGTAATTGTAACAATATCTCGATAAAACGTATGAATGTATTTTACAAGTTATTTCACTCAATACATTTATATCCATTGCATTAGTAGTTTTCTTCGAGTCATTCTGGATGATATTTCTTCATTTACCCGACACGCGTTCGGTATTTTTCAACTGTGTGCTATGTGTTAAAAAAAAAAAGCATTGAAATCGTATAATTTTCGACAAAAAAATATTCGCGTATATGAAATCGACAGACTTTTTATTTTTAAACGACTTGGCGTCGAGACGCTACCGCGTCTCTTGATAAATTTTATCATCGTCCCGTTCAGCTTTTTGTTTTTTTCATGGCTTCGGCGGGACTTTCCCGTTATTCCCAATTCATCGGAAAAAATCGTGGATGCACACCAATAACAAAAATATATTCCAAAATTAGAAAAATATGACGAAACCCCACAATTCTCGGAAAAAAATATTCGCGTATATGAGATCAATTTTATCATCGTCCCGCGTTCGGCTTTCTTTTTTTGTCATAGTTTCGGCGCGACTTTCGATATTCCCGATTCATCGGAAAAAATCGTGGATGCACACCAATAACAAAAAAATATTCCTAAATTAGAAAAATATGACGAAACTCCACGAATCGCGAAAAAAAAAATATTTGCGGATATGAGTTAAATTTTTTCAACGTTCGGTTGAGTTTTTTTTCTTTGGCGCCATTCTCGTTATTCGCAATTAATCGGAGAAAGTTCGTGAATGCACACGAGTCACTATGTACATAGTACATGTACGCAGAGTTAACGTATGCCACGAGAGATACCGAAATACGGAGTTAGTACCGGTAACTGTGCGATGCATGTAAGCGATAGAATTCTGGGAAGTCCGCCGGCTTCCATTAAATCATACGGGAATGTAGGGACGAGCGAGAAGTATATTCTAACTCTCGCACCGTTGCGGCGGGGACGCGAGCGCGTATGTTGGGCAATGAATACGACGACTTGTTTGCATAGGTTTCCTGCTGGAGGTGCAATGGACCCGACGGGAGGAAGGGACGGCGAGGAGACATAGAAGGGCAGGGGGCAGGAGAGGGTTTATAGGGTAGAATTCGTAACGTTGAAGGCGCGCAACGATGGATAAACGAAGAGCGATAGCGAACGAGAGAGTTTCACGAGTGAAAGACCGATACGTATGCGTAAAGGTAGCGAACGAATGAATGAATGAAAGAAAGACAGATAGACAACGATTTGCGGGGGGAGGGAGAGAACGAGAGACACAGAACGGTACGGGGGAAATAAGAGAAGAGAAAGGTTCGCTTGTGTACACTCAGCTGCCACGGCCTGTTTTTGCCTGGACGCGATCGTCCTAAAATGCATTTTCGGTTCTCCCCGCGTCTGTCTCACCTCACTCTGCACGCTTCCGCGCAGTTCGCCTCTCAACGAGAATGGAAAAGACCATATCGTTCATTAAACGTACCGTATGTGTGGCTGCATCAAACATATTCAAAGCGTCGTTTTTGTGTAGTAAGCACTGAAATTTGTGAAGCCGGGAAATATATATATAAACGGATGCAAGCGGTTCTGTGAAATCGTTGAATAGTTAGAAAAGAATTTTCCGAGAATCTTTCGCGAATAAATTCCGCAACACCAGGATAAAATCGCTCATCCGTCTGTTCACAAAGCAGCAACGAGTTAAAAGCGATATATATACATATATATATGAGCGAAAGAGGCGAAAAAGGAGTCGCCCTGTGGGACATGGGGACGAACATCGAGGCACAACGACGCGAATTTTCCCGTTGAGAGGAAAGTCGAGGTATATGTATATATACATTCCCTCTCTCTCTTCCTCTCTTGTTGAGAGTAGTATGAGTATACGAGCTTTACCCGGAAGAAGGGAAAGAGCTGCTGCTGAAGCGGGAAAAGAGGGATGAGGAGACTCCGAAGAAGAAGAAGAAGTGAAGTAGCGAGGTTACGCTTCGCCGAGCAGACTCTCGCGATATTGCCCAGAGTACGCCCTCGGGATACGCCAAGCAATTCCCGAGGCAAAATAAGAAAAGCTTCGTGAGCTCCACAGGAAGAAGAGAAAAGCAAAGGGGAATATATTCGAGTCAGTGAAAAACATTTTGAAAAAAAAAAAAAAAAAAAAAAAAAAAACTTCGCCGATACAAAACTGGTCCAATATCCTTCCGCTCTTTACATCGTTCTCAATATCATAACAGGATGCAGCGTAAAGTTTGCACTGTGAAGAAAAAAAAAAACAAACAAAAAAATCCAATAATTTCCCAGATAGCATTTTGCGAACATTCCGCTAGCAAATAGGCAACATATGTCCGCACGAAATTGTGTTGATATTGCCATAAGTTGCGTCCGCATTTGCTTACGTTTTTGCGATCATTCAATGCCGAAAATTCGATTAAGCATATTGGCAGCAAATTGTCAGCAAAGTTCTTTTAACCCTATTGGCAGCAAATTGTCAGCAAGGTTTGCTGCTGCATTGCGTCTTCGTTATAATCGAGGAATACTGACACAGCATGATTTAGAGCGTTCATAGAATATAATTCGTGTCATTCAACATTATTCAAGTTTAGCTTTTATCAAAATAACTTCATAAAACATTTTTATTAACAAATAATTTCATTGTAGAGATTAATTTTTATTAGAATAATCCGTGACATAATTTGTCGAAATTACGCAAGTACATAAAACATAAATAACTCGTTTCTTCTTTTTAATGGAACAAAAAATTAATTATACTAAACCGATTATTCAATACATTTCTCACGCGAAAAAAATAAACTTCAATCGTTGGCAATAACTTTGATTGAGAGAACAGAGATCGAATTAGAGATCGGCTTCTGATAAGGAGGAATTTTGGTCCTGTTCACGGCCGTCGGTGTTGGGTGCAGTACGACGCCGCTTGTTTCGTTGATGCCCGATCTTGTTCCGCGATCGTTGTTTCGCTATTCTCAGAGCCTCCATCATACCTTGTTTGAAACTTTCCTGATCTGGCCCTTCGAAGTTAGGAATAGAACGTGCCGCTTCTAGAAATACATTAAAAACGAACGAGTTAGAATACGATAGCATCCTCAGACAATTAATACTTTTGCTCTGGAATTAATTTAATAATCTTACATTTTTTTCCACGCGTAACATCGAACATACTTTTTCGTATTATAATTATTTTAAGAATTTAAAACTACACGAACGTATGAACTATTCGATTAGAACTATCCTCTATTAGAACCTCACCGTGTAAAGCTTTTGCTAGCCGAGTGTTGCAAAAACGCCGCGTGGCCGGTAGTACGTCGGATCCTGTGCCGAACCATGTAATTAATCGCGTAAAGTGATCATCCATTGAAGCCTTCGTGATGAGATTAGCACAATCAGGCCAATTCCTGCCGCCAACATCCGATAAGTACGTTACCTGCATCATTTCATTACAGAAAATAAACGTTATCGGGGTATAATTCCATATTGTAAATATTATACGACTCACAACATCACGGTATTGCTCTCGCGAAATCCTTTCAAAGGCGTCAAGACTTTCGAGCGTATGGATCGGAAAGTATTTTGGTTTGCATGGCGGCGGACCTACTCTCAACCTCTTGAGTGCGGCGTCAATTGCGGACAATCGTCGATGTATCTTCCTAAAATCCATAGATTTATTATACACGTCCGCTTATTTTTAGAAGCAGTCGAATTCTTCGACATTTTAAAAAATTTCCAATGTACTTGAATTCTGTCGATGAATCCGGTTGACGCTCTAAGTGTTGGCCGATCCATCTATACCATAAACCCCCGATAAGTCGTAAAATGCCTCAGTAATTCACATTGCTATTAGATTTCGGATTCAATATGTATCGACTTTCACAATCGGTTTCTTTTCAAGCGGTCTTAACGCCCATTTTATGTATATACCTGACCATACTGACGATATCTACGTGATTTTCAACAAAGTTTTCTCTCCGATCGGCAACATCGAATTCGGGATGATCTTCGATATGCTCCGGAGACGATGAAGCTCGGCCGGGCATGTCGCTACTTATGCTATGCGATCTCGAAGACCTGTGCATTGTGCTTATTTCCTGATTCACGACTTGACGCTGCCGACGCGAAACGCAGCCTGGCACCTGCGGTCCGTTGACAACACCGGTGACATTAGAATGTTGTTGATCGACTGAGGGCTCGTTGACTGTAGCGACGACATTATTATCTCGATGCATCGGAGGTTCGTGATGTACAACAGCCTCGACATTAAGAATTCGCTGAGTCGGAGGTTTTCGGGCTCTAGTCTCGATATTATTTTGCGGGGTCAACCCTTTGTAGACTGCAGTCTCGTTATTATTAAGTCGACGAGATGAAGCTTTCTTGCGTAGAGCGTCGTCGTCGACGCGACGTTCATCATTTTGGTGATGTTTATCGATTCGACTGCTATTCGCATTCGTATTTTGGCGGGGGGATTGGAAGGGGGTTCGCTGAAAACTCTCGGCTTCAGTGTGTAGAGTCTCGTCGTCTAAGCGATGTTCATCATTTCGGCGATGTTCATAATTTTGGGTGCTGTTCAAATTTGAATTTTGCGGAAAGACGGGGGTACGACGCGGAGATTGCAAGGATGGTTGCTGAAAATTCTCGGTTCTATGAGTGGGTACGATACCGATATTTTCTGCGAGCCCGAACGCGTTATTCATGTCGGAAAGATATCCAGTTCCACGGCTTTTACTAAGAGCTGATGTGCGCGTCTGCGGTACCTGTTTCTCTTGCAAACTCTGATCATCTTGAATCGATGCTCTCGCGATCGATGAGAGGGGAATTGGAGGGATGACATTTCGGTATGTACTTGTAATTTTACGTACTCCACTAGGAGGAGGTGACCGCGCGTTGTGGACTGGAGCCATGTCAAGAATACGATTGTGCGATGAACTGCGATATTCACTGTTATTCGCTGTTTGCGACGGGATATTGTTTAATCGTATATTTTCGGGAGTTATACGATTCGTGGCCAGATTATCGAATGATTGATCTTGTACGCCATATCGGACGTCTTCGTATATTCGGTTGATTCGTTGAGTTCCAGTAACCTCGTAATTGCTATTTTGCAATCCATTTCCGTCGAGATCCATTAAACCGTACGACGATCCCGATGGAGTTGGAACTTTATTTATATAAATCGCATCGCTTGGACCCAACTGCTTCGATATGTCGTCAAAAACATTATCCATCGATAAAGTGTTGCCTCTGTCTGCTTGCCATTCGTTTTGAATATAAGGCTGAGTGTCAAATCTATTGAACGCCATTCTTCTTAGTTTATCGTCTATCTAACTGGGTCTGACTCGATGATAAACACCCATGAAATAATCTAGAGAGCATAGAATTAATCGAAAATAAATCCAAATCGAGAAGGGTGGCTACGATGATCATAACGCCCACAGTCACTAAAGTATAGTGGCAACGATAAATTTCTCGAAATGTTCATCATCCCTATTGTCATCGATAAAATTCATGCGATAACACTTCGACGCTACATCACTCAGAGCAATGCATGAATACTCTGCGGCTAACGATGAACATTTAAAAATACCTATCGTAGAAGACGGTATTCCAACATCGTAGAATATCTCAACCGTTTGAAATTTTTTTACAATAAGAGAGCAGAGCAAACCGTCTCGAATTACGTTTTTCACGACGCAGATTGAAGAATCCCGCAGGATAATACAGTTATCGCGTTCGGACGTTGCGAATGTCAAAGAGTCGCTTCTTATACGACGATACTGATAACAGTTGTTTGTCGCGTTTGCGGGCAAGGGACCGTCTTCATGCCTCTCGAATAACTCTACCGAATCGGGACCTATCACTGCAGGTGAAGCTTTGCGATTTATTAATTCGGCTTTTCTTAGAGCAATTTGTTGAAGAATCAAATCGGGTTTTCTGCAGTACTTATTGAAAACGCGCATATTATTCTCGTAGGCAAATGCTGAGAAACAGTCTACAGGGCCAAATTGTTTCACGTCATTTACTAAGTGCAGTAGACCATGGATATTATAAGAAAGAAAACACCGACCATATATTGTTTCGCATTTTCCTACAAAACCACGTAATGCCAATTCCGCAAAACGCAGTTGCAGTTCCGATATCGATTTTGATGCGAGACAACGAAGTGCCGCGTGCAGAAGCAAAAAATGTTTGTATGCTTCACTTTCCAGTATGCCTGAGAGCACGACCGGTCCTGTGTAGAGCAGAAAAGTTCGAAATTCCGTAGCCTTGTATCGTGAATACTCTGACAGCGCTCGGGGAGGACGATTAAATTCTCGAGGACAGCATTTTTTTAGATCGTGAAGCCTCATCGATATAGAAATTACGCTATTATTGGACATTCGGATGAAATCTTTAAACTTTCCGTCGACCCACGCCGATAACAACTTTTTCATAACGCCAAGACATACCAAGTGCATATATTCAAATGGAACTTGTGTAACCATATTTATTGGAAGTCCGGCGAGAGAACTTTCTCCGTCTTTATGGTGATTTTTATCGACACCTCGAGAATATTCGTCATCGGTTCGAGAGACATGGTCAATCCCCAAAAATGCGAGACGTCTGTTAATTCTACGACCAAGAACTTTACATTTTGAGCACGGATGCGAAGACGTGTGACCCTTATGATTTAATATGAATGCACGAGCGGGAGCGTCAGCAATAAAACATCGCAGTATTATAGGCAACAATTTACCCTCAAATTGAATACCGCCCTTTGCCGTGATATTATTGAATTCGTTGACAAATTGCTCCAAAAACTTTACGGCACTTGTAGGTTTTTTGCTACCTCGATACACACCTAGTAATTCGGGTTTGCTGTTCGGAATATTTACTATTCGAAATTGTAAAGGCCAGAGTTGATTGTTACTCGATTTGTCTATTGATGCACCGTCTGTGCTGAAATCAATCGATAAATATTGAGGCACTAAGTCCAAAGGAGTGACTCGTAGGATATTTAGTATCTCCGATTCGAATCCTAAATGCAAATACTCTCCGGGAGGAACACTGTACAATTCCCCTGTTATAGGGTTACGAGGCGTTCGGATCAAAGTTCGCGTATCTTTTGGCAAATCTGACAAGCATTTGTGCGTCCTCAGAATATTAAGAACCCGATTCCCTTGCACGTGAGTAATATTAGAATCGAGGACCCACGTCGCAAGACGATCTTTAAGAGATTGAGATTCTTCGGGAGACTCGTAACCGTCAATTTCATCAATCGAACTTGAATCGAAACTATGCGAATTATCCACACTGACAGTGTCGATTAACGATACCACGGCACTGATTGTAGAACGATCACTAGAGGAGCTTGTCGATACATTTCTAGGACGAATTGTCTCGAGACTTTGACAATGCGATGATCGTGTTCCTGTCGACTCTGCATTGCGATCTCTGATCGTGGCTTTAATACGTCTCCGCTGTCGGTCACCTATCGCGTTATACGGTTTCCGACTGCGAGGTTTTTTCGAAACGTTTGCCCGAAAAGGATTCATCTTGAAATTTTTCCAGCGTTACTCCAATTATTCGTACCTGTATCGGTTACGATTTATCGTCGTTATATCAGCACGTATCGATGTTATTCTTCGGCACCGACGCGTGTTTTACGATGCAAATCGAAGCCAAAGGAGCTCTTACGGGATAGTCTACGCAAAAATGGTTGTCCAAATAATTATTAGGAATAGGAACCCCCACCCCTGGGACTTTTTTTTGGTATATAAACATCGATATCATCGAGAGCGAAAAAGAACGATAAAATTGAGAGGAAAAAAAATAAAAATATTAGAAGTTAAAACAACTAAAAAATCATCAATTCGAAAAAAGTTTAAAAAATTGCGAGCGCGAAAAAAACTAATAAATTATGAGAGCGAATAAAAATGAAAAAAAAAAAAAACGACGTGCAAAAAACATCTCGAAACCTCAATAAACAAAAAAAAGGACAATAATCACGGGACTCACGGAATAAAGTGTACGCAAAAATGATTATCCAAATAATTATTAGGAATGGAAAAAAAAACTTTCCTTGGGACTTTTTTTTAGTATATAAAAATCGATATCGAGAGCGAAAAAGAACGATAAAATTACGAGGATGAAAAATGAAAAAATTGCGACCGAAAAAAATGTCGAATAAACAAAAAAATGCCAATGATTGGATGCTTATGCAGAGTAAAGCTTAACACGATACTCGATTTTAAATGGTTTACCCAATAAAGTAGAAACTGCGATGCGCCAGTAAAATTTTTAGCCTTCTCAATTATTTAAACTCTCAATAACGTCGCTTGCAAAATATAACTTCCGATCGTGGTAGTATCTCAGACAGATAATAAACAGCCGTAGCGTCTCCAAAGGCCTCTAAGCAACAGAAAAATAAACGAATCGCAGTATCACACATAGTGCTTACATGTATCTGTTTATGGGGGAGTCGGTCAACCTATGAAATTATACGTGCAAGCTGATTCGTCGACGAATGCGATTCATACATTTTTGTTTAAAATTGAACAGTTATTTGAGTTAAAATTCATAATTATATAGCATACACTCACCTTTAGGGCAATTTATTATGTAATACTTACCTTCTTAAATCTCTTTTAATGATCGACGTAATAATTACTATGACACCGAAAAAATTGAAATTTGTAATAAATGTCACACACAGATTTTAAGGAATTTAATGTTAATCTTTATTTCGATAACGTACGACAGAGGATTCGTCACGTTTCGGGGTCTCGACAGAACTACTCGCGCGTTACTCTCACGCTCACCTCACTCATATTGTTACGCCGGCCTCATCACGAGGTTCTTGTTTACCTTTACAATGATACGCACCATAGAAATAATAAGAGTCGTGGTAGCGTCTCGACGCCAAGTACCATAAACATTGATGATAAGCCCTTTCTTGTAATGCCGTTAACGAAATTAAATGGTAATGAAATTCATATAGCAACGATTGCTGCAATATTGCATGCAATTTGTTAACAGAGGTTGAGACCATTTATAATGCGCACATATTGACAACAAAGAGGCAACATCGCCTGTTCTCAAAGGATGGCCTTCGATACTAGCAACGTTTGCTTAAATATTGCTGGCAATTTGTTGACAGAGGTCGAGAGAATTTACAATGCATGCATATTGACAACAAGGAGGCAACATCGTCTGTTGTCAAAGGATGGTCTCCGATTGCTTATGATACGTTTGGCTATCTGGGTTCTGAGCGAATTGGCAACAAAGCGAAGGGGACGAGAATATATATACGCTGCGAAAAAAAAAAGAAACGAATATTCCGGTGGATAAAACAAATTTGTATGTTCTCGAAAAATCCAGAAAAGCTCGAATAAAATTGATCGATAGGAGGACTTTTTAAGGGGTTGATCGGGTCGGGGGATTTTGCTCATCGACAATGGGACGGAGAGTTTTGTACGCGATATACAACAACGTCCATAGGTATGTTTTGCGGAGGAACACATATATTATATGTATAAGTATTATATTAAGGGGATGGTTGGGTCGACTTTCGGTACGCGAGGGTAGTAGAGAAGCACAGCGGCGTGTAGCCTCTGGGGACGGGTACAGCGTAGTTATACAGCAACCAGACTCGGAATCGAAATCCAGGATGCTGGTTGGCTGGTTTAGACTCCGCCTATCTCGCAAAACCGCTCGTATACTACTTGGTACATAGCGAGTTTCACGCGAAGCTTCTCTTCGTTGCTCTCGGATATTCTATATATATATATATAAACGTGTATATATGTGTACATACAACATATCCGAAACCTCGACGATGCGTTGATTCCTCACTTTCTCCGAAATGATATGCCTTCACCTACTTAACTCGCGAGACGAAACGCAGTCAAATTTCGGTGGAGAGATATAGCGACACGAATTTTCAAACGGGTGTTGTATCGGAACCATCGGCAAGGGTTGTTTGATGGCGGCTATAATATATTCGTAATCCAATCATCATACCGAAATTAACTTCGTTTCGGCTCATAACTCTCAAAACGGTGTATTTTTCATGCTTTCGCAAATATCGCTTGTGTGCACTACACATACTTGATATACCTACTTAGCGCATTTACACATGTAACGCACCCTCGGTGGACAAACTTTGACTAGTAATAAAAATCCAACGCACCACTCTACGCTCAGCAATCAAACATATTTAGCTTCGGTATAATCTCTTCCCTGTGTAGGATGACGTGATTTATATTTAACAAAAAAAAAACAATATTGAGAAATTATTTATCCGGAAATGCGCTTCATTTATTTTCATCTGTAGATTACACGAATATCGTTGATTTTTTAATTGAGATTGAATAACTCAATGTTCCTATTGACTATATTAATCGGTTGAATAAATATAATTTGTCAATATTGTGTTGAAATTTAAAAAAAATTAAAATCGAAAAAAAAATCATAATTTTTCTAAGCTTATTGAGAAATACGCAGGGTAAATGTCTGGAACCGATTGGCTGGCAGTTCGCGGTTCCGCGGATTTGTATTTAGTTCGCGTGCTCGACGGAAATCGGCGAAGCTCTCTCTTGTCGCCCTGAGCGAGGGGATAGTTGGCTGGTGAAACGACGAGCCTGCAACCAATGTTTGTATGTATACGACGTCACGCCGCGCCCGTGCGACAAATTCACCAAGGTATTAGGTGAGTCCCAATGCGTATGAAGCCTCGAGTAGTTTCCCCGTATACCCGTTTGCCAGGGTTTCTCTGTGTCGACATTGTGCGTGTTGACTACGAGTATATTTGCCTAGCAATGGTGAGTAGCGATCGCGGGGTTGAGAGTGAGAGAGAGAGAAGAGCGGCACTGCTCGCTGCCGCGGCGACCGCCGTCGCTGTGAAATATATTGCACACACCGTTTGCCGCTTCCACTATCTACAATGCCACGCTACTATCCGGCGGCATCGGCTCAGCAATATACTTCCAGTCGTGAAAGTAGCATTATAATGGCCGTTCGTATTGTGAAATAAAATAGAAAACCCGACAGGACAACGATAGACAATGCGGTGGACCACTATTCTACTATTCCAATCAACACTTATTTCATTTTGGAATCATCAGAGAGATGCGTGAAGCATTATGAAAAAAATATGACCTCTATTATTGCGATTAAAAATCGTTTTCTTAAGGGATCATTCTAGTGTAAAATTTGCAAGAAATCTTTTTACACACGGTTTACACTCTTAAAGAAAGAGTTTTGAAGCTATTCGTCTTAAATTTTTACACAAGATTCTTCACACCATTCTTTATCTTGTATTTTATCAATCGAAAAAAAAATTGCGAAAATTAGCTATTTTTTGGCCCGTGACACTAAAATGATCCCTTAAAATTGCCTCTTCTTTAAATTATGTTTTATCCAACATCGAGCCAATAGTTGTAGTTCAGCTTATTTTATTGCACACATCATCGGTAAAATGCGGGTATTTTTCAACGAACCCTTTACATTGACAGTAACAAACGTGCGAAAGTTCGAAGAGCAGAAGAGAGCCGCTCCGGTGAAAATAATATCTCAACGTCCTCCCCGGGTGTGCACAGTCTACCTTGGATCTAATTATCAGTTTGCAAAACTTTCGAAATTAATAAAACTCCGTGAGAGCGTCGTTATAGTTTCGTCGAAATCTTCAGCGGCGCTCTCTTCAAACCACCCCCTTGCTTCGCATCAGCCACCGGTCCAGACTCCACGGGAACGAGCGTATAAACTCTTCGCTGAGCCCTCCTTGTTACATTACTCTTGGTGGAAGTAAAATTTAACCTCCCGCTGGCTGAGGGAGCGAGACATACGGACGAACGAACGAAAGATGGGACGAAAGAGAAACGAAGAGAAGAGTGAAAGCGTCTCGCCTGTTGGAGAGTTGAAAACGAACGAGAAGTATCCTCTCTATCGCGAGAAGATAGAGGGCGCGACAAGGGAGATAGGGGGTTGGAAGAGAGGATGAACGAAGCTTGGTGTGGAAACGGAGGAAAACCGGGAGGGCGGCAAGGAGCAGCCAGAGACTCGTTCGAATTCAGAATTTACCAGTCTAATGCGACTGAAACTCTACCTTCAACAATCCCACCACCCCTCGTCTTCGTCCTTTCTCCACCTACTACTCCATACAAGGGGGATGAAAAGTTTACGCCACAGTTGAGCACTCGGCGAGATTCTCCGTGTCTCAACTCGTCTCCCTCACCGTTTCCTCTATCATCCAGCTTTATTCTTGATTTATACTTCCGAGAGAACAGATAGGGATCATTTTTTTACTTTTTTTTCCGTATTCTTTATTATTCTCGTACATATGCAGAAAATACAATTATTTTCTTTCCATTATCCCGATCCGAGATTCGTCGCGTGCCGATTTATTTGGACAAAATTCCATTCACCCGTGGGACCACGCAGCGGCCGGCGAAGGGTCGAGATGAGTGGGAGAAATACATTTCTGGGCAAAAGTGTGAATCCGTCGAGTTGAGAATGTGGTAAAATTATGAACGAGTATGAAAAACGAGACTGCGGCCGTAGTTCTCAAGGGTTCGGTATATGTTTTACTATGTTTGGAACTTTTCGTAATTTCGTTGAGCGCGTAAAATAGGGTCTCATTTCAATGCCACGCACTATGAATGTAGTGTAGCAGTAGCAATGACGTTGAGAGTCCTCGAGGAGCCACGCGGGACGTGCACGCTTCGGTTCTCTATGCTTTTGCTCTCGTAAGGGACGTTCGGTCGAACTATGCTGTGTCAAGGGATGGACGACGCTCTTGTTGTGTAACGAGCCACAGGGACGCAAAAAGAGTGTCGTAGAAGTGATTCAGTTGTCGCGGCAAGCTGCGGTTTTACATCAAACCTCGAGAGCTCCCGACTGGTGGTTTTTGACGCTGTGATGGAAAAATATGAGACAAGTGGTCTGCACTCGGAACTTTGGAAAAAAAAAAAAAATCCCTCCAATGACAATCGCAAATTCTCCGTCACAACATTTTATTATTGTCTTTGCTTACATTCTTAACTCTATATGAAGTAAAAAGCGAAGCATAGTTAATGAAATTGCGAAACACAGATATGTAGACATTTCCCTTCGGTGCGATTTTTCGGACTTTCCTTCAAAAGCACAATCTCGAATAATATTACCCCGTCCACGTGAAAAGGGCTGCCTTTCCAAACATTAAGCAATATAGAAGAATTATGAAAAGAGTTTGTATCGACACTCTATTCATGTTCCGTCACAGTTATCCCTAAACAGAGGTAATAGACTTCGCGAATGACAGCAATTCGATAGAGAATTATTTCGACATTCGGCACGAGAGTCTGTATAGGTCCCCGCAACGTATAGATGAATCGTACAGAAAAACTCCTTTTCTCGTCCTCTTATTCCACTCGTCAATACAACCGGTCTCGTTGATCCTCCACATTCGCTGGCAGTATACACCTACTTATTCAAATCCGTAAGCAAATTCAGTGCGAACCGAGCAATATGTAGCGTTTAGCCGAGCATTATATTGTCGATTGAAGGGGGGCCCCTTGGGGGCCGTTTTGAGACGCCCCCGTATAGCGGTAAAGCATCGAGGGTGAGGTCCGTGGTAGTCGGGGGTGGTCAACGTGCGGCGTGTATACGAAGGCCAACAATATGCGGCACAAGCTCGTCGCTTTTCTGATTCTATTTCACTCTCTCTCTCTGTCGATCTCACAAGCCGCGGTAGAGGCAGAAAAACCCCCCTATAGGCCGCTCTCCTATTTAACGCGTCCAGGGTGCTCTCTCGCAGTTCCAACCCCAGTATCCGCGAACTCTGCTGGACTCACCCGGAATATAACGGGTGGGGTATACGTTGATATACGCTTTTGCTGCCGGAGGGTGCTAAGCCGCCCTGTCGCTCAGGCTTAACCCCTCTGATTTGCTCATATTATATTCGTGGCGTTCCGGATTCGGGACTGAGGCGAATCTATATTCACCGGGCATCGAGCTGGCGCCCCCGGGGCGGGGGACGAAGACGCATATACAGATATCACATGCTTATCCGAAACTACGAATCTGGCCAATCTGGACGATTGTTTTGAACCGCCACTACGGGGGAGAAGTCCTTATTCGGGGGTCAGAGGGTTAAGTCATAGCGATAAATTTATAAATGGCATAGTTATTCGCTGATTTAGCACTACATAACATACAAATTGTTTTTCGGTCAATACGCTATGCGGGGATGAGGCAATTTGTTTTTCCAATTACATCGAAAAAAAAAAGATTTTTTTCACATTTTTTTCGGGAATCGTTATTATATTTTTTTTTTAAATTTCATCTTGTAATACTATTCCTTGCGGATGTATTATTTTACACACGTGCTGTTTACTCTGTACGCGGCGTCACAGGTTATAAGCACGAACATTCCCATAGGTCCTCGAAGCCACTCGTTCGTCTCTCGCGGTGCAGTCCAAGGTATAATTAATGTTCAACATACCGAGCGATGTATTTACAATGTACTATAATTATAGATTTTTTTTTTTTATTCTCCCCGAGACGACTCGTCGCTCGGATGAATCTACCAAGTTATATATTAAGATTTGAATTCTCATCTCGAATTTGCGATGCCGCGAGTTCTTCATACGCCAAGAGACGAGAGAGAAAAAGAATTCGACGAATCCCGAGAACTAGCGAGCTACCGAGGTGAGATTTTTTTTTTCATTTTTTCATTTTTTTTTTTTCGCCTCGTACAATTTTACTCCGACGACGAGACGTACGTATACGTTGAGAGTACGTGGGTCTCTCCTTGTTAGCACTTAATTAACTACCGCCGGCCCGACCAGTCTCTCCGGAGAAGAAACGACTCTGCTTCTACTTCTCGCTGGTTGCTATTACTTCTCTCCACCTCGGAAAAGAATATGAAACGAGAGGGAGAAGAAAATATCACGGTTCGGATGGGCCTTCGTATGAGCAGAGGAGAGCTGTACGCTCAGCACGTGTGTAGTCTCGTACACACATGCAAGTACACCTTCACCTGCGTAACTCATACATAGACGAACGTACTTTATGTGCCACGCTGCGTGAATTAATAACTTGCGAGTCCCTCTCGCTGCTACTTGAAATCTCGACTTTCCAAGAATTTCTCGGAAATAATAATTAAGTATTAATAGACGTGCGGCGCACTTTAGTGGCAAAAAAATATGTCGTTTTTTTTATCGTCGTTCTCCATACATTTGCATTTTTTCGAATCTGGTAATTATCTATGCATTTTTTATAAATATATATTCATATGTCAATCCTTACATCATAAAAGACGGTTCAATTTTTTTTTCACATCTTTGCCTTGTCTGGCGAAGAACAGACAAGGCAGAGGGGAGGGGGTGGGGATGATTATCAATCACCCCGAAGGAGGAGATTGATTGTTGACACGCACAATATTTAATATGAAATTCGTAAATATAATATCTTTACTGGTTTAGTATGTTATCCGCAAACAACGGAGTCCATATATACGAATGTCTGCGTACGTAGCGTCAATAAGTCGCGCAGTGTAGCGCGAGTTACACATGCATACGCGCGGAGTCCACACTCTACCGTTCACCTGCTGGCGCTGCTGGCAATGTAAATTTGTTACTATTTCTAAGTCAAACACTCGAAAATTCTAAAGGATCATCTCGTCGTCTCGTTCATCGTCGCGAGATCGTTGTGTGCGCGAAGCTTACCCTCGCGATTGACGCCCGGCAAATATTTGCGGTAATTCATAGGATTGTTCGAGCGATTGTTCGTCGTCAAACGTAAGAGAAACTGACCATATACTCTTTAACGTTACGGCATACGACGACAGGTTTGTCGAACTCGATTCGTCACTTTTTCTTATTCTTTTTTAACTCGTATATAACATCGAACTATTATTTAGCCTTTGCATAGACACATATGCCACTTTGAAATGATCGATAAAATGTCTCAAATAAAAAAAATCATTCGGCAAATTATTTCGCATTTTCGACATATACATTGTTGCCGCTGGGTTCGTAATTAGCAATCGAAAAGACCTCGAACTTATTCCCGAAAAATATTAGACTTAAACTTCTCGTATTCTGCCGGAAAATATACGTTGAGTAATAGTAGTTCAGAATTTTTTCGCCTCCTAAACTAAAAAAAAAAAAAAAAAAAAAAAAAAAAAAAAAAAAACTCTCGAACTCTCGACTTTGTTACAAATAACTCGCAATAACTCGAAAACTGATACATCGCGATCGTATCTCGTCAATATCCCGTACGTACCGTAGTACCCGCCAAAAGTCGGTCGGTCGGGTTTACTCGTGTGCCGTTAATAGGGAATGAGAATAATTCGATTTTAGCAAACGTCCCGCGAAACGCTTTGTATTAGTCCTGCACATATAGACACGTTCATTCCACCCCGGCAGAAGTTTGACGACAAAATATTTGTCGCTCAAACAGCCACGGATTCTGAGAGTCCCTTCGTCGTGCGCGCCCGTTACGTCGTCGCCCGTGGTTGTCGCAGTGGTAGTATACACGTACCATACGATCATCGTTTACACGTAGCTAACCCTACTTCTGTGTGCGTTCGCGCGCGCACGTGTAAGTACTACGTCTGCTAGTATTTTCCGTCCGCCACGAAATTAATGTCCGTGTGTCCTCGTTGCACGTCGACACGCAGTATGATGTTCCTACTGGCGTTTGCATTCCACTTTCCTCATTCGTCTATCCACGACCAACGTTTACGTAATTCTCATTCGCGATTCGTGAGATGAAAAATAATAATAAATAATATCTTCATATTTAATAATCACTGTTGGAAGTATCAATAATGAAAATGTTTGAAAAATGTAATCCTATATATGATAAATAAATATATATGGAGCGAAATGGAGTCCGTATATTATTTGTTCAGCTCGAAAATTATATTGGATATCGGTATGTCAATTTCTACATCATACAAACGAGTAGATTATCAAATGCATCAATATTTAGATGATTTATGCATTTTTTTTTTTTTTTTTTTTTTTTATTGTGCATGAAAATAATATCATTAAAAGCAGTTGAAATTGATTTTCTGAAGTACAGAGACGCGTATGCGAAAGAGTTGACATTTTTTCATAGATCATCCGGGAGGACGATAATAATAAACTGATAAAGTAGTATTTCTTTTTATTTCGTACGCAGAATTCCATGAAATATAGATAGCGATAACCGATCGTGGAGTCCACTCGATCGAGTCGTAATAGTTTGTGAGACGCACGAAGAACGGTGAATATGCGCGTAAAGTGTTCACGCAATTGCGTAAGTCGCGCGCACGGCTTAGCAATAACCGAGAGGAATTCTTGTGGGGGGCACGTGTCGTATGGAGTTGGAACAAATAAGGGGAGTACACAGCGCGAACTCGGCGCTACCTTGGCTACCGCACGTGTTAACTAGGCTAACCAAGATAATAACTCATTACGAGCGTTTAGCGTTAACATAGGACGACAACGACGACGAATAGTCTTCCGTCGATTGGCTAAAACTGGTCTCTCGGCGAATGAGCCTTACGCTCGTTTTGCTATAGAAAACCACATGACGAGTGCAGATTTCTACGGCAAACATCAGGACCACCGGCGAGGAAAGACCTCTGTCGTTAGCGAGTCGTCGGAAACTTTTATCCCTGAGACCGTATCGACGTTCGATTCTGAACGATCTTTGATACCGAATAACAATATGAAAGGTCATACGTCAGAGGGAAGCACGTGAGCCGATATTACGAAAGATTACAGCTAAAACATCAGAAGAAAAAAAATAAGAATATCGTACTGTTTTTCTAAGAGTCTAATAGACTGTATAATAGTCAAATAACGAAAAAAAAAAATGTCTGCTACGAAACATACAACAGACGCT
Organism: Cryptus armator; assembly: GCA_963971235.1. Classification (NCBI taxonomy): domain Eukaryota; kingdom Metazoa; phylum Arthropoda; class Insecta; order Hymenoptera; family Ichneumonidae; genus Cryptus; species Cryptus armator. The sequence goes on from OZ020240.1 coordinate 9,231,372, forward strand.
TTTGGATGGGAATTAATTTGTAACTCAACGAGGAAGCTTTCGATCTATATACATAATACGTGAGATACGTCGATATGTAAGCGAGAATTAATAAATTCGAGGTACTTGTTATTAGGATAATTATAGTAACAACCGTGTAAGCGAACGAGCGCGTGAGGACAAACGTGCGCGGATGTTCTTTTGCGAGACGACGACGACGTTCGACCGCATTCACATATGGCCGCGGAAGGTCGAGTGACGTACGTGGTACCCAGTCCCCCGGCTGCGCAAATATTGATCGAGGTGTCGGCGTGTCGAAAAATTCCACCGAATGGGAATAAAGTGGAGGCGTCGAGAGAGCGAACGTGGTACTCGCGTTGCGCACCCTGTCGAGTTTTACCTATGCTTTGAATTATTTCTGGTATCATATCGAGAATCACCGTCGTTTATTCGCAGTTCCGATGATTCAAATACGAAAAAAAAAAAAATGGAGTTCGATAAACAAGAAAAACTAAAAATAAACGAAAAAGTCAAACTAAATCGTCTTACGATCTCGTTGACAATATTTGTTACAACAGTGTCAAAACAACGATAAAAATCGAAGCCCTAACTGTTGGCCAAAAGGTCTCGAGGTCTGCGGATCGCAATCGTTATTGCGAGGGCTTTCGCTATTACTCGTATTTTTTTTTTTTTTTTTTTTTTTTCGTTGCTCAAGTGGCAACGGAGACTCGCGAGGGGGTTGCGGCCGTTTACACGGCATCCAGCTGTGCCCCGTCGAACCCCAACCTCGGAACGAACCCCGTGTCGAGCGCCGTCGCTTTTGCCACCACGGGGGTGGTTTGACGCGTGCATACCCCTCGCTGCGCGCCTGCCACCTGTTCGTCTCGAACAATCACGAGTGCGTACCGCGGTACTCACAATGTACGATGTACTTATTCTATTACGCAGCGGAACAATAACAACAATAATGACGACGGCGATGATGTTAATAACTATACGAAGAGTTTAAGACGCGATAATTCAATTACATAATCCGATCACCGTATCGTATGACAATCGTATGATAAATCGTACGATCGTATGATAAGTGAAACCGATAAGATTGATTCACTTATTAAGCCATATATTATCGCCCCCGACCCTCCAAAATACCCCAACCCCTCGGGAGATATGATCGTAATGTAAAAAAAAAAGTTAATTCAATCCACGTATTCGCAATTAAAAAATATATTCATTAACGCAACGAGGTTGTCTATGTAATTATTTTAATTTCAACGCTCTCGATACGCGACTATACAAATGATCAATATACATCTCGATCGACGAGGCGATGAACGCCAATACGCCAATAAATCGTCTAATTATACCAAATCGGTAGCGAGAGAAGATGTAATACAAATTTGCATTACAGCGTATTTGAAATTCAAGCTTTCGGATGCACGAAATCCAAACGCAGCTGTACCAATGTTACCGTATCGTCCGTTTGTAGTCTTCGTTTGCACGATGTGTTCCCGTAATCGTTTGATCGTGCGGCCGCAGAGGAAGATTCATGCATTGCTCTGTATCGCGGCTATTTATCGATCAATAAATGTTGTATTAATAACGCCGTTAACGCCCTTTTAGATTATGCAAACGCTGTAACCGTCGATAAGCTACGATTAATTAGAATTCGCATGTACGTCGAAGAATCCACGCGCTTGTTCCCGACTAATACACTCCAGTTATAATATATTCGACTCTGGTCCTCATTCACGCGCGCGATGAAGTTTGAAGAAGCGTTTTGAAGTACGTTCGTTGCGTCATGATGTTGTACACCACATATCCCACGATGCTTGAGTGCCACTGGTTACATTTAAAAGGCAATCGTTTATAACGACGCAAATAAGGGTGAAAGTATTAATCGCCGGGAGACCTAATACACACACGTAGACACACACACTTTACGGCCGTCTGGATGATAGTGCAAACTCGATGGAAAACACCGGCACCTTTCGACGATACTTTCGTATGCTACTTCGGAACATGAGACCGAAGACCAATTCCCCGAGGCGACGAAGGGCTCTCACAGGCTCTCCCACGGTTTCTATTCACTCCGAATGTTCCCATGATATCAATTCTTTAATTATCTTCCCTCCGTGGAAAAGAAAAACCGAAACTTTTCCAAACTGTTCTGATGAATTGATAATCGTTTATCCGATTCTTGGGAAATGGGTTAACAATTAACATTGTTATCGTAAAAAACTGATGTTTGTTACGAAAGTTAGCCACATGGATAAAAAATATGTATGAAATGTATGTGAAATTGAGTATTTTTATGCAATTAATAATCAATTAATCATCCAATTTATTATATATTTGGTGAAATATATTCTACAATATATTCGTGATGCACCATTTTTCGATAAAAATATATTGGATATATCATAGATATATTATGCGAAATATTTTTTTTCCATGTCGGTAAATTTGTGGGTCGAAATCGAAGATTAATTCTGAGCAAAAAGAAATAAAAAATACATGAAAACGTGACTTCAAAAAATTTGCATGAAACATTGGTTGAACGTTAAGAGCTGAGGGAAGACCGCGAAAGATATGCGAAGTAATAAGTTTCGATGGCATACTTAGCAAGACCACTCAACGGTATACCGAATCATTCGATGATACCAATTCCCCGAGGCGTTCGGGATACTTTCAAAGCGTTTGTAACTCCGGATAATTTCCCATGCGTTGAGCGTATGTCTTCTTTTATATGAGGGGATATGGTAGTAGGAAACGATAGCGGTGTGGTCCAGTTTCGCAGGACGAAGGGTGTGAGACTGCGGCACGCGCGCGTTCGATTCCTTCAGTTCGTATTATACCCTCTCTCCCAGCGTAGTTGGTATTACCGCGTGTGCTCATCGTATATATCCCTAACTTTAAAGGTACCACACTTCCCTTAGCGCTTCGATAATGCTGAACGAGCAGCGCAAAGACTATCGGAGTTCATTTCGTATTATAAACGAGAGACACGATGGAGAGCGAGCGAATGCGAGAATCGTTTCGTTCGCCCGCGCGACTCACGATCCACACACGTATTCGTCGGGAGCCTACGAAATGTTTTGACAGAGCAACCGGACGCACGTGGCGCTTGGCTGTTTGTAAAACATCGACGTCTCCTTTGTACGCGAGAGCGTTCGCCGATATATATTAAGCGTTCTCGCACACCCGCCACGTGGCCCGTGCCAATCGTTCGCCATTGTTGCGGCTCGAGGGCCGGTTAACGATAGCCCTTCACCCTTACCTCCCACACTGAATCTATTCTATAGAACTCTATACATACTTCATAAGGTGCCTATAATCGTTCTCACTAGCTGTGATTTTGCAATTTCGATCGACGTAATGTCGAAAAATCGTTATCCAAATGTCACATGCCAAGCATTGGAAATTTCGTCAACAACGAGAGCTTTTTTTGCTTCGAATTGTTCAGTTATTGATAAAATTAATTTTTACGATACTCCGATTCTTAATTCTTAGTCTGCAATAGTATCGTGTAAATTTATTTTTTATGGAGGTACCATTTTTTTATAAAAAAAATATTTTTTTAAATTTTCCGTAGAAATTGTCTTATATATTATTTTTTTCTATATATACGATATAAAATTAATTTGCTCTGTCGCCGTCACTACGAAACCTGAGTAAATATTATAATATATAAAACTTGTATCTACTTGAAATTTCGAAATGCGACCTATTTTCCAACAGAGAAATGTTATTTAGTTCCAAAATATGAAAACCAGGAAAATTGTTATGATTACTATCAGTACATAGGTACCTCGATATAGGGAAATATTGAATGTATATAGATAAAATAAATATAGACAATAACAATAATAATACATTTGCAATTCCAACAAATGGTCAATCATGTAATTCACTAACGATCGATTCCCTCTCGTTATAGCCCTCGAAGCCAACATAATCGAACGCCACACAGTCTGCAGTCGAATTTTACACGCCAAATGATTATCGAATCGCTGTATGCAAATGAGTAGCGTTCCCATTTTCCGAAACGCCTCCGCCGTTGCTGATCTCCCGCAAAACGTTACTCTCGACTCTCTAGTTCTCCCTCCATCCCAATCTCTCTTCCCTCTCTCTCTTCCCTCAACGACCACATTTATTAATTGTTTATTTGCCACTAGCGCACTCGACGTTGGTTTAATCGTTCGATCGTTATGGAAATTCGATGACCGGGGGGAGGATCGGGGACCTAACGGGAATAAAATTTGTCGACGTTGCACATAACGCAAGTCTCGGCAATGGCCGATGATGTTTGTACACGTCGTTTGCGGTTGTTTCAGGGGGCTTTGCCGATATGTACATATAACTACGCTGAATTTTCCGACGATTTTACTAATTATCGAACAATCTCGATGATATAAACACCTCATGTCAAAATTGCCTCTCTCTTCGTTTCGGTACCATTCGAATGAAAATATATCGATGATGCAAAATCCCCGGTTTTCCGGTGTGCATACCCCCGGATCGATCGAGAGTAACAACGTTGAATAATATGAGTCAAATGCGCGAACAGAATTGGTTCGTCGCGCGTAACGTTGAAACGCCGAAAGACGTTAAGAGGATACAATGTTCGTATTGTTTGTCGAACGCGAAATGTAAGTAGGTAACCCCGCGTCGCTGCATTTGTTTCACGGGATTGCCGTTTGCCCGAGAGAGAAACAACCCGCGCGCTACGCGCTTGTTTACGCGAAGTAAATAAGCAAACAAGAAATTGCGAGTGAGACGCGCGGGGAGGCGAAAGAGGGTCTCATCGAGGCATCAACGACAAGCTGCTATTGCCACTGCGTGCATCGACTTTACTCGGAATACGTCTCTCGTTGTGACTTCTCGTCAACGATTTAACACAAGCGTTCAGCTCTGATAATAAAAAGACTCTCGGAGATACCTCAGGATTGAAATACTATAAACAAGAGAAAGAGATATTGCAAAGAGCGAGAAAAAGGAAGAAAATGACTTTATTGTATGATAGCATTGAGTCGAGCCGTCGGGATGAATGAACTCTGCGTTTGTCGCTCGAAGACGCTACTGTAACCCTTTTCCACTCGTTCGAGAAAAGAAAAGAAAAAAAAAACGGTACTTTATTGCACTTCCATTTATCAGGCCATGTGACTCATGCGTTTCTTACTAATCGGGAAGATAAAACAATCACGGATAAGTCTATGCAAAAAATGCTACACGAATACAAAGATTGTATTTGCGTTGAAATAAAAAAAAAATCTGTACACGGAACATTTGTTGATTGTGTGATAATTGGAGATGCAAAGACTACGGTAAGATTATAAAGGCGACTGGACCGCTGAAGAGACCGAAAGGGTCAATCTTGCATGTGTGGCAAACCACAACCGAGCTTACGGTCCGGCGATCGTTGAAGAATAATCTCATTTCGGTCGAAGGTGTTTCTTGACCTTCGTTACTGCAACCGCAAATCTCTCATCCTCGAGATATAATCCTCGTTTAATCTGACCACTTAATGCCGGATCTATGAGAACCTTTTGTAGTTTAACTTCGATCGTAATATCTACACGTTCTTACAGCTCTTTGTGTGATAAATTTTCGCGATAAGAATTTGTCGCCGGCGACTCGTTGAAAATTATTTCCGTCGGGAATATATGCATCTTGCGAAATATGGAAGAAAATCTTTGGCACAGTTTGGCGTGTCCCGAGTGGTCGGGACATAAGGGGGTTGCAGCTATGCCTTGTATGTACCATATATATAAGTATATATATAGTATGCGAACGATGGTTCTGGTGAGAATACGGTAGTGCGGTGGATAGATGGTCGGGGGCCGAAGCATGCTACGGCTGAAGTCTGTTTGCTCATGAAATATGCAGACATGCGCCCTCCATAACTGCTCGCAAGCTCGCGGAAACTTGCGTGCGGACGTCGATCTCGTGCTGCGGCAGCATACCGACGACTACCCTATGAGCTTCGGGATTTTCTCTACTTCCGCGAGAAGGAAACTCATTTATGAACGACACGGGGGGAGGAAAGGGTGGTTCCTCAAGCATCGACTCGTAAGGACATTGATGCGAAAGTTCGGTCTCCGGGGGTAGGCACGGTTACTCGTATTACGTATCCAATTTATTTACACCTAAAACGAAACGCGACATCATATTGCTAGAGTAACTATTCGAGGATAATTATCGAGATTTCGACGAGGAAAAAAAAATGCTTTCGGCAAAAGCACCAAACAGATTTTCAATCGAAATTTCGTCAGATACAAATAAAAATTACGAAAAAAAGTTCGTAAACTGAAAAAAAAAAATGGTCGAAATTTGAAAATCAAACAAACGAAAATACAGTTTAAAAAAATCCAAAAAATTATGTAAAATCCTCTGGCAAATGTCGGAACGAACGTATTATCGTTTCGTCCAAAAATTTCCTACCGCGATAAATTGTCGTGCGTCACCCAAAAACTCTTCGATCTTTCCTCTGACCTTTCGACTTGGAGTATCGCTGGGGATGACTCGTAACCGTCTCATCTACGACATACAATAGTCAATAACTATTGCTGACCTCATCGAACTTCGAACTCCACCATTATCTATCGAAAATACGTCGCATAGCGGTGAACTCGATTCTCCCGTGGAACTCATTTGAAAAACTATTTTATTCCATATAGAAAAACGCAATTATACACGTAACGAGAATTGCATGACAGTGGTGTGTATCACAGGATACAATCGATATCTCGCTGTTATTGTTTTTTTTTTATCATCGCGCAAAAGGGTGTACAGTCGATGACATACGGCCCCGACGAACTTTATTGCCCTTATGGCCTTTTGCACGCCTCGCGATACGACTAATAAAACGTTTTTTTATATAACCGATGGTAATCGTAGGGTGGCAGGTCTAGATTTCAGTTCGGGTTAATTGCGATAACCCCTTAGCGGAGTCGATTCGGTGTTTGTACGAACAAACAGATTGTGTAACGTTCAGGTGCACGATTGAGGTATCCATAAAAAAAAAAAAAACCTTATAGTAGAAAATCGAGGGTTGTCGGGAGTAACATATGCCGCCCTCGTGCTCGCGCACGAGTAGAACCTCGAACAATCCGTCGTGACTCTGAATGATAATAACGCGACAGACATCGGACGGACATCCAAAAGGCTCTCGTGCTTTCGTGCTTTCGAAAGTGTACTCGTATACACAAGAGCGAACTCTGCAAACTTCGCAAAAAAGGGGGGGATACAAACTGTAACCCGGACACACGAGTGAGTCCGCGCGAGGAGCAAACGAGCCAACAGGCAATGGCGTCGTGTTAAAAGCCATCGTGCATATGTATATACGTACGTACCAATATATACCGTTAATTTCTCACTCTTAGCCTTCCATCGACGTGTTTATACGCCATATGCTTGTCTGCACGACGTATAAAGTCACGTCAATCGTTATAGGTGTCCGAGGACTCTCGTGTTAAGGCCGACAACGAGAAATCGAGACCGAGGGTCGGGACGCGTGGGGGGGAGGGGTACTTTGCTTACGGTAGCTCGATCAGCACACTTTACGTACGTATGGATTATTCAATGCGAGTTTGCGATCATAAACGAAGGAACGAGAGAGGCCCAAAGCGGCTCACGTGATTATGGCAGAGCACGAAAGCCCGATTGCGAACTGTCGTATCATTTTCACCGGTTAATACTTACCTAGAATTTCACAATAACGATGGAACGTGTTGAAGGACATTGGCGATTTATGCAAAGTACACGCAAAATTGTGATGATTATATGATTGATTATAGGATGAGAACCGTCTAAAAGTCTGATGTAGTCTCAGTAAAGAGAAATCGTTATATATTCACCTTTTACAAAATGACTTTGTCACAATTTGCCTCTTTGACGCGAAATATTCCGGATCAACCCCTCGATTATTAATTAAGTTCGTATCTAGAAGCTTTGCCCCATTTTTGTCAAATCACCTGCACCCTCTCGCCGTTCAAACTGAAGCAAAAGTTTAATGGTTGCGTCACTTTGGCAACGAACCGCAAGAGCTTTTTCCTCTCGTCAGGTTCACCGCCATGGGATTAACTAATGAAATAAATGAGACACGGTATCGATACTCTCATTGTCTCGAATCATCGTTCCAATTCGGTGTAAAGCGAATCGCAACTGTACAGCGTTAACCGATCGGACATGGCAAAAGCGGACGTTTGCCGCGCGTTCGCGCCACCCGCGAATCCTCTCTCTTTTTCGATTTTATTTTATTTCTCTCGTCGCGGTAACCCTTTAGCGGGCGTTAACCCAGTCGTAAAAAATTCATTACCCACCCAACGAATCGATCGACAATCCGTGTAATTACGTGCGCCCTTCCGAGCACAAGGCATTCGCGAACCGTTCTGCAACGGGGCAATGCAACGCCCCGACTTTCGTTTAATTCTCGCGAGCGTGTCATACTCGCTGCGCTCTCTGCGTTTTTAACGGGCGTGCGCGGCTCATCGCGGAACGGTGATCTGAAGTGTCGGGATCAATTCGACTGTAAGCACCGTGACGAAATAATTGTTCATTCGTCACGCGTATTGTCAGAAAAAAAAATCTTTATCACAACTGAGATTCGGCATAAATATCGGTATATTAATTTTTTTCGATACGTGAGAACATTTTTCGTCAAGTTGATATAACAGGTGGTATTTCTTTGCGAGAATTCGTTATCGCCAGAGACTGACGAATTTTGTCTATTCATTATGGAAGAATGAAAAAAAAAAAACAAAAATTCTTTCCTCGTTCGCAAGAATTCTGCAATATCGCGAAGAGAATTTGAGGAAAAATCCTCCGAGCGCTTTCCGGTACATTCTCGGAGTTCCGAGATTTAACGGCGGTCGCGTGCATCGGGGACTCTCGTCACGTATAGGACACGCCTGCGGAACAAGATAATTCTAGAAGGATGGAGCAAAAGTCCGGAATTCGCGAGCGCTCGAGGGACCATGGAATAGCAATGTGAGAATCGACGCTAAGAGACGAAAAGAATGACGAAAAGGTCGCAAAAGCAGAAAAAGCTCTCCGTCTATCGTGTCTCGGAACCGACGCGGCCGAGAACCACGTTTCATATTTACTCGATTTCGCTCGCCAAGATAAGCTCGCGGGAGAGAGCGTGATGTGCACCGAGTTAACCGCTCCGCTCACACACTCCTCCACACTCTCGCCGTAACCCAAGAGTCGTCAGATAAAATTATATTCTTCCCGGAAAACGGCGACAACGACGAAGAAGACGAGCGGGCGGACGAGGAGACCCTGACAGGTATATAACGCGTGAGTGAGTGAAGAATTATAACCGGGCGCGTCGCGAAGCTCCGTATATACCGCTGTCGCAGTATACAGAAATTCGCCTTCTCGTTCGCTTCTCATGGCTTTTTTTTTTCTCTTCTTTTTTACCTCCATTACGAACGACTCACTAGTAAAGTTATTAAAAAAAAATCACAGACACACACGCGAAATATTATATAAGAGCGGAATAAAAGAAATTAAATAAATTTGAGACTAAACGACGTCGATTGTGAATTAATTTCATACAATTTGTATTATCCGTCCGAATGGTGGATGAAACAATTATAATAGTTCATGATAAATAACGGCGCCGCGTTCGAGAATACCGGAAACTGGGAAGCTCTCGCGTGTTCATTGGTGGGAGATACATACACACAACAGAGAGATACACACATAACGTTCTGTTTGAAAAACGTTTATTTCGCCAGCGGCGAAGTAAGAAACGTCACCCGATAACGATATTTGCCCTCGCGCCCACCACACCGTCCCGCTAATGACGAATGTATACAGGACTCGAGAACCAGCGCCCCGCGAGAAATTATAAACTCGTGTATACTAACATCAAAGTTATTATGATAACAAATATAAGTGGTACGTGATAAATTTAGAATCTTCTTTTTCATCCATGTTTTTTTTTTCGTATTTATTTCGTAGCTGCGTGCATTCGTATTTCAATGAATTCGTAAATAAAAAATGGAAGATACGAAATATGCGATAAATTTAGAATATTTTTCATGAATTTTTAAACATTTTCGAAATTTTTTTCATAACTGTGTGCATTCGTATTTGAATAAATCCGTAAATAAATAATAATAAAAAAGGAAGCTTCGAAAAAAAAAAAAACGTTTCGGAAAGACGGGAATTTAATTGTCGAGCGCGATGAATTGCATTAATTACGAGGCGACTCATCGATATCCGTGAAAAATGTAATGCTGATTAGAGGAAACGAGTCTGTGCCAAGAGGTTTATTTCACGCAGTTGGTATAATCCGATTTCTCGAAACTCGCGAAGAAGCTCTCTATATACCTCTCTATCGTTCACTACGGTGTCAAGTGAAAACGCGTTTCGCAAGCGCTTGCCGTGTGCAGCATTGCTTCGCAGATCTCGCAATTAATTGTATCAACCGTCGGCGAAGCAACGAGGCGGACGTGATTTGGCTAACGAGGCAAAATTTTTAAATTAAGGGTACGAGTTACGACGTCGACGACTCTTCCGACTTCCGACGATCAACGTTCACCTCCGCGACGACCGATTTTGTTCCATCTTTCTTCCGGGAGACTCTAGCACTTCTCTCTCTCTCTCTCTCTTTCTCTCTGTCTCTCGCCACCCTTCGTTTCGTTCTTAGTTTCAGACCCTCGTAATCGGACTTTCTTTAACGATAATCGATTCACGCTCAATTAATTCACTCATTATTCCTCGACGTTCGTGTTACTCACGCTCCATCCTGATCATCTTTAACGTAACAATTTTCTTTCTTATAATAAACGGATACAAATATTGTAGCGTCAAATATTTGAACTTCCGGAAAGATCGAACATTTTTTTCCAAAGCAATTTAACTCTTGATTGCCCCGGTGTCGAATGTATAAAAAATCGTCGCTTTTTTTTGCATTTTTTTTCTTTGATTAGTTAATTTTTTTTGCAATAATTCATCTCAAATATTGAACTAGTAGTGAAATAAGTGGTCGACTCGTGATTAACGAAAAAAAAAAAAAAAAAACTTCGGATATAATTTTTAGACATTCAGTGATAAAATTTTAATCATTTCACAATTTTTGAGAAAAACGACGATTTCTCGTATTTTCATACAGAATTATATTCACTTCCCAATGATATGTCGGGGAAGCAAGTCATCCATTAATGTTCGAGAGAAAAAAATACACAAGATAAGGTACTCGGAGGAGCTGTACAACATTTTTTTGCGCCGTTACAGATTCATGAAAAACTCGAAAAAAATATTACTACGAGTTTTTTTAAGGATATCAAAGAGTTTCGAAAACATGTTCCGTATCACATAATTGATGCCTTTTTTTTTGCGTGGCGACTTTTTCTTATAAATTGCTTGCAGCTTCAGCCCCTTTCGCTTGCCGTTCGGAAAACAAATAAAACGACAGTTTATATATCGAAAATACGAGATATTTTACCCACTGATTTTTTGATGTGGGAAACAGAAACTACATACGAGTGAACCACGGGCGGCTGCGCTCTATATTGGGTTATTCGTTCACGAATATCTTTCCGCTCTCGTGGGGTCCGAGAAACAGCACTCCGAATAATTGAGCGGGGAGAGCTAATGGATCCACGGTGACTACTGTTTGCACAGTTTTAAAACACTACCCGGATATCGGAGAGCGAAGCGTAAACTTTCGTTAAAGTGAGACGGAGAGAAAGAAAGCCGATGAGGACGCGAGACGAGTATATACCGAGTGAAAGAGAAAGAAATTCGTGTAAACGTTAAAAATATAAATAAAATCCAATTTATCACTAAATCCTATTAGGATTTAATGAAAAACTACGAAAAACAAAATCTACTGACATGCAACTCGCAGACGCGGGTGTTTTGCAACGTTTAATAATTTACAACATCGTTTTCGCGCTCCGAGCTCTCGCGGTATCACTTCTGTTATCTGCGAGGATTGAGTGAATCAGTACGGAGCTATTCTGAGCTTTAAAAACTGAAGTGAATGCAATTATTGCGGTCAAGTTACCAATGAACGTTAAAAATGGCGATTTCTCTAAATGCGACGGAGTCGCAACTGTAGCTGTGTGCTGTATAGTTCAATAGATTATTATTTCTTTGCATAGAATTCAAGGAAAAGGCAGTTTATTAATATTAAAAAAAAGATTTTAAACCTCCGGCTATTACTGCAGCCCGTACGATATTCATGCGAGAGAGTGTCACGACGCTGTCGCACAGTCTCACGGATATTTCTCCGTTGGGATATCTTATCGGAGTTCTCTCCGACGCGGCGAGGCGTTATCAGGCCAATGTATTTATGGGGTGGGATATGAACCCGGAGGATAGGGCCAGATATCGCGAGAGCCTCTCGCACCTCGTGCTCGCGATATGCGTATACGCGCGTTGCCACCTTAGTCTCTCTCTCTTTCTCTCTCTCTCCACCTCTGTACTATTAACCACGACGTGTTATTTCTTTTCCCTGTTTCGAACGTCACATCGTGCCACGCCGATGGTGACGTAGAACGGGGAAAAAAAACCGTTTTAATCAAACGAACGATAATAACGAGAGTACGAAAAGCAACATTGAATTAATTCAAATTCTTTGCCGATGGTGAACGATCGGCAAATGTGACAAAATAATTATCGGAACAATAAAAAATCCATTATTTAACATAAAAAGATAAACATATGATGAAAGATTTTTTTTTTATGTAAAGAATTGTGCGGCAACAAAGCGATACAATTCATGAGATTCTCTGTTATTATTTATTTTTTCGTCGGCAAAGCAACGCAAACAGTTGACGAAAGCAAAATAAAAGCCCCGAGACGTCAGTAAATCGACATTTTTTTATTATCCACACCGATCGAGATTGTATAACGAATGATTTCATCGCGAGATCGAAGCAAATAAGTTCTCTCTCAATGAGTTACGAAATCGTTCGACAGGAGAATTCGAGGAAGTGAATAATGCATTGGATGTTGAACGGGAGTGAGCGAAAAAGACTAAAGAAAATTTGCGATCGTTCGACACTGTGACGATATGGATCTTTCCGATTAATACCGGAGACACGATCGGTTGCTTTATTAAGACCGTCTTATCAGGAATAAATACGATTTTTGTTCATACGTTATATATTATACGATCGAGAGACTTTGTCTGTTTGAGGATCTTTTCGTAACTACGAAATTTGAAAAGGTGACTTACTAAAAAAAAATTCAAAAAAATATCAAAAGTGAATGCTTTTATGCGTGAAAATAATTCCTGAAAATACGCAGGTTGTTTATATAGCTGCAATAGATTGAAGGAAAAAAAATGGCGTAATTCAAATTTTCGATCTCTCGATCTTCTCAGATAGATCGCGTGCTGCAAGGTTTTGCAATATTTCTTTTGCAATAGACAGGTTTGTCTATTGCAAATTATCCAAATCTCCGCAATGCACATTCGTAACATCGAAATTTTCGTGGCTAAAACGTCAGTTTGCAACCTACAAGGATGAAGCGTAAGAGTGTTTGTATAGACGCCTCGTGACTCTCTTCGACATTGGGATGTCAGCGTTTCGCTGGTTGGGGACATACCTCTTTCGCCGTAGCCTGAGGGTCACGTAACAGGTTCGTCTCTGTCACGAGACACACCGCGCAGTGAGCGAGAATATACATAAGCGTCGAACATCGTCGACGTTTTAGTATATATCGTCGTCCCTTTTAACCGCGACGAAAACGTCGCCTCGCGACGTTTACACAAGTGTATCCGTATTCCGTTAATTACTCCGGTCTCGTTGTACACTCCTAATTCGACGCCTATAAATCTTGACTCACAGTTCGATCGGGCGAACTTCGGAACCCGATGTGCACGTACACCGCAATTGCGCAATTTTCGATTGGCCTCAACGAGACCCAATCGTGTGACGGTGCGCGAGAAAAAACATGAAAAACCAACTTAAAATGCAAGAGCTTTGCAAATATTACATATTTAACGAAAAAAAATAAATATACATAATAAATGGCAAAAAAAAAAAAATGAAAATTATCAGGGTCACCTGCAAGGTGATTGATAAAATTTCATTGTAGATCTACGTGATGAAAAAATCGTCATCAACGCAAAGAAAGATGTCAAAATGAATTTTTCGTGAAAATTAGAGAAACATAATTGAGATCTTCTTAAAAATTCGCGAAAGTAACGCTCGGGTGGCCAAAATATTTAATCTGCGATTAAACGTTCCTTGACGTGTAAAGAATGATTCAAGAATCAAATAGAATGAGAGTCAACGGTGCGGGTTAGACAGGGTACATATTGTACCAAATACTATGTATACCTACTATCGTATGTATATAATATATATATATACACAATTTACACATAGCAAAGAAGATGTCAATTTTAAGCGTTTGTGTGTAGTTTGCACGATGGTTATGGCATAATATTGCGTCACAAAACAACGGAAAACGATTTAAAGGGGAGGAGGTAAAATGCGAGGTGTTACTGTGTCGAAAAGCACAGTAAAAATCGTTCCGAAGAGTAGGAGCGAAAGAAAAGATGAGAAAAAAAATGCAAAAAGTATAACAGTGAAAAAGAAATGATGAGTACACGTAAAAGAGAGCCGCGATTGACGAGGGAGGAGAGCGGGAGGGAGGGAAGAGCGGAGGGGTCGACGGGGGCGCGAAAGTGAGATGCAGGCTGCTGACATCGCTTGAACATATTTAAACTGCCTCTGGCTTGCGCGTAGCCAAATATTTATTTATTTGCTCGATAATACATATTTTGTATTAACCGCACACGTGAAAGAGCTTTATAACTATGTATAGCTGGTATAATACGGGAACGAGCGTTTCGCAACTCCTCTCGTCGTTAAATTTGTGTTCCCTTTCGCGCAATACGCGAGTGTTTATAATCTATGTATACACCGTGAGAGACTTCATATATGCTCACTGTACCCGCTAATTAATCGTTGCGAAATAAATATAACGATGCTTTATGCACACGAAATATATGAGTTATAAAACGGGGTGACTTCTGCCCGTTAGGTTTAGTTCGCGTTTGTCGCAAGCGACGGAAATCCGGAGAGAGAGGTCTTTGATCTACAGGTGCGACGTGCGAAATATACGCGCGATATTGCTCAATCCGTTATACCGCAGTTCTCCATATGCTGCAATCGATGAGACGTGATCGACCCTTTATCGTACATTCTCTTTGTACCGAACACATCGCGCAACACGAGAGACAATCGGTGCTAATCTCTCCCCGGTTGTGTATACCCAATACTCCTATCTTCGTCTAACGATTACGAAAAAAAAAAAAAAAAATTCATTGTTGAAACTCGTCTGATCCGATCGAACGGATAAGGAGTATTAATGTTGGAAAAATTTATTGACAATATCGTTCGGCCGATAATGCTTCGAACAAATGTGAAGTGTAATGTGTGACAAATAAAAACTATTTATACAGGGAGCCAATACTAGTGGACTCGTGAATGTTCGAGCATTGAGTATAAACGTGTAAATGTCATAAATGTAGGGGTTGATCGAAACGAGCGCCCGATATATCTATATCTATATACAGTGTGTACACATATATAGATAGATCCATACGTTGCAGAAGCCGCGAAAGACGCGAAAGCACAAGAGTTGACCCAGGTCGGGGTAAGGAATGTTGGGTGTAACAATATTGCCAGTGAAATCCAGTAAACCACTGGGAGGGGGGGGGGGGGGGGGTCCCAGAGCGTTACTCCAAATATTACCAACTCAAACAACCATCCGAGTGCGACTTCCCACTCCTGAATCAAAGGTAAAGATTTGTTCGGCCAAATAATGGCTCGAGAGTGAGAGCCGAACTGAGAGAGTAAGAGTGCCGCCATCGTATAGCGGGGTGAGTGAGCGAGCGGGTAAAACGATTGCAGCGAGAAAGACAGAGAATAGAAGCGAAGAAGAAGAAGAAAAAAAAAAAGAGAGAAAGAGGAAGAACCGCGGTGAACGAATCGGATAGCTAGAGCAAAGCTATCGAACTTGTAGAACGTAAAAGAGTTCTTCTATTCGATTCATACAAAGAGGCCGGAGCTTTTCAGCCTCGTGGCGATCCTACGAATTTACTCAGTCTCGAGGACTTGTCACGATTTTTATCCAAAATATCTTTCTCGATGTATATATTTATGCATATAATTGTATCGCCTATAAAAAATGTTGGTTTTTCGATCTCAAAGTACAGGAAAATAAATCATTTATTTTTTCGTATCTATGCTAAAAAAAAATGCATCGATTACTTTGTTAGCTATAAGCTTCTATCAACTCTGCAGCCCGATAAAGGGTCCTCGACCCCCGGTGAGATAAACAAATAAAAATTCACTTCTCAAGACAACGACGAGGACAAGAGTCTCCTTCCTCCGTCTACGTCGGTGTGATACAATCTTCTCTCCCCCCCCCCCTCCTCACCCTTCTCGAGGACACACACACGCACGCATCGTCGAGATATTGCGGATAGTTTTATCGATAATAATTAATCGATAAACAGCCATTCGCGTTTTGTTTGCGCCCGACCTACATTACTTTGCGATAATATCGTTCGGCGCTTCATTCCCCCACACCGCCATCGTTTTCTCAACTCGCGGCATCACTCATCACGAAGACGCACACTTCTCTGTTTCTCGTATTAACGAGACTGTAAGTAACGGGTATTTGATACATTTACCTTTCGCCGTTACATTTACAATTGCGAATACTACCGCTCCGATCCAAGTTAACGCTGCCGGAAGGGTTTATATATATTTTTTCTCATGCAATTTTTTTTTTTTTTTTTTTTCGAGACGATCGATTTGGGTTTAAAAACATTAAACGAAATTTCAATTGGATTCATGAAAAAAAAGTGGCAATTGAAAAATAGTTTTTTCGAGGAACTTAAAAATAAATAGGATTCCACGCTGTTTGAGCTCTGCTCCGAAGATTTATTTTTATTAAGTGAATATTTCCGCGTCACGTACGACGGTAACGTGCAATATTTTCCCCGCGGGAAAAACGTGGAACAATGTGAATTTTCTACGACGGCAGAAGCCGACGAAGTCGAGAAATCCCTTTTTCTTCTGATGCACCATCAACGAGCCCCGACAAACAATATTGTTCTGTTTATATACGATATAAATTCGCTTCGAATTTATAGCTTTCGTATCCCTGAGGACCAACCTGTATAGAACACTTTGGTTTCGTCCTCGAAATTCGTACGGAATTCTTAGATTTCTGCATGAAACTTCACCCCTACATCGGGTCTTACTAAGCGGAGAACTTTGGAGGGCTGAGAAAATGATCCTTTTGATCGCGGAAATTAACTCTCATAGGTGACGACAAGTATATTCGATTGAAGAAACGCTATAAATTTTATAGTTTTTAAAAATTATATCGAACAAATATGATTTTGCGACCTTTTTAAATTTAAATTTAATCAAAGTTCAAAGTTCAAAAGACGTTACTTTCTTAGTCTGCAAGTCCTCTATATATGCGTACATAACGCCGTAATGAGTTAACTTACTAAATTACGTAAGACAGCTTCCGGAAAAAAAGCGTGAGAATCGGGCTGTGAATCCTCATCCGTAAACGAGTGTTAATCAATAATTAGCACCAAATCGTTAACGAAATTATGATAACTCTGAGAAGAGAGTGGTAAAATATGTGTATTACTCATCGCGCGTCTTTCTTCAAGTTTTCAATCGACCTATATGTATTTTTCTTTTTCATTCTGTTTATGTTATGCTTTTTTGAAATCGACGAAAGAAACGATTTTCGTGGACATGCAGGTGGAGGCAAAAGCGCGTCCCGAAAAGTTGGTGCTGCTGCGCAAACTGAGAAGAAAAGGAGAACGAAGAGTCGAATGAACGACGAGCGTTAACAGAGACCCAGACATCACCGTACCGCTTGCGAGTTCCTCGCAAGCCAAACGCGCGGGGGTGTCTATTTGCGTAGATCCGAGAGATCGTACAAGTGGCAAAGCCTTTGTCGGACTACACCGTCAGCGTGGGTGGCTCTTCGCCACCCCTCTCTTTCGACTCCGTCGTCTGTCCGGCATCTCATCTCGACCCTTTCTCGAGCACCGAACTCACGTAGACTCTCTGTCCTCTCGTTATATTCACCTTTTCGAAACACCGTACTAATATGTTTTTCCGAAACATTCAAATTTCTAAAACTCTCTGAACGCAACGCGCAGCGATTTCGTCTATTTATTATAATTTATCATTTGACAACTAAGAAAACAAATCGGTTAAATGAACTAAATCGGCGCTTGCGGCTGGCGAAACAAATAATCAATTGCGTAAAAGAAATAATTATCATAGGAAGCAAAGAAATAGTCAATTTAACTAACAATAAATACGATCAACTCGGTGGCCTTTCAGTTAATGAAATATTTGTTTCGCCACTCGTAAGCGTCGATTTTGTCGATTCGATCGATACATTTATATCGTCAAAATTCATAATAGACGTTCTTTCATAAAGACAGAGGGTTGTTACGTTCCAACAACCCGTAATCCTCCATTTGAAAATGAATGAAAGTGTATTATCCGGCGAATTACGAAAAAGGAAACAACGAAAAATTACAATAATATTTTGATCGATACGTTATTAGATACTATTTGTTTGGTTTTTTTTTTTTTTTTTTTTTTATCGACGCGTGATTCCTCGTGCTTTTCGCCTTAATATTTACCTCGCCAATGAAAATTGAAGTTAATTTAACCCGCGATAGGATCCATATGTGCACACGTAGGCACGTATATATACGCTTTCATAGTATGTACACGCGTACACCGGTTGCCTTTACGCGTGCGTAATACGTCGAGTTAAGAGATTGGTATTGATTGGTCTGTTTGCGAAGAACACACAACCAATATACGAGTCAACGTTGCTGGCGAGAGAGGGTGGATGAAGGAGGTATATAGAGTCGGGTGAGGCAGGATGGAGGAGGAAGAGCGAACGTGAATAGTATAGAGTGTAGAGAGGGACGAAAAGCTCGAGGGCGGAACGACGTCGAGAAACGACTACGACGACGACGACGACGACGGAACTCGCCGGGCTAATATTGGCGCGGAAATTACGTAAAACAAAGGAAGCACGCCGGCACGATCGCTCTCTCGACAAATCGTTCGATCGATCTCTCTTCCTCTTGTTCTCGTGCGGTCTTTTCTCCCCGCAAACCCCCGTCGTTTTTTTTTTTGCTGTAGCAAGTGAAGGATCTAAGACTAGAGACAAAGGACTGGAGAAAAAGAATGAGAAACTCGAGATACTGAGTCAAGTATTCTTTACTGAATGAAAATATAATTTTCCTACATAAAAAAAAAAGCAAAAATGAAAAAAAAAAAAAAAAAAAAAAAAAGTTGGTAACAACGAAAGGGATTATAACAGGAGTGTCTCCGATGATATATCGCGCAATGAGTCAGCTATTGATTTTCAAAAGTCACAAAGAAAAAAGACCGCGCACCGCCGATTTCGTAGCGTAAAGGACCACTCACGCGAGTCGACACGAACGTATATATACCTTTTTTTTTTCTTTTTCTTGTTCTCCACTTGTGCTTTTTCGAGTTTGGAGAGCGCGTGAAAAAGAGTACCGTGGAAACGGTAAGTGTAAAGAAAGGCGTAGTATATGATGAAAAAGAAAAAGGCGAGAAAGATGGCAGATGGAGAGAGAGCGGCAAGCTGGGGAGGTACACTCTCGACGAGAGGCATGCACGATGCGCGCGGCAACGACCAAGAGTAGTAACGTCGCTATCGGCGGGAGACCCTTCGAAAAATTCAGAAAGTGCCGCTGTTTGTCCAGCTACGGTGCAAACATTGGATCGTGCCGGTTTCCACATCCGCGGCTAAAGCATCGCACCGAGTGTGCGCGGGGATACCTGTCGGGGATACCGAAAAACCTTCGGTCGGGAGAAAAAAGGGAACCTCTTCGGCACTCTTGGGCACTCTCGGCATCAACCCAAGGGTTTCTCCACTCTCTCTCTCTATATCCGTGGTCGAGAAAATTTCAACGCGGCATATTCTCAAAGGCTCACAAAAAAGAGAGAAAAAACCCCCGAAGAAATTATATGACGATATTGCGTATCATAGCGAGTGAAATTTCGACGATTCCGAGAATCGAAAAATAGCGTATAAACTCCGCGCTTTGGAGGGCAAAGCCGAGGATTTTCATAAACACGGATACCGAACACGCGAACGTTTGAAGAATAAAAAAACATTTACGTACCTCGATATGATATTTAACAATAATAATGAAAAAAAAATAGATCGATAAGTAACTTCATTTTTTTTTAACAAATGATCGATCGATAAACTGTAACTTTCAACATTTAACTGGCGAAAGAACTGCTAATGAGACTCGTAAAAATTGAAATTTTTAGCCGATACCTACTAAAAATTCGAAATCCAACGAATATCGACCGAAGAAGCCGACGCGGAGAGAGTCTATCGTCGCCTCGAAAATATCTAATATAATAATAACGTATTACAACGTGTTCCCGTCGTCGTGATACGAAAGAGGAGAAAACACTCGCTCTCAGGGTTCGCGTGACGATAGCGACTGTTTGAACAACGATAAGTCGACTTGGTACCTGGCGCCCGTCGCTCTCTAGGAGAGTCGCACTACCCCGTCATCCCCGGATGTATGAACTCGTTGGTTGTATTCACTCTCTATCTCGTTCATTCTTAACGACTACCTTCGCGCCGTAACACAAAACACGATTTGTTATTATTATTTATAATCTTTCATTAAATTTTTAACTCCCGACTACCCGCCAAAAAGACGTGAGTTATGCGTCTTATGGAGACGAGCGATTTCGTTGTGCCGTATTTTGTCGAAAACGACGTAAAATTACTTGGTAATTATTTAAAATAGGGGCTTTTCCCCTATATAAGTATATAGTATGATATATATGCTTTACTTCTATGAGGATATAACGTAATAATTGATTTATCCGATCACCTGAATGTTTTATAAATTAATGTCTAAATAAGAAAAAAAACAAAAAATCATTCACCGGTGCGCAATCATCCGACATAAATACACCCTCGCGCGACTGGTCCCCATTTCACGAACGTGACGAAGGGTGCCAATCGTTCGGAATCCGGCTTAAGATCGCACCGTTTAACAGTCCGGCACCACAAGGGGGGGCTTACTACTGCTCAATACAGTATATCCAGTAGTTGTACTATCCACTATAACGTGGAGTGTACAGCACAGTATTATACGTATTTGTGCGAATTGAGCGGAAAGCCCCCCCGTGGCTTGCATGTAACACCCCCGAATAAAGAGGAGCCATGAAATGCTAACTATACGTGTTGCGGGTCCAAAGGGGGGTTCCCCTCTCGCCGCCCTTTTGCCACGCGTCCAGCACCCGCGCTCCTCGTCAAATCTCTTGCTCTCTTTTGCTTCACTCATTCTTCCGTTTCGCCTAATACACCATACGCACCCGCACGCAGAAACGAATGCGGAATCTTTTGCCTGAATGCATTCGAACATTCGTACAGATATATTCGTGTCGCAAATTCGAACGTTCCGCACACAATGCAGTGGTGGGTATCGCTTTACGGACATTTCAGATAAATACACTCTGAATACATGTTGATACGGTTGGGATTCACAGAAGCGTAAGATCGTAGATCGTTCTATCTGGATGCCGAGTTAGGATTGTCCCCGAGAATTGAACGCTCCACGCGCATGGATACACTACGTCCATTTCTCCGTTATAATTCGCGAGTTATTCCAGCGTTGTTGCTCGATCGTTACCGTCGTTATATATTCGTATCGCAGAATCCCAGCGTTAGGACACAAGGGACGAGTTTTACGCGCCAATGACCGAAAGATATATCGATTCAACCGGAAGAAGAAGATCGATGATCCTTTCTGTATCCCGTTACGCGCAATAAGCTGCGTGGCAATACGACAATATTTTCACTAAACGCAAATGGAAAAAAAGTATATCGCAAAATATATGTATCATATATCCAATATATTTTCGACGAAAAATTATATATTGCGGATATATTTTTAAATATATTTCACCAAATATATAACTTATCTGATTAATATATTAATTATATAAAAACGTCAAATTTTTTTTTTTTTTTTGCGTATACTTTTTTTCTATATGATATATGCGTTTTTTTACATCGCAAATATTTTCCGGGCAAACAATGTTTTCACGGTTGTATGAACGGCAAGAAAAGTTATGTTTCCGTCAACTCGCCGAGCAATTCGAATAGTCGAAGAGAGACGGAAGGAAGTCATGCATGGTGGATTACGATATCGAAATCTATTAGCCAACGAGAGAAGTGCCTGACCGCCCGTCACTCGCGTGATCGATGACGGTGATTAATTATATATCCTGTCCTCAATGTACCCACGGAAAGTAGAGAGTACTCCTATAGTCCCCGAGGTCTTTTCCGCCCTTTCCGCGCATCACCTTCGTCGTGTGTAAAAACCCGCCCACGATAACCGCACCATCTCCCACTTTCAGGCTTTGCAAATAAACTCTTGTCGTCATCTAATGTAAAGGCTCCTAGCGATGCCCGGCCCTTCTACCGCATTCCATTTCGATCTAATGCCCTCGAACGCCACTGGACACTCTTCAACTTCTCTCGCTGACGCATTAATTTCGTTGAGTGGACCGATAGCGAAATACTACTCGGCTACTCGCCGAGGAGGGGTTCAGGTTATAACGCTTACATTCACTGGATAATATGTAATACTATAGTTATAACGCACACATGATACAATTACGTTGTGTACACACGCATGAGAAATACGGTGGATAAATGACAATAAGCGTAACGGTCAGGCGAACGCTGGAAGGTATATCGCGTGTACACCATCGCATACCATCGAATAATACCGACTCGTGCATTTCTGCTTTATTCGCTCTGCTTCTGTATCTATCTATCTATTCCCTATTCGGGTAACGTGACGCGACGAACGGTTTGTGGATTTGGTGCGCCGGCCAATGTCCAACGGCCTATACGACCGTACGGTCGCACAGAGAGTATTGATACTGCGGCCGCTGTAGTTCGAAATGCCAGAATCGCCGATCCTGGTCATCCGCGTGTACGTATCCTCCGGGAATCGGTATCGCGGCGCTTTCGATGACGAACGGTTATTTTTTTTTTTCAGCTCCAAATTTTACCATGTCCGGCACATTCGGTCCGCGGCATGGAAATCACTTTGCGTACAAGTTGCACTATATCGATTCGATTCTCGCGTATATCGGGAGATTCACGAAGTTTATGCATTCTTTTTAGAGTTTCGCAACGATATTAATCGAAAAAAATTCTGAGCTAATTAAATAATTGATTAATCATTCAGTTATCTATTAAAGAAAAAAATAAATAAATACAAAAAAAAATTTATTATATTTAAATTAATTTTTTTTTAATTAAAATTTTTAATGAGTTAATAACGCTAAAATGAGTTTGAAATTCTGCCATTTTTATTAGCTGAGATTGTTCCTTTTTTTTTAACCAATTTTGCGATCGCAGGGGACTCCGTGACGTAAAATTAACGTCAATGTTTATCACAGATTGAATAAATACAGAGAATAAAACGCGTTTGGAGGGACAGCGTGACAGGAATTCATGAACATGTTGCACTGTTCCGTGGGATTGATCCTATTAGTATAATAATGGATCGTAATTGGGCACAGTGCAGCGCGAGATTAAAGTCTCGGATGTACGGAGCTCCGGTATAAACGCCATCGCGAGGGCGTTCGGCCCCAACCGTTGTCGTACAGTAGCATTTGTGTTTCGATAATCGGGGAAGCGAGCGCGTGAAAGCAACATGTGCGACCGAGGAATCGTCGCTTGGGTTAAGCGTGATCCCCGTCGAACACCTGATCGTCCATCGTGTACTCGAGGATCTCTGATGCCGCTACGTAACGCCGAACTCTATAATGCACAGTACAGACTAATCGACGCAGCATGGTCCATCGACCCCTCTTCCCCGCTTCAACGTATATATATGTAACCCATCGCGATGATTTTTCCGCACCAACGTGAGGGGAATTAACGCGCCTCCGATCGACATACAATCGGCTTTCGGTGCAATCCGCTTCGATGCGCTCATAAAAAAATAGACTCAACTAATACTGTTTGGAAATATCGATGAATACGAAAGATTCGCGTTATGCTAATGTGCCGCGAAGTTTAGTGACATAATAATCGCGCAGTTATGTCAAAAATAATAAATGGTCGACGATGCACCTGCACTGCGAAACGAGTTTAATTGTACTTAACAAATGTATAATTCGATATATCGAAATAAATATTTTAATATTGTTAACAAATATCAATTCATCTAAGAATATTCAATGGAGCCGAATGGAGTTCGACAAGATTTGTTATTAATTAACAAACCTTATTTGGCTCACCTGTGATTTGGTAGACAACAAACAAATATTTGTTATTTAAAAAAAAACTGCTATTACTAACGAACTTAATTTAATTTTGATAATTTTTTTTTTTTCATTTCGTCGTATTCAACTATATATTTGTTACTTCCAATAAACGCGAAAAGCAAAAAGTATAATAGGTAATACAATAAACTGTGCAGCAAAGTGGCCGTTCGAGTTACTTAATTATTGGACGCCAAAAAGATCGCAAATATTTTATCCCACCCGACAAAACACAGGCATTCGAAATAACCGCATTCTTGCGGTAGAGAAGAAAGCTTTTAAAAACCTGTGCTCCGTTTGCGTTAAATTTACAACTGGTATATCGCGGCGTAGTTTAAACGATCGCACGGAATAGCGCGATTGAAAAAATATCACGGTGCAAGTGCACGAGTTTCGTGTTTGTGTGCAGTCGTACGGGTCTCGTGGATACTCGGTTGCATTGCGCGCGCGACTGCGCGAATACGTGTATCGAATATATATGTATGCATGCGTATATATGTATATATATACTTTACCCTTGTATACGATGTACAGTAGGGATTGTGATAGTGTGAGTAGAGATTGCCGGTACCAGAGTCGGCCATGTTGAACGAGCCTGCGTGGTGGAGTCGTCTAACTCGCTCCGTCTCTCATGTCCTCCTCTCTTTGGAGCGCTCAGTCCCGCTGGTTCGAGTTTAACTCTCTCTCTCACTCGTACACCCGCGAATGTTCGAGGCGCGTCAATATCTCGCGGTGCTTCACCGCACCCCGCCGCCGCTTTATGCCGCCGTAGCGGCGCCCAGCCGAGAGAAACGTCGGGGGCCGCCGAGGAGAGCTCTCCACCAACCAGCAGTCGAGCTGATATAGTCGTGGCCGCCAGCGTAGCCGCGGCGCCGTAGCGATGGCAACGCGCGAACCAGGGGCTTCGCGAGAAATTCCCCTTCGCCCAGCCTTATAACGAAGAAGAATAAAAAAAAAAATATATATATATACTATATGGATGTATATATATGTACAGATATATATATATGAGCGCCAAGAGAAAAAGAGCTCGTAACTCGGGGAAAAGGAGGACGAGTTGCTGCTGCGAACGCGGAGAGCTATCACGTGCGTTCTCGACGAAGCGCAACTCGAGGAAGAGCGAAAGATAGAAGGGAAAAAAAGCGGAGAGAAGAGGGACAAAAATGAAAGAGCGTCGGAAGAGATAGCGAAGAGCGAAAGAACCAACCGGACGAAATCTTGACACCGGACGCGTAGCGCAGCCCGAAGCTCCTCTTATGCTACTCGCATGTGCGGCAAGGCGACGCCTACGGCTCCGTTTTTTTTTTTTTTTTTTTTTTTTTTCATTATCCAAAGAAATGTTCAGAGATGTTGGAAATGGAAAGAAGAGAAAAAGAGGTTTAGAGAAGTCGAAACGACACGAGGGAAAATAGTTACTAACGTAGAGGAAAAAAAGAAGAAGTTCTTTGCCGTGTTCAAGTTATTCGAGGACGGTACTTCGCGAAAGGGAGTAATGAGATGGAAATCGTTGAGTACATTCGGATGAAAGATTCTTTAGTTTCTTTTTTTTATTTTGCAGCTCGTTTTCGAATTTGTTATGTGCAGTTTCCGCTGTGATTGACACACAATTTTTTTATGTACTGTCGATCTAAAAATGTATGTCTAATAAATAAAATAAAAATGTTGAACATTTATATAACGAGGATTTTTTACTTCGAGACTTCGAAAGTTTAAACAACAATTTGTTGAGCCATAATTTTGTCAATGATTATGAGAACTTTTAATAAAAACCGGTAGTGAGAAGACCGATACCGGAGGGATTCACGAGAAATGCGGCCAGTCGTTCAGGTTGCAGTGGACCCGCCACCTTTCTGGTGTTCTCGTTTTTTTTTTTTTTTTCTCATTTTTCCTTCTTCACTGTTACGTCAGTCACCTCCGGAATCCCTGCAGGGCTAAGCTACGCGGTGTTCGTAGAAATCTGAGGATGTAGTACTTGTCGCGCGCGCGACGAGTTCGCTATATATCGTTTTCGTGGAAGAGTACCGAAGGGGCGGCCGGGCATAACGGGTGAAATATTAAAACACCCAGGGGAGACACCGCGTCACCTCGTCTCTCCGGTCTATCTTTCCGTGAAAATGATGAGTTCGCACGCGCTTCTCCAAGCGACATTTTTCGAGTTCGGAAGTAGCCTCGGGTATCCATGAGGAAATGTCGATGTTACCGCCTCCGAGTTCTCTTCGTACCAATTTAGTGCGATATATAACTTTCGTTTTTTATTTGCCATTGAGAATTCACGAATCCCCCCCCTCCAGAAATTCACTGGAGAATTAAAACTGTTCTTGTCTTTTTCGGAGATACTGAACTAAAATCATAGGTTGAATCGTCCCGTATCCAGAGGCGAGAAAAATTCATAAGATAAAATGTATCGAAATATTGGAAAGTATTGTTGATGATTTATGCTTTTACCGATGGGCCGTCGTTATAGCTAAAACCAATTAATGACGAACTTTATCGAAAAGGAAACAAAAATATATTTATATTTCGACAATTTCCGGTTTAGCTTTAGGATAAAACTGATAACGATATTGTGTTTACCGCGAGAAAATACATCGATATGTAAGTGCAGAACTTTTTGTGTGTACCATTAATTTAATAGCGTCGAAATAACATCTCTGTGGATTCCAATCCGTCTCGATGAGCTCATTAACGACAGGATTATATTCTAATTAACGAACGGAAAGACGCGGATGTCGTCTCGCACTTGCCAATAATCCTTTAACGAAAATTTCAATTTATCTCGCCGCACCTAAGCAAACGATTGGCATATAGTTATGCGCATATATAGCTATACATACGTCAGTATTATATCCTATCTCACCAGCGGATCGGCGAGGACGATGAAGTGTACATCCTCTTTCGCCCAAAGATTTCCATATACGGTCACCGATTTAACGTACGCCGTCCAATTACCAACTCCGTCTTTGCTCCAAATTGAAAAACTCAAAAGCAAGCATAACCCCGCGCGGTTATAGCGCTCAGCTAAACTAATACAGAAAGGTCATTGCAAACGTTTTAGACCCGAAGAGATGCGAGTTTATGGACAAATACGAGAATATACCTTAAAGAGCCATTTACTGTGCCGTCTATTACGATTTTACAGCTATATATACACAAAGATATTTCAAATCTCGCGTATCTACACGAGTGTATCCGCAGTGTACTTCCTTAGCTTCGCGATACGCAACGAACCGTCTCGTGAATATTTTAATTAGGCACTTAAGGAGCCTTTTGATTGCTCCTCAATTAGCACGTTGAAAGCGCACGATAGACGAAACAAATAAAAACCCCGAGCTGATTAACCACTTAATAATTTATTCACTTTATATATCGGTAATAGCGCGCAAACCGCGTGCGGCACAGTAAAAATTCAAGGCTCTTTAATATAAAAACCAATATTATAGTTATAACTCGCCCTCTCGTACAACTGGAAGCCGAGTAATTCGCGATTTATCGACGATATCCACCCGCTTTGTATCGATTTTATCTAATATAATAATCGTCGGCTTTGCAAAAATCGACTCGATTAAAGGGAAGTTGACCTGGTAGACGAGAATTTCGATTGAGTTCTCTCCTATTAGAAGCAGCGCATGGCTAACACCGAGGAATTATATACCGACGAATATACCCGCACAGAGGTAAAAAAAAAATACCTATATGTGTTTTAATGTACGCTATAACCCATCTATATACATAGATATAAATGTACACCGGTACATTGTCTATATACACATACAAGTACAGCTTCTCATCGTTTCCCTTCTGTTCATCCCCTCATATACCGTTTCTCTCGTCTATTTCCCTCACCACTTTTCTCCAGACTCGGCCCTCGACTCTGCTCTCTATCTTTCTTCATCCCTCGGTCATTCCCACATCTAAACGGCAAAGCTATCTCACGGTTTCTACGTTGTAGTAGTTATCCAACACTCGTATACATTCGGGCGATGAGCGTGTGTACACTGCATTTGTCCAACGACGACGACGACTACAACGACCGGTGCATCAGTGGGTAGATATGTATATATAGGTACATACTGATAAATACATAGGAGATACGTTCGCGGCAGCTACGAGAGTTTCGCGGCGGCGACGTCGGGCTCTACCTGCCCCGTACACGGAGCTGCTCTCTCGCGAGTGTGTACAATCAAACATTGTTCATGATTTAGTCAAATATTGGCGAGATACACAGCTTTGTAGTGCCTCTCACGGTGTATCCACCTATGTATCATGCCGAATAATCCGCCGTAGATTGCGCGCCGATTGTCCACTCGTTAAGTAAGACTCGTTGAACGCCTCTATGTGTGCTATATATACGTATACAAAAATATATACGTATATATATTACTGTACTACACATTTATACTGTACGAACGTTTATAGACTACGCAACTACCCCTTTCGCAGACGAAATGAACGAGAAATTTATCTACGCTATTGGCCATTGCAGCTTTTAGTTATTTTCTCTGCCTTCGTCTCTCTATACCGTCGGTAATGCTACGTCGGCTATTGTGATTGTAGATGTGTCGTTTGTGACTCGTAAATAAAAGATTTTCCAGCGTTTATCGTATTCATGATGCGTTCAAAAGAGAAGATATGAATACTTTGCGCGATGCAATGATATTTTTGTCACTGTCGCGCGTGTGTTACTAACTATCGAGGAACTATGACGCGATTAGACGTATGACGCTTCTTTCGCGGAACATAATAGATGCGAGAAATGTATAGTTTTTTTGTTTCTTCTGCGGCGGCAACTTTGTAATTGATGAAGAAACTGCGTCCAAGCGCTTCGTTTTTATTCAAGTGGAAAATGTATGCTTTTTTTTTGTAGTGTAAACCGTTTTTTTTTTTGTACGAAAGTGCACGGCGTTCAAACGCATTATGTAAACTGCACTGCAGAATTTACACTGCAACATTGCATTATTTTATGCTACACAGATAATGTAAGCAGTGGGAAGAATCGCAAGTTTCATTCCGACTACAATGTTACGTATATAATTTTGAAAATACGAAACTAAAGCCCTTTGGCATTGAATCATTATTCTGATAATTGTGATTAGACAAGGATGTTGGTTGGGAAATACACAAAAAGCAGAGACTCATAGATTTTTTTTTTCGTAGAAATACGTGGGTTTATTGAAACATGTACATCTCCTTCTCACGATATTACTCATCGCCTCTATATTTTCCTCCGTTTAACTCTTTTTATTCGTGGACGATAAAATTTTGTTCTTCGCGTCATATTATTTATTCCATTGACAAATACAACGGTCTGTGTGTCTGGGTGTCTGCGTTCGTGTGTGTGTCTGTGTGTCTATGTATATTTTTCGATGGGACACGTGAGACATCGTCGAGAGTATTGAAAAAAATAAGGGTGAGGGAGTTTGACGAGGGCGCGGATCGATCGAAGGGAGATGATGTTGGATAAACGCGGGACGACATAGCAACATAATTTCGGGTAAAGTTGAGATTTCGAAAATTCGTATAGGACATCACCGAGTCCACGACCCTCTGAGATTTATCAAAAAAAAAAAAAAAATGATCAATACCTCTCGCTCTCTATCTCTCGATGTATCGATCATCGTGTGTGTATCCCGAGTGTATATTGCCGTGCAACTAATGAACGAGACGACAGAACTAAAAGCTAAAAGTTTCGAGTTACGAGAAAAGACAAAAAAAAAATCGTCAATAAAATATATTGTATACAAATTAACGAGGGAGATGGCAAGTGGAATGTGACGATAATGGCAATAATGCAATAATAATAATAATAATAATAATAATAATGGTAATAATAATTAAAAATCGGTAGTGACCTCATCTCACGGCGCTAAATAGTTACTAGAGTGTTATTTACAGTTTTACGTAGCGCCTCGCGCGTGTTTCAAGTGCGACTTTGCGCGATCGACAATTGAACATGTGGTTGCGTGTATTTAAAGTGAATATTCAATTGCGCGAGCTGATCATTTTTTCATTGTATTATTCTTTCTTCTTCTTTTAT